>OX637462.1:12559352-14959352 GCA_951799995.1 Trifolium subterraneum | reverse complement strand
TTTTGTACATTAAATTGGAAAGGACCAATATAGTTGTACCTCAACTAATTAAAAGTGAAGTTGGCCTAAAATTGAGACCATATACAGAAACTATTTGTTAGTAATAATGACATTTGTCAGCACTACAGGAGTTTCCAAAGACTTCGAGCCACTAAACAGATCATAATCAGTAATCACTTTGCTTGCTCATAGTACTGTTTACTATCATTGCAGCAAATAGGCAGCTAAAAGCACCTATTCATGCAAAAAAAACAACTGTCAAACACATCTTCATTCTTCACCACATTTCCAAGTTTAACCCTTTTGTACAAATAACCACAACATCACATGGATGGCAACATTGGCAGACAAAGATATTCATTCATCCTATCATTTTGATTGATCAAGAGATAACTTGAGCCACCAACTCATGAAATCTCCACCTTTCATCTTAGCAACCAAAAGGGTTTTTAAAGGTCCCATGGTCCTACAACATATCAAAATTATCTATTTTAGGGGCCCTTACAAGTTTTCTGACACATGACTTTGCATCTCTTTTAGGGGCCAGCAGATTCTAAACCAATTAAGACTTTAGATCAAGACAGGCTAAAACTTGTCAATTTGCCAATTTGCTAATTACATTATAATCAGAACAGTGTCATCACTTGTCATTAACCTCAATAATCTGATATGCCTGCACATGGTTTTGACCTCAATTTGCTTTGTTACCTGATGGTGCCAAATTTAACATCACTTTCAACCCTCCAAAACTTTTGCAGCATGTTCTAATTTTCTAATAAAGCAATGAATGAATCTTGATATTTTCTTCCAACCTAGGTAAAGTGTCACACATAATTTCAAACAGGTGCAGGTAGCCCGTAATTTTGGAATGATTTTATCCGTCCGTCCCAGCCTGCAGTCACAATGACCATACCCCACGCATGAGCACAGACGGTACTCTTGCAAGAAGATTTCAAGAACTTGTATTCGGATTTACGCAGCAATGATGTTTTCTTAGTCTTAGAGCTTGGAACGGGAAGGTTCTCCTCGGGCCAGGTTGCAGATCCTTTTGGAAAAGACTCCAAGAAAAACTCTTGGCCTAGAGAGAAAGAAGCAGGTGGATTGGGGTGTAATTGTATAGCAACTTGAGGTGATTTTTTATCCAAGACATTCAATTGTTCATTTTCAGTGATTTGAGATTTCAAACCATGCCAAGGTACTGCAACGGATGCGTTTGAGAAAAACCGCTCACAAGACCTAACTTTCGTAGATTTCATGGGAATAGACTCTTCCTGATTAACGTTCCATAGATATACATTAGAGTCCTCACATGCTGATAAAATATGTTTCCCGTCCGAAGTAAACGATGCACACATTGGACTACCTGTGTTAAGGCCTGAAAATAAAATATAAAGAACCTTAGTAACAGAACATATACTAAAAATTAATTTCAGATTAGAGACTACTGAATCAATAACAATGATAATAACGGTGTAGTATTTTAACAAAGGAACATACTTTTGTATTTGCAAATCACATTAAGCCCATCAAGGATTCTGACTTGTGAATCAGCACAGGTAACCATAACTTTGTTAGAATCTTGAGGAAGAAACTGAAAACAAATAACATATTATCAGTTAATCACCACAACATTGTGAATATACAGATAGATGAACACAAATGTTGCTTAACACAAAAAACCAAAATACCTGAAAGGCAGTTATCCCTCTTCCCGGAAGTTTCTTTTTACCAATTAAGCATACTTGGGAATCTAACTTCAAGTGATTATCTGGTTCAAACAAAAAATGAAAACCAGAAGAGTTAAGGACCTCGCTCAAGTCTTAAGTGATTCTAGTAGTTTAAAAGAGTAATGACAATCACAACATCCCAATATAATTCGAGTAACGTTAAGGTATACAAAATCTTGCTTCGTATAAGGATTATACCTGATATTTTATAAAACCGACAATCGCCTTCCAAAGAGCCAACAATCCCTCCCTGTTATGCAGCATATTATTCATATGAAATCATTTCCTCTATAGTATATGTTTAAAATCAAATTGAAAATGATTTTTATAAAAATAATACCTGCCCATCAGGCCGATAACATACTGCTGTCACTATATCTTTGACATCAGTCCAATCAACAACCTGACAATCAGGAATTGTCCAGATGCGAACTTTTCCGTCTATAGATCCGCTAATGAAATAATCTTCATCAACGGGATTGAATTGTATGCTTGTCACTGTACAACTCCATCAAACACGAATAAATTGTGAGACAAATTGTGGTGATTAAACAAATTAGGATAACAACTGAAGAAGCCAGATAATCAGAATAGAAATGCAACAAGGCGCACCGTAATTACTGTGTGAAAACACTTTCAAGCAATGGTCATGATTCACTTGCCATAGTCGGACGGTTTTGTCAACTGATGATGAAAGAAGATACTACATTCAAAACGAACATAAAGAACCGATCAATTTTCCAAAAACTTCATCTATACCACTAAATAATTTAATTAATAAAAGATTCACACTCACATTCTTCTTTGACCAAGAGAGATCCAAAACTTCACTTCTATGCCCACGGAACTCACGCAATGGTTTTTCCAACAACCGAAAGATCTTAGGCGGAAAAACGGCACAAGCTGAATCTGATGTTTTTCTCACATTCTTCTGTTTGATAAGTTTTTCCTTATCCACAAACAATGGTGTCAATTGAGAGAGATTATTCACTGTAAAGTAAATGCATGAGGGGTCAATTTCTGGAATGTGAGTTTCATTACATCGATCCTCTTCAACCACTTGCCACAAACGAACAACCCCATCTTCACCACCAGTGGCAAGATACTGCCCATCAGGACTGAATTTCATGGTCAAAATTGAACCTTTGTGCGCTTGAATATCTTGCCTCAAGTAAAGCGATGAAAGTTCCTTCATTTTCTTCTTACTTTGACGGACCTTTACTTTCTGAAGCCTACACCCGGAGATTGTCATTCTCCCTTCTTCTCTTCCATTATCATCACCGCCTTCTCCTAGACTATCAACCAAGCACGTCATCGATTTCAATCTTCTAAACCAACCCCTTCTTGTCTTATTCATCATTCTAGTAACCACATCACCATTTGTATCCTCAAACTCCCTACCCACCGATTCTTGAAAAGGAGCCACACCAGAGACATCGACATTCACCGAATCATCAAATTTCTTAGCAACCACCAACTGATCTAAACCATCACTAATCTTCTGTCCCTCCTCTTTATCCACATTACCCCCTATTCCCTTCTCTAAAGTTCCATCTTGACATGGCAAGTTACTATCCACTAAACCAAACTCCTCTAATGAACTACCGCTAGAACACTGAGACAACGCCAACCGACTTGAACTGAATTCCTCTTCAGAATCACTACTATCTCTTATTCTTCTATCTATAATCTCTTCCTTCTCAACATCTAATAAATTTTCAACTACAATTCCATCTATACTCATTCCCATACTCTTCATAAACTTCCTCCTACGCTCTCTCACACTCTTCGGACTCCGAATCCAAACATCATAATCAAAATCAACAGACACAGATACCCCTTTATCGTCATTATCATTATCAGAATTTGCATCCCTAATGGACACAACATCCTCTTGAGCATCAAAAAACCAACAATCCTGATCACTGAAACTACCCATGATTGTTTGAGTTCAACCCATTAAACCCCTCTTCAATGAAATACTTCAAAATCCAATTTTTCACTTCAAACGAAGCCACCCAGATCATGAACTAAAAACTACATTAAGAAAAGCACAGAAACCAATATTAGCAAACATAAACATTTTTAGTATTTTACTAAACTAAACCAAACAACAAAGACAATAGTTTAATAATAATAAGATAACAGAAACCGAGAAATTTAATCCAATCCAACATAGATCCCAATTAATCCATAAAAACCAAACAAACAAACATGTCTTATGAAAGGAAGAAACAAAACATTCGATAATTTATAGAATGAAAATAAAAAAACAAACACGGAAATTGAAAACGGTGAAAAGAACATTAAAAGCGGTGAAGACAAAAGATCATTAATTAATGAAAACAAATGAACAAAGAGAGGAATTTGACAGATGAAAAAAAAGACAAGTTTTTGAGTAAAAAAAAAAATAGAAAAAGTGTTGTTGCTTACACGGGGCGTGTGGATGAACACAAGATGATTATGATTGGAAATTAGTAGGATGGTGAAGAGAGCAATGGTGATAGTGAAGAAGAGAAGAAGAATGAGAGAAAACGAGAATAGAAAGTTGGAGATGTGGAGAGTGTATATATATATGGGTGGGTGTGTTGCAGTGAAAACAGAGAGAGGAAAATCCGTTGGTTTTCAATGGAACAAACCAGAAAGGTTTGTAGTAAAAGTAAAAGGTCAAATATAATAACTAAAGGGAAATTTTTAAATACTAAATTGGTGTCTCTCTCAAATTAGTCTCTCTCTTTTATTTTTATTTTTTTATAAATAGTTGAAAGTACAGGTTTGAGTTCACTTCATTTAATATTTCTTCATTTATTCTCTATTTAGAAGAGAGATAGACACAATAGAAGATTTGTGACTCACAACTCACAAATCTTCTATTGTGTCTATCTCTCTCCTAAATGGAGAATAAATGGAGGAATTATAAATGAAGTGAATCCAAACTCGTGAAATGACAAAGTTATTATAAATTTACATACACGAGTGAGAAAGTCGGAGTTCGAACTCCGGTCAAGATGTTTGGTTTAACAATTTCGATATTTTTATCAGTTGAACTAAGACTTGTGGACTATTAAATTGATCTTTGATCTCTCGACTAACATTTGTTTTAATTGTATTGATGTAATATCTCCGTGATATGTTATAAGCAAATTTTATTTTTTTAGATTTATTGAATATTAGTGTATCTGGACTATAATAAATTCTAAATAGTATTAATTATGCAATGAAACTAAAAAGATGAAATTTACTTATAAAATATCATGGAGGGAGTTTACTAAGTGTGATATGAACAATACCATTATATAATTTAAATGTTATGTAGTTAACGGTCAATTTTAAAATGGTGACAACTTGATAGAAAAAATGTTATCGACTATTTTGGTATAAAGTGAATAAAGACAGAGATTTAATTAACATGGATCTTGAAATAGAAGAAAATAAACATATAGGATTTTGATTCGAGTTACAAAGACACAAACCTAAAATAGGGGAAAGAGACAATGAATATATAAGAGAGAGAGAGAGAGAGAGAGAGAGAGAGAGAGAGAGAGAGAGAGAGAGAGAGAGAGAGAGAGAGAGAGAGAGAGAGAGAGAGAAGTATTGTTTATTGTAAAATATTATATAGTGATGTTGGACACTTGTTAAGAAAATAAAAATAGAGAATTTGAGTTAAAAGTGATGTATATAGTTTTTAAAATGTTATTATTTTCTATTTTCTATTTGTTTAATAGTGCATTTAGGGTCATTATAAAAATAAAAAATAAAACTAGTGCATTTAGGGCATTTGTTAGCATCACATTTATCTATTTGGAGAGTAAGAACCTCTACAATGAAAAATTTCATTTAATATATGTTCTGGACTGAGTCTAGAACTGGCTCAAACTCCGAGCAGGCCCAATCTGCTATAATGTCGAGGTCGGCCCAATAAGGGAGCTGACATCATCCATTATGTCAACAGACACATTTACCATATGTTCTCCGTCAAGGACACGTGACCATCCAAACTCATCCTTTATCCTTGATAAGCGGAGCAGCTTAACCTAGGGTGATAGCCTGAACGGCTTATCCCTGCTCCCACGCAGAGTCCTGACAGTCATCCCTAAGTGGATTGTCCAACACGACCTATTAGGGAGACATTTGGCCCAGTGCTGGGGGCGTCTATAAATATCCTCCTCTGCAAGAGGATTATGTATTCAATTATAATTTAACCTTACGTTTAAACTTGTACTTGCTCTCTGAACTGACTTTGGCATCAGAGCGCCTGCAGGTATAAACTCCCCCTTCGTGGATTGCCCATCGTCGACGTGCTTTATGGCCACTCTTGTTCTCTGATCTCCAGGTATGATCAATATCCAAGTGGAACTCACACGCATGAATAATTTATTTAGAATTTTTAATATTAATATTTAATAAGCACTTTATTTCTCAAAGTCAACAGCTCTACAAAATTTAATAAACAATTCTTGTTAATAATTTTATATCAATCGTCAATATTTGTAAAAAATATAAAATCTATTCATAATTATATAAAATTGCATTTCAATATTTCAATAAAGATAGTGTTTATTTTAGATATTATTCTCGATAAATACTATTTTTGTTTTCTACACAATATAGATATCTATTGGGTATTAATGCTTATCGAGTTAAGCCACCTCCATTGTGGATGTCTAATGTGTTCGATGGATGGTTATTCGGTGTGTAAAATTAGATTATATGCTAACACTGACAACAATCACTTAGTCAGTGACTATGTGATTGTCTGACATCAGTCAACCCTTAAAATCTCAAACAACTTTCATCTATCTTTTAAAAGTTAAGTTATTGAACTTGAGAATTAAGCCGAATTAAGCCGTCTCTCAATTAGATGGTCACATAATTACTGACTGCATGCAACTAATGATTGTAGAGAATCTCGGTTTGTCGCTCTAATTTCTCTCTTGTTTCTCATTGTTTTGCTCTTCTATCAATAACAACAATTTAAAAACCACAATCAATTGATTAAAATTACGAGTTTCATCTTAGTTTTTCACAAAATACGAAACTTTGTTAAAAATATATAATTTTTAGTTCTTATAAAAAAAAAAAACCACCCATCTTTTAAATTGTCATGTGGATTGATAAGTATGTAGGTACTTACTTATCACCTATTAAGGAGTTTTCTGCACCGGTAGTGGGGTTTGTACCCACGTTCTTGTAAAATGTTAAGAAACTTATTATCAATTGAACCAACATTCGTTGTATCATAAATCAATAATGTGGCATTAATCACGTTAGTTGTCTTTCTTTTTTTTGCTAGTTTAGTTGTCTATTAATATTGTACTAGTATTCAGAATTTTTGTTTACAGGAAAAATTAATGAATGAATAAATTACACAAGCGATGAAAGAATAAACACAAACTAAACTGAAACAAAAAGAAAGAGAAAGAGTAAAATACTCTTTAGATAAACACTACAATGTTTTTTGTTTTTCAGCAATAGGTAAAAATTGTAGCCTAAACCACAAAAATTGTTTTCAATTGTCTTGCAAGCGAGCCTTACCTATTGGAAAAATATCAAAACGACGCGTGAAAATATTTCCTATAAGTTTTGAGCTATGCATATGCTAAATGGTACGAAGATGGAATTAACGAAATGCAAGAAAGATTGATTTGTAGTGTTATCATTGGTGGTCAAATAATCAATTCTGTTTTTTACGGAAATTATGGGGGATGGGTAGAGCTGGGTATACGGGCTAAGGTCCGCGGATTGACCCGTTTAACCCGCAGTCCGCGTGGACTTAAGACCAATTTTTTTTTGTCCGTTTATATTTTTGCCCGTGTGGGTTGGACCGTTAAAACCACGGGCTATGTGGGTTAAATCCGCGGGTTGGCCCGTGACCCGTATTTTTATATAGTATATAATTAATTATAAATTTTATCACTTACAAATTATAAAAAAGGTTCAGATCTAACTTTTCTCTAAAAATAAAAGTTTAGTCTAAACGTCCTAATTATAAAAAACAAGTCCTATATAGGGATTTTAAGTGTTACAATGGAGACATCAACCAGGCGTGACTATTTTCTATCAGTTTTCAATTAGTTAATTATATACATTACTATTTTGTTTTTTAATCGGTTGATATTTGATTTTTGGTTGTACTCTTAATATGGTTTGGACTATTATAGTTCCTTTTAATTTTTTTAACAATACTATTGAAGTTCTTATTAAATACTACCATTTGTGTTTATTTTATAGATTTGAGGTGTGTGTGGAGAAAGAATGGCGATTAGAACCGGTTGAATTTGGTTTTTGTTGCATTACTTGTATAGAGAAGATATATAAACTCAAAAATGTCAAAAACTATATTTAAGTTTAGTTTTTCAAAAAACAGATTTTTTAACTTAGGCCTACATACTTAACTCGTTTACATTTGCTGACGGACTTGTCCGTCCCGTTTAATGTGTGAGCTTATGCAGGACGGATTAAACGGGGCGGACCAGCCCGCATACCAAACTCTAGGGATGGGTGCTTTAAGTCATCATTCACACTAACTTCGTTATTTTCGTTTTTTTATTCTTCCGTACAAACTAGCATTTTTCATAAGTTTTTAGGAATTGCGAAAAGGTCTTGGGCAACATGCATAAATTGTTGCCTGTACTACTTTTAACAACAATTTTTAACTGTACAAGCAATACAAGTTATACTGAAAGAAACCCCTAAAGCGTCCGTCAACAAGCTCAAGGTTAATGCATAAGAAGGTATAACCAAGTTCTTTGAAGAATACACATCCATCTTGACAAGACAAAAAACAAACAAAAAATGGTTATATATAGAAAATAAGATTTAAGAACTATGCTGTCTATGTTTTTTTTTTACTAAAAAAAACATAGAAAATAAGATTTAAGAACTACGGTGTCTATGTGTTATCTCATATTTTTGTTGAAGACAAAATATGAAATAATGATGTATTAATTGATAAATTTATTAACAATATATTTAGAGCCTAAGAAAATCTTTTCAAAGGTTTTTCCTTTCGTTTCGATTTTACTATGAATCGAAATCATTTGGTAAATCGAAAGAAGTTTCGATTTTAAGGAAAAATCTTAGTATTTTCAAGTATTTCAATTGGTTCATCATTACTTCGATTTCGACTTCTAGCAACAGATGCATTTGTTCAAAAACTAAAGACAGCACATCAAGCAAAAACACGCGTCAACAAGTCAAGTTGCAACCGTTACATAGCAGTTGAGATAAAAAATCTATATATATGTATTTTGTAGTCAAAATCAGGGTCACAATTTCACATACGAAAATCCTTACAAAAACTCAGAGTACCCATGCGTTCGAGCGAAATGAGTGATTACAAGGAAACGTATGATTCTGTGAACCACCCTTTATTTGTAAATGTTTACATTTAAATGCAATTTTAATTCCAGTAACTTTTAATTCATTGTTTACTTTAAGAAATTCATTCGTTCGAATGAATTCTGCACTTGTCTTTTAAATTCATTTTAAGTTTTCTGCAAAGTTTACTTTTCTGCAAACCTTTTTTCATTCAAAGTACTTTATTGCATTTTTACTTTCATTTACATGCCTTCAATTTAAGTTTCTTTAACAGAATTTCCAAATCATGAACATTGAATGTTTTCTCATCATAAAATGCACAAACATGTCACAAGATTTACTAGTTGATCTTACCAGTAAATAAACTAGCGATTGTTTACCAAAAATCAGTGTAAACACTGTTTTTTTTTTAAGAAACTAAGGGCCTCTTTGAAACAGTTTTGTTTTTTAGTTTTTAAAATGTGTTTTATAAACTAGTTTTTGAAAACAGTTTTTAAAAAACAAAACACCTAGGAAGTCCTTACAACAACATCACATTATGGGATGTTTGGCTACTTGAAGAGAACCGGATGGTCTTGCCAAATTAGTTCATAGCGTGTTGGATAATTATGGACATGCGGGTCTAGGTTCTAGAAGAGAGAATATTGAGGAGGAAAATTCTAAGATGAACACTAACATCAAGCAATGTCTTCGTAAAGTTGCAGATAGACACTTCACAGCTGCCATGAAGGTGTTAGGATCATCTGGAGTGGCCCCCTATAATGAAGACACCTTGAAAATCTTGGAGGAAAAACACCCGTACATGCCACCTCCCTCTGCACCAACCACCAGGTTTATTGAAGCTCCCCTTGTGGTTGAAGTTGACATTGTTCTCAAGTGCATTCAATCGTTCCCTAAAGGGACATCTTGAGGTAGAGATGAGTTGCGTGCCCAACACTTATTGGATGCGATGTGTGGAGAAGGTTCTCCGGTGGCAAGAGACCTTTTAGATGCTATCACCCTAGTGGTTAACTTATGGATTGGAGGGAGATGTCCAAGTAGTCTATCAGAGTTTGTAGCTTCTGCACCCTTGACCACGTTACTAAAGCTTGATGGTGGGATACGACCTATTGTAGTAGGTACTATTTGGAGGCGTTTAGTATCCAAGATCGCTATGAAAGGAGTCGGAAAGGATATGGCTAAATATCTCAATGATTTTCAATTTGGGGTTGGAATATCAAGCGGTGCAGAGGCTGTTTTGCACAGTGCCAACAGGGTGCTAAGCCAGCGACATGAGGATGGTTCTTTGGCTATGCTCACAGTGGACTTCTCGAATGCTTTCAACATGGTTGATAGGTCGGCACTGCTACAAGAGGTGAGGGTGAGATGTCCATTTATTTCCTTGTGGGTTGAGTTTCTTTATGGTCAGGCAGCGAGGTTATACCTTGGGGATGGTCATATTATGGTAGCCATTGGAGTGCAACAAGGTGACCCGTTAGGACCCCTTCTTTTTGCTCTTGTGCTACACACTCTCATTCATAAGATCAGAGACAACTGCAAGCTCCTTTTTCATGCTTGATATCTTGATGATGGGACTATCATAGGGGATTCCGAGGAAGTGGCTAAATCCCTTGATATCATTAGAGAGACAGGTCCAGGATTGGGCCTTCTTTTGAATATTCGGAAAACAGAGGTTTTTTGGCCTTCTTGTGATGGAAGCAAACTTCGTAAGGGGTTGTTCCCTTCGGACATTGGGAGGCCCGTGTCTGGGGTAAAATTGCTCGGAGGCGCTGTTAGTAGAGATAGAGGTTTTATTGAGGAGGTGGCCATGAAGAGAGCTGTCAGAGCTGTTGAGCTAATGCATCTTCTTCCTAAGTTAAGAGATCCATAGAGTGAGCTTCTTCTAATTCGGTCATGCATGGGTATCGCCAAACTTTTTTTCGGCCTCAAGACGTGCCAACCAATTTACATGAAGGAGGCAACTACTTTGTTTGATAAAGAGTTGAGAGTGGCGATTGAAAACATCGTGGTTGGAGGGGGTTCATTCTTTGGAGACCTCCAATGGAGGATTGCTTCTTTACCCATTAAGTTTGGGGGGTTAGGGTTATATTCAGCAGTAGATGCCACCTCATATGCTTTTGTGGCTTCTAGGGCCCAATCTTGGATTATGCAAGATCATATATTGAGAGACAGTGGAGGATGTGGTATGGACTTGGATTTTGACAATGCTTTGGACGGTATTCGGGATAAGATTCCGACTTATGACTTTAGCAATTTTGCTATTAAGGACACCGTCCCCCCTAAAGCCCAACATGTTTTGGCGAATGTTCTTTTTGGCAAAATTGTTCAGGACATGGAAGTTGATTTTAACATGACTACCAGGCAAAAAGCAATTTTTGGGTGTTTAAAAGCGGCACATGCTCAAGACTTTCTCCTCACTATCCCCATCGATGGGTTAAGCCAACACATGTCACCGGTTGAGTATCGTACTATCCTTAAGTACCGCCTCATGATTCCAATATTTCCCAAGGATGAGATTTGTCCAGTTTGTCGTAAAGCATGTCTCGACATTTTTGGGGAGCATGCAGTTCATTGTAGGGAGCTTCCCGGCTTCAAATACAGGCATGACTTGGTCAGAGATGTGCTTTTTGATATTTTTAAGCGTGCGGGAATCTCTGTTAAGAAAGAGGCACCAGTGAACTTCTTGACTGACCCACAAGAAGCAAGATCGACACTTCGGCCAGTGGATGTTCTAGTGTTTGGATGGGTAGGTGGGAAACATGCTTGTGTAGATTTGACTGGAGTTTTCCCACTTGTGGGACTAGGGGTTGGTGATTTTACCGTGGGACGGGCAGCCCTCAAAGCTGCTTCAAGCAAAATGGCAAACACATGAGAAAGCATGTTCTGGCAATCAACACGTTTTTATACCTTTTGCTTTCGACACTTTTGGATTTCTAGCACCAGAGGCTGTAAACCTTTTGAAAAGAGTTCAAAAGGTTATGCATTGTAATGTCGTGACGCCTAGGTCTAGGGATGTAGTTTTTCAAAGATTAGGTTTTGCTATTCAAAAAGGATTAGCGGCGCAGCTTGTTGACCGTCTATCTTTTGTTAATGTGTAATTATTTTTTATATATATATAAAAGAGAATAGAGAAGAAACACCTATAACCTGTTTCTGTTTTAGTTTTTAAAACTATAAAATGAGAAATAGTTTTTAAAACAGTTTTTGAAAAGAGAGCTTCCAAACATGTTTTTTCTTTTTTAACTTTTGAAAACTAAAAAAGAATATTGAGAAACTGTTTCAAACAAACTCTAAAACACACATTTTTTTTTATAGTTCAGTGTATTATGTATTTTTTTTATTGTGAGATTTTTTTTAATAATGGTGTATATTATGCATTTTTTTTTTTTTTTTGTGAGAGATTGG
Organism: Trifolium subterraneum; assembly: GCA_951799995.1. Classification (NCBI taxonomy): domain Eukaryota; kingdom Viridiplantae; phylum Streptophyta; class Magnoliopsida; order Fabales; family Fabaceae; genus Trifolium; species Trifolium subterraneum. The sequence continues at coordinate 14,946,900 of OX637462.1, read as the reverse complement.
AATAAGACTAATTAATAAGTTTTATTTACATATTTTGTTAATGAAAATTGACTGGAAAGAGCGTAAAACATGAAAATTCTCCCATTTCTAATAAAGAAATAAAGTATTTAACAAAGTGGGCCTTTGGCCGTCCTAAAAATTGTAGAATACAAATAAATAATTTAATTTTAAGGGAAAAAAAGTATAATCTGATAAAAATATATTAATAGTTTACAAAATATTTACATTTTAATATATTTAGACCACTCTAATATTTTTTTAATACAAATATTTTGATCAGTCAAAATAGACCACTCTAGTCTTTATTATTTTTTTTAAACAATAGACCACTCTAATCTAAAAAATACTACATGGCCGAAAAATCAAAAGTTCCTACTTCACTTTGCTGAATGCTGATCAACGTTATTCTAAGACTACTTACAATGGTGGGAATTAAACCCCAAAACTAGAGTTGAAGTTGTACAATGGTGGAGTTTAATATTGGGGTTGAATTAGTTGGAGGAGAGAGGAGATGAAAAAATTCAACTGGTTGAAAATAGAAAAATTGGAAAGTGAGAGAAAAGTAGCGGACATGTGGCGCGACTTGATTGCCACCTCCAGCAAGTGAGAGAAAAGTGGGTCTTTACTTATTTATTTTAAATGAATATAGATGTGTCATATTTTGATTGGGTGTGGATATTTTTATTTACTCTAATACTTTCAGGGCAATTGTTGCATAATATTTTTTTTTCAATATTTTTTTTAACATCAAAATTCATAATTTTTAAAACTCTATAAATAGAGGTATGGTTTGATATACTTTCAACTTAAAAAAAAACTCATTTTTACACTTTCTTCTCTAATTTTTCTCTGTGCAATGCATCCAAATAATTACTTGTTTAACAACAAAAACACGAATAATTATCTATTTCATAGTCAAAGTTCAAACAATTTGCCGGTGAACAACCAAAACTCAAACCAACCACAACCTCGGAATCTATCAAATTAGATCAAGTTGATAAATTAAGGAAGAATAATAATATTAAATATATAAAAATAAAAATATTCATTATTTCAAAAAAATATATAAATAATAATTATTATTATACAAAATTAAATAATATAATAAATAAAGAGTAAAAAATGTGGGGTATAAGAAAGTGAGTTGATAGAGAAAGTATTTGGTTTAAACTAAACCATTGTAGGAGTAAAAGTTGAATAATAGTTTAATGGGTTAAATATGTTTTTGGTCCCTATAGTTTCGTAGAATTTCGTTTTTAGTCCCTAAAGATTTTTTTCACACTTTTTAGTCCCTGAAGTTTTGTCGGTCAGTGTTTTTAGTCCCTATTTTTCAATCAACTCGTGCATATCATTCGAAATTTTAAATTTTTTTCTGCAGTCATGTTTAATACATTATATGAATCTCTCTTACAAAAGTTTAAATTTTTTTAACAAGAGATGAATTAAATATGAATTTTTTAGTTTTTTTCACATAAAAATTCATAAATAATTCATCTTCTGTTAAAAAATTCTAAATTTTTATTGGAGATGTTCTTATAATATTATAAACATGAATACAAAGAATCGTTAAAAAATGTGAAAGTATAGAAGAGTTTAAATAAAAGTAGGGACTAAAAACACTGACTGACAAAACTTCAGGGACTAAAAAGTGTGAAAAAAATCTTCAGGGACTAAAAACGAAATTCTGCGAAACTATAGGGACCAAAAACATATTAAACCATAGTTTAATTGTTATATGGAAGAGAGAGAAAATGATGTGGAGTATTGAGAAGTAAAAATGTTGGGGTTTAATCCCACAACCATTGTTGATAGTCTAAGACTATATACAATGGTCTCAACATCTTCAACACCCACTTTTTCACTCCACATCATTTTCTCTTTCTTCCACCTAATTATTCAACACTCATTCAACTTTTACCCTCTCCAATGATTTTTTTATTCAACACCCTACCCTACCACTTTCTCTACCCCACCACTTTATATTTCATATTCTTATTTAAATTTAATTTTTTTTTTTTATGATTAAATAAAATTATAATTATCGATTAAAATTAAAATAAAATAATAAACTTAACAAAAATTATTTAAATAAATTTTTTTATTTTCTTAATTTAAAATGCAATACATCACACAAATAACGTAATTAGTACGATACAAATTAACTTAAAATGCAATACAACACACAAGTTACGTAATTAATACGACGCCTCTTGTTGATTGGAAAGTAACATTGTCAATTGTTCCATCTCTTTCTCCTTCATTTTGATGTAATGATCTCATTCTTTGTCCACCACCTCTGTGGGTGTGGAAGCTTTATTTTTTCCCTTCTTTTTGGCTGCATCCCTACCTATAGGGCGAGCACTAGATCCTACAGAGTCCTCGTGAGATCTCTTAGATCCACTACTTCCTGAGTCAATATTTCCTCCAACTAGACTTCTAAAACGTGGTTGATCACGGACAGCGTTCCATTCTTCCATTAAAGTGAAGTTAGCATTCTTCCCACATGCGTATATTTCCTGTGCTTTTGCCAAAATGTCATTCTCCGACCAGCCGCTTCCTTGCAAATGCTTAGTGCCATCATAAGCGCCAATCCATTTACCCAGTAATTTGTTCATATAATTAAAGCGGTTTCGGCATGCAACATCATCACGCGGAGGATCGAATTTGCAATGCTCATTACAATACTCAGCAATATTACTCCAATACATTTCACGTTTTTGGTTTCTCCCAACAACACTGCTAGTTGAAAATTTATTCCACCACTAATTAACACCAAATTTTGTTCAGTGTTCCATGTTGGTTGCGGGTGTTTCTTGCTCTTAGGTGTTGATTCCTCTAAATTTTGAGTGACTTCATTAGCAATTGTTAGTTGTGTTGAAAATTCCGGAAATTCAGGTGCACCAAAATTATGTATGTTTTGAGGAAATTGGTTATAAAATGGATTTTGATAATTGTTGAAATTTGGATTCAAGTTTGGAACTGATGACTGGTTGAAATTTGGTGCAAGACCAAAATTAGGTATGTTTTGAGGAAATTGGTTGTAAAATGGATTTGGATTTTGATAATTGTTGAAATTTTTATAATTGTTGGGATTTTGATAATTGTTGGGGGTTTGATAATTGTTGGGATTATTAGAAGAATTATTGGGATCCATTTCACTAAAAAAGATTAAAACTTCAAAAGAAAGACTAATTAGAAAGATAATAATAGATTAAGATAGTGAAAACTTGGTTTTTTTTTCTGTGTCCAAATGAAATGAACCAAATCTCTATTTATAGAGAAAAAAAAATCACGAATTTTGGTAAAAAAATAAAAAATTAATTTGCATTGAGATAATTGAGTTCAAAGGATAAAAATTATAAAAAACCATTGGCCCAATCAGAAGCAGTCACGTGGCTGCCTTTATATCCAACGGAATCTTCTCTCTCCGCGTCCCTTCTCCTTCATGCGTGTTTCGCACGCGCTAGGCTGCGCGAACCGCGAGTTGCCACGTGTCCCCCCCGGTGCAGGCTTCAACTAGTTGAAGAAATTCATTTTCTATCTCTGCCAGTAAGCATTCAACTTAGGTGTTGCAATGGTTTCAATAATTGAATGCTACATTCAACACCGCCAAAACCAACCATTGCACATGGTCTAAGGTTGAGTTGAATTCTAAAATATACTAATATTTTTATTATTTATTATTATTTGTGGAAAGGAGTAAATGACCGTGATATATTCATCATACAAGACAAAATGAATGACCATGGATGAGGAACTGGTCAACCGTTAAATACGATCAATTAAGTTTATGTGTCATTTCATGTTTTGAACAATTTGTAAAATTAATTTTGACATTTAGTTGTTTTTAAGTATAATTGATTTTGTCTTGTGAGTTTAGCTCAGTCGGCAGAACATTACATTATATATACAGGGATTGGAGTTCGAACTTCGGCCATCTCACTTATTCACCTTAAGGGTGAAATTGATTTTGTCTTTAATATTAGAAAATGATCTGTAATTTTTTAATTTAAACATAATTTTTTACTAACATTTATTATTCAACTCATTTTTATCTAAATGTACCAAATATATCATTTTGCATAAAACTTACTTCTAAATAAAATCAATAAATTTAGTCCACAAATTCTAGTTCAAATGGTAGAAATTCGAAATTGTTAGTGTCGGATGTTATGACCTGAATTCGATCTCCGATCACTCCACTTTGTGTATGTGGATTTCCACCAATGACTCTGCTATTTCGTCTACCAACAAAATCAATTAATTTAAAATCAATTTATGCAACCGCAAATCAATTTATAAAAGAATTAAATTTATGTAAATGTTCAATTAAATTGATTATTATGAGAGAATATTTCTTTTTTATATATGTGTTTGATATGCTAAAATAAGGAACTAAATAGGACAATTTCAGTTGTATTATGTTTGATTTTAAAATTATTTGTGTGATTGGACAAACTAAAGTCAAGGGACAAGACAAAAATAGAGATTCTTGTCTCTCGTTGGACCAATGGACAACTTTTTGTACTCTGCTCAAATTGTCTAAAATACCAAAATAATATTTTGCCCACTAAACATCGCCAGTGACAAAATTTGTTCAATACTTTAAATGTTTGTTCCGTTTTATACTGTCATGTCTAGTATTTATATTTTACAGATCAAACAAACTGATATTTAAATTTACGGAACAAAACAATGTAAATAACAAAATTGTTGACTCTTTTTTTTACACTAATGAAAAACTTTGACTTAGTAAATTTAATACTTGCAAGAGAAATTATATTACCTAATTTAAAAAATTAGTAGAAACTCAAATTCTCACCATATCACACAATCTCTTTCATGAAGTCAATCATTAGGAAAAAAATCTGTTAATTCGGAGTTCTTGTGACTTAAATTCAATCAATTGATTAAACATATACACTTTGAAACCATAGTGTCAATTGATCATGCATGTCCTAATAATATGCGACGAGAATTGATGAAGTACATTGAATCATATGATAGACAATCCTATACCATGAGGGCACTCATCTAATCGAACCTTAATTAGATTTATTCTTCTCGGGGTCATATATAACAAAACGTGTACCGACAAAAAAAAAACGTGTTAGGTGAGAGCTTGTGAGACAAAAACTTTGATTACTAGATCAATTAGTGGGACTAATGTTTCTTAAATTCAAAACAAGTATTTTTTTTAGTCAAAAAAAAAAACTAGTATTTTGTTTTAGTGTATAATAATAATGTGGTTTGAATATGTGATGTATAATAAAACCAGACATTTCGATTTAAACTGTCAAATTAGGTGTTATGAATGTTTATGCTAATATATTTCGATTTAACTCTAAACCAAAAGGTTAATAGTTCGTTCCAAAATATAAGTAAAAATGAATTAAAGAAACTTAATGTGTTTGGTTGAACATTTGAAACAAATATATTCAATTTTATTGACTAATATTTAATTATACTTTAGGAAGGAGGAAGTATATTGTTATGAGAGTATTATATTGTTAATTGTATCCGTGTGAAGTCGGATTAAGGAGGTTTCTTGTCTCCATTAGTACCCCAATTGGAAAAAAAGTCAAAAGAAGATGCCAACCATTGCTTCCATTTAATCCAACAAGATGCATTCAATTGCTCATTAACTATTTTGCCACCTTTGTTAAATGCCTTGCAATAGCGTTTATTAATTACAAGCCACCGTCAAGTATATAAGTTCAAAATGTTTGGTATCTGTCTTATTATGCTTGATTATTAAAGTGTTAAAGCAAGTATACTTATGATAAAGAGTACTCAGAAAAGGAGAAGTAACCAAAGGGAGAAAATGTATTTTATTCAATTTAATGGGCACACTAGTTGAAATTCCAACAAAATGATTCAATGTTTCATTCAACCTTTTGTTATGTTCTTGTTTTATGCTAAGTTTGATTAGGCTTAATTGGTGCCATTAAAAAAAATGGCTTAATTGGCCGTTCAATTGTAAGTAAATTTTTTTAAACTGCTAGAAAAGTTTACCACATACTGTATATTAAAGGTGTTCATAGTTCGTCTCATGAATTTGATTCAATTGAATGGACATTACATTATATATACAAGGGGTTGTATTTCAAACCCGGATCATTACACTTATCCACCTCAAGGATAAAAAATTTAGTCGTTAGACTACTTGACTAAAAAAACGGTGTTCATAGTTCATATACCGAATTAAATTGAAGATATTTGTGGTTTGTTTCATTTCTTAAAAACCATTTTGATAAAGAACAATTAATTTTTCAAACTAGTTTCAATTCAATTCATAATCTGTTTAGTTTCAATTAAGTGGTTTCAAACCATTTTTTGTTGTTGTTAGAACTGGTTTTATGTGATTTTTTTACACTAAGAGTCAAATTACTAATTACGGTAAATTCAAAGTGTATTAAAATAAATCATAAGTTAGTTTAAATAATAACCTTAATTTTTCACTTTACTCTTATGTACACTTGAGCGTCAAATTACTAATTATCATGCACCGCTACAATTGTGTCGTTGTTTGAAAGTATAAGTTTATGTCATCTTCGTTTTTATAATTGAGATAATTAATGACGTAATTGATGTTTCATTAAGACAATAAAAAATAAAAATGTAACTCATATTGATATTTTTTTGTCAAGTAGTCTAGTGGCTAGAAACTCACACATTTAAATGTGGAGAAATGTGGAATCTGGGGTTCGAACCCTGACCACTCCAATAATGGCTCCGGTAGCTACCATTTGAGCTACACTTATGGAACGTAACTCATATTGATCTAACGTCAGTTATATCACTATATTAGCCATAAAGACGGAGAAATCATAATTTTTACTTTTCAGAAGTATTGTCCACAATTATTAACATTTCTAGTAAGTTTAAACACTAATCCATAGTAAACCACTCATAGCACTCACCCTTGTTATTGTTTTGGACCGGACCTAAGTCCAACTTGACGCCGAGATCGATCCAATTTGACGTTGTGCTCAGCCCAATTTTACGTTAGTCCATGACCACACGTTCATGTTCAATGGTCACATAAATATATTCACTTATGTAGTAACTCACATCGAAATGATTGTTATTTATTGTCAGTCATAGTTCTTCAGTTGTTACTCTGACAACCATGAACATCAAAACCGCCATATGCACCCTCACATTGATAATTTTGGTTCCACCTTTGATATATATATATATATATATATATTCCGTACAAACTACGAAGGGATCAAATATTTTATTTTTACCCTCTAAACCTCTCATTCAAGCAAATTCTGACTAGAGTACGGTAAATCCATGCTTATTTATTTCCTTCCCGAGTTGAGAACAGAGGATAATCCCACTCTAACTATTGAATTTTGATCTTTATTGACTTTAATCGAAAGAGCTATTCTTTTCCTAAGACACCTGAAAGCTAGTTAAAGTTGTGCAAAAAATAGGAAGGAAACTAGTGTTGTTGAAGTGTCTTTGCATTGCAAGTACCTTCCTTTCAATATCAGTATTTCAAAACTGCGTTTCACCGGCCTTATAATCACGGAAGATCAGTCACCATATACATACCTCAATAAATTAATCTCAACTTTTGGGTATTTGGATAAAAATAAAATAGAGTTCCGTATAAAACAAAAATGAGGAGGAAGTTGGTAAACAAACATTCCATGATTCGCATTCGGGTCATGACTTTCCATACTCCACCCATGGCCATGACATGTGGACATCGTGTGGCTCACACAAACACCACAGTCCACAATGATCCTACTAGTATTTCTTTCTCGACCCTCGAGCTTAGTATATTTGACTTCTTCCCATGGCACCAAATGGTCAACGGGGTTACTTAGTATGTTGCACTTGGATGGATTTGGATCCTCTCCAATTTTTTCTCTCCAATTATTTTTATGTGTTTTTCTCTCTCATGTGAAGAGAGAGAAATTAATAATAAAAAATAAACAAGTAATGATGAGAGAGAAGAAATGATGAGAGAGAAAGACACATAAAAATAATTGGAGAGGGTCCAAATCCGCACTTGCACATAACTAAACTACATACCATATATGTTTCAGTTATACAGTAGGAACTCTTTAAATAAATACTCGGTAAATTAGTAAACTCTCTAGAATAATAAATTTGTACGGTCTCGACTTGGGGCAATGTAAAAAATTGAAAAACTCAATAAAATAATAGGATGATAATTTTTTGAGAGATCCCTTTATAATTTTCGATCTCAAGAAAATCATAAATTAATAATTCATAGAAACTAAAAAAATATATATTACACTCTATTGAAATACGATTCAATAGTTGTTTGTTTTCCTTTAAAGTTCAAGTCTATTTGGAGCTCATCTCTAACTTTCCTTATTGCATCCAATAGCTCAGGTGTTGTATTTTTGTATTGTATCATAAAGTTGTGAAAATTGTTCGACGCCATAAGTGCTTCCTTTCGCGTAACAGGCTCCAAAGAAGCCATATCTGCAAGTCTTTTTGTGTGCTTGCAGGATTATCTCTCTTGTACTCACACAATTCCTTACGTATTTGATCTGACGACATAGTTGATTTTGCAACACCTTACAGATGAGAAGCCATCTTGTGAGATATGGTTTGAATACTCTAATACATTCATGTAATTTATATATGGCAAACTTGCTTAAGAATACATTGAACACATTTGTTCAATGTTTTAAAAATCGGACCGATCATCGAATCGGTGAGGGTACTGGGTCACTGGTTCATTGGTCGAACCACTGGATCACTGGTCAAACCGCATGACTAAACCGGATCAAACCGGATAAACCGGTCGAATGATCCGGTCTTTTTAATAAAATTATATAGCTATTAAACCGATCAAACATGATGACTTGACCTCTTTAAAAGTTCAAGACACCTAAAAAATTTAAAAATGTCATAATATCACAACTCACAAGTTCTTAAATTCAAATATTAAACACTGTCATCAAGCACAATAAAATAGTACAAATTACAAAATCAAATAAGTTTTAAACAAAGTCTAATTGCAACATAATCTAACTACAACATAAACAAAATAACAGAGTCTAGGTTAGAAATTGCTTTCATAAACTATCTTGAAATTTATATTACAAAAATAAGTTGGAAAAGTTTACAAAAAATATCATAAACTGTTTTATAAATTCTTGTTAAGGAAATCCCACATCGATTGTGAGATGGTATGAATATGTGTTTATAAAAAAGAGACAATTCTCACCTTACAAGCCGGTTTTGTAAGGAGAGTTAGACCTAATACACAATTTTAAAATGGTATCAGAGTCTCTTCACGATCCGCTAGGCCGCCTGCTATCAATTTTTTATCGGATGTGAGTGGCCTGGATAAGAGTTTATAAATAAGAGACAATCCTCACCTTACAAGCCGGTTTTGTAAGGATGAGTTAAGCCCAACTCAATTCTAAGATCGTATCAGAGGATCTCCATGATCCGTTGGGTCATCTGTTATCAGGTTTCTGCTATCGGACCACCCACCATTTATATTCATGTACTAAACCTAATAATGTTAGGGATGTGTTAAGAAGTTTCACATCGTTTTTTTTAACGGCGAATATATTATTATCAATAATCAGGTCTCTGCACAAGTCGGACAGAGACCCGTAACAGGGCGACAAAACAATGACACCGTATATAAGCGGAACACCAATGAAAAACCAAAACAGACACTACCTGATAAAGGTATACTTCTAATCTCATTCTTTGAAAGACACTCATCATCATCTAGACTACCAGAGAAGACATCAACCCAGACTATAGAGATGTCACCAGGGGCGTCTCCGAGTTTTTGGAGGCCATCTGCAAAAATATAAAAGTGACCCTTTAATAAAGAAACGTAAATTTACATCATCGATTTAAATTGCAACAAAATATAATATAGCTACTTAAAACGAGTCATTCTTCCAGCATTTTTTGAAGCAAATTCATCAATCAAGTCTTCATATTCTATGTCACTGTTCTTTTTTTTTTCTTAAAAAAACTGGGTCTAGTCCTAACAGTATTGTAATATAATTATTTTTTACACCCCCTAATTTACTAATACTATTACCCTATAATTTTTTTTAGGCCTTATTTTTAAGAGGCCCTATGCCATGGCACATATTGCACATGGTATAGGGCCGCCCCTGGATGTCACTAGACACTAACTCCCAATCTCAAATCAAAAGTGATTGGCCCATCAAAATCAAAAAGACAGCTCCTTGAATCAAAAGTCGACCTCAATATATGTTAGACCTTTTGACACCTATGATTAGCGATGATGGAAAGTATCGACGGTGGACAATGCATGTTTAGACAATAAGTGCCTCCTGACAGCTTTCAGTCAAAAGATGACACATGAACAAATCAAATTCGCATCACAAAATGGAAATTTTGAGATTGTGTAGGTATGAGACTGTTTATAAGATTTGATTTGCACTATCTATATTAAGAATATGCATCATTTTTTGGTAAGACTTCAAAAGAATATCACACTTAAGCGTGTTTGACTTGAAATGCTCTTTGAGTAACTTTTTAAGAAGTTCTTACAAAATATATAAATAAAATTAAACACTAAAAAGACTCGTATTAATTTATAAAAAACAATTCTTAAAAATAATTTAGGATGTTCCAGGCCGGGCTTGTTAATCACACTCATACCTAATCAACTAACAGCCATTAATTTAATGGTCATTAATTTAATGGTCATGTTCTATTGTTATGCTGTGATCTTATTCGTATCTAGAATCTTCAATGGTCATTCAACTAATAAGGAAAATGTTGTCAACCTATAACATTTATTAGAGATTGCATTATAGTTGCGGGTCAAACTTACAAAGTATCTTAATCTGTCTATTTTAGCTATAGTTGATGTTGATTAATATATTCATCATCTGGTAATCCTATTTTTCGCCACTTTATTTTTTTTACAAACCAGTATTTTAGTTTTTAAAAATACATATTAATCTTTTGAATGTATTAAAGTTATAAATACATCTTTAGTATATTTTCTTTTTTAATAATTTTATGGATTAAAGTAGTTTTTTGGATTAAATTAGCTAACAAATAACATTTGAGGATCTAATTACAATTTTAATACATTTAGGAATAAACATGACAGCAAAATACACTTTCATAAAATAAAATAGTAGTTTATTTATTTATTTGTATTATTATCATATTTTAATGACAAAATTTCATCGCAATGTCTAGTAACGAGTAATTTTTATCTGAGAATTAGTTGGACGTCAAACAAAGTGTGTTTTTTTTTTTTTTTTTTATCTATTATATCCTGATTCATCTATTTATTAAATTAAAATATAGTGAAAATATCATGAAATTTGTATAGTCAATATTTTAAAATTATAAAAGGTGACATTTTCAATACAAACTTTTTCTTTTTTGCTTCCTTAACTAGTACTTCGAGGATACTAGTTAGCATGACCCTAAGCGATTTATTTTTCACCAAACAAATGGGCATGGCACTGAGTGTAGGGTTGGTTGTGTATGTGGTGGTCTACCCATGACAGTTGCATTTCCTATGTATGCATAGACTTGATTCCAATATATGGTTACCCACCAATAAACCCCACTCACCTATTTTCAGTAGCATTGCATTTTTCATTTATAATTGTTCTCTCACAAACCGTACCCTTATCATGGGGTTTGCCTCCATTTTTCATTTTCTCCCTAGCTCTCACATCATATTTTATATATAAATGAAATTTATCAACTTGTCTTATTCAACCATAAAGGATATCTTCACTTTACAACGTCGGTGGGATATATTTTCCAACGAACAATACAAATTTAATACTATATTGTATTGACATGGACATAGTATAAAAATACAACTAATACAATTGCCAACATAAGAGAGAGTAACAAAAAAATACTACTATTATTATACGCTAATTATGTATTTCAATTAGAATTTGTAAAACAAATGGAAGAAAAAAAGAAGTGTTTGTGTTTGAGGTTTAACTACAACGTGTCCTCTTTAACAAAGAAAGGTGCAGAATGGCAAAATCTAAAAATATTAAAAACTGAACCTGACGTGAATCGAACACGCAACCTTCTGATCTGGAGTCAGACGCGCTACCATTGCGCCACAGATCCTTGATGAAATAAACTTGGCTTAGATTGTTCATATAGTAATATATTACTAATTGGGCTATCTTGGTTTACTATTGGCCCATCGTTTGGAGTTGGGCTAGAACAAAAAGGAAATTAGTTAGACAAACATATAATGATGATTAATTTGTAAATAATCATGCAGTTAGAACTTAGAAAGAGTTCCTTTTAGACATATTTGAGTGTTCTTTTTCCAAATTATCACTTATCCGTGCTTGTATTTTTTTCAAATTCATTAACATTATATTCTAATGTATGTGTTTCTTTGAGTCGGACAAATTCTTTCATTAATCAATAATAATCAAGTAACTTATAGTAGCTAATGAGTTTCGGTTAAGACATGATCAATTAAAAGTATTTGACTCCATGGATAGTTAGAAAATGGAATCAAAGAAAACTACACTGCAAAACACAAAAAAATAAATTCAAAGTATATCTTAATACTTTTTCTTTAGAAACCACACCTCGCAATGGCTTTAAAATATTCCCAAGAAGTAAGTTTTGAAACACATTTTTTAAATTTCACAGAACTAATTTTCAGAACCTAAAAAAAAATATTTGCATGTTTGAAAATTAATTGTTGGAATACAAGAAATGCAGTGAGGCTTATAAAAAAAATGTAGTGAGGGAAGGTATGGGGTTTGATCATTCTAATTTAAGGTGTTAGTAACAACACCCATACATTCTCTATTTAGGACAGGCCCAAATTAAAATGAAGATAACATATTGATTATTAGAAAAAAAAAATTTCTACCCCTACAAACTTCTCTATACCCCTACACTTAATGTTGAAATGACAAATATGCCCTCGTATAAAAGGTAAAACTGTAAAAAAAATTCATTTTCATCATTCTTTGAAAAAGTGTACCGAGCAGAAAATTTTTGAAAAACAGAGAATAAGTGGATTTTTTCATTCCGGTACACTTTTTCAAGTGTACCGCAATATACATTGCTAGCGGTACACTTTGAAAAAGTGTACCGGAATTCAATTTTTCAGACATTGTACCTTGCGGTACACTTGGTAAAAAGTATACCGCGCGTTTTGCATTGCGGTACACTTTTTTATCAAGTGTACCGATCGCAAATGCACTGCGGTACACTTTTTATCAAGTGTACCGAGTGTGTAAAATTTTATAACTGCGGTACACTTTTTTTGAAGTGTACCGCAGTGCATTTCGTTTTTTTTTTTTTTACTTTTTTTTTTTAATTTTTTTCTTTCTTCCATTTCAGTGGTGCGTACAAGAGGGAGAGACGGTAGAATTAGACATGCCGGCGTATGACGTGGAGTTTCTATTCCTGTTGAGCAGGAACAGGATATTGAGCAGCCTGTGTTTGTCGAGCAGCCTGTGTTTGTCGAGCAGCCTATGATGCAGGAGGATGAGGATGTTGCGCAGCATGGATGGCCTGGAGGACCACTTGATACGAGTATTCTGACGCGGTACTCAGACCATGTTGCTCGTTATATATGGTTTGGCACGGTATAAATTATTTTGCGTTGTTATTATTTGTTAATTATATTGATGAAGTTATCAACATAACTCTGATAATGTTTTTGTTTAAATGTCATTCTAGTTGTGATACTGATTTCGTTTAAATATATGTAGGAGCGTATTGAAGGACCGAAACCTGAGTTACGTATAGCATCTCTTGGTACGAAGCTTACTGGTTGGGTTCCTGGTCCTGGTGAACATCACCCAAATATTCAAGGCTGGTTGGATGATTCTGGGTTGAAATGGCTTGAGCGGACGAGTTTAAGTAAGATGGATCCGCAGCTTTTATCAGCCTTTACTGAGAGGTGGCATCCAGAGACATCGTCATTTCACCTACCGTTTGGTGAAATGACGATTACACTTGATGATGTGGCGTGTCTGTTACATATACCTGTTAGAGGTATATTTTACACGCCTGCACCGGTTTCCATGGAAGAAGCTGCTGCACTTGCTACTGAGTTGTTGGGAGTCCCGTATGAGGTGGCATATATGGAGATATCACGGCAGAGGGGAGGAACTTTTACACAACAGTGGGTATATGATTGCTGGCAGAGGAATCTAAATATGTACCACAAATATGATTGTGCTGCCAGGGCGTATTTGTTGTTGTTGGTTGGATGTACCATTCTAACTGATAAGAGTTACACACGAGTCAACGCAAAATGGTTACCCATGTTTAGAGATTTGTCCACATTGAATAAATTTTCATGGGCTAGTGCTGCGTTGGTTTGTTTATATGATAATCTGAATGATGCATCCATGTTTACCAAACATGCTCTTGCAGGGTATCCGACACTTCTACAGGTAACAATCGTATTAAGTAGTTTTTATTTGGATTATAATTTGATTTTTTTTTTGATTATGAATATGTTCTGTTTTAGTGAAATCATGATTCTAATATATTATTTTTGTTTTTGTTGTTTTGTAATAGTGTTGGATTCACGAGTATTTCCCTACCCTTGGTAGACGTGGAGAGTTTGTACACCGTTGTGATGACATGGGTTACCCTCGAGCTATGCGGTGGGTATATAAGCAGGGGAAAACGAAGCTTCCTGCTTATCGACCTATCATGGATGCACTGACTCCGTCTGATGTGATTTGCCGTCCGTTTGAAGGTCATAGAGGTAGCATTCCTTCTGATCTGATTACCTGTTTCAGTGGTTACTTGCGTGGGTGTACCGTCGTTCCTTACTTGCCTGAGAGGTGTCTTAGACAGTTTGGATTCGTGCAGTACATACCACCACCACCACCACACCCAGCTCCATCATATACGGATATCGATACTTTGTGGTCTGGTTATCACACTTCTGTTGATCGGATACTTCAGTTCACACGTCCAGTGAGATTTGATGTTGAGACTACAGCTGATTACCTGCCATCGTACTATACTGTATCACATCCTATACTGCGTCGTCCGCATGATGGCCCGCATGGAGCACCACCTGTTCCACAGTTTGTGTCTGCATATGCACCACCAGAAGCAGATCCAGTACCACAAGATGCACCAGCACAAGATGCACCACCAGCACATGCACCACCATCTGGTGAACAGAGACGGATGGATGTGATTGCTTCTGCGCTGGAGAGATTTATCGGACAGGTGGATGCTGGTAGAGACGATGACGTGTTTGACGATCTTTTTTATGCATTGGATGTGGCCCGTTGTGATAGAGATATAGACGATGACTAGTTTGCTTATGTACTTTGAGTTTCATTATGTATTTTTATTATTGATTATGTACTTTTATTATTTATTGCATTTGGAATAATATAGTAGTTTTATTAGTGCAACAACACATAAAATGTTTCACATAAAATCTTTGACAATAAAATATTTTGACGTAAAAATTAATCAACAACAACAACACCAACTGAAGGTTTAACTGAATGATCTAGAATTCGCCAATATTGTAAGCGGTTGGTTAAATTTGACATCCAAGATGTTGCTTTTGAGATGCCTGAGATAGTGCCTTCTGAGATGTTTGTGTACACAACCTCTTCGATGTCGCTTGTGAATCATTAACTTCTCTTTCAACATGTTCAAAGTATGACGGGTCACGATACACATCATAATCCTTTGGTGCTTTGCTTTTATCTTTCTTCTTCACTCTTCCTCTAGTTTTTATTGGTTCAGGTGGTGGACACAATGAACTTGTAGATGGATAAGCAAGTTCAAACACTTTACTCTTCAACGCTCTTTTACCAACAATATAAAGTGACTGAAATCGAGTCATTATTGCATCAAATGCAGGAGTCAAGTCCAACTCATAGTCATCCTCTGTGTCATCCTCTAGTGGAGCTTCCATAGTTAGTTTCTTCCAATGATCATGAATTGAATCTAACGGTATTGGTACACCTTTTAGTGTATACCCACTCAATTCACACGCACAAGGCAATTCATGTGTTGACCTAAGTGCACAACCGCAAAGGTTCTTATTAGTTCCAACAGCGCCTACCCTCTCAAACTCATCAGAAATTAGTGTCATAGCATCCCTGGAGACAAAACTTCTTAAATTCTGATGAAATAGACCACTATGAATGTGTTCTGTATAGTAAAAACTTTTTTGAAATGACGCCTTAATTTTGCCAACTTGTAGAATTATATTTTTATTCATGGCATCCAAATCATTGCATAAGTCACCTTTGTTGTGTTCCAACATTTGCTTTAGTTTCCAATGTGCAGACTCAGCTCTAAATATTAAATTGCACACAAAAGTAAATTAAATCATACCTAAAAACAAAACAAAACAAATTATTACAATTTTCAAACAAAACAAATCATACCTATTACTCGTTGTGTTTCCTAAATGCATCACTTTATTGGTCCATGCTGCAACAAATCTTTCTTTATAATTGTTCAACCATGAATTCTTGACATAGTCAAGAAACTTGCTTGAATTAACACATGCTTGCTCAAACTCATTCAAATTCAGCCCATACTCAACCTCATTTGAACTGAATACAACATTATTCCACAATTTTTTTACTAGATCACGCATATCCTTAGAAAAAGTGTACCGGTAAATGTAACGTACCGGTAAAGGAATCTTGTCTGATCGGTGCACTTTTCAAAGGGTGTACGGATTTTACCGGCAAAGTGATAAAAAGACAAAGTAAAAAACATAAAATATACAAAAATATCATAAGGGTATAACGGGAATATTTAAAAAATTGTAGGGGTATAAAGAGGTTTGTAGGGGTAGAAATTTTTTTTCTCATTATTATTATTAGGGAAAAAATGAAGATAGCGTGTTAGAATCGTTAATAACCGTTTGAAAGAACTGATCATGCAAATTTGTACCTTTGGGTACATGTTAAAGAAATAAAATTGAAAATGAAAGTAAATTTTTTTATGTAGAAACGATTATTTTTTAAACAAGTGTATTTGGGACAAACTTGTTAGTATTTCTCAAAAGAGATTTTCTTTTGGCGTTTCATAGGTTTTCTTGTGCGCTTTCTGATAGGAAGTTCACTTCACGAGAAAAAATGCTTGCGTGAGTTCGTTCTGAAGCTGAGAAGTTAAAATTTGAAATCAAGGTTCAAAAATAAATTATCTCTTTGTTTTTTTAGATATAATGTTATGTTTATATTCTAAGCATTTAAAATATAATTATTTTATTTTAAATTAAAATAAATTATAAATGATAAAAGTGAGTTTTAGTCAAGTAGTGAAAGAAAAAAAAATGACAAGTTACAAGGTATAAACTCAAAAGATATTTTAAATAATGTCTATAAAATACACTATTAGTTTATAAAATAAACTATAAACTCATGATAAAAAGACTATTATTAAATAGATCTTTTAGATTATAAGATATAAGACATAATGCTCGTTTGGATTGACTTATCTTTTAGCTTATGCGAAATAATTTATGCAAATAAGTAAACTTTTATATATTATAAGTTTTTTGAAATATGCAACTTTTGTAAGTGAAAACTTATGAATATTAACATAAAAATTTATTTATTTAAATTTTTATAAACTTAAAAATAAGTCAAATTCAAACTCAAACGATCAATTATGAGCTAACTCATTGCCCTTGTCAAACAGACTCATGTAAGGATTTCGTGATCTCCAGTCCTTTATCGCGTATTCTTCATCATGCCCTTATCTCAGTCATTCATCCATTATTCTCTCTCTCTCTCCCTCTCCCTCTCCCTCTCCCTCTCCCTCTCATTATTATTATTTTTCTTTGTAAATCAACGATCATTGGATTAAAAAAGTAAGAGAGAACTTGACACTGTGAGAATCAAAGATATAAAGTAGAGAAATATAAAGTGACAGCTAGGGTCTCAATAGAATTGTAATTAGCATCGCTTAACTTGTGAAAATAAGGATTACAAAAAGAATATATAGCAAACCTAACCTGACTAAACTAGAAACATAAAAGGCCCAATATAAGTCCAAAATAATATCTAACACGCATTGTGAGTTTGTCGACCAAAATACAAAAAACATACTAAATAATATAAATTTCTAACAAACACAAATTGTAGGAGAGAATCCAAACCTGTGGTATGATTAACTCTTTGGTATTGATAAAATATTAAAAGAATATACTCGTTGTTTTTATTCTTTTACTCTAAATAAATAAATGTGCTTGCGTTAACATCCAATAATATTTTCCATTTGGTTAAGTCCATTTAAAATGGATTTTATAACAAGAATGCACTATCAAATACATGCACGTACGTTATCTTATCAAAAAATACATAAAAAATACATGCACATTACCTTATACTGATTTAATAACTTCCCATAAAACTTTAACTATTAATCACTTGAGTCGGATGAAAAAAAATTCCCTCACTATTTACTAATGTGAAATTCCATCATCTCAATACCAATGAGTCAATGACTAAACTCAAATACTTGTATAACTTGAATTGACACAAACACTTTCTTTTCTGTAGATATAGATGGAATCTTCACTTTTTATGTAGGAAACATCAGTTGTGCATTTCTCTTTCAGTCATTTGTTTGATTTAAAGAGGAAACAAAAGAACAAAGTAGTAAAATAAATAGTTAAAATTATTTTTGGTCCCTACTACAATATCATGTTATTTTAAGTTTAGTTATATTAAATTTTAACAGTAACTTTGATCTTTCATAATATTACAGTTTATAAGAATAATCTCTATTTTATTTTATTTTATTTTTTATAAAATATAGTTACTATTATTCCTTCAAAATAGTCCATATAAATAGAAATATGGATTAAAAGTGAATAAATCTTTTTAAGAAATAAATTTTAAAACTCACAATTTTTTAATGACCAATTTTTTTTAAGGTTACTATGATATTGATGCGAAATTTCCACCACTGTTAGCGATGACTAATATCTGTTGGAGAATAAGTGGAGCTCCTAACCAATTTTTTTCCATGCGTATGAGTCAAAAATTTAACACATGATGACTACATACTTAAGGGGACCAAAAATGTATATTTAATTCAAAAATAAATTAATTATGAGTATTGCTATCTAATAATCAATAACGATACCTACCAACTCACTTTAATAAAAATGGTACCATGATTTTTTTTAAGTCGGACATAATTACTATAGCCATGATATGAATTGAACATGCACAAAGGTGTATGACGTTAAAGCAAACTTTCTAATTGCACGTTCTATGCCTGCCTTTTAAACAGTGAACCCAATACCATAATGCATTTCATTGACGCTTGCATATTCAAACACTCATTTTTACTTCAGAAGGTATGTTCCACTCTCAAGTGATGGTGACCTTCTCCACTTAAGAAAAATGACCTTTTCTCTTTTGTCTATTATTGAAAAGTGTGAGCTCTGCTTATTGGAAAAATTTGAATCCCACATAAAACTGTGAGCTCTGCTTATTGAAAATAGTTTTTTTTTTTTTTTTTTTATAAAAAAATTATAAATAATTTTGTAAAAATGAGTTAGGTTAAATAGAAAAATATACGATAGCATCGAAGCTTATGAATCATGATCATCATTTATATTCATGCACTTTGAATTTCTTCGAATCTACTATGTACAATTGTGTGTTTGGTACCAAATTAATATTTAAGTTGTTCGGTCATTTATAGTAGGGTTCCTATAATGTTTGGGTTGAACTCTCAAGGGTTTTTCGGTGCCAAGTAGTTTGATCTATAACACAAAGTTCAATACAAATAGAAAGGATCGATTACAATTATGTTAGGCCAAACGATCAAACTAAGACTTGTTATAATTTAATTGTCTCTCATTTTTTTCTACTCATTCACGATATTAAATCTAAACTGACATTACTATTGTGATGCCTCAAACTACAATCACTGTATAGGATATCCACCACCATTACTAGAGATCCTTCACTTTCAACCTCTCCCATGAGGTTGATTTATATTTTCATACGATAACATAATTGTATAAAGTTTACATCTTACCATTTGCGATCATTAGCATTACTAGTCGTCGGCCCGTGCGTTACACGGGTTCAGCGGAACGCCATATATATATATATATATATATATATATATATATATATATATATATATATATATATATATATCAATCATGGATATTGTCAATCATGAATGTTGATTTAAATTAAGAAAATGATATAAATTAAACACAATTAAGTGAGTTAAGAAATGATTAATATTATATTAGTATTGAAACGAATCAACTGAAGCATCATATCGAATTTTATAGTGGAGCTTTCAAGATCCGTGATATGTATAAAATTTAATTTTTGTCTAAGAGACACTTATTTTTCCCCTATTTAGGTGTGCATCTCAAATAATATAAACTAAACGGGTTTGTACAAACCATATATATTTAAAATCAAAAATTATAATCTAATAGGACTAAATCTTTAAATTTACACACTTCTCATATATCATTCGATTCACAATATTTTATCTTCTTCCAACTAATTTCATCTTGATCTTCTTCATGTAAATAGAACATAGTGAACAAATCTACATGAAGGGAGACAATTTTCAAAGTCTAACCTATAAAACATACAATTGCGATCCAAAAGAAACTTGAGTGTTTTCAAAGGAATTTCACATTAAAAGAAAATAAGTCAATAAAAAATGTCTTACAATACTTGTGTTGCAACATAATCCAATTCATTAAAAGGGGGAAAAATGAAAATTACAAATAGAATAATGTTCCAAAGATCTTAGTCCCGACACAAAAACATAAATTATAATTGATTAGCCATGAAAAAACCAATCTTTCAAAAGTTTATTCAGGTGCAGCGGCTCCCTTCTTCCGAAATGTCTCATTTGTACATATTCATTGCCATTGAAATATATGCCTCAAGTTCTGAGCGAGATTCTTCCAGATTTGTTCCATGAATCAGTATAAGTGCATTTCTCAACCACCTTAAATCTATATCATAATAAACAAATTAATCTTTATTACTATAAAGGGAGAATAAGGGTTTTGGATTTGCAACCACTTAACCCTAATCTTCTCCTTAATTCCCTCCATTTTCCCTCCTAATTACTATTATCATATAATATATAAAAAATATATATTATGAATATTAAATTTGGCCCCACCCATAACCACTTCCTCAACCCTAATTTCACTCCTATATTATAGCCTCAATAGTCCACTCTATGCTATGACCTTCATAGAAACACGTAAAACTAATCCTTTCAGCATCATAAAAAAACGTTCTGCATTCTCTTTCTCCTCTGTTCTTTCTCCATTCTCCTATCTGTATAAGTAAATCGTCATCCTTATCTTGCATTTTACTTTGTCAGTCTCCTTCCTCAATCCTCACTATACAGTTTCCTTCACTACTACAAAAAAAATCTAATCTCAATTCATTTATGTTCTTGCTCTAAGTTTGTTGTGGGAGTTATTTATCTGTGTTTATTTTTTTATTTTGTTCATGAGAAAAATTTGGTTTCATTTTGGAGATTTTATATAATTTGTGCAATTAAAATTGTGTATGTTGTTTTTATTTTTGGTTCTCCTTTCCCATCTTTCTTTTTCCATTTTTTCTCACCTTATTCTCCTTTTCCTACTATTGTTTTGCAGGTCACCGTCGTCCATCGATCAGGGCCGGCCCTACCCTAAGGCTAATAATGCTAGGGCTTTAGGCCTCTAATTTTTAGGACCATTTAGGCTTAAATTTAGGCCCCATAATTGTATAGATATTACATATATAAAAGGCCACAAACTATGACTAATTGTCCAATGTGGCCTAGCGGTTGTGTTGTGTTACTTCCTAACTTTTTGTCACGGGATCGATCCCTTGGTCCATCCATTTGGTCCATCCATTCCATTTTCTGTTTTTCCCTTAGCAAATGGATTCTTTTGTGACATTATGCTACTGATGAAAATAATATCTGCGCCATTCATTTTACAAGTTTTGAACTCAGCAAGATTTTAAACAAAAAGTTCTGTCCCAACACTACTATATATTACATGAATTAAATGCTTGCTTTAACTAATATAGATTTTTTGTTACCATGATATTGGTACAAAATTTCCACCGCCGTTAACGATACAAATTTAAAATACAAGACTCTTACCACTTGGACCAATTAATTGTTGGTAATATATTTTAGTACATTTAAAAAACAAATTTAAATTAAAGAGTAGGCTTAATTGCACTTTCGGTCCTCCTATTTAACTCACGAAAATAGTTCCCCTATTTTTAAAATCAAACTTTTTAGTCCTTTATTTCATATTTGTTGCAATTTTGATCGAAACTCATTTTATTTTTTTATATAAAAATGCAGATTTTTGGCATTCTAAATGGTGATTTATTGTCTCCAACATTAAATCTAAAGATATTTTTGAAACCAAAATTCATCTCTTTTGATATCAAAAGTCGCTACTTTTCAGAAAAAAAAATGAGTTTGTACCAAAATTACAATAAATATAAAAATAGAGGAACTAAAAAGTTCCATTTTAAAATAAGAGGACTATTTTTGTAGTTTAATAAAGTAGGGGATAAAAAATGCAATTAAACTTAAAGATAATGAATTTAGAATAAGTTAGTTATTATCTTTTTTAAAGTTTGTTTCTATTGTAAGCCTATTTATAGGCAAACATATTTGAAAGCAATAAAAGTTATAGTTTATCATTAAATTTTTGAGAGTTTATTCTCTTTTCTTGTGGATTCAAGAAATCTCGTGGATTCCATAACAGGTTTGTCGCTTGCAAACTTGTGTTCTTATTATAGGATTAACGCTTGCTATTCCATCCCGCTTCCGTACTGCGTCACATGTTGAGTATGTGAGGCTCCAATATACCAGTTTTACTATCATGCTTAAAATCGATAGCCTGCAATGAGATAGAACGATCTCGAAGAGATAAAACCTTAGACACGAATTTCGTGAAGCTCTTGCAATTTCGAAAATATTCTTCAGAGTTAAATATAACTTCAGGAAGAAGTTTCCAGAGATTCTTCCATCTGGAAGACAGAACGCAAGTTTGAATGGTGTGTTTGATGTTCAAAAATGAGATTATACGAATGAGAACACAATCGGATAAGTCACTGAGTCTGTCTTTAGTTTCAATTTGGTTGAGTTTAAGTTTTTTACTAATTTTAGAAGCGGAATTTGACATTCTGTTACAAATAGAAAACAGGATTATTTTATACAATAGAAGCAATTAAGCGAGGGAAAAAACTTATATGCATTACTTTAGATGCATTTTTTGTTGTTCCTTTCACAAAAAGGTAGCTTTTCATTTTGTTTTAATTTAAAAAAATAAAAGAAAATTGCTTTTAAATTAAAATAACTACCTCCGGGTATCTAGTACAGTAAGAACCGTATGTATAAAACTGTACATAAGTTTGGTCCTTAAGCGATTATACGGGGAACAGAGCAAAGCAACGGTAAACAATCGGGAAAGTTCTAAAGGATAAGTCAACTGAGAAATAAGAAATACCTTGCAAGTTTTGATTGAGATTTTTTATTGAGGAGAACGACGGTGTTCGGCGGTTTAAGCTCGTCGAAAACTGTAACAAACCTCTGTGACGGTGGTGACTGGTAGTAAGGGTAAAGAAACGAAGGTTTCAAAGGTGAAGTATTTTGCAGGATATTTACTTTTCTCTCGTGCATTCTACGAATTTACTAACATATTTGTGTCGGTTATAAAAACACTTTACTAGAATTATGTTATAATGTCTGTTGCTTAAGTAGCAGAATTCACTATTTAAGTAGCGAAAGAGTAAAACAGAAAAAGCGTAAGACACGAGAAATTAATAGGATGGTAGAAATAAATCTTACTCCCAGTATAACCACACATAATTAAACTATAGATACTAATTTAAAATATGATTATATTTAATATTAGTATAGGTATAAAAATTTAAAAAAGTTGTTTAGAAATATTAGATTTATTTATTTATTTATATCGTAGTTTTGTTTATATTTTAATGTAATAGATCTTTTATAATATTTTATAAGTTTGATGAAATTTTAGTTTTCTTTATATGAGTTGCAATTGTATAGTCACGTGTCACTTTGTTTTTTATTTTTGAATTTGATGTACCACAGAGTTGGAGGCATGCATACATAGGGGTGTAAGTGGATCAGAAAAGTCCAATTGAACCGACGATCCAAACCAATCCAAACCGGATAAAAATGGATTTTTATGATTCAGTTAAAAAACCGATCCAAACCAATTGAAAAACGATGTGGTTTGGTTCGGTTCTCGATTCTAGTTTGAAGATCCAATGGATAAACAGACCAAACCAATATATATATATAATTAAAAGTTAATAATTGTTTTTAGAAAGTCCACATCTATTAAAAAATAAAACATATCCAACTATTTGTAAAAAAAAAAACATGTTCACTCAACATCACAATACAAAACCGTAACTTAAACACTCTCATATTCTTTCTTCCGCAAACAACCTCACACTGCTCTCACTTCATACTTTGTTAGTGATTTCTGATTTTTGTTTCGATTTATTGATTTTTGCTGCTCTCACATCATCCTCAGACTCACAGGTATTGATTTTTGTTTCAATTTACTCCCAAACTTCTTTACTCTGTTTCTATTTATTGATTTTTGTTGCTCTCACCTCATTCTCAAGCGCTACTATGTTTGTGATTTCTGATTTTCATGATTTTTGCGAGCGATTCAAGTGGGAATAGACTTGAAGTTTTATTTTTGTTGTACTTTATTATTTGAAGAACTTATGAACTTAATTTCAATATGGTTGTATTATATATTTGATGGACTTATTTATTTGATGAACTTATCGGATAATAATTGTATTCCTTAATTTGATGAACTTATATGGGGAAATAATATATCGGAAAAAAAAATAGCATGAAATACATCGAGAAAAAATGCGATGTAAAACCGATTAAAGTATCAGAACCAAACCGATGAGTTTGGTTCAAATTCATTTTTGAAAAACACTAAAACCCAAACTAAACCGAACCAATCGAGAGTTCATTGGTTCGGATATTGGATTCACTCAAAACCGATTCAAACCGGTCCAATTACACCCCTATACATACATACTTTTTTTTAACACGGGATCTCGTTTTTTGAAAATTACTATCAAATAGTGTAATTGCTTACTCCCTTCTATGCAATTTAAGTTACCTCATATAGCTTTTCTGCTTATTTCTGTTTCGTTCTTTTGAAGTTTATTCTCACATATTTACTTGGTGAAATATTATCCCGATTTAATTAGTCATCGTTTTTTTTAGTCTATTGTTTGGTTTACCTTTTTTTTTTCTTGGAGAGGTTGGTGTCCCTTCAAATTTATTGTTAGTTTTTGTCTCTCTTATTTAATAATATTCGCTTGAATTTAGTTTATTTTTGTTATAATATAAACTTGAATTTTTTTGTTGCCAATATATAAGTTTGGGTGTTGATTTCATATATTTGAATTTAGGTTTAGTTATTTGCCTCAGGTAAAGAAATTTTTTATTTTAGAAGAATATAACATTTAACATGTCATTTTATTATTTGCTTACAAAAAATGTCATATTATTCTTATAAATATCACACAATTTTATTTTGAGCCGTAACTTAAACATTTTTTTTAACACTTTAGAATATGTACCTATTTTGTTTAAATATTAAATCAAATTAATAATTTTGGAAATTATAGTGAATTTCAGAAAACATATACACACTATGTAAATAATAAGATTATTTAAATCATCTTATTTTGCTTGTAAATATGTTTTAATATGTATAGTTTCAACAATTTCTAAACTTTATTTTGACGTATGGGCATCAACAATTTTTACAATTGACGATTTTTCATCTTAATCTTGGAAAATTATAACTATTTACTCTACTCCTTCATAGAATTTAAGTTCTCTTATATTTATAAAAAAGACGATTCTTGTTCTGATAAAAAATTGATGATTTTATTTTCAAGTTTCTTCTCAAACATTCACTTGGTAGAATTATATCGCATATTTTATTGGTCAGAAACTCGAAATGTTTTTAGTCAGCGGTTTCATCTATCTCCTTTTTACTATGCTTAATTCATTTTTTTTACCTTTATGTTGTTTTATTAGTTTTTTGTCCCTTCATTTTTATTTTATTTAATACTTTTTTGAATGTAGAGTGCTCTTTTTTTTTTTATAGAGGAGTACTCCTTTTTTTTTTTTTTTTTTTATAATATAGAAGAGTACGTACTCTTAAGTCATATTCTCAAAGTCCAACATATATGTTACAATCATATTTTTTGTTTATTATTAGCAATTGTTAATTTAATTATATGACTATATCTATTTTAATAAAATTAAAAATAAGATGATAAGTTTTGTAACTTAAAAGTTGCCCTATGTTAATATTTTTAGCATATAAGGATGTAAAATTATAAGAGAGTATTCGATATGCTTATATTACGAGATTGAAATATAACCACCAACCTCTATATATACTTGTATTCTGAAATATTCTCACAAATAAGGTAAGCAATGTAATAAGTTATTTCATTTTAATTCTAATGGAAGGTGAATAATATGTAACCTTTAAATAATGAATGAAAATAGTAAAAGTCATTTATAATATATAGAAACTGACAAATTAAAAAAAATTATAAATGATCATATTTAATAATAATAATAATAAATTATATATACTATATATACCTTTAAATAATGAATGAAAATAGTAAAAGTCATTTATAATATATAGAAACTGACAAATTATAATAAAAAATTATAAAGTTATTTCATTTTTTATGTTTAATAATTTGATCATTTTTTCATAATAGCATCATTAGTTTACATTATTTTTTACATACTATATTAATTTATATTACTTGCCATTACCTATAATTTTACTTTTTAGTGGATATATATTTTAAGGTATATAACGATAAATTTGAAGGACATACACCTCACCAAAAAAAGGAAAACAAACAAATAAAAAAGACCAAGCGGTTTGCTATTAACGCACGGATTTACTCCTTAGTGTAAATATATTTTTGCTTCCAACCACATCAAATATTATACGATCTATCATACTATATAGGGAATATTATTTTTTAGGTATGAGTCAATTACACCTAAAAAAATATAATAAAGTAACATGCATGATCCAAAAAAAAAGTCCCATAATAGAAGATTTACAAATAAATTTACCTTTTTGCACGATATGTGCACCTTATCTATCAGATTATTGAAATCAAAATTCCATCCTAAAGAAATGATAAATTAAGGCATGAATAATAATAATAATAATATATAATAATAATAATAGTTCAACATTCAACCAAAGGAAGACTAATTACAAAAAGAAGAAAATTATTAAAGTAAAATAAATAGAAAAATTATATCTAAAAAAGACGGCTCACATTAAAAAATCTCTTAAAAATTATCTATTAAAAAATAGTAGTGTATTTACTTCATATAAAATAACCACAAAATTAGTACCATATACTAAAAAACTTTTAACATTGTTTGATGTTGACGACATATACACAGTCAATACCTTTAAAAGAAATAAAAAGAAATAATAGAACGAGATCATCAAAATATATAAAAATATTATATTGCAAATAAAAATTTTACTTTGGCCTCAAAGGTTATTTCAAAGAAAAGAAAGAAAAAAAAAGTTTTCTATCTTTTCCTTCTTCTCATTTTTTGGTTTAACACTTAAAAGAACTATTGAATTTATATTAAATAAATTTGAAAAACTAGAACTAGCTTATGCTTAATCAAAGGAACAATACTTAAAAACATTGAATAAACAGTAATAAAAATTTGATTGAATAAACAAGATTGCGAAAAGAAGAGAATTGCAAATGCGCAAAGATTAGGCAGTAGTAGGAGATACAGGAAGAGAAGTTGATACAAAGGGAGTTAACTGATGATAGGTACGCAGAGAGAGAATAAGAAGTAGTAGGGAAAACAATAGCAATTGCACATAAGATTAATTAGAAGTTACGCTTAAAATAAAGCGATTAAAGTTACATCGAAAACTAAAAATTGACAAACAAAATTTTATGAGATGTGACAAGTACTGACTAATGGAGGGAGTAACTATTTATTTCTGTTACAAAAATGAGATCACATAATTGGCTTCTCAATCTTAAATTGCTCTCCAATAAGCTGTGTCAAATTTGCAACTTCTTTAATAGCAAACTGAGTTGAGTTAGAGTTACCACTCTTAGGTATCCCCAAGAAAGTAATCTTTTCAATAATCCATTTTTGATCCAAAGCATATTTTCCATTAGTAACATTGGATGTAACAGAAACAGTATTATTATGCAATTCACCATAGAATTCAACAAGTGTCCATTGTCCTTTCGCTCTTAAAGTCAAAGAATCACCATCATCCAAATAAACTCTTCCATAACTTTGTCCATTGCTACCGAAAGCAACCAATAGTTCGAATGGTGTTTTCCGGGCCTCGTTGGTTGTCATTGCTTCACCTTGTAAGGGTAAAATGTTACCTTCACCAAGATGTACATTTATGTGATCAGCTGGTGCATCAAGTGTGACGTATTTACCCGTTTCTGCAACCACAGAATTTGTGAGATTAAAGAGATCAAACCAATTTCCTTTAGGAAAGTATGCATCAACGGTCACTGCACCGGCCAGTACCACGGGTGAGACTAGAACACCTCTGCCTATTAGAAACTGTGAGCTTATTTCATATGTATTAGTATCCTCCGGGAATGAAAAGAAAAGTGGTCGCGCAATTGGTGTCCCTTTTTGATTTGATTGGTACATTTGTGTGTAGAAATGTGGAAGAAGGCGGTAGCGAAGGCCGAGTACTTTTCGAGCTGATGCTGCAACTGAATCCCAAAGGTACAACTCTTGCCTGTTGGAGTTTTTATCGGAATGATCTCTTGAAAATGGGTAAAAGGCCCCCAACTACATTACAGAAAATAAAAATGATTAGAGACTAGTTTCGATAACAATCAACTTAATTAAACGCTTATAACATAAATATTTGTCGTGCAAGTGTTTGTTACCTGAATCCAACGCTGACAAAGTTCTTCATTTGTGTTTCCTATGAAGCCACAAATATCTGCTCCAACCATAGGAACTCCAAAGAGGCCAAAGCTCAATACTGTTGGGATTGAGTATGCTAAATCGTTAAATGAAGCAGCATTATCTCCTGTCCAATGAGCCGCATATTTGCCGGATCCAACAAAAGTTGATCTAGTCAAAATGAACGGCCTTTTACCAAATAAATCAACTAAGGCCTTGTTTGTTGCTTTGGATTCATAAAATCCAAACAAATTGTGAGCATCATACTCAGTGATGTTACCATAATGGTAAGCTGTTGGTGGAACTGTTCTTTCGATAATCGGCCTTTGACCTCCTGTACTTTTAATTTTGTAAGGAGGATTATCAATTTTAGATTCGGGATCGGAACTAGAAGTTATGAAACTTGCTATCTCATTCATGTCAAGCCAAAGACCATCAAAATGGAGAATATCTTTAAATAATTTGATTTCTTCATTCCACCATTTTTGGCTATTAGGGTTTAAAAAATCAGGAAAGTAAACTTCACCAGGCCAAACTTTACCGAGATAATTGGTTCCATTTCTCTTTATGTAGACATCGGCTTTCAAACCTCTATTAAAGGTTTCATATGTGCTATTTGTACTGATACCTGCAGACAAAATTAGCCTCAAATCAATGACAACAGTGTTATCAATATCGAAACTAGGATTGTTCTAATAGCAAAACTATTCTAGTGTTATGGTTTCCAAAGCAGAATCATCGAAATCTGCTATATTGTATCGCTGCTAATTGAAAACACTGGAGTAGAATATGTTTAGTTTGGAAGATACTTTTAAGGTGTTAGAATTAGGTACCTGGATCCACGATAACGACATATTTCTGACCATTTTTGTGAAGGGTATCAACAAAAGTTTTCATCTTATCTTGTGGAAAATTAACAGGATCGAGTGTGAAATCTTTATATGCATCCATGTAATCAATATCTGTCCACATAACTTCAAGAGGTATCTTAGATTTTGAATAGTTGGCTACCACTTCTGTAAGATCATTTACATCCTTGTAGCCATATCTACACTGATGAAAACCTGTATCAACAATGATGTGGATTAGCATATATAGGAATTTGATGATATTATCAATGAATCAACAACATGAATAGAAAGACACTTACCAAAAGACCAATAAGGCATAGGAGCAGGCCTACCAATGAATTCAGTATACTGTTCTATAACCGCTTCAGGAGCTGATCCGGCGAAAAAATACAAATCAAAAATACCACCAATGACCTTATAAGTAATACGATCACCGGTGTAATTAACATCCATTCCATTACTATTAAGAAGCAAAACACCATGAGTAGTCCCATTTTTGAATATTCCACCAGATGCAGTAGTATTTCTCACATCCAAATAAAAAGGGTGAGCACCATAAGTGTTCATATCAACATTGGAACTACCAACATCTTCATTCCAAAGAGTCAAAACTTGATTTGGTTGTATCTTGAAAGATTTCTTTGTATGCTCCCCAATACCAAACAGAGAAGATCTGTTTGCAGGTAGAGAGGAAGAAAGTTGCAAGTACTGATCTTTAAACACGAGAAACGAGTC
The DNA here is from genome assembly GCA_951799995.1 of Trifolium subterraneum. Taxonomy (NCBI): domain Eukaryota; kingdom Viridiplantae; phylum Streptophyta; class Magnoliopsida; order Fabales; family Fabaceae; genus Trifolium; species Trifolium subterraneum. The sequence goes on along the minus strand of OX637462.1, from coordinate 14,916,268 downwards.
AGGGTTAGACTTATCTGGTATAGTGTTAAAGATTATATCTTTCGAGTATTTTCGTGTGACGGTGAAACCAAATGGGGTTGTGCTGTGGAGTGTGAAGACAAGGTTTGAACTTGGATGTGTGATTGTGTGTTCTGTTGAGTTTTCAGAATCTTGTTGGAAGAAAAAAGGATGAGATTGAGGTAATGATTTTCTTGGAATCACTTCTTGTGGAACTTCCCATCTTTTATTCTTTGAATCAGTGATTTTTACTCTTAATCTGTCCTTTGTCTCAAAACTGCAACAATTCAAAGATCAAAATTTAGTTAGTTTCTTCTTTCATTGAACCAAAAAATATGAAGCACCGACACAGACACCTGATAATAATCTGAGAAAATTACACAATTCAGTGTAATTATAAGTCAGTGTTGTGTCGGTGTCGACACCAGAACACACTAATCCGAAGAGTGTCTGTACTTTATAGATTATATATAGAAATATGGATAAACATAAAAAAGAAAAACCTATGATTGGTTGTTGAGATTGTTACTTAGTTAGTTAGTTAGTTACCTTGCAGTGAGTGTAAGGACTGGAATGTCAGGTCCATAAACATCGGTGGAATTGATGAGTTTAAGGTTAGCAGTCAAAGATTTTCCTGTTGGATCAATGTTTACTGTTGTGACAGTGTAGCCAAAACCAATTTGTGTTCCTTGTGGAATATCATCTGCAACGGTTTGGGATAAAATGACACAAAAGGTAATGAAACAGAAAGGTAGTAGTAGTTGTGGAGATTTTCTAGTAACCATTTTGTTTGTTGAAGTGTGTTTGTTGATAGAAAAGGATTATCTCAATATCAATTTATAGTAAACATCAAAGAATGATAGAGACAAGTCATGTTGAGTTGGAGATAAGTTGAGTTACATTAGTCATTAATAAGGATTAAGGACTATAATAATTCTATAATTATAATTTATAATAACATTAATTCTATTTAGTACCTTCCTATAGTATTTGTCTTATCGGTTACTACTTAGCTTCAAATGTGTCCGCAGAGTTAAAAAGATCATTTTCTTCTAAACATATATTTTTTTCATATTGAATTCTCATTACTAGCAATAACATATACGTTCAAAGACATGATTTTATTGTAAATGAATGTCATTAACATGATTTTTATTGTGCTTAAAAGTGATTAACTTACATGTCGCAAAATATAAGAATGAATTATATATTAGCAAGTACGCAATTGAATTTTGTTTATTTACAAGATCAAATACATTCACACACATAATAATAGCTTTTTCTAATATGTAAAGGTGAAATAAGTCTTCATTTTTTTTTGTCAAGTAGTCTAGTGGGTATAAATTTCACCCTTAAGGTTGATAAGTGAGATGATCAGAGTTCGAACCCCAGCCTCTTGCATATACTGTATAATGCAATATCCTACTAACTGAGCTAAGATCACAGAACGGTGAAATAAATCTTTTACCTTGTACAAATTTGTTTTTACAATTTGATCGATAAGTCTCACCATATGATCAATATGTTACATCACATCTTACTTAATCCTATGGTAAGATTTATTTGATCCAATGGTGAAAATAAGTTTGTGCATGGTAAAACACTTGTCTCACTTTTTCACTATATTGATTAGACCGATAATAATATATACATTGTCTAATATGCACAAGTGAGACAAATTTTTCACAATGTACAAACTTATTTTCACCGTTAAATTATTAAGTCTAACCACAATATCTCATTTATCTAATGGTGAGATTTGTTAATCCAATGGTGAAAATAAACTTATATGCATGGTAAAATAACTATTTCACTTGTAGACCAAAAACTTGACCAATAATATAACTATATAAGGTTAGCTCAGTGGCGGATCCAAGACCTTCGACCGGGGTGCAGACTTTGTAAACATGTCAAGTTTTAGTATTTTAATTTTTTTTAATTTTTTGTTCATTAAACTATTAATTTATGTATAAAAAACCTATTAATTTTATCATATTTTTTCAGTGTTCGAATCTCAATTCCTATATATACTATGCGATATTTCTACTAACTGAGTTAAGTTCACGGAGTCTAATTTGTATTGTTTTTTATCCTATTAAATAACTAATAATTTTTAAAATAAAGGCATCATTTTTTTTATATCTTACATAATTCTTCTGAAATTATAAATTTTTACCACATTTTTTTACGCAAATTTTTTACCACATAGGAGTTGGAATTTGAAAAGAAATAGCATCATTAATAAGAACTTAGTGATTATAGTAATAGTCTTGAGATAGGAAGAAAATAATTGAAGAAATAAAAGGAAAATATAAAAGAAGAAAATAATTGAAGAAATATAATAGTCTTGAGAAAAATAAAGTGATTTTGTTATATATGTTATATTTGTGACAAAATAGTGTGTCAAACAATGAGCCCGTTTGTTATAGATTTTTTAAATTAGATATTTATAGTGTTACATGTAAAAAAAAATTGTAATTTTTTATAAAAGCTTCAAATGAAAATTTGGTTTGAATGTAGCAACACACGGCCACTACGGGCAAACACATGGTCGTAGTCGCGGCCGCAGCCGTGGTCGTGGTCAAGGCTATGGTCATGGTTGTGGACGCGGTCTAGATCATAATCGCAGTGGTGATTACAAAAACAAATTCTTTCCCCAGAAGTGGAAAAATGCTCAAAAGAATGAAAAAAGTGGTCAAAGTAGCAAAAATAATGACAGTAATTGCTACCGTTGTGGAGGCAAAGGTCATTGGGGTCGTACTTGTCGTACACCAAAACATCTTGTTGATCTTTACCAACAATCACTTAAAAATAAAGATAAAAGGATCGAGACTCATTTTGCTTGTGATGATGATTATGGTAATATGGATGTTACTCACTTAGATGTTGCTGATTTCTTTGCTAATCCCGATGGAAAAATTGACCACTTTATGGGAGATGGCAGTGTCCAGAAATAGAGATCATAGATATCTCAACAATAATAAAGTTTTATGTGTAAGAGTGTCTTTGAATTTTATATGATAATAAAAGTATTTCCTATAATAATAATAATAATAATAATAATAATAATAATAATCAAGTCTTATATTTAAGTGTGTTTTCAACTTTCATTTCTTAGATAGACTAGTCGTCGGCCCGTGCGTTGCACGGGTTCAGCGGAACGCCATATATATATATATATCAATCATGGATATTGTCATTCATGAATGTTGATTTAAATTAAGAAAATAATATAAATTAAATACAATTAAGTGAGTTAAGAAATGATTAATATTATATTAGTATTGAAACGAATCAACTGAAGCATCATATCGAATTTTATAGTGGAGCTTTCAAGATTCGTGATATGTATAAAATTTAATTTTTGTCTAAGAGACACTTATTTTTCTCCTATTTAGGTGTCCATATCAAATAATATAAACTAAACGGGTTTGTACAAACCATATATATTTAAAATAAAAAATTATAATCTAATAGGACTAAATCTTTAAATTTACACACTTCTCATATATCATTTGATTCACAATATTTTATTTTCTTCCAACTAATTTCATCTTGATCTTCTTCATGTAAATAGAACATAGTGAACAAATCTACATGAAGGGAGACAATTTTCAAAGCCTAACCTATAAAACATACAATTGCGATCCAAAAGAAACTTGAGTGTTTTCAAAGGAATTTCACATTAAAAGAAAATAAGTCAATAAAAAATGTCTTACAATACTTGTGTTGCAACATAATCCAATTCATTAAAAGGGGGAAAAATGAAAATTACAAATAGAATAATGTTCCAAAGATCTTAGTCCCGACACAAAAACATAAACTATAATTGATTAGCCATGAAAAATCAATCTTTCAAAAGTTTATGCAGGTGCAGCTGCTCCCTTCTTCCAAAATGTCTCATCTGTACATATTCATTGCCATTGAAATATATGCCTCAAGTTCTGAGCGAGATTCTTCCAGATTTGTTCCATGAATCAGTATAAGTGCATTTCTCAACCACCTTAAACCTATATCATAATAAACAAATTAATTAGTCATAACATTAAGTGAACAAATAAACCTATAAGACTATAATATAATAGGTGAGGTAATTTCTAAAGTGTTCTATTCTATGGTAAGATAGAGGAAAAATGATACCTTGATCTATACAAAGTCAGGTTGTGATCTTTGATATTGCAGAAAATTGTCAAATATAACTAATGCATCCGCAGTTGTTTGACACATTGCAATCGCAATGGCTTTAAATTTTTTGACATTAACTAAGAAAATTGTCACAATTTTTAAACTCTGGTATAAGAGTATGTTCCTTCTCTAATTTCTTTTGCTGAAAAAAAAAAGTAAGAAGAAAATTAGGGACACATAAGCATTACATTTTTTTAAAATTAAGCATGACTTAGTTAAGTAGATCCTATTCACACAACACATCACAATAATTAATATTACATTAATTTATATGATAATTATAATATTATTATTTAATTAAAATATGAAAGGTAAAAAAAAAATTAAAAACAAAAAAAAACAAAAAAAGAAAGAAAGAAAGAAGACAGCAGCTGCCCCGTCCCCCAAATTTTAGTTTTTTTTGTTATTGTTTCTAGCTTGTTTTTTTATTAAATATTAATAATCATAAATAATTAAAAAAAGAGAGAAAAAAGGAAGGGAAACATCGGTAAGAACAACAAAGAAAAGGAAGCAACCCTAAAATAGCAACAAATCTGTTATATTTTTGTACCAAACATTCAATTAAATTCTGCTACATAAACAATTAGCTGCAAATCAGTAGATAGCAGTAAAAAAAAACAGGTTCAATGAGTTACTCACACAAAAAAAAAATTCAGGGTTATAATAAAAATTTGGGAGCAACAAATTTAGAGAAGAAGAAGAAAGAAACTCACCAATTATGCCGAAAGAAAGGGAGAAAGAAGCAATCAAATCACTGAAACAAATAAAATCATGTAAACAAAATAAAATCAAAAATTAAAATCTTACCTGAGGAATAGGAAAAAAACTTCCAATCATTTTTCCATACACTTTACAAATTAATAACAGTACTTCACCTGAAAAAAAAAAAATCAAATTTTCAATTATGAAATCATGAAACCCAGTAAAGACTGAAATTTGAATTGCAAGAACAACACACAATAGAAAGTGCATCAATGAAACATGCAGCCAGATTTATAATCTAAACAAAATCACAAAATCAAATCTTGAAGAACAAATCAAAGAAAACAATTATAAAAATTTAAAAAAGCGAATTTAGAGTTGATACCACAGATCTGACATCTTACTCACCTGAGTTTATTGACATCCGAAGACCTAATTTATGGACGATTTCAAACATGCATGATGATTTGGATTTTTTTAATTTATTTTTGGGACTTTCAGGCGGCGGTGGCCGGAATCTGGGATTCACGGCGGCCAGCCACCGGAATATGATGATGGCGAAGAACGCTAGTGGTGTTCTTGTTGTTCTTCAAGAACAACATGAAGATGGTGAGAGAAGAGAGAATGCCTATGAGAGAAAAAGAGAAGAGAGAGAAAGAAACTTGACAAATGAGGAAAATATGAGAAAAAAGAAATATATACCCCTTCTGAATCTGAGTCAAACGTGTCAACTCCTAATAGGTTGCATGACTCACCTAGGACACTTGTCACCTAGTATACGTGTCACCTCACAATTGGATGTTGGATTAGGGTTCCAAAGGAACCAAGGAATTAGGGTTTGCAAATCCAACTTTTAGTATAAATAGAAGAAGAGGATTTAAAGAACAACTAGATACCTTGCCCGTGCGTTCGCACGGGTCAGTAATAAGACATCAATAACACTACACATATAAATCATCAAACTATATATGAAGGTTATAACATGATAAACTACTACAATTTGAATTTGACTAATTATTTTTAGCTATGATCATAAAATAAATCATTCATAATAGTGATTCAATATATTATAAAATATGATATATTCCATTAAACTAATTGACAATGTCAACAACATTTCCACATAATTATAAAAGATTGAAATTACGTACAATCCTACAAATTTAGAAAAACTTCTTGGTAAACTACATTTGAAGTTGTATTTGTAATATACATAAAAAAAATGGATTTAATTGATATGCACCGACGGTGTAAAATAATTTTATACTGTCAACCAATACCAACCATGTTTTCCGCCACATCACCCCACTTTACCCCACTTTCTTGACATGACAAAATGATGGTTATTTATTGGACGATGGTGTAAAACTATTTTACACCGTCGGTGCATATCAATTAAACTCTAAAAACACTAACAAAAAAAAAAAATTAAACTCTAAAAAAATTAGGATTATCACAGCTCTTTTATATAGTTGTGTCATTATAAAGGAAAAAAAAAATTTGACTGGACTTTGATATTTTACGGTAAAGTAATCTCAATAAATTAGAGCATTTGTTGAAGAAATTTGTTATTATATATCAATATACCAATAATTAATTCTCAATAAGGTAAATCATTTGTTGGAGTAAAAAAATTATGTTGCATAAGGTAAACAACTCAATTTAATTTTTCTTTTTCTTTCATTGTTATTATTAATTAATTTTTTCTTTCTTTGGAAATAGGTGATTAATTGCTCTTTAATAGTAATATTGTGTGTATTGAAATATTGATATCGATGATGTGGAAATAAGGCATCAATTATTTAATTAATTAATTAATATTATAAACATTTCACTATTTAAAAATTTAGGTTAAGCAATTAACTCTTTATAGGTATTTATAGAAAAATTTGTTTATATCAACAAAAAAAAATTCAACAAAAAAAAATTAATATTATAAACATTTCACTATTTAAAAATTTAGGTTAAGCAATTAACTCTTTATAGGCATTTATAGAAAAATTTGTTTATATTGTCCCATAAGTGTAGCTCAAATGGTAGCTACCATGGACGTTATTGGAGTGGCCGGGGTTCGAACCCCGGATTCCACGCTTCTCCACATTTAATATGTGTGAGTCTTGTCATTTAGGCTACTTGACCAAAAAAAAAAAAATTTGTTTATATCAACAAAAAAAAATTGTTAGAAAGAATCTAAAAAGTTGCTATTTTATAGGGAGGGAAGTTAAAATCATATATATGTTGCCCTCATGTTCTCATAGAATTAGCTCGATCTTTTAACTCTTAAAAAAAATTCAAGGGAATATTTTTTTATTGAAAATCTGCATTATGGTTTGTTGTGACAAAAAAAAAGTTTGTATTTTTTTTTTAATATTGTTGGGTTATAGTATAAAACAATATATAACGTATTTTTTATATAGGACTTCTTGGAAACAGATTGAAAGACAAACATTCACAATAATTTAATAAGAATAAGAATTTGCAAGAATAAATAAGAACTTCATCAAAATAGGAAAAGTTGTAGATGATACATCTGAAATCCTCAACATTACAAACTTGAATGAATATAGATTAAACACAGATAATGAACAACATTTACCAAACTTCAAGAAATCAATGATCAAGTGTTAAGAAGATAAATTCATCCCTGCCATGTCGGTCACACTGGAGTTTGATTCTATCACCAACAGCAATTCTTCGTGCCGCAACCATTCTCTTCCACTCACCACCAATTTTAAAATGCTTATATGGAAAAGACCCATATATGAGAATACAATTCCATAAATTTCCATAATCATCAACAATCAGAAGTGTGGTCATTTCCTTATCAAAAGCACTCGCACCAAAATCTTCATACGAAATCATCTGCTCAAGGAAATATATTTTTAAAAAAGTCAGAACAACAAATAAAAACATGATGTTATTTAAAAGAAAAGTATAATAATAAACTTACCAAAAATCCAGTATTAATGTCATAATAAGTTAAGTTTTTTTCGTAAGTTAGGGCATTCAAACCAACTTCATGACAATATGAAAGTAGATCGGTATCTTCTGGAAGATCATTAACAACATGGAAACATAACTGCACCCTAATAAAAATATAAAAAAATTTAGTATATAAAGCGTATTTGAAATTATAAACAACAACATGGAAACATGTATTTTATAAAGAAATACTAACCTCATTTACGTCAAATTCAACATAGTATGTGCGATATCTAACTTGTAATTCAGTTATCAACTTCTCCCATGCAGTGATGGGATTCGGATTTAAATGACCTGTTTCATAATGAATAATTAGAATATTAAAGTCAAGGTATGTATTATCATCAGTAGTAAAATGAAATACAATGAACTTAAAGATTTTAATAAAAACTTAAATACCTCTCAGTAAATTCAAAGCAAAATTAGTAAATGATCTAAGATGAGACATTGAAAAGAAAAAAACTAATAGTAAACTTGGTGCAAATGGTATGAATGAATGATAAGAAGTGATGATTCAAACTAACATATTGTGTGTGTGACAACAGAATCAGTATATATATGCATACTTTGATGTAGAAGAAGCTTCTTGAAAAAGATGAATAAGATTTATCTAATTGGCAACCTTTCATGTTTCAAAGGAAAAAAATACATGTTTCATCTTCCAATGAGAAAGATGTGTTTCATCTTCCAATGAGAAAGATGCGTGTGCTGTTTTTTCTTCTTTTTAAACTGTGAAGGAAATAAAGTTAGGAGACAAAATAGGAAATAGCAATTAATTCGGTTGCTATATGTTTGCAAAAAATGTGGGTTTAGGAGAGATGTATGCCAAAAACATGGATTCATGAGAGAGAATAAAAAAAGGTAATTACCATAGGTAATTACTATTCCCTCCAAATGTAATAGGAGAGATTAGGGTTAGTATATGTGGCATTATAGACATTAGTAATAAGAAAGATTGCATATGAATGAAAGACAAGTAGGTGATAAATTGAGCCGTCAATTCTTTTTAAATGGCAAAATCAATTATTTTTAAACTACTTTCATAGACCGGGAGAGACAACATTATTATGCATGATTATTTAAATTTTTTTCAAATGTGAATAGTATAAAAACATGTTGATTGTCAAAACACGTTTTCTCATGTTTCATCTTGCTTGGAAGCAAATTTGAGGACTGTTTGTCACACAATAAAATCCTTCGTTCTCAATCGCACATGTGGAGCAACTCCAGTCTATTTTACTTCTCTTTTTTTTAGTTTACATTAGAGTCAATTAAGATCAAGCATATGCATATACTACTCAAACCTCTCACAATTAGATCAAACCTAATAGCTTATGTGTCAATTTTACGTACGCGTTAAGGTAGGCGATCACACTACACTTGTATTCCGCTGAGTGGGCCCTTTGATATGCTTTCAATGGGCTAAAGTTGTGTCCCAAAGTTGGAAATCTTAAAAAAATTGCATTGGGCTCGCATGTATTGGTTGTTTGTACTTTGTACTATTGATTTTTTCTTTTTACAAACTTTTACCTATTGATAATTTTGATGTCCTTTGTATTTCTTGCACGATATGATTGTCTAGTTTTCTATTTTATTCTTCCACTACTTAAGTAATAAATGTTATAAAAATAATATATTTGAGAAAAAAAATCTCCTAACATAAAATTTTCAAAATTTTCCACATCTGTTAATTAAGTTGTGAAAGGGGTATTTGGATAATTTCAAAGAGCGCGCAAGAAAACTCATAAAACGCGAAAAAAATTTCTCATGATTTTATATTAAGTGACGAAAATTATTAAACATTTTTTATAAAAAAAAAGAGGTTAGTGCATTGTTCGCCAAAATGTTTCTTTTAATTATTCCTTAAGGGGTGTTTGCCATTTAGTTTTTGGAGAATTCAGAGGAAATTTTTTAGGAAAGATAAGTCATTTTTGTTTTGGTAAATTAAAAGTATCCTCCGCGCGCAACTGCGAGGACTAATTCTCTCGAAATAACTGAGATCTATTTAAGGGATTGACCTCTCTAACAAATATTTTTTCATATGCACCGGCTGGGGATTGAATCCAGGACCAAATGGTTAAGGGACCCAAGTAAGATAAGTCTATTTTTTTAATATTAATATTTTTAAAATTATAAAAGAATTTTTTATTTATATTTTCCTTTTTAATAATTTTTGGTGACATAGGTAACGAATTGATTCAATAACGATTAATCAAATATATGGTTTCTACATTAAAAAAAACAAGGAAAATCTACATGATTGATCAAGAGGATCTTGTTGGGTTATGAGAGGGGTCCAAAGATTATTGCATTAGTGCTTTAAGCAATCAAATAAATGAGTTGAATATCATGTCTCATAGTGTTCAACATCCTTCTTTTTTTTCTTCTAATGTATCACCATTGAAATATCAACAATTGAGTGTATATTCTTCATGTGTATGCTTCTAGCAAATGGAAGTTTTTTCATCCACTTATACCAATGTTGGGGATCCATCAACATGCCATACTTTCTGACAATCATTGTTTGGAAGACTATTGATATACAAAGTTGGTTTAACTAAACTCTGATATCACTGTTGGGTAATGAAGGAGTCCGAAAGATTTTAAGCAATCACATAAGTGGGTTGAAACACCATAATTAAAAACCTTAAGGCATTAAATTTAGAAATTATCTCATTTATATAATGTTTAACATCTATTTTTTCCATTCAATATAGACTCTTACTCACTTGAAATATCTAACGGAACAAGACATGAAAAACATAGAAAGAAGAACCTAGGCAATTATAGAGTGGAAAAACAAGTGATTAAAATAAATCTCACACTATATCTTATTCATATAGAGACGATATCTTATTCATATAGAAACGAACTAATATAGAAACGAACTAGTAATAGAAAATAGGATCCACAAATAAGACATACATGAATTTCAATTAATAATATGAAAAATGTTGAGAAATAAGTCCAAATAGTAATGTATTGCTAACACTCATCTTTCATAAACAAGAGGCTAATATATAGTTTGTAAAGTACACAAAGGTATGAATTATGAAACATACACAAATTGATATTGCACACTCAAACTCCTATTTCTATCAAACACTCAAGATACAAACCTTGCTCAAATGAAATTGCATAAATTAGTAAAATTTTAACTAATGACCAAACTTACATAAATTAGTAAAATTACAAACTAATAATGGAGTGTGTCTAATAAAACATGTTAAAGATAGTGTCCCAATTAGAACAGTAGAAGTTAAAGGAACCTATTGTACGGATTGAGGAGACAAATAACCGGCCTAAAAGGCTTTGATGTTGGAATTATGTAATTATCCTTAGGAAAAGATTTTTTCCTTTTACAATATCCTTAGGAAAAGAATGTTTAAAGGTGTCATGAGTTTGACTTCAAAATAGAGAGGTTGTTGAATGCTGAGAATTTGTCATCATGTAATCACAAGCGTAACATTATTATTATATAAAATTTTCATTGTTTCATTTCATATTCACCTTGAGATGGAGATTGAAACATTGATTTCATAAGCATATTTTGTTTTTTATAAAATTTCATAAGAATGTTTTTTTTACTCAAAATGAACAGTATTCATTCATTCAAATTCATAGATAATACATCAATCAAAATCATTACATGTTCAATTTCGCTAAAATCTAATAAGGATGAATCTGTGAACATGCTCACAGCATCCGAGTTAATAGTATAAAACGGCCTAATGTCTATGACAAAGCCTACAATTGATTTGACAAAATTCAAATGTTGCATCCAGATCTGCAACGTTGACGGCGCTAAAGTCATTGAATTTGCATTGAATTTGGATCGAAGCAAACCTGCAAATATGAACAAAAACAACATCGTACCAAGACGGGACAAACCAAAACTCCGCACTAAGACGGGACAAAACCAAAACTCCGCACTAAGATGGGATTAAACAACACCAAATGAAAAAACACAAAAAAGAAGACTCGAACAAAACCTAAAAATATGTGGGTATCACTTATTTTATTAAAAAGAAATAAAAAACGATCAAGAGGGGTGATTCCGGATCAAAATTGATTCTAAACCAGCCCTCTCTAATTGATAAACAAAAAAGAAAGAAACAAAAAGAAGAAGAAGAAGAAGAGAAGGGTGGCGCGGCAGAGAGCCGAGAGAATTAGGGTGAAATTAGAGTTCCTTTTCAATTCATTTTTTTTTTATAATGTTAAATACCTTTTTTAATGCCTGGAAACCAAATACTGTGTCACACTATATTATTAGGTTTTATATCGAGTGAATATCTAATCGATCCGAACAAAATTTTCTTATGAAAAGTTTCAGATTTTGTATATCTTTATTTTATGTAAGACATTTTTTTTTCTATACACTCCTCATATTTAACAATATTGAACTTGATACATAAATATAAATCGCGTATGGTATGGATAAAATCAAGTATCGCAAATTATAAGGTGAGAGATTCAACTCTTTGTTTTCCAAATTCATTTGACTTTAACTCTATTCTACATGAGACTCTAGTTTTCACAATATGCTTTAGGTGTTTACCATTCTGTCTTGTATACAATAAACAAAGTTGAGTTGGGCCATCCAAAAATCACAAATCTTTGATATAATTGGTGTTGCAATTAAATAATAAGTGAAGGATTTGTTGTTAGGAAAAGCACTATACGTATAAGTCAAGAAAGGAGTGGCCAAGTAAAAAGCCTACTAATACTAATTTTAAAAAATTAGTATATAAAGAAATGGTAGATTTTCTGCATAAATTTTGTGTCCCAATGATTCTTAAGAAGGGTCTCCTTTCATTAAGTCACTAAGTTATATTAATCAAAATCTACTTAGTGGGTTCCACCTAATTCAAAAGAAAGTGATGAGGACCCAAATTAATGCCTCTTTGTGATTGAGCTTACCGGCCGTAAAATTATTGTGCTTCTTTTGAGATTGAAATTTTCCGCTTCATAATAAAAGAAAATGACTCATTAGTAAATCTCCATGAAAAAATGACAGGGACTTGTTAACAAAATTGGAAAGTGGAAACATGACTCAAAGTTCTTATTATGACTCACCACCGTGTCAGGAGTCCTACAATAATTAGATTAAAGTACTACGTTAAGTGAATAATTTAACTGATTTGAGTTAAGAATAAAGTAAAGGTGATAAGGTGTAAAAAATTCATATTTAAGTTCTGATAAAGAAGAAAATATTAACATTAACAACTAATTATTAACTTTTCACCGTTTAAAAATAAAAATTAAAGTGTTTTATGTAGTATTTAAGTGGTTAAATTATTCGAACTAATTGATTAATCATTTAAATTGGTCTCTTTTCCCGGACTTTTCCCGGACTTTAAGCCTTGATTATATGTAGAATCCAATCCAATCTTAAGATAATTGAGTTGATATGGATGTAAGACATATGGAAGTCAAGTTGATTTGAAATTCAGTTAAAGAGTTGACATCTTTCAATAAATATTTTTTCATAGGTGCAAACATAAATTGAATCTTAGACCAATTGATTAAGTCAGATATCAAAATATCCACCATTTATGCCATATGTTGTTAGATCAAACATAAAAATCTAATATTGTATTAAAGTATGTCAATATAGATCATTCATCTTTTATGCACACAATCCCAATAGTATCGAGTGCGAATGGTGTATTGAAAAAGAAAAAAGAACCCAAGTTTTATAAAGATGAATTAGATGCAGTATAAAATATGCCACCGAAAAATCAAAAGATACGGACTTCAATGCATTTTTAGGCCCAAGTTTTTCAATTGTGCAATTTTAACCCCATTAGTTTCAATTGACATATTCAGGAAGTGGACATTTGAAAGGTGAAGACCGGCGAGAAGAGGCGTGTAGTGATTGGTACCGACATTGAAACGGTAGTGGTTTTTTAACAGTATAGGCCAATTTGATATGTCGATTGTTGATGATATTTTAGCCAATTACACCTATTCATGTGTAAAACTATTGTCTCGTCTTTGGGTTAAAATTAGAATGGGGGACTACAAAGTGTAAAATAGGGTAAAAATTATTACACAATTGAAAAGGCATTTAAGCTAAAGATTACATAGTACATTATTATACATGTATTTTACCAATATTTTGTTTGTTGTTTATGCAACATAATAATTGTAAAATGCACGTAAAGGAACTGATTAGTGGCATGAATTCCCGTTTCTAATCCAAGCTGTCTGACCCACATTTTTAACTGGGCCCAAAATTTTATCTCGTTCAACCCAAGTCCCAAACAATTTTCGGTGTTTTTAGTTTTGGGTTCAAAGTGAAATTAAGAAAAATGCTATCAAAAGTTACCAAAAAATATATTAAGAAAAAGCTAATGAAAATTCCATAAGTGTATAGGTGTTAGAAATTATCTATTTTATAGTAAAAAAAGGTGTCATCATATTTGTCCAAATAAAAAAAGTTATAGAATATAAAATTAATTTTTCTTGTACCAAAAAAATAAAATTAATTTTTCTCTGTTCAAATAACATCACTCTAATTACTCTCTGTCAAGTGAAGTGAATTCTCTAATTAATTTTTTGGTGGACTGAACTGAATTCCTATTTTTTTTTATTTCTTTAACTAGAAAACTGATTTCCCTTTTCATATATAACATATACCACTGTATGTTTAATACTTTAAACAACAAAAAGAAAAAGAAAAAAAAAGTATGTTTAATGGCTTGATCACTGCACGGATACAATACAATAATATCGAATATATCCTTTGCAATCAAGGAAGGAACCGTAGATGTGGGCACGTTATTTTTAATTCCATACTGAAATTTAATGTTTGCTTTCATGTTTTACTTTACTTAAGTTTAATTTAAAGTACGAACGGTTGAATGAATTTCTCTTTACATAACTCTACTGCACACAATTCTATTGTAGTAATTGTAAAAAAAAAAAATGTTATAGTAGTAATAGCAGTAGTAGTGCTTGGTTCCGAACCAATATTGTTTCCGTTTGGTTCGGATACTTTAATCGATTTTAGGCACATTTTTTTCGATTTATTTCATGCTATTATTTTTTCCATATATATATTTTTCCTATAAGTTCATCAAATAAGTTCATAAAATACATAATACAATTCATAAAATAAAAAAACTTCAAATACAAAATAGAATTATTGTCCGATAAGTTCATAAAATACATAATATAACCAACCAAATTGAAATTAAGTTCATAAGTTTATCAAATACAAAATACAACTATATCAAAATTAAGTTTATAAGTTTTTCAAATAATAAAGTACAATAAAAAATAAAACTTCAAGTCTATTCCTACTTAAATTGCCAATGCTTTTTGCACATCATGTTGTCATTTTGTCAATGTTAAATTCACCGTTAGTAAGACGTATTTCGGCAACGCTTGACATGAGAGATTACCGTTTTTGGAGGGTTTGAGATGAAATATATGAGAGCAGATCAGCGTGAGAGTGTTGTATTGTTTGCGCAGTGTTGAGAGATGAGAATGAGGTGGAAAATGAGAGCAGCGTGAGGTTTTTAGTCCGAGAGTTTCTAAGTTAAGGTTTGTATTGTGATGTGAGTGACCAAATTTTTTTTTTACAATTGTGCCTATTTTTTTTTTAATAGATGTGGACTACGTAAAAAAAATATTAACTTAATAATATATATTTCGTAAAATAAAAACTCAATAATATATATATATATATATATATTGGTTTGGTTTGTTCATTGGTTTTTAAAATTAGATTCGAGAACTGAACTAAACTACATCGGTTTTCAATTGATTTGGTTCGATTTTTTATCCGAACCATAAAAATTGGTTTTTTTTATTTGAATTGGTTTGAATTGTTGGTTTAATTTGAGTTATTTTATTCGCTCACACCCCTAAATAGATGATAGGTTGTTGTACAGTTTCATGCGAAAAATTCTATTTCTTTGTTTTATTTTTTTGGATGATTAACTATTGTCTTTGTTATTTATACTTTCGTTAAATTTAAGGATGTCAGGGTGAAAATATTTTTATTCTCTATTTTGCGGTTCAGTTTTTTCTCTATTCTCGGTTCATTAGAATTTAGATGTCTAGTTAACTATTTTTTCTTCGTCATTCATATTTTCATAGATTTCTACCGTCTATATGAAACTCCAATACCATAAAATAATTAACAAAATTTCTATTATTTTTAATTGATTAATTGTTAAAAATTAAAATTTAACCATAAAACAAAATTATATTTAGAAGTTATGGTAAATATCAAGTATAAAATAATTTTTTACATGTGAAAATACAAATAAATATGATGTGACGTACTTATGTATACAAATATAAAATATATTTTAGAGAAAAAAGAATATGCACTGACAGTGTAAAATAATTTTACATTATCAATCAATGACAACCATGTATTCCGCTACGTCACCCCACTTCACCCCAATTTCTTTATATGACATGAAAGATTAATGGTTTCTTATTGAATGACCGTGTAAAATTATTTTACACCGTCAATACATATCCATTAAACTCTATATTTTATTGATTTGTTATGATATGTGGTCTACGCAGGGCGGAAGATAGGATCCCTGCACCCATCTCCGCACGTACTGCGCTAGGAGATACTTTTGCTCTTATTTCCGTCTATATATGGAGAAACTTTTCTATCTTTAGAATTCCATATTTATAGTTAAATTTTACAACAATTATTAATCGTCCATATAATTTTGAAATAACAATTATCAATTATATTTGAAACATATGAAATAGTAAAATAAAAATAGATTAGATCGAAATAATAGTTAGTATTAAAAAAAATAAAAAACGATATATATGTATGAGCCGTCCCCTTCACGTTAGCTGCTCCCTTCAACCCTAGTTTTCTCATTTTCATCCTTCATCAAAGAGAGGTGGGTTTTGGGTCAATTTTTGACCTAAAATCACCCCTCTAAATTGTTATTTTTATCTTTTCATTTATATAAGTGATTTTCACATATATTTAATCTTTTTTCTTGTGATTTCATCGTTTTAGTAAGACGTTGTGTTGGTCGTCATTTTGTTGCGGCGTTATTTTGTTTATCCGTCTTGGTGTGCACGGTGTTTGTTCGGCTCAGATCGATAGATCAGATTCGACTCATTGTATATTTAATCAATGACTTTGGCGTCATCAATGTTGCAGACTCAGAGACATGGGTGTTTCAAGCATTTCAATTTCGTCATATTTGTAAGCATTTTGCCGTTGTATACTATATATTAACGCGTTGTTGTGGCAAGTGTGAGTAAGTCCCACATTGCTTAGAAAAGTGGAGGTTGAACACTTTATAAGTGAGATGACTCATTGATGACAATTTAGCAAGTGTACTAAAGTCGTCGTTAAGTAATAAAATTTATCGATCCACAGGGATTGTTTGTTTTTAACTTGACAAAACAATTGAATTATATCTAGTAACTAAAAGCAATAAAAAGGGGGTTTTGTTTGTTTGGATTTGTTGCCTAAATAAAAGATTTAGACAAAATATCTCTTATATTATAAGCTTGTTCCGTTTTGCTATTTTTAACCCTAATTTTTTTCCCGCTCTTTTTCCCTCTCATTTTACCCTAAATAAAATAGTTAAAATAAAATGTTAAAAAAAAGCCTCACCAAGAATCGAACCTGCAACATTTAAGATTTATTTTGTGTTTTTTGCCACTACACTACATCAATAAATTTATTATTATTTTGCAATCAATATCTAATAAATATGGAATCTCTCACCATGTTAAATATTTATTATTATTATTATTATTAGCTTTCTATTATTATATATATAATAATAATAATAATAATAATACTTGAATACGGGTAATATGTCTAATGTCTAAGGAAAAAAAAAACTTTTGAAATATATCTCATATTATTATTATTAATATATTTTATTATATATATACAACATAACAAACTTTCAAAAATTTACGATCACTTATTTGATATACATACACGATAGAACCAACTCTTTTGAAATATATACCATATTATTATATTATATATACAACATAACAAACTCTCAAAAATTTACGATCACTTAATATACATACACAACATAACCAACTCTCCAAAATTTAGGCACACCACTCTAAGTTTACGATCACTTAATATACATACACAACATAACCAACTCTCCAAAATTTACGATCACTTAATATACATACACAACATAACCAACATATATATACACACACTCCACTCTAAGTTTCAATTGAAAATCCGATTGATTGCGGTATATATAGAAGAAATATTCAAATTGAAAGTGTAATTTTTAACGGGTTTTTTGTTCAAAGATTGAGTTTTTATTCAATTTGTAACATGTTTTTTATCTGTTTTTTTTAGGTGTTGAACTTTGAAGTGAAATTTAATTGGAGGTGAAAATTGAAAGTTGGACTAATGAGTACATATAGTTAAGGTTAGTATGTTTTATTTCCTTTCAATAATATGTTTTGTCTCTTGACTGATCTTCCTTTTGTTCCTTCATTCTATTTATTTATTGACAGTCGAATAGCAGGTTTCAATTGGATGTCTCCTTATTTTGACAAGAAATCAAGTAGTTGGAAGAGTCTTATGTTTCTTAATTCATTGTTACAAAGATATGATGATGGTTGTTTGAACCTTTAACTTGATATGTATCATTGTGTTCATCGCACCAGTTTTAATTCTTTTGTTATCAAATCTTTATATAATAGTAAGTAACGATAACAATTTATATGGAAAAAAAATAGTATCAACGGGACAACGGCCCAATCATATATAATTCACTTTTTTTCTTCTTCTTTAAATTGCTAATGAATCAAATATATTATTAAGTAAATTAATACAGATTCTTTCTGTTGGTATTCTCTATGCATCCTATTTCCTATATAATTTGAATTTTAGGTTTTTGTTTGTTTGCTTTTAATTTTCGAGCAAATTAATAGTGACTAAATTCTATTGGTGTTCTTTATGAGGCCCACATATCTCAAGTGCATTTTATGTCTTTTATTTTGCTCATTAATCAGGATCTATTGATAATCTATATAAACTACCATATTTGCATATTAATAATCTATATAAATTACCTGGTATTTTTTTTTACATTTTTTGGTTTGTTATTTTTAAATAGAATTGTGGAGTATAAATTAAAGGAAGTTCTCTTTTATATATGAAAATTTGAAATCGTTACGAAATAAAATTTTCGCCTCAATATTTGATTTATTTGTTTTAAAATGTGGTGTTTGTTAGGCCAATAATTTTTTTATTTTTTTTTGACTAATTGTTAGGCTAATAAGTTGATCGGAAAGATAATATATTTTTAATCTCTTTTTATTTTATTTTGTATAACTAATTTAGCTAATTGTTTGCAATTTATACAAATTTCTTAACCAATTATGTCGTTTTCATGAAGCTAATTGTTTGGAAAGAATACATCTATTTTTAATTTTTGGTAGCCAATCTATATATAATATCTTATTATTTCAATTTCATTAAATTCATATTTTGATTTTTTTTTTTACTTGCAATTTTTATTATAACAATTTAATTTGTATATCTTACACTCCATAAAACCCGTGCAACGCACGGGTTGGATTCTAGTTTAGAAAAGATTCAAATAAAATATTTGAGTTGAATTAGGGTTTTTAGAGAGAGAAACAAACGATTGGACCTTTTGGTTCATCTAATCCTAATTCATCTAGGCGATTCCATGTTTATTCACGAACTACAAATTTAGTTTCACGATCGATTAAATTAAGTAACTATACCCAATGTCTTGGTAACATAGTCCTCTCCCTTGATCATGAATCCCAAATCTCTAAGGTGATTTATGATCAAGTGAGGGATTCGCGCTTTAATCTTTGATCTCAATTAGTAAACCAAAATCTCTTAAGTGAAAACCAATTTTACAATGATTCATAGATCAATAATCTATTCCTATTCTCATAGTAAAACAAATTATTATCATCATCACACAAGTCGTCACATCATGTAAAGCATTAAGCACAAGGAAAAATTGATGAAACTAACTTCGTAATTAATTCATAAACATAAAAGAAATCACATGGTTCGAGATAATTCGGGATTAGAATCCCCTAAGGCCAATCATAAGGATTTAGCCGGACATAGCTAAACACAAATTAACAATAATAAAAGTGAAAGAAAGCATTACAAAGAGCTCTGAGTTTCTTCCAAAAGTCTTCTGTTTCTCGCCGTAAAATTATGTGTTCTAATTCTGCTTCAGAAGTTCAAATATATAGGCTTAGGTTACGGGCCCGCGCCCCGCGCAGGATCCCCGCGCCGCGCGCCAAACAACAGAAAAGGATGGTTGGCGCCCCGCGCCAAACACCAGATAGACTACATAAATTTCATGCATTTCTTGTGCTTTCAGCAGCCTTGTACTTGATGTAACTTCCACTTATTATTGTGCAAAAATATAATAAAAACGTACTAAAAACCTTGTAAATAGGTTTTGGAATAGGTAAAACTATAGTAATGACGTGGAGTCATCATTCATAAACATAACACCTTAAGGTTTTGGGTTAAAGTGTGGTGTTCAACTCACTTGTAGAGTTGTTCTTAAACCTAATGTGGATGATCCATTGGCTGCCCCCTTGTTATCCAACAGTGGTACCAGAGTCGATGGTTCGACGAAGGGTTCGACCGACTCCTTGTATTGAAAGTCTTCCTAACAATGGTGGTCAGACGGCGGGTCCCATTGAGCACAGCAACGGCGGTACAAGTGTATGTGGATGAAAAAGCTTCCGCTTGAGGGGCGCATATCCCAGAGTGGATGGACTCATACTTGAGGGGGAGATTGTTGTGGCAAGTGTGAGTAAATCTCACATTGCTTAGAAAAGTGAAGGTTGAACACTTTATTATAAGTGAGAGGATCCATAAACCTAATACCTTAAGATTTTGAGTTAAAATGTGGTGTCCAATTCATTTGTAAAGTTGTTCTTAAATCCGATGTAGATGATCCCCGGCTGCCCCTTGTTACCAAACATCTCTGATATTAATTAAAGATTTGAGAATGAAAGAGTAAAATAGTAAGCTAATCATATTAGACGCTCCTAAAAGAAAAAACATGAATTTGTTTTATAATTTTTTTGAAGAAAAAGTATGAGTAATAAGTCAAAACACTTGATGAGAAAGAATAGTATGTAGAAAAAGGCATTTCTCCTTCTCTGATCTTAACCGACTAAATTCCACTATACTAGCTTCTACAAAAAGACACCAAGAAAGAATATTATTGACTCATGTAAAATACTTTATTTATCACACAAGTAGGCTTCATGTCCTATACACAAATTTCAAGTACGTGTCATCACATCATATACTAATAGTAATTAGAATTCAATTCTAAAATTACCATCTTACCCTTTCATGTGTAATAATAATAGTGTACCACTACATGAAATGGAAATGAAACCACTACCACTACTACTATATTCCAATTCCATCTCTCAAAACCTTTATGCACTTTGCTTTTCACTCTCCCTCCTCTAGAAACTAGAAAGAAAAAAAGTGCTTGTTTTTCTTTCTCTGAACAAGACTCATACACCTTTTCCTTTTTTCCATTTTTCATCTTAAATCTATGGACACAGCTCAGTGGGCACAGGTAACCTTTCAACTTTTTCTATTTTCTTTCCTTCTTATAATCATCATAAAAAATCTCTGCTCTAAGATTTCTGATTAATTTTCAACCATAATAAATAAACAAGATTTATTTTACTTGATTATTATTATTGTTAGTCACTTAGTTCTAAGGAAAGTTTTCACTTTATATATCCTTGAATACTAAAAATTTAGAATTTTTGTTCTTGTCTTTTTTATAGATCCTTTACCTTTCATTTAATTTTTTTCTTCTTTTAAACATACTACACTTTTTCTTTTTCCCAAGAAAAAGTTGATGAATTTGTTTGTATTATTATTGCTACTACCTTCTTCAAAGTGTAAAAAAGCAACTTCTTTATTATTTCTCACATATATTTTTTATTATTATTATTATTTTACAAAAATTAGGGTAATATTGGATTGGTTAAACAAATGGATGGATCAACAACATCAAATTCAAAACCAGCACCATCTTTGATAGAAAGAAGAGCAAGACCACAAAAAGATCAAGCTATAAATTGTCCAAGGTGCAATTCAACAAACACAAAATTTTGTTACTATAACAATTATAGCCTCTCTCAACCAAGATACTTTTGCAAAACTTGTAGAAGGTATTGGACTGAAGGTGGTTCTTTAAGAAATGTACCTGTTGGTGGTGGTTCAAGAAAAAACAAAAGATCAACAACAACATCTTCATCAACATCATCACCTTCAATCTCACAATCTCAACTTCAACCTCTTTCATCATCTATAACAAAAAATATTATAATTAATAATCCTGATCTAACTAATAATTTTCCTCAATCTGCTTCTCAAAACCCTAAGATCCATCAAGGACAAGATCTTAACCTAGCTTATCCACCACAAACAACTGAGGATAGTTATAATACTATATCTAAATTTATTGAACTTCCTTATAGTACTGAACAAGATCATAAAACTACTACAAGTGCTATGGAGCTTTTGAAAACTGCTTCTTCATCTAGGGGTTTGAATTCTTTTTTGCCTATGAGTTTATCTGAAGGTAGTGCAATGTATAATTCAAGTGGTTTTGCTTTACAAGATTTTAAACTTGGTGTTAATTTTGGTTTAGAAGGGTTTGAGAATGGTTATGGTGGTTTACAAGGGATTAATCAAGAAGGTTCTGGTGGCGGTGTCGGCGGCGGCGGTGCAAGGATGTTGTTTCCTGTTGTGGAAGATCAGTTGAATAATAATAATAATAAACAGCAGCAGCAACAGCAGCAAGTTCCAAATGGTGGTGGTGAGTTTGATAATCATAATCATCATCATCAGCAGAATAATAATAGAAATCAAGGTGATTCAACTGGTTATTGGAATGGTATGTTAGGTGGTGGATCATGGTAGATAAGTAATTAATTAAGAAGAAAAAGTTATGAAGAAAGTGATTATGAACAAGGGTTGGTGCTTTTAATTTAGTTTTTAGATCCTTTTAATTTTAATTTTCTTTAAATTTATTTTTATCTTTTGGTAATGTTGTTTGAACTTTGGAGTGATGATGATCAGAACCACTAACAAAAAATAGGGTACATAGGTTTTTATTATTTATATATGTATGTTGTTTTGCTTTGTTTGTTTTAATCGATCATATTTTAATTTAATTTTCTCTTCTTTTTTTCTTTTTATCTTTATAGCACCACTTTTTGCTTGAATTTTGGCTTTATTATTTTGTGTTTTGATCTTGAATGTGGCTGCTGCATTTTGAAGCTACCTTTCATTTTATTTTAGGTTGTAAAGTAAGGAAACACTATTTAAGATATCAAAATAGAAATTTTATTTCATAAATTGTGTATTAATTCAATGCTTTAAACATGTGAAAAATTATCCTCTCTCATCATTAGTTTTGTCATTAGTTAGTATATTTAACTAATGTCCGGGATGCATGGTTTAGCATCCTAGATAAAATAAGCTTCTAAACCGATATATATAAGCCACCCAAAAATGAGAATTGAGAGCCGGGACCCGGTTCTATATATAAAAAATATTAATTTTTTTTAGATTTATAGTAGAATTGATATATTTTATATTTTTTACGATAAATTTTAATAAAATGAGTTCTTTTATAAATTTTTTTTTATTGTTTTAGATTTATAGTAAAATTGGTGTATTATTGAAGCTTGTATATATCTTATTTTGTTGAGTTAATTTTCCGTGAGAATAACATTACTAGTTATTTGGGGTTGTTGTGTTGTACTACTAATATCATATCATGGTGCACGGTTTGGTGCTACCACTACAAGTGAAAGGATTCCCATCAAAACGACTGCTGCTGCTGTCAGAGGTCACTCATATAGGCAGATATTTGTTCCCTAGCGGTTTTGATGGAGATCAAAATGCAGAAGAACCATGTATCGTGGTAAATTTGATAAAATTACAGTGAAGATTTTACAAATCTTAATTATTTTGTAGTTAAACAAAATCATGATTCAATTGGGAGTTTGTCCAACTCATGCCTGACAAATATTACTATTGATTTTGTTGATGATGGTCTTTGGAGTACTCTTTAAACATTATATTTAAAATAAAATTATACAAAAAATTAAACTCAATTATTTTCATTACATTGAATTTACATATTTTGAAAACAATTTTATACGACGACAATTTAAGGTATTAAAGAGTCTCATGGATACTCTTTAGTATTTACCTTTAAATATAACCAATTTTTTTTTAAGTTTATTAAATAAATATATGTATTAGTACATGTATTTTATGATCCAAATATATGTTTTACGTGATGAATTAAAAAGGTTTTTTTTTTTTGGTTTATATTCAAAATTGGAGGGGGTGAGTATACACCGGTAAGTCTTAGAAGTTCAAATCGGGCAAAATTAATTTGCCGGTTTGAAAGTGAAAACTTAATAAAAAGATGGTTTAACACATTTTAGAGAAACTTTGATAGTATTTAAAAATTTAAGGTTAAATTTTTAATTCAAGTTTATCAGTTTGTGAGGGAAGATTTATTTTCTTTTATAAATAGGGTATTTTTTATACATATTTATAAAGCTTAAATGTAATTTTAATCGCACAATTGTCAAATTTATGGGGTTAAAATCGCACAATTGAAATTTGAGATGTTAAAATCACAAATTTTGTAAAAACATTACATTTAAGCCTATTTATAAATAGATTTTTTTTAGGCTTAATTACACTTTTGGTCCTTTATTTTTATTTTAGGTTTTAAGTTGGTCCCTTATCTTTTAAAAGTTTCAATTTAGTCCCTTATCTTTATTTTAGGTTTTAAGTTGGTCCCTTCCGTCAATTTTTTCACTGCCACCTTTAAATTTGGATACGTGTCATATGTCCAAGTGTGCCATGTGTCCAAATGAGTTTGCCACGTGTCCAAATTTAACGGAAATAGTTAAAAAATTGATGGAAGGGACCAACTTGAAACTTAAAATAAAGATAAGGGACCAACTTGAAACTTTTAAAAGATAAGGGACCAACTTAAAACTTAAAATAAAGATAAGAACCAGAAGTGTAATTAAGTCTTTTTTTACTAGTATAGATTTACATTTTTTTTAAGGAATAGTATATATTTAGATTTAAATATGTTTATGATTTTTCTTTTGTACATTTACAATTTTACTTTTACTTTTTTTTATTTCTGTGAACATATCATTTTTGGGTTAACATTTTTTTTAGTTTGAATGAAATATGTTCCGATACATTTAAAAAGTCTTATATCGTTTGAGAATTGAGGCTAATAATAGTTTATATACAATATTTACACACTTTAATCTACTGATGTATATTTTACAAGGGACAAAATCGTGAGGGCTCACATGCGGCTCAAAACGGACAATACCTTAAAATTTGGCGTGGTGCACACGAGGGCGGAACAGAACATTAACGCTAAAAGGAGGGGGCAGACGCCATATGCCCTGTAGCCCCTTAGCTTTAAGTGGGGGGCAACTGTTTCAGTACACCTAAAAAATTCGATATCGCTCAGGAATTGATGTTGATCAGGTTAGTTTATATACAACATCCACACACTTTAATCCACTGAGACATTTTTTACAATGTTCAAAACCATTAGGGATCACATGCGGCCCAAACGGACAATACTCAAAACGTGGTGTGGCACACTTGAGGGTGGAATAGAACTAAAACTTTTATAAAAATTTGTGGAGTTGATCTACTCAATGAGATATTTGAATTCAACGGTTGGATTGAAGAAATATAATGCCGATATCGAATTATTAAGCGAAGTAAGTCAATGGAGACTTACTCCTAGAGTCAACGTGCGGATTCCTCCTCATATATTATAAATTATGACGAAATTGATCTTACTATTTGAAAAGTATATAGTTTTAGTCTAACTATCATATTTTGTACTAAAAACTGTGATTTGAGATATTTTAAATTATGTCATACTTGATTATAAATGATAAAAAAAATCATGAAATTACAAGAAAATCAATAAAAACTTCAATTTAAATTTCAAAAAAATTTCATTTTTAAAATTAATCAATGAAATGTATATAATTAATACACTTCGATAAATTTACCTTATATTGTATATCATATTATTTAAAATATATTAAATCATAATTTTTAAGTATAAAAATCTAATGAAGACTCAAAATAGATAATTTTAAAATAAAGTGACTAAGTTAATAAACAAGTAAAAGTAGAAGAATTAAAACTATAATTAAGCCTTTAATCTATATAAAATGACTAACAATGACTCCTATACGTGTATATTTATTAATCTTGTAAATTCTAAACTGGAGTAGTATAGTATAGAACAGTATAGTGTTGGGACAAGAAAGTGAGATGGAATGATGGGTGTCAAATCCATTACAGCAAAAGTGGTCTCCCTATGCATTTTCCTTTCTTTTTGCTTTGCTTTGCTTGCCAACCGATCAGTAGTAAGTGTCAGAGCTTACAACAGTGCCGCCTTGCTCGTCCTTCTCTCTGTCCTTCCATCCATTCAACCAACTATAGGAAATAGGAATAGGAGTAAATAAATAAATAAAATAAATGGGAGGATCTGTTATTAAAGTAGTCACAGTAATCTACATAACTTTTCTTCAGTACGATCTACCAGCCTTTCATTAACTAATGCCCAGTAACTAAACTAGGTTCTTTGAAACACAAGTACTACTAACAGTAATTAATAACAGTCACACTATACTCACTCTCTTCCTTTTTAATTATAAATTTTAAGAAAAATGTTTTTTTTGTCATGTATAATGGTGATTAGAAATTTCATCCATAAGATAAAGTAGGATGATCGAGATTCGAACTCCGATCTCCTGCGTATATAATGCAATGTCCTACAAATTGTCCTACAAATTGTCCTAAGCTCACGAGACAATTTTAAGTAGAATGTTAATATGAGTGTGTTTGATTTGAGGGAAGAAATGGGAAGAAATAAAAATATGAAAACCAATGAATTAATTTGGAGGGGTAGTGTGATGTAAACCAGTTGAGTCAAGAGTTAAAAAGTTTGACGGTCGGGTTCAAATCTTGACAAGAAGAAAAACTAACATAACATTGTAATATATTTTCCCCCGACATAAAATATAAGGGAAAATTAATCAAAGAAAGTTGATGTATCTAGTCCAAATGTTATTTCACAAGCGATGTGGGAATTTGGTTACTCGGATAATAACTTAAGGCATTGAAAGACGTGAACCAAATCATTTAAGCATCCACATATTGGCGCGCCCAACACTATTGGGTTTGTTGCACGGATATATATATATATATATATATATATATATATATATATATATATATATATATATATATATATATATGGTGGATGACTACCCGATCAGAAACCTGATAACATGCGGTTCAACGGATCGTGGAGAGACTCTAATACCATGGAAAATATGTTTGGATCTCAATCCCAAAAGTTAGCTCATAGGGTGAGGTTACCCTCACATATTTATTCACTCAACAGCCCAGGAAATGCCCTGGTTGCAGTCCTTAACTCGGCTCTGATACCATCTTATAATTTAATTTTGGGTCTAACTCATCATCACAAAACCGACTTGTAAAAAGTGACCTTATATATGTATAGGAATGACCGCAATATGAACATCAATCCCTACATATATAATATAATGTTCTATCAACTGGGCTAAACTTAAAACATCGGTTTAAAATTTGTTTACATCGTTTATTAATTATATTGAATCATGAGTGCCAAATTTTGTCTCAGATGGGCTCCCATGTCTTTCATGACCTCACTATATTTCTATTTTGTTGTTGAGTTTCATTCAATTTTCTCCATTTTGTGAGGATTTATTACTCCCCACATGGGCTTTCTTCTCTTTCTTTTTCCTTTTCTTATATTGAAAGCCAAAGAAGCTGGAGCTCGACTCTGGTCTCATCCTTTTCCAGTGGGAAAGGGGTCCTACAAACATTCCTATTGATAACCGTGCAAGAATGAATTATATCCTCCACTTCATTTCCTCATCTTCTTTATACAGATAATTTGCTTTTATTGTAATCAAATCATATTATACATACACAACTTAGTAAAATAATACTAATTTTTTCTCTTTTATAAAAGACACTCCACTTTAAATTTAAAAAGATAAAATGTCTCTTATAAAAAAGATAACAAAAATTAATATCACTTCAGAATTGATATTTTTACTTTATTGAAACGTATTAAACATATGCACAAGGAGATATCTATCTATATTAAATCAAGCTTTTAGAACTAATTAATTGGCAACATACAATCTATGCATGCGGATGTGCGTCTTTATAAAGATGACTCAAACAATGATGAATGACGAAAGCCTATCAGGGAAAACCGAAGCGCGAGTTCTTTATAATATTTGGGTTGTGTGAAGTAACAATTCATTTCATTTGTGACCTCAAACAATCAGTCACATTGAGACGTCATTTTTTTTAAGACAAGTTCGTCATGTTAGTTATTTAAGAAAACTACATTAATATTATATTTTGTGTGTTTATCCTCTAATTCTTAAGGGAAGGAAACTCTAATAATATATGGAGTTCAGTCGCGAAATAAACAAAATTTGACACTAAATTAATATTTAAATGGTTTGATCTTAATCTAAGATATATTTAGGTAAGGTTAATTGCATATAATAAAAATAAACACAATCCAATTCTTCTTTCATGCCATCCACATTCCACAAAGTATCCACTACGAAATGTCTTAGTATTTTTCTTGGGTAGGATAATATATAATTTCATTTGGATTCCGCTATACTATATAGATCTTTAATTAAATTCTTGAAAAAAGAGTCATCTATTTATAGGATTTGGAAAAGGGATGATTTAATTCATCAACCAAAGGAAAAATTCTCATTCCTTACCAAATCGCATGGATAGAATTGATGTATGCATGTAGAGTGTAGACATTGGATATCAAAACCTATACTATAGGACGAATTTATTTAACCTATAGTTTCTCTCCAATGATGACATTTTAAATTTACGTACGTACATTAGGGTTTCTACGTACTAGACAAAGTCTAACATTAAGGACAGAAAGGGTAATTATTCATGTAGGTGCGGGACCATATATGTGGAAGCAGGTGATCATTCATTTTTCTAGCGGAATCATGTTAAGAAATGTGTACCATTGGAATTGATTCTAAGCAATTTGTTTGGCTACATATGGCAACATTTTTAAGTCAAGGCACAAGAATGAATGGGCTACGTACCTAGATGCTTTACATAAATTATCTTGTTGGAATTAATCTCTACCATCTATCCATTTTTTAAAAAAATTATTACGTCCATTTTCACGAATTAACTCTATGAAAAATGCTTGCGAAGTTTCTATTTATTTAATGTTGGGTTGTTCATATAAAAGTAACAAAAATTCGGTGTCTTCGTTTGTTAAAAAGTATAGATTGTATAAGATAAAAAGATACGTAAGACAGGAATCTGGATTCTCTCCCATAACATTACCCTCCTGTGCAACATTATCCGTTTGATTGAAAAGTAAAAACTAAAAAATAAAAAATAAAAAAAATAGAATTTTAATGGCTATGATGTTCACTGCTCCCTCTGCAGTGCAATATGCACATGAGGGAATCCACTCTCAGTAAGACACTGAGATTTGAGAGACTATACATCTATACATTATTGTATATAAATGATATACATGATCAAATGATACTAAAGTGTCAAATATTTTATATGATATGTTTGTTAATTCTTTATCGGACAATCGTATTATAAAATTGGTCGTTGGATTAAAAGAAACTATAACATATATCATGTTTATAAAATATGACATTAATTAAAAATTATTTGATACGTCAATGAGATACATCATACAATAAAAGAGAGTGTGTTGGTATGTGTGTGTTAGAGAGTGTGTTGCTAGCACTCCTCTACAACTAATAAACTTACGTCTAGGCCCCATATATCATATAGAAAATTGCTTTTCCGACCCCTGTCCATTTCTTTTTTACCCCCCAAACTGACGTTTTTGCCTTCGGGGATATGAAAAAAATTTGCCAAGAAAATTCGGTTTTTACGAACCGAACTATTTACCTAAAGAGTTCGGTTTATATAAACCGGACCGACAATGTTACGATATGGAAATATAGTAACTAGACTAGCACATGTTTTGTATTCATCTTTATTCCTTTTGATTGTATTTCTTAATGTTCTTTTTGTTGGTGACTCAATTCCATATTTAGTGTGTCACTGTTGAAGTAAAGTAAATAAGGAGGCAAAATCACTGAAACAGAATTTTCCTGCATTATACAATATTGGTTATGTTGGTTCGGTTTATATAAACCGAACTCCCTAGGCAAATAGTTCGGTTCGTAAAAACTGAATTTTCTTGGCAAATTTTTTTCATACTCCGAGGGCAAAAACGTCAGTTTGGGGGGTAAAAAAGAAATGGGCAGAGGTCAGAAAAGTAATTTTCTATTATATATGCCCTATCAGCCCGCCCTCGGCCCGGTGGACCAACACATATAAATAAACTTAAGTGGGTCAGTGTGACACGTTTGCTTTATAGACTGTTAAAACTGAGTGCGACTAATTTACATATTAATAATGGGCTATGTGGTTTGTGGTCAAGCCGACTGATTTTCATATTATTATTATTTTAAAAAAATGTTGCAATTGACAATAAAACTACATATTATACCACATAAATTATTATTCATCAAATAAATGGGAAAAAACACCCTACATAAAATTCAAGATTTTTATAACCTCTTCTACTTAAGTAGCGGACATAATCCTCTACTTAAGTAACAAACGTTATAAAAATGTGAAATTTGAGAAAAAAAACACCCTCTAACATGAAAATTTCTCGTTTTTAAGTAGAGGATTATGTACGCTACTTAAGTAGAAGAAGTTATAAAAATGAGATTTTTGAAAAGAGAAAAAAAAACACCCTCCTACATAGAATCCGCTACTTAAGTAGTGGATAAGTGTATTTTGGTAATTTCGTAGGGCGCGCCTAGAAACCAGTAGAATGACAAAAATAATTCTCTTAAAATTGGGAGTCAAAATCAAACAATTATGAAAGTTGGAAGTCAAAACTCAAAATTGCTTTTAAGTCTTTTATTTATTAAGTTGTTCCAAAAAAAAAATGTTAATAGGGTCTGCTATTTGTTTTTCAATTGCAGAAGATAATAGATATTTTTAATTAAATCAAACTAAAGAAAGACAATTGGAATTTCAACATATCTACCATTTTTTTATTCAAACAGATCATCCTAATGAGTGACATAAGATTCACTTAAGTTTGTTGACAAAGGAAAGCTGAACGGAATACCCACCATTCATTAAGGATATGGGAGCATTCAAAGCCAAAATTCCAAATATTGAAGCTCTGCCAAAATAATCCATAAGTGAAGCTAAAGCAAAACTTTTCAAGTAAGCAATTAATTATGTTCATCTTCCAAAAGCCAAATCAATAAATTGCCGGGGCCCAAATGTAAGGCAACCAAAGCAAAAAATTTAGGTACTCGAAAAAGAAAAAAATTATTAAGAAAAAAAAGCCCTTTATAAGTCATAAATTCATTATATTATGGTAGGAAAAAATCTCGGAAAAAAAAATTAAAGACCCCTTAGAAAATAAATTATAAAAATAAGACAACAATTTTACAACTCTTAAAAAATTTAGGCAACTATTTTTTGCTTCACTTCATTTAGTCTTGGGCCAACCCAATAAGTAGTTTGAATCAAATATTATTGAATCTAATATTGTTCTTTGAAGATTTCAACCTTGAAATCCATAGACTAGAAAATGAACACACAATTTTATTAACAACGAATAAACAACTTATATTATAATTTCACTTCTAATACAACATGAGGAAATATAATATGAATTTGGATAAGCAATGACATATTTAAAAGGATTTAAAAGATATGCATTAGTGTAAAACAGTCTTACATTGACGTCCAATGAAAATCCACTAATTTTTCATATTACTCACTCTTATATGATTTGAAATTAGTTGTGTGATATAGAAGAACAATGGTTTCTTATTGGACGTTAGTGTAAAACTATTTTACACCGACGATGTATGCCCATAAAACTCAACTTAAAATAGGTAAACGTGAGTACTTCCTGTACATATATAGTGAATATCCCAAAGCATGAATAAATCTACATCACAAATGGAATGAATGGATGGATTGGGAGCAAAGCTGCATAAGAGAATGCTACCAGTTCTCCTTTACAATTTTTGATTTTTCAAGAATGAATTTTCCTTCCTTGTACTTTTGGGACGCCTCGTAAGCTCTTTCGTATTTCCATCCTAGCAATTCGCGGCAATCACCACAGTATAAATCAGCAACAGTGTGGCGACCAGTCATGAGATCCCTGTCTTCTTTTGGCCCGGTGACAACATTCATTGCATGCGAAAACAGAAAGGCTCGGCCATTTTTTCCCTAGTTTTGAAATTTATGAAAAGAATATCAGTTTGGCAAGCTATTGTATGAGATAAAAGCATATAACTAAAATGTAAACAAATGAAGACTTTATTTGGAAAAAACTTCAAGTGCAAATGATAAAACAATGATCCCTTGGGAACATTTATGCCTACCAAACATGTAGTAATGATTGAAATACTGCTAATCTTTGCGATATTGGCTGTTATGTCAGTAAAACCATTTTTTCTATTTAAGAAAGAAACAAAAGACGAGACGCTAAAGGTTTACAAACTTAATCACCATTTTTTCTCGAATTGGTGTCATTGTCTTCCCACCTATTTTGAAATGCCGTTTTCAGCCAAAAGCATCCGCAAAAATATTATAACTATGCATCTAAAATCACCGTTACAGTCAGTACCAATAAGCATCTGCAGCGACTTTCACTTTGTACAGGTAAATAATTGATAGAAAACATATTTCAGCATCAAGAGCCAAAATTGCTGCTATTATCACCATTATTCTCTAAACAGAATTGCTTTGTCAAATCCCTCAGTTATTCCCATTCTCAGTGATACATATACAAGTAAGACCTGTACAATCGGTGCATTCATTCTAAATACAGTTACCTTAATATTGCTACTAACAACAAAACATCACTACAAATCCCTGAATACAAGATTGACTGCATGATATGCGGATATCACAAATATCTGCATGATATTATAGGAAACATATTAGCCTAAGATCCTCAGCCTAAAGAATTCAAAACAATGATTTCAAGTTTGATGTAATGATATTATAGGAAAAATACCAGCCTAGAAATTCTCTTATTTCCTAATTGTGAAGAAAAAGGAGAAAGGAATTATCCAACCTTGAAACCGAAACAAATTATTCCTTCTTCAAATTCAAGCATATAGCTTGAATGGTCCATAACAAAATTAAAATGTTTGGGTTTAGAAGCGGGGGGGTCTAGTGACATTGTTGATTGAATCACATAGTTTTCTCGTGTTAGACCTTGCGTCCATCAATATCTCCCCAAAGCTTGAGAGTTTTCTTGGATGTGAATCCAGAAATACTATATATTGATAATTGGAGATTGTTTAAGGGTGAATCTGATTCTAGATTTTGTTGGAGTGGTTCAGTGTCCTCTTCCTCCCCTTCCATGATCGAAACATTGAATTGGTTGTTGCATATATAGCCCGGAGAGAATTTCTCATCACAAGGGAAGCACGGGCCTTTGGTGATTTTGTCTTGTAATTCCGTATCTGTAAGTCTCCTAAATTCCCTAACGCGAAATGAACCAGTATTTTTTGTGCCACTGGTGTCACCTGCCGTAGTGTTTGGTGCGGTCTTGGGGTTGTTACTGACTTCTGGCTATGTGCATTCGATTGATATAAAAGAACATTCTTTTCATCAATGTGTCGGGCATAATCCATCAATTCAGGCAAGGTGGTAACCGGATGCAATTTTAATTCAGCCTTCACCGCGTCTTTGAGACCATTAAGAAATATGCCTTTGAGATACTCTGACTCTGCTGTCCTAAGAAGTCCAGCAAATGGTTCAAACTGTTTGTGGTACTCTTTGACGGAACCCGTTTGTTTAAGACTCAACAATAGCTCAAACGGGTTTGGAGCATTCAGGGTTGGAACCTTTTGATTAACACAGACTTGAAATCCTCCCAGGTAGGATTTGGAGAACATAATTCCTACCACTGATACCATGTGAGGGCTTTGCCTTCCATGGCCACCCCGAATCTTTTCTTGCTCTTTAACCCCGTTCAAATTGAAATAGCGCTCTACGCAACTAATCCAACCAAATGCATCCTCTCCATCAAACATAGGAATCATTAACAGGGTTTCCATGTATCAATCATAAGCACGTTCTAAGAACTTCAAACATGCTTCCATTTTCCGTCGTGTATGGATCATGAACAGGGTGCAGGATCGGTTTTTCTAATGCCAATAATAATAGTATATGGAATATACAAACTTAATACACACTAATGTTATTAATTTTCTCCGCCCCAACAGAGAAAGTTACTTAAACAAGGAAATACAAACTAACACAACTTACAATAGGTAACTGCAAGAAACTAACAAACCTCTAGGACTTATAGAGAGCCTAGTCTCTCCCAAACAAAACTAACACAAATTAGAATATGAAGTTGCAAAGGGAGAATTTCAATGAGAGAAATTAAGGTTACAAAGATTAATTCAATATCATTTTAAGAATTAATTAAAAATAAACACACTCATCTCAGAAAAGTAAAAGATAGTAAATGGTTATAGTAATTACAACTAGTACCTGAAAAGCCTTGGAAATAATATCATCATGGAATGAAACATGGTTTCTACAATTACAGCAACTGTACAAGCGAGGTCCTATCAGTTCCGCCATCATTGATTTATTTATTTATTTATGACCTAAAGAATCTTTCTGCAATATAACAAGATAAGAAGAAGGAGAATGGTATAGCCTATAGATTAGAGAGAGTTAGCGTGCAAGAGTAACCATATGCTACAATAATTAATTAACTCATCACAAAGATCACTGAATATTCTTTCTCAAAATAATAATAATATCTCATCAGATAAAGACATGGCCGCTTTTAATTATAGATAAACTTAAATATTTATTTTTTGGGGCTAAAAATTAAAGAGTGAAGACCCATTTTAGTCCCTCACAAATATCTGACAGCACAATTTAGTCTCCGACAAAAATAAAACTCAAATTAGTCCATAACATTTTCATACGTGAGGCAAACTGGATTTGGATCCTCTCCAATTTTCTCTCATGTTTTCTCTCTTTTTTCTTAATCTAATGGTTGAGAAAAACATGAGTAATAAAAAGGAGAGAAAATCAACCATTGGACTAAGAAAAAGGAGAGAAAACATAAGGGAAAATTAGAGAGAATCCAATCCCAGACAAACTAGTCCCTGATTCATTATAATAGGTAGCTGTCAAGTAATGTAATAAAGTAATGTAATAGTTGAAACTTTGAATAATTGTTTGTACTTTGTACCATCCACTGCTAATATATTTTTATCTAATACTTGTTTGTTAGGTAGGTGAGGTGATCAATTGATTCAATTTTATATATTCTTTTGGCCATTATTGCTTTTAACTTTAAGTTTAGGTGATTACTTATTTTTGGGAAAAATGAAACTGAAACTCTGAAATGGTGTTCAAGCGGCAGAATCTCGGTGCCTATGAATTTAACAGATTTGGATTTCAATCTTTTTTTTAACATAAAATATATTTTTAGTTTCCTCCGTCTTAAAATATAAACAAAAATAAGTCAAAAAAACTTGATGTATTTAGTTAAAGATTTTGACCAAATGACATTCATAGACATAATAACATAACCATATGGGACACGACATTACTATGTATGATCCTTTGAACAATTTTTAGAAGATTCACAGATGGTATAAAATAAGGTTGTCAGAACACGTTTTCTCATGAATTTAATATTTATAAGAAAAATAAAAAGTAGAAAAAATCAATATTTCTTCCATTCTACTACACCAGTCAATATCAATCCAACGATCAATTGATCACTGACTTGTTTCATCGCACACTGACTTTGTTTCTTTTGGCTTTGTCTACAAAAGACAAAAATTTACTCATTTCATCGTCAAACATTAGATTAGATCTTACATTTGATATATTTGGTTCCATTATTTGTCACTACAAAATATCAATAAAGCACGAATAATCATACAGACAATAATCGTACATTTTAACATTTGAAATTATAGTACACTTAAATAATGCAAAAACCAAGAGAGAAGAAGATCTCACAACTCCATTCCTGGACCAAATTCTTCAATTGTTTTGGTTGCTAGTGTTAAGACGTCTACAAAAGCACTGAATGATGCGCGAAGAAATCTCGCTTCTATTGCCTCAAAGTGCCTGAAGAGAAGGATTCAAGGAGAGAGGACAAATTAAATAATGACAGAAGTATGCCCTTAAAGCTAATGACAGCAATGAAATCATCTTTTCAGATTAAAAGACAACAAAAAATGGATGACTAACAGAAAGTTTGCTTCATATTCCAGAAGATTTATTTAAAATTTTAGTCATAACATCGATTAATGAAAATAGTCGCAGTTAAACGAAACATGGTGCGGTACATAACACCTCATACAAAAATGAAACAGATTCCAATATGTATTTCAAAACATAGCCTAAGATATGAAAATAACATATGTTGCTCTGCGGGAAATGATGAACTACTCACACTAATAGCTTTCCATTAGAAACCGTCATGAGTCGTTTTACTTTATCAGGTTGTAACTGCAGAAGACATAGGAAAAAAATGAAAAACTAGTCAGAGAACCTACTCACACTAAAGAATCACTGAATCAGAAAGTCATATCTTCAAACACTCACCTCCTTGTCAACCATTAAGGTAGCATAAACAATAGAAGCATTCTCTTCAGATCCAAAATCCACTTCTAGGTCACTGTAATTGTCGTTCCAGTGTATTAATAACAATTGTCAGAACTCAAAAGTACTAAATAATTTCAGAACACAAAATACACTTTTAGTAGCAATCTTTTCACTTGTAATGAATATTAGTAATGAAAATCTTCCCACATTTTGTCATACATATATTTTAACCACTTACTAGAATTCACGATACTTAAAAATAATAAGAAAATGTTAATTCTTTTAATCTTAAAAATGTAACTAATGAAATCCAAAATTAAGATTTTTATTTTCCCTATATACCATAAGATCAGAATGAATTAAAATCTAAGTACAATAAGATTCCATTGTATTATAATCCTAGTAGAGTAAGATTTAATTGTAGTTAAAAAGTAACTTAATATGGGCATAACATCATTTATATTGTGACCTTAGGTATAACATAAACTAAACTGAAAAGTGAAATATTTTTGAAAACATAAGTAACAACATTATTAGTTTTTCAAAACAGTATTGATACGAAACAGATTAACATTTCTACACTACAAAAAAGTTAAAACTGAAGAGCAAGAGTAATAAACTGTATAAAAAATTTCATTCGAGAATTATAAAATCGAGAGAAAGAGAAAGATAGTAACCAGCTAAAATCCCATTGAGATTGGGCGTCTGGTGTGACATCCATGTGTAACCCAAAAAGCTATCTCTGCAATAACTTCAAGCGACAAAGATGAGAGAAGCTCAAATCGGAAGGGTTTTAGGTCAACGTAGTATCGTATCCCAATAAGACGATGTTATTGTGGATTTCTGCAATACGAACAAACACACTGTGAACAATAAAATTACAGTGGAGCGAGTTTACAATTGTCTACAACTTTGAATTGGCTTTACTTGAATGCCCGATCCAACTCAGCTCTTACGGATTGGGTTGGATTGAGCTGATTGACCCACCTTATAAAAACCATTAATTTTAGGATAGTCCAATACAATACAACATCAACCTTTAAATTGAATTCAATAAATAAACAATTTAAAAACCATTAACTGCTCATGTATGGTTTATGCATGCGATCACTTCAGTGAAAGCAACTCATTATTCCAGGTCATGGTGATAACTACAACACAACATGCTTGCCGATAGAAAGGGTAAAAAAATCATGGATACCTCATCAATCAAGTCGCCCAATAAACCTTATGAAGTAGAATTAAACACATAGAAGGAAACAAACATTTGAACAATCCAATATGATGGCAAGCGAATCCCTATTATATAACACATAGCATCCCAATAATTACAGGCACATGACCTCAAGTATGTTAATCACTGCCCAATATTTTGGTAGTACTTAGTATCTTTACTAATTTAGGCAAAACATTGTCTTGCAACTTGCAAGTACCTTTATTATGTCTCCACCAATGGAAAGTAGCACTGAATGTTCTTATCCCTACATCCCGATAAGGTCACGTGAGGAAGAGTTTATGTAGAGATTTTTTAACCATATCTCATAACATATGTACTTGTGTAAGCATTAGTAAAGCTTAGAAAAATATCTTATGATTATGCCCATTTATTTTGAAAAGTTCCTTAAGACACCTTATCGTAACAATTTCAACGCCTTTTCAATTCTCATCTCCAAACTCAATTTTATAGTGAAAGCAAATACTGAGAACACAAATAGCTAACCAATCTTCATATCCAAATGCAAATAACTTATTAAGTATTCAACTAAATTGTTTTTCAAACAGTCCTTAAATTCTAGGGAAAACTGCCCTGATGTGGTGTGTGCTAGACCCAAACTCATCTAAGTGAGTGTATCCAAGATTGCAAAGTTTGCTTTCAAATTTCTCAGACAGGCCTTGAAATCTAGAAAAATCAATCTAGAAAGTAGTTTTTTTTTTTTGTTTACAAATGTTGCCAGTGAGGATCGAACCTAAGATCTCATGCATGCTACCCAAACCCCTCACCACTAGACCAAATCTAGTGGCTTAACCTAGAATGGAGTTTTTTTAATAAATAAAAATCTCAAAATAGTATGTTGTCTTTTTCTTAATAGAGGATTTGATCTCTCTATTCACTTGTTTTCCAAAAGTATAATTTATCAATATTGCTCCACATAGCCATCCTATTTGGCAGTTGGCACACACTAATGCAGATATAACTACTCACTTGCCGCTCCGCAGATCATGAAAGAACATGGCATGATTGCAATGGAGGGCGAGACAGAATAGGGGGGAAATACTCTGCCATGGGAAAAAGTTCCATTCCTTGAACAAAACTTCAAAGACATCATTTCCCTTCTCAGTCTCACGCCCTTAGGTGTGCACTTGTGGAGACAAATTGGAAGTGCTCAAACTAAAACGTAACTATTGACTTAAACTTCCCTCTTCATGTTACCACTTATAACATAAGAACCAGACTTACTATTCTCAATCCCGAAAATTTCCATGTTGTGCACAAATACATACCTAGAATTGTTAAGATAATAATTAGCCCTATCATATTCTAACATAAAATGGTCCTCTCTCAAATTACATATATCATATATCTTTTTTTGTTGTTTGTAGACAGAGCGGTAAGCACCACTGAAACTCACACACACAACTCTGCAAGGTCTCGGGTTCGAACCCGATGAAAATGTCCAGCCTAACAATTTTGACATTGCCAATTAAACTAGAGTTTACAGACCATATACTATCATACATCTTAAATAGCCAAATTGGAGAGAATACCGAATGCTATCATACTGAGTTGTTATCAACTGAATGCAGATAGGAAACTTTATTTACACTAAAATTGAGACGATATAACCTTTGACAGAAATTAGCATCCAGGATTGAATCGATGGACCAAAATTTAGCAAGCATAGAGAAAAAATGAGCTACAAAGCTAAGAGAATGGTATAGGGAATACGAAATTAACTCACCGAGAGAGAAGATGGGGTGTGACAGTTGCTGTCCGACAGGTGAACGGCGGCGGTGCTAGCTACGGTTTGCGTCCTTGTTCTGATATCAGCGGTGAAGTGAAGGAGAACAGTGGAAACTGAAATGGTGGCTTAGCCCAAGTGTTTTTTTTTTTACACAATTTAGCCCAAGTATTTAGGGCTTGTAATTTTGTTCTTCTTTTTTTTTTATAAATTTATAAATGTAATTTTGTTCTTCTTATTTTCATTGCTTTAAATAATTATTTTATTCCGTTAAAAAAAAATAATTATTTTATTTTTTTACAACTTTAATTTAATTTTTTTTATCTTGCTCATTTTAATTTTTTTATCTTGTATTGCTTGGTTTAAGTTAAAAAAATTGCCACCACATTTATTTTAATTTTACACGTCTTTTTAATAAAATAGGTATAATAATGTCATTTTTGCACTAGTGTTTATGTAAGCCAAAATTTGAAGGAAGTATGGGGTTCAGAATTATGCAAGTGTTCAATTAAGTCATGTTAACAAATCAGCTTGGAGAATTAATTATTCATAATTCAAAGTCTTTACTAGCCATGGTCGTTAAGGTTATGTTTGGATTGATGGGAAGTGGTGGAATGAAGTGGAATAGAATCAAATTCCATTGTTGGTTTTATAAAAAAATGAATGGAATGGAGTATGATGAAACTCATTCCATCCAATACCACTTCCTTCAATTTTTCATTCTCCCCAATTTGGAGTGTATCTAATAGAATAGAGCATTTTTATTATTTAATTACTCTTTTGTCCTCTTTTTTTTTTTTCATCTCGTGACGTTTCTTCTCCCTTTTTTTCTTCCATGGTGTCTCTCCACTCTTAAATCTTCTTTTCCACGTAGATGTGCAGAACTGAGTTGATAATTTGCTTCATAGTG
Organism: Trifolium subterraneum; assembly: GCA_951799995.1. Taxonomy (NCBI): domain Eukaryota; kingdom Viridiplantae; phylum Streptophyta; class Magnoliopsida; order Fabales; family Fabaceae; genus Trifolium; species Trifolium subterraneum. The sequence goes on along the minus strand of OX637462.1, from coordinate 14,875,668 downwards.
AATTTGCTTCAGAACATGTTATCAGCAAGGTGTAGGCAATTATGTGACTGAAATTGTTTATGGAATAAATACAATGTTCATATAGAGTAAATACCTTGTAGTTGGCTTGCTTCCCCAAAATGCTAAAACATCATATGTGTGTTTAGTAAAAACAAATGTGATAAATAATAATGTTGAAAAATATGATACAAGTGCATAATATAAAAAAATAGATCTCATGTAAATTTTTATTTTTTGTGTTTTTTAGATTGTCTTTGAGTTTTTTTTTCGTCGGTTTAGTTTTAGTGAATTGAAGTTATTGCCTATAGTCTAATGTTTTAAAAAAAAAATTGAAATAAAAATATTATAATTTATTTCATTCCGTTCACTTTCCGAATCATATTGTTTTCAAAGCTCCTATTTGCCATGATCCAAGTTACACTTGGAAAAGTATTCACCGCTCTACGAAGATTATCAAAAAAGGTAGTTGTCGGAATGGGCAAAGGTAAGTCAATTAGGGTGTGTAAGGACAAATTTAAACTCCTAACACACAGGACTTTGGAAACAACTATCTGTGGAGTTAGGGAACTAATTGAAAGGTTTTTAGACAATTTTGAAAGTGAACAAATACAACAATTACCTATTATTAATTCAAACGCGAAGTATAAGCTAATGTGGATAGAAACTTAGAATGATCATTGCACTTTTAAATTCGGGTATCATATTGCAAAAGGGTGGGAGATTGATATGAGGCTTGACACCTCAAACAATCACAAGGATAATGGGTGGTAGATAGTGTGGAATCTTAGAATACCACATAGAATCCAAACCCTCATATGGAGGATTTTTAATAAGGCTATCACTGTCAATGACGAGTTAATTAAAAGAAGTATTAATATAGATATCAGTCGTACTGGATGCTACAATTGTGAGGAAAGCACCAACTATCTATTTCTCAGCGTCCTGGGGCAAAAAATGCGTGGTTCGATTCTCAAATGGATATCAACTTTACTTCTAATCTTAATGTGGAGTTTTTAGAGTGGCTTCAATTCATGATTCACAACACAAAGCAGGAAATTATGGAACAAACAACTACCATTATTGATGGTTTTTAGTTTGCTAGGAACATGGAAAATACTCCAAAAGAAAGACATTGATGATGAAATTATTATAAGTCTGGTTACAACTACGGTGATTGAATACTACAAATTACAAATCTCTAATGTCGGTGTGGAGTTACACTTAACCATAACAACAACAATAAGAAAGATTTCTAAAAAGTTAATGGTGACACAAACCTGTCGATTGGCGGAATACAGGGCCCTGAAATGGTGATACGAGATGAATACTGTAACATGATGGTGGCTGCGGCTTGGAAAATCAGGGGTTTTGATGATGCAACTACAACGGAAGTCATGCCAACGAGGAAGACATTGATATTTGCCTCTCAATGCTGCTTTACACAAGTGATTCTAGAGACCAACTGCTAAGCACTTGGAATAGATTTGCAGAACGAGGAACAACAACTGATGTACTTTATAGAAATTGTTCAAAACATTAGATGTAATGGTAGTTTGTGTCAATATTTCCAGTTTAGTCATGTTAGTAGGAAGAGAAACATTGTGATCAATTATATTTATAAATGTAATTTTGTTCTTATTATTTTCATTGCTTTAAATAATTATTTTATTTTTATACAACTTCTTTTTATCTTGTATTGCTCATTTTAATTTTTTTATCTTGTATTGCTGGGTTTAAGTTAAAAAAATTGCTACCACATTTATTTTTTACACGTCTTTGTCTATGTAAGCCAAAATCTGAATGTGGTATGGGGTTTAGAACTATTTAAGTGTTCAATGAAGTCATGTTAACAAATCAGGCTTGGAGAATTGATTATTCATAATCCAAACTCTTTAGTAGCTATGGTTCTTAAAGCAGAGTACTTTTCGAATGATATTGTTTTCAAAGCTCCTATTGGCCATGATCCAAGTTACATTTGGAAAAGTATTCGCCGCTCTACGAAGATTATTAAAAAATGTAGTTGTTGGATAATGGGCAAATGTAAGTCAATTAGGGTGTGTAAGGACAGATTTAAACTCCTAACAAACAGGGCTTTGGAAACAACTATATGTGGAGTTAGAGAACTGATTGAAAGATTTTTAGACAATTTTGAAAGTAAACAAATACAACAGTTACCTATTATTAATTCAAATGCCGAGGATAAGCTAATGTGGCTAGAAACTAAGGATGATCATTGCACTTTTAAATTCAGGTATCATGTTGCAAAAGGGTCAGGGTGGGAGACCGACATGAGGCTTGGCACCTCAAACAATCACAACGATAAAGGGTAGTAGATATTGTGGAATCTTAGAATACCACATATAATCTAAACCCTCATATAAAGGATTCTTAATAAGGCTATCATTGTAAATGGAGAGTTAATTAAAATAGGTATTAATATAGATATCAACCGTACTAGATGCTACGATTGTGAGGAAAACATCAACTATCTATTTCTATGGTGTCCTAGGACAAAAAATGTGTGGTTCGACTCTCAAATGGATATCGACTTTACTTATAATCCTAATGTGGAGTTTTTAGAGTGCCTTCAATTCATGATTTGCAACACAAAGCAGGAAATTATGGAATAGAACAAATAACTACCATTATTGATGGTTTTTGGTTTGCTAGGAACATGGAAAATATTCCAAAAGAAAGACATTGATGATGAAATTATTATAAGTCTGGTTACAACTAGGGTGATTGAATACCACATATTACAAATCTCTAATGTCGGTGAGGAGTTACACTTAACCCTAACAACAACAATAGGTATTATACACGCAAAGTTAACACGATTAACAAATGGCGTAACCTAAGAAGGATTTCTACAAAGTTAATGGCGACACAAACCTGACGATTGACAGAATATGGAGCCTTGGAATGGTGATTCAAGATGAATATGGTAACATGATGGTGGCCGCGACTTGGAAAATCAGGGTTTTGATGATGCAGCTACAACGGAAGCCATGCCAACGAGGAAGACATTGATATTTGCCTCTCAATGCTGCTTTACACAAGTGATTCTAGAGACCAACTGTTAAGCACTTGGAATAGATTTGTAGAACGAGGAACAAACAACCGATGTACTTTATAGAAATTGTTCAAAACATTAGATGTAATGGTAGTTTGTGTCGATATTTCCAGTTTAGTCATGTTAGTAGGAAGGGAAACATTGTAGTCAATTTGTTGACTCAATATGCGGCGGCGAACAATCTTGATTGTGCGTGGATTTAGGAGGATAGACCTCCATTCTCCAAACTTTAATCCATTTTGGATGCTCAATAAATTTTAATACTGATTTTATCAACAAAAACAAATGTATACTATTTGCATAAATATCGACGTTTGGTAAAAATAACAGATTGCTAATGAACTCATTCATAGCTGATGACCGATAGTTTATAACTTATAGACTAATAGCTTTTAGTTTACGATTAAAAATGTAAGCTTATAGCTGATTTCCGATAACTTACAAATTGAAAAATTCAGTGTATAAAATTCAGAAGTGAATTCATTACAAAATGATTATTGGAAATCCTCTTCAACCTATTGTGTAAAACTTCTACACATACAAGTGCACTTGCACAACAACAACAACAAAAAAAAAGGACAAAAAGGCAAAGGAAAAAGAAAACATAAAGTACAAAAAGTAAACGGAGACAGATCGAGATAAAAGAAAGAACATAAAGTTGAGTTGTACACTATAGCGTGCGTTTCTTTTGAGTTTGAGGAAACGCCTCGTACAATTCAATTCAACCAACACGCCATCCTTATTTACAATCTAACTCACTTTCTACTTTCTACTTCATCGTACCGTCATGTCTGACGCTTATTGGAGATACGCCGCCGAATCCCAGCAGCAGCACGCTCCCTCTGCCATCACCGGCAAACGTCCTCGTCCCGATTACGGTATACGATTTCTTCCCTTTACTGTTTCTTTTTTCAATTTAGGGTTTCTACTACCCCCAATTCAACATTTCACCATCGCTAGGTTTTCTAATCCAACTCGTACAATTTCCCCCTTTTCGATCCTGGGGTTGCTAAAGCTCACTGTTTTAAATCTAAACCACTTTTCAAATTGAAATTTTTTATTTTCAAAGTTGAAAATTGCTTAAAAGTATAAAATTTTCAAGAAATGAAAACCATGTAGAGTATTTGATTGATATATTTGGGTTGATTGTTAAACTGTTTTAAGGGATCTGTTTTGGTAGTAATCAAACTGTTCTGAAGATTGCATATTTGATTCGTATGATCAGTCACAAGCTAATTCTCAACTTATTTAATGTAGCCGATCAATGCGATTGAAAATTATATAGTTGGAATTGGAATTACTCTTTGGTGGCTAATAGCTATGTTAATGTTTAGCAAAAATAAGCTCTTACAACTTTTAGTCTATGTAATTCTAAATCCTGTCAATTTGATTCAATTTGACACTGCAATTTCTAATAGCAATCTCACAGGGATTTGCATAATTAAAATTTATTATTTTTCTCTGTTGAAGACATTGTCTAACATAATGCCGCAATGAATCATCCGCGACATCTCATACTTGAACATCGATACAAAATAAAATTGAAAAGCATTTGACATGCTGAAGTTACTAGTTATCGTAATTAATAACTGGTTTACAAGCATGAACACATAAGAATTTGATGGACTTAAATTCTAGAAATAGACTGCAGGGCACAAAAAAGTGTTGACCCCTCTGCTGATTTGTTAAGAGTTTTCACTAAATGATTTTCTCCCCGTTTATTATCCAAACTTACCATCCTATACATCCCTAAGCCAGGATCTGTCCAATTTTTTGGTGAACTTTCTCATTCAGAGATATATAATTGAATAGCCAAGTCATACAGTTTCAAATTCAAAATTGTTGTATTGTTAGCCATATCTCGATAAATTAATTTTCATTCATCATACAAATGATTACTTTCTCCTTTGCTCTAGTCTTTCTCTTATCATTAATTTCAATATTGCTTAATTTTGAAGATGTCTCCGGCGTTCATAACTTGGCCAATTACGTTCCCCATGACGATGATAGAGGAAGGCTCCAAGTAATTAGAGATACTGAAACCCTCGATGCATCCTATGAGCGTTACCTTCGTAGTGCGGTATTAATTATTTTTTCTGTTATTAAATGATCAATTATATTTTCTTGTGTTCTATAGCCCTATTCGGTGTTTTGAACTTTTTTAAGGCAACTAGGATCTATTTACTTTATCTTGCTTTTGCCATGTATATGAATACAGATAAGATACCGACTTGATCAAGTGTATTTTTAATCCTTAGACCCATGCTCAAATTATTTCCATTAAATTATTATGGTTTAGCTCCAAAGTTCTTACTGGGAGATTTAGAGGACTTGTGGAAAAAATTGTAATTCTGTTTTTCTTAAAGAAGGTTTTAGAAAAATTGAGGAATTACTCTATTATATTATTACATTGCGAGAGTGAAATTTCCATCCATGCACGCTGACCATGTGATGGGATAACTTATGTCACTGGTTTGGAGACCTGTTCAATCTAGCTCCGTCATAAGTCGCACGGCAAATATGACATGTAAACAAGTCTATATATTTAGGCTAACTTATTATATATGTTTCACTAGGTTTCAACTTATGGTTCGGCACCGTCTACAAGAACCATTGAAGGGGGACTTCCCGGTCATTCTATTGATGATTCTCATGTTCCAAGTATTGGGGGAGTAGACCGAAGAACAAATGTAAAAGACCAAATCTTGGAATTAAGTGGTGGAAGGCCTGACCATTCGCTTCCACCCGGTGCTACCAATACACTATTTGTGGAGGGTTTACCTTCCAACTGTACAAGACGGGAAGTAGCTCGTATCCTTTCATCTGATTCCCCTTAGTCTATTGTTTTTCATTTTTGATTCCTCCTCTTTAAGACCTTAACACAGTGGTATAGATATTTTTCGTCCTTTTGTTGGCTACAAAGAAGTTAGACTTGTCAGCAAGGAGTCAAGACAAGTAAGTTTAATTTTTTTTTGACAATAACAAGTAAGTTTAATTAAAAAGTATAAAAATTATATTATTTGCATTGGTGGATTTTTGACTGGGATTATGTGCAGCCTGGGGGTGATCCACTGTTACTTTGCTTTGTTGATTTTGTAAGTCCAGCTCATGCAGCAACTGCCATGGATGCATTGCATGGTAATATCTCCTTTTCTTTAATTCTTGTAATGACAACCTCATCCATCTTTTTTGACAAGGCAGTGTGTTCAATTTCTTTATTCCCTTCATGAGCTGATTATATAGAAATTGCTGTAGAATCCCCCCCAGTATATCCCGTACATAGATTAGGTGTATCTCGTACGTAAATTTAATTCATGTTTTAACACACTATGCAATATATTTTGTTATCTATTCCAACCAAGTTATAAAACCTAATAGTCTTATTTTATATTTCTGGCTGGCAATGTGACGGGAAGATTATGAATGTAATCAATTTTGATATTCCCATATTATGGTAGTATGGAGGGTGCTCCTTCTTGGTTGAGTTATTTACCTGTGATTTGGATTGCATAAAAACTCCTTTGCTGCATAATATTTTGGTGTCACAATTGAACTCTTATTTCGGACAGTCAAATATTTCCATCTATTAGCCGTGTAATTACCCTTTCATGTTATGTTAAGTTTTACCGCTGAATATATATTCAATATATTCTGTTTCACCGAATGCCCAAACGCAAAGACAATTCGACAATGGGGAATGGAGACTAACTGACGGTTACTACTTTCTTCGTCCTTTCTTTAATAGCAAGTTTAATCCTTTTCGTAGTTAAGTGAAGGCCTCGTATTTTCCCATATGTTCGAAATTGGGTTTGATCGTTTACAAATGCATTTCAGGTTTAATTTGTTTTAAGCTGAGGTAAGGTATAACAAACGTCTTATAACATCTGTCTGCTACCACCTCTTTCGCCGTCCAGAACGCGGTTAGTTTTTCATCGTAAAACAATGAACCTTAATTTTGCAGGTTACAAATTTGATGAGCTTGATCGCAACTCGGTCAATTTACGATTCCAATTCGCTCGCAACCCTGGTGCGAGGTCAGGAGGCGGACATCGTGGCAAGCGTTGAATTATGCATTCTACAGGTGATTAGTGTTGTGATTTCGATCCGCTCCGTTTGTTATTCATGGTCATTAAGTGCTGAATTAAAACTTCAATACAAATGGTTAATCGTGTTTAATCTTGAAACGACAATTCTATGTAGGAATCGCATGTTTGGGGAGGTTGTGTTTATGAGAGGCAAGTGGTCAGCCTTGCAATCGAGAATTACCATTGTTTTCATTAGAATCAAGTTGAACCTTTTGAATTTCGTCTGTTAGCACGCTCGCTCGAGATTCAGACTGCGCATTTGTACTAGAAATTTGTCTAATTTATTTAATATAAGTTTCTCTGAATTATCTTGTTTGTTACAAGTTAACGTCTTGAAAGTGTTTTACTGCAGTTGCGAATATATAAGAATATGAAGCATGTTTTCCATGAATGTTTCTAGCGAGTTGTTAATCTTTTAGACAATTAATATCGGTTGTATTTTGCTAAATTGTTAGCTAATTATTAATTGTGGCTAGTCATACAAAAAAGTACTCAATACTGCTTGTCCCAAAACCAACTTATCAGCAAAATTTCGCTCATTTAAGTTTTTTCTTCTCTGTAGTTGTTAGTGTTGGGTTTGTAGATTTGATTTATTTTGTGAGTTGTGTTAGTGGGACATGTAATATTACAGTAGTTACCAGAGGTTATTCCGGATCTGTTATGATGATGCTGTGAGTAATTGTTGGGTCACACTTGCCACAACAGTAATGACCCTCATACTAAATTGATCAGATCAGTTTTAGCTATTACATGATTTATTCTGAGACTGTAGTTCGATGTGAGTTGTTAGTTAGAAGAGTGTTATGAAATATATTGAAGGATGATGCTTTGAAAAGCTTCATTCTTTAAATTTGGCCGTTTATTGGGTTTCACCAATAAATCTAAATTAATGTAAATTGCGCCTATTCTCACTTTGCACTAGAGCAATCATTCTTCTTGTTCTTTCTTGCATGAATCTTTCCGAAGGTGCATTTCAGTTTTCTAGGCTTGGGAGTCCTAGGTGTTCAGTGTTCTGATGTATGAATTTTTTTTCACTATGTTTTGGAATTAGTGATGATTTGTCTAGTGTTGTCTTTGTTTTTCACCGGGTTTATAGTTTACACCTGATATTTGTGCCATGTTTGTTGTGTCTGGCTTGAAATGAATAGAAGAAAGAAGAGAAACTAAACTAATACAGTGAATAACAATGATCTAATGGTAAAGGTTTTGCTGCTTAAAATGTTGCTGCTGCGACGTTCCTTGTTTTTCAGATATTTTAATTGAGCATCGGTTTGATGTTTTATTTTGTCTGTTTATTTTTTCATTCATTGTTTCGAAGAATGAAAAAGTTAAAGTGACAATGTTCTCCTATACTCTCTAATTTGAATTTTTCAAAATTTAACGGGAGTGGAAATTGTGTGCCACTCTACCAAACACATGCTAAGTTGCGGATGTTGACGGTCCGTGGAGTTGGTTTGGTTGTGGTGTAACCTTCTCCTTAAGATTAACCTTTTGTTATTGGTTTATTGTTTCTGATTTTAAACATAAACACGTTATGAGACTGGGTTGATGTATGATTATATTTTGGAGGAAAATATTGCAATACCTTTCCCTTTTGTGTGCGCGCGCGCGCCAATAGTAGTTGTTAAACTAAAGAGCCTAATGAATGCAACTTTCTGAATTATACGAGGAATGGAGGATCTCTTCGTAAACATTTACAGAATTGAGAATACTCTTCAGTCTTCATGCTAGATTGGATTCATTTACGTTCACCTTAAACAGCAACATGGAACCCAATAATTCTATTCCAATGGGATTATTTTTTTAGCAGTGCTATATGTCTCGAAGGAACAAAAAACAAAAATGAAAACAAGTGTTTATCAAGAGCTTATATCGTTACAAAGAGAACAAGTGTTTTGAACAAAAAAAATTCTGGTTCTTAGCGACTAAGAGCTGTCTAATCATTTGCTAGATAAAAAAGTAAAGACACAAAAAGATAATAATAAAAGAAATCTAAATTCAAATTGAGATAATTTTAATACCAACTTATAAAAACAATTCATTATAGAAATTAAGAAAGCATAGTCTTATTGACCATATACAGCATCAATTAAATGGCATAAACTAAAAAAGCATATTCTAAAACCACTATTCTGAGCCTAAGTACTTATGCATAACCAAAGTAAATGGTGAACTGAAAGTCTTGAAACTATATACAGAAAAGGTAGCCAAATGAAAATCTTGAAAGGATCAAAGAACTGGACAGCCTTTAACAAAGATATCCTTTACAGTAGGACAAGTAGCCAAGGGGCAGCCTTCAACATTATTTCCCCACCAGTTAAGCATAATGTTGTTTGAACCCAAAGTAAGAAACAGTAAGATTGTCATGAAGGCAGTTCCGGCATCAAGACCACCGGACAAAACATAATTGTAACGCTTCCACCAATCTTGTTTATATCGATATACAACAAACCCTGAGATAAAGCCAACAACGATCCAACTGGTGAAGTTGACTGCAGTTGCAGGAGGCATCATTGATGTAGCACCCAACAAGACCGGCATGTTAATTAGACGAATCCATGTTTGTCCCGGAAATGCTTTTTGAGCAAGCCAAACTAGAAAAGGTGCAATGGCTCCAGCAAGGAAGAACCAATTCACATTGGAGTATTCACCAAGGTTTCCGAAGATTCTGCGCGGTCCAACGAGTCCCCATATAACTGATGCATCATAGAAGACATTGTCCATTGGGCAAGTCCAAGGGCTATCGGATGGTAGTTTGGAAGTATCGCAAAGGTCGGGGATTGTCTCCATCAACCACCAAGCAGTTCCTGTGTACACAAGTACTGAGATGAATGTGCCTACCACCTACAAACAATGCAGCCATGATTAGTTTTTTAACAAAAAGAACTTATGTGAGACTTGAAATTTATAATGAGAAAAATCATAAGTCGAAACTGACCTGAGCCATGAACATTGTTCTTGGTAGAATCTTCATATAGTGACCAAGTTTAAAGTCTTGCAAAAATGTTAGTGCCTGGTTCATGCTAATATAGCCATACACCTTAAAGCACATGTTAGCCACAGGGTGCTCCGGATACATATAACCAATGATGTATTCTGTTATAATGTTTAAGCCTGGTTCCTATTAAAAAGAAAGAAAAGAAATATTAGACAATTATCAATAGCACCGATAGAAAGTTTGCAAGTTTTGCAAGTAAATTGTTAAAATACCTGATTTGTAGTGGAATATATTATACCGATCGGAAGAGTGAAGGTAATGGCAATAGCACAAGCTAACAATACACCCCACCAAGGCAACTGAAGCGATTCGTTGTAGTACTCACAAATAAAAATAATAAGAGCTATGTTCGCCACTAGAATAATATGAAACCACCACATGGGAACTGACTTGTACTTCTTCATAAGTTTTGTGTGTATGTCCATTTTTTTGTGGTCTCCGAATGCTCTTTTACTTTGCATCCATATCTCCCTGCATAGTTCGTATGGTAATTGAAATTAAAATTGTGCAAGACATCACATATTTTCCGATAACATATTAGTTAAACAAATTCAAACACAAAGATAATAAAATTATTCATAAAGTGATTACCTTCCATGGAAGAGAAGAACATGCACAATTGTAGCAGAAAGTGTGGCGAACCCAAGGCCATAAGTCATTGCAAAGAATGTGCTGAGATGTACAGGTCCATTCTTTGCATAAGCGTCCCGATCAAGATGGAAATCAGAGTTCACAATACTCGAAATGTCATAAACCGTACCATTTCCCATAAAAAGCTTACTTGAAAATATTGGAAAGTTCTTAGCATTGTAGACATTTAACCAGTATGTAATCGGTGTCATCACATACATAATGAGAACATATCCAACAGCGATATTAGCGGTGGCAAACCACGGGCTAGCTAGTGGACTGCCAAGGTAAGAAGAAATTGTCGACCAATCAAAACCAAATGCAGCAATTCCAAGACCTCTCATACCAGAGCCAAGTTGTTGAACAAAGATAGACTTAGGACCAAGCCAACAGATCCAAGAGAAAGATGTCAACATTGAAAACATGTAGCCTGGTAACACATAGTATGCTAATGCAGAGATCAAGACAAGGAGGAAAAATTGAGTCCGGCTTGTCGCTCCTTTAGGTCTTTTACTTTTCTCATGTAGAGCACTGAATAATGAGACTTGCACCAGATTAGAAGGCCACCACATTTCTGCAGGCTCAACAAGATATTTCCTAAATAGTCCTGCCCAACCAAATCCGAGCACCTAAAATTGAATTGCATATGAAAATATTCTATGTTATTCTTAAGTTCAAAATTAACAAATCAACTTGCTTTTCACAAAGTAATTAAAAAAAGTATAGAATTATAGATATTATAGATAGAAGAGAACCTGAGTTGTGAGCATGAGTAGTATCGCGGGAAGAAAACCGAGTTTCCTTTTGTATATAAGCTTGACTGCGCTCAAAACATGAGTAGCATAAACGGTACCAGCACCGGCATTAGCAAAGATAGTTATGAGAACATGCTCCTTTATATTAAATGGTCCTCTATTCATTGAGAATTCAAACCATGTATCTTTAAAGAAGACGCGAGTCGGCAATACTCTAGCCATGAAATGACCAAGTGGAACAACAGCAATCTGAGCAGAAATTGAAGTGATACTCAAAGGTTGTGTTCTGTACCAAAAGAATTGATTCACAAAAGACAGAATCACACATGAAAGTATCCCAAGAACCCACATTCTGAATGTGACAATAGGTAATGTAGGATCATCAGTCTTTGGCACTGTTAGTTCAACTTGTTTTATAGGACACTCATCATACTCATTCACCTCATCCTCCTCTTTCACAATCTTGGTTGTCTCAATCTCAAACCTTGAATCCATGACAATGATATCCTATCTCTTTCTTCTGCACAAAAACAAAATCATCAAATCAAATGAACAAGTATATCATATATGAATATGAAAGTCAAGTCAAATCTTATAATAATAATAATAATATTAATGTCATCATGCACAAAGGACACTATGAATAGTTACTGTATTTCAGGGATAATCAAAGACTAAGAATTCAGCAAATTTGTCTTTGATAAAAATGTCTTTTGAGCCAATCTATCTACCTATCATCTACAGTACTCCCTCCGGTCACGTTTATAGGCAAAAAAAAAAAACTACTTAGTTAAGTGTAATTAGATTTTACTTACCTTGTGTTCAGGTCCTTTCCTTGTGAACTAGATTTTTTAATGATAATCTTGCACAATTTTACAGAAAATCAAAATAAAATATGTTCAACGATACAAAATACTTAGTGAAGAACAAAAACAAGTTCTGATGATAGTGATATTAGAGAGAATAGTTTAATCAGTGAAAAGAGTAATTAAGTAACAAAACTTTTTATGTTTGGCAACTGAATAAAACAAAAAGCTATAATCATGCATCATGAATATTCACAATTTAATATTCAAAGGAAATAAAAAGATTAATTATAGTGAGTGAATAATGCATGAGTGTTAAGTATGAGAATGAGAATATACCTTTAAGAAGAAGATGGAATATCGGAGTCTGAACTGAACTCAACTTAGTATTTTTCTGTGTTTATATTTTTGTGATGCATGTTAGTAGTATTTATAGTTTCAACAACCTCCAGTATCTCGGTTTTTGTTTTTTATCTTTTTGATATTTTGATTATGATAGTAATTATCTTTTTAAAAATTTTGTTTTTTATTTAGATATAGTAACTTAGCTTTTTACTAATAATGAAGATCGACTCGTGTAACAAACATTTCTTTGCTGTCATATTTTCAACAAAAAAATATTAAAAAATTCCGATCAAAATGGGATGAAGACATATCTTACTACACCACATATTTTAGGGGTTTATTTTAAGTTTCCTAAATTTATTTATGGGAATTGGGAATAACTTTTCTTGAGAATACAAGAATGAAAATATTTTTTTAGGGATCTTTTAAAAAATATACTACCTCGGTTACTTCTTGTTGTTTTAGAATAGTTGCACAAAATTAAGAAAGTGTATTTTTGCACATTATCTTTATATTATATCCTAATTTTAATCCATCAATAAATTTCAATTTTTTTGCACACTCCAATAAATTTAATATATTATGTACCAAAAAAAAAAATGTTATGTACCAAAAATAATTATAAAAAAAACTTTAGTTTTCCAAATATATAGCATTAATTAGTTTTATTTAAAAACTTATAATCACAAAATATAATCTTAGATTATCAAAACGACAAATAATTTGAAACTATTTATTTTTCTAAAACAACAAATAAAAAGGAACGGATGGAGTATTTAGTTAACATTTAAATATTCTCATATTCTTTATAATAGAAAAGTTTGTTCATAATTATACATAAATTTATTTTCATCTAAGGTTGCGTTTGAGCCTACTTTTTTAGACTTAAAATGATTTTAAGAATAAAGTTGAAAATAAAAAAAATTTAAAGTTGAAGTTGCTGGGTGATTATTATTTTTTTAACTTAATTATCAATTTCAGTTTAAAAGCAGTTTGGTAAAATATTTTTATAACTCGCTTATCATAAATTCACTCATCTAAATTTAAAAAATAATTATCTTAATAATGACAATCTTAAAAAATAAAAGATAAATTCACTAATAATAACAACTTATCATATTAATAAAAAAAACTTATCATAAATTCACTATGAAGAATAACAAGAAGCCAAAGGTTTTTTTTAATGATTTTCTTTATGCAGAGCGTAGAATTTTGAGATTTTTTTGGTTTGGTATAATTAGGATTTTTTCTGGGTTAATCAATTTAGGATTTATTGAGATTTTGTTATTTTTAGTTTAGAAGAATATGAAAATCAAAATATTAAAGCAAATTTAAAATTGTATATGAGTGGACATTTCTTTAATCTAGAAAAAAGATGAAGTTGATAAAAATGATTAATTGTTTTTAAAGAACAAATATGCTATAAATTGATGTGGGAATATGTCATATTGGTATACAAGAGTTTATGGTCTAGCCTACATATGCTCATCTCAGTTTAGTCTATTTATTTAAATAGAGCAGGTCAAAACTTTTTTATTAGTCTATTTAGTTAAATAGGTCAAACTGAAGACCATTAAAAAAAGCTTTTTAATCTACTAAACCGATCTATTTAAATTAATATGAATAATATTTTTACTACTACTATTATTTATATATTAAAATTTGTAATTTGATTAAATTATAAATGTATTAACTTTTTCAGTAGTTTAACTATATTAATCTACATTAGTTTTTCACATATACAGATGTATTATTATAAACTAGAATTGGAATATGATAAGTGATAACATATATAGTCAAATTCTCTAAAGTATCATGATAAATATCAAAAGAACATTGATTTATTAGTTTATAGGTATATTTAAAAATAAATATAATTATTTATTTAAATATGTTCATGACTTTCATGTGAAATAAAAATCTATGATAGGCCGGAAACCTTCGATTTTTTTACAGGTCAGACTCAGGTTTGACAAAGTCTAACTCAGCCTAGCCTATTACCACCTCTAGCTACAAATAAATAAAATAAAAATAATTTTCTATTTAATATATTATTATAAGCACAAAATTTACACCGTTATTTAACATTAACTAATCTTTATTGACTTAAGGGTCCGTTTGAATTTGCTTTTTAGATTACAAAAATAATTTATACAAATAAATAAATTTTTATGTTATTTCATAAATTTTCACTAACATAAATTACCTTAAGGGTGCTGTTAACATGTGCATATAGGGCACATGTTAAAGTATCTTAATATAGAAATTTAACATTTAATGATACAAAGATTTAATGCTTAAAAAGTTAAAATTTAATGCTTCAACATTTAATACTTTCTACTTTTACTTCCTTAACATGTGCCCTTGATGCACATGTTAACATTCTCCTTACCTTAAAAATCTTATAACAATACATAAAAATTTATTATTTATATAAGTTGTTTCAGATAAATTTAATAATAAGTTAATCCAAATGAAATGCGTTTGACTTCTGATCCGGTTAAGAAAGGAAAGCCGGCCCAATCCCAACTTCTGAAACAAGAGAAAAGATCACAGCTAAGATTATTCTATTTGATAAATAGAACTACTCCCTCCAGCCCTAATTATACGGTAGCCGTCAAAAATGAATTGATACATGATGATCATGCATACCGCCGAATAAACGAAAAGTTTGTACTTAGCGGTGAGTTAGTGCAAATGACGTTATCCGATGGATTCCCAAGAAATACGTGACAACAATTGGCTGTGGTAGAGTTGAGATGTACTCCATGTCGTCACAACTTTAGTCCACAAATTCCCCAATACGCAAAACAAACTTCATCCTACCTAACCTATTCAAAAAATAAAAGAGATTCATTTCCAAAAAAGAAAAAGAAAAAATATCTTCAAAATATTCCACACATAATCTCAATTTTAAAATTTGCCTTTGTGTATTACTCTCTTCTGTCTTTTTTGTTGTTGTTAGTAGATAAAATGACAAAGTCATTAAAAACTCACATACACAAAGTGGAGTGATCAGGGATCGAATCCCGGTCATGACATCCGACACCAGCAATTTCGGTATTTCTACCATTTGAGCAAATATTTGTGGACTACTCTCTTCTGTCTTTAATATAAGAAAAAATTTACTTTTTAGATTTATAGATTTGTTGATATATTTGGTCTAAAAAATGACCACATTAAAAGTTTTCTTATATTAAGAATTAGAGGGAGTATAAAATATAAAAAAATCTATAATCATAACTCAGTTGATAAGAATTGCATTTTATATGGAAGAACCGAAATTCGAATGTTAATGTTTTTAGAAAGTCTGGTAAAAAAAAGTTTTTTACCTAGATTAGATTTTGTTTTTTGTGTATTTTGTTGGACAAAACTTACATGCATTTTTTACTTTTCCTCTCACAAAGAGGTAATTTTTTTTATTAAAAATAATTTTCTTTTATTTTTTCAAAATGAAAAAACACAAATAACCACCTCTTTGTAATTTCTTTGTTTCAATATGGCATTATTTAATTTTTTCATTTTTCATTTTGTTTTTATCATAGTATCAGGTCCATAAGTTTGAGGGTCGATTATGCCATCGAATGATTCTAACCCTCTTCTAATTACAATTGCAGAAAATTTAAACGGTTGTCTTCCTCACTAAATTCAACACCAATAACTATTGGACCAATTAATGATTGATATTTGATTTCTCATCTTAGTGTAATGTTGGTTTGATTTCAGGTGTTATTGTGGTGTTTTTTTATTTTTTTATTTCAGGTGTCATTCTCATCCATATCAAAAAAAACTTTTCTTTTCATTCATATCAGCTATCAGCTATGAAATCGACCAATGCCTAACTCGTCAACCATGTAAACCTGACAGCATGTGATCTTTTATTTTTATTTTTATTAAGACAACATGGGTATCTTAGTCACTTTAGTTTTGTCATTTTGTATGCAATTAAACCTTAGGTTATGATGTTTGTGTGATTTTTTTCAAATCTACCCTTTTTTTTGTCAAGTAGTCTAGTGACTAGAAAATTCACCTTATAGGTGAACAAATGAAGTGTCCCGGGTTCGAACACGGACTCCTGCACATATAATGTGATGTCTATACCAACTGAGTTGAGCTCACGGGGACAAATCTACCCCTTTATAATATGTGTATATTTATCGTCCAATCAATGAGAACAGATCATATATATATATATATATATATATATATATATATATATATATATATATATATATATATATATATATATATATATATATATACACTACAAGAAAATTTTAAATTATTGGCCACTTTTTTTGAGGGCTAAAAGCCCTCAATAATGTATTGAGAGCTTATCGAAGGTTAAAATCCCTCAATAATGCACAAACCCGATTTAAAAATAAAAAACAAATAAAATCAGAATTATTGGAGGCCGATGGCCCTCAATATGTACTTCGGCATTGCCAAAAGCTGCAAAGCTGACATGTGCATTTTTGAAGGCTGTGGGCCGCAAATAATGCTGGTATTTGTGAGGGCTCAGGGTCGCCAATAATGCGTGCAGATTCATTTTTACACTTTCCTTCATACTTTGAAATTTCATTTGTAAAAAAATGAAGAAAAAAAAATTAGTAATTTTGTGAAATAATAAAATATAAAATGAAAATTAGTATATTTAAAAATAGAAAAATGTTAAAAGTTTGTATTTTTGTCAAAACATAAAAAAAAGATAATACTTTTTTTTTATATAATAAAAACGGAAATTAGTATATTTAAAAATAGAAAAATGTTATAAAAGTTTGTATTTTTGTCAAAAAATAAAAAAGTTATTTTTTTTATGTAATAAAAACGAAAATTAGTATATTTAAAAATAGAAAAATGTTAAAACTTTATATGTTTGTTGAAAAATAAAGCAAATAAGGTCGTCTAAATTATTCTCGTTATGTTATCTTGTACAAAATTTGAATTTAAGTTTATCATGAGATAAATGAATTTGGTTGCTCATATGCTACCTAAGGCGGCAATTCTTGGACTAGTTTCGATAGATTTGAGATTATTCTTTCATGTATTGAACTTTTGGTGATTAATGAAATGCATTAAGTTTCGCTCAAAATTATATATGTTCTTTTATATAAGTTTTTTGTACTCCCTTCGTCCCATTTTCATTGACACATTTGACCATTTCACACATATTAAGAAAAGTGCATAAATGAATGAGAGATAATATTAATTTTACTAAATTACCGTTGTTATATGGTGAGAAAGTGAAGAGGCAAAATGTAGTGAGAAAGTGAAGAGACAAAAAGTGGTGAGAAAGTGAAGAGACAATCATTTATAAGGGGTAGAAACGGAAAAATAACATAAAAAATTGAAATGTGTCAAGTATTATGGGACAATTTTTTTTTACAAATGTGGCAATGAAAATGGGACGGATGGAGTATTATATAAAACTTTTTTTATCAATCCGGTCGTTCAATATCACCTAATTAGACTAACAAACAAATGAGAAAAAGAATTTTGATGATTGGAATCCGATTGTATATACAGATAATAAGTCTCATCGAAAACCTAGTTTTAATGAAATTGTCATGAAGTGTGACTAAAACTACGAATTTTGACTGAGATTTCGAATATTATCAATCTGACCGTTCAATATCACCTAATTACACTAACAAACAAATGAGAAAAAGAATTTTTACGATGGGACTCCGAATGTAAATACAAATCATAATAATAGTATCACTGAAAACCTAGTTTTAATGAAAAGGGTCATGAAGTGTGATTAAAACTACGGATTTTGACCGAAGATTTTGAATTTTATCAATCCGACCGTTCAATATCACATAATTAGACTAACAAACAAATGAGAAAAAGAATTTTGATGATCGGACTCCGAATGTATTTACAAATCATAATAACAGTCTCATCGAAAACCTAGTTTTAATGAAAGGGTCATTAAGTGCTACTAAAACTACGAATTTTGACAGAAGATTTCGAATTTTATCAATCCGACCGTTCAATATCACCTAATTAGACTAACTATCAAATGAGAAAAATAATTTTGATGATCGGACTCCAAATATATATACAGATCATAATAACAGTCTCATCGAAAACCTAGTTTTAATGAAAGGGTCATGAAGTGTGACTAAAACTACGAATTTTGACTGGAGATTTCGAATTTTATCAATCCGACCGTTCAATATCACCTAATTAGACTAACAAAAAGAAATGCGAAATTTTTTTTTTGATGACCGGACTCGAATGTATAGACAGATCGTAATCATAGTCTTGCCGGAAACCTAGTTTTAACGAAAGGGTCATGAAATTTGACTAAAACTACAAACTTTGACCGGAGATTTCAAATGTTATCAATCCGAACGTTCAATATCATCTAATTGTATTAACAAACACATGAGAATTTTTGTTATGATTGAATTCCGAATGTATAAACTGACCGTAATAACAGTCTCGTTGGAACTTAATTTTTATTTAACAACAAAATAACATAAATAAAACAAAGGGGTAATTTTGTACACTTTTATATATTTAACATAACTATAAAATGCAAGAAAATAAAAAAAATGCACTATACAAATAAATAAATAAATAAAAGGCAGGGGTGCAAACTGTAGAAAAGGGGCACGCATAGCAGAAAACAAATGGGTCCAGCCCGTTAGACCCAAACAAATCAAGTGTGGTCAAACTAACAAACAGAAAACAATGGGAACGTTCTGGTCCGTCTGATTGGTCAGACATCCCAGATCTAAAGCATCCGAATGCATATGGGGCGTCCGATTGCTCTTGCGAACAAGTGAGTGAGGGTGCATGGTGCACACGCGTAGCACAGAATCATATGAGGATATATACCCCCAAACCCTAAATATTTCCATTTTCTTCTTTCTTTTCTCTCTCATCCATAAATTCTCCAAAAAAACAACTGAAAACCCTTTTTCCAACTCTCCTAAACACAAATCCGGAACAAAAATAAACAAAAATCCAAAAAAAACTTCAAACCCTAAAATCTAGATCTAGGTTCTGTTACCCCAAAATCCCACAAACAAAAATCACAAAGGATGTATTTATATTAAATCAAAATAAAGATACATGGTTGGAACTAGCCCTATATCTTTATTTTGATTTAATATAATAATGTATGATACCTAAAGTGGTATCACCATTGGAGATGCTCTAATACAATAATAGTTTACCATTTTTGTTTTCATCAACTGAGGCTACTCTGATGTATTCGCCACCACGGTGTTACTCCATATTTTTGTTTGAAACAAAATATGAAATAAAGATGAGTTAATTGTTTAAATGTACATATTGACAATATGTATACTTAGAAGTTAATTTAATCTTTTCAAAGGTTTTTTCTTTCGATTCGATTTTGATATAAATTGAAATCTTTCTGTATCGAAGGAAATTTGATTACACGGAAAAGTCCAAGTATTTTCAAGTGTTTTCGAACGTCTCATAGTCACTTCGATTTCGACTACTAGCAACGGAGGCAACGTTTCAAAAACTGAGGACAGCGCATAAAGGCAAAGACACGCGTCATTTGGTCAAGAGGCAACCGTTACATAGCAGTTGAGATAGGAAGCCTATATATATGTATTTTGTAGTCAAAATCAGGGTCACAATTTCACATACGAAAATCCTTACAAAAACTCAGAGTACCCAAGCGTTCGAGCGAAATGAGTAATTACAAGGAAAAGTATGATTCTGTGAACCACTTTCTATTTGTAAATGTTTACATTCAAATGCAATTCTAAATTCCAGTAACTTTCAATTTATTGCTCATTTTAAGAAATTCATTCATTCGAATGAATTTTGCACTTGTCCTTTTAAATTCATTTTAAGTTTTCTGCAAACCTTTTTTCATTCGAAGTACTTTATTGCATTGTTATTTTCATTTACATGCTTCAAATTTAAGTTTCTATAACAACATTTTCAAATCATGAACACTGAATGTTTTCTCATCACAAAATGCACAAACATGTCCCGAGATTTACTAGTTGATCTTACCAGTAAATAAACTAGCGCTTGTTTACCAAAAATCAGTGTAAACAAATTGGCACGCCCAATGGGACTGGTTTTGTGCATTTTTCTTTTAAATTCTGTTGATTTATTCAGTTTTTTCCATTTTTTTTATCTTTAAGAAAAATATAAAAAAAAAATCAATAAAAATTTGTTTTGTATGCATTTGAGAAGTGGTAAATCTTTACCAGACTTCGAAAATTATAAAACTCGTAAGAAAATGGTTAGACCATCAACTAGTCTAAACATAAACCAACCAATTCCAGAGGGGCAACCATCGCAACCTTCTGGTAGCAATGCCAATATAGGTTCTGGAAATGGGTCTACAACCCTTAACCAAAATGTGAACGCTATAGGTTCAAGTGGTCCTTCTGTAATATTGGAACAGATAGGAGCAACTGCTCCATTGGCGAATATGACATCGATTCCTTCGATTTCGTCACCATCTGTGCAATTAGGTGGAGGAAACCCTTCACAGCCAATGAATAGTGATCATATGAGCCCTATTCGTCCATTTCGATTACCAAATAATGATCATCAATATGGCATGCCTCCTCCGTTTATGGCTGGCCTTCATAACTCTAGTAATGAAGGACCAAATATGTTTTCCCCTTCGACTTCGGCAGCGGGAAATCAGGGTAGATTGCCTCAAAACTTAACTAATACATCTATGTTGTCCCTTAGACAACAAATGGATGAAAGTAATCATGAAATAGTTAATATGTTAACACAACAAATTGGGACAGTGTTTAACCCATTGATACAAACTACAAACAATAGTTATCAATTATTAGCCAATCAAATGGGTAGAATGGCAGATTTCTTTGGAGCACCAAATGTCCCAAATGATGCAGTACCTAATGGTCAAAATGGACCATTACCCAATGTAATCGAAAATGTTAACCAAAGGCAAGACCCATTGCCAAATATCATAATGAATGCTAATCCTAGGCCAGATCCAATCCCAGTGGCCCAACAACCACCAAATCAAAATGTTGTAGATCAAAATCAAAGGGTAGTTTTGGTAAATCGAAACCAGAATGCTGACGAAGTAGTTAGAAATGTCCAACAAAACAATTTTGCTGGACAGAATAATTTGGCCCATTTGGTCGAAAATATTCTTGCACAAAATGGCCTTAATGTTGACTTACATAGGCCCAATTTTGTATCTGCTTTGTCTGAATTTGTGCTCCAAACTGAATTGCCCAGAAATTGGAAAACTCCTAAGTTAACAAAGATTTCTGGGGATACTAATGAATCTACTGTCGAACATATTGCTCGATATTTAGTAGAATGTGGGGATTTAGCAAATAATGAGAATTTGAGAATGAAATTTTTTCCAAATTCTCTGACCAAAAATGCTTTTACTTGGTTTACAACTCTTCCCCCCATTCGATTCATCATTGGGCCCAATTAGAAAGGTTGTTTCATGAGCAATTTTACATGGGTCAAACTAAAATTAGCCTTAAAGAATTGGCTAGTGTTAAGCGCAAATTACCAGAGTCTATTGATGAATATCTTAATAGATTTAGGATTCTTAAGGCAAGGTGTTTTACACAAATTCCTGAACATGAATTAGTCGAAATGGCCGCTGGTGGTCTCGATTATTCAATTAGAAAGAAGTTAGATACCCAGTATCTAAGGGATATGTCACAATTGGCTGATAGAGTTCGACAAGTCGAAAGACTCAAGATCGAAAAAGCCAGAACATCTAAGTTTCACAAAAAAGAGAAAGTTGCTTATATAGAAACTTATGATAGTGATGATGAAACTATTTTCGATTGTGAAGATATTGAAAATAATGAAATAGATGTGGCTGAGTTAAAACCAAGCCCTCCTTATATGTGTAAAGTACTAAAGCCATCTAATGGGAAGAATCCTATTGAACCCAAAAATGATAAGTATGTTGCAAAAACCTACACATTTGATATTACCAAGTGTGACGAAATTTTTGATCTATTGGTTAATGATCCAAATAATTGTTCAAAAAGGTTTAAAAGTTCCTCCTTTAGAACAGAGAAAAAAGAGACGTTATTGCAAATTTCATAATTTTGTGGGTCATAAAACATCTCAATGTGTTCTTTTCAGGGATCTTGTCCAAAAAGCACTGAACGAGGGGAGATTAAAGTTTGATGAAAAATCAAAGCCTCCAATGAAGGTGGATACTGACCCTCTCCAAGTTGCTGATACTTCTTTTGCTGAACCATATGAATTTATGATGGTTGAAGCCATGGAAGTCACTACTCTCAAATCAATCCCAGAAGATGAGTATATCGAGAAGATTAAAGTGGTTTACCCTAAGGCTGAAGAGGATTTGCTTGATTTTCTTATGAGATGTAAAGCAAAAAAATCATCAAGTCATGCTATGCCCCAGGTGCAGTGCTGTATGCGATAAAGAGGCTTCTGCAGGCCTCGAGAATTATCTGCCTTATGTGAAACCAAAGTTTAATGGTCCAAACAGAAGACTGAACTTCAATAATGGACCAAACCAACAGCCTAATAAAGGAAAGGCTATAATGTCAAATCCTTCGATTCATGAAAGGATTGGTCAAAAACAGACTTTCTTACCATCAAGAAAAATACCCATGGGTCAATGGGGACATGGTAGATATGCAGATTTTGATAAGAGAGTCAAGCATCAAGGAAGTTCTAGTAAAGGTTGGCAAACTGATGGTCAACCCAACATGGCAGTAGATGCCAATAAATATTCTTCTGAAGATGGAGTAATTCCACCATCTGGGTGGGATTGTGATTTCTACTATCCTCATGACTGAGCCCACCCCATGGGCAAGAATTTTGGCTTACATGGCCGAAAATAGATTAAATACGGCACTAGAAGCTGTGGCAATGAAAGAAAATATGGCTTTCGAAGCCAATGATTCTCAAAAAATCGCTAATAAAGCCAATAATCTTGAAAATGGCAGTAATATGCCAAACTTGCAGAACTTGGATTGTATTTATGATGACGAACCTTTGGGTTTCGAAAAAGATCCTTCAAATATGAATCATAAAATGCAAGCCCAAGACACATTGCAAGAAATAGGCATTGGAGATGGTCTGACAAAAAGGCCAACTTACATCAGTGCTAATATTAATTCTGATTTCAAGATGAAATTGATCGAACTCCTTCAGGAATACAAAGATTGTTTTGCTTGGGACTACAACGAAATGCCTGGTCTAAGCAAAGAATTGGTAGAACACAGGTTACCTTTAAAACCAGAAAAGAAGCCAATCAAACAATTACCAAGGAGATTCACACCAAAAATAATGTCCAAAATAAAGGGTGAAATCGAAAGGTTGCTGAGAAGCAAATTTATTCGAACTGCCAGGTATGTTCAATGGTTAGCAAATATAGTACCTGTAATTAAAAAGAATGGAACTCTTAGGGTATGTATAGATTTTCGAGATTTAAATAATGCTACACCTAAAGATGAATACCCTATGCCTGTAGCAGAAATGCTTATTGACTCAGCAGCAGGTTTCGAATATTTAAGTATGTTAGATGGTTATTCAGGTTATAATCAAATTTTTATTGCTGAAGAAGATATTCATAAAACTGGTTTTAGATGCCCAGGAGCATTAGGAACTTATGAATGAGTAGTAATGCCCTTTGGTTTAAAAAATGCTGGGGCTACATATCAAAGAGCAATGAATTTGATTTTTCATGATTTTATTGATAATTTTATGCAAGTCTATATAGATGATATTGTTATCAAATCTTCATCTGATGATGACCATTTGGAACATCTTAAAAAATCATTCGAAAGAATGAGAAAATGTGGATTAAAAATGAATCCACTAAAATGTGCTTTCTGTGTGCATGCAGGAGATTTCCTTGGCTTTGTTGTACATAAGAAGGACATTGAAATAAATCAGAATGAGACAAAGGCAATAATGGAGACACAACCTCCAACTACAAAAAAGCAACTTCAATCTTTGCTTGGAAAAATCAATTTCTTAAGAAGATTCATTTCGAATCTAAGTGGTAATTCCCAACCTTTTTCACCACTACTCAGATTAAAGAAAGATGATATTTTCAAATGAGAAGCAGAACACCAAAAGGCTTTTGAAGATATCAAGTCGTATCTTTCGAAACCTCCAATATTAATGTCTCCCATTCGAAACAAATTTATGAAGTTGTATATTTCAGCATCTGATTCGACCATTGGTAGCATGCTTGCTCAAGAAGATGAAAATGGAGATGAAAGAGCCATATATTATTTAAGTAGGGTTCTAAATGATGCTGAAACTAGATATAATGCTATAGAAAAATTATGTTTATGTTTATATTTTTCTTGTATGAAACTTAAGCATTATATAAAGCCTATTGAAGTTTATGTCTATTCTCACTTTGATGTTATTAAGCATATGTTATTAAAACCAGTTTTACATAGTAGAATTGGAAAATGGGCATTGGCCTTAACTGAATATTCTTTAACATATAAACCGTTAAAAGCAGTAAAAGGTCAAATAGTGGCTGATTTTATAGTTGATCATTCTATAATCGAATCAACTCAAGAAGTTCTAGAGGTTCAGCCTTGGATCTTGTACTTTGATGGTTCTAAACACAAGTTTGGAACTGGAATTGGGATATTGATTATTTCACCATTAAAAATCCCAACTAAATTCAAGTATAAAATAAATGGTCTTTGTTCAAACAATGAAGCTGAATATGAAGCTTTAATAGCAGGTCTAGAAATTTTAATAGACTTGGGGGCAAAGAACATACAAATCAAAGGAGATTCAGAACTAGTATTGAAACAATTAACACAAGAATATAAACGTGTGAAAGAACACCTTGTCAAGTATTTCGAAACTGCAAGTCAACTTTTACATTGTTTCGATACTGTTGATTTCGAGCATGTTCCTCGATTGCAAAATCAAGAAGCAAATGAGTTAGCTCAAATTGCTTCAGGATACAAAGTGTCAAAAGAACAATTATATGAATTAATCGAAATCAAAGAAAAACTGGTATCTAATGATTTATTATCTCCAAATTTGTCAATGCCAAAACTTGTGGGGGCAAATATACCACAAGAAATCATAGATAGTGAATGTCATGATGAAGAAAATTTTCAAATTTTGGCAATTTTCAACTTAATAGACACTGATTGGAGAAAACCAATTGTAGATTACCTACGATATCCAACAAGTGATACTGCTCGAAAGATCAAATATAGAGCCTTAAGCTATGTCATTATTGGAGATAATTTGTTTAAAAAGACTTTCGAAGGAATCCTACTTAAATGTCTAAATGAATCAGAAGCTCATATAGCCGTCTCTGAAACACATAGTGGAGCTTGTGGATCTCATCAAGTAGGTCATAAAATCAAATGGTTACATTTTCGACAAGGATTATACTGGCCTTCTATGTTAAAAGATTGTATAGAATTTGCTAAGGGTTGCCAAGATTGTCAAAAACATGCAGGAATACAACATGTGCCTGCAAGTGAATTACACTCCATTATTAAACCATGACCATTTAGAGGATGGGCTTTAGATCTAATTGGTGAAATAAAACCTGCTTCATCAAAAAATCAAAGATATATCATAGTTGGACTAGATTATTTCACAAAATGGATTGAGGCAATACCCATGCAAAATGTAGACCAAGAAGCAGTGATCAGTTTTATCCAAAAATATATTATCTATAGGTTTGGAATTCCTGAAACTATCACTACTGATCAAGGCTCAATTTTTACTAGTCGAAAAATGCAAGAGTTTGCAAAGCAAACTGGATTTCGTTTGCTAACTTCGACACCATACTATGCACAAGCAAATGGTCAGGTCGAAGCAGCCAATAAAATCCTTATTAGTTTAATTAAAAAACACATTGCCCAAAAACCTAGAAATTGGAACAATACTTTAGATAAGTATTGTGGGCTTGTAGAAATTCTCCAAAAGAATCAACTAATACTACTCCCTTTCGTTCAACATATGGTCACGACGCAGTTTTACCAGTCGAAATACATTTGCAATCAATTCGAATCCAAAGGCAAATGGAAATACCAAATGACCACTATTGGAACATGATGTTAGATGAATTAGTTGATTTAGATGAAGAAAGAATAAGAGCTTTGGAAAGGTTAACTCATCAAAAAGAGAAAATAGCCAAAGTTTATAACAAAAAGGTTAAGCCTAAAACCTTTAATATTGGAGATTTAGTTTGGAAAACCATTCTGCCTATGGATCGAAAGGATAGGATTTTAGGAAAATGGTCACCCAACTGGGAAGGTCGTTTTAAGATTTCACAAGTATATTCTAATGGTGCATATGAAATCGAAGAGTTAACCTCTGAAAGGCATACTCTGAATATAAATGGTAAGTATTTGAAAAAATATAAACCAACATTATGTGAAATAAACATAAGCACAAAATAAGGAGATAGTGAAATCGAAATGGCAAAAATAATAAAATTGCCACAAAACAGGATATTCTCAAATAATACAAATCTATTTAAACCAATCAAATAATCGAAATTGTATTCCAAATTAAAAGAGTACAAAAATTGGTTACATTAAAAACCATCTATGGTTTTATTTAATCTAACAGAAATCTATCCTAGTGCATCTTTATTTTAAACAGCAAAGAGAAAAGCGAGAAATAAGGTGCAACCATTAATCCTTCCCAACTGGTTAAGAAGTTCCACCACACAAGGAACAATTCCCAACAGTAGGCAGGAGGATCAAACCACCTTACTTCATCTTCGAAGAACTGGACTCAAGGTCCTTCTCTTTCTCATGAGGAGAGTTGGTAGAATCCTCGACCATTATAAGGGAATCATCATGATCTGAACCACAGAGATCTTCTTCTGGGACATAAGTCTTCAAAAATTCAGCGTAATCTGAGTCAATCTCGTCTGAACCAGAATCATCGTGTTCTTGAACATGGCGTTGAGATCTTGTTTGAATCCTTTGAGAAGATTGGTTAGGTTTAGTTTTGGGAGGTTGATTTTTCTCGCGTTTAGAAATAGAAGAAGGTTTGTTTGTTTTCTTAATAGAAACAACGCCTTTAGATTTTCCTTTCATGATTTCTTGAAGGAAAGAATGTTGAAGAAAGGAAGAATGTTGGGCAAAAGATTTGGAATGAGAAATCACAAAGGGAACGTCTCTTTTTATAGGGAAAAATCTGGGTTGTTGACAGTTATAATTTCCCTTGTTTCTCGCAAATAATAAATGTGGATTGACTTGACCATCTTGGAAAAAGAGTCAAACATGGTTTTTGAAGAATCTTTGTCAGTTACACATATCAAGAAGTGGAAAAAAGATTTTCTCGCCGTTAATTCCGAGGTTTTGTTGCAAAAGTCCCAAATTCGAACTTTAAGAGTTATCTGAATTAGCAAGGCCTATAAAATAATTCGAGAACATCGAAAATAAATAAATCGAAATGGCAAACATAATAATTTGCCACAAAACAGGGCATTGTCAATATTACAAACCAAATTAAAACTTGTTCAAAAAAGCTGGAACTTAACACAACAAATTGTTCGAAATGAAAATAAAAAATTCAGTGAACATATTTAAGACTTGGATTTCAAACTAGCATAATGAGTTTTTTGTAAAGCCAACTCGACGTCAATAACTTGCACGTTGCTCTCAAGGGATTTAACATCTTCTTGCAAAGCTTCAGAGGCACTGAAATACTTGAGACCTTCTCGAGCTTCCTTTTCGATTGCCTCTTGATGAGCTTTAGTAGCAGCTTCCTCGAGTTGTTTACACTTCTCTCTTTCAGAATGAATGAGGAGCTCTCTCTTTACAATTTCTGCTCGCAATCCTGCAATTTCTTCTTGCCATTTGTCAATATTTGAAATACACTCCTGGACTCCTTCAACAGAATTAGCTTTTTGAGCTTTCATTGCCTCTACCTTTTCGACAGAGCGATTTGCTTTATCGAAAACAATAGCTTGAGCTAATTTCTGATGACTCATCCTTCCAAGAGTGTATTCTTTCTTCTGTACAACTTTGGCAAATTGTTCGATTATCGACTCGAATTGTAAAACTTTACTCAAAGTGGTTTCATCAATAAAAGGATTGTGCAGCTGGTTCAAGAAATTTTTGTGGGCAAAAGCAGCATTGGCATTTTCTTCAACAGATTTCAGCATGTCACCATTGATATAATCTGAATGGAACTTGAGCAACAGAGAATCTTGACGAACGTTTTGTCGAATACTGGTTTCAGATTTACTCGAAGTATCTCCAGTATCGCTGCTAGAAGCAGGTTCCCATTTCTTAGCCATAAGAAGTCTTAGTGCAAGATCTGGTTGTGAATTCCTCATGTTGTCAAAATCCCCTTCAGACATGCCAATGCTAGCTGAGAGTTTCGAAGTCGAAGACTCTGGCAAAATTTCTGATCCACCTTCCTCTGCTTCAGGTATAAACTCAGCATCAAAATCCATTTGCTCATTCGAGTTATCTGGGTTGGCTTGAGAATTGGAAGTTGTATGAACAAATTCCATATTCGAAGCAGCAGCGTTAGCTGCCTTCAGATTTTTGTCATCAGTGACAGTCTTGTCAGTATCATCCTACAAAGACAAGGATAAATTGGTAAAGACAAAATAGTTAAAGTCATAACATTGAAAAAGAATTCGAAGTCCATTTACCTTTGCAACTTCATCATCCGTTTTATCATGGTCCAAATCCTCAATCAAAACTTCATTTGGTTTATCTGCTTCATTTGCAACCTTAGAAGGATCATCCTTCGATGTCTCTGTCGAAGCAACGGCAGCAGGTTGAGTCGAAACACTTGGATTTGTTTGAGTTTGATCTTCAGGAGATTTTGATTTGGATTTGGATTTGGATTTCTTCTTCTTCTTCTTTTTCTTTGGCGCTTTTTCATCTGCCTCAGATCCAGTTTTCTGAATAGGGGCGTTATCTTCACCTTCAGCATTATCTTTGTCCTCTCCTTTATCACCTTCAATTTCTTCATCTACAATTTCGATTATTGGAGAACCAACAACCTCAGCACTTGGTGCTGGATTCACCTCATTAGTAGCAGGCTTTGGAGTCGTTGTCCTCTTCAATGGAGTCACCACTTCTTCTTCCTGTTTCGATAAAAAATAAAAAGAGAGAGGAGAAAGACATGTAAAAAAAACTTCAGAAGAACATAAACGAAATCGAAAACAAGAAGAATTACAGAAGATAAGTTAAAATTAACTTACAAATTCGTCACTAGAGATAGTGACAGTTGGTCTAGTCTTCTTCGAGGCATTCCCAGTCTCAGTCGAACTGTTTGCCCTCTTCTGTCCCTAAAAACATACTTAAGGGTTAATAAACTTGTTTTAAGAAAAAGTATTGATAAAGAATTTTTTTTGAAGACTTACCTTTACTTTCACCTCCACATTCTTGGTCCTAGTAGTCTTAGTCTTGCTCATCTCTTTCAAAGCATCTTCTAAAGCTTGTTTCGAAACTATAAATTAATAGCGTAAATCGAAACTTGATCAGTATAACAAAAATTGTAATGAATTTAAAAGATAAGGTTATCAAAAATACCTTTTGGTTTCGATGTCTTTATCTTCTCAACAATTGGTTTGTTTAAACCAGCTTCCAATCCTCGAACAATCTCTTTGACACTCTTGGTTCGAGTTAGATAATAATTCTCCCACCACCTATCAAAGTCTGTGGTACAGAAGTGAGAATTATTAAAATCGAAAGAGTTGAGGTTGTATGAGTTCTGCTCTAATACTTTGAGAAAACCCCTAAACGTCTTCTCAGAAAGGCTTGAACCTAAGACCACGTCTTTATCCTCCTCAAACAAGCTTTTAGGACGAATCTGAGACATTCCAAATTGTCTCGAGACTAAATTTGGTTGATATCCTACTAGTCCAAAGTGTTTCGCTTGAGCACCTATCCTACAAGATAGCACAGAAGGATCCAAATAGGATGACCAGACCTCATTTACCTCATCTTCA
Organism: Trifolium subterraneum; assembly: GCA_951799995.1. Classification (NCBI taxonomy): domain Eukaryota; kingdom Viridiplantae; phylum Streptophyta; class Magnoliopsida; order Fabales; family Fabaceae; genus Trifolium; species Trifolium subterraneum. The sequence continues at coordinate 14,845,047 of OX637462.1, read as the reverse complement.
TGGTCTGGGTCGAAAGCTGGAAAATCTTCAGTAAACCAATTGGGGCCAAACTCTCTAGTAACAAAGGGGGCATGCTGAGGTTTGAAAACATCAAAGTTAAGAAATTTTTTCATATACTTCATGAAAAGGGTCTTGTGATCAGTTTCTAAATGTTGAGGGGCTAATCGAATAATCCTCCTTCCTTCGATTGGACGATCAACCAACTCAGTTGAATTCCCTCAAGTTGAATTCTTGTTCAAAGGTGGCATTCAGCCATAACTGTAGCAACCACATGGGTCCAGCAACTAGAAACGAGGAACCATTTGTTGACTTCTTAATCTCATCACAGGCCAGGCCAATTGACTCATACAAAACAGCCAGAATTAACTTTCCTAAGCCAAAATGTCTACCCTCATGTATTTGGATGGCCATGGGAATAAACATTTTCGCTACTTGTAAAGAATGAGAGCAAAAAATATAATAAGATAACCAAAGGGTTAAAAAGGCTACATGCTCAACACTACTGGTCTCTCCCTTTTCGATATTCTTTTCTATAAACTTAGTAAATGACAGTTCAGTTGAGTCTAACTCAATATTGTCACTTGTATTCGAAGGGTCAAAAGTTTCATCATTTGGTCGAAGACCAGTCAAAGCAGCTACATCTAAAAGTGTTGGGGTAAGCATTCCACATGGGAAGTGAAAAGTGTTAGTGGATTTTTCCCAAAAATGCATAGCAGCAATGATCAATTCTTGTTGGACTTGGGGACCAATTCGAGTAAATTGAATTAAGTCATAAATCCCATAGGTTTTCCAATATTCCCCAAAGTCTTTTTCCATTCGATTCAGCCAAGGGATAAAATACTTGGTATTGGGAATTATAGGGGCAGATCGAAATAATTTCGCAGGCAAAAACCCTAGATGACGCGTTTCACTAGAAAAGATTGGGGGTTCACATGTACGGTAGCAAGGAAGCTCAACGATTCTTCGTCTGGAAGAGGACCTCCAAATGCATAAACATTCTTATTCACAGCATATGGAATCATCAACTCCGAATGCCAGATCTCGTTCTTTTCAGGATCGTCATGGGGTTGTGGAACCATAGGTTCTTTATCTTCGTAAAGGATACAATTTCTCCATTTACCAGCAAAAGGAACTTTGACATCCCGATTTCCTTCAGCCATTGTTGATTGTTAAAAAAAAAAACAGTTTGTTGGAATTCACGTTTAGGAAAAGAATAAAACTTTCTGGAAAGTTTGAAGTGGTTAGGTTCAAACGGAATGAACAATGTGTTGCTTTGAGTGGGTTGAACTTGAAATCGTTGTTACAGTTTTCTGGGAAATTTCAGAGAGCAATGGAGTTGTTTGGAGTTTGCAGAAAACGTTTCCATGGAGAAGAAGGAGGGTATTTATAGATTTTGAATAAAGTCCCGAATTAAATAATTAAAAATGAAAAGAAACTGTTCACATGCAGTTTTCCTTCAACTTCCGGAGCTGCCACCTGGTCCACTCACGCGAAAAAACAGGGTTTTTCATTGATAGTGGTGGAAATGTCAGTTGAAAAGACTGCTTGTAATGACGTCAGCGCAGTCTTGGGAAAACGTGAAGACCTTTTGTAGAAAGTGAATAAACGTTTCAATCTTAAAATGCCAACTCCTAATTTCATTCGAACCATTCAAATCGAAATTGGCATTTTTGGGGCAATTTGTTACTCCATATTTTTGTTTGAAACAAAATATGAAATAAAGATGAGTTAATTGTTTAAATGTACATATTGACAATATGTATACTTAGAAGTTAATTTAATCTTTTCAAAGGTTTTTTCTTTCGATTCGATTTTGATATAAATCGAAATCTTTCTGTATCGAAGGAAATTTGATTTCACGGAAAAGTCCAAGTATTTTCAAGTGTTTTCGAACGTCTCATAGTCACTTCGATTTCGACTACTAGCAACGGAGGCAACGTTTCAAAAACTGAGGACAGCGCATAAAGGCAAAGACACACGTCATTTGGTCAAGAGGCAACCGTTACATAGCAGTTGAGATAGGAAGCCTATATATATATATATATATATATATATATATATATATATATATGTATTTTGTAGTCAAAATCAGGGTCACAATTTCACATACGAAAATCCTTACAAAAACTCAGAGTACCCAAGCGTTCGAGCGAAATGAGTAATTACAAAGAAAAGTATGATTCTGTGAACCACTTTCTATTTGTAAATGTTTATATTCAAATGCAATTCTAAATTCCAGTAACTTTCAATTTATTGCGCATTTTAAGAAATTCATTCATTCGAATGAATTTTGCACTTGTCCTTTTAAATTCATTTTAAGTTTTCTGCAAAGTTTACTTTTTTGCAAACCTTTTTTCATTCGAAGTACTTTATTGCATTGTTATTTTCATTTACATGCTTCAAATTTAAGTTTCTTTAACAACATTTTCAAATCATGAACAGTGAATGTTTTCTCATCACAAAATGCACAAACATGTCCCAAGATTTACTAGTTGATCTTACCAGTAAATAAACTAGCGCTTGTTTACCAAAAATCAGTGTAAACACACGGCATCTCGAAGTGATGTACTAACATTGCATAGTGTGTGGACGAAGCACAGTGCAAACTTCAAAAAAGGAAAATCAGCTTTTGTGGTTATTCCATTAGGTTTGATAGATTTTAAGCTAGTCCAAACCGGTAAGCCATGATTATGATGTCATACTTCCATAATCTTTTTGGCTAAATGTTTGTAATATGTTGTAACGACAGTTCCACCCCAACATCGACACCATCTCTAATTGTTGCTTATACCATTTCTTTGGAGGTGTCCAATCTCATGTTTCATGCATCTTTTGCCTTGAATGAACCGAGACTAATGCACTATATTCAGTGAATGAAGATTTTTACATTTTTTTAGACCGTTGAAGTTCAAAATTGTAGCTTTTATCAAAACGATAGTTATACAATGTGAGTCTGCCAAACTCGTCGCACCGCCAATTTAAACATCATTCTAATATCAGAATATTGAGTAATAAAATTCCCTTTTCTTTTCGGTCTTTTATACTCTACTTTGTGCTGAATGTCCTTCAACTAATTTCACATTACTGGTGTTAATGGGAGTTGGGATCCTCTTCATTTCTTGTTATTTTCATTTTCTCCATTAGTGTATAGTTTTGGAAATATAAATTTAAAAGTGTGACATTAAGTGGGTCCAAATGTCTTCTATACACCCCAAAATATTTAAAAACTTTGGTAATGGAAGAAATGGAAAGAAGTGAAAATGGAGAGGATCCTAACTTGTGTTCATGGTTCATGAACTGCACCGAACCATATAAATGGTTCGGTTCAGTAACTGGAACCACTTTTTATAAAAACTGGTTTATTTTTAAAACCAGTTACAATTCGGTTAAGAACCAATTTACATCTTTGAACTGGTTTAGTTTCAACTAACTGGTTTAAAACCGGTTTTTTAATAAAAACTGGTTTTCAACCAATTTCCCAAAGGAAAAAAATCAAATTTTTTTTCTCGAAAAAAGATCGAAAACTTTTTCCCGAAAAAAAAACGAAAATTTTTTATCCGAATAATCGAAAGCATTTCCCAGAAAAAAGATCGAAAACTTTTTTTAAAAAAAAAATCGAAATTTTTTTCCCAAAAAAAAGTCTGAAACTTTTTCCCGAAAAAAGATCGGAAACTTTTATCCGAAAAAATCGAAAAAAATTTCCCGAATAATCGAAAAAATTTCCCCGTAAAAAGATCAGAAACTTTTTTACGGAAAAATCGAGAACTTTTGTCCCAAAAACAAATCTGAAACTTTTTTCTGAAAAAAAATCGAAATTTTTTTCCCAAGATAAGGTCGGAAACGTTTTTTCAAAAAAATCGAGAACTTGTTTTCCGAAAATAAATCGAAAATTTTTTCCCGAAATAAATCGACAAAATTTTCCCGAGTAAAGGTCGGAAACTTTTTTCGGAAAAATCAAAAACTTTTTTTCCGAAAAAAATAAAAAAGAATTCCCGAAAAATGGTCGGAAACATTTTTTTCCGAAAAAATATTGTAAACTTTTATTGATAAAACATAAAAAAAATTATTTTTTAATAAAACCGGTTCATATATTAAAACTGGTTCTGAACCAATTATAAACTGAATTATAACTGTTTTTTAAAAGTGGTTCAGTTCAAATTACAATTTGGTTCCGTTAACTGAATTTTTAAACACCTCTAGACCCGTTAGCCCCAATAATCCACTTTGATAGAAACATAATTTATAAGCTTAAAATGCCATGAAAACTCTTTTTTATATAAAATTCTTTACTGCTGCTTTATCTTGGTGGGATTATAGTTTGAATAATATTTTAAAGTGCCATTCATATAAAAATAAAGTAAAATATTTGGAATCTTTTGTAGGTTCATTCCTCTCAAGCATAAGAGACAAATAAATTATCTGCCATCAATCATGTAGAAAGAAGGAATTTCTGGAGGCTCAAAATCTCTAAGTTCAAAATTGAGCCCAAAACCAAAAAAGCATCAACTTGGTATCCATGGTGGACAACAACTTTAGAATATATTTTAGGCTTAATTGCAATTTCAGTCCCCCTATTTTAATAAAATTTGGATTTTGGTCCCCCTATTTTTAAATAAGCAATTTTGGTCCCCCTACTTTAACAAATTATGGATTTTGGTCCTCCTATTTTAAAATAAGCAATTTTGGTCCACCTATTTTATCAATTTTTTAAATTAGAGTCATCATTTTTCTCTTAAGGTGATGTGACATTTATAAATATAAAATATTACTACACATCATATTTTACAAAATAAATAATATTTAATATTATTTTTTTAATAAAAAAGAAGTAAAAAACTAGAAAAATAAAAAAATAATTAATCAAAAAAATAAATTTGTGAGCTCCTTGTAAACCGTAAAACACCATCATCACCCTCCTTGTAGCCACGGTCATCCTGTCTGTAAACTTCATTCAATCTCAATCAAAGTTCATAGAAACAAATTGCAAGGTTTATAAGGCTGAGCTAAGTTTTAATAACTATATTATAAAAATTAGCAACAAAAATCTCATTCTCACCGTGACAGATCCACTACCACAACCATATATATATATATATATTTTTAATAATATTATAATAATAATTATTATACTATTATTAAAAAAAATACTAGTATAATCATAATACTATTATAAAAAAATATTAATACTTATTTTATTACATTATTTTTATATGTCATGGATTAATTTTTTAAATTGATGAATGCTACATCATATTAAAATGTGCAACATCACCTTAAGAGAAAAAAGATGAGCCTAATTTCAAAAATTTACAAAATAAGGGGACCAAAATTGCTTATTTAGAATTAGGGGGACCAAAATCCAAAATTTATTAAAATAAGGGGATTAAAGTTACTTATTTAAAAATAGGGGGACCAAAATCCAAAATTTGTTAAAATAGGGGACTGAAATTGCAATTAAGCCTATATTTTATGTTTTTCATACTTTGGAAACTCGTCAATATCTGCCTCCACTCAACTTCAAATGTTTTTCATATTTTTTAAACTTATTTTTATAGATCTAGGACGGTTGCCCTCTTCGTTCTGCTTCTGATACAACCCTGGAACTTGTTTTATTATACCTTTATCAATCGGCACACTCAATGATTTATTTAAAAAATGCGTGCGCATAACCTTAAATGACACTTGACAAGAATCGAAGAGAGTGTAAAATACATGGGATGTCTTCCTAAAAATACTATATAGTGTGATAGAGGAAACTCATACAAGATAAATCCAGTTGATGGACACAATATATCTATTGATAATTGAGATTTACATCATTAAGAAATGCTTACAAAGCATCATCAAAATTAAGAAAGCAAGTTTAGACACAAATTGATCTTGTGCTTCAATTGAAAAATCTAAACTAAATCCTATATTACATGTAAGAAAAACTATAAAGAGAATTCATCAAGGTAAAAATGGAATGAAGAAAAATCCTAAAGAACAATCTATTCTTCACAGAAAATGCATATCAACCCCTTGATGCAATATGGTGAGGTGAACATTGTCACATCCAGACTTCATTGGTCATATTAGGCTTAGCAATTGAAGTCGAACAAGGTAACGTGTTATGCTGATGAGAAGGCCACGCAATCCTTTCTAGACAACACGGAGCAGGATGGGCAATGAATGTAGGTATCACATCTCCAGGCATCAAAACTAAAACCTCACTTGAATATACACTCATCTGCAGAGTGTAGAAAAACCGGGATGAAACTAATACACAACTAACAAGGACTTAACAAACAATTGAACATTGTAACAACAGAGGAAACCACCAAATGCTTCTTTTGACAGTAATATACTGAAGGTGCGTGGAGAAAACACAAGAAGGGGGGGTTGAATTGTGTTTTGGATATTTAAAAACTTTCTAAGAAATTTAAACCTTTTTCAGAGTCTTTAAAGCACAGCGGATTGTTCACACAATTAACTTATGGCGTTATGAATGATAAAGGAGTAAATGAGAGAGTGAGAGAGAGAAGAACACACAACAATTTATACTGGTTCCCCTCACAAATTGAGAGTACTCCAGTCCCCTCTTTTCCAAGAGAGTTCACTATAATCACAAGGATTACAATAGATGCTCAAGCACACAAGCTCAAGACTTCCTGCTCTTAGTCACACAAGACATAGAGACTTCCTTGCTCTGATCACACAAGATCAAAGACTTCCTTGCTCAAGCACACAAGCTTAAGACTTCCTGCTCTAAGTCACACAAGACAGAGAGACTTCCTTGCTCTGATCACACAAGATCAGAGGCTTCCTTGCTCAAGCACTCAGGCTCAAGACTTCATGCTCTAATCACTAAGATTGAGACTTATGTGCCTCTACATTAAGCAGAAGACTTTCTTACTTCTACACTAAGCATAAGAGCTTCTACACTAAGCAGAAGACTTACTACTAACTTATAAGCTTAAACTTATTACAAACATAATAACTTCAGAGGCTTAAGTTAGTTTCTATGCTCACTTCATTTGAGAGATATTTTCTATTACAATGCAAATTCTCACTTTCTTGTGAGAGATGTTTTCTAATGAAGATCGCTAGTCATCAATTCTTTCTTTGGCATATTTATATGAGTTGAGAAAGACATTGAGACGTTGGAGAAATTCCCGTTGTAAAATGGACAGCTGTAGTCTTTGAAGATCCGTTGAGTAAAGCCACGTCTTCCTTTGCAGAGAGGCTTCACCTTTACTGTTTGTCCAATAGTACAGTTATAAGGTACAACTAGCTCCTAGAGAGAGGGATCACATCCTTTGTGACCGTTGCAATTAGTTGACCTTATAACAAATCATCAGGCTTGATAAGTTGTAGTTGATGTAGCCCTCTGATGACTGGGGAATTCCTTTGCTTCTGATGAACCTTTGATAACTTGGAGTCTGATTGGTCTTTGAATGGTTGGCCTCTGATAGTCCTTCGCAATTCAGCTTCTGAACGTCTTCATCCTCTGAATGACTCATGACTAGCAGACAGCTTCTGAACTCTTGTAGGCCTCTGAACATCCTTGAGCTTCTGAACTCCTCTGAGCTCCTGAACACCTTCAGACGTTCTGATCTACTTTGAGCTTCTGAACTTTGTTTAGCTCCTGACCACATTGTAGCTTCTGAACTCTTTCAGAGTCTAATTATTCAGACTTCCATAGGTTTCATCAGAGTCTAAATTAAGTGTGCTCTTGATTTAACGTTGAATTCTCCTACACTTAATTTAAACATTAGTACCATCAATTGTCCATTTAATACTTTGTTATCATCAAAACTTAAGGGTGTGTATTAACACATATTTTGTTCCAACAATCTCCCCCTTTTTGATGATGACAAACACAAGTATTAAATACAATTGTTGTTGATAAAAATCAGCTATGTTGACATTAGGCTTCTGAGTTTTGCAAGCTCCCCCTAAATCTGATAACCCATAGGGTTAGGTTTGTAAGCTCCCCCTATTTTGTATCCATAGTTAATTTTAATCAGTTTCAGAATTACTTTATTATATGACTTAAATTATTCATATTTCACTATGTAAAGAACAAGGTTTGCAAGCTTCCCCTTTCCATAGTGTGATAATCTTTGAATAAAGTTGCACCCTTACTCAAGGACTAACTATGAATAATAAACTTCAATTAATAAATGCATTCTCCTTGAAATTAAGCCCTTAATGCAGATGCAAGATGAAGCAATATTTAAATTGAATGACAAAATTGGATCAGAGGCACTTAGAGACGTCTATACATACACTTGGTTCTGATGGTTATCATTAACAGCTTCAGAGTTCAAAATATTTTCAAACAGTTCAGAGCTTAAAAAAAATCTTTTCAAAGAAAATAGCTCAGAGTCTGAACAAAAATTTGAAAACAGTTCAAAACTCTTTAGTACAATGTTTTGAAATCCTCAAAAAGATCAGATTGTCATAACAAAGCATGTACCTCATGCTACTATTTTGACCACTCTCCTACGTTCTCTCTCTGAAGCACTACAAAGCCCTAAAAAACCAAGTAATTTCGCTTCTTCCAACAATTGATTTACCAATATTCTTTCTCCCCCTTTTGTCATTATCAAAAAGGTAATATAAGCAATTAATAGAAATACAACTTTCAATGCCGTCAAATCAGGAGTGGTTGAACACATTTAATACTCGACCATTGAATTATGCTTATAAAAGGAGAGAGGTACCTAGTCATTTTACTCACACAGAATAATCTTAGGTTATTGATAGATCTCTTGAGAGAAAAAATGAAACGCTCAGAGAAGAAGAAGATAGTTTCAACGAGAGTCAGTCAAGATTGGAGAAAACATAAGAAGAAACCAATGGAAACAAAGCCAGTGTCCTTTACAGAAGAACTCAGTTCAGAGTCTGAAGAGAAATCTTTGGACTCTGACTGTTTTAAGTTCTGAAGACATATTTTCCTGAAGAAAATCAAACTGATATCCAAGGCTTTAGAGGGGCTAGAGTCTTTTCTTGAAGAAAACCAAACTGATGCATCTGATTCGGTTTCTTCAAGAAGGACTGCTAGTTGGTTAGATGACTTTAGCCAAAATCTCAACCTTCCCCTCTTTACAAATGTCATATTTTAGGCATGCAACCTTCAAATATGGCTTTTGAAGCAACCAGAAGATAGTCCTTGGGAAAACTTTATATGTAATCCAGAACTTATGTTCTTAATGAAACAAAGTTCATTACTTAGGCTTGTTTATTTTTGATTTCTTAAAAATATTCCTTCTCTTGTTATGTAATTTGATACTTTAAGAATATATTGTACACATTGAGCATCACATTATACAAATGAAACTTCAATTTATTAAGAAAAACACTTTGCAAGATTGTTTATCTAAAGAAAATGAAATTTAGTTCAGCACATAAAACAAGCAAGTAGTAATGTTAATCAGAATCAAAATATTCATATAAACATAATGACTATGATAGATTAGAATTATCACAGAGATAGAACTTAAATACTCATACAAGCTCTATCCTACTAATGTGCCTAACAAAATATCAATCAGTTATAAAAACATATAAGAAATCAAGATAATCCTAAAGGTGAAATTGATTATAGATAGAAACTAGGGTTATCATGATAATTTTGATTGACATCTAAACTTGCCACCAATTCCATAAGCTTGTCCACCTTGTCTTCAAAACTTCTGAAATTACTCTTATAGACAGGATTCTTCAGATGCTGTTGAATACCTTGATTATCTCTCGGATTTTTCTTGAAAGAATTCATTCAGATTGTCCACTCTTGAAGCTAACCTTTCCCTAAGGCTTTGCCCAATATTTTTCTCTTCCAGCAGAGGATTTAGGATGATCCCTCTCTGTGTCCTCTGAGTCTGAATGTCTCCCTTCATTTTTAGCTTCATCTGGTCTTCTTCTCTTTTTCTTCAGTTCTTCCTTTTCAATTTCAAACCCTTCTCCTAGGTCATCTAGTAGTTGAATGTACTGATTGATGATATCACTAGAGGTAGTAGGTATATCAATGTTGCATTTCTTCACCAAAGAAGGTCCTGAGTGAGACTGTGGCACCAAGGGATCTGAAGGTTGTATCTCATGTCCTGACAGCAAGTTCATGTGAGAAAAGGTATAAACAGTTACTGTGGAGGCTCTGATTTCCCTTAACAAGCAGTCATGACCCGCAACTTTGATTATGTCAATTACCCCACATTGATAGAAGATCTCACTAAGTATCCTAGGGTAGATGACATTTACAATAGGCTTGTCCTGATTCTGAGTGCTTAACACTGCTTTGCAAAGGTGTTTGAAGACATGTTCAGCCCAATTTAAGTCATATTTCCTTGAGAGAAAATAAGCAAAATGCCTATGATCCCATGACAGTTTGTCAGAGTCTTCACTGCTTGGAAATATAGAACTCAACATTATCTTGGCTAATACTCTCTGAGTGGGCTTTAGATCATCTATCTTGTCGCTCTCACAGCTTTTTCCTTTGATGTAACTTAGTCTTGTCATGATCTTTAGAAACTCAGACTTCTTTGCTTTATTGTGACCACAGGTGTAGTAGAATCCTTCATTTGGAATGGATAGCACTTTAGCTAAGTTTGAAGCAGTGAGAATTACTTCAAAGCCACACACAACAGAGTGTACCTCCGTTTCCTCAACGATTATCAAACCTAATTCTTCAGGAGTTTTATCTTCATTTTCAACCTTTTGTTTTCTACTTGCATCTAGCTCCTTATCATAATCTTCGACTGTCTTCACCTTGCTTCTTATCCAGAAATCTTTTACCAGAGTAGGATAGATTGGACCATTTAATAGATTCATGTATCTAAAGTTCCCTTTATGATGAGAAAAGAACTTTAGAACATCAAACTGATTCTTTTCCAAACTATCAAAGTCCACTGATTGTTCCATAACCAGATTCAAAGATTGTCCCTCCATCTTAAGAGTCATATCTGTAGAAAACATTTCCTTGCAGGTGATGGTGTTGATCGGGAAGTTTTTAGGAAAAGTGAACGAGTAGTCTGAAACTGATGTAGAAGTAGATGCCATTACAGACGATTAGGGTGAAGAGTTTGCTAAAGCTAAAGAAAGAGTTTTTGTTCTAAAGATGTTAAAGACAATAAAAATGGGATGAGATAGTGTAAGGTGTGCAAGAATTTAAATAATTTTGTTCAGAACAATGAAACATATTAAGGCACACAATACATTAAATTAAACGAGAAAATAAACCATCATTAATTGTATTCAAACCAATCAGAACGTGTGTGCGTGTTGTCTCTTTAGCGCCAAAACGTTTTAGTAAAAATACTTAAACGTTTCCAATTCAATTCCTATTCAAAGGCTTAACCGTCAGAGGTTGAAAAGTTTCTCAGAGTCTGAGCTTCTTCAGATGCTGAAACCTGAAGAACTTCAGAGGCTGAAAAACAAACCTTTCAGGACACAAAAAAATATGTTCAGACAGGATTTTTCAAGGTTTTTAGTACTGAACATTTGTGTATCCTAAGAAGACATTTTCAAACCTTTGAGAGTTATTGCTCTGAGATGTCATTTAGGAGTTAAGCATACTTACCTTGCATTGAAGCTTTCTTGATTTAATTGTAGTCAGAGTTATAGCCTGAGCAATCACTCCACCACACTGAGTTGCTGCCATCTTCAAAACAAGCTTCAAATTCTTCATGCTCCTTCCTGCTCCTTATGTACTCCATCTCATCTTCTTCTCCATCTGACTCTTCAAGAATGTGCCTTCTATGCACAATTGCTCTTCTTCCACTCACAGTCACATGCATCCATGTGATTGGAAGGTTCAGAGTCTTAGTTTCACCTGCAATCAAGTAAACAATTTTGTCTCTTGGTACCCACTTGCTTGAGGGTCCTAAATTGTTAGTTGCCAAATCTTCATCCTCCATTTGTTTCATCTGAGTGCTATCAGATACAAATGTAGTGTAAAGATTTGGAAGTGAGAAGCTTCCATCAATAGCTGATGAGCTTGGTTCCTCTAGTGTTTTACTACTAGAGTATCCAATCCCATAAGTATTGTTGGTCTTAAGGTTACAAAGCATGGAAACAATTTTATTTTGATCAGCATTGATGTTACAGTACTCTTTGAAAACTAGAGAGTGCTCAAGGGGTTTGTAACATATAGCATAATCATTCTCAAGGTGTTTTGTTTTGATAAAATCTTTTTGTACAAGACCTTCAGAGTGATTTGCTTGCTTACTTAAATTCTCATAGTCTGCTTTAAGCTTTTTATACTTCTGCTGACTATTAGAGAGTTTAAGCAAGGTCTTATTAAGATGCTTGATCAATTTTGCTTTGGAAAGACAAGAATATACTTGATTCATTGATCTCTGGATACTTTCTTTGCTCTCAAGTTCTGACTTTTCATCAGAACTTGAGTCTTCAGAGTCTGAGCCATTTTCAGAACTTAATCCTTCAGCTCTTGGAGCTCTTTCAGACTCATCTTCAGAGAGGTTGTCTAGTACATCCCATGTTGTCATTCCTTTAGCCAGTCTTCCTCCATTCTTCTTGAAGTTGTACCATCTTTGAATTTTTCTTGAAAACCTTTCAAGATACTCTTCATCAGGTTCTTCAACAAGATCTTCATGCTCCAATGCTTGCTTTCCTTTCCTTGCTGCTTCTGCTTCTTCAAAGTTCAACTCTTGCATATCCTTCAGAGCCAATTCATGGACTCTGAGTAAATCAATCAATGATTCAGGACTCATTGAATTGATGCCTTCAGTTTCCTCTATAGTGTTTGGAATTTCATTCCAATTCAGAGGCAAACTTCTCAGCAACTTGCTTACAAGCTCTTTGTTGTTGAGTTTGTTGTTGTGCTCTTCAAGCTTGCTTGTGATAGCTTGAAACCTTATATTCATTTCCTCAATGCTCTCATTTTCCTCCATCCTAAACTCCTCATATTGATCTAACAGACCATTTACTGTTGCCCACTGAATGCTTTCATTATCATCACAAATGAGGCAAAGAGTAGTAGTTGTAGAATCAATACTAGAAGTTTGATTAACCCCTGATGTGGAAGGATTTTGATTGTTGCTCAGATCTTCATTTAAGCTCAGTCCATCTTCAAATTCTTTGACAAGATCAGCAACTTGTTGATATAACTTCTGCTTCCAATCATCCATGTTTTGAGCCATGGTGGTTTTCTCCTTTGGATCTTGACTGTCTCACGGTTAAGTGATTTACCAACAGAACCGGAGCTCTGATACCAATTGAAGGTGCATTGAGAAAATACAAGAAGGGGGGGGGGGGGGGGTTGAATTGTGTTTTGGATATTTAAAAACTTTCCAAGATATTTAAACCTTTACAGAGTCTTTAAAGCACAGCGGATTGTTCACACAATTAACTTATGGCGTTATGAATGATAAAGGAGTAAATGAGAGAGTTAGAGAGAGAAGAACACACAACAATTTATACTGGTTCCCCTCACAAATTGAGAGTACTCCAGTCCCCTTGTTTCCAAGAGAGTTCACTATAATCACAAGGATTACAATAGATGCTCAAGCACACAAGCTCAAGACTTCCTGCTCTTAGTCACACAAGACATAGAGACTTCCTTGCTCTGATCACACAAGATCAAAGACTTCCTTGCTCAAGCACACAAGCTTAAGACTTCCTGCTCTAAGTCACACAAGACAGAGAGACTTCCTTGCTCTGATCACACAAGATCAGAGGCTTCCTTGCTCAAGCACTCAGGCTCAAGACTTCATGCTCTAATCACTAAGATTGAGACTTATGTGCTTCTACACTAAGCAGAAGACTTTCTTACTTCTACACTAAGCAGAAGAGCTTCTACACTAAGCAGAAGACTTACTACTAACTTATAAGCTTAAACTTATTACAAACATAATAACTTCAGAGGCTTAAGTTAGTTTCTATGCTCACTTCATTTGAGAGATATTTTCTATTACAATGCAAATTCTCACTTTCTTGTGAGAGATGTTTTCTAATGAAGATCGCTAGTCATCAATTCTTTCTTTGGCATATTTATATGAGTTGAGAAAGACATTGAGACGTTGGAGAAATTCCCGTTGTAAAATGGACAGCTGTAGTCTTTGAAGATCCGTTGAGTAAAGCCACGTCTTCCTTTGCAGAGAGGCTTCACCTTTACTGTTTGTCCAATAGTACAGTTATAAGGTACAACTAGCTCCTAGAGAGAGGGATCACATCCTTTGTGACCGTTGCAATTAGTTGACCTTATAACAAATCATCAGGCTTGATAAGTTGTAGTTGATGTAGCCCTCTGATGACTGGGGAATTCCTTTGCTTCTGATGAACCTTTGATAACTTGGAGTCTGATTGGTCTTTGAATGGTTGGCCTCTGATAGTCCTTCGCAATTCAGCTTCTGAACGTCTTCATCCTCTGAATGACTCATGACTAGCAGACAGCTTCTGAACTCTTGTAGGCCTCTGAACATCCTTGAGCTTCTGAACTCCTCTGAGCTCCTGAACACCTTTAGACGTTCTGATCTACTTTGAGCTTCTGAACTTTGTTTAGCTCCTGACCACGTTGTAGCTTCTGAACTCTTTCAGAGTTTAATTATTCAGACTTCCATAGGTTTCATCAGAGTCTAAATTAAGTGTGCTCTTGATTTAACGTTGAATTCTCCTGCACTTAATTTAAACATTAGTACCATCAATTGTCCATTTAATACTTTGTTATCATCAAAACTTGAGGGTGTGTATTAACACATATTTTGTTCCAACATATACCACAACTAACATGAAGCAATAAACAATGTATCTAGAGCTGTAAAAAATGCCCCATATTAAAAGGCCCTATTTTTTGGCCCCATATAAGCCCCAAAATATAAGGTCCCCTTTAGTAGATTTGCTTCTATTTTTTTATAAGCCCAGCCCCATATTATTTGGTTTGAATCTTGGCCCCCCTCATGGGGTTCATTATTGGCCCACAAAAATTTAAAAACAAAGTAAACATATGTAAGTGTTAAATTATGTAAATAGTTTGATTAGGAAGTGTTTCACTGCCAAATCCCATTGGCCAATACTAAAGAATCATTATGTTATGAATAATCAAGCACGTGATAAGGGTGTGCCAAGGATGAGTGAGTAAGAGAATGTTGTTGTGGATCCTAATAGTGTGGACAAAGGACGCGGGAAGAGAGAGAAAAGAGCCAGCTGGAAGCTAAGGGAATAAATAGAAATGTATTGGGATTGTACCAATCATGAATGATGTGATGTGTCTAATTCCTCTTTGATTATTCTCTTCTTTATCCGAACCTTCTCTCTGCTTCTATTTGTACTCTCTCTAGGTTTTTCACCCTGAAAACCTAAGGGATTATTTCTGAATATCAATCAATTAAGCTTTCCCCTTTTATCATCTTTTGTTATTACTTGCTATTTCATACATTCATTACATTGGTGCTTTCATCCACATCATGGCAGACAACACACATATGAAAGAGATCTATGCTGAGCTTAAGAAAAACACAGAGGCAATTGAGACGGTTTCTACAACTCTAACCGGACAAATCGATCGGTTAGAACTTGGTGGAAATGCTCAGCTGTTACGTATGAAAGAGATCCAAAGATCCAACGAGACCCAATTTGCTAAGCTCAACGCTAACATCGCTCAGCTGTTACAACGATTCTCTCCAGGTCAATCGTCTTCCCATGGTGGCCGGAACTCAGGTAACGATCAACCACAAAGCTCATTTCAGGTCAGATATGTTAAATTAGATTTCCCTAGATTTGATGGGAAAAATGTAATGGATTGGATTTTCAAAGATGAACAGTTCTTTGATTATTATGCTACGCCTGATAGTGAACGCTTGTTGATAGCTTTAGTGCACTTAGATCATGATGTGGTACCTTGGTACCAGATGATTCAAAAGACCAATCCATTCCTAACCTGGTCAGCTCTTACTAGAGCTTTAGAACTAGATTTTGGTCCCTCTGCTTATGATTGTCCTCGTGCTACTTTGTTTAAATTGCAACAATCTGGTTCTGTTAATGATTACTATATGCAGTTTACATCCCTAGTCAATAGAGTGGATGGGTTAAGCCTTGATGCTATTCTGGACTGTTTCATCAGTGGCTTGCAAGATGAAATCAATAGAGATGTGAAGGCTATGGAGCCTAGAAATTTGAGTAAGGCTGTGCCATTGGCAAAGTTGTTTGAAGAGAAATACACCGCCAACAAAACTAAGATATCCTCTACACCAGCAAAAAATTACACTCCATCATCCTTCAACTCCAAAACCCAAACAACTATTCCAAAAATTGACAACAGTCCTAAATCTACTTTACCACCATTACTACCAACACCAGCAGTCAAACCCTTCAATATCAAGAACCAAAACATCAAAAGAATTTCACCAGCAGAAATTCAACTTAGAAGAGAGAAGAATTTGTGTTACTTCTGTGTTGAAAATTTTTCCCCTGCTCATAAATGTCCCAACAGGCAAGTGATGCTGCTACAACTTGCAAATGAAGATGATTCTCAATCAGATACCACCCTGGTAACTGATGAGGAACTCATTCTGGAGGAGGATACACAGAATTTGTCCTTCAATGCTATGAGAGGCTCTCATGGAGTTGGCACCATCAGATTTACAAGACAGATTGGTAGTATTCAAGTCAAGATATTAGTGGATGGAGGAAGCTCTGACAATTTCATCCAAACCAGAATTGCTCAGGTGCTGAAATTGCCCATTGAACCAGCTCCAAACCTTAAAGTTTTGGTGGGTAATGGTCAAATACTTAGTGCAGAAGGCTTTATTCAACAACTGCCTTTACATATACAGGGTCAAGAAGTCAAAGTTCATGTATACTTGTTACATATATCTGGTGCTGATGTGATCTTAGGCTCAACTTGGCTGGCTACACTAGGGCCTCATGTGGCTGATTATGCAACTCTGAGCCTGGAATTCTTTCAAAATGGCAAGTTCATCACATTGCAAGGGGAAGGACAAGTAGAAGTTACTCCTGCTCAGTTGCACCATTTTAGAAGACTGCATCACACAGATGCTATAGAAGAGTGTTTTGCAATTCAATGGTCTAAGGAGGATGTACCAGAAGATGTATTGCCTGAATTACCAATCAACATTGACCCTGAAATGGCTATATTACTTCACACTTATGCTGCAGTATTTCAAATTCCAACAACCTTACCACCTCAAAGAGAGCAAGATCATGCTATTTCATTACAGAAAGATTTAGGTCCTATTAAGGTCAGACCTTATAGGTACCCTCATGCACAGAAAGAGCAGATAGAAAAAATGGTGCAAGATATGTTGGATCAGGGCATCATTCAGCCTACTAATAGTCCTTTTTCATCTCCTATATTATTAGTTAAAAAGAAGGCTTTAATGCAGTTTTGATCCCCCTATTTTGAAAAACTTAAACTTTTGATCCCCCTATTTTAAAAGCCAACTTTTTGATCCCCCTATTTTGAAAAACTTTAAGTTTTGATCCCCCAACTCATTTTGTTCAAATTTGTGATGATGTGTCAACCACATTGATGACATGGCAGTGTCTATGTGTCAACCTCATATTCCATGTCATTATTTTTTAAATAAAATATTATGTTTTAATTTTTTTTAAATCAGTTTTTTTTTATCAAATATTAAAACAATATATTTAAATCAATTTTTTTTTTATCAATTCTTTAAATCAAATATTAAAACAATATATTTAAATCAAATATTTTTGTTGATCAAATCTTTAAATGAAATATTAAAACAATAAAATAATTAAAAAACGCAGATGATCAAAAGGGAAGAATTGCAGAAGAATCAGACACGCACAAATAGTAACTCAGTTCCCAAATCATGGAACCCTAGCGCCACCCATCTTCGACAATCTCTGTCTCAATCTTTCATCTTCTTTGATTCATCATCACACTCGTGTTCATCATTCATCTGCATGTTATCAATTTTCTGTTTGATTCATCATCCGCTCGTGTTCATCATTACGCTCGCTTTACAAGATAATGTTTTGAAGTCATCGCAAAGTTGAACAAGAAGATGGAAAACATGAATTATGTTTGTGGTATTCACTTATTTTAGTAGTTTTTTTGTTTGACAGACACTTAATTTAGTAGTTGTTATGGTCCATATCGTCTCTTTCGGTTGTCTTCATTTAATAAAAGTTATGGTCCTCCATTGTTACTTAGTTGCTATTATTTTAATAGTGGTGGTGGACAAAAAAATGTTTAGGGTTTTAGTGTTTGATTCCATTTTGAAAGAAACATGTCCAGAGTTTTATATGACAGTGTTTTATTATTGTTTGTATAGGCCATCAGAGAAACAGACTGAAACAAGGGAAAAAGAACGTGAAAAGGAACCTGAAGACTTAAGTGAGGATGATTCTGAATATGTTGCTAGTGAGAGTGATGTAGATGATGATGATAAGAATTGGATTGTTGTTAGTGATTTTTAATTATATATTTGAGTAATTTATTGGATTTTAACTATATATTTATGCAATTTAGTGATTTTAATTATATATTTGGGTAATTTATTGAATTTTAATTATATATTTGGACAATTTAGTGATTTTTAATTATATATTTGAATAATTTACTGATTTTTAATTATATATTGGGATAATTTATTGATTTTTAATTATATATTTGAAGAATTTACTGATTTTTAATTATATATTGGGATAATTTATTGATTTTTAATCATATATATTTATAGAGGTTAATTTTACTGTTTTTTAATTATTATTAATTAATTAATTATTTTAATTTTTTAATACTTTTAATACATAATATTTTATTTAAAAAAAATAATGACATGGAATAGGAGATTGACACATAGACACTGCCACGTCATCAATGTGGTTGACACATCATCACAAATTTGACCAAAATGAGTTGGGGGATCAAAACTTTAAGTTTTTCAAAACAGGGGGATCAAAAAGTTGGCTTTTAAAATAGGGGGATCAAAAGTTCAAGTTTTTCAAAATAGGGGGATCAAAACTGCATTAAAGCCTAAAAAGAAAGATGGAAGTTGGAGATTTTGCACAGATTATAGGGCACTCAATGCCATCACTATTAAGGACAAATTTCCTATGCCCACTGTGGATGAACTATTAGATGAATTATATGGAGCACAATATTTTTCCAAGTTGGACTTAAGGTCTGGTTACCATCAGATCATGGTGAAACCAGAAGATAGATTCAAAACTGCTTTCAGAACACATCATGGTCATTATGAGTGGTTAGTCCTGCCATTTGGATTGACAAATGCACCAACCACATTTCAGTGTTTGATGAACAAAATATTTCAATTTGCATTAAGGAAATTTGTGCTTGTTTTCTTTGATGACATATTAGTCTATAGTCCCTCTTGGAATACTCATTTACAACATTTAGAAGCAGTATTGCAGACATTACAACATCATGAGTTGTATGCTAGATTATCTAAATGCTTTTTTGGTACTAGAGAAGTAGATTACTTGGGCCACAATGTATCTGGCACATGTGTCTCAATGGAGAGTACCAAAATACAAGCAGTTATGGATTGGCCCACACCAATCAATGTCAAGCAGCTGAGAGGGTTCTTAGGCCTCACAGGCTACTATAGAAGATTTATCAAATCTTATGCTCACATAGCTGGTCCTTTAACTGAATTATTAAAAAAAGATAGTTTTCAATGGCATAATGAAGCAGAGATAGCTTTCAACAGACTTAAACAAGCTATGGTTGAAGCTCCTGTACTTACATTGCCAGATTTTACCCAACCCTTCATTTTGGAAACTGATGCATCAGGAATTGGAGTGGGAGCAGTGTTGGGACAGAATGGGCATCCAATAGCCTACTTTTCAAAGAAATTGGCTCATAGGATGCAAAAACAGTCTGCTTATACTCGTGAATTGTTGGCAATTACTAAAGCACTACCAAAATTCTGACATTATTTCCTTGGTAGCAAATTTATTATTAGAACTGATCAGAGAAGTTTGAAGAGTCTAATGGACCAGTCTCTACAGACCCCTGAACAACAAGCATGGCTCCATAAGTTTTTGGGGTTTGATTTTAAGATAGAATACAAACCAGGCAAGGATAATCAGACAGCAGATGCACTATCTAGGATGTTTATGCTTGCTTGGTCTGAACCTCACTCATTGTTTTTACAAGAGTTGAAGCAGAAGTTAAAAAACAACACACATCTACAGCAAATAATGGAAGCTCACAGTAACAACAATGATACTAGTAACCATTATTCAGTAAAGAAAGGAAGGCTTACTCTATTGGCAGGGCAAGCTAGTCATCCCAGCTGAAGAGGATATTGTGAACATAATTTTACAATAATATGATAGCTCTCCAATTGGTGGTCATGCTGGAATTACTAGAACAATGGCTAGATTGAAGACTCAATTTTATTGGCCTAAAATGCAGGAGCATGTTAAAGATTTTGTGCAGAGATGTTTGATATGCCAACAAGCCAAAGTTAGTCACACTTTACTTGCTGGGTTATTACAACCATTGTCTATACCTCAACAAGTGTGGGAAGACATAGCTATGGACTTCATAACTGGTCTGCCTAGTTATGGAGGGTTAACAGTCATTATGGTGGTGGTGGATAGACTCACCAAGTATGCACATTTCATTCCATTGAAAGCTGACTATACTAGTAAAAGTGTAGCTGAAGTGTTTATGAATCAAATAGTGAAGCTACATGGTATTCCTAAATCCATTGTGTCTGACAGAGATAAAGTCTTCACTAGTTCTTTTTGGCAAAATTTATTTAAATTGCAGGGTACTACTCTGGCTATGTCTTCAGCTTATCATCCACAGTCGGATGGACAATCACAGATTGTCAACAAGTGCTTGGAAATGTATCTTAGGTGTTTTACTTATGAAAATCCTAAGAGTTGGGTCAAAACACTGCCTTGGGCAGAATTCTGGTACAACAGTGCATTTCACACTAGTATTGGTATGACTCCATTTAAAGCAGTGTATGGCAGTGATCCACCTACTCTTATTTGACATTCAGACAATACACAAGAAGCACCAGATATTGCAGAACAATTAACTGCAAGGGATCATTTGTTGGCAAAATTGAAGGTCAATCTGCATAGAGCACAACAAACTATGAAGGCACAAGCTGATAGAAAGAAATTGGATGTCAATATGCAAGTAGGTGATGAGGTTTTAGTTAAGCTACAACCATACAGACAATATTCTGTTGCTCTAAGAAAGAATCAAAAGCTCTCTATGAGATATTTTGGACCATTTAAAATCATAGCAAAAGTAGGTACAATTGCTTACAAGTTACAGTTACCTTCCACTGCAAAAATACATCCAGTATTCCATGTTTCTCAACTCAAGTTGTTTAAGGGGGAGACATAGGATCCTTACATGCCATTGCCACTGACTGTAACTAAAATGGGACCAATAATGCAGCCTATACAAGTATTAGCTACGAGAATGGTGCTCAAAGGAACACAGCAAAATCAACAAATTCTTGTACAATGGGAGAATGGTTTGCAAGAGGATGCTACTTGGGAAGACTTAGAGGATATCAAAGCTAGTTATCCTACCCTCAATCTTGAGGACAAGATTGTTCTTAAAGGGGATGGTAATGTTATGAATAATCAAGCACGTGACAAGGGTGTGCCAAGGATGGGTGAGTCAGAGAATGTTGTTGTGGATCCTAATAGTGTGGACAAAGGACGCGGGAAGAGAGAGAAAAGAGCCAGCTGGAAGCTAAGAGAATAAATAGGAATGTATTGGGATTGTACCAATCATGAATGATGTGATGTGTCTAATTCCTCTCTGATTATTCTCTTCTTTATCTGAACCTTCTCTCTGCTTCTATTTGTACTCTCTCTAGGTTTTTCACCCTGAAAACCTAAGGGATTATTTCTGAATATCAATCAATTAAGCTTTCCCCTTTTATCATCTGTTGTTATTACCTGCTATTTCATACATTCATTACACATTATCATTAATAATTTTGTTAAAGATAAAAGAAACAGACAATGTCTTAATTAAATATCAAAAAACTATCAAGTTGTGCCCTACTACTGAACACAGATTGGATAAGAAGGTGGTAGGTCCAAGGTGTTCCACCAAAGAATTGGCATAGGGTAGACAACACTATAGTTACATAGAACTGCCTCATCATAGGATACTAAACAAAAAAGTAAAATATTAAAAAGTGTGTAAACAAAAAACTAAAATATTAAAAAGTGTGTATAATCCAAGAAAAATACATAAAATAAAGAGTAAAATATACTATCATATGGTTACTTTCTCTATTAAGAGATAAGTTTGGCATTTACTGTTGTTGGAACAAAATGAGTTTTATTAATAAAACACCCTAAGTTTTGATGATAACAAGGTATTAAATGGACAATTGGTATTACTAATAAATGATCTAGTGTGCCGGAACAAAGCAAAAATATCATCCTCATAGATCATCATTTGGGACTCTGAAGGACACGGTATGAAGTGTTAAGGCTCTGATGATGCTGAAAGCATCAGAGCCTCTGAAGAAGTCCTCAGAGGACAAAAGAAAGAAGCACAGTCTGAAGCGTGTGTACATCTTCAGAAGATCAAATTAACGGTATCATCAGATCCTGAAGAACTCTCTCTGAAGAAAGACAGCTAATAAGCAATGCAATAGTACAACGGTCCTGTCAAAGAGTACAACCGTCTTGTCAAAGAAAAGGAGAGTGTACAACCAACGGTTCTCTTCTCAACGTCTTTATACCTAGAGTATAAATAGAAAACATCCTCATAGAGAGAAGACTACTGGAAGATCATCTGAACTGAGAAAGATTCAAATCATATTCAAAGCTGTGTACTGTGTTATTCTTTCTAGTGTTATATTCTAAGTTAAATATCTTTTGATATTACAGACTCTGAGCTTAGTGTTTAGAGAGTCTTGCTTAGAACTTTCAGTCCTACTTAATCTTGTATTAAGTTAGTTTGTGAAGTCTCTTTGTCTTGTGTGACTTAGAGCAGGAAGTCTTAAGTCTTGTGTGACTTGAGCAAGGAAGTCTTAAGCTTGTGTGCTTAAGCAAGGAAGTCTCTTTGTCTTGTGTGACTTAGAGCAAGGAAGTCTCTTGCTTGTGTGCTTGAGCATTAGTTGTGTAATCTTTGTGATTATAGTGAAATCCCTTGGAAGTGCAAGGGGACTGGACTACTCTCGTTTTGTGAGAGGAACCAGTATAAAACTTCTGTGTGTTATTTCTCTCTCTCTCTCTCTCACTGTTTTATTTGTGTTTTGTGTTTAGTTAAGTTTATCATATCCGCTGCATTTATAGGTTTCTTAAGACAAAAGAAACATTTTTTAAAAACACAATTCAACCACCCTTCTCGTGTTTTTCACCTTCAACTGTAACACCCTTAAATTATCCCTTGATTTTATTTGTGAAAAGGTCAATTTGATTTATTTAATAAGGATGTCACACCTACTCAAATTAACTATGTTCTCAAGTAATTAAAAATAATACAGTGGAAATAAATATTAAAACCAATAATATAAGTTTCGAAGTCCAAATTGAAGTTACTGAATCCAAATGACATAGTCCAATTGTTATAAGAAATTACTAGCATGATTAAATAAAAGTTTCTCCCAAGGGACATCATAACAGAGCAACTCCAAATAAATAGCAAAGCAACAACTATCTGAATACATCAGACTCATCGCCTACATGAAAAACTACGGTTGCAAGCCGTAGGGCCAATCCAAAGGGGGACAAATGTAAAGGTGAGTGACAATACATCAAGAAAATAACTGAATTAAAACAACATAATAACTAGCAGAAGCATAAACAACAATAAGACCACCTAAGCGGATGGCCACGTGCATTCATCAGTCAACAACAATCATCAATCAACAATCAAATAAGTAGAATTAAAACAACATTTAAATGAACCAACATAATTAAAATACATGCACTAGACTCCCTAGATGCATGTGGTACCAGTATCAACATCAATAGTTTCAGCGTCAATAAACAACATCAACATCCTTACGACATCATTAATCAACATCATTAGTTCGGCATCATTATAAACTCGGCATCATTGGACACATGAATAAATGCATAATCAACAACATCAATAAACAACAACAATTACAACGACATAATTTCAACATCATTAACAACATCATTTAAAGTAGATAATCCAACATCATTATAACATCATACTTCAACATCACTAATCAACAAAACCACAATTCAAACAACACAACTATTATCGACGAACAACGACTTAAACTGCATCAATGAACATTTAAATCAGGAAATTAAACAATCTCAATCAACACTTAATTCGACATCAATAGCAATGACTTAAAGCAACACCGATATACAACAATTATTAGCAACTTCGATTACAGCGACAATCAAAATTTCATAAACTCAATTTGTCATTCACTCCTCTCAAAATAATCAGTTTATTACTCCTCTTTAAAAGTACCCTTAACCCAAATTAACTTGATTTAATTTACTGACGAAACGTACGAATTTTAAATCAATTTAATTAATAAAAATGGTGAAATAAATTCAAATCCTTGAAGGAACATATATAAACCAGAGAGAGTGAGTGACATCAGAGGGTCCCAAAATATTCAAATTATTTTGTATAAAATTTTGAGAACATTTTACGAAATTATAATATTTTTAATCACCATTTGACCTCAAATAATTAATTAAAAATGGCTACATGTGTCCAAAAATTCTCAAAAATTTCATTAGAAATAGAAGAAAAAAAGGATTCATCAGTTAGCCATTACTAAATTCAGATCTGATATGTGCTTTAGCTAGGTTCATCAGCATGTCTATCCACCAACATAATGTTTAATACATAAAAATTAATACAATGGATGTACTGATACATATCCAAATAAATCGTGTACTGAATAATTCACCTTGTGAACTGTCAAAGGTAGTCCAATGTTCATCAAGGTCAAGTGGTGAACCTGTTGGTGGCCATTCATTGTTGTGCATAGACATGCTGCTTACCTAAACTAAAGTTGACAAGATAAGAGCATAGACACTAAAATTCCCCTTTCCCTTTATTGTCCTATAATGTATGAGAAGAAAAATGAGTGCAACAAAACAGAGTAGTTACAAATAAAAATAAAGAAGAAAGCAGAGAAAATCTGAGTAATAATGTAGTAGAAAATCTCCAAATACAAAGGTTAGGTGAAATTACTTTAGTTTAGGTAAGCATGTTTTTTTGTTGTTATAGTTTAGGTAAGTATGCATATTAGTACTGAATTATACGGACCCTTTTTTCTCCATATAGCAACATGTACAAGTGAAAATGCATGAATGGCTTTGATTAGGTAGGGGCTGTGATAGATTCCACTTGGTGCTGATGTGAGGCCACAAGTAAAATAAATGTTAGTTACATGTATTTGAAATAAAGTATAGACATCAACATTAATAACCCACTAAGAGGGAGAACTTTAAAGCATAGACATCCTTATAATTGCAATCCCACTGTCAAGACCAAAAGGAAAACATAAGAAATCAGTCCCAGTAACTTATGACTTTTTCTTCCTTTTTTCAATCTTGTTCTTATAACATTTTATTTGTTTTATTCTTTTTTGAAAATTTCACTCTATGTAGATAATGATAAAACAAATCTCATGTCTCAGCCAACAACTCTAATAGAAAAAATCAATATAGTATCTATTGAAAATTTTAATAAGTTGAATAAAATTGTATCACTCAAATCTCAAGTCATGAACAAAAGTTAAGTTCTGTTTTACTACCCTGGTGGTATTAACAAAAGCTTACCTATGTAAAATGCATGCAATCAAATGAAAGATATAGAACTTGATGAGCATTCAAAGACATGATCTATTAATTGTTGGTATACAAAAGTTTGACAACTATATACTTGATACTTCACTTCGGATATACCAATATGTCAATAGGTTTAATGTTTTAATGTCAAATTCAAATGCTATGCATTTGTAAAATGGTATCGGTCTAGGTTTCGATCCAAAATCTAGTCTGAGTTCTTTAGCAGTGTCTTTCGCCCTTAGACAAGATTCTCGGTAATTTTTTTTGATTTTCTGGTTATATCCTTTTCAAACCAGATTGTCATCTTTGCGTGTTCAATTCTCAATTGCAGGAGGACTGCAATAATGCAAAAATAATAAGACTATTATTTGCTATATAAAAGATAAAACTTTGAAACGTCAGTTGAATGTGAATAACATACATAGGTGAATCCAGTTGCAACTCGCAGAGGCTTTTCTTCTGTCCATTAATTGAGGCATTTCCTTTGAATATATGCAGGTTCTTAGGTGTGATTTACACTCTTAGGCCAATTGTTCATATGGACAGTCTTAGAAATACAACATGGAGCTTAGGGCTGGTAAAGGATTTTCTCTTGAGGAGTTGAAGGTTAAATGGACATGAGTATCTTATGTCTTTAATTTATCGCCTTTTTCTTAAGTATGAAATTGTGTCAAGTTATTCAATCTCTGAAACTTGATATGAACTGTAATCCTAGGAACATTAAGAAATGGCGGTGTGAACATTAAGAAATATAAGAAGATTACCATGTTGTTGATCAGTAAGCTCCCTTTGCAGAGGTTGGTTCATGAGAATGCTCAAAACTTCAAGGTAATGTGTAATTGCAGTTGTTAGGTCTTGTGTGTTTTCATGATAGTTCTCATACATATCTATTATTTTAATTCATTTTTGCTTCCATTTGAATTGGATACCGAAGGTTATTTGGATTTTGGTTTTTGCAGTGACCGTGATAGATTGGAACTAGAGCTCTACAGTAATATGGGGTTTAGCAGTTCCATTGGTTTTGATGTGTAATCAAATTTTCTAACTGTTGTTTAGCAGTCCCATTGGTTTTGATGCTTATATCCACATTGAATTCTGAATGTTATGTAACAGAATGCAGTAAAAAAATTTGACTAAACGTGTATTTGTCTTGTAAGATTTTTTATTTATTTTTTACTCATTGTGACATTTTTGTTGAGATTATTGTTAATTAGTATTTGACTAAATGTGTATTTGTCTTATAAGCATTTGACATTGCGGCAAAAAAAAAATTGCAGACAATATGCTGAATAAAATTAAGTAACATGAAGAATTACTCTTAGAAGTGCAATAATTGAAAATAGGTAAAGAAACAAATATTGATGTTATTATTTTATTTTTTTGGTTTGTAACCCTCTGGTTCCTAGGGGAAGGGCCCCTAGTAGTCCAGAATTCGGCCGTGAGATAAGTAAAGTTTGGCCAAGAAATTGTTCCACTCATAAATAAAACCCGGGTTCTCTTGAAATCCGTCCTTTGGTGAAACTCATTAACCACTTGAGCCCAATGACTTGATTAATATTGATGTTGTTATTACTATAACTCTGTTTCTCAAATGACTTGCCTGAAGGAAAGCTTCTTGCACTCACTCTCATGCAATAAGCAACGCGTGAATTGGAGATAGTGTTAGTACCAAATTTGAGAATGAATGATGAAATGAGTACAACCAATATAGGAATAGAAGTTAGTAGAGTAAACAGTCACTTTGGTCCCTGAAAGTGGCACTCGCTGTCATATCAGTCCCTGAATCATTAAAAAATAATTTAAAATCCCTGAATGTAACTTCCGTTAGTCAAAACAGTCCCCGACGTTAATTTTTGCGAGAGAACCGTTTAATAGTGCTTATGTGGCTGTTTTGTTGACTTCATTGACCGAAACGTGTCACAAATTGAAGTCACGTTAGAAGGACCAAATTGAAGGCAAAAATTAACAAAAAGGAAGATGGATGGTTATTTCTATTTGGTCCATTTCACTTTTTCAAACACACTTCATCTCACACAAATTTAACAGTATACCCTCACTCTTCTTCTTTTTCATCAATCACCCTTCCTCCATTTGTTGGGTTTTTGTATGTTGGCTACAATTTTGCAAAAACTAACTCTAGCCAAAATGCTGGACAAGATGCTGTAGCATATGAAGTACAGCGCTACTGCTACTGTGTTGCGCAAATTTTTTATATAAAATCTCAGAAAGATTTGTTTGAGAATAAAAGATTGTGCACGTTTTAACAGACCAAGCTGCACCTTGTTCCTTAAGTTTCTGAAGACGGTTTATATTATTTATCTCAATAATATAATTGAATCTTTGAAGAATATATATTTGAAGTAAATCTTTTAAAGAATATATATTTGAAGTAAATCTTTTTGAAGAATATATATTTGAAGTAAATCTTTTTGAAGACAATCTTTGAAGAATATATATTTGAAGTTAATCTTTTTGAAGATAATCTTTGAAGAATATTTATTTGAAGTAAATCTTTTTGAAGACAATCTTTGAAGAATATTTGAAGTAAATCTTTGTGTTGATTATCTCAATGGTCCAGATTTATTCTGAAGGCTTTTCTTGTGCAACAAGTACCTGCTATCTCAAGGCTATATATATGAGGTCTAAATCATTGTTTCAAAGTATCTAAAGCCGTGTTTACTAAAGGTGTGTGTTTTAGGGTTTTAGAGTTTTGTTTGTTTATTGTGAGCCTTCCTTGTGTCATCTTGATGCAAGTTTAGGACTGGGTTTATCGAGTTGTATTGTTTAATTCTCTTAAGCTTTTAAGCACGGAGAATAGGTTGTGTGAACTTGCTCCAAAGCTTTTAAGCACGGAGGTAGGTTTGTCTAAGTGATTCAAAGTTTCTGTTACAGTGAGTAACGTTCTGAATATTGTTCTGATAGGAGTGAGACGGGGTCTCATATCTAGGAGTTCCTAGGTAGAGTATAGCACGGGTAGTAGCTAGGCGATAAGTTTTAAACGGGGCGTTTGCTGAGAACTTAGAACTAGTACTATTATAGTGGATTCCTCCTGGATTGGTATCCCCCAGAGTAGGTCGTGATTACGCCGAACTGGGTTAACAAACCTACTGTGTTTTTACTATTTTGCTATTTTACTGCTGCATTATTTTCTGTGATTTATTGCTACGAACATTGCTGTAGCATCTTGCGTAGCATCTGTCTACAGGGTGTCAGATTTTCACCATTGTTGCTGGTTATTAAGTTCACTAGTGTGGTCTAAGGTGATCGAGCAAGCCTACAATTTCTGCAAATCAAGGTATTGTTTGTCATTCTCTTCTATTTTTTCACTTTTTTTGCGCTTAAAATGGTGTTCTTGTGTTGGGTTTGGTAGTTTGTTAAGTTTTGTTGTTGTTATTGTTCCCTCAAAGCACAACTTTAAAGATTACAGTGTGTTAGTGTCTATGTGGTTGTTAACATTGTTGCTATTTTAGGGCTTTTATGATACTCGTGTTTCTTGTTGTTTAATGCTTTTGTAAAAGTGTATTTGTGGTTGTTTAGTTGTGTTCTATAGTTATATTTTAACATTAGATTTTTTTTAGGGTTTCAAAAAAATGTAATGTATTTGAATGTGTTTCTAAATGATTGTTTTGCTATCATTTTTAGGATGGAAACTGATACTGGGTTAACACTGATTTTCCACCATGGTGGAGATTTCGTTAAGTTTGGAAGCACTGACTTGCAGTAAATTGGAGGTCAAATGTGTGTGTGGGACAAACTTGAAGCTGATTTCCTCAACAAATTTGACTTAGAAGCCATGGTGAAGAAGTGTGGAAGGTACTTTAACATTAGCCATATATGGTACTTGCTCCCTGAGATGACCATGTTTCATGGTTTAAGAAAATTGGTTAACGATAAAGACTATTTGGACATGGTTTTTGTTGCTATGGATAACAATAATGAGATCGAGTTGTATTTTGAACATGGCGTAGAGGTCCCTCAATTCATCGCACCTACAAGTGATGTCGGGCCTGAGGTGGAAGTGCAACATGAGCCTGAGGTGGAGGTGCAAGATGAGCCTGAGGTGGAGGGGCAAGTTTCTGATGCTAAGACTGAGGTGGATGTTGATTATGATGCTAAGAGTGAGGAGGATAGTGATTCTAATTATGAGACTGATGTGGATGGTGATTCTGATGCTGAGAATGCAAATTTAGATGCATCCTTTCTATGACCTAATGATGATGGAGGTGAGGCTCAAGAGAATATCATTCTTGAAAATGTCATTAATTCAAGTAGTGAAGAAGAATGGAATTCTTATCATTCAGAGGAGTTAAAAAGCCCCATTAGCACCGATGATGAATTTGAAGGTAAGGAGAGAAACGTATTTCCACAATATAATGAAGCTGAATTTGGTCAAGTCCATCTAGAAATAGGCATGGAGTTTGAAATAGTAACAACCTTTAAAAATGTTGTTAGAGATTATTCTATAGCATTAGGAAGATCATTTAAATCGGTAAAGAATGACAAGGAAATGGCAAGAGCTAAATGCAAGAATGAAGATTGTCCTTGGGAAATATTGTGTTCATGGATTAAGGTGAACAGGAGCTTTCACATTAAGACATTTGCAACTGAACATTCTTGTCCAATGTAGAAACCATATAATTGCTTGTAATTTCAAATCAACATGCAATATTTTGGAAACAATTGGATTATGTTTTTCTTTTTTATCATCATTCATTTCATTCAGATGCAAGTTAAGTAGTGAAATATAGACCAAGATTGGTCAATGCATAATCTCTCTAAGGGAACTCATTTCGCTGTTCCCTTAGAGAGATCTTTGACAAGCAATAA
Organism: Trifolium subterraneum; assembly: GCA_951799995.1. Classification (NCBI taxonomy): domain Eukaryota; kingdom Viridiplantae; phylum Streptophyta; class Magnoliopsida; order Fabales; family Fabaceae; genus Trifolium; species Trifolium subterraneum. Next base: position 14,814,471 of record OX637462.1, on the reverse strand, counting down.
AGCTATGCTGACAAGAACCAAGCAACAAAACTAAAGAAAAACAGTCACTAACTCAGCTTGGCTGTCAATACATCAAAAGCCAGTATAGCCCAATAAAAATTAGACAAACAAATAAGCACCACAGACAGCGGCAAAATATCGATAGCAGAACTGAGAAGTACATAAACGGAATACATCAACTAGTTTTAACGATTTCAAATCAAAGAATGGTAGATACCTTAACAAACATGTTCCCTATGCTACTTTTCCCTACATCAGGATCATGACGTGACCAAATAACCCTTATCGCATTTCCATTCAAGTTAGAATGATTCTTTAGCTCAATTGCACGAATTGCTGCAATAACCAAAACTAGATAGAACAAAACAAGTTAACATTAACAAAGTAAACACACACAAGCAACAAATACATGCATGATTATTTAGTGTATGATTTTGAAATAACAATTGACATTCAAATTAATTTAAGAACTACAATGCATAAATTCATTTACAGGGTCTAGACTACTTGTATGTAGACAGTGATTATACCAAAACACACAACAAAAACCACATACAAGACCTGCTCCTAAGAACACCATATCAGAACAATCTTAACTATTAACTGCACATCATGAAAACTTAGTGTTATAAAAATTAAACTCAAGTATCAGACAACACCAAATCAGTATAATCAACTGGTGAACACACAGTGCATCCACGGAATTCATCTGCATTCAACATGAACCAGCCATAACCTAGGAAGCCACAAATTACGCTTCTAGAAATTATTTATTTATCATTGTTATGACATATCTTTGCTAAGAAAATGCTCGTTTTCAGAATTCGAGTGAAAAAATGAGTCAATTCTAGTCCAACAGATAAAGAATACAATGGGATACACCATGTTAAGACAACTCTATGGACAATAGGGGAGGAACTATACAATCATCAACGACAAAGTCCGTGAACTTGTATGTCTTGGCATTCTTTCAAAAGTATTGTTACCTGTAGCAAAGTTTGTCAAACTTAAATGATGGCAATTCAGAGACAACATAAATTGATAAATGCCTTTTGTCAATTATCCAAATGGTAATAAGAACATGTACCATTTAACAACCTAGCAATGGGAATAAACTGTATGTCTATAGAACAGTGCAATGGAAAAGTGAGCACCCTTGAGTGTGGACATGTTTGTAGTTCAGAACAATCTAGAAATACCATTTACCCCCCAAAGGTCAGTCAAACTTAACAGTTATAATAATGAATAGAAAAACATCATCTGAACTTATGATTTACCATCAGGAAAATGAAAATAAATTCATAAAATTAGTCCAAGAGACAGCCAAGGAAAAGGAAAAGAAACTTCATATAATAAACCTTGATGATGTACTCAACATTGACTTCATAAAATTGGTCCAAGACATATGGAAAATTCAAAACAGACAGATAATTAAAATTTCCAGCCATCTTAGATTCCATGTACACATCATATGTGCTTTTTCAACCTTTTTTTTCATTCCTGAAACACAACCAACTAATTGCATGTCATGTGTATTATACAGACCAACTAATTACTATGGCTGGTGTCGCGGTGATTTTTGGATGTCGAGTTATTTATTAACTTCGAATCACAATTTAATATTCCACCACCGATCTTTAATTTATCCGAGGGAAAGGGAAAAAGTTCGAAAAACACCCTTTTTTAGAGATCAAGGTCCGGGGGTTGGTTATACGAAGGGAAGGTACTAGCACCCTAAGTATCCATAGTATCCTATAGGAACCTCTTGTTTTTATTCTAACTTTGCGTTTAATTTTAATTGCTTGTAAAAAATATATAAGTGTAGGAATTAAAGGGATGATAAAAAAAAAGTTTAAAGTGAAAAAGAAGAAATTTTTTTTTTGTTGATTTTATTTGATTCGCCGAGACAAGTCTCATGCCTACGTACCCGAGGGATCAAAATCTCGTAGTTCGGGGTAAAAATTACGAGTAAATTTGTTTGTTTAATTTTAAGGTTTTGAAAATGGTTTTAAAGACCAAAAAGCCAAAAGTGGCAAAATGTGAGTTTGATTGATGTTAGTTTATGAAGAAAGTCTAAATGGTTAAATTGATTGAGGTTTGATTTATGAAAAGAGACGTGAACACTTGGTTTAAAATCCAAGGTTTATTGATAAAAGGTTTGAGTGATAAAAGACACTTGGTTTAAAATCCAAGGTTTTTGCATGATTAAAGATGTTGATTGAAGAAAATGCACTTGGTTTAAAATCCAAGGTTTTTTACGATAAAAAAGAGCACTTGGTTTAAAATCCAAGACACTTGGTTTAAAATCCAAGTTTTGCGATAAAAAGAATTCTTGGGTTAAAATCAAAGGTTTTCACGATAAAGGAGGCCTTTGGTTTAAAATCCAAGGCACTTGGTTTAAAATCCAAGTTTTGCGATAAAAAAAACTCTTAGGTTAAAATCCAAGGTTTTCACGATAAAAAGGGCCTTTGGTTTAAAGTCCAAGGCACTTGGTTTAAAATCCAAGTTTTGCGATAAAAAGAACTCTTGGGGTTAAAATCCAAGGTTTTCACGATAAAATAAACGTTTGCTTTAAAGTCCAAAGTTTTAAAAATGTTCGATGACAAAAAATATTTTTGTGCTTTTGAGAATAAATTGCTTTGATATTTTGAAGAGGTGTTGACCTCATTTTTGACAAAAAATAAAGAATTGGATAACGGTTGCACGCGAATAATAATACTAATGTTGCAACAAATAATTTAAACGCGAAGACAATTCGCAATGATATTTTCACCAAAGCCACGTCTTTTCTCTCGGAATTTAACATTACGCGTATTGGCGGAAATTAAATATGCATGAAATGCAATTTTTTTATTTAGGAGTACATTGGTTCCTAATTACATTCTAAAATATTTGCGAGAAAATAAACATGAAATGATGCAAGAGAGGGGATGCTATGCAATTTTATTTATAGATTACACTCGGCTTAATTACATTCTAAGTTCAAGAGCAAAATAAATGGTGATTAAGAAAACACAATACACACACTACAACAATAATAATAACGGTGCAAAAAAAATAAAATAATAAATGAATATGATGAGATGATATAATTGGACTAAGTAAATAAACATAAATAAATATTAGATTAGAGAAGGTTGATAAGTTAATGATAACAAAATTAATATGCATGAATAAAATGTTAGGTTAGTGAGTAACTATCATAAAAATAAACTTTAAGATCTAAAAAGATCTTTATTGTTAGTGCAATAATTTGACTCAAAAGCCTAAATAAGCATTTGTTCAAATAAGCACTTATTTGCATAAGCTACAAAACAAAGGAATAAAAATGACTTATTTAAATAAGCTAATAAATTAAGAATTTGTGATCTAAAGAGATCTCTCATGTTAGTGCAAGAATTTGACTCAAAAGCCTAAGTAAGCTCTTGTTCAAATAAGCACTTATTTGCATAAGCTAAAAAATAATAATAAAAAAAACAAGCAGAGGGGGGAGAAGATATTAAAACGAAATGAAAGGGGGGTGCGAAAAGCACTGATGAGGTCCAGGCCCAAGGCCCAGTCCGGGTCAACAGGAAAAAAACAAGTCAACAAAAAAAAAATCCAGTGTGAAGCACTGGATTGGCTTCACGTTTTACCACTGTCAGATCTTCATTAAATGAGATCTGACGGCCACGATCCTTAGCCGTTACGGACCGTTATATGCATCTAACGGTCACGTTTTAAACTGGTAGAAAAAGGGAGAAACACGTTGGATCTTCTTCTCCGGCGACAACAACAACTTTCGGTGACTATTCCGGTCACCGGAGTTTTCAAAATGGACACGAAATCGCCCAAGTTATATACCGTTCTCTTCGTTTTTTCGTGTAGATTTCAAAAACGACATTAGTTTTTTCAAATCATGCTTAGAAAATGAAAAATGAAGAGAAAAAGTTTAAACTTGAAAATACAGAATCACTATACAGTTCGAAATAACCCAAATTGATCAATGGAAAAGCTTTATAATGTGCTTATGAACGTAAATCGAGCGAGAAAAACCTTTGGGAAGCTTCAAATTGTTCTCTTGGATCTACACTTTTTTTGAGCTTTTGGGTGGTTTATTCATCAAATTTATAACGTTGAGATTGTTGTTTATGGTTGGGAAATGGTTACTATAAACATGTATGGATGATTGGTGAAGAGAATTTGGAGTTTTATTTGTGTTTGTGATGAAAACGAAAATTGAAGAAAATGTGAAAATGAAGAGAAATTTTGGGTTGTTTTTTGGTGTGATTCTTTTTGTGATTTTCGTCCCCCTCTCTCTCATCAAGTAATGGTCCTATTTATAATGAGAAATTAGGTTAAATGAGGATAGAATTGGAAAGCAAGGAAAGGGTACTTTGGAATTTTGCTCAATGAGATATTTTGTGATTTTTTTGCACATGTGTAGTGATTTTTGTGTGATGAGGTGGTGAAAAAGAACCTTCTATTCTCAATTGTGATTGAAATTGGTCAATGATTTTTGTGATTTTGGTTTGTAATGAAAATGAGTGAAAAATGATTAAAAATGAATTATTGTAAAAAAGTGAAAAATGAAATAATAGCGGACAAGGGGTAAAATGATCATTTTTGGGCTTTAAATCAAATGAGTATGAACAAAACAAATTTTATGTAAAAGAGAAAAAATAGAAAAGATAAATTTTGAGGTTTCTTGCAAATGAAGAAACCTTTATGTATTACTTAGTAAAAGGGTAAAATTGGAAAATAAAAAAAAAGTTTATGAATAAATGTTAGTCAAAAATGGAACTTTAAAATAAACGGTGAAAATAAATGCAAAAAATATAACACCCATGTCAATTTATCTAGAATATCGACAGAAGTGCACATAACTGAATCGGAAAACATTAAATTACATTACAATTCGCCCGAATACATAAATAGGATTACAAAATCCAAAGGAAGAATGCTAAATTGAGCTAACAACTGAAAACATAAAGAACCTAAATCTTATACAAAATATTAAGATAACATAACATCAGCTCAACTAGCATGATCCAAGTATCTGAACTTCATGCTCGAAGACCATGATATCCTGAGCAACCTGTTTATCTGAAAAAAATAAATAGGCGTGGGATGAGACTTCTAAGCCTCAGTGGATTCCAACTACCCGACTAATGGTGACTACACCGGGGCAACTGAGCTAATAGTTCTCTAATCCTGATAGTCAGTCCATAACATAATATTTTTCATAACATAACATAGCATGATTAAATAAAGGTATAACACAGATTATTTATCTTGTTCGTTTTACGAGGACACTCTTGAGGTGAGCCGGTCTCAAGAGGCCTACCAAATCCGTCACCAATCTTCGTGAACTAAGCACATATGGCACGGCATACAGCATCACAATTTTTCTTATCATAACATGATGAAATTCTAATTTAGAATTTCCATAACGTGGCACAAAGTAACCACCATAATTGACTGACTTTCCTTAACTTAACTTAATATTCCTGAATTGTTATCCTGCCCATGAATTCCCTCCCAGGGTATTTCTAACTTGTCCTGATTTCCTGATATTCCTAACAGGACGTGTAATTAACATTTTAATCAAATATTATACCTGTTTTATTCACAGAAACGCATCTAGAAAGGTTGGGGATTCAAAAGTGTAAGACTGTTCACAATTTCCAAATTATGCAGAGTTATGAGCCTATATTCTCGCTTAGTGAGAAACACTTTCGCTTAGTAAGCTTTGATAATCAAGCATTCTTAACTGTCTCGTCATAGCTTGTTACCACTCGCATATCGAGAACAAGTCAGAATGTTTTAGTGTCAAAGCGAGTCCAAGCGAAGGATACTCGCTTAGCAAGGCTATCGGTTCTTAACTTTGTTTTACAATTTTCATCAGTTTTGCATAAAACTCTTACTACAATCCCTTTCCTTACTAGCCATGAATATCACAGTATATATTACATGATTAAAATGGAGAGAAGCTTTGGGATTAAGATTCCCTCGTACAAAATTTAATCCTAAACTTATGTTGTCATACCATTTCATATATTGGGGAATCTAACATAATATCTAATCTAATATTATCATGCATAATTTCTTTGGGCAACTAAAGGTACTATAATCTATACTAAAAGTTGAGCTTCTAAAGGAACCCACCTCAAAGTCGCTTGAACAATACCAGAGACACTTCCAGAGTTCGCCGAAACGTATAATTTGCAACCGAAAAGCTTTGAAGTCGTAATCAGAATTTTCTGCATAGTTCTGCATCATATGTCCAACTTCAGAAAATCCTAGAGACCTCAATTCTTGTCCAAAAATTATGAAACTGGTACCGAATCGAAGGTAATTTCGTTAGCTAAACGCAGAATCAAACGGAAATTCAAACGGAGCCACATAGAGTGAGAACTCACCATTTGAGTGCAGCCCTGTCCAACACGAATTCTGCAAAACTCCTGTGTTGGACCTTCCACTTCAAAAATTCGCCCAGACCTCATTTCTTCATATAAACTCACGAGGCTGGTACTCAAAGAACCGGAATTGTGTTAGCTAACCATAGAATCAAGCGGAATCTCAATCGGAGTTACAGGGAAGACTTAATTACCGTTTGAGTGTAGACCTATTCTAACACGGATTCTGCACAAACTCTGCATAGGTGATCCAACTTCAAACACGTTTTCAGGGCTCTTCACTAAGCCAAATGCTACAAAACGAATAACTACACTGAAGGGATTTTCGTCTAGTTTCTGAAACTTCAACAATCATTTAAATCCAAGTTACAGGGTGGAAGTTATGAAGGAAATACCATCTGTAGGTCCATACGAAATTTATGCAGAAATTCCTTACCATGTTCTTCCATGAAATCAATTGCATCTTACCTAGCTTCCCAACAATCCTTGATTTAATAAACTCACATGCAATCATTCACACATAAGCAAAATCAAAATTTGAAAGAATAGAGGAATGGGTGTGATTCGGCCAAGAGGAAAAGAAAATAGAAAGATGGAGCTTACTTGATTCTATATCTCATGAGGATTCTGAATCTGAAATTGCATGTTCCATTCACTAAGGATCAAAGGAATTTAGAGGAGGAGTTGTTGTTGTTCTCATGCGTGAGAAGAGGAGGAGGGAGAGATGAGTTTCTCAACTCCCTGATTTCCACTTTCAGGGAAAGAAAAATGAATGAGGAATGGTTTATCTCTTGATCATGTGGCTTATATTAGAGAAGTGGGTCCTACTTGTAATGGTCTTCCTTCCACCACATATATCCATGCACTAATAGTTCCACTAAGAATAATGCTAATTGTCCATTTCACCCTTCAACTTATTACTTAAACATGCTTATGCCTTTTATCTAAATCATACTTTGTTCAATTATTCTTCGAGTAAATCCAATAATCATCTCTAATTATTATTACTTCTAATAATTAATGTGGGATGTTACAAAAAACCAAATAATTATTAATCTAAAATTAAATGCGTTAAGCAGCGTAAATGGAATAAAATACTAATTTTACATTTTTCTAATTTTAATGAATAAAAAATGATAAAAAATAATATAAGGTATAAAAATGAAAAAAAAGAAATTAAAATTTAGGATGGTCAAAAAATGGGGTATGACAGATGCCCCTATTTAAGTTTCTTCTACCGGAGATTAAAAAGAAAAAGATGATTTTTTATTATGTTTTTGTTTTGGTTCGACGGTGGAAGAGATTTAAATACAGAGTACACCATTTTTTGACCAGCCTAAACTATAAAATGCTATGATATGAGTGTTATGCTTATGAATGTTTGTATGTAATGAAGATTATTTGATAAAAGTAATGAAGACCGATAAAGTCTTGTATGCGGACATAAAGCAGTAAAGTCATGTGTATGGACAAAAGTAAAGACGGAAAGCAATAAAGTCCTGTGTGCAGACAGAAGCAGATAAAGTCCAATGTGAGGACATAAGTAAAGACAAAAAACAGTAAAGTCCAGTGTAGGGACAGAAGCGATAAAGTCCAATGTGAGGACAAAAGTAAAGACAGAAAACAGTAAACTCCAGTGTAGGGACAGAAGCGATAAAGTCCAATGTGAGGACAGAAGTAAACACAGAAAACAGTAAAGTCCAGTGTAGGGACAGAAGAGATAAAGTCCAATGTGAGGACATAGGTAAAGACAGTGCCTACCAACATTGTGGGATGATGAGGACACAACGAGGAAATAAATTGTCTGCTGTCATTGTGGGAGAGCGAGACACAACAAGGAAAGATATTTTTTCTTGACCAGACGCGCTGGAGATGATTTCTTTTGGGGAAATTTAACTGTAAGTTTGCAGTTGATTGTTTGCAAAACCTGCCACTTGAAATGTGTTTGATGGTGACATCTCTAGACCAGACACACTGGGGACGACCCTTTTTTTTTGTGAAATATGAATGATGGAGACATCTCTGGACCAAATTCACTGGGAATGACTCTTTTTTGTGATGTATGATTGATGGAGACATCTTTAGACCAGATACATTGGGGATGACTCTTTTGTGATGTATTGAAGCAAGACACATGATGGTCAATGCGGTACGTGTGAATGATTTTGTGTGCATGTTGCATGTGAATGATTTTATGTATGGATATGTGAATGATTGTATGTATGTATGAATGTATATCATGAAACTTGTATTTGTATGACTGAATGATATTTGTACATGACTGGATGAGATAAAAGTTTGACGGTAAGATGAGCACTGGGCCGACGTATCCGTACAACCACTCAATAGTTCTCCACTGGGGGCAGCACTTTTAAAAGTGAAATAAATCAGATCCTCGAGGTAAAAACCCGGTATGGTATGTCAGTTCATGGTAAGAATGATTGCTTCTTGGGGTAAAGCCCATCGGTCAGAGGTCTGGCTGAAGTCGCCATTTTGTACACTGGAACCGAAAATTTTCTCATGGTCTTGTTTTGACAGTCACGCATTTGCCTTTTTTTTTTAAATCCCTAACTTTTGCCTGAATCGCCCTTTCGGGTTTTCAATCCACCGGGAATAATATTTCTTTTTTTGTTTTGCCCCTAATTTTTGCCTGGACCGCCCTTTCGGGTTTTCAATCCACCGGGACGCTCATTTGTGCCTAAGCCGCCCTTTCGGGTTTTCAACTTAGCGAGCTGTTCTATTTTGCTTTTTCTTCTTCTTTTTTTTTGATAGAAAGAATCAAGATTGATATGCTGATATGCAAACTTCTCAAAGAGATGCCATTTGCTGTTAATATGCAAACTTCCCAAAGAGATGCCATTTGCTGTTGATATGCAAACTTCCCAAAGAGATGCCATTTGCTGTTGAATGAGCCTCCCAAAACGAGTCTCAGCTTCTTCTTTCACTGGGGAAAAGAAAACCACACAAGCTTCTTAAAGATAACCACTTGCTGGGGATTACCAGAAAACAATCGAGTTCAGTATTCAATTGAGGAATGTTGGATCACATGCTCAACATATTATAGTAACACACATGTCCATAAGAACCCAAAATATCAACTCGATGATTATTGGCTCAAGGAGGAAGAAACATAACAACTATCTTGGCAGATCTGGATTCCCCCTAGAAACCACTTTAGGTGCCCCAAGTGAGTGAAACCTTGACTTCGAATCTTTGAAGGGTATGCCCCTGGATATAAAGACTTGCCCCTGATTGGTGGGTTCCTGAAATAATTTGCCCCAAGTTAGGAGCGTTTTCAGTTGATTCGCTCTTGATTAGACCATTTGATTGAATTTCCTTGATGCCAAATATAAATTTGCAAACAAAATTGTTTCTTTTGAAAAGTGTTTATGATGTAACGTACATGCAAGTTTTGGAATCGGTTTTTTTTTTAGAAAACACATGTGGTGTGTGTAAAAGATAGTTACTCAACAAACACGTGGAGTCAGTTTTAACAATAATTTTGCTGATTATGCTTTCAAAATAAACCTAGCTTCAATTAGGTCTTTTGAGGGTTATAACGTGGCTTGATTCATGGTTTTGAAAAGAAAAGATTATTAGGCTCAAAATTCTGTTTTAACCCACCCACTTCTTTGATGTTCTTCATTCCTACATTCAATTAATTCATCCGACACGCTTTGGTTGACAAGATGATTTTTTTTACCATAATGTTTGAAATTGACGCTTTGGTCGAAGCTTTGATAAGATTCTTGAAGTGACAGTCACTTTTTCATTCACAAGCTTGTTTTCATCATTTTTGCTCTTAATCCCTTATTTTTGCATGGACCATTTTTTTGGATTTCGTGGTCCATCGGGAGGCCCTAAATTTTGCCTAAGTCTGTTACTTAGCGGGCTTTTGTTTTTTTGTTTTATTTGTCTTTTTCATGTAGGACGATTGTGACTGCCACATGCTATTGTGAGTTTTGTCTACTCATGACTTCCTCTATCTCAACTGATTTACCCTCTTGTATTGGGATGTATCATTGAATTAATTGAAAGACTACCCTGCCCCAGGTCAAGATTAAGGATTTTTTTTTTAATAGAAAGAACACCAACTTCTGGCTCAAAGGGGTTGACTGCGGATTATCTCCTTATTTCTCCGGTGTTTGGAAAGTGAAACAATGCCTTACATCATCAACCGGGTATTACTAATGAAAGCATATATTAGCGCATATCAGCAATTTTAAACATTTAATTTACATCATCCTCCCCTCAAGTTCGAAAAGTGAAATAGAAAAAATATCGCCGTTTTATGATGGCACAAGAAAAGAGTGAATACGAATGGATGAATTCCAAAATATGCATGCTCATTGTTTAGAAATTTTAATTAAAAGATACAACTTTAAAATGCAAATAAATGTTTGGCAAGAAAGAAATTGCAATTGGAAAATAAAAGGCCTAGTGATCCTAGGGACAAGCTTCTTGATAATCTTGAATTAAAATGACAGAGGACCCATGATTAGGCAGAGGATGAACTTTGAACATTAGGGTTCTCATCCTTGAAAGATAGCACCTTGTTGCGGATTAAATCCTGAACAGCTTTCTTGAGAGGATATCAACGTTCTACATCATGGACAGGGGCCCCTTGATGGGAGACACAGGTTAGATCACTGCGGTACCAGGGAGGTAGTACTGTTGGCACAGGTGTTGGAACAAAATATGTGTTAGTACACACCCTTAAGTTATGATGATAACAAAGTATTAAATGGACAATTGATGTTACTAATGTTTAAATTAAGTGTGCAGGAGAATCCAACGTTATATCGAGAGCACATTTAATTTAGACTCTGATGAAACCTATGGAAGTCTGAATCTTTACACTCTGAAAGATTTCAGAAGCTACAACGTGGTCAGAAGCTAAACAAAGTTCAGAAGCTCAAAGAGGATCAGAATGTCTACAAGAGATCAGAAGCTCAGAGAAGTTCAGAAGCTCAAAGATGTTCAGATGCCTACAAGAGTTCAGAAGCTATCTGCTAGTCATGAGTTATTCAGAAGATGAAGACGTTCAGAAGCGGAATTACGAAGGACTATCAGAGGCCATTCATTCAAGACCAATCAGACTCCAAGTTATCAAAGGTTCATCAGAAGCAAAAGAATTCCCCAAATCATCAGAAGGGCTACATCAACTATTCTTATCAAGCCTGATGATTTGTTCTAAGGACAACTAATTACAACGGTCACAAAGGATGTGATCCTACTCTCTCTAGGAGCTAGTTGTATCTTATTACTGTACTTTGGACAAACAGTAAAGGTGAAGCTTCACTGCAAAAGAAGACGTGGCTTTACTCAACGGATACTCAAAGACTACAGCTGTCCATTTTACAACGGGAATTTCTCCAACGTCTCAATGTCTTTCTCAACTCATATAAATATGCAAAAGAAAGAATTGATGACTAACGATCTTCATTAGAAAACATCTCTCAGAATAAAGTGAAAATTTGAATTGTAATAGATAACATCTCTCAAATGAAGTGAGAATAGAAACTAGCTTAAGCCTCTGAAGTTATTATGTTTGTAATAAGTTTAAGCTTAGAAGTTAGTATTACTCCTGCGTGAGTAATTGTAAGTCTCCTGCTTAGTGTAGAAGCAAGAAAATCTTCTGCTTAGTGTAGAAGCAAGTAAGTCTCAATCTTAGTGATTAGAGCAAAGAAGTCTTATGCTGAGTGTAGGAGCAAGGAAGTCTCTCTGTCTTGTGTGACTTAGAGCAGGAAGTCTTAAGCTTGTGTGCTTGGGCAAGGAAGTCTCTGATCTTGTGTGATTAGAGCAAGGAAGTCTCTCTGTCTTGTGTGACTTAGAGCAGGAAGCCTTAAGTCTTGTGTGACTTGAGCAAGGAAGTCTCATGCTTGTGTGCTTGAGCATCTGATTGTAATCTTAGTGATTATAGTGAACTCCCTTGGAAGCAAGGGACTGGAGTACTCTCAATTTGTGAGGGGAACCAGTATAAATTGTTGTGTGTCTTTCTCTCTCTCACTCTCTCATTTACTCCTTCATCATTCACTTAGCCTTAAGTTAATTGTGTGAACAATTCCGCTGCTTAAAGACTCTGATAGATTTAAACATCTTGAAAAGTTTTTAAATATCTAAAATACAATTCAACCCCCCCTTCTTGTGTTTTCTCCACGCACCTTCAATTGGTATTAGAGCTCCGGTTCTGTTGGTAAATCACTTAACCGTGAGACAGTCAAGATCCAAAGGAGAAAAACACCATGGCTCAAAACATGGATGATTGGAAGCAGAAGTTATATCAACAAGTTGCTAATATTATCAAGGAAATTGAAGATGGACTGAACTTAAATGAAGATCTGAGCAACAATCAAAATCCTTCCACATCAGGGGTTAAACAAACTTCAAAAATTGAATCTACAACTACTACTCTTTGCTTCATTGGTGATGATAATGAAAGCATTCAGAAAGCAACAATAAATGGTTTGTTAGATCAATTTGAGGAGTTTAGAATGGAGGAAAATGAGAGTATTGGAGAAATGAGCTTAAGATTTCAAGCCATCACAAGCAAGCTTGAAGACTTCAACAACAAACTCAGCAACAAAGAGCTTGTAAGCAAGTTGCTGAGAAGTTTGCCTCTGAATTGGAATGCAATTTCAAATACTATAGAGGAAACTGAAGACATCAACTCAATGAATCCTGAATCATTGATTGATTTACTCAGAGTCCATGAATTGACTCTGAATGATATGCAAGAGTTGAAAGGTGAAGAAGCAGAAGAAGCAAGGAAAGGAAAGCAAGCATTGGAACATGAAGGTCTTGTTGAAGAACCTGATGAAGAATATCTTGAAAGGTTTTCAAGAAAAATTCAAAGATGGTACAACTTCAAGAAGAATGGAGGAAAACTGGCTAAAGGAATGACAACCTGGGATGTACTAGACAACTTCTCTAAAGATGAATCTGAAAGAGCACTAGGAGCTGAAGGATCAAGTTCTGAAGATGGTTCAGACTCTGAAGATTCAAGTTCTGATGGAAAGTCAGAACCTGAGAACATAGACAATATCCAGAGAAAAATGAATCAGGTATATTCTCATCTTTCCAAAGCAAAATTGATCAAGCATCTTGAGAAGACTTTACTTAAACTCTCTAATAGTCAGCAGAAGTATAAAAAGCTTAAAGCAAACTATGAGAATTTAAGTAAGCAAGCAAATCACTCTGAAGATCTTGTACAAAAAGATTTTATCAAAACAAAAGATCTTAAGAATGATTATGCTGTGTGTTACAAACCCTTTGAGCACTCTCCTGCTTTCAAAGAGTATTGCAACACAAATGCTGATCAAAATAAAATTGTTTCTATGCTTTGCAACCTTAAGACCAACAATACTAATGGGATTGGATACTCTAGTAATAAAACACTAGAGGAACCAAGCTCATCAGTTATTGATGGAAGTTTCTCACTCCCTAATCTTTACACTACATTTGTATCTGATAGCACTCAGATAAAACAAATGAAGGATAAAGATTTGGCAAGTAACAATCTAGGACCCTCAAGCAAGTGGGTACCAAGAGACAAAATAGTTTACTTGATTGCAGGTGAATCAAAGTCTCTGAACCTTCCAATCACATGGATGCATGTGAATGTGAATGGAAGAAGAACAATTGTGCATAGAAGGCACATTTTTGAAGAGTCAGATGGGGAAGAAGATGTAATGGATTACATAAGGAACAGGAGGGAGTATGAAGAATTTGAAGATTGTTTTGAAAAAGACTTTGATGATAGCAACTCTCTTTGGTGGGATGAATGTTTAGAATTTGACCTAGAGAGAGATTGAGCTTGAACAAAATGTCATCAAAACAAAAGAGCTTCAAAATCAGGTAAGTAATTCTCATCTCATAAATGACAAGTCAGAGGAATAACTTTCAAGGTTAAAAAGGTTTCTTAGGATACTTGATTTATTTCTCAAAAATGTTCAGAATTAAAAACCTTGAAAAATCCTGTCTGAACATATTTTTAAATATCCTGAAAGACACATTCTCAGACTCTGACATATTTTGGATCTCAGCATCTGAAGTAGTCCAGACTCTGAGAAACTTTTTCAACCTCTGAAGGTTAAGCCTCTGACAAGGAAATGAATTGCAAACGTTTGAGTGTCTTTCCACTAAAACGTTTTGGCGCTAAATAGACAACACGTACACACGTTCTGATTGGGTTGAAACAGTTAATGATGGTTCGCTTTCTTTTTTTTTTTTAATATATTGTGTGCTTTAATTTATTTTACTGTCTTAAACAAAATCATTTAAACACTTGCACACTTTACACTATCACATCCCTCACCCTCGTCTTTCAAAACTAGAACAAATCCCTTCTCTCTGTAATTAGAAAATCCAAAACCCTAACTTCTGAAATGGAAACTTCTACCTCATCAGCTTCTACTACACCGTGTTTGTTTCCAAAGGATTTAGCAGTCAACATCATCAACTGCTCAGAATTATTTAGCAGAGAAAGATCACTCGGAATGGAAGGGAAATCACTCAACTTGGTTATGGAACAACCAGTTGATTTTGAAGGTCTTAGATTAAATCAACACGACATTGAGAAGTTCTTCACTGACCAAAATGGAGGTGTTAGATACATGAAGTTATTAAATGGTCCAATCTACCCTACGCTGGTAAAAGATTTCTGGATTAGGAGCAAGATAGTAACCATGGAAGACTACAATAAAGAAGTGGTTGTCTTAAGGAATTCAAAGCCTGAAAACAAGGACAAGACTCCCGCTGAATTGGGCCTAAGAGAAGTCAAAGAAGAAGAAATTAGGTCGGTGGTGTGTGGATTTGAAATAGTTCTGACCCAATCAAATTTGGCAAGTATTCTACAAATTCCCAATGAAGGAAAATTCAATGCCTTCAGCGCTGTTGAAGCCAAAAATACAGGATGTCTAACTGATATGACAAAAATGTGTTATGAAGAAGGGAAAACTTGTGAGAGCAACAAAAGTGGTGATTTGAAGCCAACACAGAAACTGTTAGCCAGAATCTTGCTTGGATCAATCTTCCCAAGGAGTGGAAGCTCTGATCAACTTTCTTGGGATCATAGATACTTTATCTATTACCTCACTAAAGGATATCAACTGAACTGGGCTAAGTATATCTTCAACCACTTGTGTTAGGCTGTTAATGTTATCCAAAGGCAAACCAAGCCCAATTTTCACATCACTTACCCAAGGATTCTAAGTGAAATTTTCTATCAGTGTGGTGTGATTGATGTGATCAAGGCTGCTGGGCAAGATAACCTGTTAAGGGAACTGAGAGCCTCTATCATCTCGGTGCATATGTTGTCCAACATGTATTTCCTACCAGGACAAGTCTTGAAGCATTTAGAACCTTTGAAACAGCTACCTCACTCAGAAGATTCATTGATAAAGAGACTTAACATTAACATACCTTCTGTTGCTCAAGGTATTGTTAACCAGTACATTCAACTACTGGAAAGCCAAGGAGAACCTTTTGAGATTGAATTAGAAGAGGTGAAAGGGAAAAGGAAGAGATTGGTAAGAACTAGGGTTGAGTCTGAAAAGGGTGAGAGTAAAAGCAAGGCAAAGATAAAGGTTGTGAAGACAAATGTGGCGGTTTTAGATGATGATGATGAGCCTCTGAGGATCAAGAAAAGCAAGATTTCTAAGGAGCTGAAGAAAAAGAAGAATGTTGAGAGCCCCACCATTATTAATTCAGGTACTTTAACTGATCCTAAAGGTCCTGTTGCATTAACTCACGAGACTCAGAACCCCCCAACTTCAAACAAACCATCAGAGTCACCTCTAGAATTTCTTGAACAACACCTAGCAGGTGAACTCCCTCCACAAACCAAATCTCTACAATCTGATAATGTTCCAGACTCTGACACTATTCCAGACTCTGAACAAAATCAGAATTCAACTTCAAACATAGACCAAATCAATTCTGAAACCAACCCATCAAACCAAATTATCTCAGAAATCACTCAACCAGAAATATTTGAGATAGTTCAACTAGAACATGCTCAGTCACAGCCTGAACCATATATCTCACCTGAACATGTTCATTCACAGCTTACACCTCAACCACCCCCTGAAACACAAACAGAATCTCAAATTGAAGTTGAACCAAATGAGACCCCAAACTCACCAACCAGAGATCAGGTTGATGAAATGATCAAAGAATTAACTAATGCGCAATTAAATTCATTTGGTCAGCCTGATCATGATCAACTACAAACAACCAATCAACACTATCAGACTGCTGAGAAAATCAAAGAGGTTGGGATATCTTCAGCATCTGACTATGTTGGATCTAAATCACCTCAACATACCAACACACCCCTTAACTCTGAACCACCCCAAACCAATTCCATAATCCCTGATGTCTTGGGTGAATGCAACAATCTATTTAGGCAGGTACATGAATTACATGAGCTAAGGCAATCTGACATACCTCCATCAGAGTACGCTGCAAAATGGGTGAGTCTAACAGAAGAATTGGTAAAGAAGCTGTATAGACTTCAAGAAGCTGATGTTAAGGAGCGGAAGAGTTCTGCTAAAACGAATACTACTGAAGTGGAAGAGGTCATTCAGATTCAGAAGGACACAGAGAGGAATCAACCTGAATCCTCTTCTGTAAGAACAAGTGATGAGCAAAACCTAATGGAGAAGTTAGCATCACTTGAGAAAAATCTGAATGAGCCTATTTTGGACAATCTGGAAGCAAGTCAAGAGCATCTTAGAAACCCATTATATGAGGCTGAGATTGAAGAAATTAAAACACAAATGAAAAAGTATGTGGGACTGATGGAGGTAGTTAATGCTAAACAGAAGGAAATCATGAGAACTCTAGCTTCTCTTTGTAGCCAACCCCAATTAACCCCCTAGGACTTCTTGTTTGTTTAAGTAATCTATGATCGATATTTTGTTAAGCACATTGATAGGGCTAAGTTCAGTACCTTGTATGGTTCTTTTAACTTCTTTGTGATCATCTGAAATATTAGTTCATTTTATGGTAATCCAAGTGTTTCTATCTTTAAAACTGCTGCTAACTGTTTTACTTCATTCTTAAGTTTAAACTTTTAAATTGACTTTTTACAAACAAGTTCTGTCTTAAAATCTTGTGTTCATTAAATTGTTTCTCAATTTATACAACATTTGGATATTCCTTAAAGATTCATATTGCATAACAAGAGAAGAAACATAATAAAGAGAATCAAATTAAACAAGCCAAAGAAATTAAAACTTTATTGAAAACTTGAGTACATGTTACAAATATTCCAAAGATAATCAACTGGTATCCTTAGATGGTGGAGTTGGGTGACCCAGCTTGGATGGCACCTCTCTTGGGGAATCTGACTCATCTGGATCAGATCTCTCTTCCTCAGGAGAAGACTCTAACCCATCTGAGACTTGGACATCAGCTTGATCTTCTTCAGGAAAATTTGTATTCAAATACTCAAACCAATCAGAGTCCCATTCATCAGACTCTGTTTCAGAATCTGACTTTTTAGACTCTGAACTGGGTGGAATCTCAGGCTCTGGCTTTGCTTTTCTTGATTTTTCTTGCTTATGTTTTTTCCTATCTTGACTATCTCTCTTTGAAACTGCTTTCTTATTCTCTGAGCGTTTCATTTTTACTCTCAAGAGATCTATCAATAACCTAAGATTATTCTGTGTGAATAAAATGAATAGGTACTTCTCTCCTTTTATAAGCTCATTTCACCGACAAGGTCTTAAATGCGTTCAACCACTCCTGATTTGACCGTATTGGACGTTGTACTTGTTAATTAAATTGCTTACACTCTTTTTGATAATGACAAAAGGGGGAGAAAGAATATTGGTAAATCAATTGTTGGAAGAAGCGAAATTACTTAGCTTTTTAGGGCTTTGTAATGCTTCAGAGAGAGAACGTAGGAGAGTGGTCAAAATAGTAGCATGAGGTACATGCTTTGATTTGACAATCTGATCTTTGAGGATTTCAAAATATTGTACTAAAGAGCTCTGAACTGTTTTCAAGTTTTGATTCAGGCTCTGAGCTATTTTCTTTGAAAAAGATTCTTTTAAGCTCTGAACTGCTTGAAAAATATTTTGAACTCTGAAACTGTTAATGATAACCATCAGAACCAAGTGTGTGTATATACGTTTCTAGTGCCTCTGATCCTATTGTCATTTAATTTAAATATTTGCTTCATCTTGCATCTTCATTAAGAGCATAATTTCAAGGAGAATACATTTATTAATTGAAGTTTATTATTCATAGATAGTTCTTGAGTAAGGGTGCAACTTTATTCAAAGATTATCACACTATGAAAAGAAGAAGCTTGCAAACCTTGTTCTTTATATAGTAAAATATGAATAATTTAAGTCATATAATAAAGTAATTCTGAAACTGATTAAAATTAACTATGGATACAAAGTAGGGGGAGCTTACAAACCTAACCCTATGGGATATCAGACTTAGGGGGAGCTTGTGAAACTCAGAAGCCTAATGTCCTCATAGCTGATTTTTATCAACAACAATTGTATTTAATACTTATGTTTGTCATCATCAAAAAGGGGGAGATTGTTGGAACAAAATATGTGTTAGTACAGACCCTTAAGTTTTGATGATAACAAAGTATTAAATGGACAATTGATGTTACTAATGTTTAAATTAAGTGTGCGGGAGAATCCAACGTTATATCGAGAGCACATTTAATTTAGACTCTGATGAAACCAATGGAAGTCTGAATCTTTACACTCTGAAAGAGTTCAGAAGCTACAACGTGGTCAGAAGCTAAACAAACTTCAGAAGCTCAAAGAGGATCAGAATGTCTGCAAGGGTTCAGAAGCTCAGAGAAGTTCAGAAGCTCAAAGATGTTCAGATGCCTACAAGAGTTCAGAAGCTATCTGCTAGTCATGAGTTATTCAGAAGATGAAGACGTTTAGAAGCTGAATTACGAAGGACTATCAGAGGCCATTCATTCAAGACCAATCAGACTCCAAGTTATCAAAGATTCATTAGAAGCAAAGGAATTCCCCAAATCATCAGAAGGGCTACATCAACTATTCTTATCAAGCCTGATGATTTGTTCTAAGGACAACTAATTACAACTATCACAAAGTATGTGATCCTACTCTCTCTAGGAGCTAGTTGTACCTTATTACTGTACTTTGGACAAACAGTAAAGGTGAAGCTTCACTGCAAAAGAAGACGTGGCTTTACTCAACGGATACTCAAAGACTACAGCTGTCCATTTTACAACGGGAATTTCTCCAACGTCTCAATGTCTTTCTCAACTCATATAAATATGCAAAAGAAAGAATTGATGACTAATGATCTTCATTAGAAAACATCTCTCAGAATAAAGTGAAAATTTGAATTGTAATAGACAACATCTCTCAAATGAAGTGAGAATAGAAACTAGGTTAAGCCTCTGAAGTTATTATGTTTGTAATAAGTTTAAGCTTAGAAGTTAGTATTACTCCTGCGTGAGTAATTGTAAGTCTTCTGCTTAGTGTAGAAGCAAGTAAGTCTCAATCTTAGTGATTAGAGCAAAGAAGTCTTCTGCTGAGTGTAGGAGCAAGGAAGTCTCTCTGTCTTGTGTGACTTAGAGTAGGAAGTCTTAAGCTTGTGTGCTTGAGCAACGAAGTCTCTGATCTTGTGTGATTAGAGCAAGGAAGTCTCTCTGTCTTGTGTGACTTAGAGCAGGAAGTCTTAAGTCTTGTGTGACTTGAGCAAGGAAGTCTCATGCTTGTGTGGTTGAGCATCTGATTGTAATCTTAGTGATTATAGTGAACTCCCTTGGAAGCAAGGGGACTGAAGTACTCTCATTTTGTGAGGGGAACCAGTATAATTTTTTGTGTGTCTTTCTCTCTCTCACTCTCTCATTTACTCCTTCATCATTCACTTAGCCTTAAGTTAATTGTGTGAACAATTCCGTTGTGCTTAAAGACTCTGATAGATTTAAACATCTTGAAAAGTTTTTAAATATCTAAAACACAATTCAACCCCCCTTCTTGTGTTTTCTCCACGCACCTTCAACAGGGGGAGGTGGCCTTGTTTGGACAAATTTTTTAGCAAGTAAGTCGGGGAGTAGGTCGGCATATTTCATGGGTGTGGGGTCAAATGGAGGATTTTTCTGAGTGCGGTTATGATTGAATGATTGTTGGGGAGATGGTAGGTGATTTTGTGGTTGTTGTGGGTATGGTTGTTGTGGAGATGTTTGTTAGAGATATGCTGGTTGATGAGATTGTGGGTATTGTGGTGGTGGTGTTATGGCTGCAATATGTTGATAAGCTGAGTTTCTTGAATGAGGTCCTCCTTGGGCCACCATACCAACCTCAGACTCCTTTTCTTTTGAAAGGTTGTTGCCATACCTCTTCGCATTATTGGCCGGAGCATTTTCCTTCATCAACCGCCCTTGACGGACTCCTTCTTCTAAGCACATTCCCATTTCCACCATTTCGGTGAAGCTTCTTGATACAATACCAACCATTTTCTCATAGAAGAATGGGCTTAGAGTATGCAAAAATAACTTACACAATTCTTTCTCTTCCATTGGAGGACGAATCTGAGCAGCAAGCTCCCTCCATCTTTGAGCATATTCCTTAAAAGACTCCTTCTCTCTTTGTGCCAAGGCCCGTAACTCATCCCTATCAGGGGCCAGATATGAATTGTAATTGTACTGTCTAGTGAAAGCACTAGCCAAATCATTAAAGGAACTGACGTTAGCCCTATCAAGGTCCATGTACCACCTCAAAGCCGCGCCTGTCAGACTGTCCTGAAAGTAATGGATCAACAACTTATCATTACTGGTTTGAATTGACATTTTTCTTGCATACATTATCAGGTGAGCCTTGGGGAAAGTACTCCCCTTATACTTCTCAAAATCCGGAACTTTAAACTTATGAGGGACCACAACATCAGGGACCAAGCAGAGTTCATGAGCATCCTGGCCGAACAAGTCTTTCCCCCTAAGGGCCCTCATCTCTCTCTGTATCTCATCATACTTGATCTGTAAGTCGTCAACCCTGTCATAACCCCCCACACTTTCAGCATGGAAGATGGGCATCTGGTTCTGCTGGATAGTATGAACCAACGGTGCGGACACAGTTGCTGTAACCTGAGGAAGTGTGTTGCCAAGCTGAGGAATTGGCACTGCTGGTTGGACATGAGGAATCTCAGATACCACATGACGTGATTCCTCCCCGAGAAAGCCAACTGGCATGCCCCATGGGTAACCTTCGGGCATAACAAACTGAGGAGCACTAAGAGGCGTAGATGAAATAGGAGGAGGTACAAGAGTATTACTAGACTGAGGTATCGATGCTGGCGCCTGATTCTGGGTAGCCATCAAAGAAGCCACCATGCTAGTCAATTTCTCGATTTCTGTTTGCATGGTTGTCATCTGTTCACGGAGCATATGGTTTTCTTCCTCAAAATTACTCATCTTGCTCTTCAACTTAGACCGAGTATTGTAGACGCGGGTTGCTTTGTACCGAATATGCCGAGCCACTTTAATTGAGACGGAGAGAAAAGGAAGAATGTGAGACTCTGCTTTTGAAAACTTATATGCAGTATGATGCATGATATATGTTATGCTAAAATATGCAAAGTTTTTTTTGTTTTTTTGTTTTTTGAAGGATGTTAAGATAATAATTTTGTAAACATTATAAAAAATAAAGATTGCATTAATAATTCAAAGGTTACAACCAACTTTTCAAACATAAAAAAGAACAAATACATAAAATCAAATCTAAATCCGAACTCTTGAAGCCGACGAGCCATCTAAATCTGAATTGAAGCCAGAGGAAAATGAATCCCCTTGCCTCTTCTTCCTCTTGCTATCTTGCCTAAATAAGGCATCCTTTACCCTGATCATATCTTCCTTCTCAATCAACAAACCATCTTGTAGAGAGAGCATCTTCTCTTGCTCTTTCAACTTCTCTTTCAAGTCTTTGTTCTCAAGCTCAGACTCTCGGAACTTTCTCTCCCACGCATCTTTCTCAAATCTCAATTTAGTCAAAAGTTCCTGGAATTCATCTATAGTCTCGAATGGGATAACCAAAGGAGGTGTGGTAGAAGAAGATGCATCAACAGAAGATGATTTCTCAAAACTATAAGGCATCCCGCGCTCTATAGCTCTACTTATTACCCATTTAGTGTAATCTTCGGAGACAATTCCAAGCTTCTTCCCTAACTGATCCTTTCCTTCCCTACGGATATTATACCAAGCCCGAGCAAACTCTTTTCTTATGTATTGGCTCCCTTCTTCATTGAAATAAAATATGCCGGTCAAGAGGACACTCTCAGGCCTATCCCTCATGGGATATCCGAACTGTCGTCTAGCAAGAATAGGGTTATAACTAATTCCTCCTCGTATGCAAAGAAGAGGCACGTTGGGGAAATCTCCACAACTATCAATGATTGCTCCTACATCATAAGCTGCATTATACCAAACTATATCGGCCGAAGTAAGAGGCATAATCCTTTGGGACCACCAGAGCTTTTCTGGATTCTCTTGGAAGCGGCTGGTCTGAGGTAGGTGTGAAATAAACCACCTATATAGCAATGGTGCACAACAAATGATAAGTCCGCCACCCTTTTGAGTCTTATGGTGAATGGAATGGTAGGCATCCGCAAGTAAGGTAGGAACATGATTTCCTCCCAAAAAGACTTGGATAGCACTACTATCAACAAAGTAGTCGACGTTGGGGAATAATACCAACCCATAGATGAGTAGAGCGAGAATAGCTTCGAAAGCGTCCACACTCCCCTTTTCAGCAAACATAAATGCCTTTCCGAATAAGAATTGGAGGTCAATCCTTGTGATCCCCCCTTTTTAGTGATGTTGGAGGCTATGTCATAGCTATTCAAATGGAGAGCCTTTCCAATAACTGAAGGTGCGGGAAATTTTTCCAAGCCGGTATAAGGTACTTCGTTGGAGATCGGCAAACCAACCCAATAAGAATATTTCTCTAGAGTAGGAACCAACTGATAGCCAACAAAAGTGAAGCAATGATAAATTGGATCATAGAACTGGACTAGTGTATTAAGAGCCCCTTCTTTAACATCGGTATTGAGGATACTCAAAAGCTTGCCATATTGTTTTCTGAAATCATCGGGGAATGGGACCAGAGATCCTAGCTCTCTTAGTCGGGAAAGATCTGGCTCTTTGAAACTGTAAGTCTTAGTATGCCTTTTCCTTAGGTCCATAATCTGCGATGTTTACAAAATAATTCTCTTAGGTCCTTCGAAAATATTTTTTTATGATAAAATGAATACATGGATGCATGATTATGTTACAATGATTCATAACACAACTTGAAGGTTGGGATACATAATGATGGAGTTAAGGGTAAAAGCCCTCCCATATGGTAAGTACTAGGGTTTATTTGTACCTGCATTACGGGTTCTACAAAGTTCCCAAAGTCATCAACCGCCTCATGAACATCACTGGATTACGTGACTACTCTCGTTCCAATAATATTCACAAGATGATCTCGTTTGAGTGTAGTCTCGCGTGACGACTAAATTCAAGACTTACTCTTGATTAGCCACCGCACTACGCCCTAAAAAGGCCAAGATGGGTTAAAGGTAATTCTAATGGTTCTCGGCTTCTCCGGACACTCACATTGAAAGTAATAACACCATCATGACTTATCATGACGACGAGTACTACCGTCGTGAGGCCTCCACCGAGCGGGATCATATCACATGTGCTTCATAATCTAAAGACATGTCACTATGATTTCATCCCATCCTATCTCATTGTGTCGCTCAAGCCCGGGTTAGTACTTATCTCACCACTCAAAGCAAACCCAAGTATATATATACAAACATTCACACAAGCAAAATAATAATAGCGCGGAGATAGAAAATAAAACAAGTTAGGCTCAACCTGCTTGGTTGGTCCCCAGTGAAGTCGCCATTTCTGTCGCGGTGATTTTTGGATGTCGAGTTATTAATTAACTTCGAATCACAATTTAATATTCCACCACCGATCTTTAATTTATCCGAGGGAAAGGGAAAATGTTCGAAAAAAGCCCTTTTTTAGAGATCAAGGTCCGGGGGTTGGTTATACGAAGGGAAGGTACTAGCACCCTAAGTATCTATAGTATCCTATAGGAACCTCTTGTTTTTATTCTAACTTTGCGCTTAATTTTAATTGCTTGTAAAAAATATATAAGTGTAGGAATTAAAGTGATGATAAAAAAAAAAGTTTAAAGTGATAAAGAAGAAAAATATTTTTGTTGATTTTATTTGATTCGCCGAGACAAGTCTCATGCCTACGTACCCGAGGGATCAAAATCTCGTAGTTCGGGGTAAAAAATTATGAGTAAATTTGTTTGTTTAATTTTAAGGTTTTGAAAATGGTTTTAAAGACCAAAAAGCCAAAAGTTGCAAAATGTGAGTTTGATTGATGTTAGTTTATGAAGAAAGTCTAAATGGTTAAATTGATTGAGGTTTGATTTATGAAAAGAGACGTGAACACTTGGATTAAAATCCAAGATTTATTGATAAAAGGATTGAGTGATAAAAGACACTTGGTTTAAAATCCAAGGTTTTTGCATGATTAAAGATGTTGATTGAAGAAAATGCACTTGGTTTAAAATCCAAGGTTTTTTGCGATAAAAAAGAGCACTTGGTTTAAAATCCAAGTTTTGCGATAAAAAGAATTCTTGGGTTAAAATCCAAGGTTTTCACGATAAAGGAGGCCTTTGGTTTAAAATCCAAGGCACTTGGTTTAAAATCCAAGTTTTGCGATAAAAAAAACTCTTGGGGTTAAAATCCAAGGTTTTCACGATAAAAAGGGCCTTTGGTTTAAAGTCCAAGGCACTTGGTTTAAAATCCAAGTTTTGCGATAAAAAGAACTCTTGGGTTAAAATCCAAGGTTTTCACGATAAAATAAACGTTTGGTTTAAAGTCCAAAGTTTTGAAAATGTTCGATGACAAAAAATGTTTTTGTGTTTTTGAGAATAAATTGCTTTGATATTTTGAAAAGGTGTTGACCTCATTTTTGACAAAAAAAAGAATTGGATAACGGTTGCACGCGAAAAATAATACTAATGTTGCAACAAATAATTTAAACGCGAAGACAATTCGCAATGATATTTTGACCAAATCGACGTCTTTATAATGTGCTTATGAACGTAAATCGAGCGAGAAAAACCTTTGGGAAGCTTCGAATTGTTCTATTGGATCTACACTTTTTTTGAGCTTTTGGGTGGTTTATTCATCAAATTTATGACGTTGAGATTGTTGTTTATGGTTGTGAAATGGTTACTATAAACATGTGTGGATGATTGGTGAAGAGAATTTGGAGTTTTATTTGTGTTTGTGATGAAAACGAAAATTGAAGAAAATGTGAAAATGAAGAGAAATTTTGGGTTGTTTTTTGGTGTGATTCTTTTTGTGATTTTCGTCCCCCTCTCTCTCATCAAGTAATGGTCCTATTTATAATGAGAAATTAGGTTCAATGAGGATAGAATTGGAAAGCAAGGAAAGGGTACTTTGGAATTTTGCTCAATGAGATATTTTGTGATTTTTTTGCACATATGTAGTGATTTTTTTGTGATGAGGTGGTGAAAAAGAACCTTCTATTCTCAATTGTGATTGAAATTGGTCAATGATTTTTTGATTTTGGTTTGTAATGAAAATGGGTGAAAAACAATTAAAAATGAATTATTGTAAAAAAGTGAAAAATGAAATAATAGCGGACAAGGGGTAAAATGATCATTTTTGGGCTTTAAATCAAATGAGTATGAACAAAACAAATTTTATGTAAAAGAGAAAAAATAGAAAAGATAAATTTTGAGGTTTCTTGCAAATGAAAAAACCTTTTTGTATTACTTAGTAAAAGGGTAAAATTGGAAAATAAAAAAAATGTTAATGAAGAAATGTTAGTCAAAAATGGAACTTTAAAATAAACGGTGGAAAAATAAATGCAAAAAACCAAATAATTATTAATCTAAAATTAAATGCGTTAAGCAGCGTAAATGGAATAAAATACTAATTTTTAAATTTTTCTAATTTTAATGAATAAAAAATGATAAAAAATAATATAAGGTATAAAAATGAAAAAAAAGAAATTAAAATTTAGGATGGTCAAAAAATGGGGTATGACAGCAGGAATAAAAGAGTTTGCTAAATTAAATACAACATGAACTTATGTACTAAATTAAATACAATATAAACTTATGTACTAAATCCAATCAATTATCTAAATGAGGAAGTAAAGAATCTAAAAAGCATAGGGATTGTGAAAACTTACAAAGACTACACAAGTGAAAAATATTTAACTTACAAAGACTAGATTACAAGCAAAGTTAGCTTTTGATGTTCATTTCTTTGTGCAATTAATTACTTTTGACTATGTGCAAACAATGAGTAAATAGTCAAATAGCTAAAAGGCCAAAACTAGCATGAAGTATACCTTCTTAGCTTCATTTTTTTTTGGAATGCACTTTCTTAGCTTCTATGTACACACCAAATGTGTCTTTCAACCTTTTTCATTGAAGTGACTATTTGTCAAGAAATTCTGTAAATACAGCTTAAATATTCAATGTTATTCACAATGTTAGGCACGTGGGAATTGCAATATGAGAAAAAGACAAATAAATTATACATAGAGATGGAAAAAAATTCAAATTACCTTTTAAACCTAAACTATGTGATTATTATAGATTATAGATGAGATATATATTTTAAATGAAAAATGAGATTATTTTAGCCACCGTTAAAACCGTGGCCAACATATAGATTTAGACACAATCAACGTAACCGTGACTAATAAATCGTGGCTAATGAGCGGATTTTTTATAGTGAAATAGAACACATGTTTGTGTGCGACAAACTTGTCAGATAAATCTTTGGAATCCAATCCACCAGAAAGACTAAATAATTTGGAATCCACCGAACTTAAGAAAAAATTCTATAATTTTATTGATAGCTTAAATAGTAGGGAAAAAAAAAAATAAATCTAGCTAAAAGATAGTAAAAAAAAGAAGCAAATGTAGCTAAATAAAAATAACAAATAAAATAAAAAATTTAGCTAAAATAATAAAATACACTAAAGTAAAGAAACCCTCCTACATCAATGGACCTCTAATTGTTTATATCGGTCTATCAAATTTTTTATATATGTAAAAAAAATTAATGACTAAAAATATTTTTTTAATCAAAAAAGAAAATTTAATAGACGTACTCTTAATTTTATAAGTAACTTCCGGTTAATTGCAAAAAAAAAAAAACAACATTGATTCGATCATCAACTCCTTTGTAAAAAAAAAAAAACTAGAAAGTGTTTTTTATGAAGGAAATATAAAATTGTTATGATATTAGATGAGACATTGATGCATGATGCTTCATTTCATTGAAGATACTCGATCAAATAGAGTGAGGAACCTTGCTTTGAAGTTTAAATACTAGCTTTGTCGTGTGCATTTATGCTTGACTTTGTGGTGTATATATATATTCGAAACAGAATTTTTGTACCGCTGCCGGGTGCGGAGGTGTAATCCGTGATAGCAATGGTGTTTGAATAGGTGAGTTTGCTAAGAATTTCGGTATTTGTAGCGCTTGCGTTGAGGAACTTTGGAGAGTCCTTGAGGGGTTGAGGTGTGTTAGAAGTTTGGGATTTAATAGAATTGAGTTGAATGTGGACTCTAGTGTTGTGGATCAAGTGCTTCGTCGGCCTATTATGGGAGACCGCTTGGTGGAGCCTTAGTTATGCGTATTCGAAGATTGTTGGATCTTGGTTGGGATGTAGTGATTAGTCACTCGTATCGGGAAGCAAACAAGTGTGCCGACGTGCTTGCTAATATTGAATGTGCTATTGATACACATGTGGTGTATTATGAAACTTGTCCTACAGAGTGTTACAATGTGATGTTAGCTGATGTAAAACGCGGCAAGAATAAATAATTAGAGCATATAAAAGAAATAATAAAACAATGAAACCACTTAAACAACGTAGTGCTAGTTGAGTTTCAATATTTTTATCAGCGGTAGTAGCAAATGATATGCAACCACCCTTTGTTTGAGATCCGTTGCAGATTAATATTCGTTCCATATCTTTATATATCCTTAATAATCGATTTTTATTCAGCAAAAAATATTCAATTAATATTATCTTACTTTGGGCCATGCCATTGGATGGAGAGTTTATTATTCAATTAAATTTATCTCTTTAATGCCTAAGTAGCAGCTCTGGTTTCATACTTTGTCCTTTAAAACCATTTATTGCCTATATCAATATCAATATTCAATGATATTGGTGATTGCAAGCAAATTTTATCGTTATGAACTGGAAACATTAGGCTTTTTGACACACACACTGATCTTTTTGGAAATGCTATTGGTTTCCATTGTAGGCAACTAAGGATTGTGTTGCTAAGACCTTGAAGAGACTAGAAGAGAAGATTCATGGATTGTTGTGCAGAGAATGGTAATTTTTGTCAATATGCTATGTGTCCCCCCTCCCTCCAACTGGTAGATTTCAGTAATAAATGTACAAATGCTCTGCGAAGAATAGAAACCATTCTATAACATGCTAGCATTATACACAAGATACCAAAGCTTTCAACTAAGATGGAATGGATGCATTCTAACAATCATCGCAAAAGACTAAGTTTTCATGATGTTATATGAACTGTACTAAGGGCCACAACCCTACCTGATATTAGTAGAGTATTGGTTAATTGCCCACTTGTGTGTTTTCTAAATTAACATTTGTGTGACATTTTGAAAACAAATTTGTAGTCAAAGTTTCTGATAACCCTGCAGACAAGTTGGTTGCTGTGATTAACGAAAACAGAACTACTCACAAGGATTCATCTCTATTTGACAATTCGGGGCTCGCATCTCTCTCTCTTCAATACATCAAGGCATACCAAGGTGATTGTGGTGTTGTGGGTGGATCTGATGCCAAGAAGCCTTATGAATCTCAATCTGCAGAAGAATTTGCCCCGAGCTACGGTGTTAAAGCATCAACTTTTGGAATGTATGGATACTTAATTTCAGTGTATCCAAACATAGCCTCTCAATGTATGAGAAACATTTTTTTTGGTAATGATTTTTCACCCAACTCAACTCTTACTTTTTTAGTTTTATAACAACTCAATTCTAATAATGAGCTACGTTGTCTAATTGCGGGTACAATATCGGTACTCGATACAGATACATGAAAGGAATTTATTGGCCAACACAAACCTGATGCACGTGATTTTGAAACAGTGAAAACCTTTTTTTGTTTTACATCTTTCTTCTTCGCCTGACCACATAATCGGGTCGTAAATGATCATAATTTTACCCAATTCGATCTTGCAATTTGTACAGTGAAACACATAGGTTCTAAATGGATTTTAATCTTTACACCAAATATTTCTATAATCATCAAGTGAATAGATATCAAATAATCAAAGTAAGTTATAATTTATTACATTCTTTAATTTATATGAAATAATCAAAACAAGTTATAATTTATGTAATTTTTTGTGGATATTTTTTTTAAAGTAACGTTGCCTTTTTGGACACACTTTAAAGTATCATTATTTTTTTTAATAAAAAATGTTTTCTTTGCGTTAGTGCGTATACAATACTAGATTTCACACCCGTGCACCGCACGGGGAACAAATTGTTAAAGGACTAATCCATTTAAAATAGTGTACTTTAATTATAGTGGGAGATGCATATTAGTTCAACACTAAAACCATATAACATCATGCATAGATGAAACATTTTCAAATTGCCATGACATTATATAAGTCATTCGACGATTTAATACAATACAGATAGTCATAAAACTTAATACATAAACACAATTGAAGGTACTTGTAAATCTTGACAAACAAAGTTATAGAATTACACAATAATAACACACAATTGCTTAGAAACAACAAATTTGCAAAACACACTATTCCCTAATACTCAATCATAACAACAGTCCCTAATGCTCAATCATAAGAACAGTCAAGGTTTCAGGTGGGTTTGACACAGTCATCCTAAGTTTGTTCCAACTTGTATGTTAAAATCATGAAGAAATTGAAACCATTCCGCTGAAATGTAGTTCTCCATCATATTTCTTGCGGATGTCTTGATATTGGAAGCATATGAAATGTCAGTGTTGGATATAACCATATTAATGTTCTTTTGTCCATGTTCCAAATAATTCCTTGTGATTTGATTAGGAAAGAACTGGAAAGTGAAATAATTAAAATTTGTTAACACAAAGTATTTAAGAGTAGACAATATTGTTAAATTGATATAAATAAATAAGTTTGATATGTGAACATTACCAAGATACTTCTCCCATTTAGATCATTGTTAGAAATTTCCAAGTCCCATAAATTTGGAGGTTGAACAACTTTAGCAAAATTATTCATCTGAGTAACATAAAAACCTTCATTAACATAAATTAATTTGAAAAATCATCTGAGTAAACTAAAGCTCAGGAACCAAATTAATGTGAGTAAACAAATATATGTAAAACAAATTGTTCTACGAAATATCGTATAAACAATCATTAGCAGACAATCGATTGATAAGAAGAAAAAAGTTTTAAAATCAGATTTGTACAGATATCAAAATTATGGGAACAAAATAGTAAAATAACACATATTGTCTACTTCTATGTCAGTAAAAGCAAATTGAGTAGGAATCGAATTGAGTAGGAATCCAATTGCATCAATAACATACTTGTAAGTCAGTAGAAGCAATACAATTGATTTTGTTCCTCCCTTCATTGAATTGAGATTTCTGTTGTCAACCTCTCCTGAACCCTCAAAGTTGAACTGATGATGGAGTTAGGCACAACATGAAGTTGTTTCGGGTATAGGGTTTTGAGGTAGTGGCCCAAGATTGATTTTAAGTAACTTCAAAAAACATATATCACCACGTCCTTTTAAGTAACTTCAAAAATAAGTATGATTCAATTAGGTCTTAAGCAACACAATTTATTATATAACCCATCATAACATCAACATGAGATAACCAAAATACAATTGATGCGATTTTTCAATACAAACCTGCAATTAATTTGAAGTTTGTCAACAATTGTTAATTTGCTTTACAATAATATATTTGTAACATAATTCGAACGAAAATATATAGTAAAATTACCATGGGTTGCTGCTGTGGACCAATTGACCTGAAGGAAAACGTAACTGTTTATCAAAGATAAAACGCAGCGGATTTTAAAATTTTATTTTCCTTCAATGGATCCATGTGAAAGATTATGGTCAAATATATTGTTACCTTTGAAGAACTGATGCTTTCTTTCGCGAACAAGGAGCTTTCGATCACGAACACGAACTGCCTTTTGATCACGAACAAGAACCACCGTATGATCACGAACAAGAACCTTCAATCGATCACGAGCACCACAATTGCAGCGCCTCCACTTCGTCCACACGAACAGGAACCTTCAACCTTCGGTGCTAGCCGTTCTTGGATGAAGAATGAGGGAACTTGAGCGGATTAGGGTTTAGAGAAATTCACAATTTCTCAAATACGAATTAGGGTTTAGAGAAATTCAGAATTTCTCCAAAAGTGTGAGAGACTGAACTTCATAAGGCTCTATTTATAGAGTTTCTTATGTGAGCTTCAGTTCACACGAATTTGGACTTCTTAAGCCCAATATTCGTTTTTTCACTAATTGCACCCCCGCAATAAGTCTTACTTATTTTTCCCGTTTTAACTGTCCTTATGTGTGTGACCCTGTAGGTTCTTATAACGTTGGCAATAATATTTATCTTAATATTATAAATAGTGAGCGGTATCTAGCAACACATCACTGGTACCCAAGTTATAAGAATGTCATGTGATCTGACTAACCTTTCTGTGATAAACATCTTGTGCATAATTACCCTTTTGTCCTCATGTCTATATTGAACACAAGGCATAATATGTCATCCTTGTCTAGTTCAATATTGTGCCCATAGACATATCTCCCGTTATGTAGGAGGGACAAATCCCATCTAGGTCACTCATGTCCCTCAGCATGATTCGTGGGATACCCATCAACTAACTTTATAGTTAACCAATTACGGATAACGTTTGAATGGCAACAAGGTATTACACTCTTACATCTAGGGTACACAGTGGTTTCAGGTCGAAGGATGGAATGCACCTTTTATCACTATGAGAATAACTTATGACATTTCATAACATTCTATGCAGTATTCTCATGGTGGGTCAATCCGATATAAAGTTACCCTTAACATTTATATCTATGTGAAGACTCGATAACTCATTATCTATGATCAGTGAGACGTGATCATCAGTCTACCAACATAATAGTCTCTATGCTTTAATGTTATCCCATTTCATATTAAAGCTTGACTACGGATACTTTAAGAATAATGTTCTTAAGTTAATGTAATCTCACGATTAAGTCTCACTTAATGTTTCATTACATGAACAATCTATTCTAGGGACTTTATTATTTTGGAAAACAAACATAATAAAGAAATGCCTTATTATATATATTTAATATATATAAATCATGTCACAATACAAAAGCAAACGCTATCAAATAGATTGGCTTTTAGGGCTTACTCCAACATGACCTACATATGGTGAAAAACTTCAGGATATACCACATTCATCGTGGTTGTGCATGTCTTCCCATCTTCATCTAATATTACCATCTTCCTTCAAAACCATTTATTGCCTATATCAATATCAATATTCAATGATATTGGTGATTGCAAGCAAATTTTATCGTTATTAACTGGAAACATTTGGCTTTTTGACACACACTGATCTTTTTGGAAATGCTATTGGTTTCCAATGTACGCAACTAAGGATTGTGTTGCTAAGACATTGAATAGACTAGAAGAGAAGATTCATGGATTGTTGTGCAGAGAATGGTAATTTTTGTCAATATGCTATGTGTCCCCCCTCCCTCCAACTGATAGATTTCAGTATTAAATGTACAAATGCTCTACGAAGAATAGATACCATTCTATTACATGCTAGCATTATACACAAGATACCAAAGATTTCAACTAAGATGGAATGGATGCATTCTAACAATCATCGCAAAAGACACAGTTTTCATGATGTTATCTGAACTGTACTAAGGGCTACAACCCTACCTGATATTAGTAGAGTATTGGTTAATTGTCCACTTGTGTGTTTTCTAAATTAACATTTGTGTGACATTTCGAAAACAACTTTGTAGTCAAAGTTTCTGATAACCCTGCAGACAAGTTGGTTGCTGTGATTAACGAAAACAGAACTGCTCACAAGGATTCATCTCTATTTGACAATCCAGGGCTCGCATGTCTCGCTCTTCAATACATCAAGGCATACCAAGGTGATTGTTGTGCTGTGGGTGGATCTGATGCCAAGAAGCCTTCTGAATCTCAATTTGCAGAAGAATTTGCCCCGAGCTATGGTGTTAAAGCATCAACTCTTGGAATGTATGGATAAATAATTTTAGTGTATCCAAACATAACCTCTTAATGTATCAGAATCATTTTTTTTTGTAATGATTTTTCACCCAACTCAACTCTACTTTTTATTTTTATAACAACTCAATTCTAATAATGAGCTATGTTGTCTAATTGCGGGTACAATATCGGTACTCGATACGAATACAGGAAAGGAATTTATCGGCCAGACACAAGCCTGATGCGCGTGATTTTAAAATAGTGAAAACCTTTTTTTGTTTCACATCATTCTTCTTCGCCTAGACCACATAATCGGGTCGTAAATGATCATAATTTTACCCGATTCGATCTTGCAATTTGTACAGTGAAACACAGGTTCTAAATGGATTTTAATCTTTACACCAAATATTTCTAGAATCATCAAGTGAATAAATATCAAATAATCAAAGTAAGTTATACTTTATTACATTCTTTAATATATATGAAATAAACAAAACAAGTAATAATTTATGTAATTTTTTGTGGACTTTTTTTTTAAAGTAACGTTGCCTTTTTGGACACATTTTAAAGTATCACTATTTTTTTTAATAAAAAATGTTTTCTTTGCGATAGTGCGTGTACAATATACTGGTATTTATCACCATTACAATTTAGAAAAAAAATGAAAAATACCTATTGAAACCTTTAATAGTATGTGAGATAAATGGTCCATGTTATCAACAAAAAAATATCAGGTTGAAAGTGGGGGCTTTATCCGACCAAACTCAATGCCAAACAAACATATTTTAGGTCAAGGAAACATCAATTAATAATAAATTTTCAAGTATTTGTTTATGCTAAATGGACCCGTTGATTAATTATTGGACATTGACCTTGGCCCCACAACTTAAACACCATGTTGAAAGTGGGGATTTATCTGACCGAACTCAATGACAAGCAAACACATTTTAGGTCAAGAAACCATCAAATAATAATATTTTTTTAAAGTATTTCCAAAAAGTGGTTTAATATTATTATTGTTACTCACCAAAAAGTAGATTCTACATGTCCTACCTTTTACTGTTTACTCCCTCGTTTTATTATGTGAAATAAATTAAAAAGTCCTATTCTGTGTTACTTAAGCAATTACTCTCATTTGATCAAGCAACTTAACAATAATGTTGCACCTATGTTTTTTTATCAATACTTCAATACTTTGTATGATTGAACTTCCAAAAAGGATAAGTTTTCTAAGGATAGTTAACAGTCAAATACATTGTTCACACCACAAACTTTATGTTCAGAATTCAGAAATAAAACTAGTATTTGCAGGATAGTTCACACCATTACATACCATTACATAATATCAAATTAAAACTTAAAATTACTTTCTAAATTTATTACAACCACCAAGCACAGAGGAGCACAATACATTTTTTCAAAAAACAGTAATACGTGTTCACACAAAAACTGTGCATTCGCGCAATGTAGTTAAATAAGTTGATTTTCCCTCAAGAGAAACAGCAGATAAACAGTTAACAAGGATCCGGTGAAGACCTGACTTCCAATCACCAGATCCACATCTAAGCTGTCCATTAACTTGAAGAGTGAGATTTAATTTTCCAGAAATTAAATCTCGACTCAATTCAAAGCTAATGGAGGGTGAAAGTTTTAGACCTTTTCCATGTAAATCACATTTCATTAAATCTGCCTCTAATCTGCTATGCTCAAATGGTGGCAGAATCGAACCATAGGTTATTTTTTGGTTATTATAAATGGTATAGACATGAAATTCATAGTATTTAATGTCAATTAAAATGTTTGGGTTATGGAAAAAAAGGTCAATTTTGATATTGGAGGTAAGGGCATTACCTGAGAGATTGAAGGTATGGATGTCAAATTGTCGGAGAGAAATTCAGGCTTTGCGGGATGGACGGGTTTGAACGTTAGATAGATAGAAAGCATAAATACTAACGAAATTGTTGTGAATTCACACAAAAATCTTCTACAGATAGTTAGAGCCATGGGATAAAAAAATGAAGGACTTTGAGGTTGAGTGTGTTTGGAGATGAGAGTTTAAAATTGGTTCTGAGATATGAAAAAGAAATGAGAAAGAAGAATTGAAAGTAGAGGAAGATAATGGAGGAGAGGAGAGAGACGGAAGTGGACTGGGTTCCTAAGACAAATGAATTACACGTGGAAAATTAAGTAACAACGATTCAGATTTGAAAGAGTAATTTTTCAGTTTTAATTAATTAATTAAAAAATAAAGAGGATAAGTAAGTAAATGTAGGAAGGAACCCAAACCTAATCGACAAACGCAACTTTACAACGCGGTAACCAACTCGAAGCTTCAATTCCAATCAAACAATTTTTAATCTTCAATGGAGAGGTGACAGAGAGATTTGATTTGAAGAATGGGAAAATTGATGATGTAAAGAATAAACAAAAGAAAAATTAAAAAATCACTAAGGCGTGAAATGAATGATTCCTTGAAAATTACTTTTCCGACCCCTGCTCATTTCTTTTTTACCCCTCAAACTGACGTTTTTGTTCTCGGGGGTATGAAAAAAATTTGCTAAGAAAATTCGGTTTTTAGAAACCAAACTGGTTCGGTTTGTAAAAACCGAAGTTTCGGCAACGGTTTTTCACCGTTGCCTTAGAACACAAAAACGTTGTCTTTAAGAGCTAACGCAACACTTCCTCAAAACAGTATCCATATGCATAATACGCAAAGGTTTTAAAGTGTTCTCTAAAGTGTTCTATGCATGAATTTCAACTAACACTTTAGATAACACTTTAAAACCGTTGCGTGTTATGCATATGGATACTGTTTTGAGGAAGTGTTGCGTTAGCTCTTAAAGATAACGTTTTTGTGTTCTAAGGCAACGGTTAAAAACCGTTGCCGAAACTTCGGTTTTTACGAACCGAGCTAGTTTGGTTTCTAAAAACCGAATTTTCTTAGCAAATTTTTTTCATACCCCCGAGGGCAAAAACGTCAGTTTGGGGGGTAAAAAAGAAATGGGCAGGGGTCGGAAAAGTAATTTTCTGATTCCTTTGCCATCAGGGGCGGATCCACACTTGGCCCAGAGTGTGCAACTGACCACTCTCAACTTTCAATAATTATACCAATTATCTTAAGCTGTTTAGTTTTGCACCCCCTGAAAATTCTACCTTGCACCTTCTATTTCTAGAAATTGATTGTTGCAGACTTGCAGGCGTGTCTCCGTTGGTTATTTGCAATAATATGACCACTATGGCATGGTAATTAAAGCACTTACACTATGTTTGGATGTCAAGAGAAATAGGAAAGAGAGAAATTCGAGAGAAGAGAAATAAGAGAGAACTACAGTAGAAATCATGTATTATTTGGATGAATAGAAATGGAGAAGAACGAAATAGTAACACTTCTTTCATTAATTTTAGATAGATAAAAAAATTAATAGAAAAAATTAATATAAATGACAAAAGACAAATTTAACCTTTATAAGAATGGAAGTTGAAAAATTAGATAACTACCATAAAAGGGATAAAAATGGGAAATCATAAATGTAGCTTATTTCTCTCACAAATCTTGTCTCTTATGGAGAGATCTTTTATTGGATAGTTATCATCCATTATATTTCTCTCTCTCATCATTTCTCCTCTCTTCCAAACAATAGAAATACTCTATTTCGTCCCATAAGTCCTAGCTCAACTGGCAAAAATGCCGAAATTATTAGGCCGGACGTCGTGACCCGGGTTCGAACCCGGGATCTCACAATTATTTGTGAGTTTAATTTCAGTGGATTACCACTTCTTCTAAGACCAAAAAAAAAAAAAAAAAAAGAAATACTCTATTTCTTTACTATTTCTCTCTTCTTTATTTCTCTCTTTTCTAAATCTATTCAAACAAACACATTGTTAATGCAAATTTGATATATTAATTAAATAAGAAATTAATTTTTAATCTCTTTCTCTTTATGTATCAATCAATGAGGTACGAACATCTCAACGGCATACCACACCACAAGTCCTCTCCTCATATGATTTAGTTAAAATGGTATAATTTAAATATGCGATTAATTTTGGTAAAATATTCGGTACACATTATATTTGAATACGACTATTATACCATTGAGTTGGATAATTCTGATAAGTACAAAAATTAATAAACACTATTGATGAACTTATCAAAATTATTCATTTCAACGTGTACAATTATATATTCAATTAAGATGCGTATCCAAAGACCGTGTAATTTCTTTTATACATATATTCAATTAATTTATGCTAGATTAATATTTGTAAAATTATATTAAAAATAGAGATGTATAAAGAACTATAAATTAAAAATGGAGCGTCATAGAGTAAATTCATTGGATGCATGTGTAAAAATATTTTACACTCGTTAGTGTGTACAAATTAAATCCTTTAAATAATTATGTTTTAATTTATTTTATTTTTATGTTTTAATTATTAGTTGGGATGTTGTTTCTTATCTTGATATCTAGACGCTCTTAATTCATAAAAAAAAAAAATTAATTGAAGTTAAAAAAGTACCAACATAAGGAGCTTAGAAAAACTCATTTACCGCCATTGTGTATAACAAAACACTACTTGTTTAATTTTTTTTTCTTGAGTTTACTACTTGTTTAATCTAAAAATAGTTTTAAATAAAGAGAAATATTTGCTTGGTCACGACATAAAATGAATTAATTTGAGATTTAATTTTGAGTACACCAAAGAGGAAAGAAAGTGAATTAATTTGAGATTTAATTTTGAGTACATTTTTTTTTTGACAATAACAAACTTAATTCATTTCATTAAACAACAAAAGTTCAATACAAGGAGGTAATGACTCAAAGATACAGCGACTAGACCATGAAATGGCCGCCCTAGCAAGCGTATGAGCAACTATATTCGCTTGACGCTTAATGAACTTAACCTCAAAGCTCGGATGTAAAGACATAATATTTCTAATCATACAAATTACGGAACTAAATTCAGATAAACCATCTCTTATCCTTTGAATTGCATCCACTATATTTTTTGAGTCGGTTTCAAATGTAACATTTGAGAAGCCCCTTTCACCCAAACTCCTTCATAGCTTCAAGCAAAGCAATAGATTCACCTTCAATGGTAGAGTATTTTCCTTGAATCCAAGATGTTCCGGCTATCACAAACTGCCCCATATGGTCTCTAACACACCATCCTGCACTTGTCTTTCCTATGCCGTTATGGAACCCTGCATCGACGTTACATTTAAGCCTTCCGTGTCGCGGTTTCTGCCATTTTTCTAGCTGCTGTACCCGCTGTATTTGCAGTGCCTGGGCAGACTGTGCAGTGTTGTTTCGTACAGTTTGCACCACTTCCCATTCATTCCACATACATACCGATTTGACTCCAAGTTGTTGTCCCGGTTCCTTCGTATTGTTCCAAACACGGCTATTCCTATTATTCCACAAAATCCACACCAACATGGCAAATTTTCCGGCTATAACTCGGTCTTCATAACGGCAAATATCCATAATAATATCATTTACCGTATTTACGCGTTGAATTCTTGTTGAAACAATACCATACAACCCTGTTGTTTGCATCGCCTCAATACTGTCATTACAATGAGTTAAAAAGTGTCAATCGTCCTCATTATGTTGCTCACATAAAGGACAGATCAAAGGACATGAGACACACCTTTCTTTTAGTCGAGACCGTGTCGGTAAGCATCCTTTACAAATTCGCTAAAGCAAGTGTTTAGCCTTAGGTGGTGTATGTATCTTCCGTAAACCTTTCCAATCCTCTTGGGCTATTATTCCATCGCCCCTCCCTGTATGTTTTTGCAACATGTTATACCCACTTTTTACACTATAAAGACCATTTACATCATCATACCAAATTAGTTTATCCTCCTCAACCACATCAAACAAAGGAACCTCTAGAATACAAGTGGCAATTTCCAAAGGGAATATTGATTCAACTTTTTCTTTATCCCATTTTTTGACATTTTGAAGCAACAATTGATTTACCGTAAGATTATACGCACCTTGAATTTGTGGTGATTTCATCCAAAGACCATCCTCCTCTCTTAGCCAAGGCTCTGTCATAACGTTGATTTTGGTACCATTTCCTATTCTCCACCTACATCCATTCATTAGTACTTGACGTGACCTCCAAATACTACACCAAGCATAACTCGGGTTATTACCAAGATGGGAATCAAAAAGAGATGAATTAGGAAAGTACCTCGCCTTGCAGATTTTTGCTACTAATGTATCCGACTTTGTCATAAAGTTCCAGCCTTGTTTTGCTACCATAGCCATGTTAAAAAGGCGTAAATCACGAAATCCCATGCCTCCAAATGCTTTCGAATAAGCCATACGGTCTCATGCCAACCACTTTATGCCGTTATTATTCGCCCCACCTCCCCACCAAAAAGAGTTGATCATCCGTTCAATTTCTGTAATTATAGTATCCGGAAGAAGGTAGATGCTCATGACATATGACGAAATAGCTTGCAGAACAGATTTAATCATCACCTCTTTCCCTGCTTTAGACATTGCTCGGCCTCTCCATGAATTAATGCGCTTCCATATCCGATCTTTCACAAAAGAAAATGTGTCCTTCTTCTTTCTTCCGATCATCGAAGGTAGACCAAGATAATTTCCTGTTCCTAGTACATGTCGAACTCCCATGATTCCGTTGGAACAAAATGAGTTTTATTTAT
Organism: Trifolium subterraneum; assembly: GCA_951799995.1. Taxonomy (NCBI): domain Eukaryota; kingdom Viridiplantae; phylum Streptophyta; class Magnoliopsida; order Fabales; family Fabaceae; genus Trifolium; species Trifolium subterraneum. Next base: position 14,774,011 of record OX637462.1, on the reverse strand, counting down.
AAAACACCCTATGTTTTGATGATAACAAAGTATTAAATGGACAATTGGGATTACTAATTATTGATCTAGTGTGCAGGAACAAAGTAAAAATTTAAACACTAAGATCATCATTTTGAGCTTCTGAAGACCACATTCTGAACAATAAGACTCTGAACAATAAAATCTTCAGAGCCTCTGAACCAAGTCCTTCAGACGCCAAAAGTTTACATGTCCAGAAGCTTGCGTAATTCAGTCAGAAGACAACGAAACGTCATTACAAGCTTCTAGTGACATTCTCTGAAGATTGACAGCTCATGGCTAATGAAATAGTACATCATCCTTATCTTCAAATGGAGCGTGTAGTACTCTGTACTATTGTTTACTCAAAATGCTGAAGCGCCATTTGAAAAAGGACGAAGTAGTGGAATTGGTTTACTCCTTTTGGAAACCACGATCATTTCCATATCAGCAAATTGCAAATGTACTATCAACGGTCTTATCTCAACGTCTCAATTCATTGAAGTATATATAGAAGACTTATCTCTTGAGAGAATACTACTGAAACACTGAACGTTTGAACAATTATACTTTGAGAATAATTTGAATTTCAAGTCATAGAACTGTTCATTCTTTGTAACTCTAAGCAACAATATTTTTTGATATTATTTAGACTCTGAGCCTAATTCTTTGTATTCACTTAGGATTAAGTCAAGTGTTAGTGAGTCTAAGCTTAGAAACTTTCAGTCCTACTTTGTATTAAGTTAGTTTTGAAGTCTCTTGTCTTGTGTGACTTGAACAAGTGTAAAGTCTCCTGTTGTGTGTTCTGGAGCAAGTGTATAATCTTGTGTGACTATAGTGAAATCCCTTGGAAGTGCAAGGGGACTGGACTACTCTCGGTTTGTGAGAGGAAGCAGTATAAATCTGTGTGTGCACTCTTCTCTCTCTCTCTCTCTCTCTCTCTCTCTCTCTCTCTCTCTCTCTGTTTATTTGTGCATTGTGTTTATCTAGCTTTCTCATATCCGCTGCAATCACTCTTACAAAAGCTAGAAAAGTTTTAACTTCTAAAAACACAATTCAACCCCCCCCTTCTTGTGTTTTTCACACTTTCAGATTCTTGAAAGGTCTTCTTGGGCTGCTTTACTTAAGTTCCTGCTAAAGAATACCTCTGACTTGGCCATATTTATCTCTTGGCCTGATGCTTCTTCATATGTTTTTAGAATGCTCATCAGCTTGTTTGTTTCCTCTAAGTTGGACCTGCAAAATAAAAAGCAATCATCGGCAAAAAGTAAATGGGACACAGGTGGTGCCCCTCTACATATTTTAACACCATGCAAATCTCCACGTGCCACCGCTTTTTTTATTAGAGTTGTCAGACCTTCTGTCACCAAAATAAGTAGATAAGGAGATAAAGGATCTCCCTGTCTCAAACCTCTTCCTGGAAAAATAGGACCGACTCTCTCATAGTTCACCAAAACAGAATAATTCACTGAACTAACACATAACATCATCCAATGTATCCACTTATCGGCAAATCCCAACCTTTCAAGTATACCACGCAAGAAGCCCCAGTCAACCCTATCATAAGCCTTACTAATATCAATTTTAAGTGCAATGTCCCCTCTGGCTCCTCTAGTCTTTCTTTTAAGGGCATGAATCACCTCTATAGCAATCAAAGCATTATCTAATATAGATCTTCCTTCCACAAATGCTGATTGCTCCTCAGCCACACATTTGTCAAGGCATCCTTTCAATCTATTTGCAAGAAGCTTCAACACCACCTTGTACAAGACATTACAAAGGGAAATTAGCCTCATCTCCTTCATGGTGGTAGGATTTTCACATTTTGGTATCAAGCAGATATTGGTTTCATTCAACGAGAATGGAAAATACCCCATCTCTAGCCATTCCTTCGCTGCTTCAAATACATCATTACCACATAAATTCCAAAAATGTTGATAGAAAGCTGGATTAAAGCCATTAGGTCTCGGAGCCTTATCCGGATGCATTTGGAACAACGCATTCTTTAATTCTTCTTTGGTAATCGGAGCCAACAGTCTTTCATTGTCCTCTAGGGTGACTTTCGGTTCTATTAGAGATAAGACTGGATCATGAGTGCTGGCATTGGCTTTAAACAAATTATCAAAATAATTCTTTGCTACCTCACAAATCTCCGGTTGAGTCTTCACTTCAACATTTGCCTCATTGACTAGTTTGTCAATCCTTTTTGTTTTTGATCTTGCTGAGGCCGACAAATGAAAGAATTTTGTGTTAAGATCTCCTTCTTTTAACCAATGCATCTTTGCCCGTTGTCTCCAATAAGTTTCCTCTTGAACTAGAAGTCGAGCATGTTCTTCTTGAACCTCTTTGTACCGACGAGAGCTCGTTGAATCTTGGTTGCCTCGCAGCCTTTCCATCTCTTCAATACACTCCATCACTTCTTGTTTGAATCTCATTCTCTTTCTTCTTCCCCATCCCTGTAATTTGTTCACACATCTTGTTATTTTATTTGTAATTTCTGATATTCCTCCTTCTTGCCAACCTTCTGCCACTACTTCCTCCACATCATCCTCCTTTAGCCAAATATTTTCGAATCGAAAAGAATATGTATTCCCATTTCTCTTCGTAGGTGAACTTTGAAGTAAAATAGGGCTATGATCAGAATGAGAAACAAGCAGGTTTAACAGTTTAACCTCTCGGAACGCCATCAGCCAGATAGAATTAGCCATAGCTCGATCGAGTCTTTCTTCATGTCATGGGAAGCACCTCTACTTTTAGTCCAGGTAAATGGATATCCGTCAAGATGAATATCTGTGAGATTACAGTCACTAACCGTACTTCGAAAGCCCTCACATAACCAGTTAGGGTGAGGATGTTGACCCTTTTTATCTGCTTGTGACAAGAGATCATTGAAGTCGCCAATTATGCACCATGGTAAGTTAGACATATCTCGCAACTCTTTCAATAACTCCCAAGCCTGTCTTCGCCTACTCCTCTCCGGGTATCCATAGTAACAAGTCAACCTCCATGCTCCATTCTCACTACCCTCCACTATTAAGTTAATGAAATGTCTTGAGTTGTTCATGACGCTGCATTTTGAAGTAGCTTTCCACATAACAGATAGACCCCCGCTTCGCCCTTCAACATCTATAGACAAACAAGAATCAAATTTTAACATTACTCGAATGTTTTCCATCTTCTGAGTTTTGGACAATGTTTCAGACAAAAATAGAATATCTGGGTGATGACCCTGAGCAATATTTCGAAGATTAGGAATTGCACTCGGAGTGCTCAGCCCCCGACAATTCCAACTGAGTATTTTCATTGGTCCCGGCAGTCCTGGCTAACAGGACCTGCCGATAAAAAATGGTTCATCAGATGGATAACTGGGTTCGGTTCTAGTTGGTTCAACATGAGGGTTTGAGTCGGGCTATTTTCCAGGTCGGGTTGATGTATGTTGTTCGTCGGGTTAGGATGATTTATGGGTTTTTTTGTTGATCCAGATTTTTTTGGGGTAGTATATAGTGTGGGGCCATGTGTTTTAATTGGGTGGGTCGGTTTTGATGGGGTTATTTGGCTATTGAAGGAGAAGCTTTGATTGTGTGATGATGATGTCATGCCATGGTAATTATGGAGTGGACGGTTAAGGTTTAATGGGGGGATATAATGTGGTAATGTGGTAATTTTGAGTACAATTTAGCGACTTGAAAGTTTGAATTCAATTTTGAGGAAAGAAAGTGAAAAATGGTGGACAAACAAGGACATATACACCAAAGAGGAAAGAAAGTGAAATTTTTTTAGCACATTTTAGTGACGTTTCAATTTCATGACTTGAAAGTGAATTCAATTTTGAGTACATTTTAGTGCATTAATTTTAAGTACATTATTTAAATAATTATATTTTTCTTTGAAATTATGTATTGCCAATTTGAGATTTTAGTGTCTATTTTCGGATGTCAAAAACTCATGTCAAGAAAATCGATACATATTAATTAATTTTTGAAAATATATTTTTATTTTTAAATTTTTTTTAAATAAATTCATGTCTATTTTATCTTACAAAATTTTACCATCATTTCATTTAATTAATCAATTTTGCAAGACTTGAAATCTTGAAATATGTTTCTCTCAAAGCCTTAAGTTAAAATCCTCCAAGTATCAATTTTTGTGTTGAGTTAGTTTATACAGAGTAAGTTTTGACTTTAAGTGGCCATACAACTGAATAGTAGAATTATTGTTCTAATTAATTGGTTCTCAGTCCAGATACCATTTAAAGGAAATAGTCAATTTTGAATAATTAATATTCCTCATATAAAAAAAAATTAACTTTATCATTTTGTTTGTTCTCTCAATATTTTTTTTTATGTTGGATGCAAGATTTCCTTTTTTTATTTTTATTCTTTCTATCATGTCAATTCTTAATTATCTTTTAATATTTTGATCAGGTTTGATATTTGTGTGCTTACATGCAAGATCTCCCTAATGAACATGCAAGAGAGACATACGATGATGTAGGTATCTGTTTTTTTTTTTTTTATAAGATTGAAAGAAACAAAACAAGAACAAGAAAAAAGAAACTAAATGTAGGTATCTGTTGGGGACCGTCTATAAATTTTCTTGTTAAAAAAAGGTATATATGTTTTAATGTTTGAGGAAGCTTTTGAAAATGATGTAGGTATAGGTTTTGTTTTAAGTGTTAGAGTTATTGTATTTGTGGTAAGATTCCATACTAGCTAGCTATCACGTTTTATTTGTATCTTTTTATAGGGTTAAATAGTTCAATTAATTTGAGCTAAAAATTAAATAATTATGAAGTTGTTAGAAATAAACCTCAAGAGCTAAAACATAGAGATAGAGAGAATGAGAAATTTGTATTCAACTCTTCACTTGTATGTCTTTACATCATAGTTAGAGTCCTATTTATAGGATACAACGAGGAAAGTGAAAGACCAAAGCTAATTAAGGTCCACTAGATTAGTGGGAGTTATAGGACAAGGAAGGGATTAGGATGGACATCCACTAAGTTGTCCACTAAGGATTATTATTCATAACACTCCCCCTTGGATGTCCATCGAGGATGTGCCTCGTTAAAACCTTACTAGGAAAAAACCCAATGGGAAAAAATTCTAGTGAAGGAAAAAGAGTACAACATCCTTTTACATAATATTTTTATTCCCCCCCTCAACTATACAACAATCTCTAAGACGACGAAGACCAATCTTTTGTATCAGTTGTTCAAAAGTTCTACTTGGAAGTGAGTTTGTGAAAAGGTCTGCTAGATTATCACACAAACGAATTTGTTGAATGTTTATATCACCATTCTTCTGAAGATCATGAGTAAAAAAGAATTTAGGAGAAATATGTTTTGTTCGATCTCCTTTGATGTAGCCCTCTTTCAACTGAGCAATGCATGCAGTATTATCTTCATAAATGATTGTTGCAGTAATTCTTTCAGCAGATAAACCACAACTCTCTTGTATGTGTTGAATTAGAGACCTCAACCAAACACATTCTCGACTTGCCTCATGTAATGCTAAGAGCTCTGCGCGTGATTTGATGATGTTGCTGTTATGGTTTGTTTCACAGATCTCCACGAAATGGCTGTACCTCCACTTGTAAACAAGTAACCTGTTTGTGATCTACCATTATGAGAATCTGACAAATAACCTGCATCTGCATAACCTGTTAATTCAAATTTTTGTACTTTTGAATAAAACAAACCCATATCCATTGTACCTCTAAGGTAACAAAATATATGCTTGACCCCATTCCAATGTCTTCGCGTAGGGGAAGAACTATATCTTGCTAATAGATTGACAGAAAATGAAATATCAGGTCGTGTATAATTAGCAAGGTACATGAGTGCCCCAATTGCACTTAGATAAGGTATTTCAGGATCAAGTATTTCTTCATCCTCTTCTCGAGGTCTGAAAGTGATGTGATCCTAAAATTCTATCCTTTAACAAGAATAATTATTTCAGTCATGGAATAAAAAGAACCAATTAATTTTGGTTGAAAATGTCATTTTCGTAGGTTTAGACGTGTCTGTCTTGTTTTTACAATAACTGGAGTTCTAGAGGTCCGATGGAGGTGATCTTTGATTCGTTGGAAAGCTTACTGAATTTCCTACAATTCATATGTTTAACTCAAAATCCAGTTCGGTGTTTTTCAAGCTTGAAAATCAGTGGTACAATAAAGCATAAGAAAGTGGAAAATAGAGAGTTCCTCCACTAAACATATGAAAGTGGTGCACTAAGCAATCAAAGAGCACCACTATCTCTTATTTACTTTGCATTTTCCTTGTAATAATTCAGTCCCACTATCAAGATAATTAGTGGCTGAAATCCTTTTGCTTTCTTAGGAGTTACTTTTGCTTATTACTTCATCATAAGTCTTTCCTATATAAAGGAGGCATGTAACTCTTACTAAACAGAATGAATTTTGTTGAGTCTTACACTTTGTGTGTTTTTGAGCTTTGCTCGTTGGTTCTGGATTGAACCGTCTATCGATCTTATCAAGAAACCACGTTTCTTGTGGCGATCCTCACTTGGTTTATCACTATTCTTGGATTATAATTGTGATTGCCTCCATTTATGTCTTTTCCCATCACTTCTCTTTATTTTTATCTAATTATCAATCTATTTTCTTATCAGAAAGGATCTCTCTTCACATCAAGTGATCGAACAATCATTAGAGTCGACAATGGATGTGATTTATCCATATAGAACCGTTTTAACACTTTTTTAATATATGTTCCTTGATGCACAAAAATTCTATTTTTCAAATGCTCAATTTGTAATCCTAGACATAACTTTGTCTTTCTCAAGTCCTTCATCTCAAACTCTTTCTTTAAACAATTTATAGCTTTTGGAAGCTCTTTAGGAGTTCCAATAATGTTTATATCATCAACATACACAGCAATTATGGCAAATTCTTTTCCAGATCGTTTTATGAAGATACATAGACAACTGGAGTCATTTGTATATCCCTCTTTTAGCAAATATTCACTAAGGAGGTTATACCACATGCACCCGGATTGTTTTAGCCCGTAGAGAAACTTATTCAATTTGATGGAATAGTCTTCCCGAGATCCAGAACTATGTGCTTCAGGAAAATTATATCCTTCAGGAAGTTTCATGTAAATATCACTATCAAGTGACCCATATAAATAAGCTGTGACAATATCCATCATGTGCAATTTGAGTCCTTCATGTGCAACAAGGCTAATTAAGTACCGGAACGTACTTGCATCCACTACTAGTGAATATGTTTCATCAAAATCAATTTCGGGTCTTTATGAAAATCCTTGAGCAACAAGTCGAGCTTTGTATCTCGCAATTTCACCATTCTCATTTCGTTTTCGCACAAAAACCCATTTATATCCAACTGGTTTCACACCTTTAGGTGTTTGGACTATAGGTCCAAAAACTTCTCGCTTTTGAAGTGAGTTTAATTCTGCTTCAATTGCCTCTTTCCATTTTGGCCAATTCTCACTTTGTCTACAATCTTTAATAGACTTTGGTTCATGATCCTCGCAATCAGCTATCACATCTAGTGCTATATGATATGCAAAAGCATCGTCAACGTTGACATTTTGTCGGTTCCATTGTATCCCACTAGTGACATAATTTATTGAGATCTCTTTATTTTCATGAATATCAGGTACCTGATCAGTCTCTTCTGGGACTAAAATATCAATTATGTCTGAAGACTCTTTTAGAGTTTCTATATCCTCACTTGGGCCATCTTTCATTTTAGCTCCTTTTCTCATTCGAGGATTTTTATCTTTGGAACCGACTGGTCTACCATGCTTCAAACGTGGTTGAGACTCATTTGCAATATGAGATTGTCCAACTGGGACATCCAGTTTTATCGGAGCATTAGTAGCTGGAATGTATGATTTTGTCACACTCTTTGGATCAGTAAATGCATTTGGTAATTGATTTGCTAAGCTTTGCAAATGAATTATCTTTTGAACTTCTAGTTCGCATTGCTTGGTTCGAGGATCAAGATGAGACAACGATAATTCTTTCCAACTGATCCCTTTTTCCAGCTGCTTATTCTCTCCCCCTAATGTTGGGAAATTTGATTCATCAAAATGACAATCAGCAAATCGAGCTGTAAATAAATCTCCTGTTGTTGGTTCAAGATACTTTATAATGGATGGAGATTCATAGCCAACATATATTCCCAACCTTCTTTGAGGACCCATCTTAGTGCGTTGTGGTGGAGAAATTGGAACATAAACCGCACATCCAAAAATTCTTAGATGGGAAATGTTAGGTTCTCGACCAAAAACCAATTTTAAAGGGGAAGAGTCATGATAACTAGTTGGCCTGATGCGAATTAATGATGCAGCATGCAAAATTGCATGTCCCCAAGTGGAAATTGGGAGCTTGCATCTCATGAGAAGTGGTCTTCCAATTAACTGTATACGCTTGATAATTGATTCTGCAAGTCCATTTTGTGTATGAACATGTGCCACAGGATGTTCAATGTCAATTCCAATAGACATACAATATTCATTAAATGCTTGAGATGAAAACTCAGCAGCATTATCAAGACGTATTTTCTTTACAGGATAATCAGGTAAGTGAGCTCTTATCCGAATTAATTGAGCTAACAATCTCGCCAATTCTTGGTTGCGAGATGACAACAGGAAAACATGTGACCATCTAGTTGATGCATCAATTAAAACCATAAAATATCTAAATGGTCCACATGGTGGGTGTATTGGCCCACAAATATCACCATGTATACGTTCTAAAAAATTGAGAGATTCACTTCCAATTTTTGTTGGTGATGGTCTAATTATCAACTTCCCTTGTGAACATGAGGTACATGAGAAATTATTAGATTGAAGAATCTCTTCGTTCTTCAATTGATGACCACATGAATTTTCAATAATTTTTCGCATCATTATAGATCCGGGATGGCCCAACCGGTCATGCTAAACAACAAATTTATTATGATTTGTAAACTTCTGGTTTGCAATCACATGTGCTTCAATTGCACTTATATAAGTGTAGTACAATCCAGAGGAAAAAGCGGGCAATTTTTCCACTACACTTCTTTTATTCAAATCATGTCTCATTATATAAAGATATTCAACATCTCCTTCATTTCGTGTTTCAATATGATATCCATTTAGACGAATATCCTTGAAACTTAACAAGTTTCTATGAGATTTGGGAGAGTATAATGCATTCTCAATTTGTAAATTTGTTCCTCCACATAAAATTACATTAGCTCTTCCGGAGCCTTCAATTATTTTTGAAGTGCCAGATATAGTACTAACATCGGTTTCTCGCTTCACTAAATAAGAGAAATATTTTTTATCCTGGAAAATTGTATGAGTAGTTGCACTATCAGCGAGACACATATCTCCATTTATACTCATTCTATTCAAAATGAACAAAACAAGACATAAGTAAGAATAAAGTTATAAATTATTTGAAGTAATAATATTTATTTTTATTATTATTATCTTCTATTATACTAAAAGTTGGGTTTGCAAACCCTAATTCTTTGGTTCCTTTGGAAACCCTAATCCAACATCCAATTGTGAGGTGACACGTATACTAGGTGACAAGTGTCCTAGGTGAGTCATGCAACCAATTAGGAGTTGACACGTTTGACTCATATTCAGAAGGGGTATATATTTCTCTTTTCTCATATTTTCCTCATTTGTCAAGTTTCTTTCTCTCTCTTCTCTTTTTCTCTCATACACACTCTCTCTTCTCTCACCATCTTCATGTTGTTCTTGAAGAACAACAAGAACACCACTAGTGTTCATCACCATCATCATATTCCGGTGGCTGGCTGCCGTGAATCCCAGATTCCGGCCACCGCCGCCGGAAAGTCCCAAAAATAAATTAAAAAAATCCAAATTATCTTGCATGTTTGAAATCGTCCATAAATTAGGTCTTTGGATATCAATAAACTCAGGTGACTAAGATGCCAGATCTGTGGTATCAACTCTAAATTCCCTTTTTCAAATTTTTAGGTTTTTATAATTTTTTTCTTTGATTTGTTCTTCAAGATTTGATTTTGTGATTTTGTTTAGGTTATAAATCTGGCTGCATGTTTCATTGATCCTATTTGTGTTGTTCTTTTAATTCAAATTCCCTTTTTTCAATTTTTTAGGTTTTTATAATTTTTTTTTTTTGATTTGTTTTTCAAGATTTGATTTTGTTTAGTTTATAAATCTGGCTGCATGTTTCATTGATGCTTTTCCTATTGTGTGTTATTCTTGCAATTCAAATTTCAGTCTTTACTGGGTTTCATGATTTCATAATTGAATATTTGATTCTTTTTTCAGGTGAAGTACTACTATTAATTTATGAAGTGTATGGAAAAATGATTGGAAGTTTTTTTTCCTGTTCCTCAGGTAAGATTTTAATTTTTGATTTTATTTTGTTTACATGATTTTATTTGTCTCAGTGATTTGATTGCTTCTTTCTCCCTTTCTTTCGGCATAATTGGTGAGTTTCTTTCTTCTTCTTCTCTAAATTTGTTGCTCCCAAATTTTTATTATAACTCTGGATTTTTTTTTTGTGTGAGTAACTCATTGAACCTATTTGATTTGCAGCTAATTGTTTATGTAGCAGAATTTAATTGGATGTTTGGTACAAAAATATAACAGATTTGTTGCTATTTAGTGTTGCTTCCTTTTCTTTTTTGTTCTTACTGGTGTTTCCCTTCCCTTTTTTCTCTTTTTTTTCAATTATTTATGATTATTAATATTTAATAATAATAAAAAAAGCTACAAACAATTTTTTTAAAAAAAAAACTAAAAATATTATAATCTGCATGTTTCATTGATGCACTTCCTGTTGTGTGTATTGTTCTGACAATTCAAATTTCAATCTTTATTGGGTTTCATGATTTCATAATTGAAAATTTGATTCTCTTTCTAGGTGAAGTAATGTTATTAATTTGTGAAGTGTATGGAAAAACTATTGGAAGTTTTTTTTTTTTCTTCCCTGTTCCTCAGGTAAGATTTTAATTTTTGTTTTGATTTTATTTTGTTTACATGATTTTATTTGTTTCAGATTTGTGATTTGATTGTTTTTTTCTCCCTTTCTTTCGGCATAATTGGTGAGTTTCTTTCTTTGAACCTGTTTTGTTATTTTGTACTTTTTACTTCTATCTACTGATTTGCAGCTAATTGTTTATGTAGCAGAATTTAATTAGTTGCTTGGTGCAAAAATATAATAGATTTGTTGCTATTTTAGTGTTGTTTTTTTTTTTTATGTTCTTACCGATGTTTTCTCTTCACTCTTTTTCTCTTTTTTATTAATTATTTATAATTATTAATATTAATAAAAAAAAGCTAGAAACAATAACAAAAAAAACTAAAATTTGGGGGACGGGGCAGCTGCTTCTGCAGCTACTGTCTTCTTTCTTTCTTTTTTTAATTTTTTTTACCTTTCATATTTTAATTAAATAATAATATTATAATTATCATATAAATTAATGTAATATTAATTATTGTGATGTGTTGTGTGAATAGGATCTACTTAACTAAGTCATGCTTAATTTTAAAAAAATGTAATGCTTATGTGTCCCTAATTTTCTTCTTACTTTTTTTTTTTTCAGCAAAAGAAATTAGAGAAGGAACATACTCTTATACCAGAGTTTAAAAATTGTGACAATTTTCTTAGTTAATGTCAAAAAATTTCAAGCCATTGCGATTGCAATGTGTCAAACAACTGCGGATGCATTAGTTATATTTGACAATTTTCTGCAATATCAAATATCACAACCTGACTTTGTATAGATCAAGGTATCATTTTTCCTCTATCTTACCATAGAATAGAACACTTTAGAAATTACCTCACCTATTATATTATAGTCTTATAGGTTTATTTGTTCACTTAATGTTATGACTAATTAATTTGTTTATTATGATATAGGTTTAAGGTGGTTGAGAAATGCACTTATACTGATTCATGGAACAAATCTGGAAGAATCTCGCTCAGAACTTGAGGCATATATTTCAATGGCATTGAATATGTACAAATGAGACATTTTGGAAGAAGGGAGCAGCTGCACCTGCATAAACTTTTGAAAGATTGATTTTTTCATGGCTAATCAATTATAGTTTATGTTTTTGTGTCGGGACTAAGATCTTTGGAACATTATTCTATTTGTAATTTTCATTTTTCCCCCTTTTAATGAATTGGATTATGTTGCAACACAAGTATTGTAAGACATTTTTTATTGACTTATTTTCTTTTAATGTGAAATTCCTTTGAAAACACTCAAGTTTCTTTTGGATTGCAATTGTATGTTTTGTAGGTTAGGCTTTGAAAATTGTCTCCCTTCATGTAGATTTGTTCACTATGTTCTATTTACATGAAGAAGATCAAGATGAAATTAGTTGGAATAAAATAAAATATTGTGAATCAAATGATATATGAGAAGTGTGTAAATTTAAAGATTTAGTCCTATTAGATTATAATTTTTTATTTTAAATATATATGGTTTGTACAAACCCGTTTAGTTTATATTATTTGATATGGACACCTAAATAGGAGAAAAATAAGTGTCTCTTAGACAAAAATTAAAGTTTATACATATCACGAATCTTGAAAGCTCCACTATAAAATTCGATATGAGTTGGAATTTTTTACCACATAAGAGTTGGAATTTGAAAAGAAATAGCATCATTAATAAGAACTTAGTGATTATAGTAATAGTCTTGAGATAGGAAGAAAATAATTGAAGAAATAAAAGGAAAATATAAAAGAAGAAAATAATTGAAGAAATATAATAGTCTTGAGAAAAATAAAGTGATTTTGTTATATATGTTATATTTGTGACAAAATAGTGTGTCAAACAATGAGCCCGTTTGTTATAGATTTTTTAAATTAGATATTTATAGTGTTGCATGTAAAAAAAAATTGTAATTTTTTATAAAAGTTTCAAATGAAAATTTGGTTTGAATGTAGCAACACACGGCCACTACGGGCAAACACATGGTCGTAGTCGCGGCCGCAGCCGTGGTCGTGGTCGTGGATGTGGTCAAGGCTATGGTCATGGTCGTGGACGCGGTCTATATCATAATCGCAGTGGTGATTACAAAAACAAATTCTTTCCCCAGAAGTGGAAAAATGCTCAAAAGAATGAAAAAAGTGGTCAAACTAGCAAAAATAATGACAGTAATTGCTACCGTTGTGGAGGCAAAGGTCATTGGGGTCGTACTTGTCGTACACCAAAACATCTTGTTGATCTTTACCAACAATCACTTAAAAATAAAGATAAAAGGATCGAGACTCATTTTGCTTGTGATGATGATTATGGTAATATGGATGTTACTCACTTAGACGTTGCTGATTTCTTTGCTAATCCCGATGGAAAAATTGACCACTTTATGGGAGATGGCAGTGTCCAGAAATTCAAAAATAAAAAACACACTTATTTCATCAAATTCAAAAATAAAAAACAAAGTGACATGTGAATATACAATTGCAATTCATATAAAGAAAACTAAAATTTCATCAAACTTATAAAATATTATAAAAGATCTATTACATTAAAATATAAACAAAACTACGATATAATTAAATAAATAAATCTAATATTTCTAAACAACTTTTTTAAATTTTTATACATATTTTATACCTATACTAATATTAAATATAATCATATTTTAAATTAGTATCTATAGTTTAATTATGTGTGGTTATACTAGGAGTAAGATTTATTTCTACCATCCTATTAATTTCTCGTGTCTTACGCTTTTTCTGTTTGACTCTTTCGCTACTTAAATAGTGAATTCTGCTACTTAAGCAACAGACATTATAAAATAATTCTAGTAAAGTGTTTTTATAGCCGACACAAATATGTTAGTAAATTTGTAGAATGCACGAGAGAAAAGTAAATATCCTGCAAAATACTTCACCATTGAAACCTTCCTTTCGTTACCCTTACTACCAGTCACCACCGTCACAGAGGTTTGTTACAGTTTTCGACGAGCTTAAACCGCCGAACACCGTCGTTCTCCTCAATAAAAAATCTCAATCAAAACTCGCAAGGTATTTCTTATTTCTCAGTTGACTTATCCTTTAGAACTTTCCCGATTGTTTACCGTTGCTTTGCTCTGTTCCCCGTATAATCGCTTAAGGACCAAACTTATGTACAGTTTTATATATACGGTTCTTACTGTACTAGATACGTGGAGGTAGTTATTTTAATTTAAAAGCAATTTTCTTTTATTTTTTTAAATTAAAACAAAATGAAAAACTATCTTTTTGTGAAAGGAACAGCAAAAAATGCATCTAAAGTAATGCATATAAGTTTTTTCCCTCGCTTAATTGCTACTATTGTATAAAATAATCGCGTTTTCTATTTGTAACAGAATGTCAAATTCCGCTTCTAAGATTAGTAAAAAACTTAAACTCAACCAAATTGAAACTAAAGACAGACTCAGTGACTTATCCGATTGTGTTCTCATTCGTATAATCTCATTTTTGAACATCAAACACACCATTCAAACTTGCGTTCTGTCTTCCAGATGGAAGAATCTCTGGAAACTTCTTCCTGAAGTTATATTTAACTCTGAAGAATATTTTCGAAATTGCAAGAGCTTCACGAAATTCGTGTCTAAGGTTTTATCTCTTCGCGATCGTTCTATCTCATTGCAGGCTATCGATTTTAAGCATGATAGTAAAACTGGTATATTGGAGCCTCACATACTCAACATGATTGTGAAATATGCTATTACACACAATGTCCGGTAGTTAGGGATTTCTGTCTTGAGTGACCTTGCAAAATTTCCGAATAGCGTGTTTTCATGTAAGACTTTAACACATTTGAAGCTTGCTATTTATCATCATCGTTTAGTTGGTGGAGTTCGTCGTGGAGTTCAAAAGACACGGTTTCCAGAATCTTTCATTTTACCGGCATTAACTAGCTTGCAATTAGAGAATTTTAAATTTTGTGCTGGGGATAAAGATCGTGCCAAGTCATTTTCTATGTTTAACAGGTTGAATAGTTTGCTCATTTCCAATTGTACTGTGAGTGGTGCAAGAATCCTTTGCATATCAAGTGCGACTCTTGTCAATTTAACTCTAAATAATCAGTTTTCCAACTCTTACATACTGAGCTATGTACTCCAAGTCTGTGTACGTTTACTTTTACTGGTACTCCTTATCAGGCACTCTATGGGACCAATGTTTCTTCTCTTAACTTACGAAAAGCATTTGGAAAAGGATCGGAACCATCTTCACCAATACCTGCAGGAATGATGAACTTCTTGCTTCAAAATTCGCCCTCGGCAAAAGTTGACTTCATAGATTGCTCAAAGCAACCTCTCGTAGAGTGACACATTTATAATTGGATTTTTTATTTATTTCCTTCTCTGTTTCATGTTAATTAATCTACACATATTTTCTACTGACTGAGCTTCTTCTGCAAATGCTCATGAACTTGGCCACAAATTTTGTATACATGAGCATTATATTAGTCAATATTGTGTCAAATGAAGTAGATTATTAGGGTACAGTTCAAGAGTTTTTTTTTTTTTCACCGCCAGTTTAATTTGGTTCGTGGGTCAGTTCTGGCGTCAAGTGGTTCCAGTCCCCTCCCGATCGCAGTTGCGGGGATCGAACCGTGGTCCTTCCTACCAAGTTCAGCGTCAATCACCACTGAACCAACTAACGATCGGTTATTCAAGAGTTGTTTTCATTATAATCCTCATGTTATTCTAGCTAATTAGTCTGCATGGTTAGTTTAAAAGCAATTATTGATATGGTTGGTGTGTTTTACCTTCTAATTTTAGTAAAGCTGTTGTTACTGGTGGGAGTTTTCTGTCCTGTTAGTCATAGAACATTTGGTTACTAATTTACTAGAAAAAGTGCTTTTTTATAGCTTAACATCACGTTAAGACAAATTATAGGAGGAGAGTCATTACTCACATAATAAGCATGCTAGTAGTAGAGCTCCCTTTTTAAGCCAGCCCCAGTTCTTCTTAGGAGCTGCTCCACAAGTTTCTGAATGTTCGAACAAAATTCAATTAGAAAATATATTGTTGGTTAAATTGAATAAATTCTTGATGGTTTCTTTGGAAACAGACACTGATTCATTATCAGGAGAATCAATCTGGGGTGGACGACAAAATCCAGGAGAAGCATTTGAAATTTCCCTCGTATTGAGTGTAAGCTGATAAAACCATATAAGTTAATTGTAGGTGGATCTATAAGTTAGTTGTTTGTAGATGGGTTGAGTTATACAGATTATCAAAGATATGGCCAAAATGTGAACATATGGTGTAGAACTCCATTGTTGAAGAGAAAGACAACTAAAAGTGTAAAGAATAAGAAAAAAAATATTGAATTGAATGAATGAATGAATTGAAAGACAGCTAAGCTATATATAGACTACTTAGGTTACAAGGATCAGCCTAACTAATCTATGACAATTGACAAGCATAACCAACTAACTAACTTGTATCACAAGTTAACTAACTACTAATTGCACAAGAGTTAGTTAACGAGCTAAATTCAATACTTTGACACAGATAAACTCAGTTGATTTATTATTGGCCATTTCATGCACGCAAGTATTTTTATTATTTTTGCATAAACTGAATATCCTCAGCATATAAGTATTTCATTTAAGAAATATATAAATTCGAGAAAATGAGAGTACTATTAATTATTGAAGCATTTTCATAATTATCATTTATCATAATAAAAGAAAAGTGGAGAATAATATTTTGAGATGGTTGCACATAACATTAATATTAGAAGTTACACTTAAAAAATAACCGATTAAAGTTACATCAAAACTAAAAACTGACAAACAAAATTTTATGAAATGTGACAAGTACCGACTAATGGAGGGAGTAACTATTTATTTCTATTACAGAAAATGAGATTACAAAATTGGCTTCTCAATCTTAAATTGCTCTCCAATAAGCTGTGTCAAATTTGCAACTTCTTTAATAGCAAACTGAGTTGAGTTAGAGTTACCACTCTTAGGTATCCCCAAGAAAGTAATCTTTTCAATAATCCATTTTTGATCCACAGCATATTTTCCATTAGTAACACTGGATGTAACAGAAACAGTATTGTTATGCAATTCACCATAGAATTCAACAAGTGTCCATTGTCCTTTCGCTCTTAAAGTCAAAGAATCACCGTCATCCAAATAAACTCTTCCATAACTTTGTCCATTGCTACCGAAAGCAACCAATAGTTCGAATGGTGTTTTCCGGGCCTCGTTGGTTGTCATTGCTTCACCTTGTAAGGGTAAAATGTTACCTTCACCAAGATGTACATTTATGTGATCAGCTGGTGCATCAAGTGTGACGTATTTACCCGTTTCTGCAACCACAGAATTCGTGAGATTAAAGAGATCAAACCAATTTCCTTTAGGAAAGTATGCGTCAACGGTTACTGCACCGGCCTGTACCACAGGTGAGACTAGAACACCTCTTCCTATTAGAAACTGTGAGCTTATTTCATATGTATTAGTATCCTCGGGGAATGAAAAGAAAAGTGGTCGCGCAATTGGTGTTCCTTTTTGATTTGATTGGTACATTTGTGTGTAGAAATGTGGAAGAAGGCGGTAGCGAAGGCCGAGTACTTTTCGAGCTGATGCTGCAACTGAATCCCAAAGGTACAACTCTTGCCTGTTGGAGTTTTTATCAGAATGATCTCTTGAAAATGGGTAAAAGGCCCCCAACTACATTACAGAAAATAAAACGTATTAGAAACCAGTTTAGATAATCAACTTAATTAAGTTCTTATAACATAAATATTTGTCGTGTAAGTGTGTGTTACCTGAATCCAACGCTGACAAAGTTCTTCATTTGTGCTTCCTATGAAGCCACAAATATCTGCTCCAACCATAGGAACTCCAAAGAGGCCAAAGCTCAATACTGTTGGGATTGAGTATGCTAAATCGTTAAATGAAGCAGCATTATCCCCTGTCCAATGAGCCGCATATTTGCCGGATCCAACAAAAGTTGATCTAGTCAAAATGAACGGCCTTTTACCAAATAAATCCACTAAGGCCTTGTTTGTTGCTTTGGATTCATAGAATCCAAACAAATTGTGAGCATCATACTCAGTGATGTTACCATAATGGTAAGCTGTTGGTGGAACTGTTCTTTCGATAATCGGCCTTTGACCTCCTGTACTTTTAATTTTGTAAGGAGGATTATCAATTTTAGATTCGGGATCGGAACTAGAAGTCATGAAACTTGCTATCTCATTCATGTCAAGCCAAAGACCATCAAAATGGAGAATATCTTTAAATAATTTGATTTCTTCATTCCACCATTTTTGGCTATTAGGGTTTAAAAAATCAGGAAAGTAAACTTCACCAGGCCAAACTTTACCGAGATAATTGGTTCCATTTCTCTTTATGTAGACATCGGCTTTCAAACCTCTATTAAAGGTTTCATATGTGCTATTTGTACTGATACCTGCAGACAAAATTAGCCTCAAATCAATGACAACAGTGTTATCAATATCGAAACTAGGATTGTTCTGATAGAAAAACTATTCTAGTGTTATGGTTTCCAAAGCAGAATCATCGAAATCTGCTATATTGTATCGCTGCTAATTGAAAACACTGGAGTAGAATATGTTTAGTTTGGAAGATACTTTTAAGGTGTTAGAATTAGGTACCTGGATCCACGATAACAACATATTTCTGACCATTTTTGTGAAGGGTATCAACAAAAGTTTTCATCTTATCTTGTGGAAAATTAACAGGATCGAGTGTGAAATCTTTATATGCATCCATGTAATCAATATCTGTCCACATAACTTCAAGAGGTATCTTAGATTTTGAATAGTTGGCTACCACTTCTGTAAGATCATTTACATCCTTGTAGCCATATCTACACTGATGAAAACCTATTTCAACAATGATGTGGATTAGCATATATAGGAATTTGATGATATTATGAATGAATCAACAACATGAATAGAAAGACACTTACCAAAAGACCAATAAGGCATAGGAGCAGGCCTACCAATGAATTCAGTATACTGTTCTATAACCGCTTCAGGAGCTGATCCGGCGAAAAAATACAAATCAAAAATACCACCAATGACCTTATAAGTAATACGATCACCGATGTAATTAACATCCATTCCATTACTATTAAGAAGCAAAACACCATGAGTAGTCCCATTTTTGAATATTCCACCAGATGCAGTAGTATTTCTCACATCCAAATAAAAAGGGTGAGCACCATAAGTGTTCATATCAACATTGGAACTACCAACATCTTCATTCCAAAGAGTCAAAACTTGATTTGGTTGTATCTTGAAAGATTTCTTTGTATGCTCCCCAATACCAAACAGAGAAGATCTGTTTGCAGGTAGAGAGGAAGAAAGTTGCAAGTACTGATCTTTAAACACGAGAAACGAGTCAGGGTTAGACTTATCTGGTATAGTGTTAAAGATTATATCTTTCGAGTATTTTCGTGTGACGGTGAAACCAAATGGGGTTGTGCTGTGGAGTGTGAAGACAAGGTTTGAACTTGGATGTGTGATTGTGTGTTCTGTTGAGTTTTCAGAATCTTGTTGGAAGAAAAAAGGATGAGATTGAGGTAATGATTTTCTTGGAATCACTTCTTGTGGAACTTCCCATCTTTTATTCTTTGAATCAGTGATTTTTACTCTTAATCTGTCCTTTGTCTCAAAACTGCAACAATTCGAAGATCAAAATTTAGTTTGTTTCTTCTTTCATTGAACCAAAAAATATGAAGCACCGACACAGACACCTGATAGTAATATGAGAAAATTACACAATTCACTGTAATTATAAGTCAGTGTTGTGTCGGTGCGGACACCAGAACACACTAATCCGAAGAGTGTCTGTACTTTATAGATTATAAATAGAAATATGGATAAACATAAAAAGGAAAAACCTATGATTGGTTGTTGAGATTGTTACTTAGTTAGTTAGTTAGTTACCTTGCAGTGAGTGTAAGGACTGGAATGTCAGGTCCATAAACATCGGTGGAATTGATGAGTTTAAGGTTAGCCATCAAAGATTTTCCTGTTGGATCAATGTTTACTGTTGTGACAGTGTAGCCAAAACCAATTTGTGTTCCCTGTGGAATATCATCTGCAACTGTTTGGGATAAAATGACACAAAAAGTAATGAAACACAAAGGTAGTAGTGAAGTTTTTCTAGTAACCATTTTGTTTGTGTTGATTATGTGTTTGTGGGTTAGGATCAGTTTATTTTTATAGTACAAGTCCATTGATTTAAGAGGAAACAAAGAATTAATGTTTCTTACAACCAACGTACAATAGTACTGTAGTAGTTTATACTTTCTTGTGATAATTCATGTCATATTGAATTTTTCATTTACTAGTAGTTTATAGCATATACGTTATTATATGATTTCATTGTGTATAAATATATCATTAACATAATTTTATTGTGCTTAAATGTGAATGTGATTAACTTATATTGAAATTAAAGTGGATAGTATAGTACATTCTCAATTTGGAGACTCTCTTTATGTAACTAGTGACTAGTGATGGTCCTAAATAAAAAGTATTGCTTTTTGGAAAGAGTGTGTTATTTGCAAATTGATTCCTGTAACCTTATGTCGTGCGTTTTCAGTTTTGCAATCAATTAGAGATAATGATGATCATAATTATCTGGATCAGTACATTGTTACACCTTGATATCTTTCCAATACAACTTATCAATACCCGAGCATTATATTGTTAACTTATTTTGGGTTTTTTGTTTTTGTTTTGTATCCGGCTCACTGGACCTTCTAATCTGATTCGGGGTCAGTTCTGATAAGTGGTTTCAGTCTTTTCCCGATCGTAATTAAGGGGATTGAATTGTAGTCCTTCCTATCAAATAGAGCGTCAATTATCACTAGGGTGCGTTTGATCTGCTAAAAAACAGGGGCAGGACAACTTTTATTGTACCCTATTTGATTCAGAAACTGTTTATGGTACTGGACAAATAGACAGTACGGGACAGGACAAAAACAAGAATTTTTGTCCCCTACTGAACCACAGTACAACTTTTTGTCCACAGTACAACTATAAAAAATACGAAAATATCCATTTTATTTTCGAATATAAAAAATATTATCTAATTATCTCTCCAATACAGTTTTGTCATGTCCTGTATTATCTTGTTCTATCATGTACTGTATTGTTCTGTCCTGTCCAGTACCTACTGTTTTGCAGCATGGTTTTAATTCCTTATTCAATTCATACAATACAATAAGTCAATAACCCTTCAATGCAAATCAATTCCGTTACCACTATCAACTCATACCCTTGATTTGTTTTGATGGTTTGTTTTAGAGTTTAACGAGTTGTCTTGTCTGCAAAGGATTAAAGTTAAAGGGGTATTTTAAGCTTTTTTTTAACGGGGTCGGCTCAACGGTAAGCAATTCAAAAGAGTTTTAGCCCCCAAAAAATATAAAAAATATATCAAGAGAAATCTCTCTGTTTTTTTTTTGACTAAAAATAAATATTTCATCCACTCAAATTGTAACATACATAGATCATTACAAATTCAAGATTACTAAAAACTGAAAAAAGGTGAATCTACAAACAATCTTGCTCATAATAATAAGCAAATAAATCTCACTTTAAAATTCACTTTAGATTCTCTTTAGTGCTAAGTTAGCCCTGATTTCTAATTACATAAAATAGTTGTCTTGCACAGTTTCAATTGCTAGAAAGGAAAGCACCTCAAGTGAAAAGAACGAGTTCGTCAAGAGAAAAGACGTAAGCAACCCTACAAAATTGTAGACGTCCAACATATGGTACAGAATGACGACATAGATAGATATGGAATAATTAAAAATAGAATGGCGATGAAAAGCCTCACATATTTAACGTTGGAGACGACGAAGTTGTGTTTATAATTGTTGGAGTTGACAAAGTCTCAAGTGACGTGCCATATATTTTTAAGAGAAAATACTTATTTTTATGGGCAATCCTCCCCTTTGAACCATAATTTTGAGGTGGAATTAAGTTCAATCTGTATCAAGTTAGTCTTAAGGATTTATATTATTTACACATTTATATTTCAAATCATTTATCAATAATGGAGGTTGGTTCATTCAATAAACTAATAGTGAATATAACTAGTTATCAATAATACTATAATACTCAAGCCTATTATTTCATAACCTTGTTAAACAATACTATGTAACATTTATTTCTAATACAGAAAATTACATTTCATAATTCCACTCTCAAAGTTCCTTTCTACCTTATTTCAGTCACCAACTTAAATTCCTCTCCAATAAGCTGTTTCAAATTTGAAACTTCTACAATAGTATACTGAGATGAGCTATCAACTTTTGTGTTCAAAACTCCTTTCCTCATTGAATTCATTCTATTCACAACATTCAACTCACTCTTACTATCAACCAAATCAATTCTATTTAACCTCTCATGCTTAGGTATCCCCAAGAAAGTAACCTTTTCAATAATCCATTTTTTATCCAAAGCAAATTTTCCATTAGTAACATTAGTAGTAATAGAAACACTATCATTATGCAATGTACCATAGAATCTCACAAGTGTCCATTGCGCGTTCGATCCTTTTACATCAAGAGCCTCGCCATCGTCCAAATAAACTTGTCCATAACTATTTCCATTGCTATTAAAAACGGCCAATAGTTCGAATTTGGTGTTTCGTGCGGCTTTGGTTGTCAATGCTTTACCTTGTAAGGGTAAAATGTTACCTTCACCGACGTGCACATTTATGTGATCAGCTGGTGCATCAAGTGTGACATATTTGCCTGATTCTGAAATCACCGAATTTGAGAGATTAAAGAGATCAAACCAATTTCCTTTAGGAAAGTATGCATCGACGGTTACTGCACCGAATTGTAGCACTGGTGAGACTAGAACACCTTTGCCTAGTAGAAACTGTGAGTTTATTTCATATGTTGTGACATCCTCGGGGAATGAAAAGAAAAGTGGTCGCGCAATTGGTGTCCCTTTTGTGTTTGATTGGTACATTAGTGTGTAGAAATATGGAAGAAGGCGGTAACGAAGGCCGAGCACTTTTCGAGCTGATGCTGCAACTGAATCCCAAATGTATAGCTCTTGCCTGGTGGAGTTTATAACTGAATGATCTCTTGCAAATGGGTAAAAGGCACCCAACTACATTGAATAAAATAAGAAGTATTAGATATGTATATATATGCATGTAATGATGAAAATGCTTTCCATCGAGCTTTTGGAAAAGGATAAAATTTAGTTACTGTGCTATAGACTATGAAGCATGGACACTCTTTTGATTAGGTGTGAAGGGTATCCGACGCCAACACATGATATTAAATTGAATTATGTCATTTTCGTGTCCGTGCTTCATAGTCTATAGAAATTGTTCCTACTGTTTTCAACTTAAAGATAGCGTAAACCGTCACCAACAATTTTGGAAAGGTGTGAAGAAAACTGTCTTATTGTGAGAGAAAAGCATTGTATCTAAGTTTAGTTCTTTAAAAATGGCCCAGGTATGGTCTGTATCAATTGCATTTGACTGCGATTCTCTTGAAAAAGAATCAAAGAAATTTCGATATGTGACTTATATAATTTTAATGAAGTATGCATTTTGAAGATCAATGCTTGTTACCTGGATCCAACGCCGACAAAGTTCTTCAGTGGTGTTTCCCGAGAAGCCACATATATCTGCTCCAACCATCGGAACTCCAAAGATACCAAAGCTCAATATCGATGGGATTGAGTATGCTAAATCATTCCATGTAGCTGCATTATCTCCTGTCCAATGAGCTGTATACTTGCCAGAGCTAACAAAAGTTGACCTACTCAAAATGAATGGCCTTTTACCAGTTATATCAACTAAAGCCTTATTAGTAGCTTTGGATTCTAACAGTCCATACAAATTGTGCAAATCATACTCGGTGATATTACCATAATGTAAAGATGTTGCTGCAACTGTTTTGGTGTTAATCGGTCGTTGAACCCCGCTACTGTTAATTTTGTAAGGAGGGTTATCAAGATTAGAATGTGGAGTGTCATTAGAAGTTATGAAATTTGATAACTCATTCATGTCAAGCCAAAGACCATCAAAAGGGAGAATGTCCCTAAATAATTTGATTTCTTCACCCCAAAATTCTTGGCTTTGAGGTTTAAGAAAATCAGGATAGTAAACTTGGCCAGGCCAAACTTCACCAAGATAATTGACTCCATTTCTCTTTATATATACATCAGCTTGTAAACCTCTAAGATAAGTTGCATATGTGTTATTTATACTGATACCTGCGGATAAAATTTGCCTCAAATTAATGACATAAGAGTATATCAGTGTTAAAATAATACTCCCTCCAACTTTAATTATAAGCAAATTTCTACTTTTCAGATTCATTGGACAACTGCTATATCTGGGCTGGTCTATATACAACTGATGTATCTAGTCTATATATAGACCAGACCAGATACATCAGTTGTCCAATGAATCTGAAAAGTGAAAATTTGCTTATAAAGTTATAATTAAGGCCAAAGGGACTAGCATATAGTGTTTCCGTTAACTAGCAGAACTAGGATAGTGTTGCGGTAATGCAGAATCATGAAAATCAACTATGTTGTATTGCTGCTATTTGATAACAGTTTAGTTTGGAAGATATTTTAAGGTGTGGGAATTAGGTACCTGGATCCAAGATAAGGACATATTTCTGACCATTTTGGTGAAGGGTGTCAACAAAGTTTCGCATCTTATCTTGTGGAAAATGAACAGGATCGAGAGTGAAATCTTTATATGCATCCATGTAATCAATATCTGTCCACATAACTTCAAGTGGTATACCAGCTTTTGCATACTTTGTTACCACACCTTGGACATCACTTACATTCTTGTAGCCCCATCGACACTGATGAAAACCTTCGAAAAGTTTTAACAGTGATGTGGATTAGCATAGGAATTTGATATAATGAATCAACATGAATTGAAAGACAGTTAGAATACACTAATGCAAACAAATTTCTAAATAGTGGTCTAGCTGCAGCAACAATTTCAGCCACAAACATAAACGATATTAAATATTCTATAATTTAAATCCATGATGTTTTCGTATATAAACACAGGCAAGTTCTTTAGTACACCACTTAGCAAATTGTCCAAAGCACCAACGACAACTAACGCCGCCTTCTAAAAGCAGAAGCTCACAGTCTTCTTCGTCCTCACAACTGAGGGGCTTACCTCCATTTTGGTGTCAGTTTGACAAAAACAAGGAAAAACAAATGTGACTTGAGTTTTGACACACATCTATTTTCACTTATTTTTGCCAAACTGACACTGATCCAGTCACTGTCTCAAGTGTTTCAACAAGGAGGAACGTGAACTTCTACTTCTGAGAAGCGAGAACTAATATCAGTCACTTTTAAAGTTTTAAATGATTTTCAAGTAGTAATCTGCGGTGGATTGCCTATTAAAATACTACTTCTTAGAACTTGCCATAAACACTTGAGTTTCAAACAGAAAAAAACAAGGACAAAAACGAACGGAAAATTCAAAAAACCATGTTAGACTTACCAAAAGACCAATAAGGCATAGGAGCAGGCCTACCAATGAATTCAGTATACTGATCCAAAACCGATACGGGAGATGATCCGGCAAAAAAATACAAATCAAAAACACCACCAATCACCTTATAAGTAACACGATCACCGGTGTAAACAACATCCATTCCATTACTATTAAGAAGCAAAACACCATGTGTGCTCCCACTTTTCACTCTTCCATCAGATGAACCCTTTCTCACATCCAAATAAAAAGGGTGAGAGCCATAAAGATTCACATCAACATTAGAACTTCCAATATCTTCATTCCAAAGAGTCAAAGTTTGGTTTGGTTGCAACTTGAAAGAACTCTTTGTGTGCTCTCCAAAACCAAACAGAGAAGCTCTTTTTGAAGGTAGAGAGGAAGAAAGTTGTAAATACTGTTCTTTAAACACGAGAATCGTTTCTGGGTTTAAAGGGTTATCTGGTAAAGTGTTAAAGAGTATATCTTTGGAGGATTTGCGTGTGATAGTGAAACCAAATGGAGTTGTGTTGTGAAGTGTGAAGATAAGGTCTGAATTTGGATGTGTTAGTATGTGTTTGGAGTTTTGATGATTTTGAAAGACAAAAGAGTGAGATTGTGATGAAGATAAGTCTCTTGGAATCACTTCTTGTGGAATTTCCCATCTTTGATTCTTTGAATCAGTGATTCTTACTCTTAATCTATCCTTGGTCTCAAAACTGCAGCAATTCAAAGTTGAAAATTTAGTTGAAAATTATAATAGAAACATAGATATAATAATCATATGATTAAACTATGATTGGTTGTTGAGGTTGTTAGTTAGTTAGTTAATTACCTCGCAGTGAGTGTGAGGAGTGGAATGTCTGGTCCATAAACTGAGGAAGATTTGATGAGTTTAAGGTTAGCAGTCAAAGATTTTATTGTGGGATCAGTGTTTACTGTTGTGATTGTGTAACCATAACCAACTTGTGTTACTACTTTTGATGGTGAATCTGCAACGCTTTGGGATAAGGTAAGACAAATAATAATGAAACAGAAGAATAGTGAAGTGGTTCTGGTTTTAGTTGTTGAAGTTGTAGCCATTTTGTTTGTGTTAGTGGTTTGTGGATGAGTACAAGTTGATTGATCTAGGAGGAAAGAAAGAATGGTTGAGAGTGGAGACAAGTCATGTTGACTTGGAGACAAGATGAGCATTGTTTCTTACAACAAGTCAATTTCAATAAGGATTTTTCATCTCCATCTGTTACTATTTAGTGTGATTCTCTAATTATTGTAATTGATATCATAATTATTTTAGAAGTAATTAGTCATTTATTTGTATGTTTTGTTGTTTCCAACCAATGATATAAATAGGACTTTTTCGATGGGGCGTACTTTAGAACACATAATGAATATACAGATATTTCTTATATTTTCTTGAGTTTCTACATGATATTCAGAGCTTAGGTTGTTCGACTCTTTTTGTTTGTTATTTTTTTCTTTTGAGTATTTTTTTTTTGTTCCTACTCATCAGTTATTCAGTGGCTTGCTGAAGGCACCAGTAGAGTAGCTTGCGGTGCGGTTCGGTTCGGTTTTGAGCATAAAAGTCATCATAACCGCAAGATAAAAATGCATGTGGTTCGGTTTTGTTCGGTTGATTTTTAAAAAGTCATCCAAGCCAAACCAATGCGGTTAGGGTTGGGTTTGGTTTGTGCGATTTATCGCGATATAAAAAATATGACGATATTACCAACTTGTTATAAAATAATCATAGGAAATTTTAATTTATTTATTGTTTACGTGATATAATATGCGTAAACATAAATTCCATATATATAAGAACTTATTTTTAATACCAATAGTATATTTTTAGATCGCGTTAAATGATATGTTTTGACAGCCTACTGTTTTATGGACTTAATTTGGGTTGGGCTTGCTAAGTTTGACTATGTAATAGGTTGATTGCCACTAGTTGATAGAGTTAAGTTATGTATTGCGGTTTGGTTCAGTTTTCTAAAAGGAAAACCGCAAACCAAATCAAACCGCGCGGTTTAGAAGAAAAATGATCCGCACAGTTTAAAATAAATGCGGGTTTTTGCGGTTTCGGTTTGGATTGGTTCGGTTTGCGGTTTTACTTTTGAATTGGTTCGGATACAATCACCCATAGGCACCACCATATCGGCATATCCCATCTTTCGGTGAAATTTAAGCACTTATATTTATCCATTTGTTATCTCCTATGACATTTCATCTATTTTCTCATCTTTCTAAAAATGGCATTACCCGTTCTATTCACATTTTTTATGGATCTCTTATACATGTAAGTCATATTGGTTCTATCTTCTTGTCTAATTTAAACCTACATAATACATATCTTATTCCAAAATTAAATCTTAATCTTATATCTATCGGTCAATTATGGACTATGAAATTATTTTCTCTTCCTCTAGATGTCGTGTGCAGGATCCACGGACCTGACAACTCATATGGATTATATGTAAGATCGAAAGGCTATCTGAGCTCACTGAACTACATGTTCCTCACAAATAATCAATATTTGTGCCGCTTTCACAGTTTCTTCCATTCAACTTTGGCGTCGTTCTCTTGCCCAGAGTTCTATTGGTAAATTGCGCCCTCTAGTGTCTTAAGGTTATTTAAGAACTGTCACCAATGAGTCTTTTGATCTTACTACTTGTCAAACTACTAAACAACTAGTCATGTCTTTTAATAAAAGTACTTTTGTTTCGGCTTCACCATTTGATCTTGTGCAATATAATATTTGAGGTCCAACTACCACACCTACTATGAGAGGTTCTCACTATTTTGTTATTTTTATCGATGATTATTCTCATTTTCATGAATATATATATGATGAAAAAATAGGCATGAACTTCCTCAAATTTATACCAACTTTGCCAAAATGATTCAAACGCAATTTTCTAAATCCATTAAAATTTTTAGACGAGATAATGCCATGGAATATTGTGATAAGTGGGATGACAGAGTTCAAACCTCGATCTCTTCATATAATGTCTCTGCCAACTAAACAATCGAGTTTATTTACTTTGGGATCTAATTAAAAATTGTTTCTTCCAAAAATTCATACTCTTACAAACAATTAATCACTTGAGTATATTAGAATGAAGTTGTGACCGAAGAAGCTAAACAAAACCCTGCAAAAGAGAGAAAGGGGTTTAAGAAAGCATAAACACTGAATCACACCAATTCCTTCACAATATTTCGCCATGTTCATCACTCGCTCAAATCGCAAGGTTCTTCCTCTCATTTCTCTCGCTTCCAAAGGTACTCTCTCTTTCACCTTTTCTTTTCCATTTTCCAATTTCATCAACCTAACTTCGATCTTTTCTCTTCTTCGATTCAGCTTTGTATTCCACTCACATTGTTGGCGATAAACCCGTTCTGGTAAGTTCTAACGGATTCATTCTCTAAACCCGTTCCTATTTCTTTGAAATCGCTTATTCAATCGTGTTTGTTGAATTTGTTTTACAGGTTCGTGATTTTATTCATTCTGCACTATATCATCCATTACACGGTTACTTCTCTCAAAAATCTCGTTCCGTTGGTGTTCTTCCCAATACTATTCGATTCAATCAACTTCAAGGTCATTTTCTTTCTTAATTACTCACTTTCAATTTTAATAATTAGTTAAATAGTTGGTTAATTCTGTTACAAACATCATGTACTACTTGTGTTGATTATTATTAAAAATAGTTTTTGGTGGAAAAAATTATGTAGCACAGATATTTCAAATTGAAGGCGTGTCTGTTGAGTGTCGGATATGGATGGAAGTGATTACATTTAATCACGTTTATTTTTTCAAATTATCTGTGGTGTCTACATGCTAGTGTCGTTTTTAGTGTCTTTGTCAGTGCGTGCTTCATTGGAATTAAATTGTGAATCTATGTGAATCAAATTGTACTGAGGCTCCGACATTTCAAATCGGATGCGTGTCTGACATGGATGCATGTGATTACATTTAATCACTTCCATTTCTTTAAATTATCACTCGTGTCTACGTGCCAGTGTTGTTTCTAGAGTCTGTGTTAGTACTTTATAGGAAGAAAGTGAGATGGTGATGGTATCAGTTTCGGTTCCATTGCTTTAGGAAGGGTGGCGAGGTTGTTTTGAGGGTGAAAAATGGAGCAAGTAATGGATGTAATTATGGAAAAGTAGCAAGAAAGTTTGGATTACATGATGTGAGTTTATCGCTTTATGATCTCGTTCTTGTGGAGCTGTTGCCATTGTATAGCCAGAAAAATAATGGCATCCTCTTGTTTCTTTGTGATTTGTAGAATAGAGTGGAGCTAAAGTTGTTTATTATATGAGGAGGATATGAGTACATTACCCTATTAGGAATGATACTTTGTTTGATAATTTTGGTTGTTGGTTACAAGTGATTAGTTTGGGAAATTGACTTTTCGGTATTTTGCTTTGGAATAATTTTTGTTTGGACATATTTTTCAATTTTATGGATGAACTTTTATGAATTCCAAACCAAATTGTTATTGTCGTCAATCTAAGATATTGGAAAACATTATTAAATATAAATTATAATTTTCTATTGGTATGTTATTACTGCTAATGTTGTAGAGTGCTGAAATATTTCAGGCCGAAAAGCTTACATGAAATATTTGGATAATATTTACAAGCAGAGTGACATATCGTGGTTTACTCCGGTGGAGATTTTTAAGGTAAACATTCCATGTGATAAAAATTTCTAGTCCCCAGAATATAGAATAATATGATTCAAAATGTGATTCTAATAGTTGTCAGTTTCTGGGAGAGAAAATTGTTAAAAATCATTTATTTACTCAAGGATTTTTAGTTTTTATTAACGTTCAACCTTCGATGTAGTATTATTTGGTCAAGGTCAACCTTTCTGTCAAGGGGTTGCAGGCAATATAAAATCATAAATCGGTTTAAGGGTTCAATTTTTTCTGTTTCAGGGCTGTGAGAAATACCTGCATATTTGGGGTTATACGGTGTGTAGGTCTAGAGAAAAGTTGAAGTAACAACAGAAACCATTTTTGAACCTAAAATGTTCTAACAGCTTAATGTCCTAATCATACCATCATCTCTATGGACTGATATAGAAGGGCTTTTTTTTCTTTCCTTTTCTGTAACCCATTTAGTTTATGCTACATCAGTTATGTGTATGACATTAATGTTAATATTAACAGCTGACCGAATGGTACCTAATTCCAATCAATTTTTTGTTAATAATTTTAACGCAAACTTTATCTTGTTTTTTATTGGAACTTTTTTGCGATCTTCTGCTTGGGTCACTTATGAGTTTGTTGCTTGCCCTATTTTTCAAAATGAAATTTGTTTCAATGATTGAGTTATTTGTTCTTAAAAGAATTTTTTTTTTGGCAGCCTTGGTATGCCCATGCTATTGCCGAAGCCATCATGCGCACTGCAAACTTCTCTGTTCCTCTCAAAGTAAGTGTACTGCAATTTTTGCATGTGATATTTGTTTCACCGTCTAGATCTAGCCTTTTTCACCCATCTAAATTTCTTTGACAAATGTTAATATTAGGAGAGAGCTGTACTTGTTGATGTAGATTCATATTTTTGAGTTTTGAAATGTAATTTTCATTTTAAAATTTTAATACGAATTTTATTTAATTTTTCAATTCAATCTTCTGATATGAACTAGCCGATTGTAACTACAGAAATATCATTTCTTAAAACTTGTCTAAAAACCATGTACAATATATCATTTATACAAGTTGATTCTCACAGATTGAATCATTGAATAGGCAAAATAGTTCAGAGTTCAAACAAATTTCAAAATTCTTTAATAATGTATTATGTCTGGTAGTTGGTCTTTAATCTACATGTCTACTCTTAATAGGCTTACCATTACCACAGGTCCATATCCAATATTGTTCTCTTTGTTTCTATATAAATACATCTCACACCTGCTTCCTATTTGTAATTTGTTTAATGTTTTTATTTAGTAAGCTTCATTGTCTTTTGATAAAAATCAAGCATTATAAGTCTATGTTGCTTAAACAATGTTACTTTTTATTACTTGTAACAGTAGTTGATACCATCCTCTAATTTGCAATCAGATTTATGAAATTGGTGGTGGATCAGGAACATGTGCCAAGGGTATAATGGATTACATAATGTTGAATGCTCCTCCAAAAGTTTATAACAGTATGACTTACACGTACGTGCCTAGATATTCAATATAATATATATATATATATATATATATATATATATATATATATATATATATATATATATATATATATATATATATATATATATATATATATATATATATATTTTATTATAAAACATATTATAATGTTAGGGCCATTTTTTTAGCTTTTTGTTAGGACAGTGGGCTGTGCTTATTTACTGTACTTTTGTTATCTGAGTAATTCATCTCCCTGTGTTTTGAATGATTATCCTATTAGTAACTTATGTTGAGGGGCCATTCTTTAATTTCGTTGTTTCACTTCCATTAAAATATGAAATGAATGATAACAAGTTGTCTGTCTTCTGGTTTTACTTGATTGGTTCTATTTTATTCTCAGCCAATATGAACAGGAAGGTTTGGACCTTGATTTATACTTGGTAGTATTTATACAAATAGTGTATTGTTGATTTGTAGATCTCAATTTCGTACCCATATTTCTTCTTATAAGTATTACATGTACACTTGATTAAATTTTTTGTTTTATACCTTATTCATGTTTGTAATATTTGTCTATCAGTCTTATGAATATCCTAGGCTTAAATGCACTTTTGGTCCCCCTATTTTTTTTTAAAAAAAAATAAAGTTTTGGTCCTCCTATTTTAAAAATCAGTTTTTTGGTCCCCCCGTTTTTTTTCTTTTCAGAATTTTGGTCCCTCTTCTCATTTTTTGGGTCATTTTTAATGATGTGGCCTATGAATTTATAACGTGGCTGTGTTTATTAGACATTTTTGCTGACATGGATATTCATTACGGCCTAATAAATGTTGCCACTTCATAAATGAATAGACCACATCATCAAAAACTAAGATGAGGGACCAAAATTCCAAAAAAAGTAAAATTGGGGGACCAAAAAATAAATTTTTAAAATAGAGGGACAAAACTTCATTTTAAAAAAATAGGCTGGAAAAGTGCATTTAAGTAATTATCCTATTGATTACTGTTAGCGAATGGATTGGAGTAGATTTTACTGCCTTGTGTATCATATGATTAACGTCCCAGTTAATATCCTGTTCTAATTACAGCTCAGTTGAGATTAGCCCTTCACTTGCTGAGGTCCAAAAAGAAACTGTTGGCGAAGTGCGCAGCCATATTCCAAAGTTCAGGGTAGAATGTCGTGATGCTGCTGACCGGAGTGGATGGGGTAGGTTGCTATTAAAGTTTTCCTTTTTGAGTTACATAAATTTTATTGTGGCTTTTAAAATTGGTTTAAACTCTGAAGATTGAGTTACCCTGTAGTGGGGCTTGGTAAAATATGCAATCTCTCCCAAGTCCTAACCATCAAAGCTACCTTCTTGATAAACCTTTTAGGAAGTAAAAGCCCCATCTAAAGTCTAGTTTTTCATTTGGGTAGCTGTACTTGAATGGATTAGTAATCTGAATAAGTAATGCTTAAATGGAATCATATAGTGTTTGCCTTGGGGTAACATTGATCTGAGGGCAGGGACGAACTGTGGAAGAGATAGCGAAAATTTGTATACTGAATGGGTGATGGTGCGTGTGTTAGGATGCTAAACAAGTTCGACGTTTGACTGTTCTCACCAAATGTCTGTTATAGCTTGAAAATATTAGCATGGTCTGTGGGACTTGGTCATATACTTTATTTCCCTTTAAAAGTTTAATTTCTGCAGCTGTTAAACTCCTTTTTTGGTGATGTGTGGGGACTTCTATGTGGAATAGAACTTTATGAAATAATGCTAATATTACTGTTCCCTTCTTTACAGGGGATGTGGAGCAACAACCATGTTGGGTAATAATGCTTGAGGTGTGTTCTATAATAAGTTGGTTTTATTACTCCTGCTCAAATATTTTAGATAAAGTTATTGGGGATTGAGGGAACAGAAAACATGTGGATTGCATTACAGAACAATAGATAAAAATAAAATGAAAACATACCAAGATTAACTTGTGTTACGAGCATATCAGCAGTCTGAGATGTTACAATGAGAAGTTAGCCACAAGCATTCTGGTGCATCTGGGAGCTGCTACGCTGATGTCACACTTGTATGATTATGACCATTGTAGGAAACCCTGCACACCCAGCTTGTTTTCCAAAGGAAAACAGGCTCCATTTGACATCTATTAGCCCTAAACACTTGTGCTGGAAGTTTCCTTTTAGAAGCTAAGATCCGACATATTTTCCATCTGCCATTGTCACTGTAATTGCATCATTAAAATTTGAAACAATTATGGGGACTGTGCTAATGATCCAAGTATTGAATGTTTGAAGATTAGAAATTATCTTCCCCCTTTTTCTGATTTAAATGTTATATTATACTATAACTACTATATTTTAAATAATTTGCAGCTCCTGATATTATTTTGTGCAGGTACTCGATAATCTTCCGCATGATGTTGTCTATTCAGAGAGTCAAATCTCCCCATGGATGGAAGTCTGGGTTGAGAGACAACATGACCGGTAAGTTTGTGCTTAGATGAAGATCATACTGTTGCTACATACACCTCTATACATTCTAAGGATTCGATAGTTAATAGAAATGAAAAAAATGTTTTGATAATGTTGAGTGATTATCAAACTAAAACAATTTTGTTGCCTCTTTTATTGACATGTCAACCATTTTCTACTTTTAATAGAGAAACACTCAGTGAATTATACAAGCCATTGCAAGACTCACTTGTTACACGTTGTGTTGAGATCATGGACTTGGATAAAACCAAAACAACACAAAGCAGTGCAGTATCAACACTTAAAAGTATTTGGTCTAAAGTTTACCCAAAACCACGTAGATGTTGGTTGCCAACTGGTTGCTTGGTAAGAGTCTATTAAATCATCCTTAAGCCTGTTACACAAATTGAATTTTACATTGACCATATGTTCATTTATTTTCAGAAATTACTTGATGTTCTCCATGAGGTGCTACCAAAGATGTCTTTAATTGCTTCTGATTTTAGCTACCTGCCAGATGTGAAGATACCTGGTGAACGAGCCCCATTGGTTTCAACTAAAGTATATTCTTGTTACATATTTCCTAAATAGTACAGTTGTCTGCCTTCTCATTTCATACATATTAGAGCAAAGTTATTAATATTACAGAGTAGTTCTTAGAATGGAGTTTTTGTCCATTTGCTTTGTGGATTAACTGATCATTTCTACACGTGTGATATGATTATGAAACAACGTTCAATTGCTCTTAGGAACTGCCGGTTTGGATCGTTGAACAAACAGCATACTTTTGTTAAAACTTGATATACACATTCAAAACTGAGATCCTACTTATTCCATCTAATGGATGGTATTGCTAATGTACGGATGTGTATACAGATATGATAATTCGTTATCGTCTTCAGAACTCAGAAGTCACTCATTCATGTTTTCCTGTAACAAATCAAACAGAAGCTTCTAATGATAGTCTTAATTAACAAAGTTTTTCCTTGTGCATTGCAGAAAGATGGGAGCAGCACAGATTACCAAGATTATATGGAGGCTAAGGTATTCTTAGCACTGATTTCTTTCCTTTTGAATCTACATTCTTATTGTCCTTTACCTCGTGTCTAACTGGCCAGCATTGTACTTGACTAGAAGATATTGTTGTAGCTTGAAACAATCTTGCATAAATTTAACATTATACAAGTGAAGTGATGATCCTATCATATAAAATAATTTATGTTTACTTCATAAGAGTATAAAACTAATAATGCCTGCTGTATTATACAAGTGATGACCCTATCATATAAAATATTTTCTTCCTGAACTTCTAAAAATGGATAGTTGTACTAAAACTTATGTCTTTGTCTTTTGTTGCAGGGTGATGCTGATATCTTTTTTCCTACAGACTTTTGGCTTTTGGAACAGATCGATCATTATTGTTCTGGGTGGCTGAAACTTCAGGATGATAATTCATCGAAAAAAGGAAAGAAAAGGAGAACAATTACGGTTAGTGCCGTTGTCTTATTTTTTATAGCATTATTATCAAATCTTTGCTCACAAGGCCTCAAGCAAATGAGTGTCAAAAGTTGCAGTTCTGGGTTTCAAAACAAATGGTTCTTTTAATGTGTATTCCATGATTGAGTGCACCACATTCTCTTTTCCATCTCCTTATTTAATGGTTTTTAATGGAAAATTTTAAAAACAAAAACACATGAAATAATAGTAATACTCTTTTATAAAAATTAAATATTAACAAATTTTAGATATTTTAATGGGGCTTAATGTGCTAGTGTTTTAGTTGGAAATCACTGACTTTTGTTTTGGAATATTATTCTACTCTTATGAGATATTGCATGGTATGTTTTTTATTTGATATTTTATCAACTTTATGTATTATACCTTAATAGTTTGTATTTGATGTAGCTGGAAACATCGGCTTTCATGGAAGAGTTTGGCTTGCCCACAAAAACAAGAACCAAAGATGGATACAACCCACTATTGGATGACTTCAAGAATACCAAGTTTTATCTCAGTGTCCCCACTCACAATACTAAGTAGATGGTCCATTGATTCAACCCAGGTACTTGCATTCACAAGGATCACAGGTTTTTTATTTATTTAAGAATCACAGGCTTTTTGTTGAGATTATATTAATTATGAGAATTTCAGCATTTCGTGATTTTAGCATAAATTGGATTTCCCGGCATAGCAACGATATGTGATTATATACCTGTATACAGGCAATTTTCCCCTGGGCATTTGATCCCCCTTTCTGAAGCCCCATAAATTGAATAATTTATTTGAAACATAGAACAGTTCTATATAGGTGTAAGAATAAACACAAGTGAATATTATCTGGATTCCTCGTATAGGGTCCTATTTGTCAGTAATGTACACTGCTAGTTTTAATCTGAATTACATTAGGTTCCCTGAATATTTTAATCTTCCCGTCAAAATCAGTTTAAAGGGTCAAAATATTGGAGATTAAAAAGATACCAGTATTAAGCAGATTATCCATTGTTTTGTCTGGAAAATGTAGAAGGTTGGAAAGAGGAAATGACATCTGGGAGAATGGGAGATAAAAGATTTAACAAACATATCAACACATCCCAAACTGCTAATGTCGATATGATTTATTAAAGACATCCAATATAATTATTGACATCCAATATAGGCTTATTAAAGATAAAGTGTACCTCAACCGTCAAGGTTTATGCTTATTAAAGACATTCAATGTAATTCACAATCCATCTTCCTATCTAATCTTCAAAGCCTACGCAAACTCTTGTTTATAATACATATTACAATAATCAATTCAAAATAAAAACAATTAAACAAACTATTCTAATGCAAGAATATGCATAACCTCTGAGTCTGTGGAGTATGTTTGACTGTCAACAGTTGGCAATGAATTTGATGCAGAATACCCATCCCAAGGTTGGTACTCTTCAATTCCAGTAAGCTCAATTTCCTCACGATTTTGTTGTGCATCAAGCTTCTTATTTGTTTCCCTGATCCCTTCCAATTGTAACATGACTTCTTTCATAGTTGGTCGCTTTCTTCCATTCAACTCTAAGCATCTATATGCAAGATTTGCAACTGCAATGACATGTTCTTTCTCCCCTTCTTTTATGACCCTTTCATCAACAATGTCAAACAAAATATTCTCCTCTATACACTGAACAAAATAGGAAGCCAAGTTTTGGTATTCCCCATGTCCGACAGAGGATATTGGCTTCTTACCAGTTAAAAGTTCAGCAAGAACTACTCCAAAGCTATACACATCACTTTTCTCTGTAAATTGACTGGTATGAAAATATTCAGGGTCTAAGTAACCAAAAGTACCTTGAACCATTGTGGTAAGGTGAGTAGCTTCGATTGAAATTATTCTTGATGCTCCAAAATCTGCCAATTTCGCCCTATACTTTTCGTCCAACATTATGTTTGTTGATTTAATGTCTCTATGATAAATGGGTTGACATGCAGTTGAGTGCAAGTAAAATAAAGCTCCAGCAATTTCAGTTGCAATTCTCAAACGTATGTCCCATGTCATTGGTATGTCTTCATTTTGGTCATGCAAATACTCAAAAAGGTTACCATTGGGAATGAATTCATAAACAAGCAATGGAATTTCTGTCTCCAAACAACATCCTAATAATTTCACCACATTTCTATTGTTGATCTGTGAAAGAATAACAAACTCATTGATGAACTCTTCAACCTTTCCTTCGACCTTAAACTTTTTCACTGCAACGATTTTACCATCGACTAGCATGCCTTTGTAAACTGTACCTTGTCCTCCTTTTCCAAGAACTCTGTTCTTATTGAAGTTTTCAGTGGCTTTCTTTAAATCCTTTAAGGCGAAGAGAGCAGTTCTTTCAACATTTACTTCTCCCGATGACATTCTTTTTTGTAACAACAAACCACCATTTCTTTTGAAGAATTTTTCTTTGCGTTTCTTTATTATTCTTTTCTTCAAATCTTTATACAAAAACCATAGACCAATGAGTAAACCGATTGATCCGAGGCTTGATGAAACTCCTACACATTTGTCACAATAAATTAGGTGATTATAAAAAGGTGGTGAGTGTAATTGAGAGTTGTAAATGTCTTTTATCGAATAGAATGGGAGATTCTGTGTTATGTAGACATATTTTGGATATATACACAACTTTATTCTACCTAATACTTTCTCCGGTCCTTTTAAAAAGAGACAATTTACATTTCTAGTTTTATTGAATAATTAATGTATATGGCCTATACTATAGACTAGATACATCAATTATTCAACGGATCTAAAAAAATAAAATGTCCGTTATAAAAAGGACTAGAGGGAGTTATACGTATGACGAGATGGGATTCCCTTGTAGGAACCATTAAATAGTTAGTTAGAGTTTATTGTAGGTAGTTGGTTTGTTAATTATGTGGTTAGTTTGTTAACCCTCTACTAGTTCTATATATCGCATGTATTCATTTTACAATCTTTTAATAATTAATTCTATGTAAATACTAACGAGTTTCCTTTCGTATAGAACTCTCAAGCTTATTTCTCTTTTGAGATTCATCTTCAACTCTTTGATCCCATGATTTTTAACACATATTTAGGAAATATGCACACAATTTTAATCTACCTAATAATATGTACAAGCTAGTTTATGGTGCATCAATGGTAGGAATCATTAGATTTAAAGAGAGAAACTTTATTTCTTTAAACTTAATGGTTTCGACGGCTACTGCATCATAAAACAACTGTAGAAGATCATATCCAAAAATTCTTTGAGATCTATCTTAGCATGAGGCAAGTTCAATAAAAAACACTAAATTATCATTCATCATTTATGTTTTATGAAAGTTGTACATACCTACAATAGCCCACTTCTTTAACCGATTATTCTTATCGAAGAATCCTGGAATTTCTGAAATTGAAGAACCAAGTTAGCTTATAGTAGTTTAAAATTCATGTGTAGTATGAATTAGAATTACATAAATTATATTAAATATGTTTGGTTAGGAATGAATAAACTTTATAAATTATGCATGGACACAATTTTTGTTCCACATATGTTAAATCGTATTTGATTATGTAAAAATTTGTGTAGATATTTTGAGAAATTTTATATCATAATGTTGAAATATGTTTGAATTTATCAAACTGCAAAAAGGTTGATAACCGAATAATCTAAATTTTTTGAAAGAGATTAAAAACCTGTGCAGCCTCCAGAAACGTAGGCATTACCGGTGTAACCCAAGGAGCATCGACATTGCCGACCAGTGGTTCTGTTACTTAAAGATGTAACATTAGAGTCATAACAATTTGAATCTGAAGGAAGTTGAAATGTCGAATTAATCAACATATCATTCAAAATCTCCCATTCAAGAAATGCCGGAGCATACTCCATATTCTTCAACTCATTCAATGACTCATCCCTCAAATAATCCATATAAGAATTATCAAGAGATATCCAATAATCACTTGTAATCAAAGCATAACTACAACCATCACTACTATTGTCACTTAAACCTTGTAATGTTGCGTTGAACTCTGAAAGGTGTGAAGGTAACGAAGTCTTACAACAATGCTTTCCATTACAACTGTCGCTACCAATATCGAAATTGTTGTTATTGTTGTCATCGTCACAAATTGATACACAACCACCTATCTTTGTTCCATTTGATTGAAGAAAAGCAAGTTTGTTACATCCAACGGCTAGAAATGTGTTGTCATCTTGAGAATATACAAAAGGACTCCCGCTAAGGTTTATGGTAACAGTTTTATTATCCTTGCTACTAGTTTTGTTATGGCGACAATTGGAACGGTAAATCGGATTCATAACCTGAACTAAGCCTAAGCTCTCATAAAATAAATTTACCTCAAGATTTAAAGACTTCAAGTAAGGTTTATGAATATGAGAAGTTTTGTCTAATTTGCATTCTATTTCGAACCATTTGTTTGCATAACAATGGCGTTCTTTCATTCCGAATGGGAAAGGGATTGAAACTTCTCCACATATTGAATTACAATTTTGTTGTGCTATGATTCCATCTTCTTGTGCTGATGCTAGTAAAGGAGATATTAGAATTAAAATGATGATATGAAATATTTTAAATTGTGGAAACATTGTTGGAGATAAAACTCAATTGTGATTTATGGATCTTAGAAGTAATAGAGTATTTATGCTTTCTTAACAATGCTAACACAACTAACTGTTTAAGAAATTTCTCAGTATCTTCTTCATGTGATTTATGGATCTTAGAAGTAGAGTATTTATGCTTTGTTAATAATGGTAACACAACTGTTTAAGAAATTTCTTAGTATTTTCTTCAATGAGAAAAATAATTATTGTTGAATTGTCTTTGTTAAATTGACCGCTACATTAAAAATAAAATTGAGGTGCTCATAATTTCCATGGAAAAAAACAGTTTAGATGATTAAAGTTTTGTTTGTCAAGTGGGGTTGGACATGATTCATTTGCCCATTCTAAATTGGTTAGTCGTGTGGGGCTTATCATGGTGGACTTAATCCATTCCACACTGTATGACTGTTGACTTGCTCTGTTGTCATAATTATTAGATAATATTGTATGATTATTATATAATAACTTAATTATAACTTTACTAAGAGTAGTTTGGTCTTTTCTAGCATCTATATGTACTCTATGTTAAGATTTTGAGAATTTGAAGACATTGAATGATAAAAGCTTTGAGAGCTTGAAAGAGAGTAAAACTCGTAAGAATTCATTTTGATAAAAGATTAAGAAGCAAACTAACTAACTAATGGAAACTCTAACTAACTATCATTATCCTTGCTTCTTAATCTTTGCTCATATTGAGACTCTAGGCTAAAGTGTGTTCTCTTCTCTTTTGTTGTTCTTTTTCCTCCTCTCTATTTCTACAAGTTCACCATTGTTAATATTAATCACTTAAGTAACAAATTTAAAATGTATAAGATTAAGAAATATCTTAATGTAGAAGTTTTGAAAGAGGAAATGATCTTTGGGAGATAAAAGATTTAACAAACATATCAACACCCCAAATTACTAATGTCAATCTGATTTTGATTAAAAAAAGTCTACAAAGAGTGCATGATAGTGAAAAAATACTTCACTATCTATAACTATCACCCTATCTGAACTTAAAATATTAAGCAAACTCTTGCTTGTAATACATGTTACAATAATCAATACAAAAAATGAAGCAATCAAACAAACAAACCAACTACTTTAATGCAATAATATGCATAACTTCCGAGTCTGTGGAGTATGTTTGGCTGTCAACAATTGGGAATGAATTTGTTGCAGAAAATCCATCCCAATGTTGGTAATCTTCAATTCCTGCAAGCTCAATTTCTTCATGGTTTTGTTGTACATTAAGCTTCTTATTCAATCCCCTGATCCCTTCCAATTCTAATGTAACTTCTTTCATTGTTGGTCGTTTTCGTCCATTCAACTCTAAGCATCTATATGCAAGATTTGCAACTGCAATGATATGTTCTTTCTCCCCTTCTTTTGTGACCCTTTCGTCAACAATGTCAAACAATATATTGTCCTCTATACACTGAACAAAATAGGAAGCTAAATTTTGGAATTCCCCCGATCCTACTGAGGATATTGGCTTCTTACCAGTTAAAAGTTCAGCGAGAACTACTCCAAAGCTGTACACGTCACTTTTTGCGGTAAATTGACTGGTATGAAAATATTCAGGGTCTAAGTAACCAAAAGTACCTTGAACCACTGTGGTAAGGTGAGTAGCTTCGATTGAAATTATTCTCGATGTTCCAAAATCTGCTAATTTCGCTCTATACTTTTCGTCCAATAGTATATTTGTTGATTTAACGTCTCTATGATAAATCGGTTGAGATGCAATTGAGTGCAAGTAAAATAAAGCTCCAGCAATTTCAGTGGCGATTCTCAAACGCATGTCCCATGTCATCGGTATGTCGTCATTTTGGTCATGCAAGTACTCGAAAAGATTACCATTAGGAATGAATTCATAAACAAGCAGTGGAATTTCTGTCTCCAAACAACATCCTAATAATTTGACAACATTTCTGTTATTGATTTGTGAAAGAACAACAAACTCGTTGATGAACTCTTCAACCTTTCCTTCGACCTTAAACTTTTTCACTGCAACAATTTTACCATCTACTAGCATTCCTTTGTAAACTGTACCTTGTCCTCCTTTTCCAAGAACTCTGTTCTTATTGAAATTTTCTGTGGCTTTCTTTAAATCCTTTAAGGTAAAGAGACTAGTGCTGTCAACATTTACTTCTCCGGAAGACATTCGTTGTTTTAACAGCAAACCACCATTTCTTTTGAAGAATTTTTCTTTTCGTTTCTTTATCATTCGTTTCTTCATATCTTTATGCAAAAACCATAGACCAATGAGTAAACCGATTGATCCGAGGCTTGATGAAACTCCTACACATTTGTCACAATAAATTAGGTGATTATAAAAAGGTGGTGAGTGTAATTGAGAGTTGTAAATGTCTTTTATCGAATAGAATGGGAGATTCTGTGTTATGTAGACATATTTTGGATATATACACAACTTTATTCTACCTAATACTTTCTCCGGTCCTTTTAAAAAGAGACAATTTACATTTCTAGTTTTATTGAATAATTAATGTATATGGCCTATACTATAGACTAGATACATCAATTATTCAACGGATCTAAAAAAATAAAATGTCCGTTATAAAAAGGACTAGAGGGAGTTATACGTATGACGAGATGGGATTCCCTTGTAGGAACCATTAAATAGTTAGTTAGAGTTTATTGTAGGTAGTTGGTTTGTTAATTATGTGGTTAGTTTGTTAACCCTCTACTAGTTCTATATATCGCATGTATTCATTTTACAATCTTTTAATAATTAATTCTATGTAAATACTAACGAGTTTCCTTTCGTATAGAACTCTCAAGCTTATTTCTCTTTTGAGATTCATCTTCAACTCTTTGATCCCATGATTTTTAACACATATTTAGGAAATATGCACACAATTTTAATCTACCTAATAATATGTACAAGCTAGTTTATGGTGCATCAATGGTAGGAATCATTAGATTTAAAGAGAGAAACTTTATTTCTTTAAACTTAATGGT
Organism: Trifolium subterraneum; assembly: GCA_951799995.1. Taxonomy (NCBI): domain Eukaryota; kingdom Viridiplantae; phylum Streptophyta; class Magnoliopsida; order Fabales; family Fabaceae; genus Trifolium; species Trifolium subterraneum. Next base: position 14,730,825 of record OX637462.1, on the reverse strand, counting down.
TTCGACGGCTACTGCATCATAAAACAACTGTAGAAGATCATATCCAAAAATTCTTTGAGATCTATCTTAGCATGAGGCAAGTTCAATAAAAAACACTAAATTATCATTCATCATTTATGTTTTATGAAAGTTGTACATACCTACAATAGCCCACTTCTTTAACCGATTATTCTTATCGAAGAATCCTGGAATTTCTGAAATTGAAGAACCAAGTTAGCTTATAGTAGTTTAAAATTCATGTGTAGTATGAATTAGAATTACATAAATTATATTAAATATGTTTGGTTAGGAATGAATAAACTTTATAAATTATGCATGGACACAATTTTTGTTCCACATATGTTAAATCGTATTTGATTATGTAAAAATTTGTGTAGATATTTTGAGAAATTTTATATCATAATGTTGAAATATGTTTGAATTTATCAAACTGCAAAAAGGTTGATAACCGAATAATCTAAATTTTTTGAAAGAGATTAAAAACCTGTGCAGCCTCCAGAAACGTAGGCATTACCGGTGTAACCCAAGGAGCATCGACATTGCCGACCAGTGGTTCTGTTACTTAAAGATGTAACATTAGAGTCATAACAATTTGAATCTGAAGGAAGTTGAAATGTCGAATTAATCAACATATCATTCAAAATCTCCCATTCAAGCAATGCCGGAGCATACTCCATATTCTTCAACTCATTCAATGACTCAACCTCCAAATAATCCATATAAGAATTATCAAGAGATATCCAATAATCACTTGCAATCAAAGCATAACTACAACCATCACTACTATCGTCACTTAAACCTTGTAATGTTGCGTTGAACTCTGAAAGGTGTGAAGGTAACGAAGTCTTACAACAATGCTTTCCATTACAACTGTCGCTACCAATATCGAAATTGTTGTTATTGTTGTCATCGTCACAAATTGATACACAACCACCTATCTTTGTTCCATTTGATTGAAGAAAAGCAAGTTTGTTACATCCAACGGCTAGAAATGTGTTGTCATCTTGAGAATATACAAAAGGACTCCCGCTAAGGTTTATGGTAACAGTTTTATTATCCTTGCTACTAGTTTTGTTATGGCGACAATTGGAACGGTAAATCGGATTCATAACCTGAACTAAGCCTAAGCTCTCATAAAATAAATTTACCTCAAGATTTAAAGACTTCAAGTAAGGTGTGTCTGATTTGCATTGTATTTCAAACCATTTGTGTGCATAGCAATGAGGTTCATTCATTCCAAATGGAAAAGGGATTGAATATTCTCCACATGTTGAATTACAACCATTTTGTGCTATGATTCCATCTTCTAGTTGTGCATATGCTTGTGGAGGTGATATGGAAAATATTATAATTAAAATGATGATATGGAATATTGTAAATTGTGGAATCATGGTTTAGAGCTTTAATTAATTGTGGTTCTTAGAATAAACTTATTTATGCTTTGTGTTAACGATGCTAATACAACTTTTTAAGAAGTTTCTTAGTATTTTCTTCAATGAGGAAAATTAAATTTGCTGTTGAATTTTCTTTAGTTTTGATATTGTCCAAAATGAGTGAGAACTAAAATACTACTTATTGAATTGTCTTGGCTAAATTGACTACTGCATTAAAAACAAAATAGAGTTTAAAGAAAATGAGTTGCTATTACTTTTCTAGTCAAATAAAGCTGCTTATACTTTCAAATACTTTTTGTTTAAATTTTTTATTTATCTCTTTCAAGAACACTAATGGAACTTGAACTCGGGACCTCTTAAATCCATAATTTGCCTTTTTATCATTAGATCAAATCCTTAAATTCAGTTGTTTATAGTTTTAAACTTTCTATGTAGAAGATTATTCTTCCCACAAACATGAGTCTTGCAACTCTTGTACTTGACTTGTTCCTTGATGTACAAGAATCAAACTTCTTTTTTTTGAAATTCAAGTTTTAGTCCCTTTTTTAATGACAAATTATTTTATTTTTTATAATTTTAAATGACAAATTATTAGTTGTTAGTATATTACATTATTATGTTAATTTTGTCCTATCCTGTATTATCTTGTTCTGTATTGTTTTGTTCAGTCCTTACTGCTTTACGAATCAAACGCATCCTTAAATCAGCCACCACGGAATCTTTTTAGAATCTTGTAAGTTTACTCTATTCTTCCATTAAAGAGTCACCAAAGTTTAACTTATATGTTTTAGAATTAGTTTAATTCTCCCATTAAAGAGTGAATATTATACTATTTTTTTATTTGAAAATTTTGAAATTAAGTTTGTTACGATAGACAAGCGAATTTAGTAGCTTATGTGTAAAATAATTTCAAAGTAATGGTACATATAATTTAAATTTAAATTTCATCAAAAATAATTAAGTAGTTTTTTATTTTATATTTTAAAGATTGAAATCACTTTTTTTATAATAAAATTGAAATAAATTTGAAAGGTATAAAATATTTGCTAGTCATTGAGATAATCAATATTTGTCAAAAACATATTTTTTGTCCCGTGTCATTGGACTTATTCATTAAGTGGCTTATCCAAATTGAATTCGTCGTTATACTAGAACAAAACATGGTGCTCATCATGGTGGACCTGACCTGAGAGAATACATCAAATTTCCATCCATTCAATGGAGAAATACTGACTGTGCCTCATTCTCGTTGAATCATTATTATGTAATGTATAGATATTAGATACAAAACTCAGTTATTACTTGTTGTCTTATATATACTGGTTCTGGAAAAAAGAAGAAGAAGAGGTTATTGCTTATAACGAGTCATATTCAAAAGAATGGAGAAAACTGAATAACAGAGAATAGATCTAACTCTAGAGTGTTATGGTTAACCAATTCAAATAAGCCTAAATTATAATAAAACTTAATATAAAACTAATATGAATCTTAGAATCGGAAAACTTAGGGCTAATTCAAACTCTACAAACCAGCCTGTAGGGTGAGACCATATGAGACTCGTAATAAATGTCTCAATGTATCTACCATCTTAAAATTGAGGTTTGTAAATTGACTTGTAAAGTGAAAATTACTTTTACTTCAAAAGAAATTGGAATTTCTTTATTCATATATGTAAAAAAATAATTAAAATAAAATACACACTAGAAATCATATTTGAATTACTTATTATTAGATACTTATTTGTATACAAAATTTTCCATTATAAGACATTGTATTGAAGATGGGTGTGACACAATATTTAGCTCGTTTTCAATCACATTACCTAGCTAGTAGTAGTAGATTATACAATGGTAACAACACAACCGAAATTTTCTTTACAGGACAGAGATGCATATGTAATTGTTGACTTGGTGACCGTATCTTTCTTTTGTTACAGTTAAAGAAGTCTCACATTGGTTGCGAGATAGCCTAAATGTGTATTTATAAAGTAGAGACAAGTCTCACCTTACAAGCCGATTTTGTAAGGTTGAATTATACAAACTCTCAATTCTAATTTTTTGATTTATATGTATATGTTTAAATATGTACGTATATTATTGCGTCTATGGAATAATACCTCTAATCCGTCTGTAAAAACAAAACAACTCACCCTTAAACCGTGACCAAACAGTCTCTCACGAGGACACAACCACTACATTTTTTTATTATATATATATATATACCCACCTAAAAACATGAAGGTCTAAGTTAGCAAGGTGCACCTTTTCACTTTGAACAAAAAACTCTTTGACATTTAGTTATTTTACACTAGAAAATTGAGGGTTAGTTAGGTAAATTTTATTAAATATTGTGCACCCATTTGCTAACTTAGACCCACTTAATTATAAATATATGCAACCTAAATAAACAACCTAGAAAATAAAATAAAAAAACAAAATTCATGATCCTGATTAAACCATTTAAGTGAACATAATTACACTTTTTTTTCTTTTCAATAATCAATATCACCAATTTTAATTTGCATCTTCATCTTCTATTTGATAACTATTTTAGAATGCTCCAAATTATTTTTACGTGAATGTTCATGTTTCTGTGCCTTTTTTGTTACGGTCAATGCTCATCTGCTTCTAAAAAGCTTTAGTATTAATTATTAAGAAAAACACTTCAATGATAAAATGTAAGATTGGAAAATGTTGTTTGTGAATTTTAAGGATTTTAAGGAAGGATAAAACATCTTTTGTTGTTTTTTTCATAAAACTCCAAAATTGCCCTTTATTCTAAACTTATTTGAAATAGTAAAACAAGGGTATTTTTAGTCATGATAGAAAAGGTGCACCTTGCTAACTTAGACCTTCATATTTTTAAGTGGGTCGTCTAAGTTAGCAAACCCCATATATATATATAAGTTTTGAGTTTAATTGTTGTGCACCGTCATTGTAAAAGTTTTTTTACACATGCATCAAATGATGTGTTGCCACATCATTTAATGAATGTGACACATCATTTGTTTTTATTGGATGTATGTGTAAAAAAGTATTACACCAACAGTACACAACAATTAAATTCATAAGTTTTTACTACCATTAATAATCACTAATCTTCGTCAAAGAACTTGTAGAGTACAGTACATAAAGCGAAGTGAGTTTTCTTCTCCCAATCAAATCTTTCTTTCACGTATGGACCTACATGGAAGGATGTGGGTGCTTGAGCCCACACTATGTTTTGACAAACGTTTTTCCGATACTACATATATGTATAAAATGTTTGAGATATTCTTACCGGTGGTTGAAGACAAAATATTAATCTAGTTTCAAATTATTATAGCTAGTGGTCGAGCCCGTTTACTTGTTTGTGCTTCAATTAATTAACTTTGTTTTCATGTTGTTCTTCTGATTGTCGCATTTGTAAACTCTTATAGTCTTTTTTAGCACACCTTGTGCTAAGGGAACTAATTGATTGATTAATATATCTCATTTTTGCTTGTTAAAAAAAATTCGATTGAGAGAAATATCATATTTAATATCTGACACGACTCGAATAAGATTACCCGAGACGGAAGCAATCTACAAGAAATCTGAAAAAAAAATCCAAAAATTCAGATGTCACACTGATTTTGCTTTATAAAGTTAATTTTTTTATAAAAAGTAAATCAATGCCAGAAAAGCAACCAAAGTTTGTCAAGGTATATGCTAAGAAGATCCTTCCATCCACTTTCTTTTTCACCAAGAAAAGCCACTACTAAACCAAACATGTTTCCCTCACTTGAGCACCACTATTATTCTCTTCTTTTTTTTGCACTCATCAGCATGTCTTTGTAGTTATTATGTACTAATCAACCCTTCTTTCTTTCAGCCACTAATCTCAAAATCATGACTCTTAAGTTCAGATCTCAGCATCCAAAGTGTTTGCATCAAAGATGGAAGCAAAGAAGCAAAATTAAAGGAAAAATGGTTTTTCATGTTAGACCTAGCTACTAGCTAGTTAGGTCATAGTTGAAACCTTCAAGATCTTAACCTAGAAGGAAGGGCAACCAATGAACCTTTGGCAAAATATGTATCCTATATTATTAAGATCTCATATATATTATACAATAAACTACCACTTATGTGTAAGCATTAAGCAATAATAGCAAACTACTACACTTTGTTATTTTGATGTTATATACATGTGCTATTGTTGATTGCTTTATATATAGTTGTTGAAATTTTCATAGATCAATGAAATATTTCTACTTCTAATTAATAAAAATAAATTGTTAGATTCATTTTTGCTGTGGTAAATTATACTGACAAATTATTTAGATGGAACTTTTCTGAGTAGGTAGGTCATATATTTTTCTAAATATTTATATGGATGCATCACTTTTTTGTTAATTACGAATTTATGTACTACTTTCGTAGTGTTTTATATATATTGCAGAGATTAGATTTAAATATGAAATGGCCCTGATCAATATTAATATGAAACCTATAAATTAATGAAAGGAAAATTTTGTAGTTTTTTATTTTATGCATTTGCAAATTATGTTTGTTTATTGAATTAAGAAGTTGGTCTATGAAATTGTAGACTTAGTTATTCACATTTCAATATTCTAAAATGATACCTAGAATAAAAAATGTTAATCAAATTTATTCCTATCGTGACATATTCAGACAATATTCACTTAGTCCAATGTATGAAAACAGGTTGATTAATGTAATCATGGTCTAATAATTCTCGAGAATTCATAAATTAAGTTTTTGTGAGACAAGGATATGTTCAATCTCACTTGTGTGTTTGTTCTTAGCTCATTAATGTGTTGATCCAACATTTAATCAGTGTGACTCTCATGGTCCAATAGTGGTATTAGAGACTGATTCGGCTTTATGGGGGAGCGTGAGAGATCACTAGTGTCGGATCACAGATCCAAAGTGTCTCACATTTGAGAGAAAGTGAGTTAAAGTCTCACATTAAATGGAAGAGTACGTTGAGGTAGAACAACATTTAATGAGATGACCCATATAAACCCATTACCTTAAGATTTTGGATAAATATGTGATGTTCAACTCACTTGTATGGTTGCTCTTATCTCAATGCGTTGATCCAACCTAGTGAGATTCTTTCTCATAACCTATATGTAGGTAATGTATTTCGGTTCAAGGCCTTGCGTGCTCTACGTCTGGAGCCTGATAGTGGTATTAGTGCAGAACTCAACTTGATGTGGGAGCGAGAGGGATTCTCAGTGTTGGACGCAGACACTAATAGTCTCACACTTCAGAGAAGGATGTTGTGATATATCAAGCGAGACTTAAAGTCCCACATTGGAGATTGAACAACATGTTGTTGGGGGGTCTAGGAAAGCTCGGAAAATCAACGGGTCAAATGCTTCTGGACCACAAAAGAGGGAGACTTAACTCAACGTCACATCTCCATCCAAAACTTTAAGGCATTAGGTTAATGAGTCGACTTTCATATAAATTTAACATTCTTTCCATAAATAGTCGATGTGAGACTTAACCGCACACTTAACTTAAAACACAAAAATCTTTCCCCAAGTGTGAGTTCCCACATCATATAGTTGATCCAATACCATTATCCACTCTGGCTTCCCCACTGAGCTGAAACAGGGCTCTGGTACCACTTGTTGAGGAGTTCTGGGAAGCTCGATAGAAACGAATTGTCAAATGCTCTAGGACCACAAGAGAAAAAGACGTCACATCTCCACCGAAAACCTTATGGCATTGGGTTAATGAGTCATCTCTCTTATAAATATAGTTAGTGTGGAACTTAACCACTCACACTTGAAACCCAACACATTTAAGTGAGATGACCCATAAACTCAATGCTTTAAGGTTTTAGATAAATATGTGGAATTTAACTCACTTGTGTGGTTGATTCAGACCAATGTGTTGATCCAACTCAGTGAAAGGCTCTTTCTCATGGTCCAATAGTAGCATTAGAACTAGGTTTGACTTGATGTGGAAGCAGGAGAGGTTTTTGATATTGGATCATAGAAGCGAAGAGTCTTACACTTAAAAGAGATAACAAGCGCGAAGAGTGTCACAATTGAGTGAGAGATGCTATAATATGTTAACTATGTAATGTTGGAACAAAAATGGTTCTTAGAACAAACCCCAAGAGCTTGATAAAGTTTTGATGATAACAAAGTATTAATATGCAATTGAAGAACACTAATGATCTAAAATGAAAGTGTGCAGTTAACTAAGAAGAGTATATGCATCTGAAGCATTCAGGAGTTCTGATAAGACCAACTCTGATGAAAGCCAATCAGAAGCTACAAGTGTCTCAAAAAAGAAAGTATGAAGTTATCAATGAAGATAGAATCTGATTAGCTCAAAACCAAATTGAACAAAGCAGTCAGAGGTTCTGAATGAATCAAGTCTGAAGAAAGACTATCAGAAGCTACAAAAGTCTCAGAAGCAATAGAATGATCAAGAAGCAAGAAGAGTCTGTCAGAAGCAATTTAAGTGTACTCTCAGAAGCTACACAAGAATGACCAAAACATACAAATCTAATGGAATCAAGTCTAGAGATATTTCCCTCAAGCTATAATCTACTCAAAGACGAAATGGATGCTGAGTGTGTCAGTCCTACAAGTCAAGAAAGGGAATATAAAGACAACGGTATTAATATTACCTCTTCTATGCAAAGGAACTATCTTCGAGAACCAGAAAAGGAGAAGCAGTTTGCCATTTGTGGAATAAGTTAAAATATGGTCTGAGTACCTTTCAAACGGGAAAACTGATCTCTCACAACGGTCATATTCAAACGTCTCTATTTGTAAAGCCTATAAATACAAGACCTCTTTGAATTGACAAAGTTGTCGTTGAATGATCAAACTTATCAAAAGAGCTTAAACTCAGAAGCTGCACACAACAAAAAGAAAGAAATTGTTCATTCAAACCAAAGAACGAAATAGCAAATATCTGCACAAGACTTCAACTCAAGATCTTCAATCAAAGTCAAAGCTCTTTGTTTTGATAATATTTGTAAGAGTTAGTCATAGGTGTTCAATTGTAAACAATCTTATTGTATAAGATTAGAAGTCTCTTGCTTTTGTGCTTGAACAATTTGGAATTCTCCTGCTGTGTGACTGGAGCATTTAGAGTAAGTCTCTTGTTGTGTGTCTGGAGCATCCAGTGAAGTCTCTTGCTTGTGTGCTTGAGCAATTGTATAATCTTGGTGATTATAGTGAACTCTCTTGTTCAAAGATAAGGGGACTGAAGTACTCTCAAGTTGTGAGGGGGACCCGTATAAAATCTTTGTGTGCTCTCCCTTCTTCTCTCACTATCTCTATCTTGCTTCTGATTTAAATTGTGTGTTTGAGTTATCCGCTGCCAATATTAACTCTGATAGATTTTGTAATCTTGAAGAAATTTTAATATAATAATTTTTTTTGTTGTTTTTGCTAGGTGTCAAGAAAACAGTAGCACACCTACTCTTGCACGAACAACTTTTTCTAGTTGTATTGCTACTTTTATTATGAATAAAATATCATAAGTTTGTTGGCGTAAAATAATATATGTGCGTACCATCAAGTGACTTAAAATTATTATTAATTAACGTTTATTTTTCATAGATCAATAATTAACTTTGAACTAATACTTACAAAATTGATCATCAACAATCAATAATTAAAAAGAAAATAATATCATTGAAAAAACAATATTAATCAAAAGAGAATGTTTGCTAACTAAGATAACAGCACATATATAATATACAAAGCTATTTTTACAAGAATATATTAATTAATTTAGTGTCTTATATTAATTTTGTTTAGGGCACGGATTCGAAATCCACTTTACATAATTAAATTGACTTTTTTAAAGAAAAAAACTGAAATGTTTTAAAACTACACCCCCCCACCCCACACGCACACCCCAACCCGCGAAATATATCTATCTTATTCATCGCTAAGCTGACTAATATACTGGTTACCTCTATTTTGAGTTTGGAAATAAGATAAGTTTGTTACCGTAATATATATATATATATATATATATATATATATATATATATATATATATATATATATATATATATATATAACTTTTAAATTACTAATAAATTAAGGATTTGTCTAACCTATTAAATTAAGAGTTGGAAATGAAATTAAGTTTGAGTGAAGACCAATTTTAATTTTAGTCCCTCACAAAAATTACGGAATCCAAATTAGTCATCGACAAAAAAATAGGCCATATATAATCCCTTAAGAAATTAAACCGGCTATGTTAGTCCTTCATTATTATTTTTCTTAAATGGTTTAATTTTATTTTTTATTGATTTTATATATAAGATAATTACACTTGGATAGAAGGCAAACGGGCAACAAGCTGCGCCGCTAACCCTTTTTGGATGGCAAAACCAATTCTCTTAAATACTATATCTACAGACCTATGAGACACTACATTGCTATGCACGACTCTTTGAATTCTTTGCAAAATATTCACAGCATCTGGTGCTAGGAAACCAAATGTATCAAATGCAAATGGTATAAATGCATGTTGATTATCAGAACATGCTTTCTCATGTAGCCACTTTGTTTGAAGCAGCTTTGAGGGCCGCCTGTCCAACAGTAAAATCTCCATTCGACAATCTCACAAGTGGGGAAACTCCAGTCAAGTCAACACATTCATGTTTTCCTCCTATCCACCCGTACACCAAAACATCCGTTGGCCTTAATGTAGATCTTCCCTCCAGTGGGTCAGTCAAGAAGTTCACAGGTGCCTCTTTCTTCACAGATATTTCTGCGCGCTTAAAAACATCAAAAAGGACATCCCGAACAAAGTCATGTCTGTATTTGAAGCCTGGAAGCTCTCGACAATGAACTTCATGCTTCCCAAATCTATCCAGACATGCCTTACGACAAACAGGGCATACCTCATCAGCAGGAAATAAAGGAATCATCAGGCGATACTTGAGGATAGTGCGATACTCTAGTGGGGACATATGTTGGCCTAATCTGTCAATTGGGATAGCTAGCAGAAAATCTTGAGCATGGGCCGTCTGTAAGCATCCAAAAACTGCTTTCAGTCTGATAGTCAAGTTAAAGTTAACTTCCATGTCCTTAACAATTTTACTAAACAGGGCACTCGCCAAAACATGTTGGGCTTTAGGGGGGACGGTGTCCTTGCTAGTGTCTTTTCTTAAATTGGTTTTTTTTTCCTTCTACTTTTGAACCGTGACTGAACTGTCATGTGTATTATTTATGCCACGTGTATTATTTACAAACATACAGGACATTTAGGTCCCTACATTGTTTTATTTTGGGACAATTTGGTCCCCATAAATTAAAAAACAAAAAACGAAAATTATACAATATTCAATATACCATCGTTGTTTGGTTATGACTTACGAGTGGAATGTCAGTATATTTTTTTGGTTATGACCCTAGTATTCTCTCTTTCTACTCGTAAGTCATAACCAAACAACAATGGTATAATGAATATTGTATCATTTTTGTTTTTTGTTTTTTAAGTTATGGGGACCAAAAGTAGGAGAAAAAAAAAACCTATTTAAGAAAAATAATAATGAATGACTAACATACCCGATTTAATTTTGTAAGGGATTAAATAGGGTCATTTTTTTTGTTGGGGACTAATTTGGGATCTGTAGTTTTTGTGAGTGATCAAAATGAGTCTTCACTCATTAAGTTTTTACAGAATATTTAATATAATTAAAAATTAAAATCAATATACTAACGACAACAACAAAGTGGAAATTTTTTCAAAAAAAAAAATAACAAAGTGGAAATGGAATCCCACTTGATTCATGTTGTTTGCTTTTTGTTTACGATGTTCATCTGTATGTCACTTTTGTAACTCTTTTGTAGTCTCTATCGATATATCTTGTGTTGATAAGACTATTTGGTACTTTGTCCTTGTTTTATATATATATATATATATATATATATATATATGATCCATTTTGGCTTGTTAAAAAAAAAAAACAAAGTGGAACAACAATGTGGAAATGGGAATAAAAGTCCGTAAGTAATTATTGACGACGAGTCAACATCACGAGAAAATTTAAAGCCAAAAAAGATGGTTCTAAAATAATAGCCACACAAATACCTAATGGCAATTTATGCGTATGGCACCTAATGATAAAAATATGGACCAAACTTATATACAGTTCTATATATATAGTTTTTACTGTATTAGATTAGATACATATATGAAGGACACTCAGATGCTATGTCCATCTCTTTGTGGCAAGGTTGAAGATTCTAATCATCTATTTTTTCAATGTGAAGTGTATGGTCGTATTTGGTACTTGATTATTAAATGGTTAGGTCTCGAGTCGGCCTTGCACGGTGATATTGATATGCATTCGGTTCAGTTTAGCGGATTGGGTGAGTTTTCTCCTGGTTCTCGGAAGGCGTTATCTATTATTTGGAGTTCGGTTTTGTATACTATTTGGTGCGACCGTAACCGCAGGATTTTTTCCAATGAGTCCAATTCGATGGAGGCTTTGGTTGAAAAGGTTAAACTACAAACCTTCTGGTGGATGAAATCCTGTTATGCTTTGTTCGATGTTGACTATGCTACTTGGCGGTTGCGTCCTTGGTCTACTTTTCAAGCTATTTCGTAACTGTTTTTTTTCCGGGTGTTTTTGCTCTTCTGTATTTGGTTGTTTTTCTTTCAGTACCTTTGTTACAGTTGTAAATAGCCTGATTAGTTCTGCAAGGCACACCTTGTGCTAGTAGGACTTTTTCTCTTTTGATTTATTTAATAAAGTTTTCTTTGGCTTCTTCAATAAAAAAAAGATACATATATGAAGTTATTTATTTTAATTTAAAATCAATTTTCTTTATTTTTTTAAATTAAAACAAAATGAAAAACTACGATTTTGTGAGAGGAACACCAAAAAATGCATCTAAAGACATGAATATAAGTTTTGTCCTAAAAATATTTTTGAACCATTGCCGACTAAACTTAAGCATTCACCGGCTAGTATTTTTATTTGTTTAATAAGTAATATGTTTAGGAGTTTAATAGATATGTTCTGTCGGTGCAAATTAATTTTACATTGACATCCAATGCGAATCAAGTATTTCTCTGTATCATGCGATGAAAGTGGGGTGTAGTGAGATAATTTAACGGAATACACGGTTGATATTAAATTAACAAAATACACCGTTGATATTAAAGAAAGTGCAAAATTAGTTTAGGCAAATTTCTCTATGTTTAGGTAAAAACAAAATTAAGAAAGTAATATTTTTTAGGCAATTTTCCCACTAATCCTTCATCTGCTTTTTTTTATAAACCCAGTTCTTAGAGATAGAGACTAATCCTTCATGAGTTAAATGATTGATTTCTTTTTTTGGTTAATTTTAATTATTTTTTGGTACAAAATGGCTAAAAAAAGAAAGAAAAGGAAAAGAAAACTATATTGAGAACCAAGTCCCACTAGCATCAGTTAATAGGAAAAGGTTTAGTCCCGCTGGCAGGGTGATAATGGAAGAAAAAACCTCATTATTATTAGCACCATGTTTAGCAAGGCAGAGTCAAATTTAAATTTACGAGTGAAAATTCATTCTAATTTTTATAAAAAAATATAAAGGATAAATTAGTTAATAATAGAAAAAAATGAATATGTTTAGTCTCTTATTAAAATAAATTGGGAATTTAATTCTATAAGGCCAAGCTCAACTGACAAAAAAATGCCGAAATTGTTAGGCCGGATGTAGTGATCCAGATTCGATACCGCGATCTTACAATTATGTGGGTTTAATTTTAGTGGATTATCACTTCATCTAAGACAAAAAAAAGGGATAATTTAGTTCTTTTATCTGTCACTTTTGAAACTTAATTTGTGACAGTTCATATATCATATTATCAAGGCCGGTCCAAGCAACTTGGAGGCCCTGAAATAATTTTGAAAGTACAAATACAAAAGTGTGCAAAATATTTCAAAAGTCTCACTGGTCTGATTTTTTATGTTTTAATTAACGAATAAAACGAAAAATAGTAGGAAGAGTAAGGGTCAAACACAGGTCCCCTTGGAGGTTGCAAGTGACAAGAACCAACGCGCCAAATCTAACAAGATGCTGAAAACAATTCGCTTAATAAATATATAACCTTTTTGCGTTTCATTTTTTTTAGGCCCACTGAAATTGGAGGCCCGGCTCTATGGAATTGAATGTTCCTGCTGTGGGTCGGGCCTGCATATTATGAAGAGAAAAATGTATGCACTGACAGTGTAAAATAAAATTATATTGTCAACTTGTGCCCAAAAAAATTATACTGTCAACCAATTACAATCATGTTTTCTGCCACGTCACCCCATTTAACTCCACTTTTTCTGTATGACATGGAAGGTTAAATCATTCTTATTGATTGTCAATATAAAATTAATTTACACTGACAGTACGTGTCCTTTAAACTCTACTATGAATAGTTCGCATGTATTTAAATAAAAAAAGGGTGATATTTTCATCCGGCAATCGTGTTTCCTGACAATTTTGTCCCTAAAAGGGCAGAAAAAACTTAGACAAGTTTTATATTCAAGTATTTGGGAGATTGGGTTAATTAAATGGAAATGCTTTTATTTCTCTAGTTAGATTAAGACACCGTTGGATCCGCTAAAAAATAAAGGATTGGACAGAACAACTCAATTATACTGTGTTTTATTTTAAAAATGTTTCGAATACTGGACAAATAGGGGGCCAAAGAACAAGACAAAAACTAAAATTTTTGTCCCCCACTGAATCATGGGACAATTTTTTGTCCTCTGCACCAGATGTCTAAAATACCAAAATAACCTTTTGTCCATCAAACATCGTACAACACAAAATTTGTTCAATCCCTTAAATGTTTGTCATGTGATATTCTATCTTGTACTGTCATATACTATTCAGTTGAGTATGTGTCGATACTTATATTTTGTCTAGTACATGAATGTTATGTCTAGTACTTACATTTTGCAAATTAAACGAACCATAAGATTATAATTTTTTCTCATTCCTTTTGTCTCATTATAAGAGTCATTTTTGTAATTTTCAATGCCTCAAATTATACCCTTATTTATTATATTTTTTATGCTAACCTTTCGATTTCTAGGGAAGAGGGTTCTAATCCGGAGTTCGATTCATAGGGAAAGGATAATATATGTCCAAGAAGACCCCAAATATTTGAAGTCCATGTCTGAATATTAAGAGTGGACCCTAATAAAAAGTACAATTATTTTAAAAAGAATCATTCCCTATTTAAATTGTAAATAATATAAAATAATGCATAAAATATAGTCATCATAGTAAATAACATCCAAAAGTGATATATTTTAATCAATAGCATTAAACGTACATCTTCAAACAAATATCATTATCAACTTTATAGTTCCTTAAAAAAAAACCTTTCTAAATATAAAATAAAATCTAGTAATGTTGCTATAGTTTTTTACAATCAATAATCCGAGTATCTTCGTCTGTCGACCTGCTTAGATGGAACCGTCTTATTCACCAATATGAAACTTCAAAATGACAGGGATGTGAGAACAATGTTCTCTATTTTCTCTAAGTACACGACAAAGGGACTGATCGAGTTAGACACTACAATGGTTAGATCCTTTCAAGCTTTATATTGTAACTTGATCCGTCTGAGGACCTTCGACGAAATTACGGCTTGCATGATTGGACTCGGAGAGAAAAATATTGTAGGAGTTAAGTTATCTGATCCTTAGTTTTGTTTGTGTTAAATTTATGTTTTTAATTCACGATCTTCATTCCCAATGTAATATGTCGTTGTTTTTATCAAATATTTCTTTATCATAACAATATGCTTTCTTTTCATTTATGGTCTGGTGCAATTTGCTACTAAAGTAGCGGACCAGTCAGTGACAAGAAACGAAAATCATGACAAACATGACAGGCAGATTGCAGTTGAAACAAAACAAAAAATACATAGAAATTATTTTATAAATTAGACAGAAAAATTACATCGACTTATACACTTTGTCAAGTGTTCCAACTTCAAATTGAATGAAATCTTCCTCCGAGGAAAATTAAATAATACACGTTAAATAAAAATTACATCAAAATTAAATAAAAATTGAACAGGGCCGGATATATCGTCACTTTCTGCATGTTTGGCCTTAACAATAACGACCAAAAGGCTGAAGATGTTCCACTTGCTAACGTTTATCATCGTCCCTCTCAACATCATCTACCTCTTATTCAGCATCTTGCACCTCCTGCTCAGCATACTGCACAGACAACCACTTAGCTGGTCTGAACCAAAAAGTTTGGCATGGTAGGACAGTACCATTTGTGTCGAGGAAAGTCCCACTTGCCAAGCTCCAATATCCATCTTCGTGGACTGAGATTTGACCGAAGAGAGGTAAAGTTGCATTGAACACAAAAAAGTCTCTCGTCGATTTCGGCTAGTCATATCGTTTTCAATTTGAACAGAAAAAATCTCTCGTCGATTACCATATCATTCCCAATCATGATGACTAAACAACACCGGTGGAATCAGTATGAGTAGCTGGTGACGGACTATGTGGTCGTTTACACACGAAATGACAAAAATTAAAACAAGAAACAAGAAGAAGAAAAAAAACCGAAGAAGAGAGGATGAGTGAGTAAGAGGTGAGTAAGGTGGAGTATATATAGCGAGTTTAGTATAACATGGCCGCACAAGTGGCTAATCAAAATTGATCAATTAACCAACCTTTGACCGATGCATGAGACTTGAATCATAGACCGATCCGTTATTTAAATAGCGGAAGGAATTTTTAAAATTTCTCAAAAATTTCTTATTTTTATAACGTCTGACACTAAATACAGGAATGATAAAATTAAAAACGAGAAGACGCGCGAAAATCCACGTCAAAAGAAATTCTCAATTCTCACACGTTATCAAAATTACAAACATGTGTACGAACGGATCCGAATTCTCTCCTAAAATCTCTAATCAGTCTCTCAACCATATGAATAGGTCGTTGGATATATCTTATGGATAACATAGAAAAATAATAAATATGATAAAATAAAAATCTGAAATTGAAAAAAAGGAAAAACAAATTAACACCAAATCCACATTAATTGCATACAATTATGTTACTTATTTGGGGAGAGAAAGTTTAGAACTTGGCCAAGTGAAATTGCAACGAATCAAATTAACATGATATGAATCAAGTCATACGCTATAAAAACAATAATGACTTTTAATACATTTTTTTATTGTTTACGTTTTTAATACATGTTTTTTTTTTGGTATTCACCACTGGTTTAATCTGGTTCGGGGGTCAGTTCTGGTATCAAAAGATTTCAGCCCCCTCCCAATCGCAGTTGTGGGGATCGAACTGTGACCCTCAGCGTCAATCACCACCGAATCAACTAACGATTGATATTTTTAATACATGTTTTAGAATACGATAATTTTGAATCAAATCAACATGATTTGAATGCTCATGTTGATTTTTTTTTTTTTGACTCAAAAAGAACGGTATTCATTCATTCAAATTCATAGAGAATACATCAATCAAAATCATTACACGTTCAATTTCGCTAAAAACTAATAAGGATGGATCTGCGAACATGCTCACAGCATCCGAGTTAATAGCATAAAACGGCCTAATGTCTATGACAAAGCCTACAATTGATTTGACAAGATTCAAATGTCTGGAATAACCATACATCCAGATCTAAAACGTTGACGGTGCTAAAGTCATTGAATCTGCACTGAATTTGGATCGAAGCAAACCTGCAAATATGAACAAAAACAACACCGTACTAAGACGGGACAAACCAAAACTCCGCACTAAGACGGGACAAAACCAAAACTCCGCACTAAGATGGGATTAAACAACACCAAATAATATCACTTATTTTAATAAAAAGAAATAAAAAACAATCAAGAGGGGTGATTTTGGATCAAAATTGATCCTAAACCACCCCTCTCTAATTGATAAACAAAAAGAAAGAAAACAAAAAGAAGAAGAAAAGGGTGGCAGCTCTGCAGAGAGCCGAGAGAATTAGGTTTGCATTCTATAATGCTCATGTTGATTATTTATACCAAAGTCATACAAAATATTATTTGTCTTGGTGTGTGTTTCAATAGGGTGTTTTTTTCTTCTTGAGTTCTTGTTAATTTACGATATCAATAAAAATAGATTATTGGTGTTTTCAGAATTATTAGAACCTGATAGAAAACATATGTAACATACATACCAATTAAGAAACATATCGGTTAATGTGGATTTGGTACTCTTTTTTTTTTGGTTATAACATCATATTTTGATTTCTTCATATTTATTGTGTTTCAATATCATTTATAAGATATATCTAACTATCTATGTTTATGGTTGAGAGACTGATGTAGAGGTTTTAGAAGGAGAAAATCCAAAATCGCGTAGGAATGGATCCGAATTCTCTCCTTCTAAAGACTCTACGTCAGTATCTCAACCATATGAATATGTCGTTAGATATATCCTACGGATGATATATAAAATAATAAATGTGGTGAAATAAAAAGCTGATATTGATAAAAAAAAAAACTAATTAACACCAAATTCACTTTAATTGCATACAATTATGTTTCCCAATCAATAATAACACATTAAACTTTCTTCTAATATGCAAATAACACATTAATACACTTAATCCTTCTCTATAAAACCACACAAATCCTCTACAATTTTTCATCGCATTTGCACAAACATGGCAAAACCAAAACCAATTTCTCTATTCTTTTATTTATCATTTTTTCTTCTTACTCTCTCTGCATCTTTAGCAGCACCAAAATCAAAAACTGAATCTTTATACAACACTTTACTTCACTGTCTCACACAAAACACAAAAGATCCATCAATCTCCAACATCATCTTCTCCCAAACAAACCCTTCATTTTCAATTGTCCTTAGAAATTACATAAGAAATGCGCGTTTCAACACAACCTCAACTTCAAAACCATTAATCATAGTAACTCCAAAACAACCATCACATGTTCAAGCAACAGTTATATGTGCCAAAAACATCAACATTCAAATCAAAATCAGAAGTGGTGGACATGATTATGAAGGAATTTCTTATGTTAATAAATCACCCTTTATCATCCTTGACATGTTCAATCTAAGAACAATCAATGTTGATATAAAAAATGAAGTTGCTTATATTCAAGCTGGTTCAACACTTGGTGAAGTTTATTATAGAATTTATGAGAAGAGTAAAGTCCATGGCTTTCCGGCTGGTGTTTGTCCAACTGTTGGTGTTGGTGGTCATGTTAGTGGTGGAGGGTATGGTACAATGTTGCGAAAATATGGTCTTTCCGTTGATAATGTCATTGATGCCGAAATCGTTGATGTTAAAGGTAGGCTTTTGAATAGGAAATCGATGGGGGAAGATCTTTTTTGGGCTATACGAGGCGGTGGTGGTGCTAGTTTTGGTGTTGTTTTGTCTTATACTATTAAATTAGTAAAGGTTCTTGAAACTGTTACTGTTTTTCGTATTGAGAAAACTTTGGATCAGAATGCTACTGATCTTGTTGTTCAATGGCAACAAGTTGCGCCGACTACTGATGATAGGATTTTTATGAGGCTTCTTTTGCAGCCTGTAACTTCTAAGGTTGTCAAAGGAACAAAATCCGTTAGAGCTTCTGTTGTTGCTTTGTTTCTTGGTCGGGCTGATGAGGTAGTAAAGATTTTGGGGAAGGATTTTCCTCGTTTGGGTTTGAAGAAAACGGATTGTATTGAATTGAGTTGGATTAATTCCGTTCTTTGGTATAATAATGCTGAAGCTTTTACTAGTGGCGCAAAACCAGAGACTCTTTTGGATAGGAATCTTAATTCGGCGAGTTGGGGTAAGAGGAAATCTGATTATGTGCAGAAACCTATTTCAAAAGATGCATTAGAATTGATATGGAAAAAGATGATTGCGTTAGGAAAAGTTGGATTTGTTTTCAACCCTTACGGTGGAAAAATGACTCAGTTTTCGTCCAATGCAACACCGTTTCCTCACCGCGGAAGTTTGTTCAAAATTCAGTATTCAGTAAATTGGCATGATCCATTACCTAGTTCAGAATTGAATTTCTTAAATCAAGCTAAGAGTCTTTATAGTTTCATGACACCTTTTGTGGCAAAGAATCCAAGAAGTGCTTATATAAATTATAGGGATCTTGATATTGGGATTAATAGTTTTGGTAAGAATAGTTATCAAGAAGGTAAAGTTTATGGTACTAAGTACTTCGGTAATAATTTTAATAGGTTAGTTAAGATTAAAACTAAGGTTGATCCCGGTAATTTTTTTAGAAATGAACAGAGTATTCCTGTGCTTTCTAAAAAGACTTAGATTAGAGAATGAATCGGAAAGCATGTTGTGCTTCTTTTTTTTGTGCTTTACTAACACTGTTTACTATTTTGATTCCTAAATAAAAAATGTATGGCCTTTATAGTTCTTAATTTTTGTTATTGATTTAATTTTATCATTACTGCATTGACTTTTAAAATATCAAATATATATAAGCACTTTTAGATGAGATCATATATAAGCACTTTTAGATGAGATCATGAGATGATATTTGGCCACTTTTAGCTTAATTACCACGTTTTTTAGGATTAAATGTAGGATCAAATAATTTTTCAACAAATGGGATCTAATACTCTATGACTTGCATTAACCAAGTAATTTAGCTTAATAAGGCATTTCAAATTTGAGTATGAAAATGCAATTGTATTAAAAAAAAATTAAATTTTTTAGATTATTAGTAGTATGTTACTAGAAGTCAATTTTTGTTAAAAAAATTTAAACAAAATTGTGATTGCTATAACATCTTTG
This sequence comes from Trifolium subterraneum, assembly GCA_951799995.1. NCBI lineage: Eukaryota > Viridiplantae > Streptophyta > Magnoliopsida > Fabales > Fabaceae > Trifolium > Trifolium subterraneum. Next base: position 14,710,656 of record OX637462.1, on the reverse strand, counting down.
TTTTTCAAAAAAAGGGTAAGTTTGGTGATGGCATCCACTATCCACAACTTAATAATTTAGTTTGAACATCTTATTCTAAGTTTGGTAAAAACAATCCAAATATACTTTTTTGGGTGGATTTATGGGACAAATGATAAGGGTGTTGGGTGGTTCTCCTCAAGTGTGTGTAAGAGTGGACCTTATAGCCCATGTGATATGCTGCTAAATTAGAAGAGAATGAAATTTCTATTTTGCATAATAATGCAATAGTGGTGTGCTTGAGTACTGACATTCTCACAAAGTGCAAAAGGGAAACAGATAACAACACTAGAGAAGAGGAATACTAAGTGATATTATTGGTGGTGGAAGTGTGTTCGGCAAAAGTTATTTGATATTATTCATACTATAAGGTTAATAATTTTAATTTACTTTTTCTATGTAGTTTTGTATTTTCTTTGTGTTAGTTTGTTATATCCATTTTTGTGGATGTACACTGTTGTTATTTGGTTTCCACCATTATTGGTGATTGACATGTGCAAGGAAGAATTAGACGATTTCAGATACGGTGGATCATGATGGGGAAAATATCTGTAAAACACGTTAGCACTCTAAACATTTAATAAGTTAGTATGTGATTAAGGTCGAGCAAAAGTGAAGTGTGACTGAATTGTGTAACTTAGCGCTAAAGTTTTCCTTTATATAGGAGAAGACAGTTAATTATAACCGTGTGTCAGCTGGCACTAGAGGAGATGACATTCGTTGAGATGAATCAAACAGTCTCGTGAGTGTGTAAGGATGTGTATTCACTACAGGTGTACAATTGTTATTGTATTTGTTACCATTGACTTGCATGAGAGATCTTCGTAAAGAAACAGATTTGAATTGGATCTGATACGTTTGATCCACATATATTGGGCCTTAGCCCCGGTTCGAATTAGTGATGATTTTGATGTTTGTTAATGGTAGTAATACTGGAAAAGCTTGGGTCGTGCCATTAATTTTATAGTGGAATTTTTTCGTCAGACTCTTGTGGTTTTTATCTATTCACATTGAGAAAAGTTGTTTACACTAAAATTTGAGGTGTCCCATCTATAGATTTTTTTCCTATTATTGTTTCGTTGGTTCCGTATAGTCATTTTTTTCTCTTTCCTACTGTGACAACTCTGGTTCCCCACATTTTTTTCATTTTGGGCCCTACTTAAAAAGAATAAATAATCAATTATTTATAGTACATTTTCTTTCTATCCTTAGAAGTTTACGTACACCCAAGTCTTCCACACGTCCTCGCTTCCCCTAGTGAGTGAGGGTCGATAAAAATTATTATCATTCTATCAAATGAAATTAGTACGCCCGGAGAGGGAATTGGAGAGAAAAAATTGGAAAGGGAATTAAATCATTTGTAAAGAGAGGGAAGTGGAGAGGGAATTGAAGAGAAAAAATTGGAGATGATCCAAATCCGTATAAAAAATCCGTATAAATTGGGTACACATTTTATGATCATGTTTTATGTCATGGCCACTTAAAGTCGTGACACACAGATTTTTTTTATGGATATACCTCCTAAACTGAGAGTACACACCAAGTTCAAAAGAAAGAAAAGAAGAAAAAAAAGTGTCTAAGAATGGGACTTATCATGTGTTATGTTCACTATTTGCATAATAGTACAACAGTGTCGTGCGTTAGTTTTGTTGGATTGAGATTTGCTACGGTGGATAAGCATGCAGTTTTCAATCTCAACTATTAATTATTGATTAGACGATTGATTAGACGATTCAAATTAATAAAGTAATACAATTAGTTATAATGATCTCAGTCGTACGTGTTAGATCGAACGGTCATAAATTATTACTGCTGGAAAATTGTGTCAGTATTGACAACAAAAAATCTGCTTCGAGTTTTGTTAATCCCTAATATCACTGGGAAGACTTTGGCTGTATATATTATTTTATATGTCCCATGATTTTATACTCTCTTTTTTTATAATAAAAATTTAGGGTGAGGGGATGGTGCCCTAATACAAGGCAAGGAAGACCTTAGGGTTTAAAGAGCAACCTGTCATTTTACCACTAGATCAAGCCTTTGGAGGTCCTGTGATTTTATACTCTCATCATCAAATTGAAAAAAGTTTTTTATATTAAAATTTAAGATGTATTTATAATTTCTTTTTCTATTGTTATTATTGTTGGTGTTGATTGAAATTTTTTGTTTAACTTTGGTAACGAATACTCCCCAAAATACTATATCTTTATAATGTCTTATTTTTATAATGTTCGCTATTTAAGTGATGAAAGGATAAAATAAAAAAGACGTAGGGTGTACAAGTAACCGATAGAATATCAAAAGTAAATCTCATGAATTAGAGGTTGAATTATCCTTAGCCACCATATTGGGCCTAGCCCACTTACTCTATTATTTTATGAAATTACTCCGTAAACCTCCTAATATATGTTTTGAATTCACTAGAAAAAACTTAGGATAATATTTTATGAAAATTACTCTTTAAATCTTCTTATATATGTTTTGAATTCGCTAGAAAAACTCATACACACCAATATTTTGACGTGTACGTTCAAAGAAACAAATTTAACAGCAACTAATAATCAAATAATGCAATAATATTCACGAAGGAGGAGGAGATAACAATTTGTTTACTCAGTGCGGTCAAACTACGTCTGTCTGTAGCAGATAGCAACTCTCTACTCCACTAATTCAAAGAGTTTTGTTGCAAAGAGAATGTAAAAGCAATTACAAAATTTAACTTCTAATCATAATTCTATCCTTTCTCAGAATTTCTACCTATGACCAAATGGTCTTTTAATCATAATTCTATCCTTTCTTAGAATTTCTACCCGTGACCAAATGGTCTTTTTTCCGATCCTTAGAATTATACCAATAGGAAAAATCTTTTGCCCTTATTCTTTTTTTTTATATAAGTAAAAATTGAATATAAAAAGTATAAGGTGTACTCAACGTTTACAATTCAAGAATCACTTTAGATATGTCGTTGAAGCAAGTTAAAGGATGATTGCATCGATCAAAAAAGCAATAAATATAATTGATCCCTACATGACCGATGAATCAAAACCATGAAATAGAAATAATGTGATCCACAATTTTTGACAAATTTGGCAATTCTTCCTTAAACCATAATCTTGTTCTTTTGTTCTCTCTTTAACCCTAGTTTATGGTGGCCGCAATCCTAATTGAACTCTCTCTCTCTCAGTCTCCCTCCCTCCCTCCCGCACTCCCCCCTAATATTTTGTGTTTTTTACATGCCGCTATTAGATAGAGAAATATATGACTTAAAAATTAGAACAAAACTGTTTAAAATAAAACAAAATCTCACACCTAAAAATACAGAATAAAATCCAAAAAATTTACATTGGACTGGTTCGTAGCACTTGGGATGCAACCTGCCCACATTTGGATGCAAATTGGCAGAACTGAACCGGTAGAATGCTCCAAAAATATAATTTACGGTCATATTTTATTATGTGTAAAAATATTAAACAGTATAGTTGTTTAAAAATAAAATTGATATCTTAAAATTTTAGGTTATAGTGTGGTGTCCAACTCACTGGTAGAGTTGTTCTTAAATCCAATGTGAATGATTCCCTGGCTACCCCCTCGTGCTGTCCCAACAGTGGTATCAGAGTCGATGGTTCGACGAAGGGTTCAACAGGCTCCTTGTATCAAAAGTCTTCCTAATAAAGGTGTGTGTCCCGTTGAGCAGCAGCAACAGCGGTGCAAGTGTACGTGGATGAAGAAGCTTCGCTTGAGAGGGAGTATCTCCTAGTGTGGATAGACTCACACGTGAGGGTGAGATTGTTATGACAAATTTAAGTGGTTAAGTCTCACATTGCTTAGAAAAATGGAAGTTGAACACTTTATAAGTGAGAGGACCCATAAACCTAACACCTTAAGATTTTGGGTAAGAGTGTGGTGTCCAACTCACTCGTAAAGTTGTTTTTAAATCCAATGTGTATGATCTCGGCTGCCTCATAGAATTAAAAGCAAACACAGCTACCAAGAAAGTGAAACTGTGGGTTGATAATTTGGTGTAATGTGACAAAGATTGGTATGTGGCTTTTCTAGACTTATTGAGCAATGAATTAGAAGACTAATTCAATTTGATTTAGCAGCCAAGAAATTTTTATCATCAACTTAATTAGTGCATGTGCAATTGACTTTTCTTGGTGCATGGTGCGGGTGAAAATTTGGGTATTATCTATAAACATTGTCCTATTCAGATTATAAATTTTCTTTTAAATGATATTTCTAGAGTTGCATCTTTTCATTTTCATCTGATTTAATTATTTGTAATTTTTTTTTAAAATTTTGACTTTGCTTTTTCAAACAAAAATAAAAGTATTGATTGATAATTTTTTTTTCTTTTACCAGTAATGCCGAACTTTCCAAAAAGTCAAAGGAGTAGCTATAGTACTCGTATGTATTTTTTGTATTTGAATAAATGTATGTATCAGAGTTTAAATTCCGATCATACATATTACATGTGATATTCGTATCAACCTAGTTATATTTACAAGGACAACAAATAACATTTAATTTGACTAATATTATTGAGTATTTATTGAAATATAAATTTTTAAGTTATTTTTGAATCAATATTATATATTTTTTTACATATCAATAAAAATGCATTAAATATAATAAATATGATATTTTTAATAAATAATTGATATTTGTGTCAAAAATAAATAATTTATACTTAATTTTTTTTTTATATTTATGAATATATGATGTGATCCTAAAATGCTATCCTTTAACAAGAAGAATTAATTCAATAATGGAATAAAAAGAATCAATTGATTTTGGTTCAAGATTTTATTTTCGTAGGTTTAGACCTATCTGTCTTGTTTTGCTTATATCTGAAGTTCTAGATGTCCGATGGAGGTGATCTTTGATTTGTTGGAAAGCTTACTGAATTTCCTACAATTCATCTGTTAAACTCAAATGCTAGTTCGGTATATTTCAAGCTGAAAAATCAGTGGTGCAATAAAGCATAAAGAAAAGTGGAAAACTAAGAGCTCATCCACTAAGCATATGAAAGTGGTGCACCGAACATTTAAAGAGCACCACTATTTTTTTTTATTTTGCATTTTCCTTATAATAATTCAGCCCCACTATCATGATAGTTACTGGCAGAAGACTTTTTGCTTTCTTAAGAGTTACTTTTTCTTATTACATCATCATAAGTCATTCCTATATAAAGGAGGCATGTAACTCTTGCCAAAAATATAGTTTTTGTTAGAGTAAAAATATGAGATTTGTTCTCTTTGATTTTATGAACCTAAATTTTAGCTTATCGGTTTGCTGTGGCGTTAATCCTTGACTTATCAACCGGAGCCTCCATAGCCGGTTGTGACGTCCTTACAACTTATCAATCGATTTTTCCACCCCCGATTGTGACGTATTCCCACCATATCCACCATCACAACTCTTGTTTTTTTCCGACCGCTCCGTGATCCTCATCAATATAAAATTTCTATTATCGTATAACTTGTTGACTAGTCTCTCTCAAACAAACCGTGAACACGTTCTCCCCTCCCCAACAAATTTTTTTGGTATGAAATAGTCACATACTAATCATTTTTTTTCTCAACCATTTGAACTAATCTATTTTAAAATAGATAATACCAGTGACAACAACAAATGGAAGTTTTGAAAAGCCTAAAAAAGTATAACATAAACCATAGATTTCAACTTTTTAAATAAGTGATCAATTTCTAATTTTGTGTATGAAAAAAAATACAATTTTTTTAATATCTCCGCCAATACCGAGCAAATTCTAAAGGGGAATAAAAACATTGTTCTAATCATAATAACACACACAAAAAAAAAAAAAAAAGGAATGAAAGAAAATTCCATCCATGGCATAACATCAAGCATTCAATTATTAAGGGGTCACGAGAATTATTTTTTTAGACACAAGTTCACGAGAAATTTTTGAAGACCATAAAAATGATCTAAATAATAGCAAAATAATTTAAATAATAGCCACAAGTTCTTGTGAGCAATGAAAGACACAAAAACTTCCACATGCATACTACAGATATTTCAACAATTATAGCCGCTGGCTACAATCTTAAATATCCATTCATACTAATATTCTTTCTTTAAGTAAATGCGTTTTCACCAATTTTCCAACTGCCCCCTAACACAAGTCATATGAATATTCCTTTTAGATTCAAAGTTCTAAGAGACCAATTCCAATTGTGAGAATTAAAGTAAATGTTAATATCATAAGTGTAGAGATTAATAATCTTTCATTAACATATTTATGCCTAATTAAACTATAAGAAACAAATCATCTAGATATGAAAGTCATTAAGTTTGGTCTAGTACTAGTGAGGGATTTTGTGTGTTAGAGATTTCAGGTTCGATTATAAGCTCCTTTCTAAACCAACAAAATCATCTAGATGTGAGATAAAAAGAAAAACCAAATTAAATTAAACTACTATAAGAGACAAATCAAATTCAATGCAGTAATGATTTATATTTATTAATATTCTTAAATCCAGTATAGTAATGACAAAATAAAAATAAAAATAAGACCTAATAAAGATCAAATCATATGCATAGGAACAAAATAGTAAATAACATAAATTCCAAGTAAAATATGCTTTACAAATTATTTGATTCTCAGAAAATTCTTTCAAGGATGAACAGGAATACTCTGTTCGTTCCTGAAAAAGTTTTCTGGATCAACGACAGTTTTAATATTAACTAACCTATCAAAATTATTATTAAAATACTTAGCACCATAAACCTGGCCTTCTTGATAACTGTTCGTATCAAAACTATTAATCCCAATATCAAGGTCCCTATAATTTATATAAGCACTTCTTGGATTCTGGGACACATAAGGTGTCATGAAACTATAAAGTGTCTTAGCTTGATTCAAAAAATTTGTTGTTGCATTAGCTGATGGATCGTCCCAGTTCACTGAAAATTGAATTTTGAACAAATTCCCGGCACGGTGAGGAAAAGGGGTTGCATCGGCCGGAATCTCATTCATTTTTCCACCATAAGGATTAAAAACAAATCCAACTTTTCCTAATTCAATCATCTTCTTCCATATCAATTCCAAATTTGCTTTTGAAATAGGTTTCTGAACATAATCAGATTTTCTCTTACCGAAACTCGCCGAATCAAGATTCCTATCCAAAAGACTCTCAGGTTTCGCGCCATTGTTAAAAGCATCAGCATCATTATACCAAAGAACGGAATTAATCCAACTCAATTCAATACAATCTGCTTTCTTCAATCCCAAAAGTGGAAACTCTTTCCCCAAAATCCCTACCACTTCATCGGCCCCGCCGAGAAACAAAGCAACAACAGAAGCTCTAACGGTTTTTGTTCCTTTGACAACCTTAGAAGTTATAGGCTGCAAAAGTAGCCTCATAAAAAGCCTATCATCGGTAGTTGGCGCAACTTGTTGCCATTGAACAACAAGATCAGTAGCATTCTGATCCAAAGTTTTCTCGATACGAAAAACGGTAACAATTTCAGGAACCGCCACTAATTTAATAGTATAAGATATAACAACACTAAAACTAGCACCACCACCGCCTCGTATAGCCCAAAAAAGATCTTCTCCCATCGATTTCCTATTCAAAAGCCTACCTTTAACATCAACGATTTCGGCATCAATAACATTATCAACGGAAAGACCGTATTTTCGCAACATTGTACCATACCCTCCACCACTGAGGTGACCACCGACACCAACAGTTGGACAAACACCGGCAGGAAAACCATGAACTTTACTCTTTTCAGAAATTCTATAATAAACTTCACCAAGCGTAGAACCTGCTTGAATATAAGCAACTTCATTTTCAATATCAACATTGATTGTTCTTAGATTGAACATATCAAGAATGATAAAGGGTGATTTATTAACATAAGAAATTCCTTCATAATCATGTCCACCACTTCTGATTTTAATTTGAATGTTAACATTTTTGGCACAAATAACAGTTGATTGAACATGTGAAGGGTTTTTTGGTGTTACTATGATTAATGGTTTTGGAGTTGAGGTTGTGTTAAAACGTGCGTTTCTAATGTAATCTTGAAGAACAGTTGAAAAAGAAGTGTTTGTTTGGGAGAAAACAATGTTTGAGATTGTTGAATCTGTGTTGTTTTGTGTGAGACAGTGAAGAAAAGATGTGTATAAAGATTGTGATGCTGTTGGTGCTGCAAAAGATGCAGAGAAAAAAACACTTAGAAGAAAAAACAATATAGAAAAATATGATAGAGAAAATTGTTTTGATTTAGCCATGGTTTTGAAACTGTGAGGAAAAATAGTGGAAGATTTGTGTGGTTTTATAAAGTGTAATGAGACGTGTTGGTTTACTTGTTTGGAAATTTGCTTTGAAATTTCAACAAACGCGTCTAACAATGGACGAAAATATTGGAATTGATTATAGGAAAGACAACTATGATATAAGTTAATTTTGGTATGAAATTGTTCTTTTAAAAATTAAATTTAGATTCTCTAAAGAATTTGTTTTGAAAGAATTTATTACACATTTGAGCCCGATTTAACTTTATTTTGACAAAAAATATTATATTTTGACTTCATAAAAAAAAATTATTTTTGAATCCGATTTAACTTCATAATAAAAATATATATTAACTTTATTTTGACAATTTTTTTTTTGACGAAAAAAAAAATTTAATCACGTTGTCTTTTGTCTTTTTGTGTATTTTATGAAGTTGTCTTTTTTGTCTTTGGGAGCTTATAGTTTAGGATAAGTAAATAATAGTATTATATTTCTTTGGATCAACTAACTTTTTATTTATTTATAAACTTTTGTCCTTTATTGTTTGGATCAACTAACTATGTGTTTATTTTAAAAAAACTATTTATTTATTCATAAACTGTTTTGCTTTATTTTCAAGAAAATAATACCTTTTGTCATTTATGAAGTACTAGCTAGTACTACTATTTTTTTTTATAAAAAGAAGTTTAGTTTGTTGTCCGTATTAAAATAATTTTCTAATATTTGTTTAATAAATCCTGTCAAAAATTATTTAAAAAAATATTTAGAATTCATTTTTATTATTAATAAAAAAATTAGTAGGGACATTGCCCAGCAATATGCAAGGATGCGGATTTAAATTATGGTACACTTACTTATTTATTTTAAAAAATTGAAATTCTAAATATTTTTTACATAACTTTTGACAGGATTTTCTCAAATTCATTTAATCTCTAGACTACTTGATCCAAAAAAAATAAATTGTGGAAATTATTTTAAAATTTATTTGGGTTTGACTAAAATTAAGAACATTGAAGTTTTGACTTTTGAATCAACGATCTCTTCTCATAGTTTTTACTTTTGAACACCATATGTGATTCAAGATCAAATATTTACCACTTTGTAATTAAATTATTTTTATTTAAAAAAAGCAAATCTTTTTACCCTATTTTCTAATGTGTTTTTGAGATCAAGATTTGTTTTCTTATCTATTTTCGGAGAGAAGATATTTTCTTTTTTTTTTTTGGTAGAAAGATATTTTCTAATAGTACTAGACATCAGCAATAATAAGGATTCTCAATAATTTTTTCTTTAGTGGAATTATATCTAACGCGTGTCTAGTACTAACTGGAGTAAGGAAAAATTCAACTTTAAATTTTTTAAACTAATTTGTTTGACTAATCTCATTCCTTAATGAGCATATCCTAAATAATTTGATTTTTTGTAATCGCTCAATAAAGAGAATCCTTTCTATAAATATATCGTTGACTAAGGGTTTAGGGACTTGAATTACTCCTAATAACCTTATATAAGTAATAGAAACAAAAATTTTATAGTTTACGTATTGTTGGGACAATTGATTATTTTGGGAAGAAGATGAAATATGAATGAGAGAATAATTGGGAAAGAATAGTAGTTGTGTTATTGAAAATTAGAGAGTACAAGAGTATTTATACACCTAGTGATACTTGTTCTCAAAGCTACTAATTGATTCCAGCTGTCATATAACTAACCTAACAGTTACATAACAAACTTTCCCAACTGTAAGCATAACTGTCAAAACAATTATTCCTAGCTCGCTAAGCCACAGACACGAGAAACTTGAATTACAAACAACACTCCTCCTAATACAAGTTTTCTAAGCAATCCATTCCCATGAGCTTCTTCAACTCATCAATCCTTGCTTTCTTCAGAGGCTTTGTAAGTATGTCAGCAAGTTGAATCTCAGACTTGCAATATTCAAGTTCAAGATTTTCTCTATTTACTTGATCTCTAAGAAAGTGATACCTCCTCTCTATGTGTTTACTTCTACCATGACTCATTGGATGATTGGCTAGATCTATGGCAGATTTGTTGTCCACAAGCAGTTTTACCTTGACTGCATTGTTAATCAAGAGCTCTTTAAGTAGCATTTCAATCCAAACTGCCTGACATGCTGCATATGAAGCAGCTACATATTCTGCTTCACAGGAAGATAATGCCACAATTCCTTGCTTCTTTGAACTCCAACAAATCAAAGCTCCTCCCAACATGAACAAGTAGCCAGCAGTGCTTTTCTTGTCATCTTGGTCTCCTCCCCAGTCAGAATCTGAGTAACCATGTACACTTATAGCCCCTTTAGTGCTCTTTTGGCTTGGCATGAGAATCCCATGATCAATTGTACCCTTAATGTACTTCATGATCCTTTTGGCTGCTATTAAGTGACATGATCTGGGTTGTTCCATAAATCTACTCACCAATCCAACACTATGACTTATGTCAGGTCTAGTGTTACAAAGATACCTCAGTGAACCAATGATCTGCTTGTATAAGGTAGCATCTACAAGCTCATCAGTTGAACTCTTGCTTAATTTTGAACATGTCTCCATTGGTGTAATGGTTGTATTGCAATTCACCATTTTGAATTTATTGAAAATGTCTTCAGCATATTTCTTCTGCCTCTAATGGTCCATTCAAAAATGCAGACTTCACATCTAACTGATGCATTTTCCAACCATTGTAAGCTGCTATAGCTACCACTATTCTTATTGTCTCCAGTCTTGCAATAGGTGCATATACCTCATTAAAATCAATTCCAACCTTTTTAAGGAAGCCTCTAGCTACCAACCTTGCCTTGTACTTAGCTATCTCACCATTTGGTCTCAGCTTCAACTTGTAAATCCACTTTACATCTATTGCTTTCTTATCTGTCTTGTCAACCAGATACCATGTTTTGTTCTTTTCTATGGCATTCATTTCTTCCTTCATTGCTTCTAACCAATTTGAATCCTTCATTGCTTGATCCAAATTGATTGGTTCAGACTCTGTCAGCATAGCCTCTTCAAGTAGTTCACCATCTTGTCCAATTGCATGATCAGGAAATCTTTCATAATCATTCAACCTTACTGACCTCACTCTTGCTCTAGTTGATCTCCTTGTAGGTTGGTCTGGCATGTTATTCACTTCAATTGGCATTTCTACTGTTTCTTCAAGCACAGTTCTAACACTAGATGATGCAGCATCATTGTGTACAGTCTTACCACTCCAATTCCAGCCTTTTGACTCATCAAACTGCACATCTCTACTTATGATCCTCTTGTTTTATGTTGGAGAGTACAGTTTATAGGCTCCAGTTGAGTGATAGCCAAGAAAAACCATTGCTTGACTTCTATCATCTAACTTCCTTCTCAGTTGCTCTGGAACATGCCTAAAACATAGTGAACCAAACACTTTAAAGTGACCTACACTAGGTTTTGCACCAGTCCATGCTTCATAAGGTGTCTTGTCCAATAATTTCTTTGTTGGACATCTATTGATGATGTATACTGAAGTGGCAGCAGCTTCAGCCCAGAATCTATTTGGCATCCCTTTACCTTTCAACATGCTTCTAGCCATATTCATTATGCTTCTATTTTTTCTTTCAGCTATTCCATTATGTTGTGGAGTATAGGGAGCAGTGATTTCATGAATTATGCCTTCTTGTTCACAGAATTTTGCAAATTCATTAGAAACATATTCTCCTCCACCATCAGTTCTCAATTTCTTAATGCTACACTCACTTTCCCTTTCAACTTGTAGCTTAAATTTCTTGAACTTAGTGAACACTTCACTCTTTTTTTCAATCATATAAATCCTTACATGCCTAGTGAATTCATCCATGAAGGTAAGAAAATAGTAATTACCTCCCATTGATTGCATTTCTAGAGGTCCACATACATCTGAATGTATCAGTTGAAGCTTCTGAGATGACTTCATGGGCAAGTCATGTTTGAATGCCTTCCTTGCTGACTTTGCAATGCAGCATTCTTTGCATAGTTGCTTTGGAGGTTTTATATGTGGAAGGCCATGTACCATATTCTTCAAATTTAACAAGTTTAAACTTTTGAAATTGAGATGACCATACCTATGATGCCAAATCCAATTCTGATCTTCATTTACAGTTGTGACAAGACATTGTTGATCAATCATGTTGATTGAAACTTGGAAGGTTTTGTTGTTGGACAATGGAGCTTTCAGGATCAGTCTATCCTTTGCATCAAACAGCTTCAGCTCCTTATCATGCATCTCTACTGAATAGTTTTTCTCTAGTAATTGACATATGCTTATCAAATTACTCTTCATAGAGGGTACATACAACACATCAGTGATGACTACTTCTTGTCCATCTTTCCTCTTCACCAAGATACTTCCAATTCCTGCAGAGTTCACTTGACTGTTATCTGCAAATCTAATACCTCGAGTAATTGATTCATCAAGGTTAATGAACCAATCTTTGTTTCCAGTCATGTGGTTACTGCATCTAGTGTCAAGATACCACACATTTTCTTTATCTTCACTCATCTTTGTAGTGGCCATCAACATGGCATCATCAGAATCACTATGAGCTAGCTGAGCCTCATCTTTCTTGGAATCTTTATTCACAGGACAGTTCCTTGCATAGTGACCAAACTTCTCACAACAATAACACTGCACTTCACTCATATTCACCTTTTTCTTTGAATTCTTGTTGTGTTTGTTTGAGTCATCTGGATTCTTTGAGTTCTTGCTTTCAGCATCAGCATTATTTTTCTTCTTTCTCCACTTTTCTTTGCCTTTGTTCCATTTTGAACCTTCTTCTTTCCCTTTCTTGGTGAACTTAGCCTGTAGAGCTTGATCTACCTTCTTCTCTGATGTTCTTTGTTTCAACCTCATCTCATGAGCTTCCAGAGATGCTTGTAACTCTTCCAACTTCATATCAGATAGAACTTTGGACTCTTCTATAGCTACTACAATGTAATCAAAATTTGCAGTTAAAGCTCTTAGTACCTTCTCAACTTTCTGCAAATCAGTGATGGTTTCTCCACAAGCCTTCATTTGATTAGTTAGTGTCACCAATCTTGAAAAGAAATCAGACACGGTTTCTCCTTCATTCATCTGAGTCATCTCATATTGTTTTCGCAATGCTTGTAGTTTCACTTTCTTCAACTTTTCATCACCACCATATATTTTCTTTAAGGTGTCCCGTGCTCCTTTAGCAGTTTCTTCTTCTATGATCTTTTCAAAGATGTTTGAATCTACACACTAATGGATTATGAACAAACCTTTACCATCTTTCTTTTTCTGATCACGATGCAAGGTTCTTTGTGCTTCATTTGCGTCTACCACCAAATCTTCCACACCATCATTCACGATTTCAAGCACATCTTGAAATCTGAATATAACCTTCATCTGTGCACACCATCTATCATAATGTTCTCCTCTAAAGACCGGTAAATTCGTTGGGAATTGGTTTGAAGTAGTGTTTGCATTCGCCATTGCAGAGTTCTTTGATCAGAACCAGTGCTCTCTGATACCAGTTTGTTGGGAGAATTGATTATTTTGAGAAGAAGATGAAATATGAATGAGAGAATAATTGGGAAAGAATAGTAGTTGTGTTATTGAAAATTAGAGAGTACAAGAGTATTTATACACCTAGTGATACTTGTTCTCAAAGCTACTAATTGATTCCAGCTGTCATATAACTAACCTAACAGTTACATAACAAACTTTCCCAACTGTAAGCATAACTGTCAAAACAGTTATTCCTAGCTCGCTGAGCTGGCTAAAGCTCGCTAAGCCACAGACACGAGAAACTTGAATTATAAACAACACATATAAACAAGTATTGACTAAAATTATATATCCAATGAATTCCAGGAATTTCCAGCACAAGGATTCAATTAGTTTAGACATTTTAATCTTGAATTAGATTTATGCAAAAAGAAAGTTGATATTTTTAATTGTAGTTTTGATCTTCATACTTTTATTATTTTGTAGAATTGTTCCTCTATTTTAAAATTTGACAGTTTTGATCCCTCAATCATATTTTTTAACTATAAATTACTAATATATATAGTGTCTATTTGGATCAGCTTATTTTTGAGCTAATGCGAAATAGCTTATTTTTGAGCTATATATAGTGTCTAAGTTAGCAAGGTGCACCTTTTCATTTTGGACAAAAAAATCATTCATATTTATTATTTGAAACTAGTAACTTGAGGGATAGTTTTGTAACTTTCATTTAAAATGTTCCTTAATTTGCACTCACTTTGCTAATTTACACCAACTTTATTTTAAAAAGGGAACACTTGATTTATCGGACAGAGGAAGTTGTTTGAAAGACACATGACTTTCCCACTTCAATTAATTATTTTCTATAATTAATTAAATGACATTGACATAACTACCCTTCTATTTATAACATGTTTGAGTAGTGGTAATTGATTTTTTTGTTCAAAGTGAAAAGGTGCACATTGCTAACTTAGACCTTCATGTTTTTATATGGGTCTAAGTTAGCAAACCGCTTTATGTATTATTAACAATCCGTTCAAGTTTAAGTCTAATATGAACCATTTTGTCTAAATTTAAAGTTTTTTTTTTTAAAAACAATGGTCAATATTAGTAATTTGTTATGAAACTTTTACTAACAATAACAATCAAATGAAACTATTACTAACAATAAATAAGAATAGAAGAATAGAGATAAATGAAAGAAGAGAAAGAATAAACTCTTTCCGGCCTCATATATAAGCAAAAATTATTATTTTTTAGATTCATTTAAAAAGATATGAATCTTATATATTACTTGGACCAGATACATTGTTTTTTAATGAATCTAAAAAGGTAATTTTTTCTTATATACGAGGCCGGAGGGAGTAGATTGTATTATTCACTAAGAGTGTCATTTACATAATACATAAATTCTATTTATAAGTAAATGTAATGGGCCAATAACATGAGTCAATAACCTATATGGACACCCATTGAATATTCATAACATAATTACTAATTAACATTGTTAGTTTTTGTCAAGAATGAAAATGTAATCACTGACCTTCTCATCACTTCACTTTCTATTTCATCCATCATCATCTACCGACCAACATCCGTCATAAATTTGTAGCTCATAAATTCGCAGTTTGATTTAGATAATAAATTTACGATTTCGGAGTCAGTGCATTTTTTTTTGTGAACTTAGATTCACGACATTACCAAAGTACTAAAATGACACCAACAAAACCATCTAAAAACTCAGATTCTCTACTGTAACTGCTTCACACAGCTTTTAATAATCGCATTCATTAATTTTACACAAGACATCAGAGATTGATTACAATATCATAATGTAGTGACCCACCTTACCTTAATAAACAATATCTGAGTGAGACTATACAAAAATAGAACTTACACGGCATTAACACACCACAACCACAATGACTAGACTTCACCACACTACACCTTCCAATCTTCAGCTACAATCACAATGACAGTTTCATTCATTTATTATTTCTATTCATCCATGCTTCAACCAAATTAATATCTCTATTATATCCTCAACAGGTAGACTAGGAATCTTATGTAAATTATTCCATGCATGAACCATAATCAAAACAATATCTCTATTTTATATCCTCAAGAGGATTTTTCCACCATTTTTTACTTGCCACCATCAACATGTAAAGATTTAAAAATTCACATAAGACATAAGGTGTTAGACAGGCGCACAAGGGAGAGACGAGTGATGGGGAAAAAAAACAAATAATAAAAAATTGAAAAACAGGAAAGAGAAATGAAATAGAAAAATATAAAAATAAAATAATAAAATATTAAATTAATAACTTATTGACTTTCGAAAGAAAATGATTTTAATTATTATTTGAATGAATGATAAGAATATATTTATGTAATTGAAATTATATTAGAGTCGACCAACTGTCGAAGGTGTAGAAAGGTGCTAGTGTTTGTTCCGTTCCGATGAAACCGCTGTTGAGAAATAACCGGCATACATGGACGGATCCACTTGAAGGCCAAGTGTGGCCATGGCCACACCAAAAATTTCAATTTTTTTTATACATACATATATGTGTAGAGTTAAATATGTTTTGTCCTATGAGCTTAACTCAATTGGTTGGAACATCACATATATTATTAGGGAGTCGAAGTTCGAATCTCGGACACTCACTTATTCACTTTTAAGGTAAAATTTTGGGCTACTAGACTACTAGACAAAAAAAGAGTTAAATATGTTTTTGTTCTCTATAAAATAGTGACATTTTAAATTTAGTCTTTACTTATTTTTTATTAAATTTTTAATCCCTAAAAAATTATCATGCACTCAATTTTGATTTCTACTGTTAAGAAAACTTGTATTTTTGAATGATTATTTCGTAGGTATGTTTTAAAAAAAGTTCATCTAGAAAAAAAAATGTAACACAAAATATTTGATTTATAGTTATAATTTTAATTACTTTTATCTTGAACCGTTTTCATTTTTAAAAGTTATATTTAAATACATATCATGTCAAAAAATGATAAATAAAAGATAAATACAATTATTTAGTGTTGTCAATTTCCACTTGCATAAGTTTAATATTAAATATGGTGAAGAGAATATTAAACTTTTAATATTCCCTTTGTCTCTAATTTTTTTAGCTTTTTATTTTTCTCCCAAAATTTTAGTTCTTTTTTTTTTACGCAACAATTTTAGTTCTTTTAAAACGCCAAAGTACAGTTAATGATATTACCCTTTCTTCCCTTATAAAAACTAAAAACATCTATTAAATTATGTTTTTTAATAAAAAGTAAGAGTAAAATAAACATAACATTTCAATATTTATTATTTCTTAATTTATATTCGAAATTCTAAAATGACCAAAAAATTTAGACAAATTGCATAAATATTTCGTGCTTTTTTTTAAGTAGAAATATTTTGTGCTTGAATTCAATATTGTCATTTAAAACTTTTAATGCTGATAAATTTTGGCCACACCAGTAAAAATATTCTAGATCCGTCCCTGCCGGCATAGAGAAAATAAAAGAACACAATCACAACACAAGAATATAACGGCTCTGTTTGGTAAAAATAGCGGTTAGCTGATAAGCTAGCTTATAGTTTATAGCTTATAGCTTATAACTGATAGATTATAGCTTATAGCTGATAAGCTAATTGAAGTGTTTCGTAAAATTAGCGGTTTAATTAGCTGATAATTGAAGTGTTTCGTAAAATTAGCGGTTTAATTAGCTGATAATGTAAAATTACATGAAAGTGCATTATCACTTTATAATAATATCTATATAAATTAATATTTAAGATATTATTAAAAAATATTTTTATTTGAAAAAATGATTTTAAATATTTTTACCTTTTATTAAAAAAGTACATTACAGTAAAATATATTTAATTGTATATATAAATTATATTATTGTAAAACTTAATTGCAACCTATACAATGAATAGATAATAATAATAATAATATTATACTAATTTGATTCGAGATTTCACAATGCATGTGAGTTTTTTTTTTTGTACATTATGTGAGTTGAATATTACTTTTTTTTTAAAAAAATTAATAGAGTAAATTAACTGGTTTGTATAGATCTGTGGGTGCAAAAATATACTACTTTTACAAATAAAAAGTCAATTTTGTGAACAAGTCGATAAAATATACAACTCCTAAAATTAACTGGGCTAAAAAGTCAATTTTGTAAAAGTAGAGAGTGAAAAGTTAGTTCAAAAAAATTGTGAGGATGTTTACTCGTCATATATAGCACATGTGTTATATAAATTTTGCAATAAAAATATAATAAATATTAAAATAATGTTAATTATTCTTGTTCAAAAAAAAATAATTTTGACTAAATTATATTAATTCAAAGGGTAAAATTGAGTTTTAGTTAAAATAATAAGGGTAAAAGTGGAAGAAAAGACAATAAGCTATAAGCTAATTGAAATAGCGTTTGAAAATAAGCTATAAGCTCGTAACGAAAATGTCGTTACCAAACTGGGCTTTTAGCTTATAAGCTATAAGATAGCTTTTTGTGCTTACCAAACAGAACCAACGTGGAAACTCCAAAACTGGAAAAAAAAACCATGGCCGTTGTCAAAACCGACAACCAGAGAATAAATATTATGTGAAAATTGTTACAACACATAGACTTAACTCTCAACCACCCCATGACCCCAGTACACCCACACTCTCCAAAGTAAATATTTGAACTACATCTCAAATACTCTAAAACAAGAGCATAAGAGAAAAAGAAACAAACACAAATATAAACTTAAAGTGTTTACAGGTGCTACTGTTTGGTGTGTTGAAACAAGGAACTTGAGGTCTCTTTATATAGCATTGAGCTCCTCCACCCAGTGGCGGAGCTAGCCCGAAATATTGGGGAGGGCCATGATAAAATTGAATTTTTTTACCTAATATGGTAGAAGAATTTATACCGTAAATTTTATACCCGTTAAAATATAAATCATATAATTTAATCATCGCTATGTGTGTATATGACCATTACATTCTTGAGAAATACTTAGTTGAGCATAAACCCAAGAAAAAATATTTATGCACACACTCACAAATGAGAAAATGTTAAAACAAAATTTATATTGTCACATCACGTAGTCATTTCTCATTTAATTTATTTACTTATGTAAGTGTGCTAAATAAAAAAAATGGTTTGTCACCAAATAAAAAAATGGATATATACCTATTAAAATAAAAAATGTTGGGGCGGGCTGCAGCCCTGCCGAGCCCATAGGTGGCTCCGCCCCTGCCTCCACCATTCACTTCTCTAAGCAATGTTAGACTTCTCAGATATATTTTTCTTGACCTTTTTTCCTTCAATAGCAATGTGAGACTTACATTGCAATCAACTCCAACAACCGCAGGGGGCTGTATACCTGCAGGTGCTCCGACGCTCAAGTCAGTGAGGGTGAAACAAAGGTTTTCAGTAATATAGAATACGTACCTTATTTGTGTTGTGAAGTGGTCTATATATAGCTCACATCGTTGGGCCAAGACCATTGATGGCAATCATGACCATCAATGGCTGTCGGAAAACGGCTAGAGATCCGTGATGAGCATTGAATGCTCATCATTCCAATGCCGAGCATTATACTTTGCATGGCAAGTGGCACTCTATTGTTGGTCATACATTCGTTGGGCTGCTTCTCATGTGGGTTTTGCTTGACGGTCCAGCAAGTTTTCTTAGCGTATTGGGCCTCTAGGCCCAATCCAGAACAAGGCCGAGTTGGCATCCAACAAGTTAGAAGAGATAGCAGACATGAGCCATGCCGGCCGAGATTGAGCTGGGAGCCAACCTAGACTTTCCTGGGGCTTGCCTTGCCCCTACATCTTAAAAAAATGCGGGGGCGGATGGAAGATGGCCTTCTTTCTTAATGAGCTCTCTCGCTTGACTTTATCGGTGTAGCATTTCTTGCTAGGCCGCCTTTTGTTTTGCCCCGAATTTACATTTACCAAGGAATCAATATTATTAGTAGTGGATAGATTAATTCTTGTATTTTTACTCCCCAAATACAAATTTCCGGAAGAAAAATATTGTGTACGCAATTAAGTTAATTTTTACACTTAAAAATCGTCCTTTTGAAATGTATTTTTGAAATATGCTATTTTTGTCCAACTTAAAAGTTAGGTGACTGATTGATTGGTCGATAGATCTCGACTGTAATCTTTTTTGCACTTCAAATGATTATTAGTTGTGAGTTCCTTGACTCCTCCAAATAATGGTAGGTACGTGCTTGTTGCATAAGTAGAAATTAAATCAGAATGATATATATATATATAGGATAAATTTGTGAAAATAGACTTGTTTGAACATTGATTGTGTCAAATGAAATGTACAATGAGATGTAGACAAAGTTGATACTACTGGTCAAAACAACATGTTGCCTAAACAATTCAACCTTATCTTCGGTTAATTTCATGGTGGTGCATAATTCTCTTTGTTGTTGGGTGTATGTGGCGCCCTACATTTGCTTCTTCCATATGTTTCACGACACTTTCGTTGGATATATAATATGAAAACAAGTAAAACATTCAATTACCAAGTTTCATGTGCCTGGGATGATTTTGACAATCACATGTATGACTTGCATGAATCTTAGTGAACTTGAGAAAAATTTGTCTATCTTGCATTTGGTTGTTTTCGATTCGATTCTCCTTCATTCTGCTATAGAAGTTGATCCTAAATTTGGTTAATTATTTGTTGTTTTCGGCTAACAACTAAATTATTTTTAGGTGTAAACATATATATATTTTGAAAATAAATGCAAAAAACTTTCAAAACAAGAATGAGTGTACTATAGAAAATATGAGGGAGCAAATAGCAACCCCTTTGATTGAAATAATACCCCGAAAGTTTTTGAAGGACTTTTGGCTCAATATATTTGAAGAATGTATATTACTATGCACTACTATTATACTTATATATTGTCAAATATATCAGTTTCTAGAATTAGAGAAATTAGGGCTTTAACCCTCTTTGTAATAATAAAAAAATAAAAAATTAGAGAAATTAATTTATTCATTACACTCGAATGTTCAATGAACTTAAAAAATTGTCAAAATTATCTATGACCAAACTCTAAACTATCATAATCTCTTTTCCCTAAGGATAAGGGCATTAACTTTAACAAGAAAAAAGTTTGATTTTTATGACATCTAGATTTATTGTTTAGGTGGATATTAGATGTTAAAAGTCGCACATTACATGAATTTATATGTGGAGGTAATCCTCATTATAAAGTCAATTTTATAAGATTGAGTTATATCTGTTATTCCATATGTTTGTTTGAAACAAAATATGAAATAAAGATGAATTAATTGTTTAAATATATACTGATAATATATTTAGAAATTAATAAAGTCTTGTCAAAGGTTTTTCTTTCGATTCGATTTTAATACAAATCGAAATCATTTGGTGTATCGAAAGAGATTTCGATTTCATAGGAAAACTTAGTATTTTCAAATATTTCCAAAAAGGTTCATCCTTACTTCGATTTCGATTACTAGCAACAGATGCAACGTTTCAAAATACTGAAGACAGCGCATAAGGCAAAGACACACGTCAACCGGTCAAATTGCAACCGTTACATAGCAATTGAGATAGGAAGTCTATATATATGTACTTTGTAGTCAAAATAAGGGTCACAAATTCACATACTAAAATCCTTACAAAATTCAGAGTACCCAAGCGTTCGAGCGAAATGAGCGAAACAAAGGAAATGTATGATTCTGTGTACCATTTCTTATTCATTGTAAACATTTACATTTGAATGCAATTCATTGTCTAAAAATCTTTACTTTATCGTTATTTTACACAATTCATTCATTCGAATGAATTTTGCATATATCTTTTAAATTCATTTTAAAGTTTTCTGCAAAGTTTACTTTCCTGCAAATCTTTTTATTCGAAGTACTTTATTTCGTTTTTATTTACATGAACATGCCTTTAAATTCAAGTTTCTTTAATAAGATTTCTAAAATCATGAACATTAAATGTTCTCTAATCCCAAAATGCACAAACATGTCCCAATATATACTAGTTGATCTTACCAGTAAATAAACTAGCGGTTGTTTACCAAAAATCAGTGTAAACAAATTGGCATGCCCAGTGGGACGGGTTTTGTGCATTTGTCTTTAAAATTTTGTTGATTCGTTTTCAGTTTTTCTTTTTCTGTCTTTAGAAAAATTATAAGAACCAATAAAAATCTTTGTTTTGTATGCAATTGAGAAGTGGTAAATCTTTACCAAATTTCGAAAATTATAAAACTCGTAAGAAAATGATTAGACCATCAACTAGTCTAAACATAAATTCAAATCCAGAGGGACAACCATCACAACCTTCTGGTAGCAATGCCAATATAGGTGCTGGGAATGGGTCTACAACCCTTAACCAAAATTCGAACCAAATAGGTTCAAGTGGTCCTTCTGTAATATTGGAGCAAATAGGAGCAACTGCTCAAATGACGAATATGACGACTGCTCCTTCGATTTCGTCACCATCTGTACATGTAGGAGGAGGAAACCCCTCACAACCAATTAATGGTGACCATAGGAGTCCTTTACATCCATTTCGATTGCCAAATAATGAACCCCCATTTGGCATGCCTACATCTTTAATGTTTGGTCTTCACAATTCTAATAATGAAGTACCAAATATGTTTTCCCCTTCAACTTCGACAGTGGGAAATCATGGTAGAATTATACCCCAAAACTTGACTAATACATCTATGATGTCTCTTAGACAACAAATGGATGAAAGTAATCATGAAATGGTTAATATGTTAACACAACAAATTGGGACAGGTGTTTAACCCATTGATACAAACTACAAACAATAGCTATCAATTATTAACCAATCAAATGGGAAGAATGGCAGATTTCTTTGGGGCACCAAATGTTCCAAATAACGTAGTGCCTAATGGTCAAAATGGACCATTACCCAATGTAATCGAAAATGTTAACCAAAGGACAGACCCATTGCCAAATATTATAATGAATGCTAATCCTAGGCAAGATCCAATCCCAGTGGCTCAACAGCCACCAAATCAAAATGTCCTAGATCAAAACCAAGGGGTAATATTGGTAAATCGAAATCAGACGCTGACGAAGTGGTTAGAAATGTCCAACAAAACAATTTTGTTGGACAGAATAATTTAGCCCATTTGGTCGAAAATATTCTTGCACAAAATGGCCTTAATGTTGGTTTACATAGGCCTAATTTTGCATCTGCTTTGTCAGAATTTGTGCTCCAAACTGAATTGCCCAGAAATTGGAAAACTCCTAAGTTAACAAAGTTTTCTTGGGATACTAATGAATCTACTGTCGAACATATTGCTCGATACTTAGTAGAATGTGGGGATTTAGCAAATAATGAGAATTTGAGAATGAAATTTTTTCCAAATTCTCTGGCCAAAAATGCTTTCACTTGGCTAGTGTTAAGCATAAGTTACCAGAATCTAAGATGTTTTACACAAATCCCTGAACATGAATTAGTCGAATTGGCCGCTGGTGGTCTCGATTATTCAATTAGAAAGAAGTTAGATACCCAGTATCTAAGGGATATGTCACAGTTGGCTGATAGAGTTCGACAAGTCGAAAGGCTCAAAATTGAAAAGGCCATAACATCTAAGTTTCACAAAAAAGAGAAAGTTGCTTCTATAGAAACTTATGATAGTGATAATGAAACTATTTTCGATTATGAAGATATTGAAAATAATGAAATAGATGTGGCTGAGTTAATCCAGGCCCTCCTTATATGTGTAAATTACTAAAGCCATCTAATGGTAAGAATCCTAGTGAACCCAAAAATGATAAATATGTTGCAAAAACCTACACATTTGATATTACTAAGTGTGATGAAATCTTTGATCTATTGGTTAATGATGGCCAAATAATTGTTCAAAAAGGTTTAAAGGTTCCTCCTTTAGAACAAAGAAAAAAGAGAGGTTATTGCAAATTTCATAATTTTGTGGGTCATAAAACATCTCAATGTGTCCTTTTCATGGATCTTGTTCAAAAGGTACTGAATGAAGGGAGATTGAAGTTTGATGAAAAATCGAAGCCTCCAATGAAGGTGGATACTGACCCTCTTCAAATTGCTGAGACTTCTTTTGCTGAACCCTATGAATGTATGATGGTCGAAGTCATGGAAGTCACTACACTCGAATCAATCCCAGAAGAGGAGTATATCGAGAAGATTAAAGTGGTTTACCCTAAGGCTGAAGAGGATTTGCTTGATTTTCTCATGAAGTGCAAAGCAAAAAATCATCAAGTCATGCTATGCCCAAGGTGTAGTGCTGTATGCGATAAAGAGGCTACTGTAGGCCTCGAGAATTATCTGCCTTATGTAAAACCAAAGTTTAATGGTCCAAACAGAAGACTGAACTTCAATAGTGGACCAAACCAACAACCTAATAGAGGAAAGGCTATAATGACAAATCCTTCGATTCGTGAAAGGATTGGTCGAAAACAAACTTTCTTACCATCAACAAAAATACCCATAGGTCAATGGGGACATGGTAGATATGCAGCTTTCGACAAGAGAGTCGAGCATCAAGGAAGTTCTAGTAAGGTTTAGAAAACTGGTAGTCATTCTAACGTGGCAAGTGATGCCAATAAATATTCTTATAAAAATAATTATAAGGGTAAAAATCCAATGACTAGAACACAATGACGTAGGTTCCAACGCCAGAAGAAACAAGAGGTTCAACATATTCCAGAGCAGAACAATTTTAAAGAAATCAAAATTGAAGAAAAAGGCAAGAGGCCTGTAATCGAAAGAATCTCACAACCAAACATCCCAGAAAAATGTGATGAAAAAATAAATGAAGAGCAATGTTTTGATGGTGAGGACGATGACTTTGGGTCAGAAAATGAGTTCGATGTGGTTTCTAATGTGGTATCTGTTCTACCACGCGAATTTGATGTGTGGTCTTTCTCTGATCGAGAGGAGGATTGTTACGAACCACCACTGGTTGATGTTAAACCAGTTTGTTACTATGTGATGAATAATGGATGCATCGAAGAACAATGCGCCAACTTTGCAAAGCCTGATGAGGGGATGAAAAATCACCTTAAACCTTTGTTTGTCAGAGCAAAAGTCAACAATGTTGGTGTAAATAAGGTTCTTATTGATGGAGGAGCAGCTGTGAATCTGATGCCTTCTTCATTAATGGAGAAAATTGGGAAATATGACACTGATCTTATCTTATTTCTCACAATATAGTCCTTTCGATCTACGAAGGAAAAAAGTGGTCACTCTTGGGGAGCTCTCCAAGTTGAAGTTGCCATTGGGAGTATAGTAAGGCCAACTTTATTTTTGGTAGTCGAATCCAAAGCAAATTTCAATCTTCTTCTAGGAAGAGAATGGATTCATGGAGTGGGGGCAGTGCCTTCGACTCTGCATCAAAACTTGGCTATATGGAGAGATGATGGCATTATAGAATATGTAGAAGCAGATCAAAGCTGCTATCTTTCTGAACAATGTCACATAACAAAGCAGACTTTCGGCAAGAACCTTGCTTTGATTGCACCATGCGGCGATAAAGATGCTGCTTTTGATAAAGTGGTTTCTGAGAATGTTTACCACTCTGTAAAACTCCACCCAACTCATGGATTCTGTTGGCGAAGAGAGGAAATAGACCATGATTCCTCTGAAGATGGAGTAATTCCACCATCTGGGTGGGATTGTGAATTCTACTATCCTCATGACTGAGTCCACCCCGTGGGCAAGAATTTCGGCTTACATGGCCGGAAATAGATTAAATACGACACTAGAAGCTGTAGCAAAGAAAGAAAATATGGCTTTTGAAGCCAATGTTTCTCAAAAAATGGCTAATAAAGCCACTGACCTTGAAAATGGCAGTAATACGCCAAACTTGCAAAAATTAGATTGCATTTATGATGACGAACCTTTGGGTTTCGAAAAAGATCCGTCAAATATGAATCATAAAATGCAGGCCCAAGACACATTGCAAGAAATAGATATTGGAGATGGTTTGACAAAAAGACCAACTTATATCAGTGCTAATATCAATTCTGATTTCAGGAAAAAATTGGTCGAACTCCTTCAGGAATACAAAGATTGTTTTGCCTGGGACTACAACGAAATGCCTGGTTTAAGCAAAGAGCTGGTAGAACACAGGTTACCCTTAAAACCAGAAAAGAAACCAGTCAAACAATTACCAAGGAGGTTCGCACCAGAAGTAATGTCCAAAATAAAAGGGGAAATCGAAAGGCTGCTGAGAAGCAAGTTCATTCGAACTGCCAGGTACGTCCAATGGTTAGCAAATATAGTACCTGTAATTAAAAAGAATGGAACTCTTAGAGTATGTATTGATTTTCGAGACTTAAATAATGCTACACCAAAAGATGAATACCCTATGCCTGTAGCAGAAATGCTAATTGATTTAGCAGCAGGTTTCGAATATTTAAGTATGTTAGATGGTTATTCAGGTTATAATCAAATTTTTATTGCTGAAGAAGATATTCATAAAACTGCTTTTCGATGCCCAGGAGCATTAGGAACTTATGAATGGGTAGTAATGCCTTTTGGTTTAAAAAATGCTGGGGCTACATATCAAAGAGCAATGAATTTGATTTTTCATGATTTTATTGATAATTTTATGCAAGTATATATAGATGACATTGTTATCAAGTCTTCATCTGATGATGGCCATCTGGGACATCTTAGGAAATCATTCGAAAGAATGAGACAATGTGGATTAAAAATGAATCCACTAAAATGTGCTTTCTGTGTGCATGCAGGAGATTTCCTTGGCTTTGTTGTACATAAGAAGGGCATTGAAATAAATCAGAATAAGACAAAGGCAATAATGGAGACACGACCTCCAACTACAAAAAAGCAACTTCAATCTCTGCTTGGAAAAATCAATTTCTTCAGAAGATTCATTTCGAATCTAAGTGGTAAATCTCAACCTTTTTCACCACTACTCAGATTAAAGAAAGATGATATTTTCAAATGGGAAGCAGATCACCAAAAGGCTTTTGAAGATATCAAGTTGTATCTTTCGAAACCTCCAATATTAATGTCTCACATTCGAAACAAATTTATGAAGTTGTATATTTCAGCATCTGATTCGACCATTGGTAGCATGCTTGCTCAAGAAGATGAAAATGGAGATGAAAGAGCCATATATTATTTAAGTAGGGTTCTAAATGATGCTGAAACTAGATATAATGCTATAGAAAAATTATGTTTGTGTTTATATTTTTCTTGTATGAAACTTAAGCATTATATAAAGTCTATTGAAGTTTATGTCTATTCTCACTTTGATGTTATTAAGCATATGTTATTAAAGCCAGTTTTACATAGTAGAATTGGAAAATGGGCATTGGCCTTAACTGAGTATTCTTTAACATATAAACCGTTAAAAGCAGTAAAAGGTCAAATAGTGGTTGATTTTATAGTTGATCATTCTATGATCGAATCAACACAAGAAGATGTAAATGTTCAGCCTTGGATCCTATACTTTGATGGTTCTAAACACAAGTTTGGAACTGGAATTGGGATATTGATTATTTCACCATTAAAAATCCCAACTAAATTCAAGTATAAAATAAATGGTCTTTGTTCAAACAATGAAGCTGAATATGAAGCTTTAATAGCAGGTCTAGAAATTTTAATAGACTTGGGGGCAAGGAACATACAAATAAAAGGAGATTCAGAATTAGTATTGAAACAATTAACACAAGAATATAAATGTGTGAAAGAACACCTTGTCAAGTATTTCGAAACTGCAAGTCAACTTTTACGTTGTTTCGATACTGTTGATTTCGAACATGTTCCTCGATTGCAAAATCAAGAAGCAAATGACTTAGCTCAAATTGCTTCAGGATACAAAGTGTCAAAAGAACAATTATATGAATTAAACGAAATCAAAGAAAAATTGGTATCTAATGATTTATTATTGCCAAATTTGTCAATGCCAAAACTTGTGGGGGCAAATATACCACAAGAAATCATTGATAGTGAATGTCATGAAGAAGAAAATTTTCAAATTTTGGCAATTGACAATTTAACAAACACTGATTGGAGAAAACCAATTGTAGATTACTTACAAAATCCAACAAGTGATACTGCTCGAAAGATCAAATATAGAGCTTTAAGCTATATCATTATTGGAGATAATTTGTTTAAAAAGACTTTTGAAGAAGTCCTACTTAAATGTTTAAATGAATCATAAGCTTATGTAGCCATCTCTGAAACACATAGTGGAGCTTGTGGATCTCACCAAGCAGGTCATAAAATTAAATGGTTACTCTTTCGACAAGGTTTGTACTGGCCTTCCATGTTAAAAGATTGCATAGAATTTGCGAAGGGTTGCCAAGATTGTCAAAAACATGCAGGAATACAACATGTGCCTGCAAATGAATTACATTCCATTATTAAACCATGGTCATTCAGAGGATGGGCTTTAGATTTAATTGGTGAAATAAATCCTGCTTCATCAAAGAATCAAAGATATATCATAGTTGGAGTAGATTATTTTACAAAATGGATTGAGGCAATACCCATGCAAAATGTAGACCAAGAAGCAGTGATCAGTTTTATCCAAACATATATTATCTATAGGTTTGGAATTCCTGAAACTATCACTACTGATCAAGGCTCAGTTTTTACTGGTCGAAAAATGCAAGAGTTTGCAAAGCAAACTGGTTTTCGTTTGCTAACTTCGACACCATACTATGCACAAGCAAATGGTCAAGTCGAAGCAGCCAATAAAATCCTTATTAGTTTAATTAAAAAACACATTGCCCAAAAACCTAGAAATTGGAACAATACTTTAGATCAAGTATTGTGGGCATGTAGAAATTCTCCAAAAGAATCAACTAATACTACTCCCTTTCGTTTAACATATGGTCACGACGCAGTTTTACCAGTCGAAATACATTTGCAATCAATTCGAATCCAAAGGAAAATGGAAATACCAAATGACCATTATTGGAACATGATGTTAGATGAATTAGTTGATTTAGATGAAGAAAGAATAAGAGCTTTTGAAAAGTTAACTCAGCAAAAAGAGAAAGTAGCCAAAGCTTATAACAAAAAGGTTAAGTCTAAAACCTTTAATATTGGAGATTTAGTTTGGAAAACCATTCTGCCTATGGATCGAAAAGATAGGATTTTAGGAAAATGGTCACCCAACTGGGAAGGTCCTTTTAAAATTTCACAAATATTTTCTAATGGCGCATATGAAATTGAAGAGTTAACCTCTGAAAAACGTACATTAAATATAAATGGTAAGTATTTGAAAAAATATAAACCAACATTATGTGAAGTAAACATAAGCGCAGATTAAAAATATAGTGAAATCGAAATGGCAAAACAGTCACTACAAGAATACCATGATTTAGTGGCAGATTTAATATATATTTACCGGCCACTTTAGCCCCCATAAGTTTATGGCGGCTTAATTGGCCACTAAATAAAGCAAAGCCGCCACTATATTAAAATATATTTTTTTTGGAAAGAAACATTAATTTATCGACGGCCAGAACCGCCACAAATTTAGCCACGACTAAAATGGCTGCAAAATTAAACAGATTTTTGAAAAAAAACATTGATGAGCATGGTGATGGGCATTTCTGGATCGTTTGATGGGGATCAAACGGCTGTGATGGAACAGGTGAGCATGGTCAAGCGCACATAGGATCGGAGGCCTATAAATTTCTAATTCACACAGATCTGATTCATTTTTTTAGAAAATTTCTCTCTCCTCTCTCAATCCCTCTTTCTCGGCTATCCCACTTCTCTCTCCATATTAAGATACATGTTCTTGAGTTCAAGAACAAATTAAGATGAATCTTCATCTCCCCACCCTTTCTTTATTTTTTGAAAAAAATTTCTTATGTATTTTTTTTTCCGGTTAGAATCTACCCAAGATTGAAACCCAAATTTTTCATTTAACCACTTATTAGGCCTCTAAGATCCGAAATCAAAAACCGAAACCCAACAACAAAAAAAGCCAGATTCGAACATTAGATGGAAACTCATTGAAACAGCAATTCAGGTTGTATCTCTATTTTTTTACTTCTCATTCTCAATCTTGCTGCTAAGTTTCTATTGCTGCTGTTCATTTTTACCATATTATTATCAGGTTTGTTTTCTTGTTAATTTATTTAAATTATGTTAATTTAAATTGTTGGAATAAAAATGTTAAGTTGTTGTTGTTGCTGCTGTTTTTGTTGACCCTGTCAATGACCATGACACCCTCCAAACAGGGGTCTTGAAATCATTCAAAACCTTGCCTTCCCAATGATCCCCTTCTGAGAAAGTGGTGGAACAGAGAGAGTGAAGGAACGAAAAGTGGTAGCCGAAGTTGCGATGCGGTGGAGGATTTTCGCCGGTGGATGATACGAGATCCAAATCAAAAAACAATGAAACCGAGTAAACCTAATATGAAAGGAGAATAAATAGACATTATTGTTACTTCAACCCATTTAATGGAATTGATTCAATGGAAAAGAGATTTCTTTTTGATTTTGATTTGATAATTATAAATTATCAAATCAAAGATTTGTACCCATTTAATGGAATTGATTCAATGAATAATTATATATTATAAATTAATAAACAAAATAATTAAAATATATTTTTTTTAAAAAAAATAAATACATAAGTTTGCGGCCACCTAGGCCGTCGGTAAATCTACTGACACTGTGTCAGTTTTGTTCCACACTTTGCGGCCACCTAAGTCGCCAGTAAGCCTTACCGGCGAGCAATTTTGCTGCCAATCATAGTGGCCACTAAATTCGCCACTTTTTTCACTTTGTGGCCGTTTTTCCCACTTTGTGGCCATTAATTGTGGCCACTAAATTGCTGTTTTCTTGTAGTGAGTAAAATTGGCATAAAACAGGGCATTCTCAAAGATTACAAACCAATTGAAACTTATCCAATAATCGAAACTTTATTCCAAGTTTGAGATTACATAAATGGTTACATTAAAAACCATATCTGGTTTTATTTATCCTAACTAAGATCTATCTTAAATGCGTCTTTATTTTAAACAACAAAGAGAAAAAACAAGAAATAAGGCGCAACCATCAATTTTTCCCAACTGGTTGAGAAGTTCCACCACACAAGGAACAACTTCCAACAGCAGGCAGAGAGATCAATCCACCTCACTTCATCTTCGAAGAACTGGATTTGAGGTCCTTCCCTCTCACATGAGCATATTTAGTAGAATCCTCAACCGTTAAAAGAGAACCATCATGATCTGAGTCACAGAGATCTTCTTCTGGGACATAAGTTTTCAAAAAGTCAGCATAATCTGGATCAATCTCATCTGACCCAGAATCGTCTTGTTCTTGAACATGGCGTTGAGACCTGGTTGGAATTCTTTGAGAAGATTGGGTTGGTTTAATTTTGAGAGGTTGATTTTTCTTACGTTTAGAAGCAGAAGAAGGTTTGGTTTCTTTCTTAATAAAAACAACACCTTTAGACTTTCCTTTCATGATTTGTTGAAGGAAAGAATGTTGAAGGAAGAATGTTGGGGAAAAGGATTTGGAATGAAAAATCACGAAGGGAATGTCTCCTTTTATAGGAAAAAATCTTGTTGCTGGCAGTTAGAATTTCCCTCGTTTCTCGCGAATAATAAATGTAGATTGACTTGACCATCTTGGAAAAATAGTCAAACACGGTTTTTGAAAAATCTTTGTCAGTTACACATATCAAGAAGTGAAAAGAGATTTTCTCGCCGTTAATTCCAAAGTTTTAATTACAAAGAGTTTTGATTCGAACTTTAAAGAGTTATCTGAATTAGCAAGGCCCTTAAAATAATTCAAAAATATCGAAAAATGCGAAATCAAAATGGCAAACGAATAATAACTTGCCACAAAATGGGCGTTGTCAAATTACAAATTTAAATATTCAAAAGTCGATAAAGTTGTTCGAAAAATATAAAGAACAAATAAAACAGTAAGCCTTCAAGGATTGGACTTCAAGGCGTTGTATTGAGTCTTGATCAAGTTGATTTCGACTTCGATCACTTGAACTGAAGCCTGAAGGGTTTTGATTTCGTCATCCAAGGCTTCAGAAGCACTAAAATAACTTAATCCTATCCTTGCTTCTTTATCAATAGCTTCTTGACGAGCAGTAGAGGCAGCCTCATCCATGGCGTCACATTTTTTCTCTTCTTCAGCAATGAGGAATTGGCGCCTAGCAATCTCAGCTTCGAATTTGGTTATTTCCTCTTTCCACTGCTCAATCTTCGAGATGCTTTCTTGACGTTCTTTTCCATGGACAATTTGCTCTGACCTCATTTTTTCGACCTTCTCGACAGAAGTGTTAGCTTTATCGAATAAAGCAGCTTGAGCAATCTTTTGATGGCTTATGCGTCCAATGGTATATCCTTTCTTTTGAATGGCTTTAGCAAGGTTCTCAATAATGGACTCGAGTTGAATAACTTTTCTTAGGGTGGCTTCATCAGTAAGAGGGTTATGGAATTTACTCAAAAAATTCTTGTGAGCAAAAGCTTCGCTGGGATTTTCTTCGATTGAAGCCAAAATATCACCATTAATATAATCCCGGTGCAGCTTCGAAATCATTGAATCTTGGCGAACAGATTGCTTAATACCAGCGTCACTCTGATTGGAGCTACCTCCAGTTTCATTACTTGAGCTTCGAGTTGGCTCCCATTTCTTAGCCATCAACAATTGCAAAGCAACATAAGGTTGTTTGGCCTTCAAACTTTCGAAATCTCCTTCAGACATTCCAATGCTTGCTGACAATTTTGAAGTAGAAGTCTTTGGAACAATAGACGAACCTCCAACCTCAGCCTCTGGCATATCCTCATCGGAATTGGATACTTCGAAATCCAAATGTTCATTGGAAGTGTCTGGATTCGCCTGAGAAGCAGAGTTGGTTTCCACAAAGTCTTCTTTCCCGCTACCTTCAACGTGATCAGGTTGTACTGTTTCTTTCGAAATTGGTTCTTCTTTGTCTTTGGGATCATCATTGGAAGCATCATTTGTAGGAACAGCATCATTTTGAGGCTCAGTATCCTGATCTTTAACCACATCCTAAAAGAAAAATATGTGAAGGGAAGATTCGAAAACGAAAATATAACAGATATTCGAAATTTGGACCAATAAAACTTACATTGTTGTTGCCATCATCAGTATTTGGTTGTTTTTCAACTTCAACTGTTTCCTCTACCATTACTTCTTCGACCACAGTTTCTTCGACCAGCTGTTCAAGAATTGGTGTTGGTGGTCTTCCTGGATTCATGACAGGAATCGAATCATTGGGATTTGACTGAACTCCCTCATCAGAAGAATGAGACATGGTTTTCTTCTTTTTCTTTTATGAGTCTTCTCATCAGAAGATTTCGATTTCGTTTTCTTCTTTTTCTTTTTCTCTCCATCACCAGAGCATGGCTCCTTTATATTGACATCTTCAATGATTATGTCAGCATTGGCCTTATCTGATGGCTCAATAGTCGAAGGATCAATAGTTTTCTTTGATAACTTGGTTTTTGAAGGACCCACAACCTCAGCATCAGGTTTTTCCACTGATGAAGTGGATTGTTTAATGGGTTTCTTTTGCAAAGGAATCTCAACTTCTTCTTCCTATTATTATTTGAATTAGGTTTCAATACAAGGAAAATGATAAAATATTGATAGATGAAAGAAAAGGATTAAAAACACTAACAGAGGCATCGCTCGAAATGGTAACAGTCTCTCTCGTTTTCTTCGTCCTGGTGGTATCAGTAGAACTAGCAGCTCTCTTTACACCCTGAAAAAGAGAAATGACAAGATAAGGATGTAAGGTTACATTTACTTCGATTCATACAAGGGTCGAATTAAAGAAATTTACCCTCTTCACTTCAGCAGGCTTTGTCGAAGTACTGGTTGTTTGCTTGACAGTATCTATCGCCTCACTTAGCATTTTATTTGTAACTAAAAATCAAAGACAAATAGAATGTCAGCTTAGTGAAACTTATAGATAAAATAGAAAGAAGCAAAAAGAGTAAAGAAAGGGTAAAGGCCAATACCTCCCTGTTTCGATTTTTTAGGCTTTTCCACAATGGGCCTAGCAAAACCTTCCTCGAGCCTGGTTATTACAATATCTTTGTTGGGCAATCGAGTCAGAAAGTACGCCTCCCACCAGCTATCGAATTCAGTAGTGCAGTAGAATGAATTGTTGAAATGGAACGTGGTAAGAGCATACTTATGTCCTTCTGCAACTTTAAGATATTTTCTGAAGGAACCTTCAGAAATACCAGAGCCTATAAACATGTCTTTTTGAGTTTCGAACAGGCTTCTTGGTCGAATCTGACTAAAGCCGAATTGCCTTGAGACTAAATTTGGTTGGTACCCAACCAAACCAAAATTCTTGGCCATAGAACCAATTCTACATGAGAGCAATGTTGGGTCGAGATAAGTAGACCAAAGTTCATCTACTTCATCATCTAGGTCAGGATCAGTGGGTGGAAATTCATCAGTGTACCAATTTGGTCCTATGTCTCTAGTTGAAAACGGAGCATGTTGAGTTTTAAAATTATCAGAGTTCAGAAAAACTTTGACATACTTCATAAAAAGGGTCTTGGGATCATTTTCGATAAAATTTGGGGTCAACCAAACTGTCCTCATTCCTTCAAAGTTCCTTTCCTGAATTTGGGGTTGTCTAATCTCAGGAATAGTAAAACCTATTTCTTGTTCGAAAATGGCACATAGCCACATTTAAAGTAACCACATAGGTCCAGCTACTAAAAAGGTCGAACCACCCTCTGATCTCTTGATTTCATCACAAGCTGCCCCTATAGATTCATAAAGGACAGCCAGGATTAACTTACCAAGGCTAAAATGCCTGCCTTCATGGATTTGAATAGCCATGGGTACAAACATTTTGGCTATCTGAAGGGATCGAGAACAAAAAACATAATGGGATAACCATAATGTTAGAAAGGCTACATGTTCAATATTCGAAATCTCTCCTTCACTTTGGTGGTGTTTGCCTATATATCTGGTAAAAGAAAGTTCATCATAATCGAAATCAATATTGTCACCAGTGTTGGCTGGATCGAAAGTTTCTCCTACTGGTCGAAGACCAGTTAAGGCAGCAACATCTAAAAGTGTTGGAGTCATCATCCCACAAGGAAATTGAAATTGTTGGTGGATTTCTCATAAGAATGCATGGCCGCTATCAATAGTTCAGGATGATATTGAGGACCATATCGAGAAAGTTGGATTAAGTCATAAATCCCATAACTTTGCCAATATTCTTTGTAATCTTTTTCAACTCTATCTAGCCAAGGAATATAATGTTTATTGGGTATCGAAGACGCTGACCTAAATAGTTTATTCCTAACATTCAAATAACCTAAGTGAAAGGTTTTTTCCTCGAAAATTGGTGGTTCACAAGATTTGTAGCAAGGAAATAATTTACTTACTTTTAAAGACAGAGATTTCTCATCTGGCGTTGGACCTCCAAATGCGAAAACGTTCCTTTCGACACCATGAGGTTGAGGCACCATTAGTTCTTTTCCATCAAATCGAATAAAATTTCTCCATTTGCCAGCAAAAGGAACTGCTTGTCGTTTTTCTTCAGACATGTTTGAAGAGAAAAAAAAAAAAAAATTTTGATTCCCTAAGAATGTAGAGATTTAGAACTTAAATCTTTGAGATCTAAACCGGTGGGAGTTTTAAATTAAGACTTTTTAGAGGATTTTGAACGGTTTAGATTTATGCAACGATTACTAGAGCTTAGTAAAATTACAGAAAAGCTTGAGAAATGTGTGAAAATGGAAAGTTCAGAAACCTTCAAATGATGGAGATGAACGCTATTTATAATATTCGGATTTAGTTCCGATTTAAATAAATAAAAAAGAAAATAATTTTTTTTTTTGCATTTTCTTTCAACTTCCGGACTTGCCACGTGTCCCACTAAAAGCGAAAAAGCGGACGCATTTATGGTAGTGGACAAATGTGACAGTTGAAAAGACTAATGATGACTATGACGTCATCACTGTCATTTGGAAAACGTGAAGACTTTTTGCAGAAAACAAATAAACGTTTCAATTTTAAAATGTCAACTCCTAATTTCATTCGAACTATTCAAATCGAAATTGGCATTTTGGGGGCAATTTGTTACTCCATATTTTTGTTTGAAACAAAATATGAAATAAAGATGAATTAATTGTTTAAATATATACTGATAATATATTTAGAAATTAATAAAGTCTTGTCAAAGGTTTTTCTTTCGATTCGATTTTAATACAAATTGAAATCATTTGGTGTATCGAAAGAGATTTCGATTTCATAGGAAAACTTAGTATTTTCAAATATTTCCAAAAAGGTTCATCCTTACTTCGATTTCGATTACTAGCAACGGATGCAACGTTTCAAAATACTGAAGACAGCATAAGGCAAAGACACGCGTCAACCGGTCAAATTGCAACCGTTACGTAGCAGTTGAGATAGGAAGTCTATATATATGTACTTTGTAGTCAAAATCAAGGTCACAAATTCACATACTAAAATCCTTACAAAACTCAGATTACCCAAGCGTTCAAGCGAAATGAGCGAAACAAAGGAAATGTATGATTTTGTGTACCATTTCTTATTCCTTGTAAACATTTACATTTGAATGCAATTCATTGTCTAAAAATCTTTACTTTATCGTTATTTTACACAATTCATTCATTCGAATGAATTTTGCATGTATCTTTTAAATTCATTTTAAAGTTTTCTGCAAAGTTTACTTTCCTGCAAATCTTTTTATTCGATGTACTTTATTTCTTTTTTATTTACATGAACATGCCTTTAAATTCTAGTTTCTTTAATAGGATTTCTAAAATCATGAACATTAAATGTTCTCTAATCCCAAAATGCACAAACATGTCCCAAAATTTACTAGTTGATCTTACCAGTAAATAAACTAGCGGTTGTTAAACAATATCAAATCCAAATTTTTAACATGACATCAGAGTATATCAAATGATTTGTTGGACTACTTACAATTAGATTTTAGCTAACATGTCACTTGAGTCAAACTTCAATCCTAGGAGTTAGGGGGTTTTAAGAAACATTGGATGAATTAAGATTGATAAAATTGAGTTAAATTCAACTTAAAAGTTTAACCTAATGCGTGTAGACCAACTCAACTTCACATTATTATTAATAGAAGTTCAACTCAAACTTTAAAACTTTTATTACGAGATGACGATAGTCTACTTTTTTTTTTTTTTGACTAAAGGATAGACCACTACATAGATAAATGACATATTAATTAATCAACTAGTAATAATGAGTAATTCAAAATACCATGTTATACTAATGTTCACTCATAGATTCAAGCAAACCGTTCAATCCGATAATCAAAACAACTCAAACCACATATTACCAAATCCGTTCAAATTTGGTTCAACCTCAACTAACATGTTTAAGAGAAATACTTATATAAGTATATAAGCTTAAATAAATAATGTTAGGCACACTTATAAAGAAGAAAAAAATTAAAGAGAAAAATTAAAATGATATCGATTGATGTGACTATATTATTTTTCTTTTAATTTTTTATATTTGTGTGTGTCCAAATAAAATTAGTTTGTGATTGTGTTCATAGATGAATGCCTCCATGGTTCAATCTGAAATAGTTTGGTAGAGTAATAAGTTTATAGTTTTCTTCGAAAAAACAAAGTTTATAGTTTGAAACCATGAATCAATAAACCCAGCCTGTTTAAGTTAAATGATTTTTTAATTTTTTTAATTTAATTTAAGATATATTTTTATACATTGATTTAAAAGATTTTTATTAATTTAGGATTTTGATTGTCTATAGTAAGAAAATAAAAAGTTATAACTGTAACAACTTCATAATTTGTTATAATGTATAAGTCAAAAAAAAATTGTTATAATGTAGATACTATATCTACCTTTGATTTATTAGTTAACGGTTGATGTTATTAATTTATCATGTTAAAATGAATCACTCACTTTAGAGGAGCTGAATATTTTAATTCAAATGCTAAAATTTTAAATTATAGAATTTAGTCTAAGTATTAAAATATTTATAAAAAACAATATTTAATTAGAGTTTTTTAAAAATCACTTCTCATGGATCCAATTGTTAGATTAGTTCAATTGATCCTATGTTTCTAATAACAAAAAGAATAACAAGATCAATAAACCAAAGGAGAAAAAATATTTCATTTCGACAAAGAATAATTATATGATTTGTTCATTAAGTTTTATTACCGCATTACGTATATACTTGAGAAACTAAACATGTCGTAATACATAGATGAAAATACTCGCTTTTAAAGGAACTGAAAGGAAGGTATATGATGACTCAATTTTGATATGGTTTTTTTGTGTTTTTGGTATTGCGGAATTTGGTGGGATATATTTGATGGAGAAAACGGAGAAGAAAGTATATTGTTACATGGAGAATACTCTCATGTTTTGGTTTTCTTTCTCATTATTATTTATAACTATATGACTCTATATATAGAGCTACATAAAAACAAATCATATATTTTAAAAATAAACTAATTCTAAAAATTCTAAACAAATCTTAAATATTCTAAACTGAAATATATAAATCTTAAATCCTAATATTATTTTATTTGAAATATAAATCTAAAATATATTTAAAACTAAAATCTTCAAAAAGATATTTAGGCATTATTCTCAACACTCCTCCTTGAGTGAATATCTTTTTGTTGTACCCAATCCGAGATTTGTGCTGAATATTTTTTCTTCTTCTTTTTTTTGTTTGTTGTCGTTCCTCAATACTCCTCATTGACCGGATATCTTTGTGTTGTATCCAACCACCTGAGATTTGAATTGAAAAACTTTTGAACACTCCTCCCCGACTGAATATCTTTGTATTGTATCCAACTAGAGATTCATGTTTTTTTTTTTTTTTTTTTTTGTCTACATCTTCATATGATACATGAGTATATTTTTCATGTATTGGTTATGAGTTATGGGTTTTGTAATACATGTGTATGTATCCTACTTTTCATGTATTGGTTATGGGTTATGGGGTTATAATACATGTGTAGGTATCATACTTTTCATGTATTGGTTTTGATTTTGATTTTGGTTATGGGTTATTACATGTGCATATTTCATGTAACACATAAAGATGTAGTTATGGTTATGATTTTTGGTTATGGGTTTCTCTTGATTTCTTCTTTTTCTTCGTCTTCATCATCATCTTCTCCTTCTTCCATCTTCACATGTCCTTCTGAACGATGGCGCTCTGATGCCACTGATAGGGTTTTTTTTGTGTTTTTGGTATTGCGGAATTTGGTGGGATATATTTGATGGAGAAAACGGAGAAGAAAGTATATTGTTACATGGAGAATACTCTCATGTTTTGGTTTTCTTTCTCATTATTATTTATAACTATATGACTCTATATATAGAGCTACATAAAAACAAATCATATATTTTAAAAATAAACTAATTCTAAAAATTCTAAACAAATCTTAAATATTCTAAACTGAAATATATAAATCTTAAATCCTAATATTATTTTATTTGAAATATAAATCTAAAATATATTTAAAACTAAAATCTTCAAAAAGATATTTAGGCATTATTCTCAATAAATTTAGACCAACAATTAGATCCTATGGACCAAGTGGGAGAATATAAGAACATAACGTTTTTATTTTAAGGGTCATGCTAACTAGTGCCCCTAGGGGCACTATATAAAGATACTAAAAGAAGTAATTTTTGCATTGAAAAGAGCATTCATATTTCATACCTTATTTAGCTCCTTAACTAGTGTCTTAGGGGCATTAGTTAGCATTTTCCTTATTTTAATCATTAGTAAAGACTTTTGTCAAAAAAAAAAAAAAAAAATTATTAGTAAAGACTCACATTTAAGTGGTCCATAGGATTTACGAGTTAGGATTTAGAGAGTCTCAATTTTTAATAGTCATTATTTGGGTGATAATGACTTATGATTTCTTTATGGTAGAATCAACTCTATATAAAATAGTTTTTTGTCTCCAACCTTCCTCTCATTCACTGTGCAGAAAATATACATCATCTATATAGTAGAGCGTAAGAACTTGGAAGACTAAAACGACAGTTCACTCACAACATTGTAACAATGGTAGGAGGTAATTACATAGTTCTATTTTTCGTATTTGGTTTATTGATCTTGTTGTTCTTTTAGTTAGCAGAAACATATAGGATCAATTGAATTAATCTAACATTTGGTGTCAGAGCTTTTTGCTACTACCTCTACCAATACATAGATGAAAATACTCGCTTTTAGAGAAACTATCGTTGTGATTCATGTATTTGTTTCTTAAGGAAGATATATGATGACTCAAGTTAGACCAACAATTAAATCCTATGAACCAAGTGGGAAAATGTAAGAACATAACGTTTTTATTTTAATTATTAGTAAAGACCCACATTTAAGTGTACCATATGTTTTAGGAGTTATGATTCAGAGAGTCTCAATTTTCAATGGTCATTATTTGACTGGTAATGACTTGTGATTTCTTAATGGTAGAATCAAGTCTACATAAAATAGCATTTGATCTCTAAGCTTCCTCTCATTCACTATTTAGAAAATGTACACCATCTCTTGTAAAAAAAAATAATAATTACACCATCTATATAGTTGAGAGTAAGAGCTTGGAAGACTAAAATAGCACTCACACCACTGTAACAATAGTTTGAGGTAATTACATAGTCTCTATTTTCCGCATTTGGTTTATTGATCTTGTTGTTCTTTTAGTTAGCATAACATAGGATCAATTGAATTAATCTAACATTTGATATCATAGCTTTTCTACTGCCTCTACCTTGTTTCACATTAGTTCTTCCATATTCGGTGTTTTTGTGGTTTATTTTTGTGTTTTGAGTTTTATAGCATTATACTTCGAAACATCGTTAAAAACTCAAAATTTATATGAACGGTCATAAAATAAATTAGTAGGAACATTTTTTAACGATGTTTTGAAGTATAATGCTCTAAAAACTCAAAAATAAAAAAATAAACCACAAAAATACCGAATATGGAAGATCTAATATGAAGCAAGGCAAGGCAGTAAAAAAGTTCTGATATCAAATGTTAGATTAATTCAATTGATCATATGTTTAAAGAACAACAAGATTAATAAACAAAATGTGGAAAATAGAGACTATGTAATTATCTCCAGCCATTGTTACAGTGTTATGAGTGAACTGTCTTTTTAGTCTTCCAACTTCTTACTCTATACTATATAAATGGTGTATATTGTCTGAACAGTAAATGAGATGAAGCTTAGGACCAAAGGCTATTTTATATAGACTTGATTCTACCATAAAAAAATCATAAGTCATTATCACCCAAATAATAACCATTAAATATTGAGACCCTCTAAATCATAACTCCTAAAACCTATGGACCACTTAAATGTGATCGTTTTTACTAATAATTAAATAAAAACGTTATGTTCTTACACCAATTACCCAAACCAACATGCTCACCAACGGGCCGATGTTTTGAAGTATAATGCTCTAAAAACTCAAAAATAAACCACAAAAATACCGAATATGGAAGAATTAATATGAAACAAGGCAGAGGCAGTAGAAAATCTTTGATACCAAATGTTAGATTAATTCAATTGGTCATTTGTTCCCGATAACAAAAAGAACAACAAGATTAATAAACCAAATGCGGAAAATAGAGATTGTAATTACCTCCAGCCATTGTTACAGTGTTGTGAGTGAACTGTCTTTTAGTCTTTGAGCTTCTACTCATGCTATATAGATGATGTATATTTTGTGAATAGTGAATGAGAAGAAGCTTAGGACCAAAGACTATTTTATATAGACAAGATTCTACCATCAAGAAATCACAAGTCATTACCACCCAAATAATGACCATTAAAAATTGAGACCCTCTAAATTAAAACTCCTAAAACCTATGGACCACTTAAATGTGGATTTTTACTAATAATTAAAATAAAAACGTTAGGTTCTTACACCAATTACTCAAACCGACATGCTCACCAACGGACTGAGTTGGTTTGAGTTTGGCGTAATAGAGACGTATTTTTTACTCATCAGAAGAAAAAAAAAGGCTTAATTAGTACGTTGGTCCCTTAAAGATATTTTTAGTTTCACATTGGTCCCATAAAGAAAAAAAGTTTC
Organism: Trifolium subterraneum; assembly: GCA_951799995.1. Classification (NCBI taxonomy): domain Eukaryota; kingdom Viridiplantae; phylum Streptophyta; class Magnoliopsida; order Fabales; family Fabaceae; genus Trifolium; species Trifolium subterraneum. Next base: position 14,668,739 of record OX637462.1, on the reverse strand, counting down.
GGTTTGGTCCCTTAAAGATATCACCGTTTGGCACAATGGTCCCTTCCGTCCATTTTTTTCCGGTAAACGTTAACTATTGGCAGGGCTGTGTAAGGTGAACAATATAAAAAGTGGTCTATCAAAGACTTTATTAATATTATTAATTTTAACCGTCCGATCTTTTTGTCAAAAATATAACCATTAGATCTTCCATGTCTACAATATCTTATAGTGAATCATCACCAACTAATTATTTATATTTTTCTTCATCTTCTTCCTTTCTCTTCTTCGTCATCACTTTCAACAAACAAACCCAGAAAAAAGAAAACTCAAAAAACCCAAATTCAAAATCCAGAATTTTCAAACCCATATCTTAAATCTAGAGTTTTTCAAGAACATGTCCTGGTAAGCAAGCACAAGGGTGCCATTGTAGGTGACTGAAGTTGAAAGACAAAGCCATTGAAAAATTTAGAGGTACCCATTTGAGAAAGAAAGAAAAAGATTCTAACTTGAAGTTGAATTTGGGTGTTTGAACATGAGAGATGAAATGAGGTTGATCTTGTTTGATGAATTGGTTGAAACAACAAATCAAGATTTCACGGCATAGCAACAGAACAAAAGCAACTAATGTTTGGTTTTAGGATTTTTTTTGAGTTGTTTTTGTGTGTCTGAGAGTTCCTTAGCACTGAAACAGTGGTGATAGATAAAAAAAGAGAAGTTTTGTTTCTGGGTCTGCAACATGAAGAACTTTAGTGTTGGTGCACCATACAAATTTGGGGTTAAAATTAAGATGTGGGAATTTAGGGGTTTAGGGTTTTTGTTTTGAGATTTGAGATTTTGATTAAAGTTTGGATTTTTGAAATTTATTTTTTTGGATGTGTGTTTTGAAATTCTCAGCTTCAATGATGAAGTTAGGAAGAATATGATGAAGGAATGGAGGAAGAAGATGAAGGATGAAGAACATGACGGTGCATTGTTAGATTCGGTGGACAAGCAAAATCTAATGGTTTATTTTTCTTCAAAAGGATCCAATGATTAAGATTAAAAAAGGTATTGAGGTATATGATGAACCACCAACAATGTTGGTTCACCTAATACATTTGGGGTTGATAAATTAACGGAAGGAACCAATATGACAAACGAATATGTCTTTAAGGGACCGATCCGAAACTTTTTTTCTTTAAGGGACTATTGTGGAACCTAAAATGTCTTTAAGGGACCAATGAACTAATTAAGCCAAAAAAAAACGACAATAGTCATTAAAAAATGACACATGTGGAGAAGTTGGGACCCAAAATCTAATCATAACGTCTGAGGTAACAATTTCGACATTATTTTTTTCATTTAAACTATAATTTATTGACAAATCAACAAAATTAAATTGAATATGATGATGGATTTGATCGATCAAACTCAACCCATTGAAACCTCTAGAAATCTTGTCTCGCTCTTCCAAGTTTGTGGTCCTTGTTATGGAATCCTTAACCCCAAATTTGAAGATAAGTTTTGTTGTTTTTTATTATGGTTGTCAATAAGTGCCGACTTAGTATGCTATGGCATATAAAGTCCAACTGTGACATCATGTAAGCAAATATTTCTAAAGCTTAAGATGGTGGATTCCAAAGTGGTGCACATATCTCTCAAGGTAACACTAATTTAGATTATGATTGCTCTTATAAATTGAGTATTAGTCTCTTTGGTTGAACAAAAAGTGGCAAATTGACAACAACTATGCTAATTTTGCAGCTGTGATTGCTAAAGTAGTGATACATACAAAGCGGGAAATAGCATATGCAATCAGCCAACATTGTAATTTCCAAAGGTTTTTCTTTTATAAGTAATATTGGAGTCCAGCCGGATTCGGATCCTCTCCTGATATTCTCGTCGCGTGTTTTCTTTCGCGCTGATCTAAGTCGTCCATTTATCATAAAAACCAAGTGAATGCATTCAATGCAAATGAAAAAAAATTCCACCACCTATGTGCCTATATCATAACTTGCAGGGAAAGATTGAATATTGTGCAGCAATGTTTGAAGTATAGAACCAAGCATTTAATGGTTATGGTCCAGCTCTTATAAATACAGATCAACGAACAACAAAAACAAGCAAGAAGTGAAGCACATCCTCACTCATAGAAAGAGGTGAGAGAAAAATATTGCGAGCTTTAGAGAGTTGTTCCGAGAGAGAAATATAGTGAGCCAATTTGTAAAAGTTGTAACTGCAAATTGCCGAATAAAACATGACATTTACATGCACAAAATTAGCACTCCTATCGATCATCATTTTCATCTCAATTTTCCCTCAAACATGTATTTCTTTTGACATTGAAAGTAGTTTCCTTCGATGTTTTTCATTAGCTTTAAAAAATTCAACCTCAAATGTAATACACACTCAGAATAGTTCATCTTATGCACCTTTTTTACAATTTTCCATAAGAAACCATAGATTCTTAAACAGTTCAGTTCCAAAACCTATCCTTATTGTTACTCCAAATGACCTATTCCAAATCCAAACAACAATAATTTGTTCAGAAAAACAAGGCCTACAAATAAGAGTTAGAAGTGGTGGACATGACTATGAAGGTCTTTCTTATGTCTCTAATGTTCCATTCCTAATCATTGATCTCACAAACCTTAGGTCAATAACTATTGACATCAAAGAAGAAATTGCATGGATTCAATCAGGTGCTACTCTTGGAGAACTTTACTATGCAATTGCAAATAAAAGTAATGTTCTTGGTTTTCCAGCTGGTAGTTGTCCTACTGTTGGCATAGGAGGTCACTTCAGTGGAGGTGGATTTGGTACCATATTTAGAAAATATGGTCTTGCATCTGATAATGTAATTGATGCTCAAATAGTAGATGTTAATGGAAATATACTAAATAGAAAATTGATGGGTGAGAATCTATTTTGGGCTATTAGAGGAGGTGGAGGTTCAAGCTTTGGAGTGATTACTGCATGGAAAGTTAAGCTTGTGCATGTTCCTTCAATAGTGACAGTTTTCAATATTCCAAAAAGGTTGAAACAAAATGCTACTACCCTTTTCATGAAATGGCAAATTACAGCTAACAAGCTTCCTAATGAACTTTTTCTTCACTCAGTTATGGGACTTTCTGCTGATTCATCTTCTGATAGTGGACAAACTGTAGTTGTTTCTTTCACAGGACTATATCTTGGGAAAGCAGAAAACTTGGTTCCTTTGATGCAAAATAATTTTGCAGAATTGAATTTGCAACATGATAACTGCACTGAGATGAGTTGGATTCAATCTATTCTTTATTTTGCTGGTTATTCCATCAATGGTTCATTGAAGGTGTTACTTCAAAGAAACAAAACATCTACAAGTTTTAAAGCCAAATCAGACTATGTAACAGAACCAATTCCTATGTCAGGATTGAAAGGATTGTGGAACATGTTACTTGAAGAGAAGAATCCAACTTTGATTATGTCACCATATGGAGGGAGAATGAGTGAGATTTCAGAATCAGAAACTCCATTTCCACATAGAAATGGAATCATTTATGGTATTCAATATTTGGTAGATTGGGATTCAAATGAAGAAACACCAAAGCATATGGATTGGATAAGAAAGTTATATGCATATATGACACCTTATGTTTCAATGTGTCCAAGACTTGCATATTTGAATTATAGGGACCTTGATATAGGAGTGAATAGAGAAAATACAAGTTATGAAGAAGCAAAATCTTGGGGCATGAAATATTTCAAGTCAAACTTTGAAAGATTGGCACGGATAAAAAATGAAATTGATCCTAGCAATTTCTTTAGGCATGAGCAGAGCATTCCACCTTTGTCATAATGATATATGTAGAAACTTTCATTACACCATTTTACTCCTTTTTCCTATTATATTTCTGTGATATAAAACTTGATGTAATTTTATCCAAACCAGTACAAAATATACAATATAAAACCACATTTATATTATGCTTCCAATTAACAGCAAACTCAAATAGAGAATGCCTAATTGTTACAGTGTATATGTGCATAACATAATATTTCTTAACCTCCATACTCAAATACAATTCTTAAGCATTAGAAACTATGAAAATGAAAACATGTGTGCTTATTAATTCTTAAAGTAATTGTTTTTTTGCTCTTTAAATAACAAATCAACAGCTAAAGAAATGGTCCAATTGTTTCTCAGTAGTGATACTCTGTAGTCTAGTCTGTACACCAGATTACAGGTTATACATTGGATGCAACCAAAGTTTGTGACTTGACAAAAATAATTCTACTCCAGCTACATTTGTGCCTATTCATCAGTACAATATGACCTCATAATGTGTGTTTAAACCCATGCATTGGAGATAATCACTTCTTGTAGGATACTAAATTGGTAATAACAATAATAATGAAATACCGATACTAAGAGCTGGCTTCAGTAGAGCATTCCTTGCTTGAAGAATACCTATTCCACAAGTCAGGTTATACACATCAAAAGATACATATCATGATAAAGGCAAAATTAAAAGACATGCAATAAAGATCCTCCTTCCCATTGTTAATACCAACTTTGAGCACTACTGTAATTAACTTCGAACATAGTCTACCTATCTCTATTAACAATTATGTATTTATGAGGGATATGTTCTGTATTTGGGACTGAAATAAAATTTCACCTACAGAAAGATCCTCATCAGAGAAACCTTCAAAAACAAAAAACAAAAAAGCCAAAAGAAAGGTGAAGAAGGAAAGAATTATAACTGTCAAAGGAGTAAAAATTGTAGCAAGAGAAATAAGAAAATATATAATGGGAAAACAATCATGTAGTATATATAAATCTATATATAATAAGCATAGCTTTTTAATAATTTTTATGTCAACTCATAGATTTAACTCAGAAGGAAAATACTAGCAGCTAATTTTTTATGTCAGCTCATTTTTATCCTCTACAGGGGACCAAAAACTAAAAGGGTTTAGTAGGGGGTTTTGTAAATGGGGCTACTAGCAGCTATTAACAGCTCAAAGAAAAATACCAAAGCAAGTGAATACCCCCACATAAACAACCCCTCCCCTTTCTCTCTCTTCAAATTCATGTTGGAGGGTCATAGATCATCAATTCCATTATATGCATCTTTGTTGTCTTCTCCATTATCTCCTTCATCTTCAAATTCATCTTCATCTCTGCCTCATCATGTTCATCTTCCAAATCATGAACAATAATAGCATCCTCTTTAATTTGGTTTTGATTCATTTGAACAAAGTCTTCATCCAAAATTCCAATGCCGCCCATCTACATATTCATCCATAACTCAACCATCATCAGATCCGAGGTCATCAAATTCCACCTCAGGTGTTAGCCATGACAAATACATCATTCAACGTTTTTTGCTTTAAACATGGTTCCTTCTTTGTGTATGTACCCTAAACAAAAAATTGAAAATTAATTAGGATAAGCATGATGAAAACATTTTACAATTTAATTATAATTTTTTGAAGTCTTGCCATCTTGAAGGCACTCCAGTTTTGCTCCCACCCTTAATAAACACTATCAGACACCAAACAAAATAGCACTTAGACAACATTAACACCACAACAATTCCTCACAACAACATCCCATGCCACCACAATCTTCTGCTACGATCACAATGACAGTTCCATTGATTTATTTTAATTCATTGATGCTTCAACCAAATATCTCTATTATATCCTTAACAGGTTGACTAGGAATCTTATTTTGATTACTGACATCTCCAAAGTAAATCCTAGCACCAGTAACAGCATCCATAATCAAAACAAAAGAATATGATGGCAGTGCCATTAATCTCAAACATATTCAACTCATAGTCATTGTTCCTCCAATTTCATTTCCTTTTAGTAACACTGCTACAGCCTACATATCTCCCTTCCATAGCTGCTTCTTTTTTGCCAAGATATCAGCTGACTGGTTGGCTTCCACAATGTTCAGCATTGAAAGGAATACAGCATAAACAATAGCAGTTTCAGAACAAAGAGATGCCACTTGAATAGCATCAATAACAAGACGAAAACAACAGTATTTACATCATTTCAACACTAACCAGTATTAACATGCACAGTCACTTGCAGTAAATGAAGATAACAAATAAGCCTCACTAGAGCATAAAAAGGGTCATCATGAACAGAAAATCCAGCAGACAATATGCTCATCCCATGTTTTCTTTAATCCAAACTACACCAGAAAAAGCAATAAACAGCAAGCAGCAGCATAAAAAAATGGTATCAGCCTCATCAGGAAAAAACCATTAAAAGCTTTTATATTTAGGTTCATATAACTGTCACCCAAAATCTCAAGAGTAGTAGAAGGCCCTAAATTGATTCATACCATATATATTTCAATTATCTGTGTCTGCACAACAGCAGTAAAGTGACCGGCTGTGGCTTCTCGCCAAAAATTCACCTTATTACACAGTAAAAATATAAACTATCTGATAGGAACTACTATCAGTGACTCTAAAATACCTGTGTTTATATTAGTGTTTGAAGAAAAATACTAGTAAACTAAGAGCAATAAGCTCCCAGTGGAGGATCTCTACAAACCCAGCTATAACAGCTCAAAGGAAAATACCAAAGTAAGTAAATGACCTCCACAGATTATATAAAAAAAAATTAAGAAAAAAGACCTCCACAGAAACAACTCCCCTTTTCACAAAGATTCCTCTTTCTCTTCAAATTAACTCCCATATCTTCACTAACTCTCATACAATTTCAGGGTCTTAGTATTGGGCTTAGCTGGCTCAGGCTGTAAGTACCTAAATTAATGCTATCACTATCTTAACAAATAATTGCCAGTGAACCAGTTTAAAAATTCAATCAATAACATGTCTCTTTTTAAACACACAATTTTTTCTCTAAATGTCAAGCACACAAATAAAAACCTGGTGGTTCTAAAAACAGTGATCCATGTTTCTAATTTCTAGCAATGATGTACCAAGCTCCAAAAAAGCACCTAAATTCTTAACTTACTTTCACCTCAGTCGGTTGAATTAACTAATTCAGATTATAACCAGGGAAATATTCAAATAAGTCTTACAAATCCAACAGGGTAAAACAGCTTCTACTAAAGGCAGATAAATCACAATTCAAATTTGGAGCTTCATTTGCTTTCTACAGAGAGTAATTTGATTTACTGATAAAAAGAGATGTCAGTTATTTCTAGACCCGGTCACCTATATTATAGACATTCTTTTTTTTAATTCTTAATTAGAGACATTCTTTTTTTAAACACATACACTACAAATAAAAACCTGATGGTTCTGAAAACAGTGATTCATGTTTCTAATTTCTAACGATGTACCACGCTTCAAAAAAGCACCTAAATCTTTAACATACTTTGACCTCAGTCCTGAATTACTCAATTCAGATTATAAACAGACAAATATTCAAACAAGTCTAACAAATCCAATAGAGTAAAACAGCTCCTACTAAAGATGGGGAGTGTATGACCAAACTTGTCTGCATCTTAATTTAATGGAATAATACTTGAGAATTAATTGATCAAACTCTGGAGACAGATTTCTTACAGAGTTACTATTTTACAACGGAAATACATAAAAACAACAAAGAAGATTAGGGAGCCTAGTCTCTCCCAACCACCCATAAACTGAAAATGATCCAGCAGCCTTTTTCCCTTCCTTATTCTATTAAAGACGTACAATTTAAATCAGGTGGGGACATTTCTATTGGGCCTGCCTGCACTTAGCATAAGCATGTTTAATAGGAAGCCTACTAACAGGGTAAGGGTGGTACTTCAATGAGATCTGCTATGCAATTTTGAATGTAAACAACTTAGATTATTAGATAAAGGTAAACAATATAACCCGTTCATTTTATTTATTAATTTATCCAATGCTTAATAAAAATGGTACCCTGGTGATGGATTGGTTTGCTACTCAGCTTAGAACCCGCCAGATAACAAATACACGTTAAGGTGCTTAAATTTTTGAAAAGCAAAATAATGTAACTTGCATTAACAATGATGACTATATAAACAGTTTTAGTACAAAATTTGAAGTATGAAAATATCTGCTATCATTAGATTGTTGTCGGTCAGAAAATATCAATATTCAAAAGATAATTAAAATGCTAATAAGTCTGAAACTTCTCATATGATGTCTTTATATCCTAAAACACTATTTATACAATGCCAGAGTTGAACACATATAGGCCTAGTAAGGTATTGTAATGCCCCTTCTCAATTTCCTCCTCCTTTACTTGATGAAGAATAAGTGTCTCAATAATCAAGTCTTCCCAATCAATGCCATCAACTACCATTCCTCTTCTCTTCTTCCTTTTCTCAGGGCCAGTGCTATCTAAAATACCAAGATTTACGTCACCATCGAGATCAGCATGTAATGGATGAGTTATTCTTTTTATTCGCTTCTTTGCAGCATTGATCTTCTCTCGCCTCATTTTACATTTCAATTGACCATTGATAAATGATGGTGGCACGGTTTCCACCCCAATATCTTTCGCTAACAACTGTTTCAGTATAAGCTGTCTGCTCATGTCTGATTCTCCATTCCACCACTCGCTACACTCTTGAAAATCAAATTCCATCCTTCTCCGTTTCTTAACATTTGCACTTCTTGAAGACATAGCACCAGGATTCTCATTTAAAAAATTCTCATACATAAGGGATAAACATTCAGGTGAAATCTGTAACGTCTCAACATCCCTAACACCTTCTCTATCAGCATTACTTTGCAACGAATAATACTGAGAATCTTTTCGCTGAACTAATCCATCAACCCCATACTCATATTCCTCCTCTTGTGTTAAACACTCAGTAACCACATCCCCCAAATCTAACCCAGTCCGATCAACACTCTTACTCTTCTCAACAGGTTTTTCCATAGACTTCTTCTCCATATACTGAATCACAAATGGAACATTCTTAACAATATTTTTCTTAGTAATATCTTTTCCCCAAGGCAAAACTTTAGCAACTTTCACAAGCGTCTCAAGAAGCTCCTTATACCTAGTTCTACAAGTAGAAACAATAGCATGAACCTCCTTAGCCAAAACCTCTAACCGAACATCAACTTGATTAATCTCCGCAACCAAAACCAAAACCGCAACAACCAATGGAAGCGGCCTACGACCAGTACTCAAAAACAATTTCACCGCACACTGTAACAAAAAAACCCCTTGTTTCTTCATTCTATCAACTAAACTCCTATCAACATCCTCAAAACAATGACAACTATCAATACTCCTTTTCAACATATGAACAATATCAAACTCCGGAAAATCACTCCCTCTCAAATCCAAAAAATCAACAACCCTAATAATCATCCTACCAAGTTCATAAACATCACAATTAACAGCATTAGCAATTTCATCCATCGAAAACGGTCGAGAATGTTTTCGCATAACGACATAACAACAAGCACCGATTAATACTTGAAACCAATCGCCTTGACCGAATTCACCGTCGGTGATGTTAGAAATCATGGAATTAATTTCAATAGTTTTGGAAGATAAACCTAATCTATTAGTGAATTGTTCAATTGAAGTACGTGCGGAAAATAATTTACGGTCTTTGTATGAGTAAATTGTACCTGAACCTGAGGTTCCGATGTGAATGAAGGTACCTTGTGGAGCGGTTATGCCGCCGAGATTTGATTCGAATTGATCGAAGGGTTGAGTGGCGCCACATGAGGAACAGTAGAGTTGGCCTGTGTCGTCATCGCGGGTGAATGAGGTGCTTGTGCAATGAGTGCAGTGATGAGAGGATGACATTGAATATGATGATCGGAGTTGGTGGTGGTTAGAGGAGGAGCACGGTGACGGTGTTAACACACAGTGAGGTTGGTGTACTGTGAGTGAGTGGCTTTTAAACCACGCTTTAGGGGAATTCAAGCGACGTTTGTTTTTATAGATGAAATAATTACGGTGTTGACCTTCATGTTCCAAGCAGGGATGACAACGGGTGCCCACGGGTGCGGGTTTTATGCTACACAAACCCGCACTCGAAATCGTCACCCGAACCCAAATCTAAACCTAAAGGTTGTTCGGGCAGCAAAACAAAACACACACCCACACCACACTCGTTGCGTTCTAGTTTTTTCATCTGAACCCGAACCCGAAGCAACATATCTACCAAAAGAAAAACTAAAAGAGGAGTACTAATTTTCCACCATCAAATATTGAATTTGAATTGGGTTCAATCCGCATAACATTTGATTCCATGTGCAAGGAGAGTATCATAAACTCAACTTGGAGTAAGGTTCAATCTGCATAACGTTTGATTCCTAGAGAAAGGTCACCAATAATCTAAAATTTAATAAATAAAATCCGGAAAAAAAATTCGTATTTAAGATTAAAACTCGAATTTTTATGAATGATTTATACTTAACTAAAGAGGACTATTTGTTACCATATACATACACTATAGGTGCTCAACTACTTGAAACGAATTTGTGCGGTTGTATTGTGTAAGACAGATTCAGATTCTCTGTATTTGAGTTTCTTAAATTCACCTACATATGCATATAGGCAAAAGTTAATCAAGAAAGAGAAAATATTACATGTGTAAGTACATCTATGTATATTGTAAAGATAAAACTACCGTAAAGTTTTAACGAAATATAAAAAATGTAGGAAATTACATGGGAAAATACAATGCTTGAAGATTGCATTTGCATATGCCATATCTAGTTTTGGATGTATCAGTGCTTTAGCAATCTCAGCTACAAAATTAGTTTAGTTGTTGTCAATTAGCAACTTTTTATTGAATTGCCGAATTTTAAACTGCAAACAGGAAATGATAATGGTCTGACTACATAAGCTAGATACAATATTAGGAAAAACGAGGGTGCAAATAGCAATACCTCCGATTGAAAAGCCTTTTTCCCAAAGTTATTTGAGGGAATTAATCATGACTCTATATATTTCAAGAAAGTATATTTCTATGCACACCCCAAATGTTCTACCAACACCAATCAATAAAATAATGTTTTATTTTTTTTTTAATAGATAAATTTAGGATGAGGGGATTGTATCGCAGTCTAATGCAGAGAAAACCTGAGGCTCAAAACACATTTATAAAAATATTTTCATTTACTTTCCTCCAAAGACATTAGTAAGACTCGAAGAATATTTCTCCTCTAAATGCACTATAACACAATTATTTATTTCAATTTATTTTTGTTATTTTGGCCTAATCACATGTGATGTCTAGGCTGATTTGGGTCACTAGCATAGAATTTTTCTTCTTTATTTCAGAAGACAAAACTTCCTATATACTACTTTGAATAAAACAAAAAATTTAATTGAGTAAAAAATGGAGTTTTTCAAATAAAAAGAACAGAGTTTAACTATGCATGCAAATGCAGACAAATTCTATGGTAACCACTTTGATAAACATGAACATTGCCTAATGGTCTTCTTTAGACAGTTGATTGGTACTAGATATAGATAAAAAAATATTAATTTAAGTGTCTTAAAATTCAATTTTTTTTATTTAGAGTGAATATCCATTTTGTCCATCACAAAAACTACAAAACACAAATTAGTCCCCAACAAAAAAAAAATGACCATATTTAATTTCTTACAAAATCAAACCGGCCATAAGAAATTTAAGTGAGAGATTTAGGTTCGAACTTCAATCCTACATATAAAATGCAATATTCTTACATGTTAAATCATGCTCACATAACAATTTAAAAGTACTTCTAGTATGCAAGTAAAATTATTGTTTAATTAGATCTTTTAAGATAGATATATACCAACTCAACTTCACATTCTTCCAATTAATTGAAGGTCCAATCAACCAATCAAACTAACACATATTTTAATATGAGATGATGATATGAGTCTACTTGGTAGACTTCCAAATCCTCAAAGCAACATAGACCACTACTTGGTAAAATGGCACATTAGTTAATCCACTACTACTAATTCAAAATACCTTGAAATCTTGACCTAGTTCTTCTAAGCTTGTTGTGGCCCATGTTCTTAGAATCCTTAATCCACAACTAATTTGAAGATTGTGTTTTTTTATGGTAGTGGATACTAGAATCTAATGCCGACTTCATGTGCCATACACCAAGCATGGAGACTTGTACAATTGTGGCAACATGTAGAAAAAAATCATCAAAGATTAAGATGGTGGATTCCATAGTGGCGCACATAGCTCTAAAGATAACACTAATTATGATATGATCGTTTTTATAAAAAATTTAGGTATAAGTGTCTTTTTGATTTAAGTGAGGAGACAGCAGGAGATGAATTGCAATAGAGAGAAGAGAAAAGGGATGTCAAGTATTTTTTTTTTAAAAAAGAAAAAAAAATTGTTTAACTAGGTAAAAAAGCGTTTTTCTTTTTTTTAGACAAACCGTCAAACCACGAGATTTTATGTTTGAATTTGGATAAAATATTCAGCTTGACAATATTAGTATTTATTGGTTGAGTTAGATTTTTCCGACAGTGAGAAAAAGATAATGAAGACGTTGTGTAAAGTATATTATTATCATTGTAGTAATATATATACTTTCATTGTCATAAATATAATTCAGGAGTGCTATATGGCACGATAAGGCATAGGCACCACATGCACGACCGAAAATTTATCTTTACCTATTATAGATTCATTTTATTTTATTTATTCTTCCTTATATACTTTCTTGTAACAAAAAATACCTACTAATTTCATTTTATTTTATTTGTTCTACCTACTTTAGACAAGGATCTTACTATTTAGCTCTTTAGGTAAAAATTAGTAGGTGATTTTTTGGAATGATCAAGTTTAAGTTTTTTTAAGGTTTTTATTTTTGTTTTGTTTCTTGTATAATTATTATACTTTTTTGGTTTACAATGTTGACAATGAAGATCGAACTTAGGACTTCATTCAATTATTTTTATTTTATTTTGATTATTCTTGTTATGCTATCTTGTGCAAACTTTGAAGTTAAGTTTATTAGAAGACCAGTGAATTTGGTTGGTCATACACTAGCTAGAGCGGCCAATTTTTTTTTTTGAACAGCAAAAGAATATTATATTAGAATAATGGAATCAGTACAAGAGATACTAGCCCCACATGAGTAGGAAAAGTACATATAGTACTCGTCCCAATTATTGAACTAGTGTTCATAGATTTGAGATTATTCCTTCATATATTGAATTTTTTGTGGTTAATGAAATACATTAAGTTTGTTTTGTTAAAAAAAAAAATCACACACCTCCCGTGAACTTAACTCGGTTGATTGAGACATCACCTCATATATGCAGGAGCCGGAGTTATCACACCGAACACCTCACTTATTCATCTTTAAACTTTAAAGTAAAACTCTAGCAACTAAATTTGACCCAAAAAAAAGATTAAAATGGAACAGACAACCGAAATTGTATAAGTGTTAATGGTCTTGGTCCCCTTAAATATGCGATTAGGGATTCTATTTATAGCTCATGCGTATGAAAAATTCAGTTGAAAATGGATAATACACCTTATGTGCCCCCCACAATTTTGTTGCAGAGATTAATCATCATTAATTAACGACGATGGAGACTTCACATCATTATCATGATAAAAATAAACAAAATGAAAGAAAAAAACTCAAGAGATGAAAATATCTGCTATTAAGCACATATGTTTGGTCTAATAGTGAGAGATTTAGGTAGTATGTTTGAGGTCCTGAGTTCGATCATCAGTTTCATTGTTAAAAAAATCTACTATTTGTAAATTAAAGAACCAAATGAAAATAAAATAACTTACATTACAAAAATAAAAGTTACAAAATCTTAAATTATAATTAGTAACGTATCATATAGGCAAGTGTTTGGCAAGTATTTAATGTCGTGCGTGTGACGAAAAAAAATGTGTCGTGCACAATAGCATTTTTCAATATAATTTATTATCGAAATCTATCAAGTGTGAATTAAGTCTCACATTGGTAGGAAACGTTAAGAGGTTGAACATTTTATAAGTGAAAGAGCATGTAAATCTAATTGTCTTAAGCTATAGTGTCAAAGTCACTTGTGTGATTGTTCAATGTTCAATGTATCGATCCAACCCAATAATGTTTCCCTCTCACGGTCCAACAGTTGTATTAGAGTCTGGTTGGAGAAGCAATGAGTTGATGCTAAACATTTTATAAGTGAGAGACCTATGAACATAATGTCTTAAAGCTTTTGATGAGAGTATGATATCAAACACAGTTGTTCAATATTCAATGTGCCGATTCAACCCAATAAAGCTTCCTCTCACTATCCAACACTTAGTTGGTATGAATATTATAATATCAATATACAGAAAACCGAGTTTGGATCTGGAATTCTCCACACAAACGAAAGTAACTTGTGGTGTCAAGTGTAGTTGTTCAATATTCAATGTGTCGAGTCCACCCATTAATACTCGCTGTGAGGGTCCATTATAATATTTTGTCCTTTTATATGGACTTTGTATAATATTTGTTCCTGATTTCTTTTTTGGTTGAAAATGAATCTTCTACTTACCTTTTTGATGAGAATATTTCATCTTAAGATACATACTATGTAGTAACCCTTTTTCCAGTTATTTAGCTAAGTAACTTTTACGGTTCAAACCTATATGATCATGTACACATATACATTTCAATCATTGTTTAAACTTAGAAAAGTTTACATGCACTTGCAGAAATTAGAAACATGTACATATGTATGTTACACACTCTTCGGAATCGTTGCACACACTACACGAAATCATGTCGGTCTCCGTCTATTCCCAAGCGTAAAGAAAAAAAATTCAGTATCTTTGTCTCTGAATTATGTCACCTCTCCTCTTTTATATATATTTTTTTTCAAAATTAATAAATAGGTTGTCAAGGTTCCTATTAAGGATGGATGTGAATGAATATCGATGGAGGCGAATAGTATGATATTCGTGTCTATCCTATGGAATAAATATGGGGTCTTTTTGTTTCAGCTTTAAAATAATGGTTTTTTTCTTTGTATAGATTTTGTAAAACCGTTTTTCAAAATATTACAAGTTTTTTGTATTCGTTTTTTCTAAATTGAAACACTAATTTTGACATCATATAACATAAATGTACATCATTGAAGTTGAAAACATAGTCAAAATCGCAAAGTTTTCAAAAAATTGTATTCAAAAATGATTTTTGTGAAAATCTATTTGAAATAGCTTCAAAATTAAGTGATTTTTTGAAATTTTGATATCCAATTTTTTTTTTTAATAAAATCATGAAATACTTAAAATAACATTTTAAAAATAACTATTCAAACAAAATTTTCATTTGAACCTTTTATAAAAAATTTCTTTGTAAATTTTTTTTATACAAAATTTCTTAACACTACAAAATCTATTTTTAAAAAAATCTAAAACAAACGGGACCATAATATTTGTATCCGCTCCATATCTGTGCGGGTATCTATTAAATGGATGTCATATTCAAAAGACTTTTTACATCTTTAATTTGGAATTTTGTAGGTTATAAAATTTAGTTACTCTATTAATAAATAAATATACCCCAACCGTACCATTATCTTGGAATCTGATTCCAAATCAACTATTGATCTCATCTTTGAAGATGACAATAATTTTCACCCTCACGGAATTGTTCTTCGACAGATTCGTAACTTTCGAATGTTTGATTGATTTTTATCATTCTCTCATACTCTTACAGAAAGAAATGAATGTTCTGATTGGTTGGTTAAACATGGTGCTCAGTTAGACGTTAATCTTAAGTTGTGGACTTCTCTTCGTCCATAAATAGTGCATGTGTTGCAACAGGTGTCTTGATGCAGCGTTTTAATTAGTTTGTCTTTTTATTTTCCCTTTAATAAAAAAAAATACACTAAAACAGAATTTCCGACCTCCAAATTGAGAATTTTATTTTGTTTTTCATAAATTTCCTCCAATAAATATAATCTGGTTGATACAACACTAAACTTCTAACTACTTACTTAAAGTTATAGATCTGAATCGCTAATCACTTAAATCAATTCATTATTATTTCTTATATAATGGTTTTCCATACATTTTATGATTACCACATACTACACCGTATGCTGTAATCTGTGCCTACTACAACTTAAACCATACTTCTACACAATCTATGAGTTGGGTGATGGATATTTCTACTTAGCAAACAAGTAGTATTACAAAAGTTAAATGTGTGCCATTAAACTTTGCTTAACGCTATCAAGTGAAGTAGTGGCAAATATATCTATGATTGAGTGACGTTGAGGACCTACCATTTGTCCCAACTCAAAACAAAGGTACTACTTTGTGAATGGGTTTCTTTATAGGAAAATATTCTTCTGTATAAGTTAATTAAAAAATTCAATGAACATGGAATGACACAAATTGGAAATGTTTGGATTGTTTAACAATTTAATTGAGAAATCAAAATTAAGGTTAAATGTATTTTTGTTCCTATAAGTACTGACATAATATTATAAAGCTATTGTTAACGAGTATCCTCGATGCACTCTTTAAGCATTCTATTTAAAGAAACTTTTTATTTAAAAAGTTAAATATCACAATTTTCAATGCATTGATTTTACACATTTCCATAAAAATCTATAAAAAAAAAAAACTTACTATTTAAGGGCTTAAAGAGTGTCTGGGGCACTCGTTAGCATTTGCGATATTATAATAGAGGATAAAACAGGACAAAACATGATAAAGATTAAGATATTGAACAAATTTTGACTTGTACGATAATTAGTGGACAAAAATTTATTTTGGTATTTTAGACAAGTTGTGTAAATGACAAAAAGTTGTATCGTGGTTCAGTAGGAGACAAGAATTTCAGTTTTTGTCCAGTCTTTTGGACCTCAGTTTGTCCAGTCTCAGAAACAGTTTTAAAATTAAATACAGTACAACTAAAGTTGTCATGTTCAGTATTAAACATGTGTGGTATTAAATACTGTATTTTTTAGCCGATCAAACGTATTAGACTATTATTGTATTAAACTATTATCTATTTATATAAACATGATAATTTTAGTTTTTGTTCTTATAAAAAAATTACATGTTTTTATTTTCAAAAAAAATCTGTTTTGTTTTAATCCCTTATAACATGTTTTTGACAAATGCTGTAAAACTATTACAAAATAAATCAACATGAATGTTCTTCGAATCAAAGTTAAATCATAAACTTCATAATCCACACTTTCATAATTAAAATCTGAATATTTGCTCTAAGATAATGCCAACACTCTTCAACTTTATGACATTTGCCTTAGCTCAACATACACGTAAAATTGTTCCATCACATTAGCACCATAGCTTATATATAAATACATAACATATATCATAGCCTCCTTCAGCACAAACCCAAAGAGAACACAAGTAAAAAACATGGTGTCACAACCAAGTTCATATTTAGCAATTTTAATCCTCTTGATATCAATTTCACTAACAAAATCAGCTTCAATTGAAGAAAACTTTGTCCAATGTTTAAGCTTCTATTCAGACAAAGCAGCACCATTTTATGCAACAATTTACACACCAAACAATGCTTCATTTAACAACATCCTTAACTCTTCAGCACAAAATCTAAGGTATTTGGTACCTTCGGCACCGAAACCTGAATTTATATTCACACCGTTAACCGATTCGCATGTCCAAGTAGCTGTTACTTGTTCAAAGAAGCTTGGTATTCATCTTAGAGTCAGAAGTGGTGGCCATGATTATGAAGGACTCTCGTATGTTTCCGAAATTGAAACGCCTTTTATAATCATCGATTTAGCCAAACTTCGCGATGTGAATGTAGACATTGAAGATAATACCGCTTGGGTTCAAGCCGGTGCAACTATTGGTGAAGTCTATTATAGAATACAAGAAAAAAGTGATGTTCATGGTTTCCCTGCTGGCCTTTGCACAAGTTTAGGTGTTGGTGGACACTTAACAGGAGGTGCATATGGATCCATGATGAGAAAGTATGGTCTTGGAGTCGATAATGTTCTCGATGCAAAAATCATTGATGCGAACGGCGATATTCTTGATAGAAAATCCATGGGAGAAGAGTTCTTTTGGGCTATTAGAGGTGGTGGAGGTGGAAGTTTTGGTATTCTCCTTTGGTGGAAAATTAAGCTTGTTCCTGTTCCAAAAACCGTGACAGTTTTCACCATTACGAAAAGCTTAGAGCAAGATGCAACTAAGATTCTTCATAAATGGCAAGAAGTAGCTCCAAATATTGATGAAAATCTCTTTATGAGAGTTATCATTCAACCAGCTAGTGTTGCAAATAAAACTCAAAGAACTATTACTACTTCTTACAATGCTCAATTCCTCGGTGATTCCGAGAAACTCCTTCAAGTTATGAAGGAAAGTTTCCCGGAATTGAATTTGACTAAACAAGATTGCACAGAAACTAGCTGGATCAAATCTGTTATGTATATTGCAGGCTATCCGAGTAATACACCGCCTGAAGTTTTGCTTGAAGGAAAATCAACATTCAAGAATTTCTTCAAAGCCAAGTCAGATTTCGTAAGAGAATCAATACCAGAAACCGGCTTACAAGGATTATGGCAAAGGCTGCTTGAAGAAGATAGTCCTTTGATGATTTGGAATCCATATGGCGGCATGATGAACAATTTCTCGGAATCTGATAGCCCTTTTCCTCACAGAAATGGAACACTTTACAAAATTCAGTACTTAACACTTTGGCAAGATGGAGATAAGAATGCAACAAAGCATGTTGATTGGATTAGGAAGCTTTACAACTACATGACTCCTTATGTATCTAAGTTTCCAAGAGAAGCATATGTGAACTATAGGGATCTTGATTTGGGAATAAATAAGAAGAATAGTACAAGCTTTATACAAGCAACTTCTTGGGGTAACATGTATTTCAAAGATAATTTCAATAGGTTGGTGAAAATTAAGACTAAAGTTGATCCTGAAAATGTGTTCAGGCATGAGCAAAGTATTCCACCACTTCCAGTTTCAGCTATGAAGCTAAAAGACAAGAAATGCAAGAGCAAGAGCTGGGAATAAGGAACTAATTTGCCAGAAAGACAAATTGATGCAGTGTTGTTTGGATGAAGTAGGAAAATAAAGGATATATTTTGAACTTTTCTGTATTTGTTGTTTTTGATGTTGTATGATAATTATGCAGTGCTTAAACATTGCTTTGTTTTCTTTTTTTTAATGTTGCATAAATATAGTTCTTGCAAATATCTAATAGAAACCACTATCTGAAGTGCTCAACTCCTCTTTGAAATTGATGATCCTGCCATGTTAGATAAGCCTAAGAACTACAGCAAAATTTAACTTCTTACAAATTACAAATAAAATTGGTCTCAAAAAGCTTTAAAAAATGGTTTCAAAAATAATATTACATGATCATATTTCTTAAAGGATCAGCAAATTACAGTAACATTCACAATAATCTGATTAATTAATGAAAACCCGAAATTGAAATTGCTGAACTAAACAATAAAGATAACAAGTCCACAAATCCTAGCTCAACTGGCAGAAATGCCGAAATTGCTATTGTCAGACGTTATGACCAGGGTTTGAACCCCGGTCCCTTCACTATGTGTGTGTGAGTTTTCAATGACTTTGTCATTACGTTTATCTACCAACAAAAAAAAGATAATAAACGCCATTTTGGATACTAAATTGATATTTAAAATGAGAAATGTACATAGATCAAACTAACTTTTTTGAAGAATAGATCAAACTAACTTGTCAGCCAATTAATATGGAAACAAGAAATCACCCCCAAATGTAATTGCACAAAATTTGAGAGCAACAGCAGCCCATATCTGAAAACTCTCAACCTCCTAATCTCCCATAATATGTACAGTTTTTCAATGATTAACCTCAATGAAAGAATGACAACAAAAAACTTCATCAATTCATCTGAAGGTTACTCAATCGGTGCGTCTTAAAATGGCATACAGCAGATTCTGTTGATGTTCACCTAGCCCAGAAATCCATTTCCTTAAATTTTCAGCATCATCCGAAATAGATTTACTAGAACATGCTGGAAGGCTCAATTCAGTCTGCGAAAGTGCTTCTAAATTGAGAGGAAGAAGGCCAAACACAGCAGTAGCAATGGCAATTTGAAGAGAGGTTTCTGCTTTCTTGGTAGAATTGCATAGATGAGACAACAATTTGGATCTCAAGTTCTCAACTCCTTGATCTTCATATCCACCAACATCAACTCCAAGCCTGATAAGTATAACATTCAACACAATTAACAATAAGGAAGATTAAAAAAACAATAGAAAAAGAAAAACATGGCAAAGCACATATATGCAGAGCACAAAAGAAACAGCTGACACGATAATGTAAAAGAAAAAATCATCACAAAACCTACAAAGCTCCCAAAGGAAGTATGTCATACAATAAGCATAATTTCTTTCTATTTGTCCCATTATAGATTCAAACATAGTTAAATAAAGCCCTGGCATGGCATGGTAGGTAGGATCTATGGAAGGATTGGACCCATTGGCAGTCGTACGGATACAGTATTGCATTTACAAGAGACTATTTATTTATAGGTCTTTTTATCATCCTCTTCCTGTTTCGCTGTTTCAGACCCCATATGTTTACCTAATTTAAATTCCACATATCCATACACGATATTGCTTTTAATATGCCCCTCACGCCTGAATTAATGTCATAAATTTTGCTCATTCTCAACACCCTCATACTGAGGATTTTTTTTCTTTGGTCAACTCCATCAATGCTATTTCTAAGTTAAGCACACTAATCCATATAACCAGCCAATCATAGAAAATGTAATCAAGCTATACTCCAGTACATCAATATTAAAATATTTTTTATCAGATAAGCACACATAGCTGCCTATTGTTTAGCATATCTCAAAAAATAAACACAATTTTATAGACACAATTTTAGCATCAGGTGGCCAAAAGGCTGATAGCATACTTTGATGTCAACTTATTCTATTTTCCTAGTTACTACTTGCTAATGCTGTCCTTTAAATTTATTTTAATGCAATGCAGTTTTAAATAATGATACACATAACTTCATCAATTTTATTTAATACAATGCACTATTTATAGCCATCACCATCCATCTACTTTACTTTCTCTCTTCTTTTTTCTTATTCTCCATCAATACCACCTTTATTATGTACCTCATGTGCAAGTACCACTTACAGTTACATGTAAAATGCATAACTCTGCTGGTCAATTCTCACATGGCTTTCTCTCAAGTAATTTTGTGGACCAAAGCTCACATGGCCCTCACAAATTTATTTTTAATCCAACCATCTTTCATTTTTACTGGTTTTTCTCACTAGAACCACTATCGATCATCATCTCACATGTCCAAACTACTTCAAGAAAATTTTTGTCATCTCAATAGATGCTACTAGAAAATCCTCTCCAATATATAGGCTAAAGGTGCATTAAAAAATTTAATGAAGAAAATGGCTGACAACCAGGGCAAGAAAGAGATATCCCCCAAAACTAAAATACAGAAAAGCTTTGGGCACCCTAATACGTAGCAACGCTATCCGATTTCTCCAAACTAAGCAACAATCAACCTGAAGTAGCAACAACTAGCCCTGCCTTTGAAACAGCAATAAGAAAAGCCAAAAAAGATGTTGAGAGAACATAACCCTACCATATCTACAGTGGAAATAAAAGAAACCTCCTAAAAAGCTATTAGCCTACATTGTTTTCACCTAATTTATCATATCAACCATCAAAAAAATGTTCCAAAGTAGAGGGAGAGGGATACACCCAAAAAAAGTTGTTCCAGAGGAAAGTAACGAAACCATCGTACATGAAAAAGTAGCTTATAAATAGTATGGAGGACGACACAAATGCATGCACACTTTAAAACACTATTCTCAAACAAAGGTCAATTTACCTTCCAAGCTGACCAAGAAGAACAATGATAGCAACCACAGCATTCTCCACGGCACAAGAGTCCAGTACATGAAGCAGCTGAGGAACAAGTTTGGTGTTCGTCCATTGCCAGCTCTGAACCATAAGAGAAGATTATATGATCAGGCTTAGGAATTATAAAACTAAATCAAGATGTACAAGGAAATATGAAAACAGCAACCACAGACACAATTTTAAATGCACTCATACAAGAAACAGAAGTTGTAAAAACATCCCTTAAATTAGTTAGTCTAATGATGTAGAAAGTAACAAGCATCAATATAGGGAACCAAGAAAGTAATTTTGTTACAAGGTGAATATTGTCCACGCATTTTCTAATCACAACAAGGTTCCAATAAGTCAACAGATTTCAGTCATTTTCCGTTGATATGGTTTGGAAGACAATATTGAAATGTAAAATTTAATAATTCAGGATGACAAGTACAAATATCTTAGAGCCAGATTTCAAAATCCACTTATCTCAGAAAATTAAACAGCAATTTACAACTGATATGTGTTTCTTAGACACTGGCAAATGATCATATTTGATTTTATAATGTATGATTTGATTGATTTCTATCAGTCATATATAGTATTTATTTTCCAATAATAAAGTTGACTTCCAAAAAGAATAACTGTGTTGAGAGGGAATGGAAGTCCAGCAATACACTAATGTCATATAAAATTAGAGCTTTAAAAGTATAACTTTATGCAAGGACAACATTAACTTGAAGCACAAAAACAACATACCATTTTGTTTGCAACAAGCTCCAACAATGAGAGAATGTCACTAATTTGACATAAGGTAACATCAATAAGAACATCTGGTTGACTAGGACAAGCCGCATTTTTTTTCAAACAGCACGACACATCACAATTTATGCTATCGGTACATGGAACCACATCCTGATTGGACCACTGTCCATTATCATAATTGTATGAAGGGGATCTGAAATTTGACGAATCAAACTGTTCTGCTTGCTGAAATAAATGCTTCTTGATCTTTTCTAAGAGCAACAACGTAACAACATCAATGGACTCAGCACCTTCTGAGAAAGGGCATTTAACGTTAGTACATAAGTCGGTGTACAGCTGATTTATTGATGGAAGACAAGAAGCAGTAGCGACAGATATGCTCCTTTCCTCAAAAAACATAACTAGAGATTTCAAGACAGTTGCCATCAAACCATAACTGCACGAGTCAAAATACTTTCTTCCACCCAGATTAGCAAAAATGTGAAGAATAGTTAGCACTATAAAAGAATCACGTCTGCACAATCTAAGAATATTATATGACGCCTCAGAAATAAATCCGATATAATCGGTTGCAGCACATAATGATGCTAGTATAATACTCGCCACTATCAACTGCTCACTCGTGGCTTCTTGAGAACATAGTGTGTCTACGCCATCCAGAAAACTATCATTTCTCAAATCACTACCAAATGAGGTTTCAGTAGGAACTATATTTTTAAATATAACTCTTCCTTCTATAAGAAAATCTTCAATGAGGCGGAGCAGCTCCAACAACGAAAATTTTTCTAAAAGCAAGACTCTTGTGTCTGCATCAGTCATAACTGCCCGAAAAATAGAAGTTATAAGTTCAATGGAATAGTGCACAAAATTACATGAAATCAAAAACTCAATACTTGTATATATATATCCTCCATCGGATGTAACAGGTTTTAACACTCCCATTCGATATGTAGCTTATCAATAAAGTAGGTTTACTAGTTTACTAATTTACTGAGATAACTATAAACGCCTATATCACAATATCGAAATTTCTAATCCCTCCCTCAGTTCCAAAATAAATGTCATCGCAGGTTTTATCAAACAAATAAAGAAAAACTATAAATGAATGAAGGATAGTTGCAATTTCATAAACTATTTTCACTAACCATTGGCTATTAGCCATTGACATACATGTATAGTGGAGTATAATGTCTTGAAAGTAGTGTGGACAGTATTAATCTGGGTGTACACAATTGGAAAAAATTGTCACATTGAATAAACAAAACGACACTTATTTTGATACATTTTTTATATGCTAAAATGAGTAAATGACACTAAATTTGGGACAGAAGGAGTACAATCTAGCATAACATTGTTTCAAATATCCAAAACACAAATCAAATATGAAAGAGATGAACAAACCTCCACGGATGTGTTCAGCATAAGAGTTCAAGCAAAGGATTAAGCTGCCACCACCATATTTCATTGCAGTCGTGGTAAAATTAAACAGCAAAAGTGTCAACAGCACAGAATGCTTCTCACTGAAAGAAATTAGAAGAAATAATGACCATCATTTACGTTCATAATAAAGTACAATAAAATGATTCAGATGATAACTATACGTGCCCTTAGGGCACTGTTCAAATAATCAAAAGTGGTAAATTTTTTCATACAAATATGTGTATTTAATACTTTTACATTTTTAAGACAAGATTTCTTTTTATAGAATCCTTAAACAATGCCCTTAGAGCACTTGTTAGCATGACCCTAACTATAAAGCACTGACACAAACAAGGATACCAGGCACGACACTGACAATAATTTGAAAAAATGAAATATTGAAATTTACTCCATGTGTTGGTGTTGGACACCGGACATGCCTTTGAAGTGAAATAGTAAAGAAAATTAAAGTCTTAATATGAATATCAAAAACTAGTAAAGGTGTTTGAAAGCATGGATATTATAAACTTATTATCTCAAATAGCATCTTACTTTTGTAAGGATATTTCTTCCATGTCAACTGAAGTCAGAATGCTAGCAACTGCCCATCCTGTTTGAGTATCCAAACTGCACCGTGCTATGCAATTTCTTGTAGCAAGAAGTGTCCTAGGTATGCTACTATTATCCTCCCTATCTGATAATACGAGGCCGAAATTCGGATGTTGGTTATGTAAAGATCCAATTTCAGTCTCCACCATAAGTGTATCCCTTAAATTTTCCAAAGAATGAGTGTCCTGCAATTTTACATCAGTTTGTATAGCCTGCTCTGACTTATGTGTATTACAAGGAACTGTAAATGCATCAAAATTTTGCATGTTGGAATTCATCTCAACATCAATGACATCACATGTAGTTGAAGGAGATAAATCTCTTTGATTCAACGAGTCTGCAAGAAGAACTTCGTTCTGAAAAAGCTCCACATTATCCAAAGCAGATAATTCAATCTCAAAAGAAGATAGTGGTGACAAGGGTGCATTCATTGCTCTTTCATAGCGCTCCTCATCAACAGCATTTTCAAAGGCTAACAACTTCATAACATTACCATTATATATTTCATCAAATTTGTTTGAGTCATCAAATATATTCCCCCTGCATGCCTGAGCAGTTTGAGTATATAATGCAGGACAGGTAGTTGGTCTGAATCCAGATTTTGGGTCTACTGTTTTCTTTTTCCCATCCACAGAAGTACCAGTTTTGTCCCTATGAGATTTCTTTCTCTTCTTGTGGGCCCTGTCACTCTCTGCCTGTAGATTGTCCCTATGATTAGTAACAATCTCTCTCCCTCCTTCAACGGGCTCGTTAATTTTGTTGTACAATAAACCACATAAATCAGAGAGCTTATCTTCTAGCTGCATGTTTAACTTCTTACTCTCAGAAGACAAATTTGTAACACATTCAATTGTATCAGAAATCCTATTCCTTATTCCATCATGACCAATAACTGATTTGTCAGATGGTTTCAACATGCATGATCTTGAATTGAAGTTCTCCTCGGCTGATTTTGTTGATGTGGTAACTTGCAAAGCACCCTTTTCCTGTGAGCCCATCAAGTGTGCATCAGAAAAAGATGCTGTACTAGAATTTACTGCATAACTTTGTATCGATGTTCTGTTCGAGCCTCCTATTAGAGGCTCCAATTTAGAACCAATACCTGTGATGGGTTCAGTATAATTCCCTTCAGATATAGCAAGAAGTGGAGGATTCTGCATGCTTTTCCTTAAAGAATCGCAAGGCTTTGAAAGTTCATTTTCAACACAGCTATGCATTTGAGGCATGCCTAGACTGCAGAGTTGAGTCATGACATCAGGTTTCTGCATGCTTGGCATATTCTGAGCCTGCAATCCAATCATCCAGCAGACAAAATTGATCAAACACTTGTATGGGTAAGGTATACATGAAAACACAAGTACATAAACTACCTACAAGAAATATAAAAAGCATATATTTTCACCTTAACACCAACCCACCTTCGCCACAGGAACAGACCATCCATATTCAATGAAAAGGAGACCATTAAAAAATTACCAGTTAAGGAACTAAGTAACACAGTGAAATAAGTCAAACAATAAAGGGAGCTACAAATTTATTTTACACAGCCAAAAGATTTGTATCGAAAATCCATAGCATACAGCTAACCTACCCCTTTTTTTCTACATACCTATACTTATAGAGAAGCTGGTTATCAACATAAATTCGGCTTCTAAAGAAACTAAACCACGAAAGACTACAAGCCAAACTGAACAAGTGCAAAAGATTTTGTGAAGAACCTACCCCTTTTTTCTACATACCTATACTTATAGAGAAGCTGGTTATCAACATAAATTCGGCTTCTAGAGAAACTAAACTACAAAAGACTACAAGCCAAACTGAACAAGTGCAAAAGATTTTGTGAACAAATACCAATACAGTCAGCAGTTTCAGCTTTTTGCAAATACTCATCCAACTAATACAGTTTTACCAGGAGTTGTCTTCCTCTTCTGCCAATCAAATGCTGTCATCCTAAAATTACTATTCATGTGTTAATAATTGAAACTTCAGATTCAATTTCAGATTTAACAGAACTTGTGATGCATGAAATAAAAGCTGTTTTCTACAACCATTGCAGCTGTCTCTTGTAATTTGTATAATAATATTAAGTCCACTGTTAATATTGAAAGACAATATTATTAGCATCCATATCATAATAAACTTATTTTTTATTCATTTGCAAAGCCTATATGTGCCATGGTGACCAATGATATAAAATAAAACTTTACTCAGAACACATATTACTGAAAATAGTTCAGCAAGGAAACCAACCTTAGGTAGGCCATGTATACTTCCAGCAACAGGTGAAAACGATGCATCCAGCATAATAAGGTGATTGTAATTTTGAATAAAACCAAGCTTTAAACGGTGCAATTCATGCTGTAAAATGCTACGACAACTTTCTTCGTATTTAAACTTCATCCTTTCATGCTCAAAGTTCTTCCTTTCATGTTTTAACTTTTCCCTTGCATGCTTTGCGCGTAATTTTTCAAGCTCTAAACTGCTTTTCAAAAGCTGAATTTTATTACTTTCAGCATTCACATTAGGAGATACTCCAGATATTTCATTGGATTTTCTTAGAGATGAAAGTTCGTCTATCTCCTGCTTCAAACCCTCAATTATCTTCTTGTTCTTTAATAACTCCTGAGACATCTGATCAGCATGATGTTTTGCTTCCTTGGTGCTCTTCCAATTATCAGCAGCAAGCCTCTTCTGCTCCTCTACTTTAACATGCTCCTCATCTGCACGCCTCTTTTCCCTAGCAGCCTTCTGTTTTTCAACCTCTATCTGTTCTTGAGCTTTTTTCATCTTTGACTCGGCATTCTTTTTTTCCAATAAGAGCTTCTGTTTTTCAGCTTCAAGTTTTTTGCTTGCCTCTTTAAACTTCGACGACTCAGAAGCCAACCTCATTTTTGTTTCAGTAACTTCTTTCTCCAAGTGAACTTGCTGAAGCCTATACTCCTCGGCCTTCTCTGCCTCAATTTTGGAAATAAGCTCCATCTCCTTATTCAGAGATATTTTTTTCTCTGCTTCCAATAACTTACAAGCTTCAGCAGCCTTCTTTTTCTCATTCTCGGCAACCTTCCTCTCTGAATCTGCCCTTTTCTTTTCTTTCTCCACAAGTTTCTTCAATCTATCAATTTCCTTTTCCTTATCAGATATATTGGCTTTCAGATCTTTCAAATCCTCATTTTCTTCCTGAGAAAATGTGCCACATTTCTGCTGCAATGCAGTGATCTCAGATTTTAAGGTAGAAACTTCATTCTCTAAAGAAACCTTAGCATTGAATTCTTTTAGCTTTTCCTCTTTTTCAATTTTTGTCCTAGCTGATTCTTCCTGGTATGCTGCAGAAAATATAAGTTAAATGGTTCAGTTCAATTTTATCCTCAAACACAGACATCGCTAGGAACTTGAATTGGGGTATACACATGCGCACAATGTTATAACATACACTTATTTCAAATTATTACTCATTTTTTTGTGTATCATATCACCCTTTGCAACACCAACCCTTCAAATTAAAGTCGTGGCAAGTGTCCAACACAAACAGCCACGACAATGACACATGTCTTACATTCAATTACTTCAGTTTCCTCTAATTATTATAGTTGAACTAATACTAGTAACTTCAATCAATCCTTTACAACACTGACACTTCAAA
This sequence comes from Trifolium subterraneum, assembly GCA_951799995.1. NCBI lineage: Eukaryota > Viridiplantae > Streptophyta > Magnoliopsida > Fabales > Fabaceae > Trifolium > Trifolium subterraneum. The sequence goes on along the minus strand of OX637462.1, from coordinate 14,640,514 downwards.
TTAATGGCATGTCAAGTGTCCAACACACACCGCCACAACACGGACACATGTGTTACATTCAATTACTTCAATTTTCACAAATGGACCATTTGGATTTGACTTATTTTTGAGCTTATGAAAATAGCTTATGCAAATAAATAAAGTTTTATGTTAATTAATAAGTTTTCACTAACAAAAATTGTATCTTTATAAGTTCTTTTCTCATAAACCTTGAAAAGCTTATAATAATGCATAAAAACTTATTTATTTGCATAAGTTATTTCGTATAAGCTCAAAAATAAGTCAATCCAAACAGCCCCAAGTCATACTAGTAACTTTGATCAATCAAGTCATTTTAACTTAACATCAACATTATCCAATCTAATACACAATACACACACACATAACATAAATCTACAAAACAAGCAATTTTCATTATTGAGAAGATTGAAATTCAATATAACCTTTTTTGAGATTCACATTCTGAGCTTGAAACTTATTAACCGTCCCTTCAAGCAACTTAACAGCTTCACGTAAAGCATTTCTCGATTCTTGAAGCTTCAAATACTTTCTCTTCAACTATAATCACAAAAACAAAGAAACAAAATCTTAGATTTCAAATTTCAATCAATAAAAACAAAAACACAGGAAATTGAGAAGAAGGAAAGAAAGATTACATCAGCGCAACATGTATTTTCCGATTCATGCTTCAATGCTTGTTCTGCCGCCATAGTTTCAATGATTCTCTGTGCCTATTGTAGATTTTCAAGGATTTGAATCGGAGTACGTTGTTGGCGTTTCTTCATCGGCGATGTCGGAGGAATCTTTTCCGTCAACCGTGACGGTTGATGATTGTGGTTGTGATAACGGCGGTCAGCCGCATTTGAAAAACCCTAAACCCTCTGAGTGAGTTTGAATGACGAGTCGATAGTGTGTTGGTGTTTTGAACCGACTACACTGTTTGTGCAGGGTTTAATGTACTAGTACTGTGGTTAAGAATTTAATAGATGAATCTACATCTAAAACTTATGATAACTTTTGTTGTTTTAACTTCTGTTTGGTGATGACATGATGATAAATAATCTTGAAATTCATCACATTTTGTCTCTTTAATTTTAGTCTTAATTGTATTTTATTTTTTTTCTAGAAAATTCGCCTATAATGTGAATAAGTGGGGGTGTCTGGGGTTCGAATTCCGATTCATGTATAATATATACTACAAGGGTCATGTTAACATGTGCCCTAAGGGCACATGTTAAGGTAGTTAAAAGTAGAAATTTGCATTTAATAACACATAAGAATTAATGTTTAAAAAGTATAATGCACATATTACAATGGAATATTACTACATTTATATTCTTAAAATGTGCCTCAAGGGCACATGTTAACATTTCCCATACTACAATATCTCTACCAACTGAGTTACACTTACGGGAACGTCTTAATTGTAATTTTAATATGATGTTTTCATTATTTTGTGAAGTTAATCTTCCTATTTTAAGAAGGACAAAACTTACGTGCATTTCTTACTTTTCCACTCATAAAGAGGTGATTATTTGTGTTTTTTCATTTTGAAAAAATAAAAGAAAATTACTTTTTAATAAAAAAAACTACCTCTTTGTGAGAGGAAAAGTAAGAAATGCATGTATAGAAATGCAGGTAAGTTTTGTCTTTTTAAAAATTGATAGTTTTAATTTTTGTACAATATTTGATCTAAAATACGATAATAATACATTTTAAATGAAATTTTTAAGAATTTTTTTTACAATTTGATGGATGTTGGTTTTTTTCTTCATCATTTTATATGTCACGTCATTTAGTCGTTTTATAGAGTTTAATAGACATACATCGTCATTGTAAAATAGATTCACGATGACATCCAATAAGAAATTATTATTCTCTCCATGTCATATAAATAAGTTCAAAATAATCATACACGAGTGGGGTGATGTGGCAAATTGGTGAATTTTTATTAAATGTTTGTGTAAAATTGTTTTACACTACCTTGAATATCCTTTAAATCCTTTTATATAACATGTCTTTTAAAATATATTTTATCACTCATTTTTCTTAAAAAAACTATTAGATTTTAAAAAGGGGGCCAAATCACGAAAATGGTAAAATCAAGGAGACTAAAAGTGCAATTATGCATATTGATTAAGTTATGTGTAATTTTTATCACTTTAGTTTATCGATAAAGATTTATTTTAATTCGTCGCAATTTTTATTATGACACAATTTTGTCGCTGATAAAAATTAATCTCTCTATTATAATGAACTTAAAACTAATTTATCCTAACTATAAAAACATCATAGGCTAATTTGAATTTTATTTTTATCAAAAGCTGAATAGAACTGTCACAATTAAAATAGACCTTTACTCTTAATTTTTAGTAACAAGAATATATCATCAGTAATGTCAATGAATCTCATGATCAAATTATTAGTAACTGAACTTATGGAGGTCTTCTAACGCAACTCGAGTAACAAATTCGTCAAAAGATTTTCCTACAACTTGGTAAATAGCAACATTGTTTGTGCTGAGACGTGGGTCATTTGGCATGACATTCGATTGGTTCAAAAAATACTGTGATTAAATGGTCGGGTGTGCTTAAATACCGATGTAGCAAATTAGGAGCTTAAATACCGATGGAGCAAGCTAGGAAAATCAAGTAGGAGGATGTGGTGGTCCCATCCGTGAATGTCAGGGTAATTGGTGTGGTCTCAAAAAAAAATTAGGGTGTTGTAGAGCATATGAAGATTTACGGGGTTATTCAAAGGGTTGAAGTTAGCTTGGGAGGGCGGATTCAAGAAAGTTGAATTGAGAATAGATTCCACGGTTGTCGTTTATATTTTAAAAAATGGAAGCAAAGGAAGTGTGGTGAGATGGAGACTAGTTCAACAAATATGTCAGTTGCTTGAGTTAGAATGGGAAATCAAGATTTGTTATTCATATCGTGAAGCAAACAAATGTGCGGATGCGCTCGCTAATTTTGGTTGTTAGCAAAAGAATACTTTGATTATCTATGAGCATTGTCCAATTCAACCGAGCTCTTTATATTAGATGATATTATGGGAATATCAACCCCTAGACTTATTGTAATTTAATTTCCTTTCCGGGCTCCAACCCTCTTTTCATCTAAAAAAAATCTTGTCATCATGTCTTTGAAACTTATTCGTTATTGTAGTTTTTGCTATTCTCTAAAAATAAACTTCAAATTCTCGTTTTAAACTTCACCTTGAAGAGGTTTTTAATCTCCATTAGTATGTAACAAACAAATAGAAACTTTTAAAAATGAATATTTTGTTTTATAAAAAACATTTTACAATTAATTATTTTTGTCTAATAGTGGTTAAACTCATTTTAAATGTGGAGAAATGTGAAATTTCGAGTTCAAACCAACCCCACTACATATCCAATGTCCCTATAGCTATCAACCGAATTGTATTTACTGGACAAAATTTTAAAAATCTTAGAAAAACTATGATTTTGGAGAAGAAATCCACAGCAAAAAGGCATATACACAAGTAAACGATTTTAAAAATCTGACAAAAATTGTTAGCAAAAATCTAAGAAAAAATCATGACTCTGGAGAAGCAAATTCACAACAAAAGGCATATACACAAGTATATGAGATTTCCACCATAAAACTGATAAAAGAAGTATCAATTTGTACATTGTGTTCACAATTGGAGAACTTCGGCTCCATGAAATTGACGGAAAAATGGCAAACTAACCACACAAATGGGGAGCAAAATAAATAATCAGATAAATAAAACAGGAATTCCTGAATTTTTCTGTTATTTTAACCAACCAACATATGCTATCCCTAACAGTAATTTACATACTTTTGGCATCTGCTTTTGATGAAGGAAGGGTTCCAAAAACTTTATCCCAAAATGATGAAGTGATCCCATAGCCTTTATCCTGGATCCGAAAGTGATGGTTCAAGTGGTACTTCTGCAGAAAACCAGGGAAAGATTATTTGGTGGCTTATATGGCTTACAAGACGGAAATAATTGTCGGTAAATGTATTCACCAAAATGATACTACCAAATAAAAAAGTGATAAAAGAACAGAAAGAAGGATCTTTTTTTTTTATTAAAGAGAAAGCAAAAAGAATGGAAAACAAAGAACTATTGCGCCGACTGGTTACACGTGTATCTAGGTTTAATGTCCATCAATTTTCACTGGAATTAAATACTTAAATTAAAAATGCTAGAAGAACCAACTTTGATCGGCTAATATCTACTGTTATTTTGCTTACAAAAATATTGGAGTTATGAATGGTAACTTAATTGTCATCCACAATTAAAGGAGGGAGGAAAGTGTTTTTTACCTTGAGATTTCGGGGAACTTCAGTCTTTGGCTGACCATGGTGCAAGTAATAATGGGTACAATCATACATTACATAACCCAATAAGCCACCTCCGAATAATGCGGGAGCGGTTGCAGGGGTGCAAAGGAGCTTCACCACGTTAAAGAACTGGAAACCAAACATAGAAAAACACCAACATCACTTCATGGAACCTTAAACTACGTGTGCAAAAATCATCTCTGAACCACAAATATTGACATATCTATGTTGAGGATTGGTCAAACAATTTTATGAAATTTCAAAAAGTTTTCGCGCAGTTTCAAAAGAAGGCTACAAAGTATTGGAAAATGTAGCATATAACGGCAAAAAATAGATACCGGGAACAATAATATAGCTGTTGCAGCAGGGGGGAAAACAAGTCTCAAACCATCCATGGGGTGTTTGTGGTGGCAGCCATGTAGAAGATAATGCAAGGTATTTCCCCTAAAGCAACATTTAACCAAAAATCATTACAGAAATAAACTTTCAGTGCTATTCAAAACCAACAAGTTGTTACTCAAAGCAGATATGGTTCAAGACAACTACATGCAAAAACTATAGAGTAACACTAGCAACACATTCTTTTAAATATATTATCTATTATTGGGTAACATTCCTATCAAGTCCACACCCTGTAAGGATATACCCTGTTTAATTTGGTGGGACACACCCTGTTTGTGAGGAAACCAACACAATTTTTATTACAATAATAGAATGTGTTGCCAACGTTTCTCAAATCAACTTAAGATTTCATGCTATGAAAAAAAAAAGGGAACACAGTGAGGGATCTAACCAGTAGGTCTTTGTTTTGATGTGGAAAAGAAAACGGTGCAATGTGTACTCAAGCAATGTCCACACAAAAATGCCAAGAACAACCATCATAGCTATATGAGGACAGCTGAGGCCCATTTGTATAGAGCTATATACAAACCAACATACAACTGGAAGCCAAATGACTGGTATCGCCCACCAGACTGTGAGGGTCAAGAACTGTTCCAAATAGTAACAAGTCAAGAACACGTGATATTCTAATATGTATAATAGAACATAAAATTTAAAATCTTCATTTGCTTGTAATGCAGTTGATTAGTAAAAGGATTACAGATAGCACCATAATCTCTTTAGTTGCAACATGCCAATCAAACTCAAAGCAAAACTTTATCAAAGGCTATATAACCAGAAAGCTTTCTCATAATAAGTATATAAAACTAAAAATACACGGAAACAAAATCAGACTAGGAGTGATTATTCAGGGAGAAACTTATATTAGAAAATTCATGACAAGATAACTGAAACTCGCCCCTTGAAGTTTCATCATGTGAGAAGAATGTCAATAAAAGCTCCATGATAAAAGTAGATATATGTGGAAGACAGTCAAATTAAAAACTTGGAGGGACTACGGTCATACAAAAAAAATTGAAGAAACCGTTGAAAATGACCTTTGATCTAACGGTTTTATATTTTTACGAAAAACTTGGTTTTTTTATAAATCCAATATCATCAATTGGTCTGCCTAGCGAGCCTCGCCCCCACCAAGTGATACATACAAGGGCTTAGTTGTTGTAGATTGGTTTGATGATATACCTCCAGAACCTCATTTTGAAAGAAACGGGGGCCTTCCTTGCTAACAATGGGCTGATGAACCCACTCTTCGTAAGCTTCACCAAGATGTCCAACCTGTAGAACATTAAAAATTTGGTCAGGTTCTTTCGAAGTTACTAAGTACATGTTATACACAGCAAAAACTCTCCACTTGTTATGACAACCTAAGCTTACACGTGAACATAAACAAAAACATGTAACATTTGAAATCTAATGCATGACAGGGCATGGAGAACATTTTTGAAGGAGGAATTTTAAGGGTTGAGCCTGTACCTGGAAAACAAGGGGCTTATTCAAATCAACTACAAAGTTCTGAGCAACCATCTTGGTACTGAACACCAAAAAGAAGAAAGTGTTAAACACTTGAAGGAAACCAGTCAAATGTAAAATATAAAAACAGAAGTGTTGTAAAAGCATAAAATGAAGCACAAAATGTGTTAGGAAACTGTAACCAACATTGGTTTAACATGTCTTTCTTATGACATCAATTTTGACCTTTCTCCTAGGAAAAAGCCAGCAACATGACATGTCAATAAACAAGAAAACGGCTAAGTATTAACAATCTAATTAAAACCATCAATTTAGTCCCCGAACTAATACTATTTCTCCAATTTCGTCTCTAAACTATATAAATATAATAAAAAGTCCTTAAAACATATGAAATCCTCAATTTAGTCCCTAAAATGTATAAAAATCCATCAATTTAAAAAATTGTAAATTAGTTAATTTAATCCCTAACATTTGAATAGCAGGGACTGAATTGACAGGTTTTATATATTTTAGGGACTAATTATTACATAGTTTAAGCCTTTAAGGACTAAATTGAAGGGAGAGCGATAATTTATGAACTAAATTGATTTATTCTAACCGAATTGAGCTACATGGAAAAAGGTTCACGATTCCAATTTCTTCAATCCACACCTTACGTATCAAACTTTAATTCCTTTGGCCCCATAAACACCCTTACAGCCACCAGAAAAGACCATAGTCCTTTTCATCTTTCTAAAAATAAATACCAAACTATTCACTCCTCATCATCATCAACATCACAAAAAAAAGAAAGCAATAATTTCACATGCATAAACATCGGAAAAAAAATCAAAAAAAGAAAAACACTTCAATTCTTCAAAAATAATAAACAAATAATTGAATTTTTCTTTTCCTAAACCCTCACCATTACTTGAAGTAAAAAATTAAATCCGGAATTTGGGTTCAGTCAGACGTCGGTGACCGTGTATCATTTTTTTTTTACGCAAATGTGACCGTGTATCATTAAATAAACATAAAATATGCATTTGTTAGACCGTCCGGTCAAATGTCGTGACTGCACGACTGCACCGATAAGGCGACTGCTACCGAGTCTAGTACATTTCCTAAATTTTCACATAAATCAAAGGTCATGTTGAATTTTGGAAGAAGTGATTAACAATGCTATCAACTATCAAACATCTACAATAATCCAATTAAGCAGCTAATTAATTAGCAAAACCTCTAAAATTACTAAATCCAAACACACTAAAATCACACTTGAAATTAGGTTTTTAGTAAACAAATTCAGAACACAAAAATACTTAAAACACTGAATTGAAATATCTAAACAATAGCAATAAACTAGATCTAGAATTTGGAAGTGAAGTAAAAAAAACTAACCAAACAGTAGAAGAAGACAATGCAGTTAAAATCCAAAATCAAAAGAAAAGCGTGATTTCTTTCTCACGGAACGAATAACGGAGAACGAAGAAGAATTGTTCACCGCCGTGAGCACCGCCGTTACAGTAACTGCGCCGTTGCCTTCTCCACGTAGAGCTATGGAAAAGGATAGTGTTTGCGTGTTGCGTTAAGTTATCAGTGTTTTTGGGGGCATGCAGAAATGATCTGGACCGTTCGTTTAAGGAGAATAATAACGAATAAACTCGATTCGCATTGGAATCTAAGCCGTTGACAGTCTGGCACTTGGGTGTTTTTCTGCTGCATGAGAGGTTCATGTGTTTTGTTGACGTGGTTGAATTTTATTGGTGGTTGATGGAATCGCTACTTTGTCATTGTCTTTTCTTTTTTGTGTGACTAGAGGGATACCACTTCTCTATATTGACCAATTCACTTTGACTTTGAAAAATATAAAAAAAAATATTTATTATTGTTAACAAGAGTTTATTTAAAAAAAAATTGATTTTTTCATTTTACACTTCAGATAAGCTAATTTCAAATGTTACTAAGAGAATTGTGACGAATATGTGTTAGTGATGTCAATTAAGGTGTTCATGTCTTATTCATTGTCTTTAAGGGTGCATTTAGTTTTTTGGAAAGAAAGTGGCAGAAAAGAAATTTACAGAAGTCAATATATAAACTTGGACAAACTTTTGTTTAAATTTATGTATTGATTTCCGTAATTTCCTTTTCTCTCACATTTTTTCCACATACCAAACTTGTGTCTAAATATATTAAAATCTAGCTGTCTCAATTATAGAGACGACTTCCAAGCATCTCCCTCAAAAACCACCATGGCATCGTTGTTAGGGATGACAATGAGTGTCAATGAGTGAGAGTTTTGCAATACCCAAACTCACGTTCACGCCCATTGGGTGCGGGTTTTTCCACCCAAACCCAAAACTCATAGCTAAAACACGCATAATTAATTAATTACCTATCAAAACTTGGACCGAATTCTTTTTGATAAAATGACAAAGTACAAATACAAGCAAATGACAAAATAACATAGTTTAAAATAGTTTGAAAATGACAAAATACAATACAATAGTATCAAAGTTCAACATAATATATATACTTAGGGTTAATTAGATATTTTCACATATATTTGGGTGGGTGTATGGGTTTCGGGTGTGGGTTTGAGTGATCTCAAACTCACGCTCATAGTTTCGGGTGTCACCCAAACCTAGTCAATTCAGATTTCGCCCGTTGACTTGGATTTGGATTCGGGTGGGGTTAAAGATTGTGGATATCACATTATTATTGATTTTATTTACTCCATAATATTATTGATTTTATTAACTCGAAATGTCTAAAAAATTAGTTACGTTGTTAGGATTAGATATTTGGTTTGTTAGAGTCATTTTGGCTTATGAGATTTCTATGTGTACCGCTAGTGTGTATTTGTAACTATTTTAGTTACGAGTATATTGATCTCAAAATATGGATGGAGAGTCCCCACACTCCTTTTAATTGTATCGTGCTTATTATAACATTTGAATGAAACTTATTTCACTGTAAAATAAAGTTGTTCCAGCTGATTTGGATCGATTTTGATGTAAAATATTACGTATTTGATCTAAAAATTGATATCACACTCAATTAAGTTTAGTTTTGACGAGTCATTTAAAAACGATGATTTGATTTGATCTAATTAAATGTGGTTTAAATCTTAAAAATGTGATAAATTAGAGGTGAACTTGATATATAGTAAAGGATTGCATGTTCTTTGGTAAATTTTGCGTCTCTAATTTTTTAAAATATAAAAAAGTGAAGAGAAAGAAGAGGAGGAATTCAAACCATGTATAGAACACAGTTGAGTTTGAATTTTAAAACCAGGACAAATGTCGTCCAAATTTTAGAATCCAAAAATAATAAATGGTAGGAAAAAAAAATTTGAAAACTATTGGGGAAAGAAAAAAGCAAGAAGTGAAAAAGTCTCTTCTACGGTTTTTCTTCCCCCCACCTAGGGTGCTCGCGGTTCGGTTTGGATCGGTTTTGAGGCAAAAATTCATCCGATCCAAAGTTAAAATTAGTTGCGGTTTGGTTCGGTTTTGGATGACTAATTAAAAAAATCCGATTCAATCCGATCCAATTTTGTGCGGTTTAATTTGGATCGGTTTTTGAATATCCAAATTACAATTTAATTTTTTAATTAAATAATAATATTATTAAGACACGATAAATTAATATATTTACGTAAAATATAACATATAATACATTAAAAATTAATATTTTGCAATGAAAATGATCAATTATATGTGAAACCTATGAAATAGTAAAAAGAAATAGATTAATTTTAACTCATAAGCATTATTGAGAAAATTAAAAATCAATAATTAATATGTTAATGCAATATATCATACTAATAAAAAGTTAAAAAAATATTTAAAAATATGTATGCGGTTTAGTTCGGTTTGAATCGGTTTTGAAAAATCAATCTAAAATTCAATCCGATCCAGCGGTTTTCACAAAAAGAACATCCAAACACATTCAAAAATATTCGGTTTTTTGCGGTTTTCGGTTTTTTTGGATCGGTTTGTGGTTTTTATTTGGATTTGAGAAAAATTTCTCTTCTCACACAATTTTTTGGAAAATATTTTTCTAAGTTTACGAGTGAGAATGTTTTTTTTCTACCCCAACAAACATCTCTATACCCCTACAATTTTTTAAATATTCCAGTTATACCCTTATGTTACTTTTGTATATTTTATGTTTTTTACTTTGTCTTTTTATCACTCTGCCGGTAAAATCCGTACACCCTTTGAAAAGTGCACCGATCAGACCAGTTAAACTTTACCGGTAAGTTAAAGTTACCGGTACACTTTTCCTAAGTGTACCGGAATGCATTTTTTTTTCAAAGTATGTTGCGGTACACTTGTATAAGTGTACCGATTCTGGAAAAAATTTTGAAAACCGCGGTATACTTTTTTTCAAGTATACCGGTTAGGAATATTAAAATTGGAACACTTATACAAGTGTACCGCAACATACTTTGAAAAAAAAATTGGAATGTTAACGTGGAAATTAAAAAATTTGCCTTTTTTTTATTTTTCAACAGATATGGCGCAATCCGGAGACACAAGTCAAAACTCAGTTGATACTACGGATGTATTTACTACGAATGATAAATTTGATACACGAGAAGATGTTCTTAAATGGGCGGAAGATGTTGGAATTGCCAACAAAGTCAGTATTATTATTACAAGGTCAGATAAAAAGAACGGCGTAAGAGGAAGGAATGACAAGTTGATTTTGGGCTGCGATAGAGGTGGAAAATATGACACTTCACAAAGTTCGACGTCAACTGCATCAAAAAAGTGTAACTGTCTATTCAAACTTAGAGCCATACCTTCGATAGATGGTTCAGGATGGAAAGTTCAAGTTCAATGTGGAGTTCACAACCACGGACTACCTGACCAATATGCAGGTCATCCTCGTAAGGCACGTTTAACTGCAGAAGAAAACAAACATGTTGAAGAACTGACAAAGTGTCGTGTAGCACCAAGGAATATCATTATTTCTTTGAAAGAAAAAAATCCAGAGTCTGTTGTTGATGCCAACCAAATATATAGGAAGAGAAACAAACTACAAAAAGAGGAAATAGGTCCTAGAACAGACACTCAACACTTGCTGCAAAGGTTAGATGATGCTAATTTTGTTACCTGGAATAGAAGAAGAGATGATGGCTCTAATGTTTTGAGTGATATTTTTTGGGCACATCCAGATTCAATAAAGTTGTTGAACTTGTTTCCCACTGTGTTGACGATGGACTGCACATACAAAACTAATAAATACAGGCTACCACATCTTGAAATTGTTGGTACCACGTCAACTAACTTGACATTTAATGTTGGTTTTGCTTACATGGAATCTGAGAAGACGGACAATTATCGCTGGGCATTAGAGAAACTGAAGGGTTTGTTTACTAAGCAAGATATATTGCCACAAGTAATTGTGACCGACAGAGAACTTGCTTTGATGAATGCAATTGAATATGTATTTCCGCATGCTGTTAATTTGCTTTGTACTTGGCACGTAAACAAAAATGTGTCTGCGAGATGCTCAGTGCTTGTACCTAAGAATATGTGTGATCTAGTAAAAAAATTGTGGAATAATGTTGTATTCAGTTCAAATGAGGTTGAGTATGAGCTGAATTTGAATGAGTTTGAGCAAGCATGTGTTAATTCAAGCAAGTTTCTTGACTATGTCAAGAATTCATGGTTGAACAATTATAAAGAAAGATTTGTTGCAGCATGGACCAATAAAGTGATGCATTTAGGAAACACAACGAGTAATAGGTATGATTTGTTTTGTTTGAAAATTGTAATAATTTGTTTTGTTTTGTTTTTAGGTATGATTTAATTGACTTTTGTGTGCAATTTAATATTTAGAGCTGAGTCTGCACATTGGAAACTAAAGCAAATATTGGAACACAACAAAGGTGACTTATGCAATGATTTGGATGCCATGAATAAAAATATAATTCTACAAGTTGGCAAAATTAAGGCGTCATTTCAAAAAAGTTTTTACTATACAGAGCACATTCATAGTGGTCCATTTTATCAGAATTTAAGAAGTTTTGTCTCCAGGGCTGCTATGACACTAATTTCTGATGAGTTTGAGAGGGTAGACACTGTTGGAACTAATAAGAACCTTTGCGGTTGTGCACTTAGGTCAAAACATGAATTGCCTTGTGCGTGTGAATTGAGTGGGTATACACTAAAAGGTGTACCAATACCGTTAGATTCATTTCATGGTCATTGGAAGAAACTAACTATGGAAGCTCCACTAGAGGATGACACAGATGATGACTATGAGTTGGACTTGACTCCTGCATTTGATGCAATAATGACTCGATATCAGTCACTTGATATTGTTGGTAAAAGAGCGTTGAAGAGTAAAGTGTTTGAACTTGCTTATCCAGCTACAAGTTCATTGTGTCCACCACCTGAACCAATAAAAACTAGAGGAGGAGTGAAGAAGAAAGATAAAAATAAGCACCAAAGGATTATGATGTGTATCGTGACCCGTCATACTTTGAGCATGTTGAAAGAGAAGTTAATGATTCACAAGCGACATCGAAGAGGTTGTGTACACAAACATCTCAGAAGCAACTATCTCAGGCATCTCAGAAGCAACTATCCCAGCCATCTCAGAAGCAACTACCGCAGGCATCTAGAAAGCTGAGATATGATAAGTATTTGATACAATTTCCTAATCATTTCATCCACATATTATTGACTTTATTGAAGTAAATCTAGATGGAAATTGTGGTTTTAGAGCTATTGCGTGTTTACTTGGTTACACAGAGGATGGTTGGCCCATTATCCACCGAGAGTTAGATAATGAGTTGACAACTAATAACAGTTTGTATGAGAAGTTATTTGGACAAAATTTACAACACGTGAGAGATTTACTGCAGATAGATGGTTTAGGAGATCAGTTAGAAGATAAATGGTTCACCATACCTGCATGGGTTACTTGGTAGCAAATAGGTATAATGTCATTTTGGTGACATTTAGTAAACCTAGCACGACTTTCTTTCCTATGATGACTTCATATTTATCGTCAGCAAAATTTCATTGCATCGGTTTTGTGGGTGGAAATCATTGGATTCCGGTAAATATTAACTTAAACTTTAACCTATTTTATTTTAAAAATATTTATATAAGTATATTAACCTATTATTTTGTTCTTGCAGGTTAACATGAGACCAGAGTATCCGTTGCCCGATGTGACACTCGATTGGAAGAAATATTGTTCACCTGAAGCAACATCTTGGATGTCAAATTTAACCAACCGCTTACAATATTGGCGAATTCTAGATCATTCAGTTAAACCTTCATTTGGTGTTGTTGTTGTTGATTAATTTTTACGTCAAAACATTTTATTGTCAAAGAGTTTATGTGAAACATTTTATGTGTTGTTGCACTAATAAAACTCCTATATTATTCCAAATGCAATAATAAAAGTACATAATCAAACTTAAAGTACATAAACAATAATAAAAGTACATAATGAAACTCAAAGTACATAAGCAAACTAGTCTATGTCTCTATCACCACGGGCCACATCCAATGCATAAAAAATATCGTCAAACACGTCATCGTCTCTATCAGCATCCACCTGTGCGATAAATCTCTCCAACGCAGAAACAATTGCATCCATCCGTCTCTGTTGACCAGATGGTGGTGCATGTGCTGGTGGTGCATCTTGTGCTGGTGCATCTTGTGGTACTGGATCTGCTTCTGGTGGTGCATATGCAGGCACAAACTGTGGAACAGGTGGTGCTCCATGCAGGCCATCATGCGGACAACACAGTATAGGATGTGATACAGTATAGTACCACGGCAAGTAATCAGTTGTAGTCTCAACATCAAATCTCACTGGACGTGTCAACTGAAGTATCCGATCAACAGAAGTGTGATAACTAGACCACAGACTATCGATATCCGTATATGATGGAGCTGGGTGTGGTGGTGGTGGTGGTATATACTGCACGAGTCCAAACTGTCTAAGACACCTCTCAGGCAAGTAAGGAACTACGGTGCACCCACTCAAGTAACCACAGAAACAGGTAATCAGATCAGAAGGAATGCTACCTCTATGACCTTCAAACGGACGCCAAATCACATCAAACGGAGTCAGTGCATCCATGATAGGTCGATAAGCAGGAAGCTTCGTCTTCCCCTGCTTATATACCCACCGGATAGCTCGAGGGTAACCCATGCATCACAACGGTGTACGGACTCTCCACGTCTACCAAGGGTAGGGAAATACTCGTGAATCCAACACTATTAGAAAACAACAAAAACAAAAACAATATATTAGAATCATGATTTCACTAAAACAGAACATATTCATAATCTAAAAAAAAATCAAATTATAATCCAAATAAAAACTACTTAATACGATTGTTACCTGTAGAAGTGTCGGATACCCTGCAAGAGCATGTGTGGTAAACATGGATGCATCATTCAGATTATCATATAAACAAACCAGCGCAGCACTAGCCCATGAAAATTTATTCAATGTGGACAAATCTCTAAACATGGGTAACCATTTTGCGTTGACTTGTGTGTAACTCTTATCAGTTAGAATGGTACATCCAACCAACAACAACAAATACGCCCTGACAGCACAATCATATATGTGGTACATATGTAGATTCCTCTACCAGCAATCATATATCCACTTTTGTGTAAACGTTTCTCCCCTCTGTCGTGATGTCTCCAAATATGCCTCCTCATATGGGACTCCCAGCAACTCAGTTGTAAGTGCCGCAGCTTCTTCCATGGAAACCGGTACAGGCGTGTAAAATATACCTCTAACAGGTATATGTAACAAACACGCCACATCATCAAGTGTAATCGTCATTTCACCAAATGGCATGTGAAATGACGATGTCTCTGGATGCCACCTCTCAGTAAAGGCTGATAAAATCTGCGGATCCACCTTACTTAAACTAGTCCGCTCAAGCCATTTCAACCCGGATTCATCCAACCAGCCTTGAATATTTGGGTGATGTTAACCAGGACCAGGAACCCAACCAGTAAGCTTGGAACCAAGAGATGCTATACATAACTCAGGTTTCGCTCCTTCAATACGTTCCTACATATATTTAAACGAAATCAGTATCACTAGAATGACATTTAAACAAAAACATTATCAGAGTTATGTTGATAACTTCATCAATATAATTAACAAAAATAACAACGCAAAATAATGGTTACCATGTCAAACCATATATAACGAGCAACATGGTCAGCGTAGCGAGTCAGAAGACTCGTATCAAGCGGTCCTCCAGGCCAGCCATGCTGCGCAACATCCTCCTGCTTCATAGGCTGCTCGACAATCACAGGCTGGTCAATATCCTGTTCTTGCTCAACAGGCATAGAAACTCCTCGTCCGACGGCGGCATGTCTAATTCTACCGTCCCGCCCTCTTGTACGCACCACTGAAATGGAAGAAATTTTTTTTTTTAAAAAAACGTTTTGCACTGCGGTACACTTGATAAAAAAGTGTACCGCAGTTAGAAAAATTAAACAACTCGGTACACTTAATAAACAAGTGTACCGCAATGTGAATTTGCGACCGGTACACTTGATAAAAAGTGTACCGCAGTGCATTGGCGACCGGTACACTTGATAAAAAAGTGTACTGCAATGCATTGCGATCGGTATACTTTTTACCAAGTGTACCGCTTGGTACACTTTAAACGAAATTGAATTGCGGTACACTTGAAAAAGTGTACCGGAATGAAAAAAAATTACTTACTCTCTACTTTTCAAAAATTTCTGCTCGGTACACTTTTTCAAAGAATGATGAAAATGAATTTTTTTTTACAGTTTTACCTTTTATATGAGGGCATATTTGTCTTTTCAACTAAAATTGTAGGGGTATAAAGATGATTGTTGGGGTAGAAAAAAAAATCTACGAGTGAAAAGAGAAATTTTGCGGGGGTTACGCAAACTGTTCTCGCACAATTTTTTGCAAAATATTTTTCTAAATTTTACGAGTGAAAAGAGGAATTTTGCGGGGGGTACACAAACTGTACTAAACAAACATCATATTTTAGGGCCCAAAGGCCCACTAAAGTACTAGTTAAATAGGTGGCCCTCAATCATATGAAAATTGTTTTTAAGGCCTTCTATGTTGCTTACAGGACCCCCTCTATGTTGCTTACAGGACCTCCTAAAACTCAAAAATAGTGTGGATGAGATTATCGCTTCTGAAATGGCATTATAGATGGGAATATATCTTGATTTCAGAAGATAGGATTCGAAATTCCACTTGATTTCAAAAGGTTTTGGAAGATAGGATATGAAAGAAGTCAATAAAAGTGTTTTGGAAGATACGTTCCAATTTTCAAAATCCCAGGTAGTTTTGGAAGATAGGATCCAAAACAAGGTAAGACAAGATACGTATGTGGCATGGCACAAATGCGAAGATATCTTCTCAAATGTCATTATAGATGAGAACGTATATTTCTAAATAAACTTGATTTCGGAAGATATCTTCCAATTGGTAACGAATGAGATCCTATGATCTGAAATGTTGTTTTATAACAAGAAACCCACAAATCTTCCATCAGTTATGTTTTTACATTTTTTTTTGCCAAAACCGAATTTAAACTTCGTCACATTCCCAACTTCATCAATCTAAATCCTTCCATTCACTTCAATTGGCGTTTTGTGTTTTTCTATTTTTTTGTTTATGTTGGATTTTGTATTGGTTTTGAATATATTTGTCAGTCACTTTGCTCTTGGTAATGTTTTTATTGGGATACAATACAATACATGGACAAATCCATGGATAAATTAACACATTTTAGTTTTTGATTTTTGCTAAAAGTAAATGGAATCTTAGGATCGAATTTGCAAGTAACTTTGGAAGATATCTTCTAAAATGTTTAAAAACTACTAATGGGATCTTAGGATCCGATATTTAGCTCCTAATGGGATCCTAGGATCAGAAACAGGGCAG
Source organism: Trifolium subterraneum (assembly GCA_951799995.1). NCBI lineage: Eukaryota > Viridiplantae > Streptophyta > Magnoliopsida > Fabales > Fabaceae > Trifolium > Trifolium subterraneum. Next base: position 14,623,379 of record OX637462.1, on the reverse strand, counting down.
TTCCGGCAGTATCTTCTAAAATCCTTTAAAAATAAAATAAAAAAGCCTTTCAAAATAGACCTATTTAGATTGTAGGATTCCATTAAGGTCTTTATTCCGGATCATTTCTTCCAATGACACTTAAATGCTATTTTTGTCAATTTAGGGAATTTGGTAGCAATTCAGGGACCTTAAAAGCAATTTTCCAATCATATGCCCAATTTATTTATTTTTACTCCATGCCCAATTTTCATAAACATCAATAGTTTTGCAACAACAACTTTTTTTATAATAAAACACAGTCACAGTTACTGGTTTAAAACCAACGAGAGTATGCTTGACAAAAATATACGAAAGAGAGTATACATTAAAGTACGAAGACTTTTGCTATGGATTTTTTTTTATTGTTTTTACCACCAATTTAATTTGGTTTGGGGTCAGCTCTGATATTAAGTGGTTTCAGCTTCTCCCAATCATTCAAAATAGTTACATATTACTATTATTATATTTTAATAACTCACACGAAATTAATTTTCATTGTCCCGATGAGTGTACCTTAGTTAATGAAGACATTGTATGAAATATATAGGGTAACATTTGAACCCTGGTACACTCATGTATTCACCGTAAAATATACTCCCTCCGGTCACATTTATAAGTAAAAAATACTTAAAATTTTGGTCACTATTATAAGCAAAAGTTAACTACTTTTAAACTAATTAATACTGTTTTCCTAAATATACCCCTACTTTCCAAAAGATACATGTGATTTCCAAGAAAAAAAAGGGTTATTTCTATAAATTTATTCATATTTTATATCAAATCAAGAAAATTAATTACACTTGACTAAATTTCTTAAACACCGCGCAAGTAGTTATTTTTGCTTATAAATGTAATCAGATGGAGTATTAGGTAGCTCTAAGCCTCTAACCATGCACAAGGTGTGTGCAAAGCATTTGAAAGAAGATACAAACACTGTCTAGAGTCTAGACAAAGAACAAGAAGCAGGACACACCCTACTACATTGAAATTGTCTAAAACAAAACAAAACAAACCCATGCACTAAAAAAACAAAAGCTCCCTCCCCCCTCCCAAAAAAATAATTTAATTTACCAAATTTCATAGAAAGATGGAAATCTAATGAGTGTAGAAAAGGCCATTGAGACTGAAATTTTACACACTCATTATTTCAAATGTTACTGTAGTTGTTCTTTTGTTAGTAGTGAGACCGACTGCAATTTTTTTCTCTGTAATAAAATTTCAATCATTACGACTCAATTGATTAATGATTTAATTACATTTTTAGTCCCTTTATTTTTATTTTAAGTTTTAAGTTAATCTCTTATCTTTTAAAAGTTTCAGGTTGGTCTCTTATATTTTCTACAGGTTTCAAGTTGGTGTCTCCCGTCAAATTTTCCACTATTACCGTTAAATTTGGACACGCGTCATCTGTCCAAGTGTGGTTTCTGTTTGCCACGTGTTCGAATTTAACGATAATGGTGAAAAATTTGATGGAATAGACCAACATGTGAAGAACTATAAAATGAGACATAAATACTTGAGCAGAAATTAGTTAAATAGGTTGTCTATTATACCAAAGTTTGTGGGATACTTGATGAAATGTTATATATGTAGGTATACATTTAAATGAATACTTCTAAAAATATTTACACCTCGTTGTAAACAAAATATATATTTACACGTCGTTCCATTTTTTTATTTTATTTTAAGGGAGTAACTAGTTAGATAAATTTTAGAATGCGCTTTTTCGAAGGATTGCTTCTTCCTGATGTCAATTTTGGTGAGTCAGTTCTTACAATGTTTTTTTTATTTTAAATGGGACTCCCACAAATAGACGGTGCAATTTGACCCATCGAATTAATCGGTCCATATATTGAATACTTTTTTTTTTTTAAAAACGGCAAAACTCAATTCTTCCATTAAGTTGACAATTGTAATTACAAATTTTTCCATTAATAATAAGCTAGAATAAACGGTGAAAGTTGAACTCACGTCTACCAGATAAACAAATTGTCTATAATAGAGGATTAAGACACAAAAATTACATAACATGAATCAAGAGTATTTGAGTTTGATTTTTGGTTAGACCAATTATTCACTAATTTTGTTTATTTTTTTGCTTTGCTCAAGAAAAACCATGTATGGGATGAATCTCGGGACTAGTCTGAATAGGCGAATCTCAGCTCAACCTAATTGGGTTCGCAAATGGTGTTGGCTTAAGACTTTATAATGTGCTTCTTTTAAGGTTTCAAATTCGATTATCCATAATCACTACAAGAAATTGGCTATTTAGTGGCAGCAAAATTCCCTCACAAAGTGCTAATTTCCGCCAGTAAGTTCAAATTTACTGGCGGAAATGGTCTGCCAGTAAATCACTCGCCAGTAAATTTACTGGCGGAAAATTCCGCCAGTTAATTCGTCAAACAGTGCAACGAGAGAATCTGGCAACTTAGTGGCGAAAATTTCCGCCAGTAAGTGCCTGTCAGCTTTTTAACTTACTGGCGGAATATTCCGCAAGTAAGTGTGTGTCAGAAGCCATAATAAAATATTAATTTAAGTTAGTGGCGAAAATTTCCGCCAGTAACTTTCCTGTATTAAAAAAAAAGAAAAAACAGATAATATAATAAAATATATATTAATTTACGTTTTTTTTCATAATATATATATATATATATATATATAAATTACAATATTAATAAATTATAATTATAATTAATAAATTACAATAAAATAGTGTTAAATACTACAAATTTAAATTACAATAAAATAGATTCATCAAAATATAAAATAATATCTAATTATTATTACTAGAATCCCTACTGTAGTACCGACTATTTTGATTTCCATCAGCATTTCCTTCGTCTAGACCTGCTGCAAGTAACTCATCAATCATGTCCTCGCTTACCCTCGCAGTATCACTCCTCGTGGCGGCATGAATAAATGGTGGGACTTGAGGGACTTGACTTGGCGCATAATCAAAAGTAGACCGATAAAGTATTTCCTGATATGGCAAGTTATGCGGCGTATTTTGCCCTGCTCGTGAACTTCCGCCGCCAGACTCTGGAAATGATGATGATGAACTATGGAATTGTGGCAAGGGCTGAAATCGCGTGGACTCATGAACTGATGAGTGGCGAGGTGCCATATGTGGCACATTTGGTTGTTGCTGATGAGGATGTGAGCTGGCATATGCTGAGTGGCGAGCTGGCACATATTGTTGCTGTTGAGGTTGCTGCAGATATCCCTGTTGGTTTTGTGATGAAAACCTTTGCTGCAACAATAATTCCATGTCTTGCCTTGCTAATTCAGCTTGGAACTGCGACCTCATTTGTTCGATCTAAGATTGGACTTGAGATGCGACCTCGGCTTGGACCCGAGCTTCATTGTCAGCTTTGAGGCGGCGTTCCATCTCTTCTAAATCGAACTGTGAATGAGATCGAGCTGTAGAACTGCTTGAACTAATAGAGGAGCTAGGATTATATCTATATCCTGTTGGGGTCCTCATCACCACTGAAGAAGCATTTCCGGCACCCCTAAGACGATTTTTGGGCATCCCACCAGCAACCTCGACAAAATGATCAATCATTATTGTCTCTCTAACATCCTCAGGAGCCCGCTCACTAGCTGGAATGGAATTTTGATAAGCATTAAAAGCTTCCTCAAATGCATCCATCTCCCTCTACAAAAAGATAAAGAAAATATTTTATTAGTAATAATTAAACTAACCAAATAAATTTATTTTGACAAAAATTTAAATTATATATACCTGAACTCGTGCCGCTTCATCTGTATCCCATGACCCATTAGGTCTTCTGTGGAAGAACTCGTGCATTTGACACAGAGTTGGCTCGTCCATACAGGGCAAAATATTCAGCACGGAAGGTAGCTCCAGATGTCTGCCCACCTCTATGGTTGCACCCTCCTCTATTGTCTGAATGTCTATTGGCCGCTGCTTTCCTGCTTTTTCCTTATAATCTTCTGATGCCTATTTGCCTTTCAAAACAGGCCAAGATTTCTCACCAATCCAAGCAGGCTTACTATCTGTACAGTGCACATTAGACAACAACGATGATAGCCGCTTTGAACATTTCTTATTAAAAATTTTAATCATTGCCCCATCGAATTTTTTCAACCACGTGCATCGTACCTGTTCATAATGCAAAATAATATAAATATTAGTAATATTGATTATTAATGATAAAGTAAAATAATAAAATATTATTATCAAATTGTTTCTTACACGAAAATCATTCCAAAAATTTTCCCAAGCAGTCTTATCATTTTTTACTTCTTTCCAGGAAACAAATGGCTGATTGTAGTTTCCCTGAACCAATGAAGAAATGTGTGTCGATGCTGCTTTTTGGGGTTGAAAGCTACACAACAAAATATACGTCAAAAATATTACAAATAATATTAATAATATTTCTTACTCATCATAGTAAGGCATGATGACAAGTCTTTTAATTGCCAAAATGTTACTGGCGGATTTGCATCATTTTGTGGCGGAATTTTCCCTCAATAAATTATTGAGGGAAAAGGGAAAATTCCGCCTGTAACTTATTTTAAAATCTGTTTGTATTTGAGGCTTTTCTTGTAGTGAATACAATATTAATTTTGGTGGAACAGTCTGTAGAAAACATTCACCTGACTTTAAATGGAGCCCAACAAATGGACAATGAAATTGGACTATCAAATTAGTCGGTCCTTAAATCAAATACCAATTTTTTTTTAAAAGACAAACTCCAATTTTTACATTAATAATAACCTTCTTGAATATTGCATTAAAATCGTAAAAATCATATTTTTGGGAGCTTGTGCCAATTTTCGCCCAAGTGTGGGATACTAGTGCCCGGGCGTGCAGAGTTGGGCTCGCTTCTGCCAGCAAGATGTAGAGAATTCAATTAGAATTTGCCGCCAACACAAAGACTAGGGTTTTAGAGAGAAGCAATAGGGATTGTCTCTTGGTGGGCAAATGGCTATTGAATACATTTTGGGTAGTCTAAATTATTGAATCTCTTGGCTACGGGAAGAGATTCGCGAAAATGGTAGAATTATGATTGAATACTAATTTATGTAATTGTAACTCTTTGGGAATCTTGTTGCAACCAAACTTTTTGATATAGTGGAATGGAGGGACTACTTTCTCTCTCCCTATAGTAGGTTATTATTATTGTTTATCCGCTTGATTTTGATCACCGTTCTTTTGCTCCACACGTCAAGTTTATTATTGGTGTAATTTTAACAGAATTCACAACAAACCTAAAACAAACGGTAAAAGTTGAACTCACATCTAGAGAATATGAACATGAACAAACTATTTATAATAGAGGATTAAGACAAACAAAAACTACATAACATGGATGAGATGTTACCTTTCATAGGGTTGAAGAAACTAGATAAACTTGCACCACAAATATTGTCCCTTAAACAACCTACTTAATTAACTTTTTGGACCTTTACCCATCTGCAATAAATATACCCAACAAAAAGAGTGAATTAACTCTTCACGGAAATACCTAATTATTTATGTATGAGCGTGACTAAATGTGCATGATTCGTGTGTCCTTGTTTGCTTTTTTATTAGTCCCTCTCGTATAAAGTTGACTCCCCTTTTGTTTCATTTCTATACCAATAATCAAGCACCTTTACCTTTCACCATTAAAATGGCCACTAATGTAATTTTTTTAGTCGGCGGCTAGAAATTATATCCTTAAGGTGAATAAATGAGATAATCGGATTCGAATTTCAACCCCTACAAATATAATACGATGTCCAACCAATTGAGTCAAGCTGCATGGAACCACTAATGTGATATTTAAATATGCTATATTGCTATTAAATTTATAAAATAAAAAGAAAACATATATGTTTTTAAAGTATATAAGTACCCATTATGTTTATTTACACAAATTTTAGATTTTTTATGCTCTTGTACTATGTTTCTACTTTAGAGTTTAGACTATATTAATAGTAGCAATTACTTGTTCGACTGGCAACAAGAGAATTGGATAAACACGAAATGTATATTTACTAAATAAGACATTATTTTATTGTAAATGAAAGGAATGTTTATTCCAATTATTATGGCTTTATTATAAATAAAAGAATTTGATATAATGGTAAAAAGATACGTTCTAAATTGGAACCCAGTTAATATCATAAGAGAGATTTGATTTTGAAACTCTTTGTTATTGCTTCCTTGTAAGTGATATTTGAGTTTTAAGCTATATATTCTTGATATCATCTTCATTCTAGCCTTTTTTTTATTTTATTAAAATAGTAGTAATTATTATGGCATTAACTTTAGTATTGGATTAGTATCTGACAGAAGATCAACCATACAGAATCAATTTATTAAAACATTAGATAGAAAAATCTCAAGTTATTTATATATAACATTTAAAATCTGAAGTTCAAATTAAATAAACTAAATAGTATGAGCCTCCTATTGTAAAATTTTATTTCCGTAATAGAGAACGAATGTGACTCAGCATCTTGATCCTTTTACCATCAGCCATTTCAACAACATCTGGCAATCTTATTTGTGCATGGGAGAGTCCCATTTGTGTGACAAAAAATGGAAGCTTGATAGATTGTGTTTCAGCTAGTCATACCGTATCCAATTTGGACACAAAAAGTCTGTCAATTATCCGACGAATGTTTATGCGACCATTTACACATGAAATGACAAAAATTAAACAAACTAAAATTACTAAAACAAGAAAAAAACATAGAAGAGAGGTGTGAAACCTCACAAAGCTGAATGTCTCCTTTTATAGCAATTTTGGCTGCACATATGGCCAATTAAAATTGGTCACTTGACAGACCTTTGACTGATCCAGGAGACTTGACAGCCGACTGAATTGCTACTTAAGTAGCGGACGTCATTGACAAAATTTCTCATTTTACAACATCAAAGTAGAAGAGTAAAATGGAAAAAATAGGGCGTGTGAGAAACACGTAGGGTGGCAAAAGAAAATCTCCCCTTCTTAAACTAATGGATATGTCCATGCACGTCCAAACCCAATAAGCTATGCTCATCAGATCCATGTGCCGCTCGTTTGTGCAGGTCATATGGAATCGAAGCACGCGCAACTCACATCACTCATAATACGTCAAGCTGAAAAATGTGCAACTCATTTCATTATGTACAATAAAATATAACATGATAGACTATGAAACACTTATGAGGACCAAAACTTTTACAATATCAATAACAATAATAATTATAATCTTTTACTAGTATTGCTTACAAAAAAAGACTTCAAAAAGAAGATAGGTTTGCCTCTTCTTATTGCCTACCAACTACAGCTTCCCTCAATCATTATGAGGTGTACAAGTATATTATTGAGGCATGCCAAATGTTAGACATAGTGAAAAAGTATATTTGGAATTTCAAAATTAAGCAACATGAAAAGAACAATGAATCACCAAAAAATAAAAAAAGTTAAGCATGAGACAAGGGACTGAGTTTCCATTCATTGATGTTTCAATTAGATTCTCAGCTTGCCTTTGGATGCTTTTTGGTAACTGGAATGTACAGTACGGCAAAATGGATATTTTATGAATACTTATAAAAATGTCTTTTTTTCAATCTCACTTATTTTAACTTATTTTTAAAAATAAATACTACTATATTCTTTCACTGATTTCAAATATGATTTTATTTTACAGATTGTCGTTGTGCACACAAATATACTATAGTTGAACTTTCCACTGACACGAATTGTAACTTTGACTAAATTTTTGAGAAATTGATTATCATTTTTAATATGATTTGGATGGTATGCGCTTGGTAAATTTGGAAAGAGAGGAGTAATTGTTTATCTTAGCAAAATGTTATTTTCATTGATGATATTTTTGAGAGGGTGATTATCAATTCTTTGTGGTGGTTTAAGTCAAAGTTTTTGGGTTTTAGTTATGATTTTCATTATCGGAGGACAAATCTTCAATGTTGTTGATTTATTTTTTAGGAGAAAATTAATATGTGTCCTAAGAACACATGTCAAGGTACTTAATATAGAAAATTAGTCTTAAAAATTAAGCATTCAACTTTTTTAAAGCCAAAATATTGTTTTTTCTAAGACAAAACTTTCATTTTTAAATTCCTTAACACGTGTCTATGCTAAAAATACACCCGAAACATTTAATAGATATACTTAAAAAGGAAATTAAGGATAAAGTAAATACTATAAAGATAATTTTTTTTTTATATTTTTAAGATATTAAATGCACAATTTTTAAAATAAAACTTTCTTATTAGTATAGTTAACTAATGCCTCAAAGACCCCGTTTAACATTTTTCATAAATAAAGTAGAAATTATAAATGTGTTATTCTTATTTTTTTATGTCTCGGATTAAATATCTGGTCAATATGCTTTTCCACTCTTAAATTTCAATTTTAAAGACAATTAATGGAATAAAGTTTCCTAATTGGATTCAAGTCTATCTCGATTATTTAAACACCACCTTTAAGAATATGAACCAACAAGTTCAATTAGACTATTTTTAACGTGAAAGAAACATATTAACTAATTGACGAACAAAATTCAGTTCTAAAAAACTTTAGTCTCTATTTTTACGACATGTCTGAAGCATGTATGCTTCGGAATATTAGTTTATAGACATAATTTTTTTTTATCCATAAATTTTACACGCTTTTTCAGAAAGAAAAAAAAAATTCTGTCCCATTTCAATTCATTTCCATTTCTACTAGGTTTCAACTTTTTATCAACTTTCCTAATTTTCATCCTACTATTTGGATCAGACCACCGCCCAAATTACTATAGGACAAAAAATATGCTAGGTTGCACAAAACACAAACATTGCTAGTTTGCTACACTTTGGAATATTGCCAAGTTTCCACAAAGAACATGCATAGCTACATTTTGGAACTTGATAAAATCACATTTCCAATTCAATTTTATCCATGAAGAATAGTACTCATCTATTCCTTCTTGATTGCCAATTTTTTAGTCTTGATATTTGAAACTAATCAAAACTTATCTATAATTCCTAACTCAATTATCAAATGCAAAATTGTAAAAGCAGATATCTATAATATTCTGAGTTCGAATCGAATTTCATGTGATATTTATCATTCTGTCTACAGAAAAAACTTTAATAGACAAAAATATAGAGAAAAGAAAGGAGTATTCACTATACTATCCAATGTAATAATTAAGTATCTATCTAATGTAAATAAATTTACATCTAAATAAAAAAAAAAACAACACATCAAGTTGGATTTCCAACAAATGGTTGGAGTTCTTATCACACAAACATGAATCATGTTTCAATTCCAATTCAAATGTTGTTGTTTCAAACCCACCCAATTAACTCCATAATCTTCAACATTAACTCCATAATCTTCAACACCACCTTGAAACAAAACCTTTGATAAAACCCAAATTCTTTGATCTCCATAAACCACCAACAATCTTAACCAAAAAACACCAACCAATTGTAAGAATCAATGCTTGTAATTTTCCCACAATAAGCCCAACAAGAACAACCATAACAAGAATTGCATAACTTGAATTCCCAACAACAACAATTGTTTCTCTAGAACAAGTTATTCCACAATCATCATTTTTAATGTTAATCTCTTCTTTTTCTTTTTCTTTTTCTTCATCAACAACACATGAAATATTCTCTTTATTAATAATATTAATAATTTCTTTTTTCTCTCTCTTAGAACTACGAAATTTCTGAAGCTTCTTCACCATTGTTGCCTTAAATCTACCACTTCGATTACCTTTACCTCTAGTTTTCAATGAATTTTCCAATTCATTCTTTTCTTCAACAACTTCAATTTCATCGTTGACCCAACAATTTGAATCCAAATTCAAATTCGAATCCAAATTCAATAATTCAATTTCATCACCGGCGAAAACGGTTACAGGTTCACAAACCTTGTTTTCCTTACTACTAAATAGAACCTTCTGGAAACGAGATTTAGGCTTTAGATTCGAAACGACAATTTTCAATGCGTTTTCAAGAAACAGTAACGCAAACGCCGACACCGTGATCGCAACCGTTAATTCCTTAACACTAGCTGCCAAAATGATAACCGTCAACATCTTCACGGTAATTAACTTCGGATTTGAACCAATCGCTGAACTGAGTTTATTAACGGTAACAAAATCAACGGCGGTAGGGGATTCATCGGCGGCGGTTTCTCCGATCGGAGGATTCGGAATCGGAACTTCTTCGGAGAAAATTTCATGAATCGGTGAATCCAAAATCGGTTGAGGAAAAGTGACCGGAGACGGCGGTGGAGGAGGTGGTGGCGACGGATCAATGATTCCGGAGTAAACCGGTTTTTTGAAACTGGATTTTTTGAAGCGGTTACGGTTTTTAACGAAGAGATCGATGAGAGAAGTTGGAAAACCGGTTTGAACGACGAGAGAACTGGTTCGTTTGGGAGATTGAAAATCAGCGACGATTTGTGAAATTCGAGTTACTCTGTTTTTTTTCTTCCAAAGAAACGGCATGGTCGTTTTGTGAAAGGTTTGGAGTAAAACGACAGGGTTGTAATTGTGTGTTAGAATGGGTAGGGTTTAGGAATATGACATTGGTTTATAGAGAGAGAGAGAGAGAGAGAACGGTTACTATGGGGGAGAGATATAGAAGAAGGTGAGAGAGGCGCGTGAGTGAGTGGAGTGTGTGCATAAGAAAATGAAGGTTGGTTGTGAGTTGAAAATTTTGGACACTTTTGAAGTTTTTGAAGGGACTTTATTTGGTGTATTTTGGTTGTTGTATAAAGAGGGGTATAGCTGGATGGATGATGTTGTAAAATACTATATATGTGTACTATATATGGAGTACTATGTACTTAGACATACGTGGATGTATTTTTTTTTTCTTCTAGGATGTTAATAGCTAAATGGAATGGTCGGAGTTTGAACACAGATTTTTGCATAATATATACGATGTTTCTACTAATTGAGCAATGCTCACGGAGACATGTATGTATTTTTTACTTATTTATTCTTTAAATGTAGAAAAATGGTACCATTTCATAAACAATAAATAAAAATATTAAAAGGTTTGTCTCAAATATATAGACCGAAGCTCGAATTGAGATTCATTACTTATTAATTTTAAGGATCAATTTTTAATTATTATGCTAATTGATCAAAAATACAGTATATATTAAAGTTCCATTTAAGAGTTTGGAGGAGTGGAGAAAAAGGTTTAGTACAAAAATGAGTTATATGTTGTAAGGAGGTTGTAGTAGATCTTAATTGTCGATTTGAGATTTGACGATTTATATTTAATTTTACGTAGTAAAATAATCACAGTCATCAATTTAAGATTTGATGAGTCAGATTGTTACAAAATGTTTTGCATTATATTATAGGAAGTCTTGTTCTATTTTGAAAAGAGACAAAAGAGTAAACCGCTAAATTGGTCCCTGACTCTGTAACTCACTCTCAAATAGATCTCTAACTCTTCAATATCTCAAATTAGTCTCTGTCTCTGTCAAACGTTTCTCAAATTGGTCCATCCGTTAACTAAAAAATGCTATAAGTTACAAAACCAAAAATATAACCAATAAACAGAAGTTAACGGAGGGACCAATTTGACGGTCCACGTCAGCAGAGTTAACGGAGTCGGCAAACAAAAGTTAACAGAAGGACCAATTTGAGAAACGTTTGACAGAAACAGAGACTAATTTGAGATATTGAAGAGTCAGTAACCTATTTGAGAGTGAGTTACAGAGTTAGGGACCAATTTAGTGATTTACTCAAGACAAAATGATAGAAATCTTTTTATCTTAAGAGAGTATATTTTGTAGAGAATGATTATGATTAATATGTTTTAAATTTGTATAGTATTATAACGACATAAAAATATTATGAAAATTTTATCAAAGCCTTCCAAAATCTTTCTCCAATACATTGAATTTTCCCAAATTTTGAAGATTTTGTATCATTAAAAGAAATCGATAAAACACAAATACTTCTTCGTCCCAAAATATAAGAATCAGTTTGACTAATGCACGTATGCTAATGTACAATTTTGATCACTAATATCTTTAATTATTTATTAGTAAAAATTATAAAAACTATTTTGAAAATACTCATCAAAACAAATCAAACAAGATCGTATATGTTAATATTTATATCTATATATTATTAAAAAAATATAATCAAAACAAGATTAGTGAATAATGTCATTTAGTCGAAACTGGTCTTATAAATAAGACGGAGGGAATACAATACGAGTATATGGAAGTCATTTTGGCCTATTAGTGCTTTTGAGAGAAAAATAAACCCTATAAAGTCCTACGTTCCATGCATTTTGTCCTTTTTTGTTTTTCTTTCTCTTCTTCTAAATTAAATGCCCCTCCTTTTCCCCTATGTAAAAAAAAGTTTAAAAATAAATATGGAAAAATTGTAATTGAAATTGGAAATGGAAAATCTAATTTCCGTAACTAGAAAGGCCGTACTTTTTTACGGTTACTAAATAACGTCAGTTTTTTTATCTTTAGATCTATAATTACTTTTTTTTTGACTAATTAGATCTATAATTATTATTTAAGTAACGTTTGGTCTTTTAATTTTCATATGAATTTAATCATATCTCTTGACATTCACTCATAATTAAACGTTTTATTTTTAAACTCATAATTAAACTTGATCGTAACATATTATAAGAGTGACTGTTGTGTCCGAGGAGGATTATTTAATATGAAAATAAGTGATATGGAGGTTAATTTTCACTCCCAGCAAAAAAAATTAACAAATGTAGCACTTACTATGAACCATTAAGATTGAGACCGCTAATGACAAGAGATTTGAATTGTATGCATCAGATTTTTAGTTTGATCTTTAGCTCATTGTAAAGAAAATAACAGTGACATTGACTATTTCAAAAATAAAAAGTGGATAATTTTTTGGGGAAAAGAAAGTAGATAAATGTTTAGTTATATTTTTTAACAAAAATAGATTTTGCGTTTGAAATACTAATACTAAGAAAGATAAACATTTCACTTCAAACATGATTTATTTATTTTTGTGCAAAAATAAATTATTCACCCACCGTGGGGCTCGAACCCACGACCACAAGGTTAAAAGCCTTGCGCTCTACCAACTGAGCTAGACAAACTTCTTAAATATTTGTGTTTATTTACGACAGATAATATTTGATTTAAGAATTTTTCAATTTTTTTTAAGGAGTTGATCAATCCATTAAATTTTTCTATAAGCTAATTTTATTTTTATTTTAACTTTTCTTCTATTTAAAAAAATGAAGGACAAAATATAAGAGCGACTCTTCTCACAATAATAGTGACTTTTTAGAATTTTGAAACCATAATTAGGAGTTGTATTCGCTCTCACAATTTGAATTTTGAACATTCTAATTGTTTTTAGTTTTAAATTTTGAAAGAAAAAATAGAAGTCATTATTTTCCAAGAGATTTGTGTTACATGATACTATCATCCTCGAAAAAGATTCCCTCCAATACATTTCCTTCTGCAATAGTGGAATCTCATCCTTTGATGTTATTATTCTTGCAATTTTCTTTTTATTAAAATGGATGGACAGGATTTAACTGGATCTCCTCCGGTGGATAATCCATGGGAGAGAATCCGGAGTCCTATCATCCTAGTGTATATATGAAGGAAAATTAACGAAGATTTGTCAAATTATAAAGTAAGAAAATATGAAGGACTAAATTCACAAAAAAGATGGAGAATAAAGTCGCACAATGTGTAATATTTAATTTAATAGGCTAAAAGTGTAATTAAGTTTTTTTTTCAATTTGTTTTCAATTTTTCCTACTTAAAAATTTACAAAATAATTGATCTCCAAAAATTATATGCAGAAACACTATCAGGTGAATTAAACTCAATCTAATTCAACTCAATCTTTTTCCAATGAACTACCTAATTAGAAAGAAAACAAACTATTATTTTTTTGGTACAAAGAAAACAAATTATTTTATACAATAATAATGATAATGACTTAAGACTCAATAGAATGCAACTTTGTGGAAAAAAACCGATTTACCTCATCTAAATCTAAATATGTTGTGTCGTAAGTATAATTCAATTGATAACTGTCTAATTTAATTTGAATTATAAGAGCTTGAGTTTGAAATTAAATTTTTAATTTCTTTTTCACACTTAAAATGTGTCAATTTGTCCCGTGAGCTTAGCTCAGTTGGTAGGGACATCGCATTATATGTGCAGGAGTCCGGGTTCGAACCCGGGACACTCCACTTATTCACCTTTAAGGTGGATTTTCTAGCCACTAGGCTACTTGACAAAAAAAAAAAAAAGTGTCAATCTAACTAATAAACTACTGAACAAAAATATTTTTAAACTCATATAAACTTTGTTTTTTCTTCACCACAGTATTAGATACACTTAACCGTCTAATCTAATTTGGAGTTAGTTCTGACATCAATTAGCTTCAGCCCCTCTCAATCGTAGTTGCAAAACCATATTTCTTCCTACCAAATCAAGCATCAATTACTATTGTACCAACTAACGATTGGTAACTCGCATAAATTTGAAGATAAGTTTTTACAAATGATGATCATATATTTTACCAACAAAACATATATACGTGTTACACTAGATTAGATGTGTAATTGAGAAGTTAATCCACGTTTTAATGTTGTAGCAATATGTTTAATGTAACTTCATTTTATTATTACAATAATAATTTAGCAAACTGATATTGACTTGATTGTACGTAGCTTTATTATAAGCCGCCTAATATTCAATATTACGCGCATTCGTTTTCGACTATCTCTATAATATAGTCAAAGATAACACTATCATCCATTATAATTGGTTCCTTACAAGAAAAAAATAATTTAAGATTGTGTTCAATAATTTAGCAATATGAAAAAGAGAAAAACCAAAAACAAAAGATTGCAAAATAAACTTTACAAATGTTACGGAAAGAAAGTGCCACTATGCACATTCAACAACTATATTTTTTTTTGTATATTTTTGTTTTTTTAAGCACTTTCGTTTTAGATAATAGTAGTAGTACAACAAAATATTACTCCATCCGTCCCAAAATAACTGACCTATTTTTGACTTTGAGTACTATTCATATGATTTACTTTGACTATATTTTTCTACTAATATATATATATGCAAATATTAGCATATGAGATGTTGTTTGATTTGTCTCGATGAGTACTTTCAAAATATATAATTTTTATAATTTTTAATAAATATAATTTAAGATATTAACAATTAAAGTTGAACATTGGCAAACGTGACAGTAATCAACTAAGTCAGTTATTTTGGGACGGAGGGAGTACACTTTTGATAGTGATTGACTATAGTATATAATTATTTCCACTACATAATGAACACTAGGTGTTGCCTAATAATAATTGGAGGAAAATATATAATTGTTTAATAGGACCCATTTCACTGTTGATAAAATTACAAATAGGCATGCTTATATTAAGAAAAAGAACCAAAAAAGGATTGACTTTTGGGGTCCATAAAGTAGGATTAAGACCTAAAGAGAAAAGTTAAGCCATAAGATTGAAATTATCTAATGTGATTATGGCTTGGTGTGTGAGTGAGTGACAGTGGGGTTGGTGGGGTTCCCAGGCAAGTTCCTAGAAAAAAGTATCATTTTAATTTTTAAGACAATATAAAATTTAAGATATTAGATTATAACTACAAAGTTTTCATTGCAAGGTACTAGAATCTATCGTTTCGGACAATTCATTATTTATATTTATATATTAAGTCTAATAGTGCTAGGCATAAGAGAGTTTATTGAAAAAACAAAGTCCCACATTGATTAAAGTAAGATTTGACCGTAGTTTATAAAGATGACATTTCTCACATTACAAGTTGCTTTTTTAAGGTTGAGTTAAGTTAAACTTCCAATAAACTCCAACAACACAACTACACATTCAATACCCAACCTCACGCCTAGCGTGGTCCTGAGTCAAATGACCACATTGCAGTCCTTAACCCGGCTCTGATACCATGTTAGAAATTAGTTTTGTGTTTAACTCATCCTCACAAAACGGGCTTGCAAGGTGCGAATTTTGCCCTTATTTTATAAACACATATTCATGTCATCTTGCAACCGATGTGAGACTTATTTAACACACCCCATTGCGCCAAACACTATGGGCTTGGGGCGCAGATACAAATGGTGAATGACCCAATCAAAAATTGATAGCATGCAGCCCAACGGATTGTGAATGAGGCTCTGATACCATGTTAAATATGCTTGGATCTCATCCCAAAAGCTACCTCAAAAGGTAAAATTGCGCTCACATATTTATAACTGCACTGCACTGCTGGATAAGTTAACTAGGTCTTGTTGTTAACCACATGGAATCCATTTTCTACTTACAAAGGTTATTAAGGTAATGTAAATGGCAAGTGATAATGATTGGGAAACATATGAATGAAAAGCACGTGGAATCATATGGAGTTTGAATGAACTTTAGTTTCGTGCTTAGAGAGAAAGTGGTTCATTGTCTAATTCATTCATACCCTAGCTTCTGTATTTTGACTGATATTTCGTCGTCTCACTTCATTTGGAATTTTCCTATTGGCTCAATTTAGTTTCTAGTGGCATTAGATTTTTTCTCTGTAATAATGATTGATACAAAATAGTATTAGTGTTTCAGATTGGACTAAGGAAGGCCCATACTATAGATTCCATCTCATAAAGACCAGTTCTTGGGTCTAGTCAACGACTCAAGGTTGAAGAATTTTCGTCATGAATCTCCATTCAACAAAAAAAAAATAGATGTTCTCTCCATTTTAAAATGAATGTAGTTTATAGTTTTGAACACAAATAAAAAATTGTAAAAATGTTGTAAGAATATACTACATTTTTAATAAACTGATCTTATTAATGATGTGTATTTTGCAATCACAAATGTAAAGTGAAATATATAATTGTTTTAGTACAACAAAAAAGTTTTACATAACTTTAAGTTCAATGATAGTTTATATTTAATATTCACACTCCTCACTTCATTAATACACTTTTTACAAAGAATAAAATCGTGATAATTTATACAATGGCCAAAACGAACAATATCCCGAGATGTGGTGGACATACTTGAAGGTGAAACAGAACATTGACACAAAAGTAGTTGGCATAAACTATATGCCCGCCAATTAGTTTCGACTGACGGCAATTATTCCAGTACATCTAAAAAGTTCTACATTGCTTGAAAGTCGAGATCAAGAGTGCTTTATATATAATATTTACAGTTCTCAACCTACTGAGACAAATTTTACAAGGACAAAACCGTACAATGTAAATAATAATATATAATATTTAATTCTAGTGAGAATAACATTCATTTATAATTTTTTTTTTACCGCCAAAGTGAAACTCATAAATAGAGCAAATAGTTGTCTCTCACTCACTTTAAACTCTTAGTTACTTTTTATGAAAAATAAAATCTTATTTATGACTTCACATAAATTGTTTGTAGATACATCAACGTCGTTGAAAGCTTTACTCCGCCGTTTTTTACCGTGCTCCTGTACTTTCACCGGCCTATCGAGATTATTTAAGTTTGAGAAATGCTAGATGTCCCGAAAATTAGGGGGGTGTATTGGATTGAGATTTCAATGGATTTTAAAAGACTTTTTTATGTTAAAAAATTCTATTGGTATTCAATCAAGACTTTTATAAAATCAAATCAAATCTTGTGGTATTCAATTAAGACAATTAAGATTTTTTTTTCAAGGCAATGAAATCCGCTGTTATTCGATTGAGATTTCTCATGACTTATAAAATGTCACTTGGTATTCAAAAATCAACGGATTTTGGTGGAGTCATTCATGTAGTGGATTTCGTGAGACTTTTTAGTTAAAAATACACTTGAGAGACTCTTCCAACAATCTCACCAAAAACCTTGAGACTTTTTCAAACTCTCCAAGACTTTTTTCTTTTCAAAGTTCATCATCACTGTACCAGAAAATTTTTCTTCTCCTTTTCTTTCTTCACTTTTATCAAATATGGTTTTTGCAAGTTTTCTTTTTTAACAAATTCTGCAACTTTTTTTCATATTGGATTCAACACTTTTGGTATTTCTTGTGTTATTCCGGTCATTGAAGTGAGTTATGCAGTTGGTTAACAATCAAAAATTACATTTTTTTTATATACGTGATTCACTTGCTCCATATGCTTTCTTTTCCAACATCGTACGTACTGAAAAAACACAGAACTTTACATCGTATTTTTTTTTTATTGTTTTGGATTCCCAAAAAAATATATTTTATTTATTTATTACTCTTAATAACTTTTTTATTAAAATTTATTGAGTCTTTTGAAATTTTCCTAATATATATTGAGTCTTTTGAAATTTTCCTAATATATAAAGTATTATGAAATCTTGATTGTTTCAAAAAAAAAAAAGTCTTTTTAAAAAAATCTCTCAAAATCCATTCAAATCATGTGTCAAAAATCTTGATTGTAAAAAGTCTTTTGAAAAAAATCTTTTAAAATCTCACAAAATCAATATAATCCCACAAAGTCTTTTAAAATCTTCAAGATTTTTTTTGTCAAAATAGTCTTTCACGATAGGTTCACGAAACAAGTGGCATCCAAATTTGCTTATTTTTGCTGACACACACGCCTGTTTAATATTACAAGTTTCTCTATCCAATTTTGTTTTTTCTCAGTCCCACAGCCACAGTTCCATGGCATAAGATTTGAGCTTTCATCATAACTCTATCATGCCTTCCTCCTTTAGATCTATCTCCCTCTCTCGACTCTCCATCTTCATCTCTCTCACCCCTTGTGATGTAGTAGTGATATTTTGAGCCATATTACAATCCTACTCCTTATTTTGTTTTCACTATAATATATTTATAGGGTTTGTCTAAGCTTTTGTTAAAATTTGATAATGGGTACCAGATGTGTATGTTGATTTGAAGGGGACATGCAACCCTTCCTTAATCTTGTTATTTTCATTTGGAATTGGAATTGAAAATGAAAACCAATTAATTTGGCCATACTTGTCTCTCTGTTTGCATAATTTGGCCAGATTTGGGGTGGAAATGGCTTTTAAGCATAATGGGGTGCTTATTTTGATTTAGTGGGCACACCACAGAAATTAGCGGAAAAAAGAAAAAGAGTAAAAAAATGTGGCGTTCGTGATAAATTCGGGAAATTTATTTCGGGAGATATAGCACAACTCTTTAAGTTTTATCGGAGTTCCATATTGTTATATATGATTTTGTGGATCTTTGATGCAGTGACATTGTTACGACCCTTTTAGGTGGTTAAAAATTTTGAACTTTAATTAATAATTATGATAATATATATTAAAAAATTATATTGTCCTTAATTTACGGTGTATTATACTCTATAACTTTTCTATACACTGTTTTATGTTTCAAAATTATTGAATAATCCTCATTATTGATCAGTGATCACATCTCTATCAATATAAGTCACAATGCAATTTAAAATTCGGTGACTGAAATTAGTTTGGGTTTTGGTAGCTAGTGGTGAAAAAAGAAGAAGATTCAAAATGCAAAATATATAAAAAAAAAAATATTGTCCAGATATTTTTTAACTTCATATAGTTTGGTTTCTTACAATAGAGTGTGGCTCCGGCACTGCTTAGTTAGATGCACATATGTGGTTTTTTAAAACTTTCTTTTATAAAAAAAAAAAACTTTCTTTTGATGCAGATGCACTTATTTGAGTTAATTTTTTAAATAAATTTAAGCTATTTAACATAGATCTTCTTTATATCAATTATGAATGAGATGAACTGACAAAGTGTCCAAAATTAAGGTAAAGGAGTTTAAAAATTGAGAGAAATTCAAAAAAGTAATAGTAATAATTTAAAGATACTCGCTCATCATGTGTTCATTTCTTGCAGCATGTTCGGATCTCTGTGGTCTCTTGTCAGTTTTTGGGTTGGTTCGGCTCCGGTGACAGCTCAGACTCTCTCGGATCACTTTGTTCAGTTCACGACTTCGACATGTGGTACTCGAGCGCGTCGTTCTTTTATGCAACTCATATGGCTGGCTTGCGTGTGGGTTGTGTGGACAGAGAAATCATAGGCTCAGCAAATTCTTCACTTCATATGTTGGACAAGATCAAAACTTTTTCCTTTCGGTGGTTGACGGCGAAGAGTTGTACTTTAGCTTTAAACTATCATAGTTGGTGGTCTAGTCTTATGCTTTGTTTGAGCCTTGTTTAACATCCTGTTTAGCTTTTTGGGTTTGTACGGTGACTTACTTGTAACTCTACTTTAGTTTCCTTGGTACGCCTTGTGCTGAGGAGACTCCTTGTTCATAATATATATCTCATTTTGACTTGTTCAAAAAAATAATAATTTAAAGATACTTAAATTTATTGAAAGGTCAACCAATTATCTAACCACTTAAATCATTATTTTTTATGAGTCTCAATAACATATCAAATGATTTTCGATTTTTATTTTATTTTTAAAACTATAGATAATTTATATGATATAAATTTTCAATCCAACGGTGAATTTTGAAAATTCGTCTTATACACCATGATAAACTTGGTGGACTTGTGCACCATAGACTTGGCCAACTAGTTATGAGATTATCGCCATTATTTTGAAGATTATAGTATGTTTCACTGTGATGCAGCTGTTATTGTTAATATTTAGAATATGATAAAGATGACTTGAGAGCTCACTCTCTCATTTTCTTAGGGAAGGAAATTTTATAAGTGCAATTCTTCTAGCTAATTTAAAGTGCAATTCTTAAGGAACAATGATAAACTTGTTATATGGAAATTCTCCCCGTAAACTTGAAGATTATTCATCTTACTAATATTGTAAGAGGGCTTCATCCTCGAGCCTAGTTCTTTTGTTTTTTTCTTCTTTTTTTTACCAATGTACCAAAAAGAAAATAGTAGTAGTATATACTATGAACATTGTCTGCTTCTTTTATCACCCTACTTACTTCTCGCACGCTCTACATATACTTTAACCTTCATATAAAAGGTGCCATATCAACCAACTCCATATAGCCTTCATACAAGTGTTGCTGGATTAATGGTGTGAAAAATGAAAGATTAATGATCACTTTTAAGGTGGGTGGGTGTTAATTCATATTGGTTGATACAATTAGATGGTAGTCATGTTAGTTAAAGAGTAGGTATGTTTGTTTAATTAGTTGTTGAGTGGTTAAAGTTCACAGTGTGATTCTATGAATATCAATAAAGTGCAATGTCTATTATAATAAAATTCATTATAACAGAGTGGCATGCTCAAAAGAAACTTGAGGGATTCTTGAAAACTCGTATGTAGGGGCTGCCAAGCCAAAGAAAGTGATGCTTCAAATCCTACAAAGGGAATATGAGTTGTTGCTGTTAAAAAGGATTTACTGTATATATAAAAACAGAAAACGAATTTTTCAAACAGAAGGCAACGAATAAATTGTTGGCTGAGTCGCGGACTAGGTCGCTTTCTTTAAGACGTTTCGCGGAACTACTCGAAAAGGTGCAGTGTAGTATATCGACCGCGAAGTCCCCAGGATAAAACAACCGTTTTTCAAAGAAAATACCGAAGCACTACTGCACTGCAGTGATCAGACAGAATTACACCAATATGGTTCGAAACTACGAACCACTCTAATTGATATACAAATATCAATTCTATACGGCAACAACCGTTCGATAATTGAAACAACAAAAATATATCGAAGAAGAAAAAAGAGAGAAGAAAAGCAGAGTATTCTCAGTACGAAGAGAAAAAAGAAGCAAACTGTAACTGAAGAAATAAATCAGGATTTATAGGGCAAGTGGGAGCTGGAATCAGAGCGATTTTGCCCAGTCAAAGGGAAAACGTGGGCGAGATTTGGTCTACTGCACATTTGAAATGTGCGAAAAATAAGGGACACGCGTGTAAAGAAAATTAATTAAAATTTTCTTTTTCTTTACATTAAAAAAAAATTAATATATCACATGACCCAAGCCCAGGCCCGGCCCGGACGGTGGCGCGCGCGTGTGATATTCGATATGGTGTGCGGTCTCCCTTTCATACAAAAGTGGGTACTCCAAGGGCACACCCTTAGTGGTCACTTTGTAGTATATAAACACTACCATGAAGTGTGTTCTTAGCAATGTGGGACTCAAAAGAGTCTTTTTTCAATTCACACTACACATGGTTCTAACACTTTGTGTTTACTTCAATACCAAGTTTCCTCCATATACTCATCATGTTCCAACAGTTGCAAATGGAGAGCAACGAAGAAGTGTCAAGTTTCTAACGAATCAGATGAAGGGAGTGGTGAAATGCTATTTGATCATACCATTATGGAGAAAACTGAAATTGCTGACTTTACAATTTGATCACATAATTGTTGCAATCGAAGAATCCAAGAATCTTTGTAGAAATGGAAGCGGAGGATCTACAAGTATATTTTGAAAGAGCTCAAAACTAACGTTGCCAGCTCAATAGAGATGTGAATGCAGCAAGAACTAGAAGGTAAAGGTAATGGAAGAATTTAGAGGCAAAATTTCCTACAATCAACGAGGTGGTCGTGGAAAATTTGAACAAAGTGCTAGAATTTCTCACTATCACAAAGGTGAGAATAGTGACAATTCTCGAGGAGGCGTTAGTAGACCACTTAGAGGAGGAAGTAGTTAGAGGGAGATGAAAGAAATATGACAAAAGTAATATTCGGTGTTATAATTGTAAAAAATATGGCCATTTTACGGATGTATAATACTTCAATGATAAGAGAGAATTACATGAAGATTAACCCAAGTTGTTTCAAGAAGATGAAGAAGATCAAATTTTGTTAATGGTCACAACCAAAGAGGAGGAGAAGATTTCAAATCAATGGTACCTACACACAAAGTATTCAACTCATATGACTTGTCACAAAAGATTGGTTTATGAATCTTGATAAATCAAGAAAATAGATTGAAGTTTGTAGATGACAATATTTAAGTGCTGTATGCAAAATGATAATCCAAAGAAAATATTACAAGCAATCTATGATATCATAAGTGTTGTACTATGTACTAGGTATGAAGAGTAGTCTTCTAAACCATGGTCAATTATTTGAAAAAGGCTACAAAATGATCATGAAGGATAATGAACTAAAGGTACACAATGACAAGAATAAATTGATTCTTCAAAGCCCCTTTGTCTAAAAATACAACTTTCAAAATACAAATTAATACTCAAGTGCAGCACAACAAATGCATTAGCTATGAGTAGAGAAGAATGAATATGACATTATAGATTTGTTCACTTAAATTTCAGAGATCTATATCTCCTAAACAAATTAACAAGACATAATGAGTAAAAAAAGTAAAGGACATAGTAAAGGGAAGATTTATACATAGATACGTAGAATAGATTTTCTTTTACTAAACATAGAATAGATTTAGTACATATTGATGTATTTAAATTATAATATGGATTAAATATAGGAAAATGCTAAACAGTGCTATCAGGGCATTGGTTAAACATATAAATAAAGAAATTTTGTCTTGCAACTTGTGCATTCAATACATTGAAAGTATAAAAAGTCATTTTATCAACATTAACTTTATGTTTTATTTTATTTTTGTTATGCTTAAAAAGTACCACGGAGCACTATTTATCATGACCCTTAAATATATAAATTTTTATTGATCTTATATGTATGTTATAAAAAATATCCGATTTGAGTATGTGACAGCGTTAAAATTAGGGTCATGCGAACTATTGTCCTTGTGACACTAGTTAAGGAAACAAAAGAGGAAAATTTTGTATTGAAAACAAATTTTTTTATACTTTAAAAATATTGACAACACAAATACCAAAATAACTTTTCTATATTTGTTTTTCTTAACTAGTGCCCGAACACTAGTTAACAATTTTCTTAAAATTATTAGAAAGAATTTATCGTCTATTTGAATTTTACAAAATTTGAGAATTGAGTCTCTACAACTGCGTGTAAAAAATATTTCATTTTAACAAAAAAAAATGGTAAATAGTGCATACTAGTCCTTGACCCTTGCTTATGATGAAAATTTAGTAAGAGGAAATAGTCTATGTCCTGAGATATTTTCAAATGAAAAAGAAATATTTATTTTTAGAAAATGCTAAACAGAGTCTCAGACACTAATTAAAATATGTTGATAAGGAAATTTTATTTCAAAACTTGTGTATTCAATATATTAAAAATGCAAAAAGTTACTACTTTTCCGTCGTTAATTTTGTCATTGATTTCTATTTTTAATATGTTTAACAAGTGTTTTGGGGGCCTATTTAGCATAACATTTATTTTTATAGGGAGAACCACAGTTTAATTCTGCAACCTTGTTCGGGGTATGAATGAAACCACTTAATACTAGAACTGACCTCCGATTAGAGATGACAATTTGACCCATACCCAGTGGGTATCCGCAGAAAATACCCACAACGGGTAGGGTAAAAACCCGCATTTTGGGTACGGACACGGGTATGGGTAATTACCCACAAAAATGAGCGGGTATGGGTGCAGGTACGTGTACCTTAATACCCACCCCGCCCCATACCCATATAATATATATATATATATATAGATATTTATTAATTTAATTTATATTATTATATAAAAGTATATGTATATTAGTTTTAAAAAATACACACACTTGTGTAAAAATAAAATAAAAATACAAACACTGTTAAACTATTATCGATGTTTTTAATAAAAGTGTTTATTTATAACATAACCAAACACAATGTGAATATGTCAATAGAGATATGAACTTTAACATGAGATTAGTAGTAATTTTGTTTATAATTTTCATAGTTCGACATTAAAATCTTTGAATTTTCTTTGAATTTTATTAAAATAATATGATATTTTATAATTGATCGATTAATTCTTCGCAAAAATACGGGTAATGGGTACGGGTGCAAAGTTTGTTATCCACGCGGATATGGAGACGAGTACAGGTATTTTTTCAAACTGCGGGTATGAAGTAAAACCCATCCCATTGCCATCCCTACCTCCGATCGAATTAGATTATGCTATTCAATGAACCAAACTCTAACCTTGAAAAAAAAAAATTGATACGTTTGACAACTTACAAGTGAGAATAAAACGATTTCCAGGATAATATGATGAGTTATGACATCACCCAGATCAGCACCTACGAACAACTTTCATTCATTTCCTTCCAAAAATACCCTCAAAACAACCACAAAACTACCCAAAAAACCCCTCCCCTTTAAATTCTCCCCACCATTAACTCACTCTTCCATTTATTCCTTCAAATTAAATCAATCAAACACCATTATACCGTTCCTTCCCTCCATTCATCAAAACCCTAACTCCATTTTCCATCAAATCATTTTCCCGAGAAAATCATCAAAATGAGAGAAATCTTACACATCCAAGGTGGACAATGCGGTAACCAGATCGGCGCCAAATTCTGGGAAGTAATTTGCGACGAACATGGAATCGATCACACCGGAAAATACAACGGTGATTCTGAACTGCAACTTGAACGAATCAATGTCTATTATAATGAAGCGAGTGGTGGAAGGTATGTTCCACGCGCTGTTCTTATGGATCTTGAACCTGGCACTATGGATTCGGTTAGATCCGGTCCTTTTGGTCAGATCTTTCGTCCTGATAACTTCGTTTTCGGTCAATCTGGTGCCGGTAATAATTGGGCGAAAGGTCATTACACCGAAGGCGCTGAGTTAATTGATTCAGTTCTTGATGTTGTTCGTAAAGAAGCCGAGAATTGTGATTGCCTGCAAGGTGAGTTTGTTCGTAGATTCATCCTTTTTATTTTTATCGATGTTGAATTTGCGTTGTAGTCGAGAATTGTGATTGCCTGCAAGTAATTTAGTTCGCGGATTTATCCTTTTTGTTTTAGTGACGTTGAATTTATGTTGTTTTTGAAGTATTTTGTCAATTTTGTTTGCTGATTTATCCTTTTTATTTTTAGTGATTAGTGATGTTGAATTTGTGTTGTTTTCGATGTATTCTATTAATTTGAAGAAATTTAAACGATTAAGATTTTTGTTTGGATTTGCGTTGTTTCCGATGTATTCTATTGATTTGAATTTGCGTTGCAGCCGAAAATTGTGATTGCCTGCAACTGCAAGTAATTTTGTTCGCAGATTTGTCCTTTTTATTTTTAGTGACACTGAATTTATGTTGTTTTTGACTGTCAAGTTTGTTCGGTTCATAGATTTATCCTTTTTAATTTTTAGTGATGTTGAATTTGTGTTGTTTTCGATGTATTCTATTAATTTGAAGAAATGTAAATGATTATGAATTGTTTTGGATTTGTAGGATTTCAAGTGTGTCATTCTTTGGGAGGTGGGACTGGTTCTGGAATGGGAACACTTTTGATTTCGAAGATTCGAGAAGAATATCCGGATCGTATGATGTTGACGTTTTCAGTGTTTCCTTCGCCTAAGGTTTCTGATACGGTTGTGGAACCGTATAATGCTACACTTTCTGTTCATCAGCTTGTTGAGAATGCAGATGAATGTATGGTGTTGGATAATGAGGCTCTTTATGATATTTGCTTCAGGACTTTGAAGCTTGCTACACCGACATGTAAGTTTTGTAGTTTTTGTTTTAATTTTGGTGTGATTAAATAATTAATGCTGTTTTCTGTCATGGTGTGTGATGTTGTATGAGATGAAATGTAAATTCAATGTTTCAGAGATTCGAATAAGAAGATTAACTCAAATTTTTTATAGAGATTAGATTAGAATGTTATGATGGTTAGTATAAAGCCGAATAGAATTAGGAATATATGCAGCAGAGAAAAAGTTGGGATATATCTGTTAAAAAAATTGGTTAAACCTATCTCTTGATGGAGGTTAGATTTTTAGAATTTAGATTTAGAGACACATCATGAAAAACTATTGGTAAAACTTAAACATGGTTCACAATGGAGCATTATAGGATTGTTTGATTGGTTAGTTAACCCTGCATGTTTAGAAGGATTTGGTTGTTGATGTTGTTATGCGGCTTTTGTGTATTAATGTATGTATTACCGTTTTTTATGGAGGTTGAGGAAGACCAGGAAATTTTTTGAATCAATTTATTGAGAAGAATTTAGAGTTAAATGATTTGTCATTTAGAGATGATTCATATAGCTGATGTTAACAAGGAAAGGCTTTTTGTTGTTTTGATGCAATGCAGCTTCTTGTTAATGTTATTCCCATTTTTTTTGTTGTTGTTGCTACAGATATATTGACATTAAATAATAATTGATATATTGACATGGTTTTCAATTCAATTTACAAATTAAATTTGGATTAAACACAATTATATTGATGGGACTGTGAGAGGAAGTGGGTTTAGGGTCTTTGTTCTTAGTTCTTACTCATTGCCGGTGGTTATTGTTGTTAAGCTTCTGCTATCAATTTGGTTATCCAGTCACTGTCTCTAAATGAAATGCATTTTACTTTATTAGTTTATTTGCAATTTAGTTGAAAGTTCAATTTTCAGTTTCTTTTTCTTGATTTTGTTATTTCAGTTGGTGACCTTAACCACCTCATCTCCGCCACCATGAGTGGAGTTACTTGTTGTCTACGTTTCCCTGGACAACTAAACTCCGATCTTCGTAAGCTTGCTGTCAATCTTATCCCATTCCCACGACTCCATTTCTTCATGGTTGGGTTTGCACCCTTGACATCAAGAGGATCCCAGCAATATCGTGCTTTGACTGTACCTGAATTGACACAACAGATGTGGGATTCCAAGAACATGATGTGTGCTGCTGATCCACGCCATGGCCGTTATTTGACCGCCTCAGCAATGTTCCGTGGTAAGATGAGCACAAAGGAAGTTGACGAGCAGATGATCAATGTGCAAAACAAGAACTCTTCATACTTTGTTGAGTGGATACCTAATAATGTGAAATCCAGCGTCTGTGATATCCCACCTAAGGGCCTTAAGATGGCATCTACTTTTATTGGTAATTCAACTTCAATCCAAGAGATGTTCAGGAGAGTTAGTGAGCAGTTCACAGCTATGTTCAGGCGCAAAGCTTTCTTGCATTGGTACACTGGTGAGGGAATGGACGAAATGGAATTCACTGAGGCTGAGAGTAACATGAATGATCTTGTTGCCGAATACCAGCAATACCAGGATGCAACTGCTGATGAAGAAGAGTACGGGGATGAGGAAGAAGAGGAGGATGCTGCTTAACGCGTCTTTATGATTTGTCAATATTGTTTCAAATATAGTTGGCTTGAGCGAGTGATATATGTTTAAATTGTGAAGAGTCAAATTAGATTGACTCGTTAGTGTGTATGTTTGTATTATATACTAATTGTTATTGTCTAAACTGGGGTTTGTTGACAATGCTTTTGTTTGAGATTAATCATGGGTGTTTGTAATGGGTTACATGTTAATATCACCAAAGTAAAATGTTCTTGTTTGCTTTTGTAACCTTGGCCTTTTCCTTTTCAATGTGTTGATTGTACATAATTACTACCTTGTCTTCAAATTTGGAAATTGAGTTAAGTCTGTCTTATGTCAAAATCATAGTTGAAGGTTCAAAGTCCCAAATAAAGTTCGAAACATCCTATTCCATGTATCTATCTTGTCCAAAAAAACTCCTTTAATTAATTTCAGTAAGAAAATAGCTTCTTAATTTTGTTCATTGGAGCTTTGGAGGTAACAAAAAATGAAATGTTTCAAAATAAAAATTCATGCTAGTGCAATTGAGGCTGAAGAGCTTGTGGAGGATTAAAATGAGCTATTATTTTTATAAAATGATGATTGCGGAGCATAAAATGGAAGATTTTTGCTGTGTTTTATCTATTATTATCATTTTACTTATTGTTCCGGTCACTTCGCTTGAGAATCGAAACTAATGGTAGTTTATATACATCACACATACTCAATCCATTGAGGCTACATGTGACGCACTTTAGGGTGGAACTGAACATTGATCCTAGGAGGGGGTAGATGTTACATGCCATTTAACCCCTTAGCCTCGACTGAGGGGCAACTATTCCGGTACAATCAAAAGTCCTACATTGCTTAAAAATCTAGATTAATGATAGTTTATATATAATATCCACATTGGGTTCACAAGCGGTCTAAAGTAAACAATATCTCAAAATCTAATAGGGCGCATTTTAGAGATTTGCACGTTTAAATAAATGGTTAAAAGTTTAAATATTGACACTCATGAAGAAAAATTGGTCAGGATCGCCGGAAGATATATTTTGTGTAGAAAATGAATAGCATTTCATTTTTTTCAAAAATAAAAATGAGTAGCTATTTTCCTAATGTCCCCCCCTACCATTGTCATCCTACAAGTCCAAACTACTCTTATTTTCTTGTTCACTGACATTTATTTGTGAATCTTGTTTTTTTTTTTTTGAGCAAATTTCTGAATCTTCATGACAAATGCAAGTCTTGATATTGATCAACTAAATTAATCAATTAAGATTCTTTAGTAAAGGACTAGCCAAATGGCTTGCATATAACATTAATTTTATTAACTCTTATTACCATTCAAAGACAACCATTTCTTTCATTTTTCAGTTAGGACGGCATCTTTGTGCTTGTGGTCTCACACCAAACATATATCTATAGAATAATAAGTGATATGTCTTAATGCAATTCCATGTACAAACTTCATATAAATAGGCCTTAATAGAATGCCAATATTCAGTCACCAATACTACAATTGCAAGTACAAATTCCTGTCTCAAAAATTTACTACACCTTTCAAGTTTTTATCCAATGGCTAATCTCTCATTGTTGATGTCTCTTTTAGCTCTTTCACTTTCACTTGTCTTTGCAACTGATCCTAGCAATCTCCAAGATTTTTGCGTGGCAAACTCAATAGACCAAGGTATAATTTTCATTTTGTTCTTCGATGTAAAGTTTTTCCGTTTTTTTTGTCAAACAGTCTAGTGGCTAAAAATTCAATCCTTAAGGTGGATAATTGAGATGTTCGAGATTCGAACCCCGACCCCTGTATGTATAATGCAATATCCTAAGCTAAGTTTATGGAACAGTTTTTCAGCTTTACTATAAAGTGGAAAGTACTATTGCAACATATCCAAACACACTTTATTATCAACCAAACTTTAAAAGAGTTTCACTAATTTATATATTGACTCACATTTCTTTCTACATTGTGGGACTATTTTTCAAAGTGTTGGAGATTGATCGAAAGTAAATTTCAACCAATATTAAAAAACAAGAGTTTGTGAATATAATTGTTGCTAGCTAGAATTCCACAGTAAAGTTTATATACTCAATAAATTCTTCAAGATTCTGACTCTTTTATTCCTCTCATCAATTGTGTGTGGCAATGCTAGGAAATTCAGCATGCAAGGATCCTAAACTTGTTGAGGCAAATGACTTCTACTTTAGTGGCCTTCACATAGCAGGCAACACTTCTAACTCCGTTGGGTCTAAAGTAACTCCGGTCTTTGCATCTCAGCTACCAGGATTGAACACACTAGGGATCTCCGTGGCTCGCGTCGATATAGCACCATGGGGAATTAACCCTCCTCATACACACCCTCGTGCTACTGAAATATTTATTGTTATTGAAGGCACCGTAGAAGTTGGATTTATCTCTTCAAATCCAGAAAACCACCACTTCAGAAAAGTTCTACAAAAGGGAGACGTGTTTGTGTTTCCAATAGGGCTCATTCACTATCAACGAAATGTTGGATATGGTAAAGTTGTCGCCATTGCCGCTCTTAGTAGTCAGAATCCAGGAGCTATCACTATTGGTAATGCGATATTTGGGTCGACACATCAGATCGCTAATGACGTGCTCGTTAAAGCTTTTCAATTGGACAAAAATACCATAAACTATTTGCAATCAAAGTTTTAGATTATTGGGAGTGAAATAAATTATGTTGCTTACTTTACTTTACTCAACTATCAAGTGATTCGGACTTTGAATTTGATTTTATTTATTTTTTCCTTTCTTTGTCGTATGTTTTATACTTTTATTATTTATTTGTTGGACTCATTTCTTGTGTATTGTATTGTCATTGATTTGATTATTTGATTCTTATCTTGAAGTGGGCATATATTGTTTCTTTTTATTTGTTGGACTCTTATTTTGAATTTGTTCCATCTCCCAATATCCATAGTTCGTTTTCCAGATTTTGTCATTTTATTTTCAAGTATCGATTATGACTTAGAATGATTAAACAATAGTAGATAGTTAATAATTTTATAGTGGAATTCAAATAAAATAGTTTATTGAATTTTTAGTGCTTGATAAAATTAAGAATAAATTAAATGACATGAAAAATACATATTTTTTGTATATTTAATTTTTTTAATTATTAGGATAAAAAGGGTAAAATAAAAATTCAAATATTGACTCTTGTGCGAAAAAAACTTGGTTAGTCCCCTCTCTACCTACGAGCCAAAGTCAAGATAAAGATTTGTCTCTAAAAGTGATATATTGGGAGTTGGGTCTAGCTCAATTCTACAAAATCGACTTATAAGACAATAATTGTTTCTACTTTATAAACTCGTGTCTAAGTCATCTCACATTTTGGTATGAAGCTTCTTAACACACCCCTCACACCCATCACTATTAAGTTTGGTGTGTGAATATAAATGATCGGTGGTATAGTGGAAACTTGATAGCAGGTGACCAATAGATTTGGGAGAAGTTCTGATACCATATTAAAATTGGGAGTAGAATCTAATTCAATTCTACAAAATCATATTTGTAAGGTGAAAATTGTCTCTAATTTATAATTGGGAATAGAACCTAATTCACATATAGTTTTTCCTGATATGGTTTTTTGTGTTTTTGGTATTGCGGAATTTGGTGGGATATATTTGATGGAGAAAGCGGAGAAGAAAGTATATTTGTTACATGGAGAATACTCTCATGTTTTATTTTATTTTTTTCATTATATTATTCATAACTATATATAGAGCTACATAAAAACAAATCATATATTTTAAAAACAAACTAATTCTAAAAATTCTAAACAAATCTTAAATATTCTAAACTGAAATATAAATCTTAAATCCTAATATTATTTTATTAAAAATATAAATCTAAATTATATTTAATTCTAAAATCTTTGAAAAGATATTTAGGCATTATTCTGAACATTTCCATCATCTCAATGTGAAAATTGCCTCTTTGCCATATACAGGGCAAAGAGGGCACCCCAGACCAAAAAATAAAGTCTAAAATTGGGTCTCCAAAATAATTAAAAGTTAGAGCTGTAAAATACTAGCGGTGATGATGGTAATACAAAAAGTGAGGCTGAAACATGATGAGGTTAGCTTTGAATTTTTATTTGATATATATATATAGGGTGATTTGGTATGAGATCTTATCGGCTATTAACATGATGAGTAAGAAATTGCAATCTAAATAAACGTATATTGAAGTTATAACGAAAGAAGTGAAAGATATAAAGTTATAATTTGAGAAATATAGAAATGAAGGTTTTGAATCTAACATGAATATTTGAAAAAGTATTTTTAGAATTTTATTTGATGAAAAAATATTGAAATTCTTAGATAATGATGAATTAAAAAATATTTGCACAAATTTTAAGGTTGCATTTTCGAATAAGGATTTGTCAGATGTTTTGGTGCAAATAATTTTTTTTCCTAAATTGAAAGCGTTACAAATGTCTTTATCAAATGTGTTGAGGGCAACATCCAAAATTCTTTAGTTTGTCAAAGGTGCATATTGATTTCCACGGCTCTCTAATTTGACTAGTTATCCGGCTAGGTCAAATCGGTCTTTATCGGTTCATTTGTAATTCGTTCATAAGCTTAACATTCTTCCTTAACATATTTTGTGTTGAAACTTTCACGCACATTGGAAAATATTTTATTTTCACCACAAAAGTAAACAATTAGCTACAAATCATTAGTTGATTTATTGGTGATTGACGTTGAACTTGGTAGGAAGGATCTCAGTTTGATCTTCGGCAACTACGATCGAAGAGGCTGAAATTATTTGATGCCAAAATTGATCTCCTAACCAAATTAGGCGGTCCATTGGACCCGATACCGATGATAAAAACAAAAAATAGGTAAACAATTAGCTAGCTATACTATATTTTGCTAATGTCCCTTAGGATGCGAACATTAACTAGAATACAAAATAAATACCATTGTCATAATATTCATTACGATTCCAAACTATTCTTATTTAATTGTTCCCTCACATTCATTTTTTAAAATGTTGATGACAAATGGAAGTCTTAGATTCTAAATTTATCAATTAAGATTCTTTTGTGTAGGACTATAGCCGAATGGCAGCACATTTAATCAAGTTATTAATTTAATGACCACTTCAAAATATGACCATTTCAAATTTCATGTACAAATTCCATATAAATAGACCTTAATACAATGCCAATATTCATCCACCAATACTACAATTGCCTAGTACAAATCCCTGTCCTAAAAATCTACTACACCTTTCAAGTATCAAGTTCTTATCAAATGGCTAATCTCTCATTCTTGCTGCCAATTTTAGCTCTTTCATTTTCATCTGTCTTTGTAGCTTATGCTAGTACTATACAAGATTTTTGCGTTACAAACCCATTAAGCCAAGGTATATATCAATCTATTTAATTTGGTTAATTACACTACCAAGTTTTTATGTTTTTTTTTTCCACGTAGTATAGTGGTTAGAATTTTATTAGTTTTAAAGGTGAACTAGTCGTTAGAATTTTATAGTGGTTAGAATATTTGAAGTGTTCGTAATATTTAAACTCTGATTTCTGCATATAAAATACGATGTCCCAACCAATTGAAATTTATCAATCAAAATTTAAAGAGGATTACTAATTTATATATTAGCTCACATAATATTTTTTACATTGTGGGACTATTTTTCAAAGTGTTGAATTTCAACAATTAAAAAAGACAAAGTGTTAAAAGGAGAGTGTATGAATATAAGTTTTTTACCAGAACTTCATAAGTATAGTTTATATTCTCAAAATATTCTACAAGATTATGACACTTTTTATTCCTCTAATCAATTGTGTCAATTCTAGGGAATTCAGAATGCAAGGATCCTAAACTTGTTGAGGCAAATGACTTCTTCTTGAGTGGCCTTCACATAGCAGGCAACACTTCTAACCCTGCTGGATCTAAGGTAACTCCAGTCTTTGCATCTCAGCTACCAGGATTGAACACATTAGGAATCTCATTGGCTCGTGTCGATATAGCACCATGGGGAATTAACCCTCCTCATACACATCCTCGTGCAACTGAAATATTCACTGTTCTCGAAGGCACCTTAGAAGTTGGATTCATCACTTCAAACCCAGAAAACCGCCACTTTTGGAAAGTTCTACAGAAAGGAGATGTGTTTGTGTTTCCTATAGGGCTCATTCATTATCAAAGAAATATTGGATATGGTCATGCTGTTGCCATTGCAGCTCTTAGTAGCCAGAATCCAGGAGCTATCACTATTGGCAATGCGGTGTTTGGGGCTACACCCGATGTAGCTAGTGAAGTGCTCGTTAAGGCTTTTCAATTGGACAAGAATACCGTCAATTATTTGCAGTCAAAGTTTTAGAATATTGGAAGTGAATTCAATTATGTTGTTTACTCTAGTTTTACACTTTTCTCAATTGTCTAATGATTTCATGTGTGGATTTGATGTTTTTGTTCTATTTTGTATGTTTCATTAGTAATGGTGTCCCTTATTTTCTTTGTATTTTATTATCATTTATTTGATTCTTTCCTAGAAGTGGACTCTATTGTTTCTTTTTGTGCATGTCTATTTGTTTTTGTGAAGAAGCAAAAATTTTATTAAAAAGAAAATGAATTAAGCACTAGAGTGCAAATTCACCAAAATGAGTCCTGCTGGGAACAATACAACAGTAACGGCACTCAATCCTTCCCCTTACACAAGCATACAATACTTTAAGGCTACCTAAAGATCAATACATCACAAAAGCCACTGTAGCAACACCAATTCTATACTATGCACAATACAAAAGACACATCAGACTCAGCAAAGATTAATTAAGTAGACACTGCAGAAACACTATCCCTACACATAATTCTGTTAGGACGGCAAGTTTAGCGAGACT
Source organism: Trifolium subterraneum (assembly GCA_951799995.1). NCBI lineage: Eukaryota > Viridiplantae > Streptophyta > Magnoliopsida > Fabales > Fabaceae > Trifolium > Trifolium subterraneum. The sequence continues at coordinate 14,588,368 of OX637462.1, read as the reverse complement.
GTGTGGAAGATCAGCACGACAGACGCATCTTGACTCTGAAGAGCGAGAAAACAAGAACACAACTTCAACTACACTTGCAATTAACGTGTCGACAATATTGAACCTTGGGATCTCGCGTCTTGCCACTAAATGACTCAGACAACAGAATAAAACTTCTGTACCGAGGCTATTGGACAGAGACATTATGAGAATCAACCTAGGAAAAAAATTTAGACGGTTAATGTACACAGATAACTCCGATGTCATGTCACCATAATCCAATCCTGCTTTTTCCAGTTTCAGTGCTGCAATCAATAGAAAAACAGAAAAAACCAAACAACAGAACAATTCTAAAAGCAAAAAACCTCTCTAAACCAACATTTTATATTCCAATACAAGCAAGCGGATTCAGCCGCCACATATTCAAATCGCAGTCAAACCCTTTTGGTCGGGCTCTAAGAATATTCGACGAGAGGACTCTGGTCTCCTCAAGGACTTTTTTCAATCGAAACCTGCTTGATTAAAAATCATATTATTTCTTGCTTGCCAAATCAAAGTAACAACAGAGAACCAAATAACTCTCATCCTAACCATACTCTTAATACCACATCCGCCGACACACAGAGTTGAAGAGTTTAGTCTTATCCCTCTTCATCAAATTTTCCTTAGTCGGCAATCTCTTGTGGAGAAGTCTCCAACCAAGAGTTGACATATTTGAGGGAATTAACGGATTCCACACATCTTTAAACCAATTGCAATCCTCCTCCTCTTCTCCTTCGGTTTTCAATTGATAAGCACTTTTAACCGCACAAGAATCCTCTCCCCACTTCCAACAATCGCCCTCACTCTCAACCCTCTTTACCCCTGGCGCTAACCCACTACAAATCTCCACCATATCCTCCTCCCATTGGAACAATCTCCTTCTCCATCTCCATTTAATCTTTTTAACTCCCTCTTATTCGACAATCATCTCTGCTACACAAGCATCCTTATCCAAAGATAAATAAAAACGTCTCCTAAAAAGAAGTCTCAAAGTATCTCCATCCACCCAAGGATCTTTTCAAAAGGAAGTGTTTTTCCTGTCACCCACCACTCTTCTAAGGTGTTCCTCAAACCATCCATTTCCTCCTTGATCTTGGGTACATTTTATGCAATTTAAGTCTAGTTGTCGTGTATTTTTAATTTGTGCAATGAAATGGAATATCCATTTCATAGACAAATAAAAAGGGTCCTAACTCCTAACGAATGATATCAAAAACCTAACTGTAGATGTGTTAATGGTTAAATTGTCTCACATTTTTAGAGAGCGAAACAATTGACGAATGTTTCGGCAAAAATTGGTCTGTCTCAATCTTCAATCCTATTTATTTTTATTAAAACGGACAAAATTAGTAATTAGTTGTTTGAATCTCTTTAAATATAATGGTCCATAAAAGATAGAAGATTCCAAGCCAAATAAATTTTAAAGGTTTATATTGACCCCTATAAACCTTAATTGGTTAATAACTTAATATACTTATTTTTGTGTTTTTTTTAACTATAATATACTTATTGTTTGAATTTTCGTGTACATTCAAAAACATTTTATCTTCATCCAACAAAATACATTTTTTTTCTTCTGGTATTCATCCTCTGGCTCTCGAAGAAAGGGAGTGCAGTAACATAGAGTTCGTCCGCAATTTCAGTAATTTGATGTTCGGTCGCAAAGTAAATAAATTTTGACCAATAATTATTTCTAGCTACCAGAAATCGAACCAGGATTCTTTCAAATGATCCGTCCTAAGGAAAGTTTAGTAATCCGGAGCCTGATATTTTGGTTGATTCCAAACTATTCTTCTAATTTCATTGTTCCCTCACATTCATTTTTTAAAACGTTCTTTACTTCTTGACAAATGGAAGTGTTAGATGATTAAATTAATCAATCAAGATTCTTTTTTGAAAGACTATAGCCGAATGGTGGCAAATTACATTAAGTTAATAATTTGATTACCACTTCAAAGTATGACCATTTCAAATTTTAAGTACAAGTTCAATATAAATAAGCCTTAATACAAAACCAATATTCACCCACCAATACTACAATTGCTAGTACAAATTCCTATCTTAAAAATCTACTAAAGCTTTCAATTCAAAGTTCTTATAAAATGACTAATTTCTCATTCTTGCTTCCTGTTTTAGCTCTTTCAATTTCACTTGTCTTTGCAGTTGATGCTAGTACTCTCCAAGATTTTTGTGTGACAAACCCAATAGGCCAAGGTATCATTAACAACAATCAATTAATTCTCATTTAGTTCTTAAATATAAAAGTTTATTTAATTTTGCAGTTCCACATAAATATAAAACTTTTTTACGTATGCATTTAATTCACATTTTACAATGTATATTTTAAGTTGGAAAAATATTTAGAAATTACAATACGAAACGATTATTATGTGATTTGAATATTAAATATGACCAAAAGAAATTTTACAATACTAATGTATAGAAATTAATTTATTGTTTAATTACTTTACAAAATTAATTTTTCTACCCATGAGATGCTAGAGCACCATAACTTAATTAATCCTTCAAAATTCTAATAATTTTGTCCCTTTGATCAATTGTGGCAATAATAGGTAATTCAGAATGCAAGGATCCTAAACTTGTTGGGGCAAATGACTTCTTTTTTAGCGGCATTCACATCGCAGGCAATACTACAAATCCTTCTGGGTCGAAAGTAACTCCAGTCTTTGCATCTCAGCTACCAGGATTGAACACACTAGGAATCTCCATTGCTCGTATCGATATAGCACCATGGGGAATTAACCCTCCTCATACACATCCTCGTGCTACTGAAATATTCACGGTTCTAGAAGGCACTTTAGAAGTTGGATTCATCACTTCAAACCCAGATAACCGCCACTTTACAAAAGTTCTTCAAAAGGGAGATGTGTTTGTGTTTCCCATAGGGCTCATTCATTATCAAAGAAATATTGGATACGATAATGTTGTTGCTCTCGTAGCTCTTAGTAGTCAGAATCCAGGAGTTATCACTATTGGCAATGCGGTGTTTGGGGCAACACCTGAGATATCTAGTGATGTGCTCACAAAGGCTTTTCAATTGGACAAAAATACCATCAATTATTTGCAGTCAAAGTTTTAGAATCAGGAGACAGAGAATTCAATTACATTGCTTACTCTAGTTTTACACTTTGCTCAGTTGTCTATTGATTTGAGGTATGGATTGTTTTTTTTTAAACCAATATTAGTATATTTGTGGTGTGGATTTTTATACCTTTTTTGTTTGTATTTTATAATTACCATTCATTTAATTAATATTAAGCTTACTGTTTGGTGCATGGTTTTAAATTGCGGTTGCTGTCGCAGATGCGCGCGGTTGTGACTGCAGTTTGGTGTGTTAATGAATGTATTTGATTATTGAATTTTGTAATTCTTGTATAAGAATTGGAATATGAGAAAGAAAAATTTGAGTATTTAAGTGTTATTCATGAATATTTGAGTCTATTAGTTGTGCACTCAATTCATCATCACCATATATATAAATTATATTATAAGAAAAATATATTAATATATTTGATTTCACGTATACACTTGTAAGTTAATAACTTTAGCTGTTAAACAACCATATAATCCAAGTTATTTTTTAATTGGATATACTTTATTGCTATAAATAAAAATAGAAAAATTCTCTGATTTTATTATCACTTCTCATGCTGATGGACTTCAATTCAATCCTTGATTTATTGAACAATGAAATTATCTTCTGCAAACAACTCCTTCTCCATCAATACCACTTGTGCAACTCATGCTTGGGAGCCTCAAATTGTTCACCATGACATTATCATCGTTGGATCCATCGTTACCAACAAAGCGAGTTACAGAACAGTCAGGAGAGAACAAACTTGTTGTTTTATACTCTTTTCCACCTCCCATTATTGGCATTTTTGCACCAATATTGACACGGCTCACATAGTCGGGTTTATATGTTTGGCCCAACACGCCACTGACTTCGTTGGTTAGAGAATAGAATTTGAAGCCTAAATCAAGGTGAGCAAAACAATCATCTTTAGTGATACCGTAGTTGTGAACCCTCGAGTCTTCTTCGGTTATAGGGACAACCTTAGCTGTAATTCTAAATTTTCCTTCAACTTCAACAATGATGTTGTTTGTGGAGGCTTCCCTAACAATGGACACACCGGAAGATTCCCATGTCGCACCTTCTGATTCTTGGAGGGTGATGGGTTCGCCGTTATAGGAGAGGGCAAGGCGGTCTACAGAGTCATCCCATGTGGATGTTTTCTGTGCTCCAAGATAAAGTTGGTGATTGTCGAAGAGAATAGCAATGGATTGGACCCATGTGAAATCCCTCTTCATGTTATGGTTTCTTCTACCTATGAAGTGACCGTTTATGTGGAGGTTGGTATCGGAAACAAGGCAGAAGTTGTTGTCTTTCTTGCCGTGGAAGTAAAAAGTGATTCCATCACCACCGATGAAACGGGGGTCTTGGCAAACAGCTCCTGGTTTGTCACACTCTGCAAGAAATGTGTGTAATTAGCATGTGAACGATTATGTAGTTTATGTATTATAGTATGTGCACGTGCACACGCGCGCACGCATTTGTATATAAGTATTAGAAAAAGTTATTTTTGCGGTGAAAGGTACGAGATTCATAATTTATTATTTGTTTAAATAACTCAATGAAAAATAATTATATCAATGCAAAAATTATTGTAAGAGTTTAGTGCAAAGGTTGTTATGGAGAAATATATGAAGACTTACTACAAACTGGTTTGCAAGTGTTGCAATCGACTTCGCATCCACTAGAGCAGGCAGTAGGACAAACATGCTCCATATTGTAACATTTTGGATACTTCTTGTCCCAACATCTAGCTGTTTTGTGTGAGGATGATGATGATGAAGAAGAGGATGATGAAGAACCGGATGAAGAGGAAGACGAAGAGGAAGGTGTAGAGGATGAAGATGGTGAATTCTTTGGTGTAGAAGGGCTATTAGGTGATGAAGAAGAAGATGTAGCGGATGAGGAAGACGAAGAAGAAGAAGCAGAAGATGCAGAGGAACTAGAGGAGGACGAAGAAGAAGATGGTGTAGAGGACGAATGTGGTGTTTTTTGTGGTGACGAAGATGAAGAAGAAGAAGCAGCAGAAGACGAAGCGGAAGAAGAAGATGAAGATGAAGAGGAAGAGCTAGAAGAAGAAGATGGTGTAGAGGATGAAGGTGGTGAGTTTTGATGTGTAGATGAGCTATTATGCGATGACGAAGAACCATCAGAAGAAGATGCCGATGAAGAAGACGCGGAGGAGGAGGACGAGGACGAAGACGGTGTAGGATTTGTGCCCCCAACACAAATAGGTTGGCAAGAGGCACACTCCACAGCACAATCATAAGGACAAGACTTAGGACATTGTTGATACAAATTATAGCAATGTTTGTACTTCTTTATTTGGCAGCTTGCATAGCTAGGAGGACTATTAGCCCCTACCTCTGCCACTAGCACAAGCACAAGTAACATTGACACCAAAATTTGAACCATTGTTTTAGCCATTGAAAATATTTTCTAAATGTTTTATGATTCAAATAGCTATTAGTTATTTGTTGGATGAGTGAGAATAACATTGCATGAGCATTGCCTTTTATAGGCATGAAGAAGCTATTACATGTGGATTATGTCTTCTATTGTATTCAAAAACAGCATATTTTCACATGGTTATGGATTAAAATATTAATTTAATTGAAGTCACTTTTTTTTGGCTATACACTATATTGGTTTGCTTCTATCACTTTTAAAGTGATCACGGTATATTGTATGTCACTTTAATTAAAACGAGGTAAAGGGATGCATTGTTGCACCAAGAAATAAGGATTGAAACTTTTCTTAATTTATTTTCCACTAAAGTTTTATTTTGATCTCTCAAAAAAAAATAATTTATATTTGTTTGAGGCAAAACGGGTAAATTTTAGTTAATTAAAAAAAAAAATTGGTACGTATAGTTCTCGAAACAAAATTTATGATTAAATCGTCTTGATTACGTGACATTAACTGTTTATTAGGATACACTTTGACATGAAAATTGAATGGTTAAGTTTTAAAGAGTCTTGCTAAATAGTGTCATGGAGTATTCTTTAAACATTCTATTTCAAGAAATAATTTATTCAAAAAGTGCGCGCAACTGCAGAGACTAATTCCATCGATGTAATTGAGGTCCATTTAAGGGGTTGACCTCTCCCAACAAATACTTCTTCATACGCACCGGTCGGGGATCGAACCCAGGACCAAATGATTAAGGGACCCAAGTATCTACCACTTGTGTGACACTACGTTATATTAGTTGAATATTAAAGTTAAAGTCTACCCACACTATGTTAGTCTAAAAGAAAAAGTCTGTTTTAGTCCTTCACAAGCCAATATTAAGTTAATGAAATCAAGTCTATTACATTTAACTTCAAATATGATACATTACTTCCAAATATAACTAGTGTAGAGATTTAAAAGCAGGAACGAATTACTGCGTCAAAAAAAATAAATTTGAACTAGTTTAAAAGGTTTGATTGACCCCTTGGCCTTGGGAGTTAATTTGATATACACATATAAATATAATAGATTAAAATAATTTAAATATACAAGTATAATGATATCGTATAAATAGGTGATGAGATGAATATATAAGGCAAGAATAAAAAACATTCGTTCTGTCCACAAATCTTAGCTCAACCGATAGAAATATCGAAATTGCTAGTGTCGGATGTCATGACCGGTGTTCGAACCCCGGTCACTCCACTTTATGTGTGTGAGTTTCAATGACTTTGTCATTTCGTCTATCAACCAAAAAAAAAATCGTTCTTCAATTTTTACTTGGTGTAGCTTGTTACATGGGTCGTAAGTGGGAACTAAGTTTTCGTCTGGGTATGCGCCCTTGGATTGCTGTTGCATATTCAGCTCCAGTTACTACTGCAGTTTTTCTTAATCTATCCAATTGGTCAGGGAAGCTTTTTAGATGGTATGCCTCTGGGAATCTCTAGTACTTTCAACTTTATAATACTATTGACGAGTCTCATCTCCAGCGTTTTCAAACACTGAAAATATTAATTTATGGAGTAATGATATAAGTTCATATGTGGATAAATGATACTTGGCGAACATGAAAATAGAATATTTTTTTATGCAATAACATTGCTATAAAAAAATTATCGATTTTTTTTTAAAATGTATTAAATCTTTGTAAAAAAAAAATGTATTAAATCTTTTGAAATACTTTGAAATCTTGAAAACTGTAGAAATTCATTAAAATCTTGTGCTAAGAATTCTGATTGTAAAAAAGAATATTTTAAAATGGACAAAACTTACATGTATTTCTTACTTTTCCACTTACAAAGTGGTGGTTATTTGTGTTTTTTCATTTTGAAAAAATAAAATAAAATTATTTTTTAATAAAAAAACTACCTCTTTGTGAGAGGAAAAGTAAGAAATGCATGTATAGAAATGCATATAAGTTTTGTCTTTTTAAAATCTCATAAAATCAATACAATCCCACACAATCTTTTAAAATCTTCAAGACTTTTTTTTTTTTAATAAAAATAGTCTTTCAAAATCTCAATCGAATACACCCCTCTTAGCTTTTATTAATATAGAGTGAAAACTTGTTTTAGTTTGTTACAAATTTCTGACAGGACAATTCAATCCCCGACAAAAATAAAATTTAAATTAGCATCTCACATTTTTATATTGAGAACAAATTAGTCTCTACAAACTAGTCTTTGATTCATTATAACAGAGAGACTAATTTGTTCTCAATATAAAAATATCAGGGACTAATTTAAATTTTACTGTTTGTCAGAGATTCAATTATCCTACCTAAATTTATGAACGGTGAAAATAAGTTTTCACTCTTTATTATATTTATCTTAAAAGTCATACAAATGGTGAAGTGTAATTAGTTATGAAAATGCTAACGAGTGCCAGAGCACTCTTGCATCTTAAATTTTTATGAAAATGTATGAAATCAATGCATTGAAAATTGAAATGTTTCACATTTTAAATATATTATTTTCTTAAATTGAATGCTTAAAGAGTGCCCGTGGCACTTGTTACTTGTTAGCAATACTCAGGCCCCATTTGGCCTGACTTATTTTTCACTTTTCTATTTCTCTTTAAATGAAGTAGATAAGTAAAAAAATTTGTTTGACCTTATTTCTCCTTACTTTTGACTTCTTTACTTTATTTCTCTATTAATTTTACGTAGAAATAAGGTCAAAAACAATCTTTTACTTCCTTAATTTTTTTTAAAAAGAACTAGAAAAGTAGAAAATAAGTCGGGCCAAACGGGGCCTCATTAGTTAATAGTGTAAAATGTTTTTTTTTACTAAAAAAAAGGATATTCATTCAAATTGATAGAGTACATCGATGCAATACAAATTCAAATTCGCTAAAAACAAAAAAGATAAATACTAACAAACTCAAATTATCCATGTTAATAGCATAAAACGAAAAATTGCATAAGTCTAGGGATATGACTACCGATTACATAAAATAGATTTAAATATGTTTGTTCTTTTTAAATTGACATGAGGTGCATTCGGCAATGGTATGTTTGAAAAAAGAATTATAAAAAACAATATATAGCAAATTAGCCCAAAACTGTGTCGTTTGATTTCCCTATTACTATATGTACCTCCCCTCTAATTTGAGGGAGGGCCTTGCTTTCTAGTTGAAGGTTACATAGCAGGGAAGAGAAGAACTTCCTGTAATCCAATAAGAACCAATTAACAATGTAATAATTTAAAAAAACAAATAAAAAGTGAAGAGAATGAGAAAGGAACCTTAATATTCTGTGAATCGGTTAATATCATTGTCAACCGATCGATTCCCAATCCCCAACCACCAGTTGGCGGCAAACCGTATTCCAGAGCAGTACAAAATGATTTATCTAAGACCATTGCTTCATCGTCACCTGATTGCCGATCCTGAGATGTAGGAGGAAAACACAAACCAATCAGTTATTCTTAAGGTCCGTTTTGATTGACTTATTTGAGCTTATCTACTGACATACCTTGAGTTGTTCAGCAAATCTCTGACGTTGCACTACAGGATCATTCAATTCAGTATATGCGTTGCAAAGCTGAAAAGTAACATGAAAACAATGACAATGAATCAAAAAATAGTTAACTTGGTATTACTCAATAATAAATCACCTGAGTTTCGTGAACTTACTTCATGCTTATTAACAAACAATTCAAACCGTTCGGTCAGGCCTGGTTTTGATCTGTGCCACTTTGCCAATGGACTCATTATCTCTGGATGATTTATGATGAATGTAGGATTAACACATGTTTCTTCTAAAAAGTGACCTACAAGCTGCAATATGAACAACATAGTATCATATATCACAACTTACAATTATAATTTTAGAGGAGAAAGAGCTCATAAACAGAACGTTGATTACTTTATCCAACAACCGAGTGGTTGTTTGAGGGGGAGAGCATTTGATGTCATACTTCAAGCAGACATTCTTCAAATATATATTAGCTTCCTCACTGGTTAAGTCCTTGGGAATACTAATTCCTGCCATATTCTCTAGTTCCTCAATCATATCAATCCTCCTGAAGGGCGGAGTGAAGTCAATTTGAATAGGATCCTTATCAACCCCGTTCGCATGATAATTGACTATATAGCTTCCCTTTGTAAGTTCGTAAACCATACCGCTCAACATTCTCTCTGTTATCTCCATTACGTCGTAGTAGTCCATATAAGCCATATAAAACTCACAGGTAGTGAACTCAGGATTGTGTGTCAAGTCTATACCCTCATTTCTAAATTGTTTACCTATTTCATAAACACGTTCGAGTCCACCAACAACCAGCTGCTTGAGATAAAGTTCTGGAGCAATTCTCATGAATAATTTCAGGTTAAGTTCATTGTGATGAGTTGCAAATGGACGAGCTGCTGCTCCTCCGGCAATCCTGTTCATCATAGGTGTCTCAACCTCCATGAATTCAAGGTCATCAAGGAACCTCCGGATATAAGAAATTATTTTACTTCTGGTCTTGAATATTTCTCGAACCTCATAATTCAACATCAAATCCAAATAGCGTGAATGATATCTTTTTTCCTAAAAAAGATAATTATGTTGCAGTAAGAAAAAATACTACTGTCATATAATATATAGAAAGAAAGAAAACGAACAAGGATAAATGAAATCCCTTCTCTCGAACACACTATACTTTTCATACTAAATACCTGATTCAAAATGTAATTTTCAGGATTCCTCGGCCTTCCTGGTACCCATGAATTTCCCTACAGATAAATAATGAAATAAGGATGTCAGTCACTAGTCACTACGTATGTATGAATATCAAAGCGCGCAATATCAAACATCAGAAATTATGTTTACCATCAAATTTACATTATTGGGAGCAGCAGCAGCAGACTTTTGGTTGGGAATCAAGTGCAGACAATGAGACAACACTATAAATGTCTTGGGGAAAATACTAAGCTCTCCTTTCTTACTTTTCCCTGGAAATCCAGTGACACCAACAATGTCACCTCGCTTCACAGTAGAATGGAATTTGCAAAATTCATCCTCATCCAAGTCAGATTTTCTGCATCTCAGAGATATAACTTGTTTTAGTTTGGAGAGGAATAAAACGAAAATACTACTGTCCGAAAAAAGGTAAAAATAGCAGCATAGTGTACCTTGCACAAGCCATAACCTGGACCTTGAAGCCACAACTATACAAGTCATAGAAGACAAGCTTTGCACCTGAAGAGCGCTTTTGCATAATTCGGCCTATCACGCAGAAAGACAATTAGCATTAACATATGCAGCAGCAATGCAAGAGACGACAAACAAAACAAAAATGTTCAAATAGAACAAGATAATACCAGCCAAAGACACAGACACATCTTCAAGGTGCTCCCCATCGCTTAACTCTCCATATCTATCAATGTATTGATCAATAGACATAGAGACACAGAATTTGTGCGGATAGGGGTTATTCCCTTCTGCTTTCAGTGAAGCAAGATACTTAAGCCTGTTCTCACACTGCAGTTAAATTAAAACAGGTCGAAAGAATTAAGTTTAATCAATCAAATATATCATTCTATAAGAGAAATCACAATTTGAAATCACTTCTGTGACAAAGAGGTGAACCATACCGTTTGGTCGATATCTTCTTGATTAGCAGAGGCAGGCCTGTTCGATCGAGAACTCTGAATTTCATCAGCCTAAAACCAAAAGCAAATATGTTAACAAATATGGACTCAAAGAATTCACAAGCATTCAAAAAGTGACCTCCTTTGTTAACAGATATGGACTCAAAGAATTGATCACATCAATATTCAAACCATTGATACCTTAACACAGCTCAAGATACACAATTTTGAAAGAAAAAAATCCATAAATTTCCACCACCAGAGAGTATTGGTTCCACTGCACAAACAACAGAATAAAATTAAATATTGTGAATATTTTTTTTGTTTTGAGCTGCTAAATTAGAATAAGGCATGCCAGAAGCACCAACAGATACAAATACACTCAGCCAGAATAAAAAGGAAAAAAATAGAAGCAAGGCTCCGAAAAAAACAACAAAACTCGGCCAGAACAACAGACAAGATCAAAAAGTTAACGCAATAAACAAAGACGAGGTTCCGCACACCATTCATAGAACACTGACCTGCTTCTGGTATGGGTGGTTACCGGAGCTGCAGGCTCCGACGAAGATGAAGTAGTTTCCATTATCAAATGAGAGAGAGAGGGGAAGTAAAACTAGGGTTTATGATTCCAAATCAGTTACTCCTTAAAGTTGCTAACTTGGTGGGCACGCTAACTTGGTGTTAAAATTAAAGTTAAAACCGTTGGGAAGGAATATATATATACTAAATTCAAGAATAGTTTGTTGAGAAAGATATATGTTAAAAAAAAAAAAGAAGAAAATCTATTTAAAAAATATAACTTTATATTTGTTTGATATTTATGCCAAATTAAATATAATTAAATAAAAAAATTGAGAATATAGATTTGATTATTCATTAAATTTATATGATAATTTTGCCACCGAATATTGTCTTTGATATGATTTCTTTTTATTTTATAACTAATTTAGCATATATATATATATATGCTAAATTTAAGAATAGTTAGTTGAGAAAGATATATGTTAAATAAAAATAAGAAGAAAAACTATTTAAAAAATATAACTTTATATTTGTTGTGATATTTATGTCAAATTAAACATAAATAAATATTTTTTTTTGAGAATATAGATTTGTTTATTCATTGAATTTATATGATAATTTTCCCACAGAATATTGTCTTTGATATGATTTCTTTATTTTTATAACAAATTTAGCATATATATTGGACCGGGAGTAAATGTAAGGGGTGTATTTAGCAAAAGTCCAAACATTAATTAAGGACTTGTACAACGGCCCAATACCTACGCGAGAGTCAAGTCCAGTTTTCCCACGAGGGCGAGACCAGAAGGGCGAGACACCCATCTATGGCGAGACCTGGCCGCGTGGGCGAGATACCCACGATTCCATGATCCCCCATTCTTCACTGTAACTGCCATTTTTCTCCACGATCTTATACACTTATCTTCATCCTCCGTATGACTAGGAGCAGATTCTAGGAAGAACCATTGTATTCAAACCACGTTCCCCATGATCACCTTGTAAATATGCATGTGATCAAATGTATAGGACGAACGTGGGATAGGCCATCGAAGGAAAAGGGCAGGAAGAACTCTCTTCCTGTATACCCTATAAATACTTGTAACATTGATGAAAAAGAGGACGGACTAAGAAAAATTCGAGATAACAAACTTGATTATTTTATTTATTTGACGGTCCAAGTTATTGCTTTTTACACCCCTTTAAGTGTTCACCAGAACATTTTGGCGCCCACCGTGGGACTGCGGTAAAACGATTCCAAGCCTACCACTTAGAGAGAAAGCAACGCTGCAAGCAAAGATCAAACCATGGCTACCAATCATGGAAGTCCTTCACTTCAAGTTGCAATGGAAGAGATCAGAAGCTTGCAGAAGAAAGTAACCACGATGGAGAAAGAAAGGGCTGAATAAAACGTAGATTCTAATGATGAAAGTCTTATTGAATCTCAGCCCCTTCGTCAATCACTCTGGGATTCTAAAGTCTCAGATAACTTCAAATCACCCCACTTACCAACCTTTGATGGTAAGACAGACCCTGTGGAGCATTTGATGGCTGTGGGAACTCAAACTGCCATCATTGGAGCACCAGAGCATTTGAGGTGCAAACTCATTTCAGGGACTTTGAAAGATGCTGCACTGCGTTGGTATATGAACTTACCTAACAATTCCATCGAATGTTATGCTGACTTTCACAAAAAGTTCATACATCAGTTCTCCAGAACTAAGCATGTCAAAGTCACAACAACCAGTCTTTTCACAATCCGATAGAATTCTGAAACTCTTCGAGAGTATCTTGCTCGATTCAGCGAAGCAACGATCACGGTGTCAAATCCAAACCAGGAAATGTTCGTTGCAGCTTTTCACAATGGATTGAAGGTGGGCACTTCAACGAGTCTTTGGCACAGAAGCCTGCTACCTCGATGCAAGAGGTGATCAAAAGAGCCAGTTGCTACATCAAATGTGAAGAGAGAAACGCAGAAAAGCGCTCCAGAGATGCCAAGGAAAAGGATTCAAGGAACAATAATAGCAAGGGGCCAAATTCGAAACCCCAGCGAAACTGGAAAAACAACACCATCATGGGACCAGACATTGAGGCGTGGTGTGCTTATCACAGGTGCAAAGGTCACGATACTGAAAGATGTTTCCGCTTGAGGATTTGATTGAAGAGCTGATCAAAAGCGGCCATTTGAGGAAATTCCTTGAAGACGCCACCAAGGGTCAAATCGCCCTCCCAAAACAAACGCCTAACCAACAGAAGGGCGAGCGTGATGAAAGAAACAAATGAGAGAAACAACGAATAACGGTCAAGACAATATCTGGAGGATTCACAGGAGGAGGCGAGTCCAACTCGGCCAGAAAGCGTTATGTTAGGAAATCAAAGTTTGAAATATGCTTAGTGGGAAGTTCAACTTTTCCCCACACTCCTGAAATCTCGTTTAACCCGGAGGACGCACGGGACATCATCCCCCACGATGACGATCCTTTGGTGATACAAGTTCAAATTCTTAATTGTGACATCAAAAGAGTTCTCATTGATTCAGGTAGTTCCGCGAACATCCTATACTGGGATGCCTATAAGGCGATGCGCCTATCTGACGAACAGTTGAACCCCTACTTCGGCACGTTAGTAGGATTTGCCGGCGATCAAGTGGACGTCATGGGTCACATCACGTTGTACACTACATTCGGTGAGGATGAGAACGCCAAGACAATCAAGGTTAGATATTTGGTGGTTAAGACACTTTTCATTTCATACAATATTATCATTGGGAGACCGACGTTCAACGCACTAGGCGCAGTCATGTCCACTTTATACTTGTCAATCAAATACCCTCTGAACAATGGTAAGGTCGGAGTGGTTAAAGGCGATCAAGTCTTGGCCAGAAAGTGCTATGAGTCAAGTCTCAAAATCCGACACAGACCATCCAAGCCTGTCTCGCCCCTAGTCAGCGGAGAGCGAACTAACGGGATAAATATGGTCAGCGTTACAGATCTGGACCCAAGAGAGGAATTCCAGGACAGAAGGGTTAGTCCAATCAAAGATTTATAACAGGTCCAAATTGGCGAGCAACCGCATCAGACGACTAGTATTGGAACAAGCCTCCAACCAGAAGAAAGGGAGAGAATCATCACCATACTACGCAACAACAGGGATTTGTTTGCATGGCAGCCATCTGACATGCCGGGAATTGACGAGAGCGTAATCACGCATAAATTATCCATCTCGCCCGTCAACAAGCCAGTGGTCCAACGAAAGAGGAAAGTTGGAGAGGAGCGAAGAGCAGCCATCACTGAGGAGGTGGCTAAACTGAAAGAGGCGGGATTCATAGAGGAGATCAAATACCCCACTTGGTTAGCAAATGTAGTAATGGTGAAAAAGGCGAGCGACAAGTGGAGAATGTGTAATGATTTCATTGATCTAAACAAAGCATGCCCTAAGGATCCGTATCCACTGCCCAACATTGACAGGTTAGTTGATGGGGCATCAGGTTACAAGACGTTGAGTTTCATGGATGCCTACTCCGACTATAACCAAATCAAGATGCATCCCATGGACGCCTAGCATACAGCGTTCATGTCTAACACCTGTAACTATTTTTACAATGTTATGCCTTTTGGCCTGAAGAATGCAGGAGCCACTTACCAGCGGCTGATGGACAGAGTGTTTGTGGAACAAATAGGGAAGAATCTGGAAGTGTATATTGATGACATGGTGGTCAAGACTCAGAAGGAAGGTGAGCACGATAAGGATTTAGATGATATTCTGAAATCAGTCAGAAAGTATAACATGCGTCTTAATCTGGCAAAGTGCTCTTTTGGGGTCCAAGCTGGTAAATTTTTTGGTTTTCTGCTTACTCATAGAGAGATAAAGGCAAATACAGATAAATGTCAAGCCATCATCAACATGAGAAGTCCTACCTCAGTTAAAGAAGTCCAACAACTAACGGGGCGAATAACAGCACTTTCCAGGTTTTTGTCTTGTTCAGGCGAGAAGGCCTGTCACTTCTTCGCCACATTGAGAAAGATCGAGAGGTTCACGTGGAGTCCTGAATGCGAGGAAACATTCCAAAAGTTAAAGGTATTCTTAGCTTCACCCCGTATCCTTACTCGCCATGAATAGGGCAAGACATTATATCTCTATCTGGCAGTATCTGAGAAGGCGCTCAGCTCGGCGCTGGTGCAAGAGGTTGAAGGAGAAGAAAAACTCGTTTACTTTGTGAGCAGGACACTACGAGGGGCAGAAAAAAGATATCAGAAGATTGAAAGGTTGTGCCTAGCAGTGGTAATAACAGCTCGTAGGTTGAGGCTGTATTTTCAAAGCCATCAAGTGATAGTGAAGACAAACTACCCCATCAAGAATGTGCTGCGCAAACCAGACCTGGCCGGAAGGATGGTGGCCTGGTCAGTTGAATTATCAGAGTTTGACATCACCTACATACCCAGGGGGACGATTAAGTCCCAAACCTTGCCAGATTTTGTATTAGAATTGGCAAATCCTCCAAATGAAGGCGAAGCCCATCCATGGACTCTCTCTGTGGATGGGTCATCTAATCTGAGAGGCAACGGAGCCGGCGTAGTCCTAGAAGGGCCTGAGGGAGTACTTATAGAGCAATCACTGCGATTCGCCTTCAAGGCGAGCAATAATCAGGCAGAGTACAAAGCACTGATAGTCAGAATGAAACTAGCTAAGGAAATGGAAGTACAAGAGCTCAAGGTGCAAAGTGACTCACAGTTGGTCGCCAATCAAGTATCTGGAGAGTTTCAGACGAAAGATCCACAACTCGCCAAATACTTGGAGAAGGTTAAGGGAATGGCGAAGAAATTCACCATGTTTGAGTTAACGTATGTACCCAGGGAACAAAATGCAAGGGCAGACTTACTACCTAAGCTCGCCAGCACAAAGAAGCCATGTAATCATTGTACTGTCATCCATGAAACTTTGAAATCACCAAGCATAAATGAGGTAGAGATAGGAATGGTGGTAGAAGAGGGAGACTGACGAAGTCCAATAATCAGATATTTACAAATGGACGCCCTCCCAGTGGCGAGAGATGAGGCCGCAAAGATAAAGAAAATGGCGGCGTGGTACATAATGGTAGGAGGCAAGCTCTACAAGAGGGCATTTTCAGCTCTCATGCTTCTATGTGTAAGTAACGCGTAGGCATGCATAATCCTAAAAGAAGTACACGAAGGCTCATGCGGGAGCCATATTGGGTCTAGATTCCTGGCAGGAAAGGTGATGAGGGTTGGGTTCTATTGGCCTAACCTACATGAGGATGCGGCGAGGCATGTCAGAACCTGCGACAAATGCCAGCGCTATTCAAATCTGCATCACGCACCAGGCGAGCCGTTAAAGTCAGTTTTATCTCCTTGGCCGTTCTATATGTGGGGGGTGGACATCCTCGGACCCTTTCCCATATCTACAGCTCAAGCAAGGTGGATCATCGTAGCAGTTGACTATTTCGCCAAATGGGTGGAAGCAGAACCAATATCAGGTATTTCGTCAGATCAGGTAATAAAATTCTACTGGAAGAAAATTATTTGCAGGTTTGGCTTGCCAAAATACATTGTCTCGGACAATGACACCCAGTTCGCCAGTGAAAGAGTGGTAGAATATTGCAGAGGCAAAGGAATTCAAAATACTTTCTTCTCTGTAGAACACCCCCAAGCCAATGGGCAGGCAGAGTCAGCCAACAAGGTTATCCTTAGAGCCTTAAAAAGAAGAATTAGCTAAAAACAGGAAAGTTGGGTGGAACACATTCCCGCAATATTGTGGTCATATCACACAACGCCACAATCTTCAAAGGGGGAATCACCCTTCACCATGGTTTATGGAGCAGATGCTATGATCCCAGTAGAGATACAACCTTCCACCTGGAGAAGGGATACATTAACATTGTAGGAAAATAATGCTGCTCTAGAAGAAAGCTTGGATCTGCTCCCAGAATTAAGGGAGAAGGCTCACTTCAGAGAGTTTTATACCAAACAAAGAGCTGCAAGAAAGTACAACACTAGAGTCATCCCTAGAAAATTCAAAGAAGGCGATCTAGTTCTGAAGAGACCCATGGGCAGAGACAAAGGTGGGAAGATGGCGGCTAATTGGGAAGGACCCTTC
This sequence comes from Trifolium subterraneum, assembly GCA_951799995.1. Lineage (NCBI taxonomy): Eukaryota > Viridiplantae > Streptophyta > Magnoliopsida > Fabales > Fabaceae > Trifolium > Trifolium subterraneum. Next base: position 14,570,589 of record OX637462.1, on the reverse strand, counting down.
AGAATTCAGGAGGCATTTGAAGGAGGGGCTTACAGATTAGAAACAATGGAAGGTGAGACCCTGCCCAGAACATAGAACATCGCCAATTTGAGATTCTATTACAGCTGAAAGGGTTTGTGAGTGAGTTCGTCAAGACGAGCTCACGTTTATATTTGATTTTTTGATACATTAGGATAGATGAGTTACATCTATGTTATATGTACTTTTATATCTCATGTATACTGAAATCAAGAAGCTGATGAATAAAGAACAGTGAGACACTCTTTTCTCTTTCAATTGCAAGAGTTTTTATTGAGGCCCACAGTTTTCAGAAAGATTGCAGTGTGTTATTTAATTATTTCATTTATGAATTTTCAGCAAAATTGCAAAAATAAAAAAAGAAGATCAACGCTGTGTAAGTCTAAGGCCTCAGCCACAGGGAAATCAACACCATCATATAAGTCTACGGCTTTGATGTGTGATTCATTACGGCCGCCATGTAAGTCTAAGGCTTTGGCAAGCAAAAAAAAAAAAGGCCGCCATGTAAGTCTAAGGCTTTGGCGAGCTAGAATCTGGTAAAAAAGAATTATATAATACCAGCACCACCATGTAAGTCTAAGGCTTTGGTGTGTGAAAAATCCAGTAGAAAAGAAATATATAATACTGGCACCATCATGTGAGACTAAGGCTTTGATGGTGAATTATAATGGCCGCCATGTAGGTCTAAGGCTTTGGCGAGCTAATTTTCCGGTAGTAAGATTCATATGATGCCGACACCGTCATGTAAGACTGAGGCTTTGACGTGTGATTTTCTCTGGCGAATTTACGTACCCAGTTTTGCATCGTGTAAGTCTAAGGCATCAATGTCAAAAATATTATGTCTGACGAATTTAAGTATCCAGTTTTGCATCGTGTAAGTCTAAGGCATCAATGTCAAAAAATTTATGTCTGGCGAATTCAAGTACCCAGTAAAATCCGTGTAAGTCTAAGGCATCGATCACAAAAATATAAAGGCCGTCATGTAAGTCTAAGGTTTTGGCGAGCTAAATCTACAAACACCGTCATGTAAGTCTAAGGCTTTGGCGTGTGAATTATTAAAGGCCGTCATGTAAGTTTAAGGCTTTGGCGAGCTAAATCTACAAACACCGTCATGTAAGTATAAGGCTTTGGCGTGTGAATTATTAAAGGCCGTTATGTAAGTCTAAGGCTTTGGCGAGCTAAAATTGCAGGTGGGCAAAAACGGCGTCACCAGAAGTTCATATAAAAGAAAATCAAGAGGCGATCCCCCAAAGAGGAAGTGCATCGCGCAGGAAAACAAGGTATTGCTATTCTTAGTCATTATCCAAATCATTATGAATACAATTTGAAATTCTGGCGTAGTCCAGATGGGGTACCGGATGGGGCAGCATCTGCTTCAACACAGTTCCCAGCAGAACATAATGGACAATTTAACAATAAAAAACAGAAATTAAAATAACACAGTATGTTGTTAACCCAGTTCAGAGCAACCTCTCCTACTCTGGGGGATACCAATCCAGGAATGAATTCACTACTATAGTTATAGTTCAAATACTCCAAAACCTTCCGTTTCTATCTTATCGCCTAGACACTATCTCATGCAATCCCACCTAGGAACTCCTAGATATGAGACGCCTCGTCTCACTTCCTCTTAGCCACATGCCCAGTGTGACCGTATAACACTAATAACAATTAGGTGAAGAACAAACTTCAAACAAATACCTATCTCCGTACTTTAAAGCTTAGGAGTAGATTTAAAAGATTACAACTCAACTAAAAATAGTCCTACTCTAGCATCAAGATGATACAAGAGTGGCTCACAAATAAAGCACAAGGCTTACAAGACACGAAACCCTAAAAGACTACATCTTTGATATATTTGTTTAAGCTTCGGTTTCGGTAAATAAAATAGGTCTGAGTCTTCCTTTAAATAGCCACAAATTAGCATGGGCTGATCATGAATTTCGTGCTTCACAAATAGCTTAGATATAGGGAAAATCCAGTACAAACATATTCTTCAAGCAAATCCAATAAATCCCTAAAATATAGGCATATCTTTAGGGGCGATGCAAAATAGCGATATCTTTAGGAAATAACCTGAAATCCTTGTCTTGGGGAACAAGCAAGGCGCTTAAGAGATTAACTTGACAAATATAGCGCGCAACAAACTTGTAACAAACTGTCCATATTTTCTGGCTTCAGGATGTTGTTCCATATGTTGCCCCATCTGACTCCACATCTGACTAGATCTTGTTTTTGCAAAATGTAGCCAATTTAAAAAACCCAACACAATGTTACGTGTTAAAATGCGTAGAAAACAGAAAGAAAAATAAACAGGCAAGATGAAAAAAAAGCCAAAAGTAATTCATTCATTGAATATAATTTATCATCAGTACATTACAATATTTTCATTACAAATCTGAATACAGATAGGATACCATTACAATAAACCTAGATTTAGAAAGAAAAACGAAAAAAAAAACAGTAAAAGACCATATTGAGGAAGACCTGTGGGGGTGGCCCCTCCACAGAAAAAACCATGGAGGAGCCACACGACCGTAGTGGGGAAGACCAGCAAGGATGTATCCTCCACAAAGAAGGATTTTATCCCTCCTTGTTACAAGGGGAATTCTTCTCCTTCCCCGGAATTAGCTTGAACTCTGTCGTTAATTGCGAGTCTTCTGGATCTAAATCCCAAGATTCATCTTCAGGACGATAGGTCTTTAAATAATCAACATAATCTGAATCGGCCTTGTCAGATTCAGAACTTTCTATCACAATGACCTGACGTTTAGGTTTCTTAGAATTTTTAACTTTGGAAGAAGAAGTTTTCTTAGAAGATTTGGGTTTGGAAGAAAGAAGTTGAGAGGAGTTAACCCTAGAGCTCTTACGTGTGGGAGCACTATTTTGTTTCTTGGAAGATTTTTCCATGATGCTAAAGAAAGAAAGAAGGAAAAAATAACAAGTTTTGGAATATGAAGATCTAGGTATGGGATTGCTTCCTTTTATAGCAGTTTTAAAAAACCCTAAAAAGGATAAGTACAAACACGTGTTTCTAGGTAAAACAGTTACTACCTTTGACTATACTACTTTGGGAAATGCGTTCAGGTGCGTTTTTCAAGGGAGGGGGAGTTTAGAAGAAAATAACACACATTTAAGGCTCCCTCAATTTCCAACTTCTCGATCCGAGCAGTAAGAGCTACCATGTTGAGAGAGGCCTCCTCCTGTCGAGTCTTGGCCTTTGCTTTCTGCCTTTCTCCTCAGTGAGCTCACCCTCCAAGGTCTTCACCTTTCCCGTCAAAGCCACCACCTCATCTTCCTTGGCTTTCACAGCCGCCTTCACCTTTTCCTCCTGCTCAGCCTTCATTGCAGCCAAGTCCTCTTCAAACTTGATCTTGGCCGCAGTGAACTCCAGGGCACTTAAGCTATTGTCAGCTGATTCCATCTTGTTTCTGAAGTCAATGGACTCTCGCTCCTGGCGGTTAGAAAGGTAGTAGGTAAGCAGGGCGCCCTGAATATGATGATCCATGGCCGCCTGCCTGAGGTCTTCAAAGGTGAGGTCAGAGAGGGAGGAGATGCCGGCATACTTCTGGAAACCATCATCAACCAGACCAAAGGAGTCGAAATCCTTAGTGAACAGACTGGCGGAGAGGTTGTTTTTCTTTCCCTTCCTCGCCTCAGGGTTGAAGGGACAACACTGGGAGGAAGCTCCTATTCCCTTGTTAGCGGCATTAGAGCCGTCCTCGCCGGAGTCAAGAGATGTCAGACCCATACCCTTTGACATCCTCCTAAACTTGAGGGTCTCATCCTCAATCTCAGCCTCCTCCTCGTCAACCCAATATTCTTCCTCTTCTTGGGGATCTCAACAGGAATCCTCCCGGACTCCTCTGGATTTTTCCTTTTGGTGTTCTTAACACCACTTTCCTCAACCACCAGCTGAGACATAGCGTCTGCAGAGGCAACAATACACTCTGCCTCAGCCCTTTGAGCTCTCGCCTTCAGCACCAAGGCCGCCCTTTGTTGTGCTGAAAGAGTAGACATTGAAGCTACAAAAAACCAAAGACGAGATTAGAAAACTTATAAACGAAAAGCCAAAGTAATGAAAACAGAATAGAAATCACTCACCCATGTATTCCCCAAGAGACTGGGGTTTATCCTCCGTAGAGATAAGCTCGACAGAATTCAACACCTGAAACTTACTAAGTGCTGAGACTGCCAACCGTTCATACTCATTAAGGGTACTCGTGCGGGTTCCCTTAATAAGGCGTGGAGAGGAAGACCAATAGAAAGGAAATAAACGATTCCCAGAAATGTCAAACATAAGTTCTGGAAACCCTTCCCCACAACGAAAACGGACAAAGGTGTCCCTATAGTTTTTGAAGTTGGAAGCGTACAAAGAAAATCGCCATTTATTAGGCTGACTACTGATTGAAATGAGAGAGTGAGGAGAGACATTCTTTACATGGAAAAAGCAAAAGAAAACCCCAACAGTGGGAACTAGATCTAGACCTTCACAGGTGACCTAAAAAGCTTTTAAAAATGCCCAACTATTTGGGTGAAGCTGACAAGGGGCGACATTCATTACCCTTAGGATTTGACATTCAAAAGAATTAAAAGGAAGCCATAGATGTAGGGTTTGGAGGACATGGGTGTACATGTAGAAGTAGTGGAGCTCTTGTTCGTTGACAGTGGTCACTAACTCGCCCAAGGCGACAGGGTCAATCACAACCCTATTTTCGCCGCCCTCACCAGATACCTGGACAGCCTGTCTAAAGGTAGAGACAAACTCGTCAATGGTAAACCTAGAAGAAATTTCCATTGAAGTAGAAATCGTTGCGACGGAGTCGGCAACAATTAAAGAGCGATTGTTAGGGTGTTTAGAACTAAACTCGGACGAAGAAATAACAACACAATCGCTATCATTTCCGCTACTATCACTATCGATATCATTAGACCCAGATTCGAAATCACTAGACTTAACAGTAAACCCAATAATCTCAGAGTAATAACCATTAATATTTAGGGTTCCGTCAGCCCTAGTATAATGGGCACGAACTTTACGTTCCCAATCAGAACCCACAGGATGAATAACTAAAGGATAATCCTTTGCACCATCGAATACACGTAAAAGAACCATGACTAAAACAAAAATCGAAATAATCAAAAAGGCAGAGAGAAGGAATGGTAAGTACCTTTATAAAATTACCTAGTTGAAAAGCGGAAAAAACAGTTAGATTACGATGAAACTTGGGCGGAAAAGGAAGAAGATTGAATCTGGGTTCAATGCGAGAGGTTATGAAGTATTAAGAAGTTGAGAAGTTGGAAAAATGTTGGGAAGAAAAAGAAAGGTATTTATGGACGAAATAACTGTCAACGAAGTGGAAAGGTTCAGTTACCCGTTGGTTAAACCGACGTCTTAAAATGCGTGTCAGCGTGGGAAACACGATTGACATTTGTCAATTCAAAATTTAAGCGGAAGAAGAACCGTTTTGGTATTCCGTCTATGGCGTGATAAAACGTCGCCCAAGTTTATTATCATATCGCCTATGGCGAGACATCTTACCCGCCCTAAAGAGGCGACATACATTATATTTTCTTATTTTTATTATTATGTGCTAACATGTATGTGAGCAGAAACTTGAGAAGGGAAATGCATTTCATTACTTGAAAAGAGAAAATTACAGAAGGGAAATTACAAAATGGAAATTGCAAAAGGGAAATTACTGAAAGAAAATCAACAATTGAAACTACATCAAAGCAAGGAAATTATATCTAAACATCAGGAATGACGTCTATTGCCATGGTTTGCATGCATGTCCTCCAGGGCATGTTTGTACTTCTTAGACATTGTCAAATCATCATTTATCTTCTTGAGACTCTCCCCTAGAGTTTTCGTCTTAATATCAAGACGAGCCAGTTCACGACGTTTGAACAACAAAGCAGAAATCTCATCTTTGTTACTCACACGAACTTCCTCTTTCTTCTTGGCCAACACCTTCAGTTCCTTTTCCAAGACCTTCATGCGATGTGTCACTGCCTCTTCTTCAGTAAAGGCCAGGTTCATAAGCTCTTTATGAACCCTCATGCTCTCCTTCAGACGCCAAGTTTGGTCAAACAAGTCAGAGACCAACTCGTGGTGGAGATGATGCTCATCCTCAGCATTCTCAATAAAATAACCATCTTCAATCAGGCCATCTTTGAGAAACATCACCCTCTCAAGAAATTTCAGCTCAGCATTAGTCAATCTCCAAGAGGCTGACCTAAGTTCTTCGGCAAATTCAGAAAAATCATCAGCTTGATCAATCAAGTCATATATATCATGAGAGAGCATACCGTTGGAAGGATTCATGGTTGGATTAAGCAAAGAGTAGAAAAGTTTGGAGAGTCATATATGTCATCAGCTCGAGAACAGAGTTTGGAGAATTCATGGTTGGATTAAGCAAAGAGTAGAAAAGTTTATGAGATGATTAAGTTAATCCAAGTTCCTCTTACTTATAGCAGTCACTAGCATTGGAAGGAAGAACATCACATATAGCGTATGAGGTCCGAGAAATTCGCCACAAACAATAGCGGTTACCAGCGGAAAATTCGCCCATGATCACCACTTCGCCTCCACTGAGCCTCGTGCTTGAGGGGTTGTGGACCGAGAGTAAATGTAAGGAGTGTATTTAGCAAAAGCCCAAACATTAATTAAGGACTTGTACAACGGCCCAATACCTACGCGAGAGTCAAGCCCAGTTTTCCCACGAGGGCGAGACCAGAAGGGTGAGACACCCATCCATGGCGAGACCTGGCCGCGTGGGCGAGATACCCACGATTCCATGATCCCCCCATTCTTCACTGTAACTTCCATTTTTTTCCACGATTTTATACACTTATCTTCATCCTCCGTATGACTAGGAGCACACGTTCCCCATGATCACCTTGTAAATAGGCATGTGATCAAATGTATAGGAGGAACGTGGGATAGGCCAACGAAAGAAAAGGACGGGAAGAACTTTGTTCCTGTATACCCTATAAATACTTGTAACATTGATGAAAAAGAGGACGGACTAAGAAAGATTCGAGATAACAAACTTGATTATTTTATTTATTTGACGGTCCAAGTTATTACTTTTTACACCTCTTTAAGTGTTCACCAGAACATATATATATATATATATATATATATATATGAAGAATAGTTGGTGAGGAAGATATATGTTAAATAAAAATAAGAAGAAAATCTATTTAAAAAGTATAACTTTATATTTGTTGTGATATTTATGGCAAATTAAATATAATTAAATAAAAAAATTGAGAATATAGATTTGATTATTCATTAAATTTATATGATAATTTTTCCACTGAATATTGTCTTTGATAATTAGAAATTGGATTTGCATCTCTTCGGTTGATCTGCCCCACATACTTACCATTTTGTTCAGTTTGCGCATTCTGCAGGAGACCCTCTTGTCTGCGTTTTGTTCAAAATAATCAAGTGAGGACGTCATGAAATGCAAAATGAAATAGAAGTGAAGGGCTAAATTGAAGCATTTGATAATATCCGGTTAAATTAATTCCTCTCTTGCGAAATTAAGAGTGTTTGTGTTTCACTCAAAGATAAAAAATAAGTAGTGTTTTTAGAGAGAGCTGGGAGTTGTAATTTAACCATAAATAAAAAAGATAAAAAAAAATTAATACAGCAGACAGAAATAAAAAAGAAGAAACAATACTTTTTTTTTTTTTTTGAGTCAAGCCCTTTTATTTGTTTGGGTGGTTGACCAATGTTTTGTTGATGTAAACGTTTGACATTCTATTTGGCACACCGTATGCTACGCAGAACCGTTGTTTTAATGAAATCCATTTTTGCTGGTTAAAAAAAAAAATTGTCTTTGATATAATTTCTTTTTATTTTATCACTAATTAGATGTATCGTTAATTGAAATTAGATTGTTAATCATGTTAGCGTGTTGCTTAGTGTGGTTTGTTACATATCTCTTAATTTCTAAAGAGATATAAGCTTTATCTAAAACAATTCATCGATAGATAATGATATCTATTATTTAGTTTTTGTTTGTTTTTTTTTTAGTTTAATTGTTGTGCACTGTCGGCGTAAAGGTTTTTTGCACATACATCCAATAACGTGTTGCCACATCATTTAATGAATGTGACACATCATATATTTTTAATTTGATGTGTCGATATATTATTGGACGCATGTGTAAAATAACTTTACACTGACGGTGCATATAAATTAAATTCTTTTGTTTTTCCTTTTCTTTCATCAATATCCAAATCAATCTAAATCAACGAACCTATGTACTACTCCATCCATTCCTTTTTACTTGTCGTTTTATGGAAAAAAAAGATCAATTAAAAAAGTGTGTTTTTGTGTTGTATCTTTCTATTATACTGTAATTTTAATCTACCAATATATATTTTTTTTCACAGACCTTCTTTTTTCAATTTTTTTTAATATGTTACGGCAAAAAAACAACAAATTTTTAATTTAATATGCTATGTACCAAAAAAAAAATTGAAACAAATTAATTTTTTTTTGTTTGGACATAATATATTAAATTTATTGAAAAGAGGAAGTGTGCGCAAAAATAAAAAGATTTGTTGGTGGATTAAGATGAGGGTATAATGGAAAGAGAATGTGCTTAACAACCCCTTAATTTGAGGGAGTAATTAATATGTTCTAATTATTCAAATATAATCTTCTTGTTGTTTATATTTTGTTTCTATTTTTATGCATAGATTAATATATAATTTTTAATCGCTTATTTTTTCTATATCTATTTTTTACTAAACACTATAATATTTTTATTTTTTTCCCCTATTTTTTTTTTTTAAAACAAATATCATATAATTTTATATATATATAAAAAATAATTACACATTAACAAAAGGTAGTCGGGAAACAAGCTGCGCCGCTAATCCTTTTTGAATAGCAAAACCTAATCTTTGAAAAACTACATCCCTAGACCTAGGCGTCACGACATTACAATGCATAACCTTTTGAACTCTTTTCAAAAGGTTTACAGCCTCTGGTGCTAGAAATCCAAAAGTGTCGAAAGCAAAAGGTATAAAAACGTGTTGATTGTCAGAACATGCTTTCTCATGTTTTGCCATTTTGCTTGAAGCAACTTTGAGGGCTGCCTGTACCACGGTAAAATCACCAACCCCTAGTTCCACAAGTGGGGAAACTACAGTCAAATCTACACAAGCATGCTTGCCACCTACCCATCCAAACACTAGAACATCTGCTGGCCGAAGTGTCGATCTCGCTTCTTGTGGGTCAGTCAAGAAGTTCACTGGTGCCTCTTTCTTAACAGAGATTCCAGCACACTTAAAAATATCAAAAAGCACATCTCTGACCAAGTCATGCCTGTATTTGAAGCCGGGAAGCTCCCTACAATGAACTGCATGCTCCCCAAAAATGTCGAGACATGCTTTACGACAAACAGGACAAATCTCATCCTTGGGAAATATTGGAATCATGAGGCGGTACTTAAGGATGGTACGATACTCAACCGGTGACATGTGTTGGCTTAACCCATCGATGGGGATAGTGAGGAGAAAGTCTTGAGCATGTGCCGCTTTTAAACACCCAAAAACTGCTTTTTGTCTGGTAGTCATGTTAAAATCAACTTCCATGTCCTGAACAATTTTACCAAAAAGAACACTCGCCAAAACATGTTGGGCTTTAGGGGGGACGGTGTCCTTAATAGCAAAATTGCTAAAGTCATAAGTCGGAATCTTATCCCGAATACCGTCCAAAGCATTGTCAAAATCCAAGTCCATACCACATCCTCCACTGTCTCTCAATATATGATCTTGCAAAATCCAAGATTGCGCCCTAGAAGCCACAAAAGCATATGAGGTGGCCTCTACTGCTGAATATAATCCTAACCCCCCAAACTTAATGGGTAAAGAAGCAATCCTCCATTGGAGGTCTCCAAAGAATGAACCCCCTCCAACCACGATGTTTTCAATCGTCACTCTCAACTCTTTATCAAACAAAGCAGCTGCCTCCTTCATGTAAATTGGTTGGCACGTCCTGAGGCCGAAAAAAAGTTTGGCGATACCCATGCATGACCGAAGTAGAAGAAGCTCACTCTGTGGATCTCTTAGGGAAGAAGATGCATTAGCTCAACTGCTCTGACAGCTCTCTTCATGGCCACCTCCTCAATAAAACCCCTATCTTGACTAACAGCACCTCCGAGCAATTTTACCCCAGACACGGGCCTCCCAATGTCCGAAGGGAACAACCCCTTACGAAGTTTGCTTCCATCACAAGAAGGCCCAATCCTGGACCTGTCTCTCTAATGATATCAAGGGATTTAGCCACTTCCTCGGAATCCCCTATGATAGTCCCACCATCAAGATACCAAGCATGAAAAAGGAGCTTGCAGTTGTCTCTGATCTTATGAATGAGAGGGTGTAGCACAAGAGCAAAAAGAAGGGGTCCCAACGGGTCACCTTGTTGCACTCCAGTGGCTGCCATAATATGACCATCCCCAAGGTATAACCTCGCTGCCTGACCATAAAGAAACTCAACCCACAAGGAAATAGATGGACATCTCAGCCTCACCTCTTGTAGCAGTGTCGACCTATCAACCATGTTGAAAGCATTCGAGAAGTCCACTGTGAGCATAGCCAAAGAACCATCCTCATGTCGCTGGCTTAGCACCCTGTTGGCACTGTGCAAAACAGCCTCTGCACCGCTTGATATTCCAACCCCAAATTGAAAATCATTGAGATATTTAGCCATATCCTTTCCGACTCCTTTCATAGCGATGTTGGATACTAAACGCCTCCAAATAGTACCTACTGCAATAGGTCGTATCCCACCATCAGGCTTTAGTAACGGGGTCAAGGGTGCAGAAGCTACAAACTCTGATATATTATTATGCATAAATTCATATTTTTAGTTTGTTTTTATCTTTATGCATATATTATTAGAGTTTAATTGTTGGGCACTGTTGGTGTAAATTTTTTTTGCACATGCATCTAATGATGTCTTGCCACATTATTTAATGAATGTGACACATCATGTGTTTTTAATTACCATACATGATGTGTCGATATATAATTAGGCATGTGTAAAATAACTTTACATCGACGGTGCATATAAATTAAATTCATATTATTAATGGAGCAAAATTATAATCAAGGATACAAACTTGGAAGATTATTAAAACTGATAAAAGATAAATTAGTAATTTAATAGTGATTAATTTTATTATATTAGATAGAAATAGATTAGAACTAGATTTTGCCACTATATATTGTCTTTGATATGATTTCTTTTTATTTTATAATTAATTAGATAAACCTAAAAAAAAAAAAAAACTAATTCGATATATGGTTAAATGAAATTAGATTGACAATACATTGAACTGTGTTAATTATGTTAGGGTGTTGCTTAGTGTGGTTTGTTTTTTTATAGTGGTGTATATCTCTTAATTTCTAGAGAGATATAAGGTTAACTCATAAACTTATCATCGATAGATATTGATATCATTATTCAGTTTTTGTTTGTTTTTTTTTTTTTCTTTCATCAATATCCATATCAACGAACCCATGTAATATATATAGACCTATTCACTCACAAAAAGAAATATAGTTTATTCTTTAGTGAAGTAACATGGCGAATGTTTTCATTGTGTTGTTTACTTTACTTTCCTATTTTCAAATGTCAAATTCTCAGTTCATATCGTATGGTCCGGATTGTGTATCATGGATGACCGATACCGATCAATGTAAAGCATATTATCTTGGATATCAATCGCAACCGGATGATTCATGTTGTTCAGAAATTGTTTATATTGCAACTGAGTCTTATTGTCTTTGCGATTCTACGGCAATTAATAATTCTTTCCCCTTCGATGTCAAGAAGGCTTTGACACTACCTAGCATTTGTGGGGTAACATCACCATGTGACAAAGGTAAGTTAACTAAACATCACCATGTTCAAATTTACATGTTCATAATTTTGTATGTGTTGTTTGATAATTAACTGAACATGTCTTATTATTTATGATGCAGTTCTATTTGTTAATGGTTCTCTTAAACTCGATGATCAAGATAATTTGGTTCCACGGCCTAGGTCAGAGTTAGGTCCAAGTTATGCTCCGAGTTCTCCATTGGAACAACCAACATCAAGTTCAGCCGGTGCATCAAACGCCAAGTCTTCGGGATTGCTAATTGTTTATCCTTATTCAATTTCAGTAGCTATTCTTTTTATTAATATTTTATTCCTTTACTTTCCTTAGGATTTTGTTTTTTGTTTTTTTATAAATGTAATTTAATTTATGTATCCATACTTAATATCAAGTATTGAATAATATTGTTCTTTTTCTACGGAATAACATTGTTATTAGAATTTAACGGACAAACACAGATGATGTAAATAGTTTTACACAACTCTAGCAAGAAATCATCAAATTACCGTGTCATATAACTAATTAAAAAAAAAAAGATCGTTGTGATTTGACGTAAATAGAAAATTCTCTTTGTAACAAAAAAAAAAATCCTATTTGCATAATTGCAGAGTCGATTAATCTCTCTACCTTGTGAGAACTAAATGGGCGGCAAAGTCTCATTAAAAATTATAATATGTTGCTGCATGCTCAAGTTAATTAGGGATCGCACTAGGACCTTGGTTAAGTTAGAAAGATTTGCGTCATCTCATCTAAACTCTTTTGAACATTTTCTCTTGCACATTTAAAATTTAGATCACTATCATACACAAAAATAAAATATATACACCTTGAAATTTAGAGATGTTTGCATTCAATATCATCTTTATTAATATAAACATTTTAAACATAATACATATTTAAATATAATTAATTTCACATAAGACACATGAATACACAATTTTTGGCAGGTAAACCAAAATCATAAGTCATTTGATGATTGTATACTTTATTGTTAATAATTAAAATAGAATTGTTTTCTGATTGAAGAATCATTTGTGTCCTCTATTCAACAACAAAATTATCTCCTGCAAACAACTCCTTGTCCATCAATTCCGCTTGTGCAGCTCAAGCTAGGGAGGTTCAAATTCTCCACCATAGTAATATCATTGTTGAATCCATTGTTTCCAATGAAACGAGCTACAGAACAGTCAGGGGAAAACAAACTTGTTGTTTCATACTCTTTTCCACCTCCCATTATTGGCATTTTTGCACCAATGTTCATGCGGCTCACATAATCGGGTTTATATGTTTGGCCCAACACGCCACTGACTTCGTTGCTTAGAGAAAAGAATTTGAAGCCTAAATCAAGGTGAGCAAAACAATCATTTTTGGTGATACCGTAGTTATGAATCCTCGAGTCTTCTTCGGTTATAGGGACGACCTTAGCTGTTATTCTAAATTTTCCTTCAACTTCGACAATGATGTTGTTTGTGGAAGTTTCCCTAACAATGGACACACTAGACGATTCCCATTTCGTACCTTCTGATTCGGGAAGGGTGATGGGTTCGCCGTTAAAAGAGAGGGCAAGGCGGTCCACAGAGTCATCCCATGTGGCTGTTTTCTTGGCACCTAGGAAGAGTTGGTGATTGTCAAAGAGAATAGCAATGGATTGGACCCATGTGAAGTCCCTCTTCATGTTATGGTTTCTTCTACCTATGAAGTGAGCGTTTATGTGGAGGTTGGTATCAGAAACAAGGCAGAAGTTGTTGTCTTTCTTGCCGTGGAAGTAAAAAGTGATTCCATCACCACCGATGAATCGAGGGTCTTGGCAAACAGCTCCTGGTTTATCGCATTCTGCAAATAATGTGTGCATTTAACACAAAATCAATAAGTAGTTTATATAATTTAGTATGGGCACTCGCGTGCACATACACAACCATTAGAAAAAGTTGAATTAAGGACGAAAAAAAAAAATGAAATTCTTATATAATTCCTTTGTTAAATTATTGAAGATGCCAAAATTGATGTAATAGTTTCTAAATTTGTTATAGACTTTAATGCAAATTTGATATGAAAAATATAGAAAGACTTACTACAAACTGGTTTGCATGTGTTGCAATCGACCTCACAACCACCGGGACAAGCATTAGGACACACATGTTCCATATTGTAACATTTTGGGTAATTCTTGTCCCAACATCTAGCTGTTTTTGGGGATGAAGGAGTCGAAGGGGAAGGAGATAGTGGCGGTGGAGGATTCGTGCCGCCAACACAAATAGGTTTGCAAGAGGCACACTCCACAGTACACTCATTAGGACAAAACTTAGGACAAACATGAACCAAATTATAGCAATGTTTGTATTTCTTTATCTTGCAGGTTGCATGGCCCTTCTCATTTGCAATTCCTGGGGGAGTGGCCCCTGCCTCTGCCATTAGGATAGACACAAGCAGGATCGGTACCAAAATTTGAACCATTATTTGAGCCATATTGAAAGTATATTAGATTCAAATAACTGTTAGTTTTCTGTTGGTTGAATGAGAATAAAAATGGAAGAGCATTGCCTTTTATAGGCATAAAAGAGAATCTATCATGACATGAAGAAGCTATACATGTGGCTTGACTTTTGGATTCTGTCTTCTGTTGTTTCCAAAAACAGCATATTTTCACATGGTTATTCACTTCTTAAGATATTAATTTATTAGTTTAATATTCTTTTGGCCATAACTGATAATACTACTCAATACACGGATCCGGATCGACTGCAGTAATAATTACATGCAGTTTTATGCTGTTTTTAATCTTAATTGTCAATGTGAGATCGGACGACTTAAATTAAAAACTGTGTCTTTTTATCCAAAACGATCTCAAATGTCATCTTGTAATCGGACGGTTGCAATTGACTATAACATCATGCTGTAATTGCGTGTAATCCTCATCCCTCAATATACACATACATGCACCAGATGGATGCAACATAAAGCTACACAGGTTTGCTTCTATCCCTTATAAAGTGATCACGGTATTGTATAATCTGTATGTCAATTTTTTATTGGCTTAATGGCATATTTGATCATTTATCTCTATTTTAGCTTTTAAGTTGATACTCTATGTTTTAAAAGTTTCAATTTGGTCTTTTATCTTTAGTTTATGTTTCAAGTTTGGAATTTTTATTAAATTTAGAGTTAATTTCGTCAAACTTTCTATTAAATTTTGAGTTAATTTCATCTAAAACTTTTACGTAACATTCTCATAAGTTGTCCACGTATGTAAATTTGTTAGTTACATGGACGATTTAAACCAAAATTTTACTAAAAGGAATAACTTAAACTTTTTAAAAAAGACCAAATTAAAACCTTAAATAAACCTAAAGTATCAAATATGTAAAAATGTAATTTTTTTTTCTTTTATCTTATAATATAAATTTAGCGAGGTTCAAACAAAAAAACTTTGAAATCCAAAAATAGCTATTTATCACTAGATCAAATTCTTAGAGTGTGATATTCTTAGACCAAAAATGGCTATTTATCACTATGTGTTACATAGGGTGTGCAAAAAATATGGTGATCCTTAACCAAACAACTAACCAAACCATATCCAATTTTATTATTTCAAACCATTTGAAAAAAAAACCACACCACTCCAAATAAAAAAAACCAATTGTAAACTAGAACCATATTTTTCTAATTGGTTTGAAATTGGTTTTGAATCACACAATTAAGTTTCTAATCTTCAAATTAATTGTGTAAAAAAATTCTTTAAATTGAAAATCATATAATACAAAATTGAAGGAAAAAAAGATTGAAAATTTAAATTAAATTAAAAAAAACTAGAATTTTTTAAAAAAAACCAAATTTTCAAAATTAAGTTATTAATCTTCAAATTAATTGTGTCAAAAAAATCTTCAAATTAATGACCATATAATAAACACTAGAACTTTAAAATAAACTTAAAAAAAAAAAAAAAAACTGGAATTTTTTATTAAAAAAATTAGGAAAAAGAAATCATTTAAAAAACTAATAATAAAAGATATTTTTGACTAAGCCCAACATTCTTTTTTTTAAAGGAAGCCCAACATTTTTTTTATTTGGCCCAAATCATCATTTTTTAACATCCTTTTTTATTAAAAATTTGGGCCAAATAAAAAAATGTTGGGCTTCCTTAAAAAAAAGAATGTTGGGCTTAGTCAAAAATATCTTTTTTTTATTGTTTATAAATCAAAGTATTCATTCACTAAATTAAATATCTTTTCAAAATAATTAATAAAAAAATTTGTTTTTAAAATAATTAATAAAATAAATCTTTTTTTCATAATTAATTAATAAAAAAATTAAAATCGGTTTGACTATTGTCATTTGTCACTATTGTCAAGAGAAAAAAAAGTGAGTGAAAAATCAATTTAAAATTGGTTTAAAAATGAGTAATTCAATTTTTCTTACAAATCGGTTATAAATTGGTTCCGAACCGGATATGAACCAAACCCAAATTAGTTTTTAAAAATAACCGGTTTTTGATTTAAATGGTTTTGGATTTAAACCAAACCATAAATTAGGTTTGGTGTGATGTGGTTTTTAAACCATGCACACCCCTAGTGTTACATCCACTAAAAATTATTAAGAAGTACCATGTTTCAAAGTATTAAATGTATAACAATTTGACATGGGGATGTAGCTCAAATGGTAGAGCGCTCGCTTTGCATGTGAGAGGTACAGGGTTCGATCCCCTGCATCTCCAATTATTTTTTTTCCTTAAAAAAATTATACAACATTTTGATATATAAATTATCCAAAACTTACCATATTTTTTAGATTTCCGTTCAGTTTCCTTCTCCCTGATTTTTTTATCCAGTGTTGTTTTACTTCCACCATAGTGCAAAGTTAAGCTTTGATATCTTAAAAATTTGAATGAACGAAGATGATTGTATATTTTAGTAAACAATTAAAATCTTACGCTCTTTGGGTAATAATCTCCAAGTTGGTGCTTTGTTCATAGTAACTGTGACAAAAAACTTGCTTCTCAGAATTACTCTGCTTCTACAATAAACAGAGCAATGCTATATTTTCACTTGCATGTAGCGTTTATACCAATGTGATATGAAAACAAATTATATGTATTATATTTAGAGAGGTCTTCATTCAATATGATCGATAAGACAACAAAAATTAGTCCCGAACCCTGACCCCTGCATATAAATAATGCAGGGGTCAGGGTTCGAACCCTAGTCATCCCACTTATCCACCTTAAAAATAGTGGAATTTCTAGCCTTTAGGCTACTTGACAAAAAAAAAAAGACAAAAAAAATTAAAAAACATAATATATAAATATATTTTTTATTTCATGTAAAGCACATGAATACATTATTTTTTACTGTTTAAACCACAAAATCATCCAAATTATTTGATGATTGGATACTTTATTGTTATTAATAAAAATAAAAAGGAAAAAAAAAACTCCATTGAAGTATCACTTCATATGCATGTTGAACTTGTGTCCTCAGTTAATCATCTCCTGCAAACAACTCCTTCTCCATCAATTCCACTTGTGCAACTCAAGCTAGGGAGAGCCAAATCCTCTACCATTACAATGTCATCGTTGAATTCGTTATTGCCTTTGAAACGTGCCACGGAACAATCTGGGGAGAACAAACTTGTTGTTTCATACTCTTTTCCACCTCCCATTATTGGCATTTTTGCTCCAATGTTCACACGGCTCACATAATTAGGTTTATAGGTTTGTCCCAACACACCACTCACTTCATTGCTTAGTGAAAAGAATTTGAAGCCTAAATCAAGATGAGCAAAACAATCATCTTTGGTGATACCATAATTGTGAATCCTCGAGTCTTCTTCGGTTATAGGGACAACCTTAGCTGTAATTCTAAATTTTCCTTCAACTTCAACAATGATGTTGTTTGTGGAAGTTTCCCTAATAATGGACACACCAGACGATTCCCATTTGGCACCTTCTAATTGGTTAAGCGTGATGGGTTCGCCGTTTAGGGAGAGGGCAAGGCGATCCACAGAGTCATCCCATGTGGCTGTTTTCTTGGCACCAAGGAAGAGTTGTTGATTGTCAAAGAGAATAGCAATGGATTGGACCCATGTGAAGTCTCTCTTCATGTTATGGTTTCTTTTACCTATGAAACGGGCATTTATGTGGAGGTTGGTATCAGATACAAGGCAGAAGTTGTTGTTTTTCTTGCCATGGAAGTAGAAAGTGATTCCATCACCACCAATGAATCGAGGGTCTTGGCAAACAGCTCCTGGTTTGTCGCACTCTGCAGGTACAAACGATAATTATTAGAAAAAGGTAATTTTGCATTGAAAACACGAAATTCATACCTAAAAATCAAAATTGTTGCTTTTATTCCCTAACGTCGGCTTATTGGGCCACAAATAACTTTATGGACTAAAAGCACCAGTTTTTGAAATTGGAGGGATTGAACTCAAATAAGAAAATCTTACAAAGACTAAACATAAAAAAAAAAAAACACTATAATTGTAGGATTAAAATCATAATTAAAAATTAACTGTATTAATTGAAAATGGTTGTAATAATTTTCAATTTTTTTGTAAGAGTTTAATGCAAAGTTTGATAAGAAGAAACATATGAAGACTTACTGCAAACCGGTTTGCAAGTGTTGCAATCAACCTCACAGCCGCCGGGACATGCATTAGGACAAACATGTTCCATATTGTAACATTTGGGATAGTTTTTGTTCCAACATCTAGCTGTTTTGTGTGAGGAAGTATCACCTTTTCCTGAAGGAGTTGAAGATGAAGGAGATGTTTTTGGAGGATTCTGGGGTGTAGAAGGGCCATGAGGCGATGATGATGAAGACGAAGAGGAGGAGGAGGAAGAAGAAGTGGATGAAGATGAAGATGAAGAGGAAGGTGTAGAGGATGAAGATGGTGGGTTTGGTGGTGTTGAAGGGCTACCAGGTGATGAAGAGGAAGTGGAAGTAGCGGAAGAGGAAGAGGAAGAAGAAGAAGAGGAAGATGAAGAGGAAGAAGAAGATGGTGTAGAGGATGAAGTTGGTGGGCTTTGTGGTGTAGATGGGCCTTGAGGAGATGAAGAGGATGAAGAAGAAGAAGAAGCGGAAGATGAAGAGGAGGAAGAAGATGATGAAGAGGAAGATGAAGAAGACGGTGTAGAGGATGGAGGTGGTTGGTTTTTTGGTGTTGAAGGACTTGTCGATGATGAAGAGGAAGAAGATGATGATGCTGAAGATGATGACGATGATGAAGAGGACGAGGAAGAAGATGGTGTAGAGGATGAAGATGGTGGATTTTTCGGTGTAGACGGGCTTGTAGGTGATGAAGATGAAGATGACGAGGAAGATGAAGAGGATGAAGAAGAGGAAGAAGAAGATGAAGGTGAGTTATGTGGTGTAGAAGGGGTAGGATAATCAGGTGAAGGGTTTGTCCCTCCAACACAAATAGGTTTACAAGAAGCACACTCCACAGTACATTCATTAGGACAAAACTTTGGACACACATGCACCAAATTATAGCAATGTTTGTATTTCTTTATCTTGCAGGTTGCATGGCCCTTCTCATTATCTTTAGCAATTCCTGGAGGAGTAGCCCCTGCCTCTAGCACTAGCACAAACACAAGCACAATAGGCACCAAAATTGGAACCATCATTTTAGCCATTAAAAATGTAAACCAATTTACTATATTCTTTATCTTAAGTATAAGAATATAGATAATTAGTTATTTGTTTGATGTGTGTGAATAATATGCCAAGATTATTTCCTTTTATAGGCAAAAAAGAGAATCTATCATGACAAGAATTGGCTTGAATTAGTAACTTACTACATCTTTTCACACATGGTGCGTTTCTTAAGAAGAGATTCTATTAGTCACTTTAATTTTGTTTTATTCATACAAATACAAGCATGATATATAAAGTTTTTAGCATTGCTTCTATCACTTTAAAAGTGACCATGTAGTGTTTATATGTCACTTTAAAATGAAGTAAAGAAATGCATTGTTGCACCACAAAAAAAGGATACATTTTTTAAATTTGAAGTTTTGTAGCTTCAGCAGGTTTATTTGCCACTTAATTGAAGAGGCTTCCAAAAAAAAAGAAGATAATTAGAACATTAAACGGTTAAAAAATCATTTTTACATATGATATGATATATCATATATGTCTCTACTTATAATAAGAATTTTATATTTTACTTATTTGAAAACGTAAAAGCAAAAGAACATGTACAATAATGAAGGCATTAGTAATATACTAATAAATTCATGAATAAAGTTATAAAGTGTTTGGTCTCTCTTTTTGTACATTTTCTTGATTTGGACATTATATATATATCATGGCTGCCATACGTAAATAGTGGATTTTCATACAAAAGTTAGATTTTCTTTTTATTGTTTGATTTTTTTTTTTTAACCCTCTGGTTCTTAGGGAAAGGAGTCATAGTAGTTCAGAGTTTGACCGTAAGGTAAGTAAAAATTGGCTAAGAAATTGTCGTTCACCAATCCAGGATATTCATTAGATTCAAGTGGTTAATGAGCATCACCAAAGGACGAGGAAGTGGAAGAAGAAGATAAAGGTGATTTCTCCTGCATAGCGATGTTGGGGCCTTTGCTTTTTAAATGTTCTCAATCAATTAATTTAAACACTAAAGGTTAAAAAATTGAAGAATATGAATAAAAATCTAGTGAAAGAGAAAATATTGACATAACAAAAAAATTCACCAATAATATGAAATCATGATCGAAACACTTGATTTGATAACAATTTTAATAGCCTTTTTGGGAGATATAAAAAAAGAATCTATCAACAATAGAATGGATTGTGACCATGATTAATTAGATTTAGTATAAGGAGCTAGTCCTTCACAAGATTAACTATAGTT
Organism: Trifolium subterraneum; assembly: GCA_951799995.1. Lineage (NCBI taxonomy): Eukaryota > Viridiplantae > Streptophyta > Magnoliopsida > Fabales > Fabaceae > Trifolium > Trifolium subterraneum. The sequence continues at coordinate 14,549,806 of OX637462.1, read as the reverse complement.
AATTTCTTGCTTGAAGAGATATCCACAATTTATTAGCAAAAATAATAATTTTTTTCCACATTTATAATATTTGACTACCTCTAAGAGTAACCCATTCTCTAAAAGATATTTGTGTTTTTTCCAAAAAAAAAATATATATAAATTGTAATATTTCAAGAAAAAAATTACAAAAATAGAGGATAAATATTATAGACACCAAATTATATTTTTTCAACTAAAATTTCCGGTAGTTTATTAGAAAGAGAATCAATTGCCAATGAGCTCATCATCCAATCTTCTTTGGGCTAAGATTTTTTTTTAGATAGTACAGTATTATTAACTGCACGCACTCACATAGTCAAAAGATCTATAGTTATATGATTTTGATCAAAAGGTAAAAAAAATGATTTTGATTTTGTTTAAAATTAAAATTATCAAACTTGAGTTTTAAATTGTGCAATCTTGTCCGGACGACCATATATCTCCTAATTGTATGAATGTGTGCAGTCAGGGACTATAGTTAATCAATCTAAACTCAATATCTTTCACCTATAAATCGAGATCAAATTCTCAAAAATCTATCACACGAAAAATAATTAAGAAAAATTTTGATTATAAGAAAGGATTAATCATCTTACTCTTTCTTATCAATTGGACAAAAGGTATTGAACTCTTTGTCCATCATTTGACACGGAACTATCAATAAAAACTACATTGCTAAATTCAACCTTTACTCAATTCAGCTACATAAATTAAACCTTTGTATTACAAATTACACAAAAGAAAAACACAAAAAAATATAATATGTACGAGATCACCTCTTCTAATGAGCACCCCTTTAGTGGAATTCCTTATTGGATAGTCCCATCCCAATCCAATACGAAAACGAGTAATGAGCCCCTCTGCTGTACAACTAGCTGCTGCGATCACAGCCTCAGCTAACTCTTGTGTGATGATATATACCAATCAAAAATAGTTTCTCAGTGATTTGAGTTGAGATACTGAATGAGATTTAGAGTTTAACACCGATGCTAATTACTTTTCTCTCCTTCTCTTACCAATTACTAATTGCTATTGTTTTTTAATAAAAAAATCAACAAAAAGGATATTTTTCTTGAAACTTGTGGAAAGTAAAACATTTAATATTGAAAAAAGTCAAATGTAACATATTGAAAAACCAATTTTTTAATATTGAAAAAAATTTTGTTTACTATATCATTTTCCATCATTAAAAAATTCTTGGTAATTTTTTCAATTTAAAAAATTGGTTTGTCTCCAATGCTTTCGACCACTTTTCATTCAAAAGTCAATGAATGAACCTTTGCAAAAGATACACATATCATAATTTTCATTCCAATTCAATTTTAATGGTCTTAGTTTACCATTTGTCAGTGCAAATCTCAAGGACCAGCCAAGATCAAAGTAAACCTTCATACGGATAAAATTAAAAGTAAACCAAAATTCCACCATAACATAAAGTACATAATTTTCAATTGTTGCATAATAACATGCACAAAGGTTCCAAAAACAATTAAAATAAACTTTATTCTTATTTGTAGCACCCTAAATTAAAATCAATTCAATTTAAGGAAAGACCTAACTTTAAAAAATCTCCATCTGATGAGCTTGTTGGAGGTCCTAACTTCAATTCTAGCGATACTTCCTCCTTTTCCTCGTACATTGAAAGCAATTTTGACATCTTCCCAATCTAAAAGAAATTCATGCATTTGTCAAAAAAAAAATTAAAAAAATTCATGCATACATATAATAAATTAGTCAACATTGTAGCCCCTAATAAAAAAAATAGTTTTTAATAAATTATTCACATTATAAATAAATAAAAAAGTGAAAGCTAGTTATATTTTCTTTTTTTAAAAGAAAAACTTAGTTATATTCGTCAAGTAACCGATTATCCCAAAAATTTAAGCTATTAGGATAGAGTCACATCCATAGTTTTATAATATTTCTAACAATATTAACTCACCCTTTCTTTGAGTTGTTGATTTTCAAGCCGAAGTTCTTTCAAAATTTGTGAAGCCCTACATGATTTGCAAAGTACATTCCTTAGTGCCTCCTTCATCATCATGTTCATTTCGAAAATCCTTGCATTTTCAGTACGAAGAGCAGCGCAAACTTCTCTTTCCTTTGCATGCTTGAGATCGTAACATATAAATAAATAATTAGTACGTACATTTACTACTACAAGTATAACTTTCAGTGACATTTTTCAGATAATATTTTTAAAAAAAATAGATTTCACTAAAGCCCCACTAGATGTGACGCTTCCGACTCTAATATCAATTTGTGACTTGTAAAAATATCGAAATTAAGATTTTGATCAAACTAAAATAAATTATGTTACCTTAACCTTTCTTCTTTTGTATGCAAACCAATTCTTCACTTGGTGTGTGTCAAGGTCAAGCTCTTTGGCAATATCAAATCTCTGCTTGCGATTTGGTCGTTGAAGCGTTTGAAATATTCTTTAAGAACCCAAAAAACAAAATTAGGCTAAAGATTGTATTGCTAGGGTAATTGAATGACAAGTGCATAGGCAATTTTTTTGGTAACAAAAATGTAAAAGCAAAAATGACACATATAGATTGGTTTAATAATCATCATTATTTATTGAAAAGTTAAAATACATATTATTAATGTAACATAATTTATATTGACTTTCTAGATTGGTTTTATTTAAAGCTTTTTATTCATCAATTTTATTTTTGACAATAGCAAAGATTGATTTTTTTTTTTTATATACAAGCAAAGATTGATTTGGATCTAGTATTATAAGGAGTTACATTAAATTAGATCGGTGGGGTATAAGTATCAATAGACAACAAAACCGATACTATAAGTTAAGTTAGAATTTATTTTAATATAAATTAATAGAAAAATGTGACATGACATTGACATTGAATAATTAGACGAAGACTATATATTTACTCACCCAAATTTAAACCAAAAGTTAAAAGAGTTGAATATCACAAATTTAAATTTTTACGAACGAGAAAAATACTAATTTAACAAAAAAAAATAGATTTCACCAATAAAATGTGAACGTGGTCGAAACCAATGTATAGAATGAATTGTGACTAAGATTAAATGGATATAGGGCCTAATATTGTTTAACTTATGTAAAATAACTTATTCAAATAAATAAGTTTCTATATATTATTTATAAGTTTTTAATATATTTTATTATAAAAAAAAGTTTCTTAATATATTTTTTAGGAAATAATAGTATATGCAGATACACCATATACTAGCGAGAACTTATTTATTTGTATAAGCTATTTTTCATAAGCTCAAAAATAAGTTAATTCAAACAGATCCAAGAGTTAGTCCTCGCAATGTTAGTTATAGTTAATTTCTTGTTCGAAGTGATATCCATATTTTATTAGCAAACAAAAACAAAAGAAAATATATCCATATTTTTAACATATATGACTGTCTCTAAAAGTAAAATTGTCTCCAAAAAGATATTTGTGTTTTCACAAAAAAAAAAAAAAAATAAACAAAATGGTAACATACCAAAAAAAACAATTTACAAAAATAGAGGATATATATTACGGTAAAAAAATTATAATTTTTTTATCTAAAATATATGGTAGTTTATTAGAGTGTGAAATGAATTCCTTAATAAGAATCCATTGTCAATCTAGAAAGAATTATTGTCACAATTTGTTGTACGTTTGTCTTTCCTCATGTGTAATATATATTCACATTAGCAATGAATTCATCATCTTCTGTGGATTAAGAACAAATTTTTTAGATTTTTGTTTTCAACAACAAGCAATTATATATATATATATATATAAAAGTTACATTGGTACAAGAGGTAGTCTACCTACCTTCGTAGGATAAATACATGGAGTACTCAACCCAAAGCCCAAAACAGAGACATAACTCCAAACAAAACAAAAATTAATCGGGGACTAGCACTAGGAATTCCCTACAATTACATAACTATACAGTCAGATGGGTTAACATGTAATTCTTAAAACATACAAGGAGAATCAGCTTTCTTAGTCAACAACCATTTTCAAGAGGTGTGTTTAATCCTATCAAAGACCTCACATAGCTGACATAACAGTGGTTCCTTGTTCGAAAAGATTTTCTCATTCCTAGTCCTCACAATGTTTTTAGATCTACAGTACTATAAAACTCATATTTCCTGTAATCATTAATTACACGCACTCGTACAGTCAAGAGTTCCATAGTTATTTGATCTCGATTTGAAGATAAAATAATAAGAAGATTTTGATTTTCTTTAAAAATCAAAATTACCAAGCTATCATACTCAATATCTTTCATCGATAAAGCAAAATCAAATTGTCCAAAATCTATCACACAAAAATAAAGAGAAATCTTGATTTTAAAGAAAGGAACTCTTACTCTTCAAGTCTAGGTAACCTATCGGTTGGACAAAGGTCTTGGTCTCTTTGTTCATCGTTTAACACGGCCAACAACGACTCCATTGCTCAATTCAACCTTCCTCAATTCACCTACACAAATTAAACCTTTGTAAAATTACACAAAAGAAAAACAAACACAAGAATGAAATATGTATGAGATTACCTCCTCTAATGAGCTCCCCTTTAGTCCACTCTTATGTGATGATATATATCAATCACAAGTAGCCTCTCAATGGTTTAGACTGAGACACTGAATGTGTTATATCTAGGAGATTTAGGGTTCAAGCACCGATGCTAATTACTTTTCTCTCCCCGTCTTACGAATTAATTGCTATTGTTTTTCAATAAAAAAATACCTACCAAAAGGATTTATTTTCTTGAAAATTGTGCAAAGTAGAACATTTAATATTGAAAAAAAGTCAAATGTAACATATTTATTTAAATTTGTTTTTATCTAGTAAATAAATTACTACTCCCTTCGAACTTAATTATGTATATCAGAAGTTTTTTATATTTTTACAGAACTTATTACGTTTATACTTATAGACAAGAAAATGTTCTAAAAAGTCTTAGGACCAATGTGGTGGTCAGAGACATGTTATGATAACTATATCATATTTCGACTCAATTCAGTGTTTCATAAGAAAACAACATATGATAAGTTAATCTAAAATTCATTTTATCATGCCTCTCTCTTGTTGAAATTCATATATAGAATATATGCGTTATGTTAGAATTTAAATATAATAAAATATAAATAAAATATAAACAAAATAGCAATTTGATATTATTAAAAAATTATTTTGTCAAATATAATATTTTTTGATTTATTTTTTGAAATCAAATATAATTTTTTTAAAAATGGTAGTTTTGTCATTTACAAAAATTATATATAAGGATCCTCTCCTACATTCAGCGTTAAACACCATCTTCTTCCTCTAGGTCCTTGTTGTCAACGAATATCGATATTGGTCATCATTTTCATCTTCTTCCTCCTAGCTTAATACAATAATTGGTCATCTTTTTCATGGATAAAGACATGTTAATTTGTTTTCTTTCACAAATACCCCAAGTTTAGGGAAAGGGCTCTTCAGATTTGTTTGATTAATTCAAAATTCTAAGCACCGAGGGGTTTGTTCTCTCAAATGATATCCATTTTTTCGTCTCGGATTCCATTAAAAATTCATTAGAGTAGTGAAAGAGGTCAATTAGGTCTCGCCAATATAAAATAATAATTATTTTATATCAATTGATCAACAAGTGTAAATATAACTAGTTTTTGACCCGTGCGATGCACGGATGATTAATTTTTTAAACCTTACTTGCATTCACATATATATATATATATATATATATATATATAATGAAAGTGAATAAAATAACTTTATTTAATTTCAAATAAGTCAAAACCTAAATACTAAAATTGTTTAAATTACAACACAATTGAACATAATTCAATTATTCATTATTCAATATTCAATTTATTACAAAGTGTCACATATCATAAGAAAGATATCTAAAATACCTATGTTTAAATTTTTTGAAAAACCTCAGGATACACAACATTCACGGTGCAAGTCTTTCTTTCTTCATTACCATCAGTAATAAGAATCTTCAATCCAGATCGACTTCTGACTCTTGAAACAGCTACATATAACTGGCCATGCGTAAAAACTGGTCTAGGAAGATACAATCCAACATGATCCAAAGTTTGCCCCTGACTTTTATTAATACTCATTGCAAAACAAACACAAATTGGAAATTGTCGGCGTTGGATAACATGAAGATCTAACCATTATGGAGAACTTTTACATAAACCAAAAACAAGTTTAAGAGAATTAAACCCTCTGGTCCCTAATATAAGAAAAAATTCACTTTTTAGATACATTGAAAGAATGATGTATCTAGATCATATCATAAACTAGATACATCAATCTCTCAATGTATCTAAAAAGTGAATTATTTATTATATTAAGGACCGGAGGTAGTAACAAAAACAAAAGAGCTTACATAACATTAAAAATACAATTAATTTCCTAAGAGAGAACCAAATAGCATATACCATATGTAATTACCAGAGAAACCTTTGCTATATACTCCCTCTGTCTCGAAATATAAAAGAAAATTAGTCAAACAAAATTGATGTATTTAGTCCAAATTTATAACCAAACATATTAATTTTTTTGACCATTTTTCCCTTATATTTTGCAACGAAGGGAGTAGCACAAATGTAAGGGAATAATATTATTGGATGCTTTTAATGTCTCACAATTTTTCATGAGAATATTAAAAAATTTACGGTAATTGATAATTTTATTAGTTTTGGTATGTTTTATCTTTCTTCCAATAATTAGGTCCTAGGGAGCACTATAATTGTCCAAGCATCTATTTAAAATATATTTTATAGGATAAATCAATAAAAATAATTTTTTTTTTCTTGCTAGTTTTTAATCCAACTCAACTTTGGGATAAGAATTTAAACTAAAGTGTTTTTTTTTTTTAAAAAAAATTGGTACTTAACATATTAAATTTTTGTTTTTTCTTTTACATAATATATTACTCCGTAAATTTATAGAAAAGAGAAAGTATGAAAAAAAATTATTGGTGGATTAAGATGAGGATATAATAGAAAGATAATGTGCAAAAATACATTTCCTTAATTTGAGGGAGTAGCAATTAACCAAGCAAGACAACCAATAAGCAAAGAGTTGACTACATAGTAAAAAAAAATTGACTACATGGACTATAAACAAGGTAAGGTTTACAAATAAACATAGAAAAATAAATTGGGAAAAAAAAACTAATGTTTTTTTTATGTGTGATAAGATAATGAATAAATCTCCCCGTGAGCTTAACTCAGTTGGTAGGGACATAATGTTATAAACGCAAGAGTCATGGTTCGATCCTTGGACACTGATGAACTTGTCTAGCAGCGAAATTCACATACACACCAAGTTTTAAAAAGTGAAAAATTGTAACTTATCAAAAACAAAAAAAAAAAGTGAAAAATTGTAGCAAAGTGTCCATACAATTTTAAATGCAATAAATTAATTGTGAAATGACGACATAATAGTTTTTGTCAAAAAAAGATAATAATAAATGTAGTTTTTTCTTTAAAGTAGCACTAAATTAAATAAAATTGCTTGGTTCCAAAAAATAATCTAAAAGTCAATTGTTTTTGGTTAATATTTTGAGTTTAATTGTTGTGCACCGTCAATGTAAATGTTTTTTACACATGCATCCAATAATGTGTTGCCACATCATTTAATGAATGTGACACATCATTTGTTTTTAAACACAATACATAATGTGTTGGTATATTATTGAATGTATGTGTAAAAAAGTATTACACCGACGGTGCACAACAATTAAATTCTAATATTTTTGACCAAGTACATTTTATTTTGGAGCATTTAAAAGAAGAAAACATCCACAAAATCATACAAAACTGACATCGCAATATCCCAACTAAGAAACATAGTGGAATTCAAACTAGAAATAATACTCTCTCTAGTCCTTAATATAAAAAGAAGTTGACTGTTTAGATACATTAAAAAGTAAATGTATCTAGTCTATATATAGTCTTCATACATCAATATTTTTTAATGTATCTAAAAAGTGAATTTCTTCTTATATTAGGGACTAGAGAGAGTAACCGATAATTGTATTTGACTCAAATTTAAATTAAATGTAATTTTTTATGGAGAATGTTAACATGTTTTCTAAGGTACATGTTTAAAAGACAAATGTAGTAATATTTTATTGGAATTTGTGCATTCAACATTTTTAATATTAAATATTTTGTATCATTAACAAGGTTATCAGAACCGGACCGGTCATCGAACCGGTGAGCTTACCGGTTCAAGGTTCAAATGGTCGGATCGGGGTTCAACCAGGTCGGACCGTTTTTATTTAAATATATCTATTTTATATTTTAAATAATATATACTGTAAAATACTATAAAAAAATAATATATAAAAAAGTAATAAAAATTACACTATTAATATTATAATATAAAAATTAAAAATGATATTACTATGAAGCAAGTCCATATGCGCAGCACACACATATATTTAAGTTTTTCTTTTTTGAGCAATATATTTAAGTTTTTAAAAATAACAAAAACTTAGAATGCATTTGCTAAAAAAACTTTATGAAAGCATGACAGGTCCAATAATAAGTGTAATGGGCTTAGCACACACTAGGCCCAATAATAACCCTAATTCATTTAGTGATATATACCTTCTTTCTTCTCATATCAGTACTAGTAGCACAGCCGCCCTTCATCTATTTTACCACATCTGTTTTCCTGATCTATTCTTTCTTCAGCTTTGAAATCAAATCAAATCCATTACACTAATAGTACTGATATATATATCTTCCTTCTTCTCATATCAGTACTAGTAGCACAATCTTTATTTCTCAGCTTTGAAATCAAATCCATACTCAACCATAAAATAACAATAAGAATGATTTCTATTTACTTTCTATTTTGATTTTCTGGAACAGAGAAAGAAGATGAAATCAGGGAGCTTCTTTTATAGCCAAAAGGCATTTTTGTTTATTTTAATATGCATAAAAATACAAAACTCATGCTAATTTATGGAAGAGGAAGAATTTCGTTTGTGAAGTAAACAGAAAGAGTTTACTTTGATGTTTTGGGAAACACAGTGTGATTATTTGATACTCCGTCCGGTCTCATATATAAGAAATAAAAAAAAAATTTATAAAATCTTAAATATAAGAAAAAGTTACTACAATTATTACATTTATTTTGAATATTCCAATTTTACCTTTTGTTTTACTTTTCTCCATAATAAATAATAATTTAATTTAAACAAAAAGTAAGGGTAAAAGTGGAAATGACATGTTTTTCCTAATCATTTACTCCACTTTCTTAAAGGGTGTGCCTTTTTTTTTCCTTATATATGAGACCGGAGGGAGTACTTTTTTTGCCTTATTTTTTTAAAAAAAAAAAAATACTTAAAACTGCAGTTTCAAAAAGAAAAATAATAAAAAAATAAAACCGCTCAAACCGTCCGGACTGCCGGTTTACCGGTTTTTTCCGGTTTAATGCCGGTTTAGCGGTTTTTTGTCCGGTTCCCATGCACTCCGGTTTTAGGGGCAACTCGGACCGGATACAGGTCCGGTTCCCGGTCGAACCGGCCGGTCCGGTCCGGTTTTTACAACCTTGATCATTAAAGACTAAGTTTCTACTTTAATGTGGTTTAACATGTGCCCTTAAGGAACATGTTAACCATACCCTTTTTTTATAAGCAAATTAAATGTAATTTGATTTTTTTTCTTTATAGTTGACACTAAAGTAGTAAATCAATCGTTAGTTGGTATAGTAGTTATTGACATTGGACTTGGTAGGAAGGACACGATTCGAATCTCCGTAACTGCAGTTGGAAGGGAGTTAGAATCACTTGATGTCAATACTGACCATAGAATCAGATTAGACAATTTAGTGGACTAAAGTAGTATAGTATACACCAAAGCAGAGAAGCATTCAACATTAAAACTTACAACTAGCAACAATGACACCAAGGCTTAAAATGAAGAGATGAAATAAAATCGTCTTTGCTCTATTGAATGCACGCATTTTGAAACAAAATTTCTATTTTAATATGCTTAACCAGTACCCCGGGACACAGTTTAACATTTTCCTTTTACTAAATCTTGTTTCCAAGTCACAATGGAAGCATCAAGGAGCTGCACAGACATCACATTGAATTGAATGCAAAGTAATGTCACTCTGAAACCTTCCTCGTTCGATTTCTTAAGCTTTTCATTTCAGTCACATCAAACAACTTGCACCCGTACATTTCGCACCCTAACTAGTATGTATAGATTGTAACCGCCCCCCATTTAAATTGATAGCTAAGATCTCTTTTACTTAATTTTACTATTTATAATATAAACCGTTCGATTTTAAATCAATGACTCTGAATGTAATCTCTTTCTACAACAAACTGTGGTCTTGCAACTGCATGCAATCCTTTGTCCCAAAGAAACATTAAGCTCATTGGGTAAAAAGTAAGCAAACAAAACAATATGGCACAACGGTGTTCAATTCTTGAAGCTTCATTGTCAGATAAATGATAAAATTTAATGATACCTCATAACATGCCATTCTTTCAAATATTGCATACATTGCATGACACATCATGAATTTACTCAACTAATTACAAAATCAGTCTATTAAGATTGTGGAATTGCGATTAATCCACCCAACACACATCATATCAAACCAATAACACAATTCCAACCAATGACTTTCAACAAACACTATTATTTGAATAATGCTAAAATTGAAGGTCTTTGTAAGTAACATTCTCTTGCACAATTTTAATAACTAATGACTACTAACTTTATAACAGAAGAAAATGAAACCAATGCTGCAACCGTGCAATTCAGATTTTAATGAAAAAAGATATTCATCCATAATTAACTCTGAGTAACAACAATATTAGGAGTCTCATTATTATTCATATAGGCAATGAAACTAAAACCAATCCTATCCTTGTTCTGCGAGCAACATACCAAATCCAAAGGCAGAAGAAATACAACTACTCTGTGAGCAAGTAAAACGAGTTATCTACAATAATTTCGCGATTGAATAACTACTGCATCTGAATCTTTTGCAAATACTAGAACATAAAGCAAACAGCATGCTTCACAAATTATTTTTGAACTCCCAAAAATTATCAGTGTTTCCATAACAAAGAGCACCAAGAAACATTGTAACTGGCTTCTCATAAGTATGATGATACAGATTTCAACAACCCTTCTAGAGCCCTCATTCTTTTCCAAAACAATTGTTATACCTTATGCACTTTATGCAATGCCATCTTTTACTGTCAGCTCAAGCCAGTGCCATGCTTATCTGGAAAGTTCACAACATAAGATATAAAATTCAAAGTCTGAAATAAACACTGACAATAAGCTGAAAATATTCTATCATTCACAGAATAAAATAGATTTTCTTATAACATAAAAAATAGGTTAATAGTTTTGTGGTACCAAAGTTCCAATCAGCACAATACTGTATTATGAAATCCAAACTCCCCAAAAACACATAAGGTTCTCAACTCCATGGTTCCTCAGCTGAAAAACCCTTACTTTATTATGAAGCACATTATAATGTTCGAACCGGCGATGAACTAGAGACATTGACTTTGGCTAGATTTCCATTTTTCGCAACACCGTAAATTACACAAATTACTTGTAACAGGACAAAAAACACACAAAAAAAATTACCAATACAAAGCTCAACACAGCAAATTATTGAGATAACAAAAATCATTCATTGTAATATAAAAAGAAATCAAATCAAAGGATCAAAATCATTCATCGTAAACAATTATTCACTTCTATCTCTCACATTTCCTTGTTTCACTATCTGGATTTTCCCTTAGTTTTCAGTTTTGAAGCCTTTAAATTGTGCGTAACTGTAACTAGAAGCGAGGAAAATTATATAACAAAAAAGTGAGGAAAATGTATTTATTTAGCCGTGTTTTTAGTATCATTTCATCTAGCATGTAAGATGCATTTGGAACTTTGTTGTTCCTGGTGGAGGCAACGTTTAAGAAACATGATAGAAAAGAAACCACAAGTTTCTTTTCACTCTCAAATCACTCGAGCACAATGTTTTGGTTAGTTTACCATCATTCTGTTGAGTCAAGAACAATCAAATTATTATCGACACTTATCCTTATTTTTCACTTTTAATACGGAGATACTATTAGACCTTATATCTCTTCCAACTCATTACTATTGATATGAATGGTTAAAATATATAAAAAGTGTGAGAAATATGATTAAATCTATTCTAAAATTTTGATATCATACCATAGCACCATGCTACAACAAAATATAGTTCTGAAAAAGGCAATTGATTATAATGCAAAAGCACAGAAAGTAAGAGTTCATATCATGAATCATTACATTACTCTGGTTCATATATTAAAAACTGAAAAGTTCAAAAGAGTTACATTGCCTGAATAAAAAAGATGATACCTAAAGAGGATGTCCTGCTAGTAGAAATTTAAAATCCAAAATTGACTTGTTCTAGGCATGCGTAATCAATTGCTCAGTGAAAATTGTTCCTGAAATTTACAAGAAAAAAGAAAGAAAAAAAAAATCAATTTCAACCAAGAAATAGAGCAAATTGAAGAAAGAACACATTGAAGGTAGAAAATCAGAAGAGAAATCTCAAAGAACAAACAAATCATGAACTGTAATGTTACAAAAGCATTCTGACCACAAGACGAAAAATTAACATGGAAGAGAGTGCTTCTGACAATATGCAGGGCAAGAGACAACACTGACAATCTAAACGCCTGAATGCATGTATATATGAGGGGAAAAAATGCCAAAAGATACTATCTACAATGCCAACAATGAAATAACAGGATATGTTTGGTATAGAAAACATGAAAAGATGTCATCATAAATTAATTACCTATTACTGTGTTGTAGCTCACATAATCTAACATCATCATCATTGTCCATACTGCAATTGTTGAGAATAACCAACAACCTTCTGTAGTAGAGGGATGAGGCCAATCAAAGCAATTTGAAGTTGTTCTGAACTATTTAATCGAATGCTAATTTGTCCAGCCCCACGATTGTTCAAATTGGCTCGCGCAACAAGGTTTGTATACCTTCCAATGGGAATTTGTGATTGTAAATTGCACCCAACAGCAAGATCTCCATGCCAATCCATAACAGAAAGCCCAAGTGTTGATAATGAGCGTCCTAGAGGGTAATTTTTATCTCTCAATTGGGCCTCCAAACTGCCACCATAAGCAACATCATCACGCCCATTCATTGCACCACCAGCAATAACCAACTTGAACCGCTTATTAGCAATCAACTTATCTTCGACTTTAAAGCCAGCTGACAAGGCATCACCCAAGAGAGTAAATGAGAGACCAGCAGTTGCCTTATTTCTCCTAAAATTAAGAAATTTTGTCTCGCTGCGTAATGTGTAAGCTAAGTCTTTCCCAACAGTCTGCATATCAAAACCTAATGATGTTGCTTTCCCTTCTCCATGCTTAACTGAACTTGCCATTTCCATCTGAACATTAGCATCCTTTTTGTCCTTGGTAACTTGACCACTAAAAGATATGGGTATCTTGTCTTTAAGAACAAACAATCTTTCTACATTTAAGCCTTCATAACCCACATCATGATCCCATCCATGAGTTTCTAGGACAGGTCTTACAAGCCACTGGTTGGATGAATCAAGATAACGATACCGGTGAGTTGGAGTATCAGAATCAAAGGAAGCAGGCAAGGACATATCAGGCATGGGAACAGGAACAGAAGCTGCACCTTCACTTTCTTCCTCCACATTTTCACCATATTCATTTGGTAGATCTTTCACTGATTCTGCCATTTCCTTCATCATCTTTCTTTGCTTTTTTTCATACTTCAATTGCTTCTTCATGAAGAGTTTTTCTCGGTACTCAACCTCATCCAGATATGCTTTCTTCTGAGCTTTAGAAAGATTTTTGATCTGGGCCTTTGTCAAAGGTTTAAATGGTGGTAAGTCATCAGGGTCTGTTTCATCACCCGAATCTGATGGTTCATCAAGATCGTCATTGAGACCGTCGTCGTCACTGAATTGCTCCTCGGGTAATTTTAATTGCGGTCTTGACTGCAGAAGGGATGACAGGAGAAACGGTAATGGTGGCGCTCTTGCACGAGCTGTGTAAGGCTTTTCACGTGGATTATCTTGTAACTTAAGAAGCGCATTTGCCTCAGCCAGAATTTTTGAGGCAAAAGATAAGAGTAACAGATGAGGTTTCCAAACCTGGTCATTAGGCAACACTCTTTGGCCGGCTGTATTAGTTCTACATGCAGAGTGGTTCTCCACCAACGATACAGGATTCATGAGACGCATATCACCAGCTGCTTGACGAATGGCTTGCTGCACAACATGAGAGCGCTGTGTGACAAACATGTCATAACTGGAAGGAGTACCATTAGGGCCATCAGGTGGAGCAGATGCTGCATGAGTCAAAACCACAATAGCATTGAACCATATGGTTGGTCCAAAAACATCAGTTATCGTGCGTAAGAGCGGCATATCACTAAAATCCCGGCTCTGCATATCTAATCTATCAAGATACAGCACAATATCTGGTGGTGTTTTTTTAATAAAGCGTTTAACAGAGTGCAGGATCTTCTCATTGTGTTGCTGATCTGTCCAAGAAGGTAGAAGTCCCGGTGTATCAATGACCCGGACTTTAATACCCTGTACTGTTCCCACAACATCCTGAACCTTTTTTGTTCCCATATGAAAAGCATCAGTATTAAATTTAACCTCATCAAAGATAGAATTGATTGTTGAACTTTTCCCTACTCCTGTCTTTCCAAGAACCATTATTGTACAAGAGAAATCAAGTGGCTCTTGACCTGCTGATTCAAGTTGCTCTGCCATGGCACTTGCACGATCAAAGCTAAAAGCGCCAACACGGCCTCCATTCCTCCCTCTAAGTTGTTCAGCCAGTCCTAATCTATAAAGAACCTGTGCTACAACAACATTGTGGGGTGTCTGCCCAAATCTTTTAGCCAGCCGCAAAAACTTCACCCTAATCATTTGAAGTTTCTCTCGAGTCTCGTCATACTCCTCAGCCTCCCCAGTTGACGAGTCTTCCATTTTTGGGGACTGTACATTTGATACAGTATTGTTCACCCGTGGTTGCTGCACTACCCTAGGAGCAGGTTCCAATAATGGAGCTGCAGCTCCAAGGCCAGCAGGACGAACAAGAGGAGTGCTAGTAGCAACAGATTTTCCAGATGAGGAATCAAGCTCACTATTATGTTCTTTAGTGATCTGAGTGGTTTGCTTCTCTTTAGTATTATTCACCCGTGGCTGCTGAACAACCCTAGGAGTGGGTCTCAATAATGGAGCTACAGATCCAAGGCCAACAGGACGATCAAGAGGAGTGCCAGTAGCAACAGACTTTCCAGATGAGGAATCAGGCTCACTATTCTGTTCTTTAATGATCTGAGTGGTTTGCTTCTCCTTCGTATTATTCTCTGCTATCTTTACAGGTTCCTCAACAACAGATGATTTTTCATAATTTCCTTGATTTTCTGCATTAGAAATCTTTGACGGGTAAAACTTTGAAATCTCTTTTACTGAATCAGCTGCAGTAGCCTGAACAGTCGGCTCATTAGCAAAAGAGTTTTCTGATGGGGATGAGCTTCCAACAGTTTCAGCCACTTTTATTTCATCCAAAGCCGGAGAAGATCTTACTGTTTCAATCGCTTCGCTTCTTTCAACAACAGATGATATTTCAGAATTTCCTTGATTTTCTTCATTAGAAATCTGAGACTGGTAAACCTTTGCACTCCCTTCTTCTGAATCAGCAGCAGTAGTCTGAACAGTTGGGATCTCGTCAGCAAAAGTGTTTTCTGATAGGGATGAGTTTTCAACCGTTTCAGTCACTTTTCTTTTATCCAAAGTTGGCGAAGATCCGCCTGTTTCAATCACTTCGCTTCTATCAACAACAGATAAGTTTTCATAATTTCCTTGATTTTCTTCATTAGAAATCTGAGACTGGTGAACCTTTGTACTCCCTACTTCTGAATCAGCTGCAGTAGCCTTATCAGTCGGCATCTCATTAGCCAAAGAATTTTCTGATAGGGACGAGCTTCCAGCAGTCTCGACAACTTCTCTTTCATTCACAGCTGGAGAAGATCCTCCTGTTTCACCAATTGTTTCCAGATGCTTTGAATTTGATCCGGCGTCATCATCCTCAGTTTGATCATTGCTATAAACTTTGCATTCAGTAATTTGAGTATCAGAGTCAATGATCTCATCTTCAGTTTCTACAAATATTTCATGATGAGGTTCTAAATCACCAGTAGCATCTTGAATTTCACAAGAAGGATCACCTGAATCATTGTGCTGTTCCTCTATCTTGTCATCTCTGAGATCAGGATCCAAGCCATCCTCTTTCAAATACTCACCATCAGCACCCTTGTTTTTCATCTCCTCATCAGACCCAGATTCTGTATGAAACTCATCAACAGCAAAATCCACCTTGTCCGTACTTCCATTTTCCGATATCATACCACCATTTTGTCTGGGAGTCACATAGTCAATATCCTCATCCTCACCCTTCTCACTTAATAAACCAGAATCTCCATTCACCAAGTCTCTATCCTCCTGAAATACCACACTTCCATCAGCATTTAAATCAGCTAATTCCTTTCCCCCACTACAATCATCCTTGATACTATCGGATTCATCACGAGGCACTCCACCCTCCACCTCTTCGTTATAAAGCTGACCCTGCTGATCCCCAGACACATCCTGATTAGCAATCACTTCAACTTTCTCCTCATCGTCGACCTCAACTGACGACTCTTGAAAATTACCCGATTTTTCTACCTTATCCGCAACTTCATCAACCAAATCTGAAGGCAATTCATTAACAGTATCAGCAACAATATCGACTTCACCAACAACAGCATCATCACCCTGATCATCAAAACGCTTAATCGGATCCATTGCCTCCTCTCCTTCAAAATTCTTCACACTCTCCTCAGACACCCCAACATCAACCCTCTCCCTTTCTCCCTCATTATCCATCATCACAAATCTCCACCACTTTACAAAACCCTAGATTTTCCAAAAAAAAAATAATATTATCAAAAATCCTTTCAAAACAACAAGTTTCAAAAATTGATACTTTACAATGATTAAACGCAACAACACCCATCAATCTGAATAATAATAAAAAATTATTAAAATCGAAATCCAGCATAAACCATAAAGTACTATAATTATTCTACTAGGGTTTAATAATTAACATACAAAATTAAATGAGAGTAATAAATAAATACTAAATAGTAATAGCAATAATAATGCAAAACCTGATTATTATGCTATGAAGAAGAAAGATGAAAGGGTTGAAAGTTGAAATGAAAAGAGATGAATTTTTCTTCTTCTTCCTCTACAAAACTTCACTTTGGTTTGTTTTGTGTTGTGTTGGATTTTCTACAGCAGATGAATATAGGGATAAGGGGGTTAAGATCAAACGGATAGAAATGAATGAAGGGAGTTGAAGATCGGACGGTAGAAAATGGTGCGTAGCGTAGACAGTATAGCCGGAAATGGTGGAAATTGGGGTGAGTGACGGGGGTACAAAAGCCGTAACAAAAGAGTAACTGTTTTTTGTTATCGCAGTAACTTCAAAGTGTTCAATTTCCAACATATTTCTTATTTTCAGTGCACTTCGATTGGATATTTTCTACTTAAATAAACGGTCCAGTTTCACCAAAAATAAATACTCTCCGGTCTCATATATAAGCAAAGAAAAAAAATTGGAAGTCTCAAATATAAGAAAAATGTACAATAAGCATTACATCTATTATCAATATTCCAATTTTACCCTTAATTTCACTTTTACCCATAATAAATAGTAATTTAATTTAAAACAAAAAGTAAGGGTAAAATTGGAAATGACATACTTTATCTAATCATTTTCTCCACTTTCTTAAAGGGTGAGCTTTTTTTTTTGTTGCTTATATTTAAGACTAGAAGAGTAAATTAATATTTCATCCGTTCCAAATTATATGTCACTTTACACATATTAAGAAATGTAATCATTGTTGTATGGAAAAGAGAAATTATGAGTTGATTTACAAAATTGCTCTTCATTTATGGTATTGAAAAAATAAATTGAAGAATTGAAATAAGAGAGAGTAATAAATAGTTAAAGGTATAATAGGAAAAATTGCATTAAATGCTTTATTGGTAATGTAAAGTGACATATAATTTGGTACAAATTTTTTCTTCAAAGTGACGTATAATTTGGAACGGAGGAAGTAGTTTATATAGTCTCGTGAGTTTAACTCAGTGGTAGAGACATTACATTAGTATCCACTTATTTACCAGATAAATTTTTCAGTTAGCGTACTACTTGACAAAAAAAAATGAATTGTTCGGTCGATTAGAAAGGAGTAGAATTTACCAATCTATCTTATGAAGTACAGTACTACTTCATAAGGTACGCTCTACTCCTTTCGATCCAATTTTTCGATACTTATGAATTATGAATTGATTATATACTAACCACTAACAATTTTTCGGTACTTATGAATTGATTATATACTAACCACTAACAATTTTTCGCTCTACCCACATATTACATATTTAAGGACCAAAATTGTTATTATTTAGATCAATTTATATTTGATTATATACTAACCACTAACAATTTGTCATTAAAAAAAAAATCATATTTGATTACTTGTATATTACTTGTGTTGTTTCTAATTAAGTTATGCTCACAAGGATCTAGAAGTTTTTTTTTTCTTTATTTATCGACAATGCTACTAAAATTCAAACACACAACAACCGTCGATCGTTAGATTTTCGAATTTATATTTAAGTAAAAGTCTTTGGTTAAAAAATTGGCAACTACAACTATTTTTTTTAATATTTGTGAATTTTGTTAGAGGATGTTATAATAAGAGAAAACAAAATACTACATAAAAAATTAGAGGTAAATAATATCCAACACACATTTTCAAATGCAGTTAGAATTAAAATATTATTATTGTTTCTCAAATGAGTTATTCCTAAAAGTTTTTTGGCTTTAATGCAGTTTTGATTCTCCTATTTTGAAAAATTTGAACTTTTGATCCCCCTATTTTAAAAGCTAACTTTTTGATCTCCTATTTTGAAAAACTTGAACTTTTGATCCCCAACTCAATTTGGTCAAATTTTTGCTGATGTGTCAAACTTGTTGATGATGTGGCAGTGTCCATGTTGACATGTCATATTCCATGTCATCAATTTCTTTTGTATACTTCATTAATTTTTTTAAATCAAATATTTTTATTTTTTATAATAAATCAATTTTTTTTTGACAAAAAATCAAATATTTTTTTAAATCAAATAATATTTTGGATACTACATTATTATTATTATTATTATTATTATTATTATTATTATTATCATATATAACTAAAAATCAATAATCAGTAATAAAAAAAAAACAAAGTACGCAGTAATCAAAAACAGAGTGAGAACGCAAGTTGATTCCCAAATCATGTAACCCTAAGAAGAACAAAATCAGTAATCCGTAAATTAATATGGATCCACTTTGTTCTCTCCCTCTCTATCGTTGATCGACTTTGTTTTCTCCCTCTAAATCGGCGCTTGATTCATCATCACATCGTCGATTCATCATTCGTGAATACTTTTTCAACAACGCTCGCGTGAACAGTTCTTCATCAACAAGAAAAATGAAGAACTAATTTACTGATTATTGATTTTGCTCTTCTTATGGTTCCATGATTTGGGAACTAACGTTGCGTTCTCACTCTGTTTTTTATCACCGATTATTGATTTTTAGTTATATATAATAATAATAATAATAATAATAATAATGTGGTATCCAAAAAATTATTTGATTTATTATAAAAAAAATTGATTTAAATTATTTTTTATATTTTGTCAAAAAAAAATTATTGATTTATTATAAAAAAATAAAAATATCTGATTTAAAAAAAATTAATGAATTATCAAAAAAAAATTGATGACATGGAATATGACATGTCAACATGGACACTGCAACATTATCAACAAGTTTGACACATCAGCAAAAGTTTGACCAAATTGAGTTGGGGTATCAAAAGTTCAAATTTTTCAAAAAAGGGGATAAAAAAGTTGGCTTTTAAAATAGGGGATCAAAAGTTCAAGTTTTTCAAAATAGGGGGATCAAAACTGCATTAAAGTCAAAATTTTTTTTTGAGGTTTAGCTCCGTTTGGCCCTGCTTTTTTTAGCTTTAAATTCTCTTTTTAATCAAAAGTTGAGCCAAACACATTTTTAACAAAGCTCTTAATCGTAAAAAGCAGATTTTTCAATGTGCAAAATTGGATTAAATGAGCTTCTAGAAAAAGAGGTTGAAACCTACTTTTGAAAAAAAATCCGGAGTTTTTTTTGCAATGATCCCGCTTCGAATTCCACTGAAGGTTCTTTTTATTATTTATTTTTTCATTTTTTAGGTTGTTTTCATTTAAATATTATTAGTTGTTATTATCTTGTTTTAAATTTTTTATTTTTGGTACAAATCTTTTTTTAAAAAAATATATTTTACTAAACAAATTTTAGATTAAAGATAACTTTGAAGTTAAAAAAAACAATAATTACCAAACAACTTTTGCTCTGTTTTTGAAAGTTCTTATTTTCACTTTTAGTTTTCAATCAGCTTCTAAGAGCTAAAAAAACCGGGCCAAACGGACCCTTAGACTGCAATTTTGCGTTTAAAGCCTTAGGACCCGTTTGGATTAACTTATTTTTGAGCTTATGCAAACAGCTTATACAATTTTTATGTATTTTTATAAGTTTGTCAAGGTAGTTTGTGATAAAATAGCTTATAGAAATACAATTTTCACTTGTGTGAGCTAATTTATATTTCATAAGCTGTTTGCATAAGTTAAAAAAAATTCAAACGGGCCCTTAATGTCGTTAGAGAAAAATAAATATAAATATTATTTAAATTTTAAATATATTTTGTGATCATATCCTCACCCTAAATTAGCCACAATAGTACTTTCTAGGGCATTTATTAATATTTTTTCCTCTCCCCCTCTAATTATAACATCTTCTAAAAAATATATATATAATTACACATGTGAAAAAAATAATTGCCCCCACCGAAAGATGAATAATTGAAGGTCAAGCTTCCAAGTTGTTGGAACTTATAGGTGGAGCATTCCCCGTGACAATTTCTAATAATTGCAACGTGACCCCTAATACTTCTACATGTGGATGGATGGATCCAAGTACATAGAAACATACCTAAGTGGCCAATTGTGGTTGGTATGATGTCCATCATGGTAGGAATGTTTTTGATTAAAAAAACATGGGAACAAAAAATAAATAAAAATTATACTAAGCAGTACTCTCGGAACACTAGTTAAAGAAATAAGTATAATAAAAATATCTTAAAATTTGTGTGGTCAAATTCTTAAAAATATAAAAAGATAGTAAAGTTAATTTATTGAGAAAATTTGATAATAGAGTTAATCTTAACGGTTAATATTTAAGATAAATTAGTAGTATTAATTAGAGTTATCTATAAAAAATATATCCAGTAATTTAAAAGAATATGCTTATCAAATTTATGGAGTTTTTTTTTGGGTAATAAATACTTATAACTAAAGATCGAGAGAAGCAGGGGAGGGAGAGCACATTTCTCTTTCTTTGGGACAGGAGAGAAAATGAACAAGAAGAGCGACCAAATTCTTGTGGGGTCATGCTTTTTACGATTCTCTCCAATATGCAAAGAAAGGAGATGAAGAAGGCGTATTTTCTCTTTTGCCCCTTGTATTTCCTTGAACCAACAAGTGTATTAATAGAAAGATCAATGGAGAGGCTGCGGTGCTAGTAAAAGTGTAAAACACTAACCCTAGCAAAGCTAACTTAGGAGTAAGGTCTTAAAAGAGCATAAATCATTTATAGCGGATATCCGAACAAAGGAGTAAGGGTCTTAATTAAAAGAGCAAAGATCATTTATAACGAAATAAATTGGGCTAGTAAAATTAATTTTAGGTCAAATCCCTAACTTATATAACCTTAGAAATATAAATATAGATAGATGATCATATAGGAACAATTATCAACATAAGTCGGATTCTCCTACTAAGATTAATCACTGTTAAATAACAAATAAAAATTGAGAAAAAGGAATATGCACTGACAATGTAAAATAATTTTACACTGTCAACCAATCACCATCATGTTTTCCGCCACATCACCCTACTTCACATGTGACATGGAAGATTAAACTATTTCTATTGGTTGTCAGTGTAAAATTAATTTACACTGACAGTGCATATCCATTAAACTCATAAAATTTCATACTTATAACATAATGACCACGGTAAAAAAAAATAATGACCAAAAATAAATTTCTACCACAAGTATCATTTTTATTCATAACTCATAAAAAAAAACATCACAAAAGTCCAGCAAACTTATCACCATACAAAGAAAAACCAAACAACAACTTGTCCAAAAGAAATATTAAGATACTTGTCCTAAACAAGAAATGAGACCACTCCTTACACATGATACTTGTCTTAAACAAGAAATGAGAGTTACTCCAAATTGTTAATTAGAGTTCATGAGAGCACCCCTTACTTTTAGAACAGTAGTGGACAAAAGGGTGTTGATAGTAGCAATAGCTTCCATGTTTTGGTGTTGATCAATTCCATTTGGGCTACATGTCAAAATTTGATAGGCCAAAGTTAACAATGTGCCAACTCTTACACTTCCAACTCCACCACTAGAACTACTTCCAATATTGTTAAATGCTTCAAAAGTAGCATTTGGTTGTGCATATGGACACACAACAAATCCAGTGGGAAGAATTTGCAGCTTTGTTGAGTCTTCACCCCATATGGTTGCATTCATAGATAATGTATCTATTGGAGCATATATAACATATGATCCCACAGAAGATGTGAAACTTTCTTGTAAAATCATTATGTTGTTCTCATATGGGATGTATTGCTGGTTAACATGAAGAAAAAAAAATTGAAATTAATTTAATTAATTTTGAAAATAAATACTAATGAGTTGTTAACATTTTTTTGAAGCATAAATTTAAAGAAATGGTAAATACCTGAAAAATTGAAGTGCAGTTGCCATGATAGAGTCCATTTGAAATGTGGCTAATCTCATACATTGGATTTCCACAAGCCATAACATCCCACTATAAGAAAATAATTAACAAGTAATCATTAGCAATTATGTGAAATATGGTCTAAATTAAACTAAAAATTAAATTAGACTCATTCAAATAAATTATAGAATAAATCGTTCATTTTGGTCTCTATAGCATATCCATGTAACAAAATTATAGAAATATCCTTGAGTGTATATTCTATATTAGTGTGAATAATCGAAGAATTCTAATTCGAACCTGTATATTGCAATGTCTTAACCATAACTCAGCATACTGTATATTATGTATTTGATTGACCTAATAACCAACTAATGGAAGGTACATTCTATAAGCAACTAACTAACCAACAAAAACACATCTATGGCAAAATCTAACAAACATATGACAAATTCAAGGACCAAAATTATGGTTTATAATAATAATAATAATAATAATAATAATAATAATCTATACTATATATAAAAAGGATACACAAAATTTTTGGTGTGGACTTTTCATAATACCAAAAATACCCTTGATTTTTTTTTTTAAAAAAAAACAAAAGTTTTTTATTAAAAAACTCACCATAACTTAAGCACATTTTTTTTTTGTGCAACAATCTTTTTTTATTAACAAACTCATCATAGGGGCATGTTTTATTTATTTTTTGACATAAGTTAGACACAGGCAGGCGCGGAACGCGCCTGTCTGGCCCGCTAGTAATAATAAAAAGAGTGTTAAACTAGCTAGTGAACCTGATATCTTTTGGTAGGGTCTTTGAGGAATTCAAAAACATATTCAGCAGGTAGTGGGAGCCAAAGGGTGGTAGCAGCAACAACAATTATGCCATTTGGTTGGTCTATGCTGGCTTGGCGAAGAGAGACTCTAACCCCACCAATGCTACTATCAAGATTCAAATGCTGGAATTCTAATTGACCAGCCATGGTTAAACATTCACTGAATATTTTAATCATTCTATGAGCTAGCTTCATTACACTCCTCCTTCCTTCAATTGTTTGAATCACTGCATATAATAATAATAATTAATTTAACTAAATATAAAATTGAAAAAACAAAGTCATGTACAGTTCAAATAGTAAATTGCATAAAAGACATTTAATATACTAGGACACGAGTTCAACTTAGCACTTATCGCGTTAGAACAAAAAAAATTGGAAAGACAACTAGATTAATGTAGAATTTTTTTTGGAAGAGTTATTAAGAAGATAAAGTGTGGTTAACCTCCAATGGATTCTTGAGAAGGTATAACTTCAGCATAAAAATTGAAATATCTCTCACACATTCTTTGAAGCTCCTTAATCCAGCTTTCAGCTCCATATAAATTATTGTTAGCAACAAAATCTCTAAACATGCGGTGTGTATGGACCATATCTTCTACCTCCACATGCTCAATCCAAGTAACCTAACATAAAACATGTAATAATATCTTATGTTGAATATCTAAGTACACCTAAAATTTAAACTATATATATATATATATATATATATATATATATATAGGGGACGCGCATAGGCGCCAAGAACTCAGGGATCGCCTCGATGATAACTAAATTGCCTTATCTTTTCTTTCCCGAGGTCTATCATATATATATATATATATATATGTAAAGAAAAATGAATATATGTTTCACAAATATTTATGTAACTACTAACCATACAAGACTTGTTAGGCATTTCATAAATTATACATCCAGAAGGATGTTTCCAAGAGCAAGAAAGATGTGATGTGTTTGGTCGAGTAGAATCAAATGACACATCGGTTATCATCCATACACCAACAGCAACTTGTTTGCAATAGCGAATTATGTTAAATTCGCGAGGCCGCACTAGAGGTGATAAAATATGCATTTCTTCATTCATCTGCCACAAAAAAAGACATTTAAAAATTGAAAAACAATATTGATTAAAAATCTTAGCATAAATCAAAATTTTCAAAAAATATTATCATACCAACAACAAAGCTCCATCTCGATTTTCTGACAAACCGAGTTCAAACACTTTGGTAGTTTCCGCTTTAGTAACAATTGTTGGGAACAAATTTCTCCATTTGTCCTATAAAAATGAATCATATATCATTTGCTTATAAGTAGATGTATTTCTTCACTAAAATTAATTAAAGAGACAATACTAAAATAAATAAATTAGAGAGGCAAATTTAGAAGGAAACAAATGTAAAATCGTTCTCTATTTCTGTCACTAAATAAAGCAACAGCGAAATTCGAGAATGATATTATTTTTTCCGTAACAATTTTTATTTTTTCTAATAGTAATTTATAAATGCATGCTTACCGAGTCGAGAAACAAATCAACCAATTTCATGCCATCAATCCTAACTATTCCAGAATACTTTGAAGATTCTTCAGAAACATTATCACCTCTAATATGATTGTTCTTGGGGAAAACTTGATAATAACTTTCATGATCTAGAGTGTATCTCCCATCTTGATGAGTATTTGAAATGTTAATCCAAAAAGGCTCATTAGTTCTAACAAGCCTAACCAATTCTTGCATAGCAAGAATTGCAAGTTGAGATATCATGTTTTCTTCATCATAATTTTGTGTTGATCTATTCACTAACATAGCTTCCCTCACAGTTAGATTACTAAGACCATGAACATGAGTTGATCTTCCATAAACCATTGGTAGATTTTCGAGATCATTGTTACTTGAAAATGCATCTATAGAATTAAAAGTATGCTCAAACATAGGTTGAGATATTTTTCTCTCCATGAAACTCGTAAGAAGCTTGGACTTTTTTTCACACTGAAAGTGAAAATCAATTTATAAATATAAATATGTGATTATGCATAGGTAAACAATTGAATAAACTAAATCAATTGAAACCACACTTATTCAAACCAAACAACTATTTTAATATTTGAATAAGATGAATCTAATTTTTGAATCAAATGACTTGTATGCATGCTTAAAGTAAATGTTAACCTAAAAGTTTTAAGTAAGATCTAATTCAAAGGTTGAGTTGCCCAAGTCAAAATCGACTCAAACCAAATTACAAACATCTTAGTTAATAGAGTATTAATCAAAAGAGAATCATATAAATGAGTCATCACCTCTTCCTTAATCTGAGCATTTTCTCGTTGCATCTTGTGCATGTATTGTTCATGGTCTTCCCTTGGAAATGGGGGACCCCCACAAGGTGCACACGCTGTGACCTTCAGTGCCTCTTTCATTAGGAGGTTTTCATTACGAATCCTTTCATTTTCGATTCGAAGGTTATTGTTATTTTGTCTCTCGTATTGATTCTATAGGTAAAAAATACAAATAATATTAGCACTAAGCATGTGAAATAAACTTTGTTGCATAAAGAATGTATGGAAACTTCAAATATAGTCATAAATGAATCTTCTCAGTTAGTAATTTTATAGATACAAATACAAAATATATTCGAAAATAAAATTAATATGAAATTCATTTAACGATAAAACTATGGTAAAAGACACATTTAAAAATATTTTTGAAATTATTTTATAATAGTGTTATTGTATGAAATATTCAAAGATCTAAGTGTGTGTTACACAAATAATTAATATTTGATGTATAAGGTAAAATAATACTATAGTGAAAAGGAATCATCACCTTCAACAAAGTTCGCTTATTCTGGAACCAAAACTTTATTTGTTTTGGCTGAAGCCCAAGCTCCTCAGCCAATTGTTGTCGCTGGGCATCATTTGGATGATTGTATTCCTTCATGAAACTTCATAAAAAAAAAGTTTCCAATTAGTTGAGAGATGAATTTAATGACATGCCAATGTAAATAAATAAATAAAATAAATTAGACAACAAATAAATTGGATATAGTCTTTTAGTAAGTAGCCAAGAGTGAACAGATCTGGATGACATTCAGTTATATATGATATGTAGTCACGCGTTTCTGATCGTTTGATCTAGATTAAACACTTAAAAATTTAAAGACTAAACTTTACTTTTTGTAAAATTAAAATATAATTTTATCATAGATTGTTCGATCGAGATCAGACATTCAAAAACATGTGATTGCACGCAGTCGCCATCATAAATTCCGTCTCTATTTTTCTAATCTCAATATTTATGTAAGTTTCCTAAATCCCTCTCAAATTTGGTAACAGATAGTGAGTGAAACAGATCTCTTCCTAAATTATGTCGCTTATTAGCTGTTTTTTAGTAGCAACAGAATCTGAGTCCAAGAACTAACATAACCACTAAAAATAAAATTTACAATAAAATAGAGAATCGAGTCGTTCATGATCTTATAAGCAACCGTACAAAATTAATTCTACAAAAAGTAAATTAAATGCAATTAATAAATGATAAATTAATGTCATCAAAGGAATCAAGCCAAACAAAGTAAAATTAAATACTAACGTTTAGTCATCGTGTATTTTTATTTTTTTGGCTTAGGCCCTGTTGGAAAATTAAGACAAATTACTCATAATCAACGGAAAAAAAAATTTCAAAAAAAAAAAATTATGCATCGAACATAATTAAAACCTAAAAAGGCTTTACAAATTTTCTAGTTCCTACCACAATTTTCCAAAGAGCGTATATGTCGTGCTAAGTATCAATTCGAGCGACGAGATTAACTTTATTAATATAAGTAATATTTTCATATCATTAACTCAAGAGTGAAGTCAATTCTCCTTGAAAAGCAAAAAATTGAAATAACACTAAATAGTAAAATTGAAAATAAACTATCGTTAACATATGAAATGAATTAGCTTACTCTTCAAGTCTGGCTGTTTGAGCTGACGTTAGACGATTGTAAGAAGATCTTCTTTCGTCGTTATTAATGTCTTCATCACGGGACCCGCGAATGCGTCTGCTTGATTGATCCATTTCTCAATTACGATAATCGCCCACAAAATATTATAGAAATACGCTAATTAATTTATGCAAGAGGCACACTAATTTTAGGGTTTTTATAGACACCAGTCAGTGGTTTATGACATTTTTAGAATAGTCACAGAAAAGGAAAACAAATAAAAAATGGTATTAGTGATTTTCTCATGAGTTTTTCTTTTTTTATTCTAATAAGTGATTTTCACATACTTTTATGTTTAGTTTGAATTTTCTTTTTCGTGATTTTTTCGTCCGGTGTTCCTCTTGTTGTAGCCTGAAGTTGTTTGTTTTGATTTCTTGTCTTGGTATGATGTTTTGATGTTCCGTCTTGACACGATGTTTGTTTTATTCAGATTTGCATATTTTATGCTACATTTCAAATTCAAAGCAGATTAGTTCAATAATTTTAGCGTCTTCAATGTTGAATATATGGAGACATGACTGTTGTGAACATTTATATTTTGTTATATCAATTATAGGCTTTCGTCATTAGGTCGTTATATGCTTTTAACTCAAGTGTTGTGAGTTTGTTCGTCAATTCATCCTTTTTAGTTTTTAGCAAACTTGTATATGTAATGGTTTTGATTGATGTAATTTACAAATTTGAATGAATGTTGTGGTTTTTAGTCAAATAAAGACATAAAATAAAGAATGGTAAAACAAAACAAAAAAAAGCAATAATTTTATGACTTGCCAAATATTAATTTTTCCCTTAGATTCTAGAATAGCAATAAATAGAAAAATTGTTTTAATCATTTTATATATAAGAAATATCATTTCTAAACAAGTAAAATTTAACTACTTCTATAATAAAGTGTGACTTTATAATTGTTAATAGAATTTCTATTATAAGTTTTGATAAGCATGAACATATTTTATCTCTTTTTTTATAGACAAAATTACAAAGTAATTGAAAACTCACACATACAAAGTGCAGTGATCGGAGTTTGAATTCCGGTCGTGACATCTAACACTAGCAATTTCAAAATTTCTGTCAGTTGAGCTATAGGATTGTGGATGAACATATTTTATCTCTAACAACACTTTAAATTTTAAAGCGTCAATTTGTCTATAGATGAAGTGACAAACACCAATTAAAAATTTATACACATAAAGTAGAACATTCTAGGTTCAAATCTCGTTACCATTAAAAAAAAATTAGTCTAATAATTTTGTCAATGTCAATTATGTTGGGTATTACATACACATATTGACATATTAGTATTTTTTATATTGGATGTGTCAATGTGATTATAATAAAATATGTGTTGAGGTTCAACAAACTATAAAACATTTAAAATCTCAATTTGAAAAGCCTCACGCTGGTTTATAACATATTCAACAAATAATTTTAACTAATAACAATTGATTTAAAAAACAGAATAGTTTTGTAATGAGTTTAAAATGATTAAAAATTATAACCATTGTCAGAATATTTTTTAGAAATAAATGAGCGTACGTTACAATGGACGAGAAATACTTACTTAGGTATAACCATAAATTTGAGGTGTTAGGCACATTCACATAATAAGAAAAAAAGTAAAGAAAAAATGATTAAAATTATATTGATTGATGTGACTATTTTATTTATTTTTTAATTAATTTAATTGATGTGTGTGTGACTAAATCTTGTGTCTGGTAAAATTGACTCATGTCTCATATTGCCATATGCAATAAATAACAGACAACTACAAGAATAGTGACAAGAACAAGAACTTCTAGAAGCATTTAAATCCCTTGAAAATTGAACTGAAAAAACACCAACTAATACAAAATGTTTTTATATTTATAAGGGTAAAATGTGTTTTTAATCCATGTAAAATTAGCGAATTTGAATTTTAGTCTCTGTTAAAAGAAATCCTCCCATTTTGTCCCTGGAATTTCAAATTACTTTGGTTTAGTTCTTAACATGGTCATGTCACCCAAAAACTGTGTCATGGCCAGAATCTGCTGACTGGACCACTGTCACGTGTTCATAGGGCGCTGGCTTGACAAATTATAGGGACGAAAATGAAAATTAGCACAAACTATAGAGACAAAAATTAAAATTCGAACAAATTATATCCCTGTAATTCGCACAAATTTGCATTTGATTGCAATTTCGATCCATTGATTTTCCTTTTGTTTGATTTCTACAGGAAGAATCTTCTAAAATGACGAATGTAAATAATTAATCAGTATTGTTTTATTAGGATGTAAATTAAACTTCTAATCTCCTTGTCATTTTAGTTTTTAACTCAACCGCTAAATGATTTTTATATCTCACTTCTTTTATGAGTCAATAATGAGATTTAATTTTTTTTTTTTTGCTTTTCATAGATTTTTTCATTCAAATTCAACCAGCGAAACGATGGAGATTGAATTAGAGTATTCTCTTGACTCTTGAGG
Organism: Trifolium subterraneum; assembly: GCA_951799995.1. Taxonomy (NCBI): domain Eukaryota; kingdom Viridiplantae; phylum Streptophyta; class Magnoliopsida; order Fabales; family Fabaceae; genus Trifolium; species Trifolium subterraneum. The sequence goes on along the minus strand of OX637462.1, from coordinate 14,519,458 downwards.
TCAAGATGATATTTGTGCATTATTATTTTTTTATATAATTAAAGTGATTATTATGTTGTTTTTTAGATGTAAATTAAAGGGCTTATTTCATTTCTTGCATAACTATTTCATGACTCTTAAAATATTTAAATTACTCCCTCTATTTCATAGTATTAATAAAAATTGTTATAAATTTTTTATCTAATCAATAGTATAAATACCAAACTTTCAAATGATTAATTTGAAGGGTCATACTAGTTAAGAAATTAGAAGAGGTATAATTTATTTTGAAAAAAAGCATATTCTATGCTTTCAAAAGATAAATTATACAAATTTCAAAGTTATTTTATCATATTAAGGTTTTTAACTAGTACTCTAGAAACTTGGAGGGTATATGGTTTGGACAAATCCGATCGATTTGGTTAAACCCACTCAATGCAACCTAATAAATTTGGTTTGGTCAGGTAATTTGGTAGAAATATAGATTTCAAAAATGAAAAGATCCATAAAAATAATCGTATTTCGGATAAAATCAGACTCAAGAAACAAAAATCCTCTAACCCAATAATGTTATAGTTTTTTGAAATATTTTTATAAAATACTAACGGTTTCTCCTTTAATAGTTAAATATTTTTCATAGTGAAAATAGGTTACACCGAATTTTAAGAAAAATAAAAAGATTGAGTAATTTTAAAAATAGAAAAATCACTCGACTAATCCACTATCAACCCGGAAATTAGCGAGTTTATCCGACCAAAATGGGTGATTATTTTTCACGGTGCAAATAAGTTACACTATTTCTTAAGAAAATATAATAATTGAGTTATTTTTATGAAAACACGTGATAATTTGGGTAACCCATAATCCAACCCGATAATTAGTAGGTTTATTCAACCCGGCCCAATGTTATAACGGGTGACCATTTTATTGTAGAATATCTTATGATTTAAGTTTTGGTTTCAGCCAAAGACAACCTAATCCGATGCATGTACACCCTACTGGATGTTTCTTACATTAGTTAACATTTTTTTCTAATTTTAAATTATTATATAATAATGAGGGTTAAATATAATGTAGTTAGTTAATCTTATGAGGCAAGGGTTTCTCTTCAAAGTGCCGCAAGTCTTCTCATCTTCATTTCATTTCTGATTATTTCATGCAAATTATTATGTTTTATTAATTGATTGCTGTAAATTTTGTATGTTTCTAGAGATCTCTTGTAACTTTTTCTGAATTTGTAATTAATTATTGTTGTTTTAGAAAATGATGCATTATGTAGTGAAGGGTGGATGGAGGCAAACATTTGCTCTTGCTAAGGAAAATGATTTGGAAGGGATCGATGAAGTCTCAGATTCGACGCTCTAAGGAATAACGAAAGGCAATGGTTGAATCCTTCATTAAGAAGTAGGTAATTCCCTACTACTTTCTCTTCTTCGTTAAGACCATGGTTTAGATAATTTATTATGTCAAATTAGTCTCTAAATGTATCAAAATTATATCCACAAATGGTTCTGCTATATATTAGTCATTTTGGTCTTTAAATTTCTTTATAGGTAGTCAATTTAATCTTCAAATGTATTATTCATTGATCAATTTAGTCCATTAAATTATTTCTAGACCAAGATGGTGATTTGCTCACATACATGTAGTAATCTATCTCTTGAAATAAGCAATAACGACTAATGTGCTATTTTTTAGCCTATGTTTGATCTAGGAGCTAGGGTTCCGTTTTCTTCATCGATAGTTCAACCAACCAATTCATTCGCACTAGATCTTCTAATTCAGAAGTCGATGATTGATTTGAATTTTGAATATTTTAATTGAATTTGCATTTATCAACGTTTTTGTTTGTGATAAGAAATGGTATTGTGAAAATCTTAAGAAAATGAAATCAAAAACTGCTTTGAAATCTTATGAATAACCAGGCAAACATGAAATTAACATAATTTGCTATTACAAACAAGTTGATGTTGGTGAATGGGTCATAACTGATGTTTCATTTTATTCTTCTCGACTTAACACACCACCTTTTTCTCGCCCCTGGAAACATCCTTCTGGATGTATAATTCGTGAAATATCTAACAAGTCTTGTTTGATTAGTAGTTACATGCATATTTGTGTGAAACATAGTAACCGAAAATGCATCAAAATTAATCTCTAAAACTATTCATATTTCTTTTCATACATACATATAGTTTAACTTCAGATGTATACTTGATACTCAACATAAGATATTATCACATGCTCTATGTTAGGTTACTTAGGTTAAGCATGTGTAAGTAGAAGATATGCTCCATACACACCACATGTTTAGAGATTTTGTTTGTAACTATACTTTATATGGATTTAAAACTGGATTAAGGATCTTCAAAGATTGTGTGACATTTTTCTGTTTTTATGTTGAAACTATATCTGTCGAATAATCTATAGGAGGTTAATCACACTTCACACTTTGTCTTCTTAGTTACACTTCCAAATATTCTTATATTCATTTATTCGCTGCCTTTACAATTTTCTTTTCTTCTAAAGAGCCTAGTTGTGAAACTCACACATAAGTGTTGAGTTGAACTTGCGCTCCATTATATATCAAATGTCTTTGTCACTAGTTATTATCTGAATTGTACTTACACAACTTTGATTCTTCAATTTTATATTTAGCTAAACTAGTTAATATTATACGCGATCCAAACAATTGAAGTGAGAAGGAGTGTGTTGAAACTTGCTCATAGAATGATTAAGATTTTATGTGAATGTTTAAAAATGGCTAGTCAATTAGAATTTCAACATTTTAAACACCATTAAATAGTAACAAAAAATAAATTTCTAACACAAGTATCAATTTTATTCATAAAATTTAAAGAAAAACATAACAAAAGTCAAGCAAACTTATCACCATACAAAGAAAAACCAAACAATAAAATTTTTCCAACAGAAATATTAATTAAGATACTTGTCTTAAACAAGAAATGAGAGCTACTCCAAATTGTTAATTAGAGTTAATGGGAGCACCCCTTAATTTTAGAACACTAGTGGACAAAAGGGTGTTGATAGTAGCAACAACTTCCATGTTTTGCTGCTGATCAATTCCATTTGGGCTATATGTCAAAATTTGGGAGGCCAAAGTTAACAATGTTCCAACTCCTACTCTAACAACTTCCATGTTTTTGTTACTATTTAATGGTGATTTAAATGTTGGAATTCTAATTGACCAGCCTTTGTTAAACATTCACAAAAAATCTTAACCATTCTATGAGCAAGCTTCATCACACTTCTCCTTCCTTCAATTGTTTGGATCACTGCATATAATATTAATTAGTTTAGTTCAATATAAAATTGAAAAAATAAATTCGATTAAGCACAGTTCATATAGTTACCGGCGACATAAACATCTGATATACGGGAGCACGAGTTCAACTCAACACTGTTGGAACAAAATATGTGTTAATACACACCCTTAAGTTTTGATGGTAACAAAGTATTAAATGGACAATTGATGGTACTAATGTTTAAATTAAGTGCAGGAGAGTTCAACGTTTAATCAAGAGCACACTTAATTTAAACTCTGATGAAACCAATGGAAGTCTGAATATTTAGACTCTGAAAGAGTTCAGATGCTACAACGTGGTCAGAAGCTATACAAAGTTTAGAAGCTCAAAGTAGATCAGAACGTCTGAAATCTGTTCAGGAACTCAGAGGAGTTTAAGAAGCTCAAGGATGTTCAGAGGCCTACAAGAGTTCAGAGGCTGTCTGTTAGTCATAAGTCATTCAGAGGATGAAGATGTTCAGAAGCTGAATTACGAAAGACTATCAGAGGCCAACCATTCAAAGACCAATCAGACTCCAAGTTATCAAAGGTTCATCAGAAGCAAAGGAATTCCCAGTCATCAGAGGGCTACATCAACTACAACTTATCAAGCCTGATGACTTGTTCTAAGGTCAACTAAAATGCAACGGTCACAATGGATGTGATCCCTCTCTCTAGGAGCTAGTTGTACCTTATAACTGTACCATTGGACAGACAGCAAAGGTGAAGCTTCTCTGCAAAGGAAGACGTGGCTTTACTCAATGGATATTCAATGTCTACAGCTGTCCAAGTTGCAACGGGAATTTCTCCAACGTCTCAATGTCTTTCTCAACTCATATAAATATGCCAAAGAAAGAATTGATGACTAGCGCTCACCATTAGATAAAATCTCTCAGAAGAAAGTGAGAATTTAAATTGTAATACATAATATCTCTCAAATGAAGTGAGCATAGAAACTAGCTTAGAGCCTCTGAAGTTATTATGTTTGTAATAAGTTTTAAGCTCATAAGTTAGTAGTAAGTCTTCTGCTTAGTGTAGAAGCAAGTAAGTCTTCTGCTTAGTGTAGAAGCAAGAAAGTCTTCTGCTTAGTGTAGAAGCACGTAAGTCTCAATCTTAGATATGAGTCTGAAAGAGCACCAAGAGCTGAAGGATCAAGTTCTGAAGATGGCTCAGACTCTGAAGACTCAGGCTCTGATGAAAAGTCAGAACCTGAGAGCAAAGAAAGCATCCAGAGAACAATAAATCAGGTATATTCTAGTCTTTCCAAAGCTAAATTGATCAAGCATCTTAATAAGACCTTACTTAAACTCTCTAATAGTCAGCAGAAGTATAAAAAGCTTAAAGCAGACTATGAGAATTTAAGTAAGCAAGCAAATCACTCTGAAGGTCTTGAACAAAAATATTTTATCAAAACCAAAGACCTTGAGAATGATTTTGCTATATGTTATAAACCCCTTGAGCACTCTCTAGCTCTCAAAGAGTACTGTAACATCAATGCTGATCAAAATAAAATTGTTTCCATGCTTTGCAACCTTAAAACCAATAATACTAATGGGATTTGATACTCTAGTAGTAAAATACTAGAGGAACCAAGCTCATCTGTTATTGATGGAAGCTTCTCACTTCCAAATCTTTACACTACATTTGTATCTGATAGCTCTCAGATGAAACAAATGAAGGATGAAGATTTGGCAACTAACAGTCTAGGACCCTCAAGCAAGTGGGTACCAAGAGACAAAATTGTTTACTTGATTGCAGGTGAAACTAAGACTCTGAACCTTCCAATCACATGGATGCATGTGACTGTGAATGGAAGAAGAGCAATTGTGCATAGAAGGCACATTCTTGAAGAATCAGATGGAGAAGAAGATGAGATGGAGTACATAAGGAGCAGGAGGGAGTATGAAGACTTTGAAGCATGTATTGAAGATGACAACAACTCAGTATGGTGGAGTGATTGTTCAGGCTATGACACTGACTTCACCTAATCAAGAAAGCTTCAATACAAGGTAAGTATGCTTAACCCCTGAATGACATATTCAGAGAAATAACTCTCAAAGGTTGAAAATGTCTTCTTAGGATACACAGTGTTCAGTACTAAAAACCTTGAAAAATCCTATCTGAACATATTTTCTTGTGTCCTGAAAGACTTGTTTTTCAGCCTCTGAAGTTCTTCAGGTTTCAGCATCTGAAGAATCTCAGACTCTGAGAAACGTTTCAACCTCTGACGGATAAGCCTCTGAATACAAAATGAATTGGAAACGTTTAAGTATTTTACTAAAACGTTTTGGCGCTAAAGAGACAACACGCATACACGCTCTGATTGGTTTGAAGCAGCTAATGATGGTTTATATTCTCGATTAATTTAATGTATTGTGTGTCTTAATGTGTTTCACTGAGTTAAACAAAATCATTTAAATACTTGCATACTTTTACTCTATTTTCATTCTATTATGTGGTCTTCAAACATCTCCTTAACAAAACTCTCTCTAGTTTTTAAGCAAACTCTTCACCCTAACTTTCTGTAATGGCATCTACTTCTACATCAGTCTCAGACTCTTCGTTCACTTTTCCTAAAGATTTTTCATTCAACACCATCGCCTGCAAAGAAATGTTTTCTACAGATTTGTCTCTTAAGATGGAGGGAAAATCTTTAAACCTGGTTATGGAACAACCAGTGGACTTTGATAGTTTGGAAAAGAATCAGTTTGATGTTCTAAAGTTCTTTTCTCATCATAAAGGGAGCTTTTGATACATGAATCTATTAAATGGTCCAATCTATCCTACTCTGGTAAAAGATTTCTGGATAAGAAGTAAGGTGAAGACAGTTGAAGATTTTGATAAGGAGCTAGCTGCAAGAAGAGAAGAAAGGGCTGAAGATGAAGACAAAACTCCTGAAGAGTTAGGTTTAAGAATCATTGAGGAAGATGAGGTGCATTCTGTTGTGTGTGGTTTTGAAGTAATTCTCACTGCTTCAAAGTTAGCTAAAGTGCTATCCATTCCAAATGAAGGATTCCACTACACCTGTGATCACAATAAAGCAATGAAGTCTGAGTTTCAAAAGATCATAACAAGACCGAGTTACATCAAAGGAAAAAGCTGTGAAAGCAACAAGTTAGAAGATCTGAAGCCCACTCAGAGAGTATTAGCCAAAATAATGTTAAGTTCCATATTTCCTAGCAATGATAACTCTGACAAATTGTCATGGGATCATAGGCATTTTGCTTATTTTCTCTCTAGGAAATATAACTTAAATTGGGCTGAATATATCTTCAAACACCTTTGCAAAGCAGTATTAAGTACTCAGAATCAGGACAAGCCCATTGTGAATGTCATCTACCCTAGGATACTTAGTGAGATCTTTTATCAATGTGGGGTGATTGACATAATCAAAGCTGCGGGTCATGTCTGCTTGTTAAGGGAAATCAGAGCCTCCACAGTATCTGTTCATACCTTTTCTCACATGAACTTGCTGTCAGGACATGAAGTTCAACCCTCAGATCCCTTGGTGCCTCAGTCTCACTTAGGACCTTCCTTGATGAAGAAATACAACATTGATATACCTACTATCTCTAGTAGTATTGTCAATCAGTACATTCAACTACTAGAAAGCTTAGGAGAAGGGTTTGAAATTGAAGAAGAAAAAGTGAAGAGAAAGAGAAAAAGGACAGATGAAGCTGCAAATGAAGAAAGACATTCAGACTCAAAAGGACACAGTGAGGGATCATCCTGAATCCTCTGCTGCAAGATAAAATATTGGGCAAAAACCTTAGGGAAAGGTTAGCCTCAATATTGGATAATCTGAATGTACCTCTTAAAAACAGTCTGAGAAGTGATAAAGACAATCAACAACACTTGAAGAATCCTGTCTATGGAAGTGTCATTAGAAGGTTTGAAGGCAAAGTGAACAAGCTTATAAGAATGATGAAAAAGTAGATGCTAATCAAAAAAATAATCATGATAACCCTAAATGCCATCTTTAGACAACCTCAACATTAGGATTATCTTGAGTTTATCTATAATACTCATCCACTGATCAATATTTTAATAGGACAGAGTGTATATGGCCATATAATTTTCAAATCTGTGATAAATCTATTCTGATCATTCACCATGCTTATATAAATGTTTTAATTAACACTATCTGAATGATTGATTTATTTAAACAAACAAATGCATATTGCTTTATTTGATTGATTGTTAAACAAACATATCTTGGACATTCAATACTTCAAACTCTTGAGCTCTTATAATTTTCGATTTTCAATAAGTACAATATAAGGTAGTCCTAAAAGAGTAAATTACATAACAAGAGAAGAATTCGCAACAAGAAATCAAAAAATAAACAAGCCTAAGTAATTAACTTTGTTTCATTAAGAACATAAGTTCTGGATTACACATAATGTTTTCCCAAGGATTATCCTCTGATTGCTTCAAAGGCCATATTTGAAGGTTGCACGCCTAAAAATATGACCTTTTGCAGAGGGGAAAAGTTGAGGCTTTTTGGCTTTTGGCTGAAAACCATCTAATCAACTAGCAGTCTTTCTTGAAGAAACCGAATCAGATGCATCAGTTTGGTTTTCTTCAAGAAAAGACTCTAGCCCCTCTAGAGCCTTGGATATCAGTTTGATTTTCTTCAGGAAGGTATGTCTTCAGAACTTAAAACAGTCAGAGTCCAAAGATTTCTCTTCAGACTCTGAACTGAGTTCTTCTGGAAAGGACACTGGCTTTGTTTCCATTGGTTTCTTCTTATGTTTTCTCCTATCTTGACTGACTCTCACTGAAACTACCTTCTTCTTCTCTGAGCGTTTCATTTTTTCTTTCAAGAGATCTATCAATAACCTAAGATTATTCTGTGTGAGTAAAATGATTAGGTATCTCTCTCCTTTTATAAGTAAAATTCAATGGCCGAGTATTAAATGTGTTCAACCACTCCTGATTTGACGGCATTGAAAGTTGAATTTATATTAATTGCTTATATTACCTTTTTGATAATGACAAAAGGGGGAGAAAGAATATTGGTAAATCAATTGTTGGAAGAAGCGAAATTACTTGGCTTTTTAGGGCCTTGTAGTGCTTCAGAGAGAGAACGTAGGAGAGTGGTCAAAATAGTAGCATGAGGTACATGCTGTGTTATGACAATCTGATCTTTGAGGATTTCAAAATATTGTACTAAAAGAGCTCTTAACTGTTTTCAAATTTTTGTTCAGACTCTGAGCTATTTTCTTTGAAAAGATTTTTTAAAGCTCTGAACTGTTTGAAAATATTTTGAACTCTGAAGCTGTTAATGATAACCATCAGAACCAAGTGTGTATGTAAAAGTCTTTAAGCGCCTCTGATCCTATTTTGTCATTCAATTTAAATATTGCTTCATCTTGCATCTGCATTAAGGGCTTAATTTTCAAGGAGAATGCATTTATTAATTGAAGTTTATTATTCATAGTTAGTTCTTGAATAAGGGTGCAACTTTACTCAAAGATTATCATACTATGGAAAGAAGAAGCTTGCAAACCTTGTTCTTTACATAGTGAAATATGAATAATTTAAGTCATATAATAAAGTATTTCTGAAACTGATTAAAATTAACTATGGATACAAAATAGGGGGAGCTTACAAACCTAACCCTATGGGTTATCAGACTTAGGGGGAGCTTGCAAAACTCAGAAGCCTAATGTCAACATAGCTGATTTTTATCAACAACAATTGTATTTAATAGTTGTGTTTGTCATCATCAAAAAGGGGGAGATTGTTGGAACAAAATATGTGTTAATACACACCCTTAAGTTTTGATGATAACAAAGTATTAAATGGACAATTGACGGTACTAATGTTTAAATTAAGTGCAGGAGAGTTCAACGTTTAATCAAGAGCACACTTAATTTAAACTCTGATGAAACCAATGGAAGTCTGAATATTTAGACTCTGAAAGAGTTCAGATGCTACAACGTGGTCAGAAGCTATACAAAGTTTAGAAGCTCAAAGTAGATCAGAACGTCTGAAAGCTGTTCAGGAACTCAGAGGAGTTTAAGAAGCTCAAGGATGTTCAGAGGCCTACAAGAGTTCAGAGGCTGTCTGCTAGTCATAAGTCATTCAGAAGATGAAGATGTTCAGAAGCTGAATTACGAAAGACTATCAGAGGCCAACCATTCAAAGACCAATCAGACTCCAAGTTATCAAAGGTTCATCAAAAGCAAAGGAATTCCCAGTCATCAGAGGGCTACATCAACTACAACTTATCAAGCCTGATGACTTGTTCTAAGGTCAACTAAAATGCAACGGTCACAATGGATGTGATCCCTCTCTCTAGGAGCTAGTTGTACCTTATAACTGTACCATTGGACAAACAGCAAAGGTGAAGCTTCTCTGCAAAGGAAGACGTGGCTTTACTCAATGGATCTTCAATGTCTACAGCTGTCCAAGTTGCAACGGGAATTTCTCCAACGTCTCAATGTCTTTCTCAACTCATATAAATATGCCAAAGAAAGAATTGATGACTAGCGCTCACCATTACATAAAATCTCTCAGAAGAAAGTGAGAATTTGAATTGTAATAGATAATATCTCTCAAATGAAGTGAGCATAGAAACTAGCTTAGAGCCTCTGAAGTTATTATGTTTGTAATAAGTTTTAAGCTCATAAGTTAGTAGTAAGTCTTCTGCTTAGTGTAGAAGCAAGTAAGTCTTCTGCTTAGTGTAGAAGCAAGAAAGTCTTCTGCTTAGTGTAGAAGCACGTAAGTCTCAATCTTAGTGATTAGAGCAGTGAAGTCTTGAGCCTTAGTGCTTGAGCATGGAAGCCTCTGATCTTGTGTGATCAGAGCAAGGAAGTCTCTTTGTCTTGTATGACTAAGAGCAGGAAGTCTCAAGCTTGTGTGCTTGAGCAAGGAAATCTTTGATCTTGTGTGATCAAAGCAAGGAAGTCTCTATGTCTTGTGTGACTAAGAGCAGGAAGTCTTGAGCTTGAGTGCTTGAGCAACTATTGTAATCCGTGTGATTATAGTGAAACTCTCTTGGAAACAAGGGGACTGGAGTACTCTCAATTTGTAAGGGGAACCAGTATAAATTGTTGTGTGCTCTTCTCTCTCTCACTCTCTCACTCTCTCATTTACTCCTTCATCATTCATAACGCCATAAGTTAATTGTGTGAATAATCCGCTGTGCTTTAAAGACTCTGAAAAGGTTTAAATATCTTGGAAAATTTTTAAATATCCAAAACACAATTCAACCCCCCCTTCTTGTGTTTTCTCCACGCACCTTCAAACACTTGTGTGTGAGTTTCCCAACTAGGATCTTTAGAAGGAAAAAAAATTAAAAAGGTCCCCCCCTTCATGAAGACAAAGTGTAATTAACCTCCTATAGATTCTTCAGCAGGTACAGTTTCAGCATAAAAACTGAAAGATTTGTCACACATTCTTTAAAGCTCCTTAATCCAGCTTTCAACTCCATATAAAGTATAGTTACCTACAAAATCTCTAAATATGTGGTGTGTATGGAGCATATCTTCCACTTCCACATGCTCAACCCAAGTAACCTAACATAAAACATGAAATCATATAATTTGTTGAGTATCAAGTATACATCTAAAGTTTAAAATATATGTAGATATGTAAAGAAATATGAATATTTTTAGATATTAACTTTTGATGCATTGTCGATTACTATGTTTCACAAATATGCATGTAACTACTAACCATACAAGACTTGTTAGGCATTTCACGAATTATACATCCAGAAGGATGTTTCCAAGAGAGAGAAAGAGGTTGTGTGTTAGGTCGAGAAGAATAAAATGACACATTAGTTATCACCCATACACCAACATCAACTTGTTTGCAATAGCGAATAATGTTAAATTCGCGAGGCCGCACTTGAGGTGATAAAATATGCATTTCTTCATTCATTTGCCACAAAACAAACATTTAAAAATTGAAAAACAATTATGATTAAAAAGCTTAGCATAAATCAAAATTTCAGAAAATATTATTATACCAACAACAAAGCTCCATCTCGATTTTCTGGTGAGCCGATTTCAATCACTTTGGTAGTTTCCACTTTAGCAACAATTGTTAGGAATAAGTTTGTCCATTTTCCCTATAAAAATTTATAGGTAGATGTACTTCTTTACTAAAATTAATTAAAGAGTAAATACTAAAATAAATAAATTAGAGAGGCACATTTAGAGGAAAAAATGTAAAATCATTCTCTATTTCTATCACTACATATATAAAGCAACATCGAAATTTGAGAATGGTTTTATTTCTTCCATAACAATGTTATTTTCACTAATACGAAATTATAATTGCATGCTTACCAAGTCGAGAAACATTTCAACCAATTTCATCCCGTCAAACTCAACTATTTCTGAATACTTTGAAGATTCTTCAGAAATTGTATCACGTCTAATTAATGTGATTGTTCTTGGGATAAAATTGGTAATAACTTTCATGATCAAGTGTGTATCTCTCATCTTGATGAGTATTTGACATGTTTTTTTTATAAGCAATGTTAGTTGTTAGTATTAAAATATTATGTTCGTTTTCTCCTTGCCAGAATTCGAACCCTTGACCTCCAGTTCCTTAACTCTTAGCTCAACTAGTTGAGCTACCCATCCGACCCGAGTATTTGACATGTTGATTGATGACACACAAATATATGATGTTTTTAGGTAGTTCTTAGGTTAGTTTTTACCACTTTTTAGTCAACTTGAGGACCAAATCAAAGCAAAAAGCCTAAAATTACGAAGCTACACGCCAGAGAGCAAAGAATTTGAAAATTGCATAAAAAAAGGCAAAAATGGAAGAAAGTGAAGAATCCCATCGTACCACGATGAGACCCATCACACAACGATGAAGACAGTTGTCCATGAAGATGATCAACGTGACTTGCAAACAAAGAAATGATCCCATCGCACCACGATGGGCTGCGATGGTACACGATGAATAGTCCGTTTAGCCTAAAAAAACTATAAATAGAGCTCTCCACCACACTTATTATCCATTCAACAATTCTGGAGCTTAGGTGTCTCTAAGGAGAAAAGGACGAGAAGCATAAAGAGGGTCTAGTACTCTCTACGGGAGAAAACCTTCGCAACCCTAGGGAAAGGTAACTTCCTCTGGTTATGTATATTTTTACTCTTTTGTTTTAATATGCTTATTTGTAGATAAAGTAGCTTTAGGTTAAGTTGAGTAGACAATCCCCTTATGAATGCTTGAAACATGTGATGCGGATTTCTCAAGTTTACACTACAACAAATTTGCCATATACCCACGGACATATTTAGTGACGGTCAATAAATCCGCGGGTATTGTACAGGTGATCCGTGGGTATAGCCCTCGTACAACTTAAATAAAAAATTCCCACAAAAATAAAAATAAAATGTTATATAGGGAAAAAAGGAACACCACCGAGTCACCATTGTTGTTTCTGCAAAAACCCTAAGTCCCTAATCTCAACCTTTTCAAAATCCCTAAAATCGCTGCTTCTTGCGAGCCCTCGTTCGGTGAACATGCTCAACTTCTTCTTCCATACGTCCTTTGCACGATTGACTTCCTTTCACGACACTAATCTCAAGCACAAGAATCCCTTGTTTTGGTTTTCGAGGCTTCTACACTCTAAAAGTCCACGACAAAATTCAATTCCGGTTGTGGTTTGGTTAACCTTCTATGAGGGTGTTCCTGGAGCCATCAACCGCCACGTGAGTTTTTTGTTCTTATGCTGCTTTTTCTTCACTATTTTGCATATTATTAGAACGGTTTTTTCACCAAAATGCCACACTTTCAAACCTAAAATACCAAACTGCCAAACTTTGAAAAAAAAATTACAAAGTGCCACACTTTTGACTTTCCTATATTACTTCCGCCATCCCCTGTGGCGGTATTGTACACCCACTGCATTTTTTTTCAATTTTTTCCTAGCCATAGAATATGGCGGTATTGTGTTCAAATTTTTTTTTAAATTTTTTTTTTCTCAGCCATATCCTATGGCTAGGAAAAAAAATTGAAAAAAATGCACTGGGTGTACAATACCTCCACAGGGAGTGGCAGAAGTAATATAGGAAAGTTAAAAGTGTGACACTTTAGAATTTTTTTTTAAAGTGTGGCAGTTTGATATTTTAGATTTGAAAGTGTGGCATTTTGGTGAAAAAACCTTATTAGAAATGCATCAGCGTTTTAAGTCTTTATAAACCTGATAAATTTGATCTGTTTGACCACCACCACCAGTCGGACCAAATGAAATAACATGTGCTGCTTGTGGGGGACATCTCGGTCATGCATTTCACTGAAATTTGCACCAGCCAATTCTTAGTTTTTTAAATGATGGCCAATGTGTGAATGTGATGCTTAAAGTCCATAAACAAGTATACACAATACTGAAATTGATATTGAGGCTTATAGACTGATGTCTACCTAAATTATGTAAGCTTAAACAATGTTAAATTAGATGTTCCTTTACTCCCCTCCTCAATTAGAGATTGCATTATCATTATGTATGTTCACAGGTGCTTCTGTTGTTCCCGAGTCTGTGTTAGAGATATGAAGTATGCACATTCGAACTCCTTTGCTTTGGCGGAGTCTCCGTCCTCCTTCTCTCGTTGTCTCCAGCCAACACAATTTCTGAGGGAAATACCTGATGCTTCTTTTCGTCTCCACACATCGCACGGTGCAGAACAACCTCAACTTTTTCTTTTGTAAGTCTTTTCTTTCAACTTCATCTTAGATTGAGATCTTCCTAAATTGTGCCAATATCCCAACTTACCAAACTAAATTTCTCCTCTATTCTTGGCTCAATTAGAAGAAGTTTAATATTGATGTTAACGTGTGTATGATTATTATTCGCTCTTTGTCATATTTGGATTTTTCTGTTGTCACGACCCAACTCACATCGTGACCGGCGCACGAACTAATACTAGTTCGGCAAGCCTAAGGACCAAACTTAACAACAATAAACATGAAATTTCCAATATGACAATTCACTTCAAAATAATATTTACTGAAATTCCGACAGAGTATCCTTTGTATTTTTCAACATTTCCAAATTCAGAATAAAACCTGCTTTGCAACATACAACATCAGCCAAAATTTCAAGAAATACATGTTTAAATTTATACATCCCAAAGTATAGATATTCCTAGACTCGAAATAGCTGCAGATATACCGACTCAACATAAACATAAACAATCATCGAAGGAAGCCTACCAATAGAGCTATAATCTGGAACTTTGAATCAATTACAAGCTTTCTACTCTTCTGAATCTGAAAAAAATAGAAAATGAAGGGGTAAGTCACGAGGACTTAGTGAGAGACAACAACCACCACCAACTAGAAGGGAAACATACAAGGGCACAAATGATTATTTTTCACAAATCTAATTTCAATTTAGAGAGGTAGTAATCATGTAAAATATAATTAGTTCATAACCAAATGTACCCATGAAAATTCACTAAACTTGTAAATATCCAAAAAAAACTGTTCAAAACTTCAATGTCCTAAAGAGGTGGAAATCAAACCAAATCAACAACTTTATAGGAAACCGGGAAATCGGACACAATTAAAGAATGAAAATAATCAACTTTGAAGTATATAAATCGGATACAATTTATTTGAAACCAAAATAAGCAATTTCAAAGAAAATATAGAAATTCAATAAAATAAAAGAAAAACCGTTGCGAGAGAATCAAGAGACGGCTCCATCTCGTTGATAGCCCTTTCCAACTAAGAGCGGCCTCTCACTTAGCGGCGGCTCCATCTAACGGATAGCCCTTTTCTCATTGATTCCGAAAACTCATCATCAAATCTATATCAGTCGTTTCAACGGTAAAGCCGAGAGCTAGCTCCATCTCGTTGATAGCCCTTTCCTCCTAAGAGTGGCCTCTCACTTAGGGGCGGCTCCATCTAACGGATAGCTCTTTTCTCTCGACTCAGAAAACATCCAATCTATCGATTAGGGAGTCTACATCTCGTTGATAGCCCTCTCCTCCTAATGACGGCCTTCCATAGGGGTAGCTCCATCTAACGGGTAATTCTCCCTAACCGAATCACATTACTAGGTGCACCTAGGTCGTCGTTGTTATAACCGTGATTTTCAAAACACCATTCTTAAAACACAATGCTAAAACCATATTCTACAACATAACAAAACTTATTTAAAAGTACGCATCATCAAAACTCAAATCGAAAATCTACTATTTACGATTATAAATAAATCCAAATTGAAACCCAAATCAAAATTAAAATCCATATCCAAATGAAGCGCATATTAATATCGAAAATCCCCACAAACATATATCCCGAAACCATATTTCTCCATATCTCAAAACTCATATCATAGTGTATGCAACCAAATCTCAATTTCAAATCATCTTCTCAATAAGTCATGGATAAATCCAAATAGAGTATAGTTAAATTTGATGACTTTGAAATCATATAACAATAACGAGAAAAATGCTCAAAGGGTGTGTTTCCCAATTTAATAAATACTTTAACATATAAAATAGTAACATAAACTTTATAATAGTAATTAAAATAAGTGATAATGATCATTATCAACTCACAACTATGACGAATCAACTTCATTCCTAGCAATGCCTTTCGGAATAACCACCGGAGAAATTTCCACCGAATCTGAACATCAATAACGTTTATCAAGATTTAGAAAGTGATTCTGGAGTTTAGCTAGACATGTGTAACCATAAAGTCCTCCAATACCTACTATAATCTCTAACATTAAATTTCTAAACAACATCACATATACCCAAAGATAAATTGTTGAGTTATAGATGTTATATTTACCTCAAAGAGTCTCAATAAGCAACTTTCAAGGAATGGATACTCATCTCCATCCTTAGACCATTAACCCTAACCCCCAAAATCTTACCCAATAGCACTTGTAGATTAGAAGATAACTTTGCTTAGATGATAATTGAGCTCAAGAGTGGATGGTTTAAGCAAGAATTATGGTGAATTGAGAGAGGAGAAGAAAATGCAAGTGAGGGTGAAAAATAGGTGTATATACGAGAGAGAAAGTTCAAGAAGGAAATGTGAGAGAACTTGTGGGTGGGGTGGGGTTCGAGGGTTTTATTTTTGTTTTGTGTTTTCATTTTTTTTTTTTTTTTTGTATAAAATGAAACGGTGCGTTTCATCTGTGTATGTATGGTTTCTGTTTGTTGATAATTGTTTATAGTTAAACTTTCTTGATTTTGGTTTTGGATTTGCTGATCTTTGGTTAACTACTTGTGAAACATAGTGGTTACTAGTTAATATGTATAGGATATGGTTTTTAGTTAACTGTGAAAAATGTAGAGGATATGGTTTTTAGTGGTTACTAGTTAGTATGTATAGGATATGTTTATTATTTTGTATGTAGAGGATTTGGGGTTATGAGTTTTGCCCTCTAAATTATGCTTGTCCAAATTATTCACCTGAATAGGCTATTTAATATCTAACTATGTTCTCACATAATTAGTGTAACTATTTTTTGTGATTCATAGACTTGCTATCAAAGTGAGTTGCCTACAAGGTAAAAGGAATAAAAAAAATTAAGTTCATGGTGCTTTTCAAGGTATGATATGATTGTCTTCTGTTATGAAAGCTGTAAAATAGTACGCAAACACAGAAGCAAAGGATAATAAGTACTAACAACTACACTAATTTCATCAATATTTTTCTCTATCTTTATTCATATGCCAATGATTACTTTTATAGTACAATCCTAGAGAATCTAAGAAGGTACATTCCAAATGATTACAAGGCATTTCTTAACCAACTATTCTTATCAGAATAGCCGACTCAGCAATAGAGAACATTCTAGACTCATAGATTACTTTCTACCCCCCTTCTTGAGAGGAGGCATCACAATCCTTGAAACCTCTTGGGCCTAGTTGTCTTTCTTTTGGCCTGCTTGTGTGAATTACTCTTGGCTATCTCCTTAGTTAGGCTCATATCATCCTTCTTAGTTCCCTCTTCTGCTTGGCTCGTGACATCCCAGTTTCCATTGAAATCGACCTTGTCCTCAAGGTCAAAGGCAGGGTAGGTCTCTTTTATGTCTATAAACTTTTCCCAAGTAGCATCTTCTGGAAATGATCCTTTCCACTGAATTAAGACTTCAAACTGATCATCTGTTTCATTCTTCTTCCAATCTAAAACAACTAAAGGTTTGACATGAGGTTGACTTTCCATTGCTTCCAGTGGTAAATCAAGGGGCACAACCTTTTCATCAAAGCATGGTTCCAATTGAGATACATGGAAAACAGGATGTATCTTGCTAGTTGGAGGTAACTCCAGTTCAAAGGCAACTTCTCCAATAGCTTTGATCAATTTAAAAGGGCCATAGAAACGTTTAGACAGCTTGTGAACTCTTCTTCCCATGACAGAATTTTGTCTGTAAGGTTTCAGCTTAACAAACACAAGATCACCTACTTTGAATTTATGTGGAATACGATTCTGATCAGCTTGCTCCTTCATAATGGTTTGAGCTTTGAATAATTTGTTCTTCAGAACTTGCAGCATTTCATCTCTATCCTGCAAGTTAGCATCCACAACTTGGACTAGTGATGACCCAGGAATGTAGTCATTCATAGTAGGTGGAGGTCTTCCATACACGATCTGAAAAGGGGATACCCGAGTGGAGGTATGTATGGCTGTACTGTAGTGCCACTCTGCCCAGTGCAAAAATTTCCCCCATTGACTGGGTTTGTCATGCACAAAACATCTCAGATATTGTTGCAACACCTTATTGACGATTTCAGTTTGACCATCGCTCTGGGGATGATATGCAGTGGACATCCTAAGTTTCGTGCCACTCAAACGAAACAGTTCTTGCCAAAATTGACTGATAAAAATGGGATCTCGATCTGAGACCATACTCCTTGGCATACCATGCAATTTGCAAACCATTTTTGCGAAGAGATCTACTACTTTCTCTGTAGTGAAATGAGTTGGTAGTGAACCAAAGTGGGCTACTTTGGAAAGCCTATCAACTACCACAAGGATAACAGTGTGTGTTTGGAAAGAAGGGAGCCCTACTATAAAGTCTAGGGAAACATCCTCCCAAACCCTCTCTGGTATTGGTAGTGGTTAGAGTAATCCATAGGGAGAGTGGTTTGCTGGCTTAGTTTGTTGACAAACTGAGCAGGATTTCACAAAATGAGTTACATCTTTGCGCATTCCATACCAAAACACATTCTCTTGTAATATACCAAAAGTTCGGTGTATGCCACTATGTCAACCGATGGTAGATGCATGGAATTCTTCTAGCAATGTGAACTTGAGAGGTGAAGTTGCAGGTATGAATAATTTCTCTTTGATAAACAACAGTCCATTCACTAATTTGAAATCAGAATACTCTGCTGGATTGGCTTGAACTTGAGCTAGGAATTGTTGGAACTCAGTGTCCAAAACCAATTGTTGTTTCAAAGTGTTGAGGAAATCAAGTTGAGGAACTGTAATAACCAAACAATGGACGCGAGATAGTGCGTCTGCTACACGATTCTGAGGACCAACTCTCGCACATAAGTGGAAGCTTGCAGCATTCGAGAACATAACTGTTTGCTGAAATAACAAATGGGATGTCCATTTTGAATTAGAACTGCTCCCATTCCACTACCAGAAGCGTCAGTCTCAAATATAAATTTAACTTAAAAATTTGGTAAACCCAACATAGGAACCTCAGTCATGGCTTTCTTTAACTCTTCAAACGCTTGTTGAGCTTGCTCAGTCCATTCAAAAGCATCTCGTTTGAGAAGAGATGTCAAAGGAACAACCAAGGATGCGTAATTGCATACAAACTTACGATAAAATCCAGTTAAGCCTAGGAAACCACGCAACTATTTGACATTTGCTGGTTGAGGCCAATGCACCATAGCACTAATTTTAGAAGGATCAGGGCCAACTCCATCAGCAGATACAATATGGACAAGGTATTCAATGGAAGACTGAGCAAACGTACACTTAGAAGACTTCAAACAGAATTCGTTGTCAAGCAGACATTGTAACACCAGTTCTAAGTGTTGTAAGTGGCTATCCAAGGTGGGACTATAAATCAAGATGTCGTCAAAAAAGACAATAACAAATTGACGTAAAAATGGTTCAAAAATGAGGTTCATGGTAGATTGAAATGTGGAAGGAGCATTACATAAGCCAAACGGAAAGCTGTAAAATAGTACCAACTTGTTATGAAAGCTGTAAAATAGTACGCAAACACAGAAGCAAAGGATAAGAAGTACTAACAACTACACTAATTTCATCAATATTCTTCTCTATCTTTATTCATATGCCAATGATTACTTTTATAGTACAATCCTAGAGAATCTAAGAAGGTACATTTCAAATGATTACAAGACATTTCTTAACTAACTATTCTTATCAGAATAGCTGACTCAGCAATAGAGAACATTTTAGACTCATAGATTACTTTCTACCCCCCTTCTTGAGAGGAGGCATCACAAAGCCTTGAAACCTCTTGGGCCTAGTTGTCTTTCTTTTGGCCTGCTTGTGTGAATTACTCTTGGCTATCTCCTCAGTTAGGCCCATATCATCCTTCTTAGTTCCCTCTTCTGCTTGGCTCGTGATATCTTCTTTGCAATGTTTTTGTTTTGGTGGATGTCTTTTTATTTGAAATGTTAAACATTATGGCACTCAAAAATTAAATTACAATTACAAAGGCTATTTGTGCTTTATACTTATGCTTATTTTCAAATGATTGTGAATTATGTGCAGCTCAAGATTAAGAAGAATAATCTTTTAACTGTTATACATTCAACAAGCCTCACACATGATATGGTTTAGCACAATTGGTACAAGGCTATGTTTGTAACTGACACTGAGAAAAGGTGATTTTTGTTTTCTTGTATTAAATATTAATGACTTTCTCATTCTAATTTAGTTATTGTGATGATTATGCTAATTGAACCTATTTCTTTTGATGTCTAGTGTTGTGTGCCAATACTATTTCTTTTGCTTCTCATTTGAAAGGGCTTCTCATTTGGTATGTATTGTAATTGTCAAGTTATCTAATATTTCCATGGCATAAAGTGACATTACTCATTTTGTGGATTTTTTTTCTTCTTGACTTTACCAATAATTAGATACATGGTTCATTCTTATGATTCGATGATAGGAGTGTTTGCTATCATAAATTAAATAATACAAAAGTAGATAAAACTAACCTCCATCATTACTAGTTGAATACTTCAATTTCTATAATATCATCATCGCACTCAAGAGAGCTGATGAGTGAGCATAAAACTACTAGTTATATATAATTTTTTTTTATGCCAAATTATATAAATAATTAATAAAGAGTAACGAGATACAAACATGATCAATAAATAAAAAAGAGGTGGGTACAAGAAGTACAGAAAACCCCAAATAAAGAAAAAAAGAGAACAAAAAGCTCCCATATAAGAAACACCTAAAAAGGGGCCTCTAGAGAAAACAAACACCAACAAGAAGAAATAAGAAGAAACACCTAAAAAGGTTAGACATTTCTTTGATTGTTACGTCCTTTTGATTTTTTTTTGTTGATATGAAGTTATTATTGTAATTTAGGGAGTGGAAAGACTTATACTATGCAACCATTTCCTCTCAAAGCATCCCAATGTATTTTTAAGATTAATGCATAGTTTTTTCGAAATATAAGAGGGGATATTGTTTGATCTTTTCAATGATAGAAAGTAAGTCATATAAATTTTGTGGACTTGAAAATGTATTGCTTTTGTGGTATTTGTTTTATTGGTTTATGGTTTTACAGAAAACTTTTAATGAGGGAGGATGGTAGACAGCAAGTTTGCATTGTTGGCTTGCAAAAAAGGAGAGTTTCTAAAGTTGAAACAACGAAGCAATTTATTGAGAAAGGAAATGCTACAAGTTCTGGTACTTGAAGATGGAAGCCAATATGGACACTGTTTTTTTCTTCCCATTGTTGGCCCCATTTGGCCCGACTTATTTTTTACTTTTCGATTTCTCTTTAAAGAATGTAGAGAAGTAGAAAATTTTATTTCGTTCTATTTCTCCTTAAAAGTAGTAGAGAAATAAAGTAAAGAAGTAAAAAATATGAAGAGGTAGAGTCAAATACAATTTTTTACTTCTCTACTATTTTTAAGGAGAGGCAAAAAAGTAAAAAATAAGTC
The DNA here is from genome assembly GCA_951799995.1 of Trifolium subterraneum. Taxonomy (NCBI): domain Eukaryota; kingdom Viridiplantae; phylum Streptophyta; class Magnoliopsida; order Fabales; family Fabaceae; genus Trifolium; species Trifolium subterraneum. The sequence continues at coordinate 14,498,059 of OX637462.1, read as the reverse complement.
GGGTCAAACGGGGCCTTATCTTTTTTGTTATTAGTATAATGCTATATAGTATAATGCTATATAGAAAATAAGTCGAGTCACACTTACCCTCGGTTTAAAAGGTTCACGTTAATTCAATTTACATGTAAATTCAATTTACATAATCTTATGTAAACTTAGTTCACACTTACACTAAATAAGTTCCCATTAATTCAATTTAAATGAACTTATGTAAACCCAGTTTACATAATCTTATGTAAACTTAGTTCACACTTACACTCAAAAGGTTCATGTTAATTCAATTTACACATGAACTTATGTAAACTCAATTTACATAACCTTATGTAAACTTAGTTCACATTTACGCCCAGTTTAAAATGTTCATGTTAATTCAATTTACATGTAAACTCAGTTTACATAGGCTCTATTTGGTAAAAATAGCGGTGAGCTGATAAGCTAGCTTATAGCTTATGACTTATAGCTTATAGCTGATAAGCTAATTGAAGTGTTTGGTAAAATTAGCGGTTTAACTAGCTGATAATGTAAAATTACATGAAAAGACATTACCACTTTATAATAAAATTTATATCAATTAATATTAAGATATTATTAAAAAATATTTTATTTAAAAAAATGATTTTAAATATTTTTACCTTTTGTAAACATTACACTAAAATATATTTAATATGTATATATAAATAATATTATTGTAAAACTTAATTGCAACCTATACAATGAATAGATAATAATAATAATAATAATAATATTATACTAGTTTGATTCGAGATTTCACAATGCATGTGAGTTTTTTTTTTGGTACATTATGTGAGTTGTTTATTACTTTTTTTAAAAAAAAATTAATAGAGTAAATTAACTGGTTTGTATAGATCTGTGGGTGCAAAAATATACTACTTTTACAAATAAAAAGTCAATTTTGTGAACAAGTCGAAAAGATATACAACTCCTAAAATTAATTGGGTTAAAAAGTCAATTTTGTAAAAGCAGAGAGTGAAAAGTTAGTTCAAAAAAAAAATTGTGAGGATGTTTACTCGTCATATATAGCACAAGTGTTATATAAATTTTGCAATAAAAATATAATAAATATTAAAATAATGTTAATTATACTTGTTCAAAAAAGATAATTTTGACTAAATTATATTAATCCAAAATAATAATCAAAATAAGTACTAAAGGGTAAAATTGGGTTTTAGTTAAAATAATGAGGATAAAATTGGAAGAAAAGACAATAAACTATAAGCTAATTGAAATAACGTTTGAAAATAAGCTATAAGCTAGTCAAAATAAGCTATAAGCTCGTAACGAAAAGACCGATACCAAACAGGGCTTTTAGCTTATAAGCTATAAGCTAGTTTTTTATGCTTACCAAAGAGAGCCATAACCTTATGTAAACTTAGTTCACACTTACACACGTTAATTCAGTTTACATGAACTTACGTCACCTCAGTTTACATGGGGTTAAAATAGCTTAAATGCACGTTAATTTAGTTTACATTAAGTTATGTAAATTGAGTTTACATGTATGTACACAAACTGAGTTTACATAGAAGAATACGTGAAATGAATTCACGCCGACCCTTTTGAATCCTAGAAAATCAAAACACAAATGGAATTGAAGCTTATCAGAAAAAAATAAAACCAGAATTGGAACTCAAAATCAACATAATTTCATACGGAACATGACGAAGATTTGAAGCGGCGGAGATGAACCGACGACCAAGATTTTTTAAGGGTATTTTAGTCAATTTGGGGTGTAACCAGGATTTTTTGGGGTGTGATTAGAGAAAATTAATTATAATTATAATATTTATTAGTGACAACTTGTTCATATTCATATATAAATAATATTGAATTTGTTTGGTTGATATTTCTCTTTGTAATAGTCGCAATTTCTCATAAGTGTCCTATAAAACATAAAAGTAAAAAAAAATTGAAACACATTATAATTTTTTAAAATACAACAAAGAAGATTTGTAATGAATTAAAATTTGGAGACTCTAATGATAGGACTAACGATCACTCTATTTCTACGTACATAGAATGACGTAAGATTATTTGTGATAATATATTTGAAAACTAGTTTTCTATCAATTTGAAACATATTGTGATAATATGCTTGAATTCCTACTATATCGTACATATATAAATGAAATTTTACATAAATGGTACATCCTTTTGCTATTTTCAACAGGGTGATTCAAGATAAGAAATGCTATTTTTGGGTTTTGAAAAGCGATTTTAAAAATAGCAATGAAGAAATTACTGGCCGAGCCGCGGACGGTACACTCTCTCTAAAACGTTTCACGACACTACCCTCAAATTTGTGTAAGGTAGACTAGCAACCGTGAAGTCTCCAGGATAAAACAGTCAATTCACTTATACCGTTAAACTACTACACTTGTAGAAAACGGGCAGAAAGACACCTTCGATGGTTTAGTAAATCAGAAAAAAATAATTATTTTTCACATTCTAGGTACACCAAGCCCCAGCCCGATCCGGCTGGATGGCGGCATGCGCGCGTGTGCGATATTCGACATGGTGTGCAGTCTACCCCGTTTACAAAACTGGATACCCCTTAGGACACACATAATGAGCTTTCAACATATAAACACTACTAAAGTGAATGTCCTACCCAATGTAGGACTTAAACATGAACTTTTTCAAATTCACACAGTTTAGTTTTACACTTGTGTTTATTCTATACCCAAACATGGACTTAAACATGAATTTAGGGAATTAGTGTGTGAGAGGACTAAATCCCTAAGTTCATCTCCACACTGAACATGTAGTGGTTTTATGATGTTTATATTGAGACTCTATGTGGGAACAATTTGGAAAACGCATGAAAATTTTGTTTATGGTGTTCTCGCATAGCAAGCATTGATGACTGAAATTGAAAATATGGGTTTTCTTGCTTAGCAAGCTTTGCTCGCTTAATGAGCGTGCCTGGCTGGAAAATCAACAATACTCGTCTAGCGAGCATGAACCTGGCTTATCGAGCGTGTTAGTCCGGAAATTTATAGAACTTGATTTTTATAAAATAAGACACTCATTTTAAGTCCCATTTATATCTGGTAACATTTATGTAAACGGATAATGATTACTAATGTTTAGTGTTTAAGCACGTGATTAGATGTACGCAGGGCCGTTCCGAATAATTTGGAGGCCCGACTCTAATTTTAAAAATTTATCCTTAATAAAAAGAGGTTAATTTTTTTATTAAAAAAATTATTATTTATTTAAATTATAAATAACATCAATAAGATGAATAAAGAAGACAATTTTATAAATTGATATTCTTTTCTTCTTCAAAAGTAACACTAGTTATAGATATGTGTTGTAATGTTTTTAGTGGTATAGTGTATTTGTTCCCTCTAGTGCAATGTTATTTTTTTCATTTTATAATAAAAAATATCAACTGTCAAAAAATAAAAAATATTAATAACGTTTTAAAATAAAAATCCTGTTGCACGCAGGATTTGATACAACCGTGCACTCAAACTTAACCGCATCAACAGCTTGACCATTCAAAAAACATTGAACATAAATGCATCGTCAAATAGTATTTAATATGTAATGCTAAAATTTAATCCCAAAAAATTGGACAATTGGGCCCAAAAAATTTGGAGACCCAACTTCGTAGAACACCCTGCACCTGGTCTGAGCCGGCCCTGAATGTAGGGAATTATGAACATTATCAAGCAAGAAAATTGCTTTTTTCCAGGCCCCCCTAAAATCCCAAAATACCCTCAGTTTAGTCCCAGGGCATTTCGGTACCTTTTTTACCATAATAGATGTATTTCGGTACGTAGATACCGAAGTGATGTTATGTCGCTACAAATACGCTGTCAGACAACAAGTTTGATGCAAAAATTTAAAAAATATATAGGTTCGGTAGAAAGATACCAAACACGCGTGGTTTCGGTAGAAAGCTACCAAACATGCGTGGTTTCGGTAGCTTCGTGCTGAACACGCGGGAATTCGGTACGTAGTTACCGAACTCTAGTAATATAGCAGTGCTTTTCACAAACCTTCATCAGTTTATTCAAAACACAAAATTGAGAGAGTCCAAGAGCGATTATAGGGTTTTAATCGCAAATTCGAAGGTCAACAACAACAACAAGGTTTAATTCGTTCGCAACAACTCATCCATCACTAGAAATCGCAGATTAGAGGATACCAAATTCGTGGTTTTTATTGATTCACTTGAACAAGTAAGTATTTCAAATAACCTATCTCATTTACTTGCTTTTGACTGGGTTCTTGATTATATTTTTATCATGTTATGATTAATATGTTGATTCCACGAAATTGGAATGTTAATTTAATTAATGTATAGGGTTTGGATTTCTATTTAGGTTAATGTGCTCCAACTGTTTGATAAAATGCCTGAATGAAAAATTTTCTTGATAAAATGCTGGATTTCTTGATAAAATGCCTGGATGATGTTGATTGTTATATGCTGGATTTCTTGATAAAATGCCTGGATGATGTTGATTGTTATGATGTGCTCCAACTGTTATGATGTTTTGATAAAATGTTATGTATTTTGTTATAGGAATGACGGATGAAGTAGGACGAACGAGAGCTGGTAGGGTAAGCAAAGCACATGGCTCTGCCCGTCGAGAACGCTTGAATGTCGATAAAATTCCAAGTCGGTCTAAGGGAAAAAATGTTGTAGTTGCTGGATCGGCTCAAGCTCAAGAGGAGGAGCCTGATGATGAAAATGAAGAACAAATGGAAGTTGAAACTGAACCGGGATTGGAAGAGCAATAACAAGAAGATGAAGACGATTTGAGTGATTTTTTTGATTTTGGAGAGGAAGAGGAAGAGGATGAGGAAGAGCAAGAGCAAGAGCAAGAGCAAGAGCAAGAGCAAGAGCAACAAGTAGAAGCACAAGCAGAACCGCAACCACCACCACCACAAAAAAAAGAACGGAAAAAAAATACAATAACAACACAAGGAAGAAACCCACCACGTGCCGGTGAAGGCAAAGTTTCAAGTTACCCTGGTGGTCCAACGGACTTGTCGTTGTTGCCGGGTTTTGGAAAGCATGTTGCCGCGTCATTGTGGAGAGGAGAGGTAAATTCGTATTTTAATTAATTTGCATTGAATTTGTTAAACTTATGATTATTTCTTAATTTCTTAATTTCTGATTTTCATTGAATTTGTGCAGTGTAAAACGAGGTATTTGAGGTGCATGAACAACGGAAAGAAGATTAATGAATTTACATTGCCGAAGTCGGAGCTGGATTGGTTTTGGGATGTTGTTAAGGCTAGTGGACTTCAACCACTTTTGAAGACCAATTACAATAATCTTGATTGGGGATTGTTGACGGCCTTTACCGAGCGCTGACAACCAGAGACCGGTACTTTCCATCTGCCGATTGGTGAAGTAACGATAACTCTGGATGATGTTTCATGCTTGCTACATATTCCCATCACCGGTAAAATGCTCAACCACCTTGGAACATCGTGCACAACGGAAGAAGGTGAAGATATGTGTCGAGAGTATCTGAACTTCCCTAGAGCTAAGTGTAGGGCAGAGTTCAAGAAAATGAAAGGAGCACATATCGGGTTTCCGATGCTGGAGAAGATATACGCCGCCAATTTGAGGCGAGCGTTGAAAGCTGAAGCGGAAGAGGAAGAGGAGGAAGTTGTGCAAAATTATAGGGATTGCACCATACGAGCATTCTTGCTCTACTTGATTGGTGGAACCATTTTCACCAACAAAAGTATGCAGTATGTGGATGTCATATTCCTAACATATTTGCAAGACCTAAGCTTGGTAAACACATGGAACTGGGGTGCTTCTGGGCTGGCATATTTGTATAATTACTTGGAGAAGGCAACTAAGCCGAGATGTGGAAACCATGGAGGGTACAACTGTATGTTTCAAGTATATAAATTTAATTTATTTAAAATGATTTCATTATCTTATCTATGCAGTTGTTAAATCATTTTGTGCATTTCAAAAGGTTTATTTATTGTTAATTTGTTGTTTTTAGGCGTGGATTTATGAGCATTTCAAAAGGTTCGGAGGGGGAGGGGCTAGTACAAAGTATAGGCACCGGGATCCAATTTGCGCTAAATATTTGCCTATGAAAGGTTATAAATATCCGGATGAGCATAGGACGACATTGGATAGGATGGAAGTGGACGAAGTCACGTTTAGACCGTATGAGGATCACCGACATATTCGGCCGTTTGAAGATATCTGTTGGTACAGTGGCTGGATTATGTGTGGAAGTGCTATGATATGTCCTTATTTGCCTGAGCGTGTCCTAAGGCAATTTGGACATGTCCAGTCTATTCCCAGACACCCTGATGAATCTGCAAAAGCTGGTCTGAATCGGTTTACAATTGGTGAAGCATTTGCTGACTACATGGTTGAGAACTATGTCACCGAAGAAATGAGAGGGCCAAGAGCAAAAAATGGGTTTGAAACCGTACCCGGATACATTGCATGGTTTTATCGTGTTTCGCATCCGAAGTTATGGCCACAAATTGAAGGGAATCCGGCAAGACCTGCAAATCTGGAAGTATTGATTGAGGAGGACAATGCGGCTGACAAACAAGACGTGTTTAAGATATGTAGGACGGTGATAGAGGAGGTGAATGGAAAGCTTGATGGTGAGTTGACTTTGGAAGAAGCTAGGGAACTACTGAAGAAAGTGGTTACGGATTTGGAGCCTGGGGCGACATATTCGTTGCCAGTAAAGAGTAAGCGAGATTCTGGTGAAGGAAGCAAGAAGAAGAAGAAGAAGAAGAAGAAGAAGAAGAAGAAATCTGGTGAAGATTAGTTTAGTTTAGTTTTAATGTTATTTTAGTTTGGTATGTATTAAACTATTGATGTGTTATTTTGGAGATATGTATTTTGGTACGCACAAAATGTTGCGATGATTATGTAATTTTGGATATTGATTTTGACTGTTTTAATGTTGTGATTTTGGAGATTGTTGTGATTTTGACTGTTTTAATGTTGCAATTGATGTGTGAACATGTGTAATGTGATTGTAAATTGGACAGGTTAATATATCCAAACTTGTGTTTCGGCGTGGATTTCGGAAATCCATGTGAACGTCAATGTTTAAAATTTTGTCGAACAGCTAATACATGGTTTCGGTAGCTTTGTGCCGAAATAAGTGAATTCCAGAATCAAATTTCACTTATTTCGGTAGCTTGCTACCGAACTCATGTTCTGTTTGACATACGACATGCATTCGGTAGCATTGTGCCGAAATAAGTGAATTCCAGAATCAAAATTCACTTATTTCGGTAGCTTGCTACCGAACACATGTTCTGTTGACATAGGACATTGGTTCGGTAGATTTGTGCCGAAATAAGTGAATTCCAGAATCAAAATTCACTTATTTCGGTAACATGCTACCGAACTAATGTTTTGTTGACATAGGACATTGGTTCGGTAGATTTGTGCCGAAATAAGTGAATTCCAGAATCAAAATTCACTTATTTCGGTAACATGCTACCGAACTCATGTTCTGTTGACATAGGACATTGGTTCGGTAGATTTGTGCCGAAATAAGTGAATTCCAGAATCAAATTTCACTTATTTCGGTACAATGCTACCGAACTCATGTTTAATCTGTGCGACAAGGCTTTAAACATGTAATTTCACATGGATTTACCAAATCCACGCCGAAACACAAGTTCGGATATTAATTCCTGTCCAATTTTCAATCACATTACAATAAAACACGAAACACTTTACAATGAAACACGGAACATCCTTAATTAACACGTTACAATGAAACATGAAACATCATGAATTAAACACATTACACTGAAATTAAAGACATAACATAAAACATCGGAAGACATAAAATTAGCTTAATTTAACATAGCATACAAACGTCCCCCTTTTGGATCAATTAAAATTTGATTAAACATGGAACACACATCATCATCATCTTTCAATTGTTTCCACCCGTATTTCTTTGGTGCATCTTCAAATGAATTGCTTGAACAGTCAGCTGCCAGATCGACCCACATTTTTGCATACCCAAGTTTCGCAATTTTCAGTTGTTTGCCTTGTGCATAATGATACATGATTTCAATTCTATTTTTGATTGATTCAACAGTTGTTAGACTGGTATCCAATGCAAGGGTGAACAACTCTTTGTTACCCTGAAACTGGACAGAAAATTGATATGTTTCTACCGGATTGCGAGAACCACCAGAACCACGTGAGGATGACATAGTTAAGAATTGAAAATTGAAAAAACTAGTAAATAAATTGAAACTGAGTTGTGATTTATCTGAATACGCATCCATATATTTATATAATTTGTTGCTTGATTACATCCACAAAAAGTGTCGGTTACATTTCAACCACAAAAAGTGTCGGTTACATTTCGACCACAAAAAGTGTTGGTTACATTACAACCACATAAAGTGTCGGTTACAAACTTAGTCCACAATAATGGGATCATCTTTATTCGTCTCCAACTCCATGTCACCTTTTTCATTCTTCATCAGTTCGTCAAACTCACTCATCCGATCCAAAAAGGTATCCTCCCAAGTCTCAGCCTCTGGCGCCCGATGAGTTTTCCATTCCTTGCAACTTGGAGGCAGTGGACACCCTGACTTCAATTTTACATACACACAATGATTTGGAACCATACCAACACAAATAATCCGTGAAGATGGATCCAATGGTGGACGACCGCGGATTGGAAAAAAGGTTTAAGATTGACCAATACGATGAGTAGTCAATTGATGCGATATTTCTGCAAGTGCACAGACGTATCGTGTAGTTATAAAAGATTATCGATCCCACAGAGACCAAAAGTCGAGCTTATCGTTATCTAATGTTACTATGTAAATCTAAGGCTAAATAATAGTTGGAAAGGGGCTTTAAAATAATTAATTTAAATTTAAACAATTAGATTTAACTAAACTGGAATGTTACTTTAAGTCGCTTCAATGGGTTCGGTAATTAAATTGCATTAAGAAATAATGTTACTTTTTAACAAACTGATATTGATTTAAAAATACGCTCCTCACACTTTCGCGCTGTTGGTTAATATCGTAAAGTTATAAAATAAATGCTTCACTCTCGCTCTCACATTTACTTATAAAAATACTTTTTGAAAATCAATTCAATTTAATTAAAAAGATCTAGTTTTCACAAAACAGTATTAGTTTAAAGACTGAGGTCTCACACTTTCGCGCTATTGAACTAAATCATAAAATATAAATAAATACTTCACTTTCGCTCTCATATTTAGTTTATAAAATATTTTTTGGAAACTAATACAGTTTAATTAATTTTAAAGAGCTGTCGCGGTGTTTAAAATTAATGTCCAGTTTTTACTATCTAGTATAAATCTCACACTCTCGCGCTGTTGACTTACACTTTAATTAATTTTCACTTTCGTACAAAATTATAGTCATTCGTTTAATTAAAAACTGAAACAGAAAACTAGTTTGATTGAAAATAAAGTTTGCAATTTAATTACTAAACCCAGATCGGCTTCTTATTCACATTCCAGTTACATTAAATTAGTTCGACATAATTGTAAATAAAAACATCTCAATTAAATGATTAACAACGATATAAAGCATATGTAAACAGAATAAAAGAAATATAATTAAACTGATACGATAAATAAAAATAAACATGCAGTAAATAAACTTGAATAAGATAAATAATACTAAATATAAAACTTAAATTAAAATTGAATTGTCACTTACAAACAAGTAACGTACTGGAACTGAAATAAAGACTGCAACTTTAAACTGGAACTAGAAAATTATAAAATATGGCGTCCCCCCTGTAATAAGGAATCAGGTTACATGTATTTATAGTGCTCAGAAAATAACTGACTTCCTATATTTTTCTCCACGTTTCAATCCTATTTCCACTGGACTTATACGTGAGTGTGCCTGAAGTTTAGGAAGTGATAGTTTGTGCTTAGCTGGCTTTTGCACGTCTTTTCCCCTTTTTCTTATTTTTCTTCACGTGCCCAATTATATAGGCATGGCTGGCGCCTTCTTTTTCCTTGCCTGGCGCCATGCTTTATCACTTTATTTTCCTTCACGTGCCCAATTGTATAGGCATAGGCATGGCTGGCGCCTTATTTTTCCTTGCCTGGCGCCATGCCTTTATGCATAGACCATATTGTCCCATGCCTGGCGCCTTGGGCTTGGATCTTTGGGCCTATCTTCTTTTTGCTTGTGCAAGCCTGGCGCCTTGCTTCACAATTAGCTTGGTGCTTTTTGCTTCTAGTCCCATAAAACTCATATTTTGCTAAATTTCGGCTGCATCTGTATTTTTATAAAAAGTATTAATTATTTCATTGATAACACAATAATTTAGAGAAAATATTAAAATATTACGACAAATAATATTAAATAAATAGTGCATTTTTCGGTGTTATCAAATTCCCCTCAACTTGAACCATTGCTTGTCCTCAAGCAAAAAGATTATAATTTTGTGATAGAGAAACAAAACAAAAAGATTTTCCAAGAGTCACATTTTCAATCTCGACCAAATCAGATAAACTAATTTATTTATCGTACCAAAAATATCATGGAAACACAAATCACAAATGAACATGAATTTCTTCCTTACACAGACCATTCCGAATTACTTTACTATACCTGGACTTAACTTTCATTTCTTCTTTCGTTATCCTTTTTTAGCCCGCGGTAATCACATTAAGCCCGTTATCTATTCACACACACATGGTAGTGAACCTGTTAGTGATTATGACCCGATTCTTTTTCATATTATTTATTTTTCTTTTCTCTCACTTATGTCATAGGATATTTTATATCTTTGAGGTCTTTCGCATTTGGGCTAAATGACCGGGTGAGGGTCATTTGACTTAGAGTGCGTAGTCCCTTTTCAGATTTATACATCCTTGATTTTCATTTTTCATTCAAAGTCATTCACTTATATTCGTCGACTCAACTACTTAGATAGTGATCGTAGATGGTGCCGACTACCTATGAGCTTAATCAAGGACTAGTAAAGTGTCAAGAAATTTAAGTTCAGTTTCTAGCAAATATCCAAATTGGTCTACATAATTAAGAAATTTAAGGTGTTAAAATGATATAGCTGGTACGAAAAATACACTTAATTTGAAAGTTCAGTCTTAATTACGTTTGCGACTTTGGAATCTCAAAAATTATTTGTTTCTCAAAAATTTTGTTATGGCTCAAGATTTTGGAAAAAATTTAGAATACACCGAAAAAATTTATTTGCAGAAAGGAAAACTAAACTAGAAAGTGAAATTAATACTGAAAAGTAAATAAAAGCAATAAAGTCCTCCCCTCAACTTAAATCCAACAGTGTCCTCACTGTTGTGACTCATGCCGAAGTTTGGAGCGGAAAACCTGCAGTGGCGGTGAACTATGGCGGAGGTTGGTGGAATCGCTGAAAGTCGTCAAACCGTAGACTCAATCTGCCAAGTTCAAAGTTGTGACTCAAGCGAATGAATGGAGTGCAAAACCTGGAGATTCACGCTTGTACGAAGCTGATAGGTGTCAAGCGATCAATCTCTTTATTTGCTGAAAATTCAAACAAATGAAAACAAAAACATTAAATTAAAAACTCGTGGGTTGCCTCCCACGCAGCGCTTTGTTTAAAGTCGGTAGCTCGACGACTCATGAGTGTAAGTACTCATAATGGTTCTTTCGAGAATGACTCCCAATCAAACTTTTAATAAACTTCAGTTTCCATGGCCACTTATCAAGCCATCTCTCATATCCCTCACCTTTTCTTTTCTTCATTTTGTGGGGCGGTTCATGCTTCTGAACGTGCGGTGGTGGTTCTGGCTCAATCATGAGTATAAACTTTTCAAGTTTGGGTTCAGTTCTTTCATCCATCACATCAAAGGCTATTCTCCCCTTCTTAACACTAATGATTTCCCTAGTTCCATGGTCCTCTAATTTTCTCTTTTTATGCAGGACCTCAAACAAAGGTGCATCAGTGTGGATATTTTTCAATACCTCTACATACCTTTTCGGTTGGGAGTCTACCTTAGCTTTCACAAATCCGTGGGGTAAAGGGATCGGTGGGTTGTAGGGAGTAGGAAGAACATAAGGTGCTTCCTTCTCTACCTCTTTGACAAACTCCCTTTCGGGTGGTGTCGGTGGATTTTTCTCAATCTCTACTCTTTGCTCACCAGAACTTTCATCAACCTCATTATTACTCTCTTCAACCTCATCATCACTCTCCTTAGGATTTCCAATTTGTTTTTCTCTACTGGTTGTTACAACATCCACATGCTCCTCAAGGAAGGGTCCTAGAGGTTTTTGTTCAAACAAGGAGATTTGAGTCTCCAATGTCATGTTGTGAGTCACGAGGGACTCAACCGCATCATTCAGCTGCCTAAGGGTTTCATTTTGGACATTTTGTATCTCTACAAAGTGCTCTATCATAGATTCTAGTCTAGAGTGAGTTAACGTCGCATCGAAATCCTCCATTAATGTTTCGAAGTCGAAATTATGGGATTCTTGCGGTTCTTCAAAATGTTGGGACTGGTAGTTGTAGAGGTAATTTGGGCAAGAGTAAGTTAGTGTCGCATTGTAACCCTCCATTAATATTTCTAGGTCGGATTTATGGGAATCTTGTGGTTCCTCGAAATATTGGGAGTGGTAGTCGTAGAGAAAATATGGGTAATCCATTCACCTAAGATTATATATAAAAAATAAATAAAAAAAATAAAAGTGCCTTAGTCTATACGGTGCAACACTGGAGTAACGAAATCGACTTAATTGGTCCCCGGCAACGGCGCCAAAAACTTGATGCGATATTTCTGCAAGTGCACAGACGTATCGTGTAGTTATAAAAGATTATCGATCCCACAGAGACCAAAAGTCGAGCTTATCGTTATCTAATGTTACTATGTAAATCTAAGGCTAAATAATAGTTGGAAAGGGGCTTTAAAATAATTAATTTAAATTTAAACAATTAGATTTAACTAAACTGGAATGTTACTTTAAGTCGCTTCAATGGGTTCGGTAATTAAATTGCATTAAGAAATAATGTTACTTTTTAACAAACTGATATTGATTTAAAAATACGCTCCTCACACTTTCGCGCTGTTGGTTAATATCGTAAAGTTATAAAATAAATGCTTCACTCTCGCTCTCACATTTACTTATAAAAATACTTTTTGAAAATCAATTCAATTTAATTAAAAAGATCTAGTTTTCACAAAACAGTATTAGTTTAAAGACTGAGGTCTCACACTTTCGCGCTATTGAACTAAATCATAAAATATAAATAAATACTTCACTTTCGCTCTCATATTTAGTTTATAAAATATTTTTTGGAAACTAATACAGTTTAATTAATTTTAAAGAGCTGTCGCGGTGTTTAAAATTAATGTCCAGTTTTTACTATCTAGTATAAATCTCACACTCTCGCGCTGTTGACTTACACTTTAATTAATTTTCACTTTCGTACAAAATTATAGTCATTCGTTTAATTAAAAACTGAAACAGAAAACTAGTTTGATTGAAAATAAAGTTTGCAATTTAATTACTAAACCCAGATCGGCTTCTTATTCACATTCCAGTTACATTAAATTAGTTCGACATAATTGTAAATAAAAACATCTCAATTAAATGATTAACAAGGATATAAAGCATATGTAAACAGAATAAAAGAAATATAATTAAACTGATACGATAAATAAAAATAAACATGCAGTAAATAAACTTGAATAAGATAAATAATACTAAATATAAAACTTAAATTAAAATTGAATTGTCACTTACAAACAAGTAACGTACTGGAACTGAAATAAAGACTGCAACTTTAAACTGGAACTAGAAAATTATAAAATATGGCGTCCCCCCCCTGTAATAAGGAATCAGGTTACATGTATTTATAGTGCTCAGAAAATAACTGACTTCCTATATTTTTCTCCACGTTTCAATCCTATTTCCACTGGACTTATACGTGAGTGTGCCTGAAGTTTAGGAAGTGATAGTTTGTGCTTAGCTGGCTTTTGCACGTCTTTTCCCCTTTTTCTTATTTTTCTTCACGTGCCCAATTATATAGGCATGGCTGGCGCCTTCTTTTTCCTTGCCTGGCGCCATGCTTTATCACTTTATTTTCCTTCACGTGCCCAATTGTATAGGCATAGGCATGGCTGGCGCCTTATTTTTCCTTGCCTGGCGCCATGCCTTTATGCATAGACCATATTGTCCCATGCCTGGCGCCTTGGGCTTGGATCTTTGGGCCTATCTTCTTTTTGCTTGTGCAAGCCTGGCGCCTTGCTTCACAATTAGCTTGGTGCTTTTTGCTTCTAGTCCCATAAAACTCATATTTTGCTAAATTTCGGCTGCATCTGTATTTTTATAAAAAGTATTAATTATTTCATTGATAACACAATAATTTAGAGAAAATATTAAAATATTACGACAAATAATATTAAATAAATAGTGCATTTTTCGGTGTTATCATCAATTCAACTACAACGCGGTTGTAGGCGGTTGCAAGGATATGCCCCATATCTGGAAATGTAAACCAATTCTCTACTGGCGCAATTCCACTCTTAGGCATAACTTTTGGAGGGTACAAACCATTGAGAATGTATTCAAATCGTTCCTTAGTACCATATATTGCTTCGTACTCTTTCCTAAACATGGTTAACTCTCTAATTAGTTTAGCCCGAACCAATCCTTGATTTTCTTCACCCTTATTAAAACACTCTGCAGCAACGCGAAATCCACAATGATCGTCACCCTTAACATCAATAATATCCTCTATATATGAATGCATGAAGAGTGGCATATACTCCATGTATTTAATTGAACGGCAAGGTAAAACATTAGGAGACAAATTACCAATGCGAGCAGTCTTCCTTTTGGGCTTCGATGATTTTGACTGTGATGCTTGAGAGTCAGGAAATTGTTCATCAATGTACTCCCAATAAGATGGAGATCTGGTGGTTGAACTATTGCATTTAGCTGACTTTCCCCGCTTTTTGGCCCCTTTTGTATCTACCTGCTTGATCGGTGGAGTCAATGATGTAATTTCTGGATAAGCTATCAGACGCAATTGATCCCTGATTTGTAGCTTCATACTATGATCTGATGATTTCAACCGTTCCTAAAACAAACAAAAATATTTATTTAAATACTTAAACCTGAAAGTCAATGTTCTGGTCTAAAATATAAAGTGTATAATTATGTCGGTTACCTGAATTACATTAAACTCTTGCAAGCAGTCAACTTCACCATCAACAGTTTCATCAATCTGTAATCTCTTCCAATGAGTGTTAACCTCATCTAGTCTAATAGGTAGCTTTTTTTCAATCTTCAAAGCTATTAAACAAGCACACGGTAACCCATATGTTTTCTTTATCACACAACCGCACTTTTTTCGATTCCTCCCGCAATCGCGTGATCGAATTTCTTCACCGCGAATAAAGTGTAAGGCCTGTCGAGAGATGTTATACACCAACTTAATGTACAAAAAATGATTTTTAAAATAATGTTCAACAGCAGTAGTACTCTGTCCAAATGACGTCTTTATCTTAGTCAGCTGGTTTGGGACCATTTGATTTATTGCCTCCCAACCCTTGACCAAATCACCCTTACAATCCGTCAAATATTGTTTTAGCGCACCATGTTATGACTCAACTCTGTTGGTGGTAGTGTTCCCAATGTGCATAACACTGTCTGTCCATCCACTCACAAATTTTACCTTCACCGGATCAAGGACTGTAGTTTCAACATATTTCACAAAATTTGGAAAATTTTTAAACACTTTCCTGAAATCAACAACTGCAGTCGTATATGACTCTTCTGAAGTCGAATCTACAATTGAATTCCATTGAAGTTTTAGTGTCTTAAGTAACTGAAACATCTTTTCGTCTTTTGCTTTGCAAAGGGCCTTAAACTTAGCTTTCACGTTTTTATAAACATGAACCCGACACACTAAAGCAGTTGAATTCGGAAAAACCTTTGCAACAGCATTCATCAATGACTTATCCCTATCGGTGACAATGACCTTCGGAAAGGTCTCCTTACTTATCAAAAGACTCTTACATGTCTCAAGAGCCCATACAAAATTATCTTCTTTTTCATTCGCGATATAGGCAAATCCAACATTGTCCGATTCCTCAGTTGACGTTACACCGACTATCTCAAATAAAGGCATTTTATACTTGTTTGTTTTGTACGTTGAATCCATCATCAAAACAGCCGGGAAAGTGTTAAACAATTTAATACTCTCAGGATGTGCCCAAAAAATGTCTTGTATAGTTGTGGAGTCACCAATTGTTCTACACTTGTGAAAATATTTGTGAGTTTCACAACACTTCAAGAGATGTTGCAATTCAGAGAGTTCACCCCTAACATCTGTTTTAAACCTTTGGCGCGCATTGTATATTTGCTGCATATTTGTCTTGCTATCTGGATTTCGCCATTTCAACATCGTCACAATGTTCTTCGGCGCCACCAAATTCTTAGTCAACTCGCGTACACACTCCTTCTCCTCCGGTTTTAAGCGTCCAACAAAAAGATGACCTTCTAATGTTTTTGACATCTCATGGTTATGTTCACCACACACAACACTTAGACTCCATTGTTCTGATGCCAAATAAAAACCTTGCAGCCTGAACGGACACAATGTTTTCCTCATAGCTGTGTCTTCTTTCTTTGATTTCTTTTTACTTTCTTTGTAAACACCACCTCTTTCACATCCCAATATAAAAAACTTTTTCCTATTATAAGCCCCATTGTCTGATTTCCAAATCACAATAGAAAATCCAGCGATCAGAGCCTGTCGTTTACACCAATCAATCATGACATCTCGCACCTTCATCTTTTCACAATTTACAAAATATTTGCCGGTGCCAACAACAACATTAGATTGTTCGTCATTGGGTTCCACAACATTGGGTTGAACGACGAGAGCATTGGGTTGAACGACGACAGGTATGTCGGGTTCATCAATGTTTGGTTTCAATTCAATAGTAGGAGGTTCAGCCATTACAAAAAACCTACGCTATCAACCAAACACAAAATAAGCAAGTTATACACTATTTCGTTAGCTACGTACCGAAAGGGTACATTTCGGTAGCTACCTACCGAAATATGTTCATTTCGGTAGTGATTTACCAGAAAATCTATTGACAGCAAAACCAAGCAAATTCGAAAAATAAACGGATTAAAGCGCTTATTACCTGTTGTATGGCAACCAATCAGTGTAGGAACCCTCTATGGATGAATAAACGTCGATTTCTTGCTTATGAAACGCCAAAATACGCCTTAGATGGCAAACATTGTGATTGTGTGTTGAAGAGGTAATGAAAGTACAAGTCTGTCAGCTAGACCCTATATAGACCAGTTTCGGTAGCTGCGTACCGAAATTAAGCGTGTTCAGCCCGAAGCTACCGAAACTGTTAATTTTTTTTTAAAAATACATGTTTTCGGTACAAAGCTACCGAACACGTATATTTCTGTTATAAACCACGCCAACTATGTAACGTGACATGAGTTCGGTAACTAGGTACCAAAATGTCTTTGATTTGGTAACGTCTTACCGAATGCTTCAAAGGGCAAATGGGTCATGCAGGGGGGCCTGGGAGCAAATGGTAGGGGCGAAAAAAGCAATTTTCATCAAGCAAATAAGTGAATTTCTCGGGAAGGGCATTTAGGCAGGTTATACCCCATGATTAGTATTATTAGGGAGTCAATTGTTATGTTGTGGTTACTCCGGTGCCACGTTATAGGATTTATTTAAGAATCTAACTATAATTGTGAGCTTTAGTCAAGCCGACGTATATTATTATCGCAAATGGATTAGTCAGACCTTTGAGATCAGCTCACCTCGAAGTGTCCTTCGAAATTAAAATAAACAAGGTCATTAATTTGTGTTACACCTTTTATCTTATGCTTAATATAATGTAAAATTATGTTATGGAATCACTGAATCATGTATCCCGATGTAGTCACCGCCTTAGTTGGATAATAGGAACTCACTGATTCTTAGTAGTCTCACCCTACGACTCTCAATTAATTTTTAGATAAGACATAATCACGTGGTAAACAGGCAATGGAGTAGCTGAGATGCAGCAAATGATTTCCATGTCATTTTACATTATTGTTAGAAATTTGCTTTTTAGGCTCCCTATGTTGCTCTAAAACCCCCGTCTTGACCAAATTACCCCTAGTCAATTTCGGAACTTACATTCCGAAATGACTTTTTTTTTTTTAAAAATTGATATTTCGGATCCTAGGTGCCGAAATGACCTTTTTTTCAATGTTTTATATATTTCGGCACGTAAAATCCGAAATTAGTTTATTTTAGCACCTACGTGCCAAACTTAACTAATTCTGGCACGTAGGTGCCGAAATTAGTTAAGTTTGGCACGTAGGTGCCGAAACTAGTTAATTTCGGCACATAGGTGCCGAAATTAACTAATTTCGGATTTTACGTGCCGAAATAGTTTTTTATTTTCAAATATTTTATATATTTCGGCAGTTACAATCCGAAATTAACTAATTTCGGCACGTGGGTGCCGAAATTAAGCGTTTTCAGATTGTAACTGCCAAACCATCCAAGATCCAAAAAATTAGGGGTATTTTCGGTTTTTTGAGGGGCTTAAGAGTACGTAGGGGGGCCTAAAGAGCAAACTTCTTATTGTTATGACAGTACTATGCCCTGTATAAGACTATGTTTTACCCATTGTGCACACTTGTCGAGGCACAATTTTGATCATTAATATCTTTAATTGTGTATTATTAAAAATAACAAAACTTACATGCATTTCCATACATGCATTTCTTGCTGTTCCACTCACAAAGATGTAGTTATTTTAACTAAAAATTAGTTTTCTTTTATTTTTTTGAAAATGAAAAAACACCAAAAACCATCTCTTTGTGAGTGGAACAGCAAGAAATGCATGTATGAAAATGCATGTAAGTTTTGTCCTATTAAAAATTATAAAAATTTGATATTTTGATAGTACCCAACGAGACAAATCTAACAAGATCTCATGTGATAATATTTGTGTTTGTCCATTAGTAAAAAATATAGTCAAAGCAGCTTGTATGAATAGTGCATATGGTCAAATTGTGACTATTATTTGGGACGGAGGGAGTACTGTTTAACATGCTTAAAAAGTGTCCAAGGAACACCGTTTAACATTTTCCAGTATAGTAAAAATATCTTAAAATTTGTATGGTCAAATTCTTAAAAGTATAAATTAAAAGTATTGATAGTAAAGTTAATTATTAATACAGTGCCAACCCACTTGGGTTGGCTTAGTGGTGTTGGCTTGGGTCCTTGGAGTATGCTCCTCTCAAGGTCTCAAGTTCGATTCTCACATGTGCCAATTTAGGCGGGCTAGTCCATACAGAGTAAAAACTCTGGCTTTAAATGGGCCACTACTAGTGGGCGGTGGAATTGGTCTCCTCGAATTAGTCGGTCTTAAGGCCGGATACCGAGTTTTCAAAAAAAATTATTAACACGGTGACTTTTGTCCATAATTAAGAAAAGTTGATAATAGAGTTAATATTAACAGTTTATATCTAAGAAAAAACAAGTTAAAATTTAATATTTATAACATAATAACCAAAAATAAATCTCTAGCACAGTCATTTTTATTCATAACTCAAAGAAAAACATCACAAAAGTCAAGCAACTTATCACCCTACAAAGAAAAACCAAACAACAACAACTTCTCCAAAAAAAATATTAAGATACTTGTCCTAATATGCGAGCACATTTCTCTTTCTTTGGGACATGAGAGAAAATGAACGAGAACGGTGACCAAATTCTTGTGTGGCCATGTTTTTTGCGATTCTCTCCAATATGCGAAAGGATATGAAGAAGGTGAAGGTGCGAAAAACACAAGAAGGGGGGTTGAATTGTGTTTTGAAAGTTTGAAATGCAGCGGAGTATAGAGATAAAACACAATAACAATAAAAAGCAGTGCTAAGGAGAGAAAGACACAAGCAATTTTATACTGGTTCCTCTCACTAACGAGAGTAGTCCAGTCCCCTTGTCTTCACAAAAGATTTCACTATAATCACACAAGATTACACAATTGCTCAAGCACACAAGCAAGAGACTTCACAATGCTCAAGCACAGAAGCAACAGACTTCACAGTGCTCAAGCACACAAGCAAGAGTATTACAACTTCTTGAAGAAAGTAGTTAGAGTTTAAAGTCTTGTGCAAATTGAACTTTGATAGCTTGTAGTGTTCTTGTGTTGCGATTTTGCGAGAGAGATTTTCCGGTTCACCAAGTCTTCTATTTATAGGCAGTTGAAATGTAGACGTTGGAAGTGACCGTTGATGGGTTTACGATGTCAGCGTAAACTTTGCTGCATAGATACTTGAGATTTTGTCTTTATACCAAAAGAGGCAAAACCTGTAGCTATCAGCTTCCTTGAACACTACGATGTTTGCACGGAAGTGGTAAGGTCTTCCTTTTGTCTAGGCGCTCTTCCTTCAGATGTGTTGACTTGATTCAAACTAAAGTATCTTCTTATAGTACAGAGGAGAGCCCTTTCTTCAAGGGGTGATTATTCAAAACTTCTGAGTGCAAACTCTAATGTGATTGTTCTTGGGAAAAAATTGATAATAACTTTCAACAAAGTTCGCTTATTCTGGAACCAAAACTTTATTTGTTTTGGCTGAAGCCCAAGCTCCTCAGCCAATTGTTGTCGTTGGGCATCATTTGGATGATTGTATTCCTTCATGAAACTTTATAAAAAAAAAAAAAAGAGTTTCCAATTTGTTGAGAGATGAATTTAATGACATGCCAATGTAAATAAATAAATAAATAAAATAAACTAGACAACAAATAAATTGGATATAGTCTTTTAGTAAGTAGCCAAGATATAACATATCTTGCTTGATGACATTCATTTATATATGATTGCATGCAGTCACGCGTTTTTAATTGTTTGATCTAGATTAAACAATTAAAAATTTAAAGACTGAAACTTTACTTTTTGTAAAATTAAAATATAATTTTATCATAGACTGTTCGATCGAGATCAGACGTTCAAAAACGTGTGATTGCACGCAGTCACTGACTGCACATGTGATGGAATTGTGTTTGAGATGGTAGCTAGAATCCTTCATAAATTCCGTCCATTTTTTTTAATCTCAATATTTATGTAAGTTTCCTAAATTCCTCTCAAATTCCATAACAGATAGTGAGGGAAACAAATCTCTTCCTAAATTTTGTCGTTTATTAGCTTTTTTTTAGTAGTAACAGAATTTGAGTCCAAGAGCTAACATAACCACTAAAAATAAAATTTACAATAAAATAGAGAATCAAATCGTTCAAGATCTTATAATCAACCATACAAAATTAATTCTACATAAAGTAAATTAAATGTAATTACGAAATGATAAATTAATGTCATCAAAGGAATCAAGCCAAACAAAGAAAAATTAAATACTAATGTTTTGTCATCGTGTATTTTTATTTTTTTGGCTTAGGTCCCGCTGGATACCAAAAAAAATTACGATAAATTACTCATAATCAACGGAAAAAAATTTCAAAAAAAAAATCATATAAAAATTATGCATCAAACATAATTAAAACCTAAAAAGGCTTTACAAATTTTCGAGTTCCTACCACAATTCTCAAATAAGCGTATATGTCGTGCTAAGTATCAATTCGAGCAATGAGACGAACTTGATTAACATATAATTAATATTTTCATATCTTTAACTCAAGAGTGAAGTCAATTCTCCTTGAAAAGCAAAAAATTGAAATGACACGAAATAGTAAAATTGAAAATAAACTATAGTTAATATATGAAATGAATTAGCTTACTCTTCAAGTCTGACTGTTTGAGCCGACGTTAGACGATTGTAAGAAGATCTTCTTTCGTCGTTATTAATGTCATCATCACGGGACCCGTGAACGCGTCTGCCTGATTGATCCATTTCTCAATTACGATAATCGCCCACAAAATATTATAGAAATACGGTAATTAATTTATGCAAGAGGTACGCTAATTTTAGGGTTTTTATAGACATCAGTCGGTGGTTTATGACATTTTTAGAATAGTCACAGAAAAGGAAAACAAATAAAAAATGGTATTAGTGATTTTCTCATAAGTTTTCTTTTTTTATTCTAATAAGTGATTTTCACATACTTTTATGTTTAGTTTGAATTTTCTTTTTAATGATTTTAGCGTCTTCAACGTTGAATATATGGAGACATGACTATTGTGAACATTTTTATTTTGTTATATCAATTATAGACTTTGTCATTAGGTCGTTCTATGCTTTTAACTCGAGTGTTATGAGTTTGTTCGCCAATTCATCCTTTTTAGTTTTTAGCAAACTTGTATATGTAATGGTTTCAATTGATGTAATTTACAAATTTGAATGAATGTTGTGGTTTTTAGTCAAATAAAGACGTAAAACAAAGAAGGGTAAAACCAAAAAAAAAAGCAATAATTTCATGACTTGCCAAATATTAATTTTCCCTTAGATTCTAGAAAAGCAATAGAAAAATTGTTTTAATCATTTTATATATAAGAAATATCATTTCTAAACAAGTAAAATTTAACTACTTCTATAATAAAGTGTGACTTTATAATTGTTAATAAAATTTCTATTATAAGTTTTGATAAGCATGAACATATATTTTTTTTTTTATAGACAAAATTGCAAAGTCATTTAAAATTCACACATTCAAAGTGGAGTGATTGGAGTTTGAATTCCGGTCCTAACGTCCAACACTAGCAATTTCAACATTTCTATCAGTTGAGCTATAGGATTGTGGATGAACATATTTTATCTCTAACAACACTTTAAATTTTAAAGCGTCAATTTGTCTATAGATGAAGTGACAAACACCAATTAAAAATTTATACACATAAAAAGTAGAAAATTCTAGTTTCAAATCTGGTTACCATGAAAAAAAAATTAGTCTAATAATTTTGTCAATGTCAATTATGTTGGGTCTTACATACACATATTGACATATTAGTATTTTTTTTATTCGATGTCTCAATATGATTATAATAAAATATGTGTTGAGGATCAACAAACTATAAAACATTTAAAATCTCAATTTGAAAAGCCTCACGCTGGTT
This sequence comes from Trifolium subterraneum, assembly GCA_951799995.1. Taxonomy (NCBI): domain Eukaryota; kingdom Viridiplantae; phylum Streptophyta; class Magnoliopsida; order Fabales; family Fabaceae; genus Trifolium; species Trifolium subterraneum. The sequence goes on along the minus strand of OX637462.1, from coordinate 14,474,999 downwards.
TATAACATATTCAACAAATAATTTTAACTAATAACAATTGATTTAAAAAACAGAATAGTTTTGTAATGAGTTTAAAATGATTAAAAATTATAACCATTGTCAGAATATTTTTTTGAAATAAATGAGTGTACGTAACAATGGACCATATCTTCATAAACAGTCCATCGTAAATTATTTAAAATTCTTTTAATTAAGGTAATTTTAAAATCATATTTTTCTGTGTTTTTCATAAACTAAATTCATTTTTCCAAAAATCAACATTTTACAACCGGTGCATGTTTTTTAGATTTGAAGGGTCACACTAGTTAAGAAATTAATAGAGGTAAAATTTATTTTGAAAAAAAAGCATATTCTATGCTTTCAAAAAATAAATTATACATTTCAAAGTCATTTTATCATATTAAGGTTTTTAAATGAGTGTATATGATTTGGACAAATCCGATCGATTTGGTTAAACCCATTCAATGCACCCTAATAAATTGGGTTGGGTCAGGTAATTGGGTAGATATATAGATTTTAAAAATGAAAAGACCCATAAAAAAATCGTATTTCGAATAAAATCAGACTCAAAAAGCAAAAATCCTCTAACCCAATAGTGTTATAGTTTTTTGAAATATTTTTATAAAAATACTAACGGTTTCTCCTTTAATAGTTAAATATTTTTCATAGTGAAAATACGTTACACCATATTTTAAGAAAAATAAAAAGATTGAGTAATTTTAAAAATAGAAAAATCATTCGACTAATCCACTATCAACCCGGAAATTAGCGAGTTTATCCGACCAAAAAGGGTGATTATTTTTCACGGTGCAAATAAGTTACACTATTTCTTAAGAAAATATAATAATTGAGTTATTTTTATGAAAACACGTGATAATTTGGGTAACCCATAATCCAACCCGATAATTAGTAGGTTTATTCAATCCAGCCCAATATTATAACGGGTGACCATTTTATTGTACCCAATTCAGAATATCTTATGATTTAAGTTTTGGTTTCGGCTAAAGACAACCTAATCCGATGCATGTACACCCTACTGGATGTTTCTTACATTAGTTAACATTTTTTTCTAATTTTAAATTATTATATAATAATGAGGGTTAAATATAATGTAGTTAGTTAATCTTATGAGGCAAGGGTTTCTCTTCAAAGTGCCGCAAGTCTTCTCATCTTCATTTCATTTCTGATTATTTCATGCAAATTATTATGTTTTATTAATTGATTGCTGTAAATTTTGTATGTTTCTAGAGATCTCTTGTAACTTTTTCTGAATTTGTAATTAATTATTGTTGTTTTAGAAAATGATGCATTATGTAGTGAAGGGTGGATGGAGGCAAACATTTGCTCTTGCTAAGGAAAATGATTTGGAAGGGATCGATGAAGTCTCAGATTCGACGCTCTAAGGAATAACGAAAGGCAATGGTTGAATCCTTCATTAAGAAGTAGGTAATTCCCTACTACTTTCTCTTCTTCGTTAAGACCATGGTTTAGATAATTTATTATGTCAAATTAGTCTCTAAATGTATCAAAATTATATCCACAAATGGTTCTGCTATATATTAGTCATTTTGGTCTTTAAATTTCTTTATAGGTAGTCAATTTAATCTTCAAATGTATTATTCATTCATCAATTTAGTCCATTAAATTATTTCTAGACCAAGATGGTGATTTGCTCACATACATGTAGTAATCTATCTCTTGAAAGAAGCAATAACGACTAATGTGCTATTTTTTAGCCTATGTTTGATCTAGGAGCTAGGGTTCCGTTTTCTTCATCGATAGTTCAACCAACCAATTCATTCGCACTAGATCTTCTAATTCAGAAGTCGATGATTGATTTGAATTTTGAATATTTTAATTGAATTTGCATTTATCAACGTTTTTGTTTGTGATAAGAAATGGTATTGTGAAAATCTTAAGAAAATGAAATCAAAAACTGCTTTGAAATCTTATGAATAACCAGGCAAACATGAAATTAACATAATTTGCTATTACAAACAAGTTGATGTTGGTGAATGGGTCATAACTGATGTTTCATTTTATTCTTCTCGACTTAACACACCACCTTTTTCTCGCCCCTGGAAACATCCTTCTGGATGTATAATTCGTGAAATATCTAACAAGTCTTGTTTGATTAGTAGTTACATGCAAATTTGTGTGAAACATAGTAACCGAAAATGCATCAAAATTAATCTCTAAAACTATTCATATTTCTTTTCATACATACATATAGTTTAACTTTAGATGTATACTTGATACTCAACATAAGATATTATCACATGCTCTATGTTAGGTTACTTAGGTTATGCATGTGTAAGTAGAAGATATGCTCCATACACACCACATGTTTAGAGATTTTGTTTGTAACTATACTTTATATGTATTTAAAACTGGATTAAGGATCTTCAAAGATTGTGTGACATTTTTCAGTTTTTATGTTGAAACTATATCTGTCGAATAATCTATAGGAGGTTAATCACACTTCACACTTTGTCTTCTTAGTTACACTTCCAAATATTCTTATATTCATTTATTCGCTGCCTTTACAATTTTCTTTTCTTCTAAAGAGCCTAGTTGTGAAACTCACACATAAGTGTTGAGTTGAACTTGCGCTCCATTATATATCAAATGTCTTTGTCACTAGTTATTATCTGAACTGTACTTACACAACTTTGATTTTTCAATTTTATATTTAGCTAAACTAGTTAATATTATATGCGATCCAAACAATTGAAGTGAGAAGGAGTGTGTTGAAACTTGCTAATAGAATGATTAAGAGTTTCTGTGAATGTTTAAAAATGGCTAGTCAATTAGAATTCCAACATTTGAAACACCATTAAATAGTAACAAAAAATAAATTTCTAACACAAGTATCAATTTTATTCATAAAATTTAAAGAAAAACATAACAAAAGTCAAGCAAACTTATCACCATACAAAGAAAAACCAAACAATAAAATTTTTCCAACAGAAATATTAATTAAGATACTTGTCTTAAACAAGAAATGAGAGCTACTCCAAATTGTTAATTAGAGTTAATGGGAGCACCCCTTACATTTAGAACACTAGTGGACAAAAGGGTGTTGATAGTAGCAACAACTTCCATGTTTTGCTGCTGATCAATTCCATTTGGGCTATATGTCAAAATTTGGGAGGCCAAAGTTAACAATGTCCCAGCTCCTACTCTAATAACTTCCATGTTTTTGTTACTATTTAATGGTGATTTAAATGTTGGAATTCTAATTGACCAGCCTTTGTTAAACATTCACAAAAAATCTTAACTATTCTATGAGCAAGCTTCATCACACTTCTCCTTCCTTCAATTGTTTGGATTACTGCATATAATATTAATTAGTTTAGTTAAATATAAAATTGAAAAAATAAATTCGATTAAGCATAGTTCATATAATTACCGGCGACATAAACATTTGATATACTGGAGCACGAGTTCAACTCAACACTTGTGTGTGAGTTTCACAACTAGGATCTTTAGAAGGAAAAAAATTAAAAAGGTGTAATCAAGAAGACAAAGTGTAATTAACCTCCTATAGATTCTTCAGCAGGTACAGTTTCAGCATAAAAACTGAAAGATTTGTCACACATTCTTTAAAGCTCCTTAATCCAGCTTTCAACTCCATATAAAGTATAGTTACCGACAAAATCTCTAAATATATGGTTTGTATGAAGCATATCTTCCACTTCTACATGCTCAACCCAAGTAACCTAACATAAAACATGAAATCATATCATTTGTTGAGTATCAAGTATACATCTAAAGTTTAAAATATATGTAGATATGTAAAGAAATATGAATATTTTTAGATATTAACTTTTGATGCATTGTCGATTACTATGTTTCACAAATATGCATGTAACTACTAACCAAACAAGACTTGTTAGGCATTTCACGAATTATACATCCAGAAGGATGTTTCCAAGAGCGAGAAAGAGGTTATGTGTTAGGTCGAGAAGAATAAAATGACACATCAGTTATCACCCATACACCAACATCAACTTGTTTGCAATAGCGAATAATGTTAAATTCGCGAGGCCGCAATTGAGGTGATAAAATATGAATTTCTTCATTCATCTGCCACAAAACAAACATTTAAAAATTGAAAAACAATTATGACTAAAAAGCTTAGCATAAATCAGAATTTCAGAAAATATTATTATACCAACAACAAAGCTCCATCTCGATTTCCTGGTGAGCCGATTTCAATCACTTTGGTAGTTTCCACTTTAGCTACAATTGTTAGGAATAAGTTTGTCCATTTTCCCTATAAAAATTAATCATATATCATTCGTTTATAGGTAGATGTATTTCTTTACTAAAATTAATTAAAGATTAAAGAGTAAATACTAAAATAAATAAATTAGAGAGGCACATTTAGAGGAAAAAATGTAAAATCATTCTCTATTTCTGTCACTACATATATAAAGCAACATGGAAATATGAGAATGGTTTTATTTTTTCCATAACAATTTTATTTTCACTAATACGAATTTATAATTGAATGCTTACCAAGTCGAGAAACATTTCAACCAATTTCATCTCGTCAAACTCAACTATTCCTGAATACTTTGAAGATTCTTCAGAAATAGTATCACCTCGAATGTGATTGTTCTTGGGAAAAAATTGATAATAACTTTCATGATCAAGAGTGTATCTCCCGTCTTGATGAGTATTTGACATGTGTTTTTTTTTATAAGCAATGTTAATTGTTAGTATTACAATATTATGTTCGTTTTCTCCTTGCCAGGATTCGAACCTGGACCTCCAGCTCCTTAACTCTTAGCTCAACTAGTTGAGCTACCCATCCGACCCGAGTATTTGACATGTTAATTGATGACACACAAATATATGATGTTTTTAGGTAGTTCTTAGGTTAGTTTTTACCACTTTTTAGTCAACTTGAGGACCAAATCAAAGCAAAAAGCCTAAAATTACGAAGCTACACGCCAGAGAGCAAAGAATTTGAAAATTGCATAAAAAAGGGCAAAAATGGAAGAAAGTGAAGAATCCCATCGTACCACGATGAGACCCATCGCACAACGATGAAGACAGTTGTCCATGAAGATGATCAGCGTGACTTGCAAACAAAGAAATGATCCCATCGCACCACGATGGGCTGCAATGGTACACGATGAATAGTCCGGTTTGCCTAAAAAAACTATAAATAGAGCTCTCCACCACACTTATTATCCATTCAAAAAATTTGGAGCTTAGGTGTCTCTAAGGAGAAATGGACGAGAAGCATAAAGAGGTTCTAGTACTCTCTACGGGAGAAAACCTTCGCAACCCTAGGGAAAGGTAACTTCCTCTGCAAGATACTGAGGTTATGGTTATGTATATTTTTACTCTTTTGTTTTAATATGCTTATTTGTAGCTAAAGTAGCTTTAGGTTAAGTTGAGTAGACAATCTCCTTATGAATGCTTGAAACATGTGATGCGGTATTTCTCAAGTTTACACTACAACAAATTTGCCATATACCCACGGACATATTTAGTGACGGTCAATAAATTCGCGGGTATTGTACAGGTGATCCGTTGGTATAGCCCTCGTACAACTTAAATAAAAAATTCCCACAAAAATAAAAATAAAATGTTATATAGGGAAAAAAGGAACACCACCGCAAGAATTTTGATTTGTCTTCAAAATCCCTAAAATCCACTATTGCTACTTCTCACTGAGTCACCATTGTTGTTTCTGCAAAAACCCTAAGTCCCTAATCTCAACCTTTTCAAAATCCCTAAAATCGCTGCTTCTTGCAAGCCCTCTTTCGGTGAACATCCTCGACTTCTTCTTCCGTACGTCCTTTGCACGATTGACTTCCTTTTACGACACTAATCTCAAGCACAAGCATCCCTTGTTTTGGTTTTCGAGGCTTCTACACTCTACAAGTCCACGACAAAATTCAATTCCGGTTGTGGTTTGGTCAGCCTTCTATGAGGGTGTTCCTGGAGCCATCAACCGCCACGTGAATTTTTTGTTCTTATGCTGCTTTTTCTTCACTATTTTGCATATTATTAGAACGGTTTTTTCACCAAAATGTCACACTTTCAAACCTAAAATACCAAACTGCCAAACTTTGAAATTTTTTTTACAAAGTGCTTGACTTTCCTATATTACTTCCGCCACCCCCTGTGGCGGTATTGTACACCCACTGCATTTTTTTTCAATTTTTTTTCCTAGCCATAGAATATGGCGGTATTGTACACCATAAATTTTTTTTCCCTGCCAAAGCATGTGGCGGTAATGTATAGGTTTTTATTTTTTTGTTTTTTTTAACACTAACCCTAACCCTAAAACCCCAAACCCAATTTTTTTTAATAGATTTTAAATAAATTATCTTAAAATTAATTAATTTATAAAATGATGAATGCTGGAATTTTTTTTTTTCAAGAGGCAAAATTAGTAGTAGAACACTTAACATTTGAAGTAGCTAGGAAATAATATAAACAATTAAATTAGTAGTAATTGTTGACTAATCCTGTTTAGTATCTGTTGTGGTTTGTGATCACGTGAGTTGAAGATGACACATGTCTGTAATGGTATGCTGCACCACAAATTGAGCGCAACCGTATGTGTTTGTTTGTGTTTTGCCTCAATATTAATTAGTAGTAGTGCATGCCTAAAGTCAAGTCAAAATATTTCCATTTATTTATTATAATAACATGCTGTTATACAAGTGGTGTACTATGTCTTTCCTTTGTTGCTGGGTTAATTGTGAAATGGGAATTAACTATTATGTTGTTATTATATTATAATTTCTCTGTGACAATAGCATTTCACTGAAATTTGCACTAGCCAATTCATAGTTTTTTACAATGAAGGCCAATGTGTGAATGTGATGCTTGATATTGAGGTTTATAGACTGATGTCTACCTAAATTATGTAAGCTTAAACGATGTTAAATTAGATGTTCCTGTGTGAAAGATAGGATCTATGCTTCGTGTATGCCATGAAACAAATGAGAGAGTTGCAGAGATAGAGTTTTGGAGAAGGAAGCTCTAAAGTGAGAGAGAAATTTTTCATACAACTCAATGAATAAATTACACAATGATATTGGTTTATATACAATGAGCTAAAACCAAATAACAAACTAACTAACTGATTCAATCAAGTTACAACTAACTAACCAACTATCTAACAAACTTTTTAGCCGTTAGCTTGTGTAAAAAGTAAGCAGAGAAAAACTTTAATTCTTCATCTGTGTTGTATCAGCAACATCCCCCCTCAAGCTGGAATGTATGTCAATCGTTCCAAGCTTGGATTGCAATGTTTGAAATGGACCTGGATGCAATGACTTAGTGAAGATATCTGCGATTTGCTCTTTGGATGAAACAGGTAGCAAGTGAAGAACATTGGCTTGAACCTTGTCTCGAACAACATGGCAATCAATCTCTATGTGTTTAGTTCTCTCATGAAACACGGGATTAGAAGCAATGTGCATAGCTGATTTGTTGTCACAATAAAGAATGATGGGTGAGTCATGTGGAATGCATAGGTCTTGAAGCAGATATAAGAGCCACTGCCCTTCACAAGTAGCTTGAGCTAAAGCACGATATTCAGCTTCTGAAGAAGACCTGGAGACAACGGTTTGCTTCTTACTTTTCCAACTAATCAAAGAGGATCCAAGAAAGAAACAAAAGCCTGTAGTAGATCTCCTAGTATCTGGACATGCTCCCCAATCAGAGTCAGAAAAACCTTTCAATGTGAGTGATGATGAAGAACTGAAGAATAAACCTTGTCCAGGGTAATTCTTGAGAAATCTTAGAATGTGGAGTCCAGCTAACATGTGTGCATCAGTAGGGGAATCAAGGAATTGACTGAGCTTATTTACAGCATAAGAAATCTCTGACCTAGTATGAGTTAAGTAAAGCAATCTACCAATGAGTCTTCTATAAGCAGTGGGATCAGATAGAAGAGTACCAGAGCTTTTATGTAATTGTAGTTGTGGTTGCATAGGAGTGGAGCATGGTTTGGCTGCAAGCAAACCAGTGTCCTGTAACAAATCCAAAATGTATTTTCTTTGACACAGAGAAATACCATTGTGAGATCTAGCTACTTCAAATCCAAGGAAATATTTCAATTGACCTAAATCCTTGATACTAAATTTGGCATCAAGTAGTGATTTGATGTTGTTGATCTCATTAATGTCTGTACCTCCCAGAACCAAATCATCAACATACACCAGAATAGCAGTGAAACCAGTGGTTGATTGCTTGGTGAAAAGGGAATAATCAGCTTTGGATTGTTTATAACCTGAAGATGTGAGTGTTTCAGTCAATTTTGCATTCCATTGTCTGCTGGCTTGTTTTAATCCATATAGTGACCTTTGTAACTTGCACACCAAGTCAGGAATGTCAAGGACTAGCCCAGGTGGTGGCTTCATGTAAACTTCCTCATGTAAGTCACCATGGAGGAAATCTGTGTTGAAATCAAGTTGGAACAAAGGCCATTGTTGAACAGCTGCAATTGCCATAAAAGTTCTAACTGTTGTCATTTTAACTACAGGACTGAATGTATCTATGTAGTCAATACCCTCAGTCTGTGTGAAGCCTTTGGCAACTAGTCTGGTCTTGTGTCTCTCAATGGAGCCATCAACATGTAATTTGAGTTTGAACACCCACTTACACCCAATTGCTTTCTTATGTGAAGGTAATGTTGTCATAGACCAAGTATTGTTCTTCATCAGAGCAGACAATTCAGCACTAATAGCATTCTTCCATTGCTCATCATGCATTGCCTCCTCATAGGAGGTTGGTTCAGTAAGGGTGGATATATTGCAAACAAAGTGTGTGTGTGTAGCATATAAGTCTTTGTATGATAGAAATGAAGATAAAGGATACTTACATTGAGTGGATGAGTTGGATGGAGACTGATTTAAATCATGACTGGCAGTGGTAATGAGATTACAATGATAATCTTGTAAGTAACCAGGAGGGTGAGAAACTCTATTTGATTTTCTCACAGGGACAAGATTAGGTGTAAGAGGTGGAGCATTATTTTGAGACTGTGGAGTGTTAGTGGAAATTATATCAGTGGAAGAGTGTGTGTTGGTTTGAGAAAGTGTAGAATGGATAGGGTGATTGTGAGTGCTATGAGGATGTGAAGAAACATGGGAATGTGACAAGTCATAGTCTAAATCATCATAAGCATATTGATTGTGAGTAACACCATGAGATGGAGATGCATCTGTGGGAGATGATGAACTAGCATAAGGGAAAATGTGTTCAAAAAATGAAACATCTCTGGAGATAAAAATTTCTTTATTTTTAAGATCAAACAAAATGTGTCCTTTGACACCAGTTTTGAAACCAAGTAAAATACATTTTCTTGACCTAGAGTCTAGTTTATGTCTATTTGCCTTAAGTGTAGCTGCAAAAACCAGAGATCCAAAGACTTTTAAGTTGTCAATGTCTGGGAGAGTGTTGTAAAACATTTGAAAATGTAATTTTTGTTTGAGGAAAGGAGATGGTAACCTATTGATGATATGTACAGCATGGCTCACAACATAGGACCAAAAAATGGTAGGTAAGTTGGCTTGGAATAAGAGAGCTCGAGCTATTCCTAGAATATGCTGATGCTTTCTTTCCACAATGCCATTTTGCTGTGGAGTTGCTACACATGAGCATTGATGGATAATACCATTTTTAGAGTAAAAATCTTTAAGGAAAACTCCAGGGCCATTATTTGACCTAATGCATTGAATGTGATATTTAAACTGAGTTTTAACCATGTAGTAAAAATTTTGAATATGTGTTGGAGCTTCTGACTTAGTTTTCATAAAATACAACCAAGTGAACCTTGATTTATCATCCACAATGGTAAGAAAGTATCTGTGTCCAGTCATTGAGGGAGTAGCTAATGGACCCCAGATATCAATGTGGATTAAATCAAAATTATGCTTGGAAGTATGAGAACTAAGAGGAAAAGACAGTCTTTTCTGTTTAGCATAAAACAAGCATCACAAGGAACTGAAGAAGGAGAAAATTTAATAGAAGGAAACATTTTATTGATTTCAAGTAGTTTTACATCAGAAGCATGGCCAAATCTTTTGTGCCACAAAGTACAATCATTATGCCTATGTGCATTTATTCTATGTTGATGTAAACTAGAACTAGTGAGAGAATTGATACTGAAAATCTGACACTCTGTAGACAGATGCTACAACAATGCTCGTAGCAATAAATCACACAGAAAATAATGCAGTAGTAAATAGCAGAACAGTAAATAACACAGTAGGTTTGTTAACCCAGTTCGGCGTAATCACGACCTACTCTGGGGGATACCAATCCAGGAGGAATCCACTATAATAGTACTAGTTCTAAGTTCTCAGCAAACGCCCCATTTACAACTTATCACCTAGTCACTACCCGTGCTATACTCTAACTAGGAACTCCTAGATATGAGACCCCGTCTCACTCCTATTAAAACAATACTCAGGAAGTTACTCACTGTAACAGACACTCAAACAATCAAGAACAAACCTACCTCCGTGCTTCAAAGCTTAGGAGTAAGTTCACACAATTCTAATCTCCGTACTTAAAAGCTTAGGAGAGAACATGCAAATACAACTCAAGTAACCAGTCCTAAACTTGCATCAACTTGACACAAGAAAGGCTCACAATAAACAAGCAAAACTCTAAAACCCTAAAAACACACACGCTTTAGTAAACACGGTTTTAGATAAACGTAAACAAGGTTTTGGTCTTCATATATATAGCCTTGAGATCGCAGGTCCTTGTTGCACAAGAAAAGGCTTCAGAATTAATCTGAACCATTGAGATGATCAGCATAAAAGATTTACTTCAAATATTCTTCAATGATTGACTTCAAAAAGATTTTCTTCAAATATATTTTCTTCAAAGATTTAATTATTTTATTGAGATAAATAATATAAACCGCCTTCAGAAACTTAAGGAACAAGGCGCAACTTGATATATTAAAACGTGCACAATCTTTTATTCTCAAACAAATCTTTCTGAGATTTTATATAAAAATTCTGCGCAACACAGTAGCAGTAGCGCTGTACTTCAAATGCTACAACATCTTGTCCAGCATCGTGCTAGAGTTAGTTTTTGCAAAATTGTAGCCAACATACAAAAACCCAACAATCTCCCCCTTTGGCAAATTTTGGCTAAAACAACTTTAGACCAGTTTGTGGAGAGATGCAGATCATACTTTCCTTCGAGTCAACATAAACACACAACTAGGAAAGAAAGCAGACAATAACATCAAAGGCATGCAACAGCGGATCATACACATCTAGCCTCATGAAGTACAACAAGAGAGAAATAAACTCTCATAATAGTGGATTCAAAAATAAGACTCCTTCATATCATGCTGTGGAAAAATAAATTCCACACATATTAGGAAAAATAAATTCCTATAGAGTCATTGAGTCATACATGCATGCATGGAATCTAAACATTCATCAACAGTAGAAAAATAAATTCTACTCCCCCTTAGTTCATGCATAGGGATGAGATTACTCCCGCTCAAACCTGTATATCATTATCAGACAGAACATGCTATACCAGATGCTATAGCATTTGTAGTCATATCATGCACCAAACAAACAGAACACCTTCAGAAATTCAGAAAATCAGAGATATAGGAACAAGGCGCAGCTTGATATATTAAAACGTGCACAATCTTTTATTCTCAAACAAATCTTTCTGAGATTTTATATACAAATTCTGCGCAACACAGTAGCAGTAGCGCTGTACTTCAAATGCTACAGCATCTTGTCCAGCATCTTGGCTAGAGTTAGTTTTTGCAAAATTGTAGCCAACATACAAAAACCCAATAGATACAATGATTATTATGCAAAGGTCCTAAGCTAACAACAGGTGTTTTGAGGATGTATAAGCCATGATTTAATTCAGCTACACCAATCATCTTCTTTTTGTAAGGATCCTGTATCATACATTGAGTATCATCAAAAGTCAAATTGCAGTGTAAATGAGAAGTTAGCTTAGGTACAAATATCAGATTAAAAGAAGGATTTGGAAAATACAATGCATCATTTAGATATAGGTCATTGTCAAATACAATAGTACCAGAAAAGCAAGTGGTTACAAGGGTTCCATTAGGAAATTTCAAACTAATTGGAGAAATTCTTTTGATGCATTGAAAAATTTTAAGTGAAAAACAAATATGATCAGTAGCCCCAGTATCAAGTATGAAATCATTTGAATCATTTGAATGGGGAATGGTACATAATGTACCTGAGTTTGTGGTTACATGGTTTAAGCTATGAGATGGCAATGACTGAGAACCTTGAAGGAGTGCTATAAGTGCCTTTTGCTGAGCTGGTGTAAGCAACATATTCCCAGCCTCTGAATCAACATTTACCTCTTCATAAGTAACAGTTTGAGTGTCTTCATCATCACCATTATTAGCATTAGCATGAGTACAACTATTAACTGCTCCATGCTTGTTCTGTAGGTGTTGCATATGAGGTGGATAACCATACTTTTTCCAACAGTCATCAATGATATGATTGGTCTGACCACAGTGTGTGCAATATCTATTGCCCTTGCCATGATTACCACGACCTGTACTGTGTCTACCTCCACCTCTAGAGCCTCTACCCCTATTGGATTGACCTCTTCCAGCATAAGAGCTATAATTATCACCTCTTCCAGCAGAAGCACCATAACCATTTACTGCTAACAGTTTAGACTCATCAATAGGAACAATTGCTTGCCTTTCTTGTTGAACAAGCAATGAATAGACTTTGGAAATGGTTGGAAGAGGATCCATCAACATGATTTGTGATCTAACAGCATAGTATTATTCATTAAGTCCTTTCAAAAAACGAATGACTTGATCAGAATCTTTACACTCCTTCATTTTGGCTATAGCAGCACAATTATAGACACAATTTGATTGAGGAATTGGTCTAAAATTATCCAAATCTTGCCATAACTTCTTCATTTTAGTGTAATAAGCAGAAATAGAATTATCACCTTGCTTCAATGTATAAATTTCTTCTTGGATGTCAGAGATACGAAATACATCACCTTGGTAAAATCTTTCTTTGAGATCTTGCCAAATCTCTGATGCTGTATCCATCCATAGCACACTTTGAGAAATATCAGCATCAACTGCATTGGAAATCCAAGACATAATCATGGTGTTGCATCGATCCCAAGCCAAAGAATCGTGATCTTCATCATCAGGGCGAGGTAGAGTACCATTCACAAAACAGAGTTTATTCTTGGATTTGAGAGACATGGTCATTGCCCGTGACCAAGAGTGATAATTGGTGCCAGAAAGTGAAGGAGTAACCAAAATGAGGCTAGGGTTTTCATTTGGATGAAGAAAGTAAGGGTTAAGTGTATCATTTTGATACCCTTTGTTATGAGCTTGAGAACTTGTCCCAATGTGTCCTCCTCCATGGTTACCACCATGGACACTAGCATTGCTTTCAATAGACATGATGAAGCAAATTGCAGAGAACAAAGATAAAGAAACAAAGATGAAGAAATAAGAATTGATCTTGGATCAAAGAACAGAAGAAAAATTAAAAATCAAAAACGAGAACCAAAGCAAGAAATTCGCGGAATGTGGTGAGAAAGAGAACACGAAAGATCAATGATGGCACACCTCCATGAGAGGTATGCTTCGTGTATGCCATGAAACAAATGAGAGAGTTGCAGAGATAGAGTTTTGGAGAAGGAAGCTCTAAAGTGAGAGAGAAATTTTTCATACAACTCAATGAATCAATTACACAACTCAGAAATCCCCAAAACAATCCCCGAGAAATCCAACGACGAAAGAGATTTGCTTGAACGGAGCACCAAGAAGATGAAGCCTTTATACCAGGGTCGTCAAGGCCAAAAGACTACACTAATCTTATGGACCTCCAAAAGGATGAAAAACAAAGTTCGTATAGAGATACAGTGTTAGGAAGGAGGGTTAGGGCAGAGACAGAAAAAGAAACTGATGCAGTGGAAAGGGAAGATACAGATGAAAATATAGAGGATAAGATAAAGGTCTAGAGTGCAAGGAAGGGGAGTATGACTGTCCAAAGTTCATATTGTCCAAACTTGAAGAGAAGAGGATTTACCGTCCATGGAGGCGAGGTGTGATTGTCAAATTGCTTGGGAGGAAGATCGGTTATAAAGCACTAGAAACGAGACTTAAGCAAATGTGCGTACGCAAAGGAGTGATAAGTATCATAGATCTCGGCTATGACTATTACTTGGTTGCTTTCTCTCACGAGGATGATCAATATGCTGCTCTTATGGATGGCCCGTGGTTTATTTACTGAAATTCTGGCACCTACTGGGGACAGATGTTAAGACAGAAGCTATAGCAATTGTCGTACGTAATCAGTTGTAAAGCTAAGACAAATGTTCTAGCGTATGTCCACAGTAGAATATAATAAACAAGTATAAGCAACAGACAAAGAAGTAAGTAACACAGAGAATTGTTAACCCAGTTCGGCGTAAACAACGACCTACTCTGGGGGCTACCAAGCCAGGAAGGAATCCACTATAATAGATCTAGTTCTAAGCCCACAGCAAACATCCAAGTTTACGACTTATCTCCTAGACTCTACCGGTGCTAACTCAACCTAGGAACTCCTAAGTTTGAGACCCCGTCTCACTTCCTTTCTATCACAAACCTTGTGATTATAACAGTTCAACAAACGATGAGGTTTCACTAACCAAACAAACAAACAATCTCCGTGCTTAAAAGCTTGAGAGATGTTTCACAAAATACAAACCAAAACAGGCCTAAGCTTGTGTTATAGAATCCACAAGAAAGGCTTACAATAAACAAGACTCAAACCCTAAAACTATATTCTTGAAATACGGCTTCAGTAGTCATTTAGGTTTTAGTCTTCACATATTTATATGACCTGAGTTAGCATGGTCTAGGTGTTCATCTTGGGCTTTAATCTTCAGCTGTCCTTTTGCAAAGTCCAGCACACATGAAATGGAAAGAATCACTTATTTCCATAAATGGCGTAGCATCTTCTGGAAAGTATCTCTTGGTCCAGCCGCCTAATAAACCCTTGTTTAAAGGCGTGCGTCTTGTTAAGCAAGTAAGGCGAAAATAGTGCTTCAGATAATCTTCAAAGATATGGCGCGCAAATAGAGCATTAAATACCGGCATGACAGATGTTGTACCCACATGCTACGGCATCTGGTCCAACATCTTGCTTGAACATGTTTTTGCAAAATGAGGCCAACATACAAAACACCAACAATCTCCCCCTTTCGCAAATTTTGGCTAAAACAAACTAAGACCAGTTCTGGAGAGATGCAGTACATACCTTCCTTCAAGTCAACACAAACACACAGCTAAGAAAGAAGATAATACATTGTCACATTATTTTCAAAAGAGGTCTTCAAGTGAGAGATAATGAACAAGCAGCATCAGAGGCATGCAACAGCGGAAGTACACAACTTAGCCTCATAAAGTACAAGATAGGAGAGAAATAAACTCTCACACATAAGCGCCATACAGTTACATCAGGGAAAAATAAATTCCCACAAAATATGAATCACCATAGGAAAAATAAATTCCTACACCACTGAGAAAAATAAATTCTCAGGTATCAAGAAAAAGTGGATTCCTTTGAAATAGACAAGATGCTTTAGTTCATGCATCTGTCACACACATCATGCATCACAACAAAAGTAGATTACTCCCCCTGAGTTCATGCATATATCACAGTAGAGAATACTCCCCCTCAACAGAACAAACATACACATACAGATATAGCATACCTGCTCCCCCTCAATCATAGCACACATATAGACAGACAGATGGTGTAACATGTGTCACAACATTATCACGAGCAGAACATGCATCTTTACTACACCCCCTTTTTAGCCATAATTTTGACAAACATAATACGTCATGCATTGACAAACAGAAGTAACAACACATCATAGTAGCATTATTACAGACCAACAACACATGGGAGTGCACAAGATATCCTGGGCGTAGCCCTCAAGGTTCAGACAGACAAAAAAAAATAGGAGCAGGAAAATACAAGAGCAAAGACATCATTCAGAGGAGCTTTCATCAGAGCTCTCTATCATAGGTTCACCATCAGCATCAACATCATTATTTCCAGCACCAGCTTCTTCAATCAAGCTCACTATATCAGTGCACTCTAGGGCTTCCTTTCCAAGCTCTCTTTCTAGAGCTACCCTTCTCTGAACATATTTCCATTTGTCTACACAGCTAGCAAGATGGAAGAAAATATTATCAGTAGCAACCTCAGGTACATTAGCAAGTACCTTCTTGCCACCTACACTTTGTCTGCCAACATAAGCTTCACCAGATGCTTCACCTTTAGACACTTCTTCCTCAAGGTCAGAGTCACTCTCTACAGCCTTTCTCTTCAACTGTTTCTTCTGGACAACAGGAGTATCAAAACGACTCTTAGGTTGAGAGGGACCATACATGGGTTTCTTGGCAGGTTTCTTCACTGATTCTACAACAGGAGGCTGTGGGACAGATGGTATAGCTTTACCAGAACTGCTCCTCAGTCTCTGAGCAACACCAGCACCAAATGTCTTCACCAGGGGTGGAGACTTATTAGTATCATCACTACTAAAACCAGTATCAGAACATATGTCAACTACAGTATTAGGACGAGGAACCTGTTGGTCCAAAGATGCTTCAGCATCTGGCACAACGTCAGATTGAGGAACAGGGTCCTTGATGAGATTCAGACCATTGTCAACCATGGTGTCACCAGTTTCAGTAACCTTTGCTACAAGATCAATATCCACTTCTATGTCATCAGTACTAGGGGCAGCCTCAGGATCCTTAACAGTATTCACATCAACATTATCTAGGGTTTCAACCTGATCAGATTTCCCTAAATTCTCCAACTCAACATTCTTTTCAACTTCTTCAACAACAAGCCTAGTCTTCTCAGTCTCAGAACTAGAGTGATTCTTAACAACAGTATAAGAACTTATCACACTAATGTAGCGTGTGATGAAGTAGTTAAGGGAAGTTTTTAAGACTTTCCCTAAATTAGCGTGCGCAACATAAGAGTTGAGAGAGAAAATAACTGCTGCACGCTTTTCAGACATTAACTGCTACAACTCCTCATGCAGGCAAATTCCTAATTTGCCTCTTAGCTTCTCAAATTGGTTAGCATCTAGTGCTTTCGTGAATATATCTGCGAGCTGTTCTTCAGTAGCAACATGTTTTAATACCACCACATTCTCTTCTACTAAATCTCTGATAAAGTGATGACGAATGTCTATGTGCTTTGTCCTACTGTGTTGTATAGGATTTTTTGAGATATTGATTGCACTCAGATTATCACAGTACAATGCCATAGCATCTTGCTCAACATTATACTCTCTTAGCATCTGTCTCATCCAGACAAGTTGTGAACAACTACTCCCAGCTGCAATGTATTCAGCTTCAGCAGTTGAGAGAGACACACAATTCTGTTTCTTACTGAACCATGATATCAAATTTTCTCCCAAGAAGAAACAACCACCAGAAGTGCTTTTCTGTCATCAGCACTGCCAGCCCAATCTGCATCACAATATCCAATGAGTTGAGAGTTGTCACTCTGTGAGTACATCATGTCGTAGTCACTTGTGCCACTAACATACTTAAGGATTCTTTTCACTTGTGTTAAGTGGCTCATCTTTGGATCAGCTTGGTATCTTGCACACACACCCACTGCAAAGCTAATATCAGGTCTACTAGCTGTAAGATATAAGAGACTCCCTATCATACTTCTATAAAGACTCTGATCAACACTAACACCCTTCTCATCTTTTGTCAGCTTCAAATGAGTAGGTGCTGGAGTCCTTTTGTGAGTAGCGGTGTCCATTCCAAACTTCTTGACAATATTTTTTGCATACTTACTCTGAGAGATAAATATTGTCTCATCCATTTGCTTCACTTGAAGTCCAAGAAAAAATGTTAATTCGCCAACTAAACTCATCTCAATCTCTGACTGCATCTGTTTGATAAAATGCTCCACCATCTGACTTGACATCCCACCAAACACTATATCATCAACATAAATTTGTGCTATCATTAATTTACCATGTTCTTCTTTTACAAACAGAGTTTTATCGTGTCCTCCTTTCCTGTATCCATGATTGACTAGAAATTCAGTCAATCTCTCATACCAAGCTCTAGGAGCTTGTTTCAACCCATATAAAGCTTTCTTCAACTTGTAGACATGATCAGGGAGATCCGGATTCACAAAGCCTTTTGGTTGTTCCACAAACACCTCTTCATTTAAGTATCCATTGAGAAAAGCACTCTTAACATGCATCTGAAATAGTTTAAATTTCATAACACATGCAACACCAAGTAACAGCCGTATAGATTCTAATCTAGCAACTGGGGCGAAGGTCTCATCAAAGTCTAAACCTTCCACCTGAGTGTATCCCTGTGCCACAAGCCTCGCCTTTTTTCTTGTAATAGTTCCATTTTCATCAGATTTATTTTTATAAACCCATTTAGTACCTATTACATTCAACCCTTTTGGTCTAGGAACTAGATCCCAAACCTCACTTCTTTCAAACTGGTTCAATTCTTCTTGCATGGCACTGATCCAATAATTGTCAGTGAGAGCCTCTTTGACATTCTTTGGTTCTATTTTTGACACAAAGCAAGAGTTAGAGATTATATCTTGATTTCTTCTTGTGGTGATACCTTCATCTGGATTGCCTATGATCAGGTCCTTGGGATGATTTTTCTGGACTCTGATGGATGGTCCTTTACTAACTGGAGCAATAGTATCATCAGTGATAGGACTATCAGGCGTTACCTCAAACTCTTCTATACTAGCAGTTTCTTCAGGCTGGAATTCAAACGCTTCAGCATCTGGACATTCATCTGTCTTAGCGTCAGATGATACATCATCTATCACAACATTCATTGATTCCATCATCACTTGAGTTCTGGAGTTATACACTCTCTAGGCTCTGCTGTTAGTAGAGTAGCCCAAGAATATACCTTCATCACTCTTTGGATCCATCTTCCTCCTTTGTTCTCTATCTATCAGAATGTAACACTTACTTCCAAATACATGAAAATACTTG
The DNA here is from genome assembly GCA_951799995.1 of Trifolium subterraneum. NCBI lineage: Eukaryota > Viridiplantae > Streptophyta > Magnoliopsida > Fabales > Fabaceae > Trifolium > Trifolium subterraneum. The sequence goes on along the minus strand of OX637462.1, from coordinate 14,455,928 downwards.
ATAGTAGATTTTCTTCCTTTCCACAATTCATATAAGGTGTTAGTTGTTCCAGCTCTTAAAGTGACACGATTGAGAATGTAACATGCTATATTCATAGCTTCAGCCCAAAAGTGTTGAGGCAGTTTCTTTGAATGTAGCATGACACGAGCACATTCTTGTATAGTTCTATTCTTTCTTTCAACTACACCATTTTGTTGAGGTGTAATAGGTGAAGAAAATTCATGTCCTATTCCTTCAGCAGTGCAAAACTCAGAGAATCTTGAGTTTTCAAATTCTCTACCGCGGTCACTCCTTATTCTGACAATGACACTATCTTTTTCTCTTTGAAGTTGTTTACACAAATCCTTGAAAGCACAAAAGGTGTTTGACTTTTCTCTGAGAAAGTTGATCCAAGTGAATCTTGAGTAGTCATCTACAACAACAAAAGCATATCTCTTTCCTCGTAGACTTTCAACCTGCATAGGCCCCATCAAGTCCATATGTAGTAATTCAAGCAACTTTGAAGTAGTCAGATGTTGCAGCTTCGGGTGTGGCATCTTTGTCTGCTTCCCAATTTGACATTCACCACATATGTTTCCTTCTTCAATCTTCAGTTTAGGTACTCCTTTTACTGCATCTTCAGCTATGACTTTCTTCATACTTCTTAGATTAAGATGGCCCATCTTTTGATGCCATAACTTGACTTCATCTTCTCTAGTGATGAGACAGGAGGAAATTTGAGCACTTTCTTCAGAAATCCATAAATAGCAGTTATCTTTAGACCTGACTCCTTTCATAACAGATTCACCATCTTCAGTTGAGACAGTGCATTCAGATTTCGTGAAGTTCACCTTCATTCCTTGATCACACAATTGACTGATGCTTGTGAGATATGCAGTCAATCCTTCCACCAAAAGAACATTCTCAAGTTTAGGCAACCCATTTGCAGTGAGACTTCCAATACCTTTAATCTGACCTTTGGCTCCATCACCAAAAGTAACATAACTAGTAGTGTAAGCTTTAACATTGGTTAGATAACTTTCAACACCAGTCATATGTCTTGAGAAACCACTATCAAAGTACCAATCATTTCTGGACGAAACTCTCAGAGATGTATGAGCTATGTGAGCAACATCATTTGCCTTTGGTTTCCATTCCTTCTTTGCATTGTTTGAATCAGATTCGTACCTGGGATTACTATACCATCTTGGAAACCCATATAATCTAAAACAAAAAGGTCTGATGTGACCTTTTCTACCACAATAATGACAGATCCATCCCTTAGGTTTAGGAATTATTTTGGCAGGCTGATGTTGTTGAACATGTTGTGGCATCTGTCTGGTTTCAGTGGGATCATAAGTGTCTTTAGCAAGAACAAATGTACTAGTAGAAGTAACATTTTTCTTTTTAGGATAGTTATATTCTACTCCAATACCCTTAGGTTTCCCAGCAACTTGACCCTCAACCAGTATATCTAATCTTTCAGTTCCATTATTTAGCAGTCTAAGCTGTTTATTTAAACTAGTCAGCTGATAGTTCAATGTGGTTACCTCATCTCTAAGAGCAGAAGCCTCGGACAGATGCTTTGCCTTCTCAGATTGTAGCTGCTTTGTGAGTTCAGATATTTGAGTCTGATGCTTCACCTTCTCATCTTGCAATATACTTATAACGTTTTGTTGCTGCTGACAAACCTTTTCACTCTTCTGACTCAGTGCTTTATAGGACGCAGCTAGTTCATCAAAGGTCAATTCTTCATCATCTGATTCAGATTCAATAATTCCAGTAAGTGCAGTAATGTGATTTGCAAACTCAGAGTAGTCATCATCCTCAGAGTCATCTTCATCAGACCAAGTGACAGCCATAACCTTCTTCTGTTTCTTCAGGAATGTTGGACATTCAGCTCTAATATGTCCATGGCCTTCACATTCATGACATTGAACACCTTTTCCAGTACTGGCCTTTTCCTCAGGTCTGTATTTTCTTACACCATTAAACTTTCTGTTATTATCAGAGAAATTGCCTTTAGCATTTGTCCTGCCTCTTCCATCCATCTTCTTTAATATTCTGTTGAACTGCCTGCCTAGATGTGCCATAGTTTCAGATAAATTTTCATCAGTTTCTAAACCATTTTCTACTTCCTCACTTTCAGTGGTGTTGGTTACAAGAGCTATACTCTTCTTCCTCTTCTCGGTTTTCTCTTTAGCAGCCAGCTCATAGGTTAGCAATGAACCCACCAAATTTTCAAGTTTCATCACTCCTATATCATGTACTTCTTCTATGGTAGTGACTTTCATATCAAACATCTTAGGAAGAGATCTAAGCATTTTTCTTACCATTCTTTCCTTGCTTAGCTTTTCTCCTAGAGCATCAAAGTTGTTTGCAAAATCTAGAATGGTCATGTGGAAGTCATGAACAGATTGACCTTCACCCATCATTAGATTCTCAAACTTTACGGTCAGAAGCTGTAGCCTTGAATTCTTCACCTTAGCGGTGCCTTCATGTGTAGTCATTAGAATTTCCCATGCTTCCTTAGCCACTGAGCACTGTTTGATCATCCTGAAAATGTTGTTGTCCACAGCATTGAATAAGGCATTTAGCGCCTTGGAGTTACCATGTGCAAGCTCATCCTCTTCCTTGGTCCAATCCGCTTCTGGTTTTAGTTCACCTGTAGTTTTACCATCTTTGTCACGTATCACTGGATGCTCCCATCCCGTTAGGATAGCCTTCCAAGATTTGCTATCAAGTGATTTAATAAATGCCACCATTTTGGCTTTCCAGTAATCATAGTTTGATCCATCCAGAAGTGGAGGTCTGTTGACATAGCCACCATCCTTGTTCATTATGCCAGAAAGTAACTTCCCTGGTCCTCACCCACGCAGAAAAGGGTGCCTGCTCTGATGCCAATTGAAATTCTGGCACCTACTGGGGACAGATGTTAAGACAGAAGCTATAGCAATTGTCGTACGTAATCAGTTGTAAAGCTAAGACAAATGTTCTAGCGTATGTCCACAGTAGAATATAATAAACAAGTATAAGCAACAAACAAAGAAGTAAGTAACACAGAGAATTGTTAACCCAGTACGGCGTAAACAACGACCTACTCTGGGGGCTACCAAGCCAGGAAGGAATCCACTATAATAGATCTAGTTCTAAGCCCACAACAAACATCCAAGTTTACGACTTATCTCCTAGACTCTACCCGTGCTAACTCAACCTAGGAACTCCTAAGTTTGAGACCCCGTCTCACTTCCTTTCTATCACAAACCTTGTGCTTATAACAGTTCAACAAACGATGAGGTTTCACTAACCAAACAAACAAACAATCTCCGTGCTTGAAAGCTTGAGAGATGTTTCACAAAATACAAACCAAAACAGGCCTAAGCTTGTGTTATAGAATCCACAAGAAAGGCTTACAATAAACAAGACTCAAACCCTAAAACTATATTCTTGAAATACGGCTTCAGTAGTCATTTAGGTTTTAGTCTTCACATATTTATATGACCTGAGTTAGCATGGGCTAGGTCTTCATCTTGGGCTTTAATCTTCAGCTGTCCTTTTGCAAAGTCCAGCACACATGAAATGGAAAGAATCACTTATTTCCATAAATGGCGTAGCATCTTCTGGAAAGTATCTCTTGGTCCAGCCGCCTAATAAACCCTTGTTTAAAGGTGTGCGTCTTGTTAAGCAAGTAAGGCGAAAATAGTGCTTCAGATAATCTTTAAAGATATGGCGCGCAAATAGAGCATTAAATACCGGCATGACAGATGTTGTACCCACATGCTACGACATCTGGTCCAACATCTTGCTTGAACATGTTTTTGCAAAATGAGGCCAACATACAAAACACCAACATTTACGATCACTATTTAACGGTGAAGGAGTGGAGTCCAAATTTTCAGCCGGAGAGTGATACTATTGAGGAGGTTGCTGTGTGGGTGAGGATTTCAGGCTTACCAATTGAATACTATGATAGTGAAATCCTTCATTTTATTGGTAATCGAATGAGAAAGACAGTGAAGGTAGACAAGAACATTTTGACTCAGGAGCGAGGGAAGTATGCTAGGTTATGTGGTCAGGTGAATCTATCCAAACCCTTACTAGCCATGTTCAGCATTAAGGATAGGAAGTATAAAATAGAATATGAAGGTCTGCATTTGTTGTGTATTACTTGTGGTAGATTTGGACATTACAAAGAAGGTTGTCCAAACAAAGGTGGTGCACAGCAGGCCATACAATGAGGAGCGCAGGTTACTGGGGATGAAAGGAAGACGCAGAATGAGATGGAGAAGGAATTGGATGGTCCTTGGAAAGTGGTTCAGAAGCAGAGGCAGAATCGCAAGACGTCAGGTCCACGCCAAAACTCAACGGTGGAGGGCCGGAATACAAACTCATCGGAGAAATTAAATGCTTCACCGGCCATAATTAATGCAGATCCGAAGTCAACGGGATCACGATTTATGGCGCTGGGTACTGAAAATCCGGATGATAGTAATGGCGGATTGGAGAGAGAGGAGAATATCCAGGCGATAGTTTTAGAAGGAGAGGATTTGGCCTTTAATTCGCAACATTCACCGGCAGACAAGAGCTTTAAAAATAGGCGGGGACATGAATAATCAACCCCAAAAAAATTGGAAACTACTCATGAGAAAATAGTCAAAGATAATAAATTGGCCACACGAGGAATAGGGGGTTTTAAAGGAAAATCAAATATGTACGTGAAAATTGGAGAGGATCAATTAGTGGATATAATGGCCATGCAAAGGATGGAGAATAAATCGGCCCAATTGAGAAAGCCCAATAGTGGAGATGCCAACAAAACAAATATTGGTAAAACAATTGGAAGTAATAAGGGGGGTACACATGGCAACAAAGAAGTAGAAGTTTTGACAGTAATACAGCCAAATAGCCCACGACCTCCAAATGGAGCAGCTGCAACTCCCTTAACTATTATATCCTCTTAAGTTCCAAATAGAGATATAATAGGGGAAGGGGACATTTTTGAAGATGCAAATGATCAAGGTTCCAACATCGGTTCAGATTCTGAGATGGAAATTATTGGAGAGACTCCTAGTTTCTCCCAATAATGTACTTTAGGATGGTTTTGAATCTATCATAATTATAATAGTCTTATAATGATGATTACAAACAGCAAGATTTTTGTGTGGAACTGCAGAGGTGCAGCCAGCACATCTTTTTACCGGTATTGCAAGCAGTATATAAATTGCAATAAACCTGCTATGTTGGTTATAATGGAGACGAGATGTGATCAAACTAAACTTTATAAGACTTTTGAGTTGTTGGGTTATGATGAGTATGCAGCATCAGATTGTCAAGGATATGCTGCAGTCATAGTAGTAGCATGGAAAAAAGATTGTATCAATGTAAATGTGTGTGTTAAAAAATTTCAATTCATACATATGAAGGTGCAGTATCCAAAAGAAGATTGGTGGTGCTTTACAGCAATTTATGCCAGTCCCAGTGAGGATAACCGAAGCATATTATGGAATGATCTAAAGGAGATTGCTAATACCATGACGGGGGCGTGGATGATAGCAGGTGACTTTAATGACATCAAGTGTGCTGAAGAAAAAAGAGGTGGAGCTAGTGTATCCATGCGCAAGTGCACTAAATTTCAAGAAAGAATAAATGGATGTGGGCTACTTGACATGGATGCTTCTGGTCCTAAATTCACATGGCGAGGCCCTCTTTACCATGGAGGACAACGCATTTTTGAAAGACTTGATCATGCATTGTGTAATGCGCAATGGAGGTTGGAATTCCCGGATGGTTTTGTGAAAGTTCTTCCAAGATTAGAGTTTTCCGACCACCACCCAATTTTAATATCTCCTAGGGAGGCACCACATCCTGTGGCACCTAGGCAATTTAAATTTGAGAGTGCTTGGTTGGAGGATTCCAAATATCATGACATGCTGCAAAGAAGTTGGAAGAGGGAAGATAAAATTACGAATAATTTGAAAAATGTTGAACGAGATATCAAGGAGTGGAAACTTCAACATTTTGATCATCTTCTTCACAAGAAAAAGCAATTAATGGCCAGGATTGACGGAATCCAGAGAAGTATTCAAAATGGAGCACGAAGGAACAACTTCATAAATTTGGAATACAAAATTCAAAAGGAGCTAAGTGATGTGTTGAGGAAGGAAGAACTCATATGGTTCCAAAGATCCTGTGCGAAATGGCTGAAGGATGGGGACCGTAATACTCGATACTATCACCTCAAAACGGTTACCCGCCGGAGAAGGAATAATATAATCATGTTGAAGAATGAACAGGGCCAATGGATAGAGGATGTAGAGCAGCTTAAAGAGATGGTGAAGAATTTCTATCAAGATCTTTTTTCAGAAAAACATATTAGTAGAAATTGGTACCAGACGAAAATAACTTATCCAGAGTTGGACCAAGGACTGCTGAATGATCTAGCTGCCCCTATCAGAAATGAGGAAGTTAGAAGAGCTCTTTTTCTTATGAACCCTTGGAAAGCGCCGGGACCAGACGGGTTTCCAGCTGGGTTTTATCAAAAATCATGGAAGGTTGTTGGAAGCACGATCTGTGACTTTGTAAGGAGAATATGGCATTATCCAGGTGACATAGCAGAAGTAAATCACACTGATATTTGCCTCATTCCAAAAATTTCCCATCCAGAATATGTTACTCAGTTTCGACCGATATCTCTTTGCAACACAAATTGCAAGATAGTAACCAAAGTGGTGGTAGAAAGGTTGAAGGAACACATGAGTAAGTTAATTTCTCCCTATCAGACTGGATTTGTCCCAGGAAGAAATATTCATGAAAATGTGATCGTGGCCAAGGAGATGATCCACTCTATGCATAAAATGAAAGGAAAAAAAGGAGCATTTGCAATTAAAGTGGATCTTTCTAAGGCTTATGACAAGCTGAGTTGGGAATTCATTTGGAGAACACTGTTGGAGATAAAATTCCCTGAAGCTCTCATAAATGTCGTGATGCATGCTGTTACCAGTGTTAATACTAATGTTAAGTGGAATGGTGCGAGGTTGGATTATTTTAAACCCCAACGGGGCATTAGACAAGGCGACCCCCTTTCTCCATATTTGTTTGTACTGTGCATGGATAAACTCTCTCATTTAATCTTGCAAGCAGTTGAAGAACGTAAATGGCGTGGTATCAAAGCTGGTTAGAATGGCCCTGAAGTGTCGCATTTAATGTTTGCTGATGATCTCTTACTCTTTGGAACTGTTAGCGACAATCAAATGCAGTGTGTTCTTGCGGTCCTGGAAGAGTTTTGCCAAATGTCGGGGCAAGAAGTAAGCAATGAGAAAACTAGCTTACTCCTTTCAAGGAATGTTGATCGTGGCATGCGAGAAAAACTGATTCAACGATCTGGTTTTAGTGTGACAAATGAGTTTGGAAAATATTTAGGTGTGCCCTTGGTGGGGAGAGCACCTAAGAAACAAGATTACAAATTTTTAATTGATCAAGTTAGTGATAAACTAACCTCCTGGAAAGCAAACCAGTTGTCTTTTGCAGGGAGATTAACCTTGGCTAAGAGTGTGATAGAAGCTGTCCCTACATATTCGATGATGTCATCAAAGATCCCAAAATCATGCTTAGATGAGATTCAAAGAATACAAAGAAATTTTTTTATGGGGAGACACCGATCAGAAAAGGCGATTTCATGCCGTTGGGTGGGATAAAGTCACGACGCCGAAGTGGAATGGTGGGCTTGGGCTAAGGAAACTAGAAATAATGAATCAAGCATGCTTGTTGAAGTTGAATTGGAAGTATAATAATGGCAGCAATGATTTCTGGTGCAGTGTCCTTCGTGGGAAATACGACGAAAACAGGACTCCGGGACAGGCTGATGTTAGAAACACAGATTCAAATCTCTGGAAAACCTTAGCAACTTTAACTCCTAAATTGGATGAGCATAGCGTCTGGAGTGTGCGAGATGGGGCAGTCGTTGATGCATGGAGTCATGCTTGGATAGAGGACGACCTACGTATTGACCAACAAGTGGAAATTCCATCTCATTTGCAAGGAATCAAAGTGAAAGAATTAGTTGATAGAGATGGAGGATGGAAATGGCATATTGTTAGGTTTTTGAAATTGGCAGTATTTTACAAAAACAACATTAAGTCAGATGTAGTGGTAGATGTGTCTACATTTGGAACAACATTCAGATGTACGAATTAACGAAGAGTTTGTTACAAAGCTATCTGCGCGCGCTTTCCTTCAAGCCTATCCGTTTATCATATGTGAGCGTGTTGCTTGCTCCTCAAGACTAGGAACTCGCTTATTCCTTGTAATTATCCGATAGTGTATCAAACCTAAAATATATTCCTATATTTTAGGATTTTGTTGGATTTGCTTTGATCACAAGCTGGTATCGGATATGTTGCGTTTTTATAATAATCTGAAGACCAAAAATCAAGGAACGACTTTCATATTTCACGAGCTATATATATTGAAGAACTTAGACGTTTGAATGTTACGAAAACTCTTGTGAAGAAATATATATTTGTGTCTAGGGTTTTCAGGTGTATCGTGTGTATTTTTGTGTGCCTATCTTGTATCTCTTTGATACTTGCTTAGGACTGTGGTCTTGAGTTGTAAGGGTTTAAGTCTACTCCTAAGCTTTTAAGCACGGAGATAGGTTATTGTTTTGAAGTGTGACTTCATCGATTTCAAGGTTAGATCAATCACACTGGCTGTGTGGTTAAGAGGAGGAGAGATAGGTGTCTCTAATCTAGGTGGTCCTAGGTTGAAGAAAGCACGGGTAGAAACTAGGTGACGAAGTGTAAACGGGTCGTTTGCTGGAGACTTCTAACTAGTTTTATCATAGTGAATTCACTCCTGGATTGGTATCCCCCAGAGTAGGTCGTGTTATACGCCGAACTGGGTTAACAAACTCCTGCGTTCATTTAATTTCCAGTTACTTATTATATTGCATATTATTTACTTCGTTGTGCACATTGTAGTTGCATAGGTAGGCACATCCGGTACCCCATTGCTACGCCAGAATTTCAATTGGCATCAGAGCAGGCACCCTGTTCTGCTACTAGGGTGAGCTTCAGGGAACGATTCTGGTTGCTATGGAAAAGGAAGGAGGAGCTGTGAGTAGGCCACCTTTGTTGGATGGTACGAATTATGACTACTGGAAATCACGCATGGAAGCCTTCTTAAGGTCTGTGGACAGTAGGACATGGAAGTCTGTGGTTACTGGCTGGGAACATCCTACAGTTATAGATAAAGATAATGTCGTCTCTTTGAAACCTGAGGGAGAGTGGTCAAAGACTGAAGATGAACTTGCTCTTGGAAATCATAAAGCATTGAACGCATTATACAATGGTGTTGATAAGAATATGTTTAGACTGATAAAGAGATGCACTCAGGCTAAAGAAGCTTGGGAGATCTTGAGAACTACTCAGGAAGGGACAGCAAAAGTCAAGAACTCCAGACTTCAGATGCTGACTACGAACCTCAAAATGAAAGAAGATGAGACGGTACATGATTTCTATATGACTGTTTTAGATTTTGCTAACACCTTTGATTCTCTAGGCGAAAAACTTTCTGAAGAAAAGATGGTGAGAAAAATGCTGAGGTCTCTACCCAAGAGGTTTGACATGAAGGTCACATGTATAGAAGAGTTTAGGGACTTATCTGAAATAAGGCTGGATGATCTGGTTGGGTCCCTACAAACCTATGAACTTTCTGCTAATGAACGATCTGGAAGTAAAAACAAAAACATAGCCTTTGTCTCAAATGCTGATGCTGATGATGCACAAGATGAGGCAGATACTGATGAAAGCTTATCTGAAGCTATGGCTCTCCTAGGAAGACAATTCAATAAAGTACTAAGAAGAATGGACAGGAGAGGTAAACAGAATGTAAAGCAGACTGTGTCCCCCATTTCACTTGACATCAACAAGAATTCTAGTTTTCAAAAGAAACCTAAAGCTGAAGAAAAAGTGAGTCAAGTGAGAGGAGTGCAGTGTCATGAATGCAGTGGATATGGACACATCAGGTATGAATGCCCTAATTACTTGAAGAAGCAACAAAAGGGAATGACTGCTACATGGTCTGAGGATGAAGACTCAGAGGATGACACATCTGGTGAAACTGCAAAGCACATTACTGCCTTAACTGGACTGTGCAGCTCTGACACTGAATCAAATCATGGGGATGTATCTTATGAAGAATTGGCTGAATCCTATAGAGCTCTATGCAAGAGAAGTGAAGAAGTTTGTAGAAGCCAAGAAAATCAAAAAAGGCTTATCTTGGAACTACAGTCTGAAAAGAACAAGCACCTGGCTCAAATTTCTGAACTGAATAATGAGGTAACACAACTGAACTCCACACTTGAAAAGCTTAAAAAGGAAACTTCTATGAACAATGGCACTGTCGTTCTAGAAAGACTAATTAAATCGCAGGAAGAAGGAAACTGGGTAAAAGGTATTGGGTATGAATATGAGGATCTGAACAAGCCCAAGGAGTATGATCCCGAGCTGAAGTTTTTGCCTTCTGGTAGAAACAAAAGATCTCCAATGCTGAGACCAAGGCTGCCCCATGTTCAACCCCATCTGGGATTTAGAAATATGAGACCACAACCCTGGTTTTGTCATTATTGTGGAAGAAGAGGACATATAAGACCTTTTTGTTATAGACTATATGGGTTCCCAAAGAGAAGTCAGAAGGTAGTACCAGAGAAGGTAGAGATTAACCAAGAAAAAAAATGGAAGCCTAAAGGTAATGTTGCTGGCCTAATTGCTCATACATCTCTTCGAGCTACCTCTAGAGAAGACTGGTACTTTGACAGTGGCTGCTCCAGACATATGACTGGAATAGAGAAGTTTCTGGTGGATCTTAAGTCTTACTCCACTAGTTTTGTTACATTTGGTGATGGTGCTAAAGGTGAGATTAAAGGTATTGGAAGACTAGCTAATGTTGGTCAACCTGATCTTGATGATGTTCTTCTTGTGAAAGGGTTAACAGCTAATCTAATTAGCATAAGCCAACTCTGTGATCAAGGAATGAAGGTTAACTTTACCAAAGGTGAATGTCTAGTAACAAATGAAGAAGGTAAAGTGACTATGAAAGGAACAAGGTCAAAGGATAACTGTTATTTGTGGGTAGCTCCAGATGAAACTAACTTATCTTCTTGTCTGATAACTAAAGAAGATGAGGTTAATGTATGGCACAGGAAACTTGGTCATCTCAATCTTAAGAGCATGAAGAAGATTATCACTGAAGAAGCAGTCAGAGGAATGCCCAAATTAAAAATAGAAGAAGGGAAGATATGTGGTGAGTGTCAGGTTGGAAAGCAAATTAAGATGTCGCACCCTTCAGTGCCCCATCTAACCACATCCAGAGTTCTTGAACTACTGCACATGGACTTGATGGGTCCTATGCAAGTGGAAAGCCTAGGAGGAAAGAAATATGCCTTTGTGGTAGTTGACGATTACTCAAGATATACCTGGATTAGCTTTCTTAGAGAAAAATCTGATACCTTCCTTGTGTTCAAAGACCTGTGTGTTCAACTACAAAGAGAAAAGGATGAAGGTATTATTAGAATCAGAAGTGATCACGGGAGGGAGTTCGAAAATTCCAGCTTTGCTGATTTCTGTGCTTCAGAAGGTATTGGACATGAGTTCTCATCCCCCATTACACCTCAACAGAATGGTGTTGTGGAAAGGAAAAACAGGACCTTGCAGGAATGTGCCAGAGTAATGCTGCATGCTAAGAAACTACCTTATCATTTTTGGGCTGAAGCCATGAGTACTGCATGTTATATCCACAACAGAGTCACATTGAGAACTGGAACGTCAAATACTTTATATGAACTCTGGAAAGGAAGGAAGCCTACTGTAAAATATTTTCATATCTTTGGAAGTAAATGTTACATGCTTGCAGATAGAGAACCTAGAAGAAAATTGGACCCTAAAAGTGAAGAAGGAATCTTTCTAGGATATTCTACAAACAGTAGAGCGTTTAGAGTGTTTAACTCCAGAACTGGCACTGTGATGGAATCCATTAATGTCGTAATTGAAGACATCTATTCTGTCAGTGAAACTGATGCTGATCCTCATGCTGACTCTACTCCTGCCCCATCTGATGTTCTGGAAGAAGAAGTTTACATAGATAAGGTTGAAAAATCAGGAAGAGAGACTGATTTATACAATGCTCCAGTAAACAAAGGTCCCTCTGTTAGAGTTCAAAAGAATCATCCCACTGATTTGATAATTGGTAATCCTGATCAAGGAATTACTACTAGAAGATCACAGGATGTTGTGTCAAATGCATGCTTTGTGTCGAAGATTGAGCCAAAGAATGTTAAAGAAGCTTTGACTGATGAATTTTGGATTGAAGCTATGCAAGAGGAATTAAATCAATTCAAGAGATGCGAGGTATGGGATCTAGTACCAAGACCTACAGACACTAATATCATTGGTACCAAATGGGTGTATAAGAATAAATCTGATTCACAAGGAGTGGTTACAAGAAATAAAGCCAGGCTAGTGGCTCAGGGTTACACTCAGATAGAAGGAGTTGACTTTGAAGAGACATTTGCACCAGTAGCTCGCTTAGAATCTATAAGGTTACTCCTCGGTGTGGCATGCTTCTTAAAATTCAAGCTCTACCAAATGGATGTGAAAAGCGCTTTTCTAAATGGATACTTGAATGAAGATGTATATGTTGAACAGCCAAAAGGATTTGTTGATCCAAATCACCCTGATCATGTGTACAAGTTAAAAAAGGCATTATACGGTCTCAAGCAAGCACCTAGAGCTTGGTATGAGAGACTTACAGAATACTTAATAAAGCAAGGCTACAGAAAGGGAGGTAATGACAAAACCTTGTTTGTTAAGGCAGAAGAAAAGGAGCTGTTGATCGCTCAGATCTATGTAGATGACATCGTATTTGGAGGAATGTCTGACAGAATGGTGCAACATTTTGTACAACAAATGCAATCTGAGTTTGAAATGAGTATGGTTGGTGAGTTGACATTCTTTCTTGGGCTACAAGTGAAACAGATGGAAGACACTATTTTCATCTCTCAAAGCAAGTATGCTAAGAACATTGTGAAGAAGTTTGGTATGGAAAGTGCAAGTCACAAGAGAACTCCTGCTCCTACGCATTTAAAACTATCTAAAGATGAGAAGGGAGTAAAGGTTGACCAAAGTCTTTATAGGAGCATGATTGGAAGCCTGCTATATCTCACTGCAAGTAGACCAGATATCACATTTGCAGTTGGAGTATGTGCAAGATACCAGGCTGAACCTAAGGTAAGTCACCTCACTCAAGTCAAAAGAATTTTGAAATATGTGAGTGGTACTAGTGATTATGGAATGTTATATACACACAGTGATAATGCAATGTTAATTGGCTATTGTGATGCTGACTGGGCTGGAAGTGCAGATGACAGAAAAAGTACATCTGGTGGATGTTTCTTCTTAGGAAACAACTTAATATCCTGGTTTAGTAAGAAACAGAACCGCGTCTCACTATCTACAGCTGAAGCTGAGTATATTGCAGCCGGTAGTAGTTGTTCTCAGTTAGTTTGGATGAAACAAATGCTCAGTGAATATAATATTCATCAGGAAACTATGAAATTATACTGTGACAATATGAGTGCTATTAATATCTCCAAGAATCCAATCCAGCACAGCAGAACCAAGCATATTGATATCAGACACCATTTTATCAGAGAACTAGTTGAAGAAAAAATAGTGATGTTAGAACATGTTATCACAGGAGAACAACTGGCTGATATTTTTACGAAGGCGCTAGATCACAATCAATTTGAAAAACTTAGGGGCAAGTTGGGAATTTGTCTGTTTGAAAATTTGTAGCAATCAGTATACTGTGAGCGTGCAAAGAAACTAAACTCTTCATATTTTGTGCACGCTGATCAAGAAAAGGGAAGATTGAAGACTCCACTATCTTTTCACATTCCACTCATTAAACCACTCCACTTCTGTTCTGTTATTTCTCATTATCTTCCCTCATCGTTCAGATACACTGTTTTTGCGTTGTTACATTTTCTACTCTCTCCCCAAAATTTTCACAATCCAGTTTCAATCATGTCTGCCAATACAGAAATTTCTCCAGATGAACGTGAATCTGATCGTTCTATGACTCCTGAAACGATTGCATGCGACGAGTCTGCTCTGATTCATCAACAACGAACTGATGAAGCAAGCACAGTGAAGAAGATTAAATCCTCTAAACGAAGCAAGTCCTCTGCTTCTTCTAGTCAACCAAAGTCCAAGAAACACAAAAAGAAGAAGTCCTCGCATTCGTCTGGGTTGATTAAAGAGAAGAAAAGCAAGAAGAAGAAATCAGGTAAGAAACATGAGACAAATCGTGCGTTTTCAATGACTGATCTGTACCTCACACCAAATCCATTCAATCCTGATGATCCCGCAAATGTTGATAAGTCTGGTGAGTCTCCACTTGTTGCTGATGTTAATGCTAGGTCCAATTTGAATGAAGAAAGGTTGAAGAATCCCCAATCTACTGTTGTCTCTGCTTCCGAGAACCCTAACTCGGATAAGGAAGAAGAATCTCCACCTGTGAGTGATCGCGTGGAGAAAGGTTCTGTAGCTGTTGACGTGAGTCAAGAAAAAGTACTTGTGGAAACTGCTGTTGAAGAATTGGAAAAATCCCCATCAAGGGATAATGTGGCTGAAGATGTTGGAACCTTGGCAGGCTCATCTGGTGTGTTACCAAACAACACCACTGTTACTATTGATGAAGGATCCTGGACAGATGACGATCAAGATATTGATGAAGATCCTACTACTCCTGCTGAAAAGGATGGATCTGGTGATAGAGTTGAAGAAATTCAAGATGTTGATGTTGAAGAAGACTTGATTATCACCAATGAGAAGATTGTGCATTCTACCCCTGATCAAGGTGTTGCTGGAAGAACTAGGTTGAGATCTGGCCGTACACCTGCTCTTATTGATCCTCCAAGGACCAGAAGCAAAGGTTCTCGTCCTACTGAAAAACAAAAGCTGATTCAGAAAAGGAAGGAGATTAGTGCTAGTGAATCTGACTATGAGGTGGAAGAAGTTGCTGCCCCATCTGTTGGCACATCCAGAAAGAAGGCAAGGCGAGGAAGAATTCAGGATTCTGATCTAGATGCTCCACTTGACAATATCTCTTTCCACAACATCAGAAATGTCTCTCAGTGGAACTATGTGTACAACAGAAGGTTGGCCTTAGAACGGAGTTTAAACAAGGACATGCTGGATTGTGCTGAACTGATGGATCTCATCAGGTTTGCTGGGTTGGAAAAGACTGTGTGTGATCTTGGTAAGTGCTATGAGCTTTTGGTCAAGGAATTTTTGGTCAACATAGGACTAGATTGTGATGATCCCTTCAGTGCCGAATATCAAAAGGTGTTTGTTCGAGGTCTGTGTATTGATTTTTCCCCCTCCATCATCAACCAATTTCTGGGAAGAACTGATGATGTTGTGCCTGATTTAGAGGTGACTGAAAATGAAGTCTGTAGAACCATCACAGGGAATAGAGTTTTACAGTGGCCTAGAAAGGTAAAGCTTTCTACCACCAATCTTACTGTCAAGTATGCATTACTGAATAAGATTGCGTCTGCTAATTGGGTCCCTACTTCTCATAACTATTCTGTTGCTACTGGATTAGGTAAGATCATTTATGTTGTGGGCACTAAAACCCCTTTTAACTTTGGTTCATATATTTTTGAGCAAACATTGCTGCATGCAAAGTCTACTGCTACTAGGTTACCAATTGCTTTTCCTACTGTTCTCTGTGGAATTATGATTGATCAACATCCAAATATCCTTAGGAGCTCTGATATCCTCTGTAAAAGAGAGGCCCCTTTGACATTTGATTGTAGGCTGCTTGAAGGTCCCCATGAGGTGGACATTGCTGTCCCATCTGTCACCCCCTCTGGTGTGCCCATGTCAAGAAAGCAAATGATTGCTGATTTGCAGGACGTCAGTAAAGTCCTGGGTGATAAAAAGCTGAAGGTGGACAAGGTTATTGAGGCCTTGATGCTAGAAGAAAAGAGCACTGCTGCTCATACCTCACAAGCCACCATGGTGGATGCTGTTGTACAAGACTCTGACGAAAGTCTTGGTTTCTGATTGTGATACTCCTGCTGTGTTACTAGCTGATGCTCTGTTCAGAAGTTTTTTTTTCTCTTTTGCTTTATGGGCTATGCCCTGGATTTCTGATGCACCTCTGTGTGCTTTTGCCCTGTAATTCTGCACTCTACTACTCTGATGATTTTCTCCTGCTTATCTTTGCCAAATTTCATGACTAAAAAGGGGGAGTAAGTTTTGATAATTTTGATAATTTTGTTGTGTGTTTATGCATGCGGTAGAAATGATAGTTAACTTGGCTGAAGTTACATCTGTGTGTGTGAGTTATATATGCATACAGTAAGGGGGAGAAAAAGTTAGTATGTATGATTTGAGGGGGAGTATATGAGATGTTGCTGGTGATGTTGCCTCACCCTGGATACCATCCAGAGAGTCTGAATGGAGAATTTATTTTTCTCTATTTGACTGATGTTTATGTTAGTCTTATGTTGTGATAAATATGTGTTGTTGAAGACTTTGACACGAGAGTTTTTTTTAATCCACATTGAAGAAGTGTTTATATCTTGATGCTGTTGTGTCGTGAATAAACTTTTTCCGCTGTGCCAAAATCTGATGCTTGTTATAGAGTTTAATTCACTTGAAGCGTAGAAAGTTTTTTTTTGGTGTTCTATCCACATCTTGTGAAAATCTGCCTAATATTGTTTTTAGTCAAAATTTGCCAAAGGGGGAGTTTGTTAGGTTTTTGAAATTGGCAGTATTTTACAAAAACAACATTAAGTCAGATGTAGTGGTAGATGTGTCTACATTTGGACAACATTCAGATGTACGAATTAACGAAGAGTTTGTTACAAAGCTATCTGCGCGCGCTTTCCTTCAAGCCTATCCGTTTATCATATGTGAGCGTGTTGCTTGCTCCTCAAGACTAGGAACTCGCTTATTCCTTGTAATTATCCGATAGTGTATCAAACCTAAAATATATTCCTATATTTTAGGATTTTGTTGGATTTGCTTTGATCACAAGCTGGTATCGGATATGTTGCGTTTTTATAATAATCTGAAGACCAAAAATCAAGGAACGACTTTCATATTTCACGAGCTATATATATTGAAGAACTTAGACGTTTGAATGTTACGAAAACTCTTGTGAAGAAATATATATTTGTGTCTAGGGTTTTCAGGTGTA
The DNA here is from genome assembly GCA_951799995.1 of Trifolium subterraneum. Classification (NCBI taxonomy): domain Eukaryota; kingdom Viridiplantae; phylum Streptophyta; class Magnoliopsida; order Fabales; family Fabaceae; genus Trifolium; species Trifolium subterraneum. The sequence continues at coordinate 14,438,678 of OX637462.1, read as the reverse complement.
TCGTGTGTATTTTTGTGTGCCTATCTTGTATCTCTTTGATACTTGCTTAGGACTGTGGTCTTGAGTTGTAAGGGTTTAAGTCTACTCCTAAGCTTTTAAGCACGGAGATAGGTTATTGTTTTGAAGTGTGACTTCATCGATTTCAAGGTTAGATCAATCACACTGGCTGTGTGGTTAAGAGGAGGAGAGATAGGTGTCTCTAATCTAGGTGGTCCTAGGTTGAAGAAAGCACGGGTAGAAACTAGGTGACGAAGTGTAAACGGGTCGTTTGCTGGAGACTTCTAACTAGTTTTATCATAGTGAATTCACTCCTGGATTGGTATCCCCCAGAGTAGGTCGTGTTATACGCCGAACTGGGTTAACAAACTCCTGCGTTCATTTAATTTCCAGTTACTTATTATATTGCATATTATTTACTTCGTTGTGCACATTGTAGTTGCATAGGTAGGCACATCCGGTACCCCATTGCTACGCCAGAATTTCACATATGTTACAGGATTGGTTACCAACTAATATACAACACAAAATAGCGGCTATTCTTCCCCCTCACATAGAAAATGGATGTGACCAGTGATGTAGTGTGGGAGGCATCAACAATGGTTTTTCCATCAAAATCATGTACAAAAATTTATGTGGCCTACATAAGGAAGATGCTGACCCAACCTGGAGTAAAATGTGGAAACTGTTAGTTCCTGAACGAGTCAAAACGTTTATGTGGCTCGTTATACATAACAGGATCCTGACGCATGAGTTTAAAGCGAGAATGGGATTAGGGAATGCCGTGTGTTCTTATTGCAGCAGTACAGCGGAAACAATGATTCATGTGTTGAGGGATTGTTCAGTGGCAATGGAGTTTTGGAATAACATTGTGCCGTTAAATCAATGAGGAGAATTCTATATAAGAGAAGCGAAGCAGTGGTTAGAAAGCAATTTAAACAATACTGTTTTTAGTCATAACAATACGGCGTGGTGTATTTATTGGGCTACGGCGTGCTACTCACTATGGGCATGGAGAAACAAGGAGCTTCATGATGAGAATTTTCATCGCCCTGTCATGGCAGTACAACAGGTATGGAAGAGGGTAGAGGATTATAATGCCGCAGTTTGTAACAATCCAGAGATGATGGCTAGAGATAGAGAGCTGCGAATGGTTAGTTGGAATTATCCAAAAACTTCCTTTGTAAGTTTAAACACAGATGGAGCTAGCAAGGAGCATCATTTATCAGGATGTGGTGGAGTTGTTAGGGGGAATCAAGGAGAATGGACCGGTGGTTTTGCAAAGGGTGTGGGAAGATGTAGCGCGTTCGTAGCCGAATTATGGGGAGTCTTGTAAGGTTTACGCTATGCGAGGAGTTTGAGCTTCAAAAAAATTGAACTTAACATTGATTCTGAAGCCGTCGTGAAAACTATAACAACAGGTCGGTCACAAAGTATTGCAGGTAGCACAATAGCAGAACAAATCTTCAAAATGTTGGCGTTGGACTGGGAAGTGGAAGTTAGTCACACCTATAGAGAAGCAAATAAATGCGCGGATGCTCTTGCCAATTTTGCTTGTAATAATAGTTTTGATATTCAATTTTTTGATTCTTGTCCAGCTTTCATTAGAGAGCTTTTTGAAGCGGATAATCTGGGTATCTCTTACCCCAGATTAGTTCCGATGTTATCGTTTCTTCCCGGGCTTTTGCCCTCTTGAATATAAAAAAAGAAAAAAGAATAAAGAGCATGAATAATAAAAGTTAAGTTAGTAAGTTAGTATCAATAATGAAGGACTTATCAGAAGCAACGAAATTTTAAAATTAAATCGATTTCCTTTCCTTGGATCATTACGAAAGAGGAATGAATCAATGCTAGTATTGTTACCTTACGAACTGTGGAAGAAACGTTTCGATCACAAGCTGAGCAATGTAGCAAAACCTCTACTCGTCCACACGAACGGTTCTCCTCTGGTTCCCGGTGCTAGCGAAGTGATCAGAGGTTACCTGAGAAAGAAAGAATTAGCAACCTTTCAAAAAGGATGAGCAGCCTTCTTTCATGAAGAAAGAGTGCAGCTTGTTGTGCTTGTTGTTTCAACAATTGAACCACAACTGAACCAACCATGACTTTGGCATAAGGGTTATATTTATAGAACTGCTTGTGTATGCAACAAGTCAAGTGGTTAGCAATGGGCTTCCTTAAGCCCGTTAGCCTTTGCTAACTAATTAGCAATTTTACTAACTGCACCCCATTCATAAGTCTTACTTATGTTTCTCCTTTTGACCGTTCTATTGTGTGTGACCCTATAGGATTCTGATACGTTGGCAATAATATTTAATATTATAAACAGTGAGCGGTATCTAGCAATACATCACTGCTACCAAAGTGACAAGAATGTAAGGTGATCAAATGAAACCTTTCCATGATAATGTATGTGTGTACAATTTACTCCTTTGTCCTCATATCTAAATTGAACACAAGGCATAGATAGTGTCATCCTTGTATCGTTCAATATTTATGTTTCTTGATCCCAAAACATACTGAGTAACGAATAAGTCCAATATCTCATATTGACTTAATTCGGCATGGCCATGCAATTTTTCAGTCATGTTTCATCAAGAGGCCTAAAGATATTTCTCCTGTTATGTAGGAGGGACAAATCCCATCTAGGACACTCATGTCCCTCAGCATGATTCTTCAAATGCCCATAAACCGACGTTATGATTATCCAGTTACGGATAACGTTTGAACGACAATAAAACATTTGAGTCCACATCTAGGGATCATAGTGGTTTCAGGTCTAAGAGTGATATACACTATTATCACTATGAGAGTATTTTATGACACTTTCATAACATACTATGTAGTACTCTCATGGCGGGTCAATCCAATATAAATATTACTCTTAATATTTATATCTATGTATAGACTTAATATCTCATATCCATGACCGGTGAGATGTGGTCATCAGTCTACATACATAATAGTCTCCACGCTTTATTATTATCCCAATTCATATTAAAGCTTGACTACGGATACTTTAAGAATAGTGTTCTTAAGTTAATGTAATCTCACGATTAAGTCTCACTTAATGTTTCATTACATGAACAATCTATTCTAGGGACTTTATTATTTTGGAAAACAAACATAATAAAGAAATGCCTTATTATATATATTTAATATATATAAATCATGTCACAATACAAAAGCAAATGCTATCAAATAGATTGGCTTTTAGGGCTTACTCCAACAAATAATTAGACATAATGAGCATAAATAAAAATATTAGATTAGTGAGCATAAATTAAAGCCAAAATAAACACACATATAATCATGAGATAAATAAATAATAAAAAATGAAAAGAACCTCAAATAAGTGCTTATTTTGGATTTAATAGCTCATTGAAGCACATTCCATAAGCACTTTTATCATAGGTTAAAAATAAAAATAAAAAAATAAAATAAAACAGAAAGGGTGCAAATATCAAATCAAAAGAAAAGGGGGTGCAAAAAGCAACTCTGGGGTTCTGGCCCAACTGGGGGGCCCAGCCCAAAGAGGGTGTTTGAAGCAATTAAACAAAACTGAATCAGAGCCGTCTGATTGATCAGACAACTCTGATTTAATCACAGAGGTAATGAATCAGGGACATTAGATCTGATTAGAAGGACAAAGGCGCGCAGATGCACCGTAAGGACGTGCACCTGCGCGCACAGGATCAGAAAAAGGGTATAAATACAAAAAACCTTAGAAATTAAACAGAAATCATAAACAATCCTCTCTCTTCTTCACTCGCCGCCGCTATGTTCTCTTCTTCTCTCTCAAACCTCTTTCTCGGTTTCTCTAAACTAAACCTCACTCAAAAAAAAAACAAACATCAAACCCATATCTAGATTTGAAATAGATAACATCATACACCCAGAATCCGGATCGGAAAAAAAGAAAACGAAAACAACCTTTGGTTTTTTAACTGATTCCGTTCCTTCTTCTCTCGTCTTCTATTATTTCGTTTTTGTTTCGGTTTTGTTCTTGATCTGGAGATAATGGATGATGGTTGTTTATGTGTTTTTCGGTTTTGGACTTGGATGAAAGTGATGATGATTTGATTCTGTTCGATTTGGTTTGATGAGTTTTGGTTATTTGATTCTGTTTCGGTTTTGAGGATTTGTGAGGATGAAGGTTGATGATGATTCTTGGTTCGTTTTTGATCTGGTTATTTGATTTTCTTTTTGTTCTGTTTTGGATTTTTTTGATCTGGAAAAAGGAAGAAAAATTTGATGGTTTCTGTTTCTGTTTTTGATTTTAATTCAGAAGAAGATGAAATTTTTTCTTCCTCTGTTATTGATTTGCGGCTGAGTGAATATTTTGCTCTCCCTGGAAACTGTGCATTAAATGCAGTATTAATACTGTGTCAGAGCTAGGGTTTGGCAGATGAAAATTTTCCCTTTTGGACAAAATTGCCCTTTTGGGCTTGGATGAGGACAAAAATCACTATCTGGACTCTTTTAAAAAAACTGACAAAAAACACCAAAAAAGGAAAAAACGAAAATAGAAATAAAAATTGAAATAATAATATACACATAATAAAAAAACCAAATTAAATAAATAATAAAAAAAAATAAAAAATAAAGAAATAAAAATAATAATAATAAAAAGAAAATAAAAACAAAACCAAACAAAATGAGGTATTTTAAAATACCTCTCTGCCGAAATTTCGTCAGAAACGAACTAAGAAAATCCGTCTTAAAAAGACATATAAAAGCGATCGGTCAAAAAATGGGGTATGACAGATGCCCCTATTTAAGTTTCTTCCATCGGAGATAAAAAGAAAAAGATGATTTTTGATGATGTTTTTGTTTTAGTTCGACGGTGGAAGAGACTTAAATACAGAGTACACCATTTTTTGACCGGACTAAACTATAAAATGCTATGATCTGATATTATGAGTGTTATGCTTATGAGTGTTATGTTGACAAGTGTTTGAATGTAATGAAGATTATTTGACAAAAGTAATGAAGACAGAAAGCGATAAAGTCCTGTATGCGGACAGAAAGCAGTAAAGTCCTGTGTGCGGACAGAAGTAAAGATAGAAAGCAATAAAGTCCTGTGTGCGGACAGAAGTAAAGACAGTGTCTACCAACATTGTGGGATGGTAAGGACAAGTAAAGGCAGTGTCTACCAACATTGTGGCATGGTAAGGATACAACGAGGTAATAAATTGTCTGCTGTCATTGTGGGAGAGCGAGACATGACAAGAATATGTATTTGTCTGGACCAGACACACTGGAGATGACTTCTTTTGGGGAAATTAACCACAAGTTTGCAGTTGATTGTTTGCAAAACCTGCTACTTGAAATATGTTTGATGGAGACATCTCCTGACCAGACTCACTGGGGATGACTCTTTTTTATGATGTATGATTGATGGAGACACCTCTGGACCAGATACACTAGGGATGACTCTTTTCTGTGATGTATTGAAGCAAGACACATGATGGTCAATGCAATATGTGTGAATGATTTTGTGTGTATGTTTCATATGAATGTATGTATGTATGTATGTATTTGTATGTATGTATGTATGTATATGTATGTATGTATGTATGTATGTATGTATGTATGTATGTATGTATGATTGTATGTATGTGTGAATGTATGTTATGAAACTTGTATTCGTATGATTGAATGATATTTGTACATGACTGGATGAGACAAAAGTATGATCAGGTAAGATGAGCATTGGGCCGACGTATCCGTACAACTACTCAATAGTTCTCCACTGGGGACAACACCCTTATAGGTGAAATAAATCAGATCCTCGGGGTAAAAACCCGGTATGGTATGTCAATTCGTGGTAAGAATGATTGCTTCTTGGGGTAAAGCCCGTCGGTCAGAGGTTTGGCAGAAGTCGCCATTTTGTATACTGAAACCGAATATTTTCTCATGGTCTTGTTTTGACAGTCATGCTTTTGCTTCTTTTTGTATTTTTTGGAATCCCTAACTTTTTCCTGGATCGCCCTTTCGGGTTTTCAACCCACCGGGAATATATTTCTTTTTTGTTTGCCCCTAATTTTTTCCTGGACCGCCCTTTCGGGTTTTCAGTCCACCGGGACACTCCTTTTTGCCTAAGCCGCCTTTTCAGGTTTTCGACTTAGCGAGCTGTTCTTTTTTTCTTTTTTCTTTTTTTTTTTTTGATAGAAAAAATCAAGATTGATATGCTAATATGCAAACTTCTCAAAGAGATGCCATTTGCTGCTGATATGCAAACTTCTCAAAGAGATGCCATTTGCTGTTGAATGAGCCTCCCAAAACGGGTCTCAGCTTCTCCTTTCACTAGGGAAAAGAAAATCACACAAGCTTCTTAATGATGACCACTTGCTGGAGATTACCAGAGAACAGTCAAGTTCAATATTCAATTGAGGAGTGTTGGACCACATGCTCAGCATATTATAGTAACACACATGTCCATAAGAACCCAAAATATCAACTCGACGATTATTGGCTCAAGGAGGAAGAAACATAACAACTATCTTGGCAGATCTGGGTTGCCCCTGGAAACCACTTCAGGTGCCCCAAGTGAGTGAAACCTTGGCTTTGAATCTTTGAAGTGTATGCCCCTAGATGTAAAGATTTGCCCCTGATTGGAAGGTTCCTGAGGTAACTTGCCCCAAGTTAGGAGCGTTTTGAGTTGATTCGCTCTTGATTAGACCATTTGATTGAATATCCTTGATACCAAATATAAATTTGCAAACAAAATTGTTTCTTTTGAAAAAAATTTCTGATGTAATGTACATGAAAGTTTTGGAATCGAACTTTTTATAGAAAACACATGTGGTGTGTGTAAAAGATTGTTACTCAACAAACAGGTGGAGTCAGTTTTAACAATAATTTTGCTGATTATGCTTTCAAAGTAAATCTAGCTTCAATTAGGTCTTTTGAGGGTTATAACGTGGCCTGGTTCATGGTTTTGAAAAGAAAAGATTATTAGGCTCATAATTCTGTTTTAACCCACCCACTCTTCTTTGATGTCCTTCATTCCTACATTCAATAATTCATCAGACATGCTTTGGTTGACAAGAGGATTTCTTTTGACAATGATGTTTGAGGTTGTCGCTTTGGTCGAAGCTTTGATGAGATTCTTGAAGTGACAATCACTTTTTTCATTCACAAGCTTGTTTTCAACATTTTTGCTCATGATCCCTTATTTTTGCATGGACCAATTCTTTTGGATTTTATGGACCATCGGGATGCCCTGAATTTTGCCTAAGTCTTTTTACCTAGCGGGCTTTTTGTTGTTGTTTTTTTTTTTGTTTTTTTGTTTTGGTGTAGGACAATTGTGACTGCCACATGCTATTGTGAGTTTTGTCTACTCATGACTTCCTCTATCTCAGCAAGTTTATCCTCTTGTATTGGGATGTATCATTGAATTAATTGAAAGACAACCCTGCCCCGGGTCAAGATTAAGGGTTTTTTTTTATAGAAAAAACACCAACTTCTGGCTCAAAGGGGTTGACTACGGATTATCTCCTTATTTCTCCGGTGCTTGGGAAGTGAAACAATGCCTTACATCATCAACCGGGTCTTACTAATGAAAGCATATATCAGCACATATCAACAATTTTAAACATTTAGTTTACATCATCCTCCCCTCAAGTTTGTAAACAAGAAAAGTGAAATAGAAAAACATTGTCATTTATGATGGCCCGAGAAAAGAGTGAATACGAATGGATGGATTCCAAAATATGCATGCTCATTGTTTAGAAATTTTAATTTAAAAGATACAACTTTAAAATGTAAATAAATGGTTGGCAAGAAAGAAATTGAAATTGGAACATAAAAGGCCTAGTGATCCTAGGGACAATCTTCTTGATAATCTTGAAAATGACGGAGGACCCATGATTAGGCTGAGGATGAACTTTGAACATTAGGGTTCTCATCCTTGAAAGATAGCACCTTGTTGCGGATTAAATCCTGAACAGCATTCTTGAGAGGATAGCAACGTTCTACATCATGGCCAGGGGCCCCTTGATGGAAGACACAAGTTAGATCACTGCGGTACCAGGGAGGTAGTACTGCTGGCACAGGGGGAGGTGGCCTTGTTTGGACAAATTTTTTAGCAAGTAAGGCGGGGAGTAGGTCGACATATTTCATGGGTATGGGGTCAAATGGAGGATTTCTCTGGGTGCGGTTATGATTGAATGATTGTTGGGAAGATGGTGGGTGACTTTGTGGTTGTTGTGGGTATGGTTGTTGTGGAGATGTTCGTTGGAGATATGCTGGTTGATGAGATTGTGGGTATTGTGGTGGTGGTGTTATGGCTGCAATATGTTGATAAGTTGGGTTTCTCGAATGAGGTCCTCCTTGAACCACCATGCCAACTTCAGATTCTTTCTTCTCTGAAAAGTTGCTGCCATATCTCTTGGCAGTATTAGTCGGAGCTTTCTCTCTTGTCAACCGTCCCTGACAGACTCCTTCTTCTAAGCACATTCCCATTTCCACCATTTCGGTGAAGCTTCTTGATACAACACCAACCATTTTCTCATAGAAGAATGGGCTCAGAGTATGCAAAAATAACTTACACAATTCTTTCTCTTCCATTGGAAGACGAATCTGAGCAGCAAGCTCCCTCCATCTTTGAGCATACTCCTTAAAAGATTCCCTCTCTTTTTGTGCCAAGGCCCGTAACTCATCCCTATCAGGGGCCAGATATGAATTGTAGTTGTACTGTCTGATGAAAACACTAGCCAAATCACTAAAGGAACTGACGTTAGCCTTGTCAAGATCCATGTACCACCTCAAAGCCGCGCCTGTCAGACTGTCCTGAAAGTAATGGATCAACAACTTATCATTACTGGTTTGAGTTGACATTTTTCTGGCATACATTATCAGGTGAGCCTTGGGGCAAGTACTCCCCTTATACCTCTCAAAATCCGGAACTTTAAACTTATGAGGGACCACAACATCAGGGACCAAGCATAGTTCACGAGCATCCTGGCCGAACAAGTCTTTCCCCCTAAGAGCCCTCATTTCCCTCTGTATCTCGTCATACTTGATCTGTAAGTCATCCACCCTGTCATAACCTCCCACACTTTCAACATGAAAGATGGGCATCTGATTTTGCTGGATAGTGTGAACCAATGGTGCAGTCACAGTTGCTGTAACCTGAGGAAGTGTATTGCCAAGCTGAGGAATTGGCACTGTCGGTTGGATATGAGGGATTTCAGATATTACAGGACGTGATTCCTCCCCAAGAAAACCAACTGGCACGCCCCATGGGTAACCTTCGGGCATAACAAACTGAGGAGCGCTAAGAGGTGCAGATGAAACAAGAGGAGGTACAAGAGCATTACTAGGCTGAGGAACTGGTGCTGACACCTAATTCTGGGCAGCCATCAAAGAAGCCACCATGCCAGTCAATTTCTCGATTTCTGTTCGCATGGTTGTCATCTGTTCATGGAGCATATGGTTCTCTTCCTCAAAACTATTCATCTTGCTCTTCAACTTAGACCGAGTATTGTAGACACGGGTTGCTTTGTACCGAATACGCCGGGCCACTTTGTTTGACTGAGGTAGAGAGAAGAGGAAAAAAAATGAGACTCGAGTTTGGAAACTTATGAATGCAGTATGATGTATGATGTGTTTATGCTAAAATATGCAATGTTTTTTTATCGAAGGACTTATCCCAAATTGGTTGTAAACATTTAGATATAGATTTTGTAAGGAGAAAAGGAGAAGAAAAGAGAAAAATTTATTATGTGTCATTTGAAATGAATGTTCTCTACAATGTTTACAAAAATTTTGTGAAATTCTGGCGTAGCAATGGGGTACTGGATGTGCCTACCTTTGCAACTACAATGTGCACAACGAAGTAAATAATATGCAATATAATAAGTAACTGGAAATTAAATGAACGCAGGAGTTTGTTAACCCAGTTCGGCGTATAACACGACCTACTCTGGGGGATACCAATCCAGGAGTGAATTCACTATGATAAAACTAGTTAGAAGTCTCCAGCAAACGACCCGTTTACACTTCGTCACCTAGTTTCTACCCGTGCTTTCTTCAACCTAGGACCACCTAGATTAGAGACACCTATCTCTCCTCCTCTTAACCACACAACCAGTGTGATTGATCTAACCTTGAAAACAATGAAGTCACACTTCAAAACAACAACCTATCTCCGTGCTTAAAAGCTTAGGAGTAGACTAAAACCCTTACAACTCAAGATCACAGTCCTAAGCAAGTATCAAAGAGATACAAGATAGGCGCACAAAAATACACACGATACACCTGAAAACCCTAGACACAAATATATATTTCTTCACAAGAGTTTTCGTAACATTCAAACGTCTTTTGTCTTCAATATATATAGCTTGTGGAAAATTAATCGTTCCTTGATTTTTGGTCTTCAGAATATTATTAAAATTATAGCATATCCGATACTAGCTTGTGGATTAAGCAAATCCAACAAAATCCTAAAATATAGGAATATATTTTAGGTTTGATACACTATCGGATATATACACAAAAGAGGCGAGTTCCATGTCTTGAGGAACAACCAACACGCAAATATATAATGAACAGATAGGCTTGAAGAAACACACGCGCAGATAGCCTTGTAACAAACTCTTCGCTAATTCGTACTTCCGAATGTTGTTCCAAATGTAGACACATCTAACACTACATCTGACTTAATGTTGTTTTTGTAAAATACTGCCAATTTCAAAAAACCTAACAAACTCCCCCTTTGGCAAATTTTGACTAAAAACAATATTAGGCAGATTTTCACAAGATGTGGATAGAACACCAAAAAAAAATACCTTCTACGCTTCAAGTGAATTAAACTCTATAACAAGCATCAGATTTTGGCACAGCGGAATGAGTTTATTCACAACACAACAGCATCAAGATATAAACACTTCTTCAATGTGGATTCATAAAAAAAACTCTCATGTCAAAGTCTTCAACAACACATATTTATCACAACAGAAGACTAACATAAACATCAGTCAAATAGAGAGAAATAAATTCTCCATTCAGACTCTCTGGATGGTATCCAGGGTGAGGCAACATAACCAGCAACATCTCATATACTCCCCCTCAAATCATACATACTAAATTTTTCTCCCCCTTACTGTATGCATATATAACTCACACACACAGATGTAACTTCAGCCAAGTCAACTATCATTTCTACCGCATGCATAAACACACAACAAAATTATCAAAACTTACTCCCCCTTTTTACTCATGAAATTTGGCAAAGATAAGCAGGAGAAAATCATCAGAGTAGTAGTGTGCAGATATTACAGGGCAAAAGCACACAGAGGTGCATCAGAAATCCAGGGCATAGCCCATAAAGCAAAAGAAAAGAAGAAAAAAAACTTCGGAACAGAACATCAGCTAGTGCTCTTTTCTTCTAGCATCAAGGCCTCAATAACCTTGTCCACCTTCAGCTTTTTGTCACCCAGGACTTTACTGACGTCCTGCAAATCAGCAAGCATTTGCTTTCTTGACATTGGCACACCAGAGTGGGTGACAGATGGGACAGCAATGTCCACCTCATAGGGACCTTCAAGCAGCCTACAATCAAATGTCAAAGGGGCCTCTCTTTTACAGAGGATATCAGAGCTCCTAAGGATATTTGGATGTTGATCAATCATAATTCCACAGAGAACAGTAGGAAAAGTAATTGGTAACCTAGTAGCAGTAGACTTTGCATGCAGCAATGTTTGCTCAAAAATATATGAACCAAAGTTAAAAGGGGTTTTAGTGCCCACAACATAAATGATCTTACCTAATCCAGTAGCCACAGAGTAGTTATGAGAAGTAGGGACCCAATTAGCAGACGCAATCTTATTCAGTAATGCATACTTGACAGTAAGATTGGTGGTAGAAAGCTTTACCTTTCTTGGCCACTGTAAAACTCTATTCCCTGTGATGGTTCTACAGACCTCATTCTCAGTCACCTCTAAATCAGGCACAGCATCATCACTTCTTCCCAGAAATTGGTTGATGATGGAGGGGGAAAAATCAATACACAGACCTCGAACAAACACCTTTTGATATTCGGCACTGAAGGGATCATCACAATCTAGTCCTATGTTGACCAAAAATTCCTTGACCAAAAGCTCATAGCACTTACCAAGATCACACACAGTCTTTTCCAACCCAGCAAACCTGATGAGATCCATCAGTTTAGCACAATCCAGCATGTCCTTGTTTAAACTCCGTTCTAAGGCTAACCTTCTATTATACACATAGTTCCACTGAGAGACATTTCTGATGTTCTGGAATGAAATGTTGTCAAGGGGAGCATCTAGATCAGAATCCTGAATTCTTCCTCTCCTTGCCTTCTTTCTGGATGTGCCAACAGATGGGGCAGCAATCTCTTCCACCTCATAGTCAGATTCACTAGCACTAATCTCCTTCCTTTTCTGAATCAGCTTTTTCTTTTCAGTAGGACGAGAACCTTTGCTTCTGGTCCTTGGAGGATCAAGAAGAACAGGTGTACGACCAGATCTCAGCCTAGTTCTTCCAGCAACACCTTGATCAGGGGTAGAATGCACAATCTTCTCATTGGTGATAATCAAGTCTTCTTCAACATCAACATCTTGAATTTCTTCAACTCTATCACCAGATCCATCTTTTTCAGCAGGAGTAGTAGGATCTTCATCAACATCATGATCATCATCTGTCCAGGATCCTTCATCAACAGTAACAGTGGTGTTGTTTGGTAACACACCAGATGGGCCTGCCAAGGTTCCAACATCTTCAGCCACATTATCCCTTGAAGGGGATTTTTCCAATTCTTCAACAGCAGTTTCCAAGAGTACTTTTTCTTGACTCACGTCAACAGCTACAGTACCTTTCTCCACACGATCATTCACAGGTGGTGATTCTTCTTCCTTATCCGAGTTAGGGTTTTCGGAATCAGAGACAACAGTAGATTGGGGATTCTTCAACCTTTCTTTATTCAAATTGGAACTTGCAATAACATCAGCGACAACCGGAGACACAACAGACTTATCAACATTAGAGGAATCATCGGGATTGAATGGATTTGGTGTGAGGTACAGATCAGTCATCGAAAATGAGCGATTTGTCTCATGTTTCTTCCCTGATTTCTTCTTCTTGCTTTTCTTCTCTTTAATCAACCCAGACGAATGTGAAGACTTCTTCTTTTTGTGTTTCTTGGACTTTGGTTGACTAGAAGCAGAGGACTTGCTTCGTTTAGAGGATTTGACCTTCTTCACTGTGCTTGCTTCATCAGTTTGTTGTTGAGGAATCAGAGCAGATTCGTTACATGCAATCGTCTCTGGAGTCATGGAACGATCAGATGCACGTTCGTCTGGAGAGATTTCTGTATTGGCAGACATGATTGAAACTGAATTGTGAAAGTTTTGGAGAGAGAGTAGAAGGTGTAACAATGCAAGAACAGTGTATCTGTATAATGAGAGAAGATACTGAGTAATAACAGAACAACAGAAGTGGAATGGTTTAATGTGTGGAATGTGAATAGATAGTGGAGTCTTCAATCTTCCCTTTTCTTGATCAGCGTGCACAAAATATGAAGAGTTTAGTTTCTTTGCACGCTCACAGTATACTGATTGCTACAAATTTTCAAACAGACAAATTCCCAACTTGCCCCTAAGTTTTTCAAATTGATTATGATCTAGCGCCTTCGTAAAAATATCAGCCAGTTGTTCACCTGTGATAACATGTTCTAACATCACTATTTTTTCTTCAACTAGTTCTCTGATAAAATGGTGTCTGATATCAATATGCTTGGTTCTACTGTGCTGGATTGGATTCTTGGAGATATTAATAGCACTCATATTGTCACAGTATAATTTCATAGTTTCCTGATGAATATTATATTCACTGAGCATTTGTTTCATCCAAACTAACTGAGAACAACTACTACCGGCTGCAATATACTCAGCTTCAGCTGTAGATAGTGAGACGCAGTTCTGTTTCTTACTAAACCAGGATATTAAGTTGTTTCCTAAGAAGAAACATCCACCAGATGTACTTTTTCTGTCATCTGCACTCCTAGCCCAGTCAGCATCACAATAGCCAATTAACATTCCATAATCACTAGTACCACTCACATATTTCAAAATTCTTTTGACTTGAGTGAGGTGACTTACCTTAGGTTCAGCCTGGTATCTTGCACATACTCCAACTGCAAATGTGATATCTGGTCTACTTGCAGTGAGATATAGCAGGCTTCCAATCATGCTCCTATAAAGACTTTGGTCAACCTTTACTCCCTTCTCATCTTTAGATAGTTTTAAATGCGTAGGAGCAGGAGTTCTCTTGTGACTTGCACTTTCCATACCAAACTTCTTCACAATGTTCTTAGCATACTTGCTTTGAGAGATGAAAATAGTGTCTTCCATCTGTTTCACTTGTAGCCCAAGAAAGAATGTCAACTCACCAACCATACTCATTTCAAACTCAGATTGCATTTGTTGTACAAAATGTTGCACCATTCTGTCAGACATTCCTCCAAACACGATATCATCTACATAGATCTGAGCGATCAACAGCTCCTTTTCTTCTGCCTTAACAAACAAGGTTTTATCATTACCTCCCTTCCTGTAGCCTTGCTTTATTAAGTATTCTGTAATTCTCTCATACCAAGCTCTAGGTGCTTGCTTGAGACCGTATAATGCCTTCTTTAACTTGTACACATGATCAGGGTGATTTGGATCAACAAATCCTTTTGGCTGTTCAACATATACATCTTCATTCAAGTATCCATTTAGAAAAGCGCTTTTCACATCCATTTGGTAGAGCTTGAATTTTAAGAAGCATGCCACACCGAGGAGTAACCTTATAGATTCTAAGCGAGCTACTGGTGCAAATGTCTCTTCAAAGTCAACACCTTCTATCTGAGTATAACCCTGAGCCACCAGCCTGGCTTTATTTCTTGTAACCACTCCTTGTGAATCAGATTTATTTTTATACACCCATTTGGTACCAATGATATTAGTGTCTGTAGGTCTTGGTACTAGATCCCATACCTCACATCTCTTGAATTGATTTAATTCCTCTTGCATAGCTTCAATCCAAAATTCATCAGTCAAAGCTTCTTTAACATTCTTTGGCTCAATCTTCGACACGAAGCATGCATTTGACACAACATCCTGTGATCTTCTAGTAGTAATTCCTTGATCAGGATTACCAATTATCAAATCAGTGGGATGATTCTTTTGAACTCTAACAGAAGGACCTTTGTTCACTGGAGCATTGTATAAATCAGTCTCTCTTCCTGATTTTTCAACTTTATCTATGTAAACTTCTTCTTCCAGAACATCAGATGGGGCAGGAGTAGAGTCAGCATGAGGATCAGCATCAGTTTCACTGACAGAATAGATGTCTTCAATTACGACATTAATAGATTCCATCACAGTGCTAGTTCTGGAGTTAAACACTCTAAAAGCTCTACTGTTTGTAGACTATCCTAGAAAAATTCCTTCTTCACTTTTAGGGTCCAATTTTCTTCTAGGTTCTCTATCTGCAAGAATGTAACATTTACTTCCAAAGATATGAAAATATTTTACAGTAGGCTTCCTTCCTTTCCAAAGTTCATATAAAGTATTTGACGTTCCAGTTCTCAATGTGACTCTGTTGTGGATATAACATGCAGTACTCATGGCTTCAGCCCAAAAATGATAAGGTAGTTTCTTAGCATGCAGCATTACTCTGGCACATTCCTGCAAAGTCCTGTTTTTCCTTTCCACAACACCATTCTGTTGAGGTGTAATGGGGGATGAGAACTCATGTCCAATACCTTCTGAAGCACAGAAATCAGCAAAGCTGGAATTTTCGAACTCCCTCCCGTGATCACTTCTGATTCTAATAATACCTTCATCCTTTTCTCTTTGTAGTTGAACACACAAGTCTTTGAACACAAGGAAGGTATCAGATTTTTCTCTAAGAAAGCTAATCCAGGTATATCTTGAGTAATCGTCCACTACCACAAAGGCATATTTCTTTCCTCCTAGACTTTCCACTTGCATAGGACCCATCAAGTCCATGTGCAGTAGTTCAAGAACTCTGGATGTGGTTAAATGGGGCACTGAAGGGTGCGACATCTTAATTTGCTTTCCAACCTGACACTCACCACATATCTTCCCTTCTTCTATCTTTAATTTGGGCATTCCTCTGACAGCTTCTTCAGTGATAATCTTCTTCATCCTCTTAAGATTGAGATGACCAAGTTTCCTGTGCCATACATTAACCTCATCTTCTTTAGTTATCAGACAAGAAGATAAGTTAGTTTCATCTGGAGCTACCCACAAATAACAGTTATCCTTTGACCTTGTTCCTTTCATAGTCACTTTACCTTCTTCATTTGTTACTAGACATTCACCTTTGGTAAAGTTAACCTTCATTCCTTGATCACAGAGTTGGCTTATGCTGATTAGATTAGCTGTTAACCCTTTCACAAGAAGAACATCATCAAGATCAGGTTGACCAACATTAGCTAGTCTTCCAATACCTTTAATCTCACCTTTAGCACCATCACCGAATGTAACAAAACTAGTGGAGTAAGACTTAAGATCCACCAGAAACTTCTCTATTCCAGTCATATGTCTGGAGCAGCCACTGTCAAAGTACCAGTCTTCTCTAGAGGTAGCTCGAAGAGATGTATGAGCAATTAGGCCAGCAACATTACCTTTAGGCTTCCATTCTTTTGCTTGGTTAATCTCTACCTTCTCTGGTACTACCTTCTGGCTTCTCTTTGGGAACCCATATAATCTATAACAAAAAGGTCTTATATGTCCTCTTCTTCCACAATAATGACAAAACCAGGGTTGTGGTCTCATATTTCTAAATCCCAGATGGGGTTGAACATGGGGCAGCCTTGGTTTCAGCATTGGAGATCTTTTGTTTCTACCAGAAGGCAAAAAGTTCAGCTCGGGATCATACTCCTTGGGCTTGTTCAGATCCTCATATTCATACCCAATACCTTTTACCCAGTTTCCTTCTTCCTGCGATTTAATTAGTCTTTCTAGAACGACAGTGCCATTGTTCATAGAAGTTTCTTTTTTAAGCTTTTCAAGTGTGGAGTTCAGTTGTGTTACCTCATTATTCAGTTCAGAAATCTGAGCCAGGTGCTTGTTCTTTTCAGACTGTAGTTCCAAGATAAGCCTTTTTTGATTTTCTTGGCTTCTACAAACTTCTTCACTTCTCTTGCATAGAGCTCTATAGGATTCAGCCAATTCTTCATAAGATACATCCCCATGATTTGATTCAGTGTCAGAGCTGCACAGTCCAGTTAAGGCAGTAATGTGCTTTGCAGTTTCACCAGATGTGTCATCCTCTGAGTCTTCATCCTCAGACCATGTAGCAGTCATTCCCTTTTGTTGCTTCTTCAAGTAATTAGGGCATTCATACCTGATGTGTCCATATCCACTGCATTCATGACACTGCACTCCTCTCACTTGACTCACTTTTTCTTCAGCTTTAGGTTTCTTTTGAAAACTAGAATTCTTGTTGATGTCGAGTGAAATGGGGGACACAGTCTGCTTTATATTCTGTTTACCTCTCCTGTCCATTCTTCTTAGTACTTTATTGAATTGTCTTCCTAGGAGAGCCATAGCTTCAGATAAGCTTTCATCAGTATCTGCCTCATCTTGTGCATCATCAGTATCAGCATTTGAGACAAAGGCTATGTTTTTGTTTTTACTTCCAGATCGTTCATTAGCAGAAAGTTCATAGGTTTGTAGAGACCCAACCAGATCATCCAGCCTTATTTCAGATAAGTCCCTAAACTCTTCTATACATGTGACCTTCATGTCAAACCTCTTGGGTAGAGACCTCAGCATTTTTCTCACCATCTTTTCTTCAGAAAGTTTTTCACCTAGAGAATCAAAGGTGTTAGCAAAATCTAAAACAGTCATATAGAAGTCATGTACCGTCTCATCTTCTTTCATTTTGAGGTTCTCAAATTTCGTAGTCAGCATCTGAAGTCTGGAGTTCTTGACTTTTGCTGTCCCTTCCTGAGTAGTTCTCAAGATCTCCCAAGCTTCTTTAGCCTGAGTGCATCTCTTTATCAGTCTAAACATGTTCTTATCAACACCATTGTATAATGCGTTCAAAGCTTTATGATTTCCAAGAGCAAGTTCATCTTCAGTCTTTGACCACTCTCCCTCAGGTTTCAAAGAGACAACATTATCTTTATCTATAACTGTAGGATGTTTCCAGCCAGTAACCACAGACTTCCATGTCCTACTGTCCACAGACCTTAAGAAGGCTTCCATGCGTGATTTCCAGTAGTCATAATTCGTACCATCCAACAAAGGTGGCCTACTCACAGCTCCTCCTTCCTTTTCCATAGCAACCAGAATCGTTCCCTGAAGCTCACCCTAGTAGCAGAACAGGGTGCCTGCTCTGATGCCAATTGAAATTCTGGCGTAGCAATGGGGTACTGGATGTGCCTACCTTTGCAACTACAATGTGCACAACGAAGTAAATAATATGCAATATAATAAGTAACTGGAAATTAAATGAACGCAGGAGTTTGTTAACCCAGTTCGGCGTATAACACGACCTACTCTGGGGGATACCAATCCAGGAGTGAATTCACTATGATAAAACTAGTTAGAAGTCTCCAGCAAACGACCCGTTTACACTTCGTCACCTAGTTTCTACCCGTGCTTTCTTCAACCTAGGACCACCTAGATTAGAGACACCTATCTCTCCTCCTCTTAACCACACAACCAGTGTGATTGATCTAACCTTGAAAACAATGAAGTCACACTTCAAAACAACAACCTATCTCCGTGCTTAAAAGCTTAGGAGTAGACTAAAACCCTTACAACTCAAGATCACAGTCCTAAGCAAGTATCAAAGAGATACAAGATAGGCGCACAAAAATACACACGATACACCTGAAAACCCTAGACACAAATATATATTTCTTCACAAGAGTTTTCGTAACATTCAAACGTCTTTTGTCTTCAATATATATAGCTTGTGGAAAATTAATCGTTCCTTGATTTTTGGTCTTCAGAATATTATTAAAATTATAGCATATCCGATACCAGCTTGTGGATTAAGCAAATCCAACAAAATCCTAAAATATAGGAATATATTTTAGGTTTGATACACTATCGGATATATACACAAAAGAGGCGAGTTCCATGTCTTGAGGAACAACCAACACGCAAATATATAATGAACAGATAGGCTTGAAGAAACACACGCGCAGATAGCCTTGTAACAAACTCTTCGCTAATTCGTACTTCCGAATGTTGTTCCAAATGTAGACACATCTAACACTACATCTGACTTAATGTTGTTTTTGTAAAATACTGCCAATTTCAAAAAACCTAACATTTTGTTTAAGTCCTTCGATATCAGATGAGGAAAAAAGAATTTATGAATGAGTGCATGCATGCATGATGCGGAAAACATGGTGGGATTAAGGTATAATGTTGGAGTCAAAGGTGAAACCCTCCCATATGGTATGTACTAGGGTTCATGTGTACCTGCATTACGGGTTCTACAAAGTTCTCAAAGTCCTCGACCTCCTCCGAAAATCATCGGGTTACGGAACTACTTCTGATCCAACAAAATCCGTAGAAAAGTCTCGTCTGAGTGTAGTATCGCGTATCAACCAATCCGAGACTTACTCTTGATTAGCCACCGCACTACGCCCTAAAGAGACCAAGATGGGTTAGGTGTAACTAAAGGTCCTCAACATCGTCGGTTCCTTGAAGATAGAATGTCAAACACGACTACTCATGTTGGCACTATTACCTCCAAGGTTCCTCAATTGAGTGTGGTTACCACATATGCCACGGCCGAAACTTACTCTCGGATAGACATTATGATTATACCACTATGCTATCTTATAGTTCCCTCAAGTCCGGGTGGGGGACTTATCTCACCACTAAAAGCATTCCCAATTATATATACAAACATTTACACAAGTAAAAGAATAATAGCGCGAAGATAGTAATTAAAACAAGTTAGGCTCAACCCGCTTGGTTGGTCCCCAGTGAAGTCGCCATTTCTGTCGCGGTGATTTTTGGATGTCGAGTTATTAATTAACTTCGAATCGCAATTTGATATTCCACCACCGATCTTTAATTTATCCGAGTGAAAGGGAAAAAGTTTGAAAAAACCCTATTTTTTTAGAGATCAAGGTTCGGGGGTTAGTTATACGAAGGGAAGGTATTAGCACCCTAAGTATCTATAGTACTCTATAAGAACCTCTTGTTTTTATTCTACCTTTGCGCTTTATTTTTAATTGCTTGTAAAAATGTATAAGTGTAGGAATTAAAGTGATGAAAAAAAAGTTTAAAGTGATGAAAAAAAGGAAGAAAAATGTTTTTGTTGATTTTATTGATTGAAGAGACAAGTCTCATGCCTACGTACCCGAGGGATCAAACCACCGTAGTTCGGGGTAAAAGTTACGAGTAAATTTGTTTGTTTGATTTTAAAGTTTTGAAAATGGTTTTAAAGACCAGAAGCCAAAAGTGGCAAAATGTGAGTTTGATTGATGTTAGTTTATGAAGAAAGTCTAAATGGTTAAATTGATTGAAGTTTGATTAAGAAAAAAGACGCGAACACTTCGTTTAAAGTCCAAGGTTTATTGAGAAAAATATGATTTGAGTGGTAAAAGACACTTGGTTTAAAATCCAAGGTTTTTGCATGATTAAAGATGTTTGATTGAAGAAAATGCACTTGGTTTAAAATCCAAGGTTTTTGCGTGAAAAAGGAACACTTGGGTTAAAATCCAAGGTTTTAGCGATAAAAGAAGCCATTGGTTTAAAGTCCAAGACACTTGGTTTAAAATCCAAGTTTGGTGATAAAAAGAGCACTTGTGTTAAAATCCAAGGTTTTCACGATAAAAGGGAGCCATTGGTTTAAAGTCCAAGGCCACTTGGTTTAAAATCCAAGTTTAGCGATGAAAAAGAACTCTTGGGTTAAAATCCAAGGTTTTCACGATAAAAGGAGCTATTGGTTTGAAATCCAAGGCACTTGGTTTAAAATCCAAGTTTAGCGATGAAAAAGAACTCTTGGGTTAAAATCCAAGGTTTTTACGATAAAAGGAAACGTTTGGTTTAAAGTCCAAAGTTTTGAAAAAAAAGTTTGATGACAAAATATTTTTGTGCTTTTTTGAGAATAAATTGCTTTGATTTTTGAAGAGGTGTTGACCTCATTTTTTGAGAATAAAATGACTAATTATTTCAATTGGAATGTTGGGTTCCAAATTAATAAAAAGGTAGCGCGAAAAATATTAATAACGTCGCAATAAGCAAATTAAGCGCGAAGATAATTCGTAATGATATTTTGATCAAAACGGTGTCTTTTCCCTCGGAATTTTAATATTCTAACGTTTTGCGGAAAGCAACAAAAATAAATATGCATGAGATGCAAGTTTTTTTTATTTATAGTGTACATTTGTTCCTAATTACATTCTAAAATATTTACGAAAAAATAAACATGAAATGAATGCAAGAGAGAGGATGCTATGCAATTTTTATTTATATTTACATCAAATCCTAAAATACATACTAAAGTCCTTGCAATAAAATAAATAGTTAATTAATTAGGCAATAAATTAATTGTTAGATTAAGAAGCAATAATAAAGTATGTTAGTAACAATAATAATGATTAGTTAGTAAGTTAGTAATAATAAAGAATAAAGAGCATGAATAATAAAAGTTAAGTTAGTAAGTTAGTATCAATAATTAGACATAATGAGCATAAATAAAAATGTTAGATTAGTTCTGTCAAAAAAAAAAATGTCAGATTAGTGAGCATAAATTAAAGCCAAAATAAACACACATATAATCATGAGATAAATAAATAATAAAAAATGAAAAGAACCTCAAATAAGTGCTTATTTTGGATTTAATAGCTCATTGAAGCACATTCCATAAGCACTTTTATCATAGGTTAAAAATAAAAATAAAAAAAATAAATAAAACAGAAGGGGTGCAAATATCAAATCAAAAGAAAAGGGGGTGCAAAAAGCAACTCTGGGGTTCTGGCCGGCGCAGCCCAGAGGGGGTGTTTGAAGCAATTAAACAAAACTGAATCAGAGCCGTCTGATTGATCAGACAGCTCTGATTTAATCACAGAGGTAATGAATCAGGGACATTAGATCTGATCAGAAGGACAAAGGCGTGCGGATGCACCGTAAGGATGTGCACCTGCGCGCACAGGATCAGAAAAAGGGTATAAATACAAAAAACCCTAGAAATTAAACAGAAATCATAAACAATCCTCTCTCTTCTTCACTCGCCGCCGCTATGTTCTCTTCTTCTCTCTCAAACCTCTTTCTCGGTTTCTCTAAACTAAACCTCACTCAAAAAAAAAAAAAAAACATCAAACCCATATCTAGATTTGAAATAGATAACATCATACACCCAGAATCCGGATCGGAAAAAAAGAAAGCGAAAACAACCTTTGGTTTTTTAACTGATTCCGTTCCTTCTTCTCTCGTCTTCTATTATTTCGTTTTTGTTTCGGTTTTGTTCTTGATCTGGAGATAATGGATGATGGTTGTTTATGTGTTTTTCGGTTTTGGACTTGGATGAAAGTGATGATGATTTGATTCTGTTCGATTTGGTTTGATGAGTTTTGGTTATTTGATTCTGTTTCAGTTTTGAGGATTTGTGAGGATGAAGGTTGATGATGATTCTGGGTTCGTTTTTGATCTGGTTATTTGATTTTCTTTTTGTTCTGTTTTGGATTTTTTTGATCTGGAAAAAGGAAGATAAATGTGATGGTTTCTGTTTCTGATTTTTTTCTGTTTTTGATTTTGATTCAGAAGAAGATGAAATTTTTTCTTCCTCTGTTAGTGATTTGCGGCTGAGTGAATTTTTTGCTCTCCCTGGAAACTGTGCATTATTAATACTGTGTCAGAGCTAGGGTTTGGCAGATGAAAATTTCCCCTTTTGGACAAAATTGCCCTTTTGGGCTTGGATGAGGACAAATATCACTATCTGGACTCTTTTAAAAAAATTGACAAAAAACACCAAAAAGGAAAAACGAAAATAGAAATAAAAATTGAAATAATAATATACACATAATAAAAAAACCAAATTAAATAAATAATAAAAAAATAAAGAAATAAAAATAATAACAATAAAAAGAAAATAAAAATAAAAACAAAACCAAACAAAAAGAGGTATTTTAAAATACCTCTCTGCCAAAATTTCGTCAGAAACGAACAAAGAAAATCCGTCTTAAAAAGACGTATAAAAGCGATCGGTCAAAAAATGGGGTATGACAATTATCTAACACCTCCCCTCAAACTCATGATGCATCAATAAGAAGCATTATGAGTTTGCCAAACAAAATACGAAAAACATTACTAAAAAATATATACTCCTAACACTACCTTTCAACTTCAGATTCAGATGTGAGTATTCCCTCACCGGATTCAGATTTCAGATTGTGAGTATTCCCTCACCGGATTCAAATATTCAGATTGTGAGTACTTCCTCACCGGATTCAGATGTGAATATTCCCTCACCGCATTCAGATATTCAGACGTAACCAATCATAACAAAATCAAACTAAATAGTGCATAACCAAGCGAACTGAAGCCAAACAAATCAGATCAAACGAAACAAAATCAATCAGAACCAAATAGAAACAATCTAAATAGAACTGAACAGAAGTAAATCAAACAATATTTTTTCTCAAACACCTGGCATGTGACCACCATGTTGCCACCAACAATATACAACTTAATCAACAATATGTTCACCACAACAACCAAAACAAATGTTCCAAGACAACCAACGTGCATATTCATTCTGACAGATAACATAGAAGCAGCCCCAACAATTGAAGCATCAACTCATCAAAACCAAAAGCCTCGCATCGGCGCATCGCACAACTTGTTGAAATTCCAAAGGTGCTTGACTTTTTCACCAATTGCTTACTGTTTTTCACACACAAGCAGTAAGATTTGTGAAATTTCTTTTCTTTAATAGAACCAATCTTCAAAATCAAAAGCAAAAGCCAATAATGCATTCACAACTCAAATTTAACAGCACGGAAGCTAAAATAACCAACAAACAGAATCAAGTTTTATTCAAAAGAACCGATCACCAATCAAATACATTCCCAAACTTTTGGGAATTCAACGGCGGAAGCAATCAATGATTCAAGGCGGATCAAACCATGCTCTCGATACCATGTTAGATTCAGAGATACAAATTAAGAGAGAGAGAAAACGGCTAGGGTTTCAGTAATATCAGAATATCATTGCTTAACAAAATAAGGATTACACAGATAATATATATAGAAAACCTAAACTAATTAAGCTACTAACTTACAAACTTAAGTCCAATATCATAAGCCCACTAATACTATTATCTAACAGGTATGTATTGTAATTGTCAAGTTATCTAATGTTTCCATGGTATAAAGTGACATTACTCATTTTGTGGATTTTCTTCTTCTTGACTTTACCAATAATTAGATACATGGTTCATTCATATGATTCGATGATAGGAGTGTTTGCTATCATAAATTAAATAATACAAAAGTAGATAAAACTAACCTCAATCATTACTAGTTGAATACTTCAATTTCTATAATATCATCATGGTAGTCAAGAGAGCTGATGAGTGAGCATAAAATTACTAGTTATACAATTTTTTTTTAATGGCAAATTATATAAATAATTAATAAAGAGTAACGAGATACAAACATGATAAATAAATAAAAAAGGGGTGGGTACAAGAAGTACAGAAAACTCCAAATAAAGAAAACAAGAGAACAAAAAGCTCCCATATAAGAAACACCTAAAAAGGGGCGTCTAGAGAAACCAAGAAGAAACACCTAAAAAGGTTGGACATTTCTTTGATTGTTACCTCCTTTTGATTTTTTTTGTTGATATGAAGTTATTATTGTAATTTAGGGAGTGGAAAGACTTATACTATGCAACCATTGCCTCTCAAAGCATCCCAAGGTATTTTAAAGATTAATGCATAGTTTTTTCGAAATATAAGAGGGGATACTGTTTGATCTTTTCAATGATAGAAAGTAAGTCATATAAATTTTGTGGACTTCAAAATGTATTTCTTTTGTGGTATTTGTTTGATTGGTTTTACAGAAAACTTTTAATGAGGGAGGATGGTAGACAGCAAGTTTGCATTTTTGCTTGCAAAAATGCAGAGTTTCTAAAGTTGAAACAACGAAGCAATTTATTGAGAAAGGAAATGCTACAAGTTCTGGTACTTGAAGATGGAAGCCAATATGGACACTGTTTTTTTCTTCCCATTGTTGGCCCCGTTTGGCTCGGCTTATTTTTTACTTTTCGATTTCTCTTTAAAGAATGTAGAGAAGTAGAAAATTTTATTTGGTTCTATTTCTCCTTAATAGTAGTAGAGAAATAAAGTAAAGAAGTAAAAAATATGAAGAGGTAGAGTCAATTACAATTTTTTACTTCTCTACTATTTTTAAGGAGAGGCAAAAATATAGAAAATAAGTCGGGTCAAACAGGGCCTTATCTTTTTTGTTATTAGTATAATGCTATATAGTATAATGCTATATAGAAAATAAGTTGGGTCACACTTACCCTCGGTTTAAAAGGTTCACGTTAATTCAATTTACATGTAAATTCAATTTACATAATCTTATGTAAACTTAGTTCACACTTACTCTAAATAAGTTCACATTAATTCAATTTAAATGAACTTATGTAAACCCAGTTTACATAATTTTATGTAAACTTAGTTCACACTTACACTCAAAAGGTTGTTAATTCAATTTACATGAACTTATTTTTTTATTTTTATTTTTTTATTATGAAAATATATATTTTTCTTTTTATTTGTTGTTTTCATATATATAATGAGATAATTACACGTGAACCAAAGGTAGACGGGCAACAAGCTGCGCCGCTAGACCTTTCTGTATAGCAAAACCTAATCTTTGGAAAACTACGTTCATAGACCTAGGCGACACAACATTACTATGCATGACCTTTTGAACTCTTTTCAAAAGGTTTACCGCCTCTGGTGCGAGAAAGCCAAAAATGTCAAATGCAAACGGTATAAAAACGTGTTGATTATCAGAGCATGTTTTCTCATGTTTGCTCATCTTGCTTGAAGCAGCTTTGAGGGCTGCCTGTCCCACAGTAAAATCACCAACCCCTAGTCCCACAAGTGGGGAAACTCCAGTTAAATCTACACAAGCATGTTTCCCACCTACCCATCCATACACTAGAACATCCGCTGGACGAAGTGTCGATCTTCCTTCTTGTGGGTCAGTCAAAAAATTCACAGGTGCCTCTTTCTTCACAGAAATTCCTGCACGCCTAAAAATATCAAAAAGCACATCTCTGACCAAGTCATGCCTGTATTTGAAGCCTGGAAGCTCCCGACAATGAACTGCATGCTCCCCAAAAGTGTCAAGACACGTTTTACGACAAACAGGGCAAACTTCATCTTTAGGGAATAACGGAATCATGAGGCGGTACCTAAGGATGGTGCGATACTCAACTGGATACATGTGTTGGCCCAAACCATCAATGGGGATAGCGAAGAGAAAATCTTGAGCATGTGCCGCTTTCAAACACCCAAAAACCGCTTTTTGTCTTTTGGTCATGACAAAATCAACTTCCATGTCCTGAACAATTTTACTAAAAAGAACACTCGCCAAAACATGTTGGGCTTTAGGGGGGACAGTGTCTTTGCTAGCAAAATTGCTAAAGTCAAAAGTCGGAATTGCATCCCGAAGACCGTCCAAAGCATTGTTAAAGTCCAAATCCATACCACATATTCCAATGTCTCTCAAAATATGATTTTGCAAAACCCAAGATTGGGCCCTGGAAGCCACAAAGGCATATGAGCTGGCCTCTACAGCTGAATACAATCCTAACCCTCCAAACTTAATGGGTAAAGAAGTGATTCTCCATTGAAGGTCTCCAAAGAACGGACCTCCCCCAACCACAATATTTTCAACTGCCACTCTCAGCTCTTTATCAAACAAAATAGCTGCCTCTTGCATATAGATTGGTTGGCACGTCCTAAGGCCAAAAAACAGTTTGGCAATACCCATGCATGACCGAAGTAGAAGAAGCTCACTTTGTGGGTCTCTTAGCTTAGGAAGAAGATGCATTAACTCAACAGCCCTGACAGCTCTCTTCATGGCTACCTCCTCAATAAAATATTTATCTCGACTAACAGCACCTCCGAGCAATTTCACACCAGACAACAGCCTCCCAATGTCCGAAGGAAATAACCCTTTATGAAGTTTTCTTCCATCACAAGAAGGCCAAAAGATCTCCGTTTTACGAATATTCAAATGAAGACCCAATCCTGGACCCGTCTCTCTAATGATATCAAGAGATTTAGCCACTTCCTCTGAATCCCCTATGATAGTCCCATCATCAAGATACCAGGCATGAAAAAGAAGGTTGCAGTTGTCTCTGATTTTATGAATGAGAGGGTGTAGTACAAGAGCGAAAAGGAGTGGTCCTAACGGGTCACCTTGTTGCACTCCAGTGGATGCCATAATATGCCCATCCCCAAGGTACAACCTCGCTGCTTGACCATAAAGAAATTCGACCCACAAAGAAATAGATGGACATCTCACTCTCACCTCTTGTAATAGTGCTGATCTATCAACCATGTTGAAAGCATTCGAGAAGTCAACTGTGAGCATAGCTAAAGAACCATCTTCATGTCGCTGGCTTAGAACCCTGTTTGCACTGTGCAAAATTGCCTCTGCACCGCTTGGTATTCCAACCCCAAATTGGAAATCATTGAGATAATTGGTCATATCTTTTCCAACACCTTTCATAGCGACCTTGGATACTAAACGCCTCCAAATGGTACCTACTGCAATAGGTCGTATCCCACCATCGGGCTTTAGTAATGGGGTCAAGGGTGCAGACGCTACAAACTCAGACAAGCTGACGGGGTATCTCCCTCCCAACCATAAGTTAACCACCAGCGTGATAGCATCCAAAAGGTCTCTAGCCACCGGAGAACCTTCTCCACACATCGCATCTAAAAAGTGTTGGGCACGTAATCCATCTCTACCACATGAAGTCCCTTTAGGGAATGATTGAACACACTTGAGAACAGTGTCAACTTTAACCACAAGGGGGGCTTCAGCAAACATGGTGGTTGGTGTAGAGGGAGGTGGCATGTACGGGTGTTTTTCCTCCAAAACTTTCATGGTGACTTCATTATAGGGTGCCACTCCGGATGAACCTAACACCTTCACAGCGGCTGTGAAGTGCCCATCTGCAACTTTACGAAGGCATTGTTTGATGTTAGTGTTCATCTTGTTATTCTCCTCCTTAACATTGTCTCTCCCATGACCTAGACTCTTTTGACCATAATTTCCCAACACACTATCAACCAATTTGGCAAGACCATTTGGTTCTCTCCATATAGCCAGACACTCCAAAATGTGGTGTTGCTGCAACGACTTCCTATTCCCAGACCTGCGATCTTGCCTAGTTTGAGGCTTGACCACCTGTAACGTGCACCGAGGAAGAAGTAACAATTGAACCCAAGCACCTACAGAACCAGGCGCATCAACCACCTTATAAAGAGCTGCTTTTAGTGTCTGAGAAAATGCAATACGACAACTAGGAGGTATACTCTTCACGGTTAAGATAGGAACTTGGAGAATCCTCTCTAACAGACTAACATCCAAAACCAAACCATCCTTACTATCAAGAGTATCAGGGGCCTTTGTAGAGGATTTTAAAACACCTACAATGTGGCTCTCAACCACTCCTGACGTCAGAGTAACCCGAATCGAACCATCGGGATGATGACAAGCTCGGCTCAAGGCACGAATACTCATGCACTTCCCACACAACCATTGCTCAAGCCCTCTAAGAGATTCCTCCACCGCCAAAAACAAATCCAAATTGCTCTCAATAGCTTCTCGTATCGTGTTTTCTGCTCATCATCACATAGGTGTGTTGCCTTAAAATGAGCCACCAAACGAGTAAAACCTTTACTCCCATCCCTACCATCTGGACAACAATGGAAACTCCGAAGGGGACAATGAAAGCCTCCTATTTGGATAGAACTCATTGGACAATGCAAAATTGTGCCTCTCTACTACCCAAGCTAGATTAGTAATGACCGAACACAAGAACAAAGTGTTCTAAGAAACAACATTTGATTGAGAAAATTAATCAAACAAGAGGTGGACAACAATTTAGGAGAAAAAAGATGTAGAAAAACCATGTTGGGGAAATGAAGAAGTTGGAATAAGAGGAAAAATTGTGAGGTAAGTGTTTTAAAACAAAGATATTTGGTTGAGGAATTTTAACAAACACATGGTGGGCATAAAAAATTCAACATCAAAAACAAAACCAATGCTAATAGGTTGAAACCAAAATAAAGACAAAACAAACACCAAGTAGTTTGAAGAAGGGAAACAAGTGAAAAGTGAGAATTTCATAGTTAATGAGCAGAAAAGTAGAAATTAAAAAAGAGAATTTTAGAAATGAAAAAAAAAAGGATTCTAAGAAATAACCTTATGTAAACTTAGTTCACACTTACGCTCAGTTTAAAATGTTCACGTTAATTCAATTTACATGTAAACTCAGTTTACATAGGCTCTATTTGGTAAAAATAACGGTGAGCTGATAAGCTAGCTTATAGCTTATAGCTTATAGCTTATAGCTTATAGCTTATAGCTGATAGCTTATGGCTTATAGCTTATAGCTGATAAGCTAATTCAAATGTTTGGTAAAATTAGCGGTTTAACTAACTGATAATGTAAAATTACATGAAAGGACATTACCACTTTATAATAAAATTTATATCAATTAATATTAAGATATTATTAAAAATTATTTTATTTAAAAAAATGATTTTAAATATTTTTACCTTTTATTAAAAAAGTAAACATTACATTAAAATATATTTAATATGTATATATAAATAATATTATTGTAAAACTAAATTGCAACCTATACAATGAATAGATAATAATAATAATATTATACTAGCTAGTTTGATTCGAGATTTCACAATGCATGTGAGTTTTTTTTTTGTACATTATGTGAGTTGTTTATTACTTTTTTTAAAAAAATATTTAATAGAGTAAATTAACTGGTTTGTATAGATCTGTGGGTGCAAAAATATACTACTTTTATAAATAAAAAGTCAATTTTGTGAACAAGTCAAAAAGATATACAACTCCTAAAATTAATTGGGTAAGTCAATTTTATAAAAGTAGAAAGTGAATTTTGTTAGTAGCTGTTCCTAGTGGTTTCAGTTTGTTTGATTTTGTGGGTTTAATTGCTGGTTTTGATGTTGTTTTCAGGGTTAGGACTTAGGCATCAGGGTCTGGTTTTTGTGGCTACTGTATTGGCATGGTTTAGTAGGCTTATTGTATCTTTTTGCTTCTTCCTTAGTACATGTGCTTAGGTTGGGTTTTATCAATATGTTTTTTGATTAAAAGAAAAAGAAGTTCAGTGTTATCTCTTGTTTTGTGAAGCTTTTCTTTCCCCTTGTAGTTCAATAGTGTACTCACAATGGACAAAGTAAGAGGTGTAAAATATGGTGGATCTCTTAGAAAGATCGATCAAAGCCATACTAAAAGTTCTGATTTTTCTATTCAAGCCATACTAAGAGTTGGCAAAGACTGCACGGAAATGGCAGAGAAATGGTTCAAGAGATTGTAGAAGTTATAAATGGTAAATCATTTTCTTGTTTCATGATTATGACTATAAAATTACGTAGTACAATTTAGGTTTTGGATTTCTTATAGTTACATTATTCGTAATATATATTTTTTATGAATTTTCACTAAAATTAGAAACCAAAAAAAAAGAAGAACTCAGAAGGCTGATGGCAATTTGAACAAGCACATTGCTACATAGAAAATGGACCCAAACTTGAGCGATGACAAGCTATAAAGATTATGCACATGGTGACAAAATTGTACAAGGTAAGTAATTTTATTTTGTTAATTGTAAAATTATAAGCTAAACGTAAATTTATAACGGATAATAAGTCAAACTAAAGGTTGACATTTTTGAACAACCAGGTGATGAAAGCATAGTAAACTTTTATCTTATATGAATTTGCATCAGAAGCTTATCTTGCTGGTTAAAGCACAAGATTGGGAGACTACTGCTAGAGTTACATGCAGAAGACATAAGCATAAAATCAAAAAGAGTTTTTTAAGTATTCTAACATGACCGAGAGGCTCAAACATCGTCCTCCAAAGGTTCCAAAACCTCACTTTAGGAACCTTTTTGAATATTAGAATAAGGAACATATGCAAGTAAGATTAATAAAATAAATTATTTATGAATTGTGCATCTTTTTATGTATGATATATTCAATTAAGATTTATATTGTAATATTCTTTCAACTTTAAATGTAGACAATCGGTGAAAAGAACACTACAAATAGAGCTCAACTAAAGTGTGTGCATTGAATGGCTCCAAAAACTTCTCATGGGCTGATATTATGCATTTTAATTCATGTCTTGGAGTTTTGTGACTTTGGATTTTACCCCTTAGGCACATCTTTTTCCAGTTTATCTTAATATATCTTCTTTTGGCATTTTTTGAAGGAAAAAAAATTGAGTTTGATCTAGCTGAATTCTGGTTAAGAGTGAAATTTACCTTTTAACTTTTAGAACCTTCATTATATAATATTAATGTCTACGCGGTTTGCTTGTTGTCTTGTTTTTTTTTTTTGTGCAATTGAAGGCTACTAAATGTCCCTTGAAAAAATCACTGTTTGTCGTTAATTGTATTTTGTTTTTATTTTCTTATTATGCTACAGGTTATCAATGCCAAATAATGAAAACATTGTCTAATTTATGATTTTATGGGAGAAATTGCATTTATATTCTTTCACTTTTTAGTTGCCAGATATGAGAACATTTGAAAAGCGTTGCCTTAGACTGTTCTTACAGTTGCACTTTTAGGCAACATTTTGTAGTTGTTGCCAATTTTGACAACACGTTGTGCCCTTTTCTTATAGTTTAGGGGACGATTTGGAATAATGTAGCCAAAGAGCGCGAAAAAACGTCTCCTATGACAATAGGCAACGCTTGCGTAGAGGACGACTGGAAAGCGACCCCTATTCTTTTAGGCAACGTTTTTCACAGTTCTGGCAACACTTTTCACTTGTTGTTAGAGAGCCAAAATGTTGTAGTGAAAAAGTATTGATAGTAAAGTTAATTATTAATACGGTGCCAACCCACTTGGGCTGGCTTAGTGGTGTTGGCTTGGGTCCTATTAGTATGCTCATCTCAAGGTCTCAAGTTCGATTCTCACATGTGTCAATTTAGGTGGGCTAGTCCATACAGAGTAAAAACTCTGGCTTTAAATGGGGCCCCTATTAGTAGGCGGTTGGATTGGTCTCCTCGAATTAGTTGGTCTTAAGGCCGGATACCGAGTTTTCAAAAAAAATTATTAACACAGTGACTTTTGTCCATAATTAAGAAAAGTTGATAATAGAGTTAATATTAGTAGTTTATATCTAAGAAAAAACAAGTTAAAATTTAATATTTATAACATAATAACCAAAAATAAATCTCTAGCACAATCATTTTTATTCATAACTCAAAGAAAAACATCACAAAAGTCAAGCAACTTATCACTATACAAAGAAAAACCAAACAACAACAACTTGTCCAAAAAAATATTAAGATACTTGTCCTAATATGCGAGCACATTTCTCTTTCTTTGGGACATGAGAGAAAATGAACGAGAACGGTGACCAAATTCTTGTGTGGCCATGTTTTTTGCGGTTCTCTCCAATATGCGAAGAAAGGATATGAAGAAGGTGAAGGTGTGAAAAACAGAAGAAGGGGCGGTTGAATTGTGTATTGACAAGTTAAAACTTTTTCTCTAGAAAGTTTGAAATGCAGCGGAGTATAAAGATAAAACACAATAACAATAAAAAGCAGTGCTAAGGAGAGAAAGACACAAGCAATTTTATACTGGTTCCTCTCACTAACGAGAGTAGTCTAGTTTCCTTGTCTTCACAAGAGATTTCACTATAATCACACAAGATTACACAATTGCTCAAGCACACAAGCAAGAGACTTCACAATGCTCAAGCGCACAAGCAAGAGACTCACAATGCTCAAGCACACAAGCAAGAGACTTCCAAATGCTCAAGCACACAAGCAAGAGACTTCCAAATGCTCAAGCACACAAGAAAGAGACTTCCAAATCTTATATAAAATAAGATATGCTAATTTGAACTAAGCATTTAAGACTTTCACTCTTTTGAACTTTGAATAACAATTACAGAGTATTACAACTTCTTGAAGAAAGTAGTCAGAGTTTAAAGTCTTGTGCAAATTGAACTTTGATAGCTTGTAGTGTTCTTGTGTTGCGATTTTGCGAGAGAGATTTTCCGGTTCACCAAGTCTTCTATTTATAGGCAGTTGAAATGTAGACGTTGGAAGTGACCGTTGATGGGTTTACGATGTCAGCGTAAACTTTGTTGCATAGATACTTGAGTTTTTGTCTTTATACCAAAAGAGGCAAAACCTGTAGCTACCAGCTTCCTTGAACACTACGATGTTTGCACGGAAGTGGTAAGGTCTTCCTTTTGTCTAGGCGCTCTTCCTTTAGATGTGTTGACTTGATTCAAACTAAAGTATCTTCTTAGAGTACAGAGGAGAGCCCTTTCTTCAACGGGTGATTATTCAGAACTTCTGAGTGAAAACTCTTGATGGCCTCTGATAGCACTTCTTCTAGCTTCTGTGTGTTCTTCAAGTCTTTCAGAGCCTCTGACTCATCAGTCAGATTCTATCTTCTTGTATTTTCCTGCATTCTTACAAGGTAGATTTTTAGTATGCCAACTGTGAATTAATACTTTGTTATCATCAAAACTTCATTACGCTCATAGGGTTTGTATGGAAAACCATTTGGTTGGGCATATGGACACACAACAAATCCAGTGGGAAGAATTTGCAGCTTAGTTGAGTCTTCACCCCATATGACTGCATTCATAGATAATGTATCTATTGGAGCATATATAACATATGATCCCACATAAGATGTGAAACTTTCTTGTAAAATCATTATGTTGTTCTCATATGGGATGTATGGCTGGTTAACCCGAAGAAAAAAAATATTGAAATTAATTTAATTAATTTTGAAAATAAATACTAATAAGGTATAAGAGTTGTTAACATTTTTTTGAAGCATAAATTTAAAGAAATGGTAAATACCTGAAAAATTGAAGTGCAGTTGCCAGGATAGAGTCCATTTGAAATGTGGCTAATCTCATACATTGGATTTCCATAAGCCATAACATCCCACTGTAAGAAAATAATTAACATGTAATCATTAACAATTATGTGAAATAGGGTTTAAATTAAACTAACAATTAAATTATAGTCATTCGAATAAATTGTAGAATAAACATTCATTTTGGTCTATATAGCACATACATGTACCAAAATTATAGAAATATCCTTGAGTGTATGGTAATAATCGAAGAATTCCTATTTGAACATGTATATTGCAATGTCCTAACCATAACTTAGCATACCGTATATTATGTATTTGATTGACCTAAAAAACAACTAATGGAAGGTACATTCAATAAGCAAACTAACTAACCAACAAAAAACACATCTAAAGCAAAATCTAACAAAACATATGACAAATTCAAGGACCAAAATTATGGTTTGTTATAATAATAATAATAATGAAAGAGTGTTAAACTAGCTAGTGAACCTAATATCTTTTGGTTGGGTCTTTGAGGAATTCAAAAACATATTCAGCAGGTAGAGGGAGCCAGAGGGTGGCAGCAACAACAACAATTATGCCATTTGGCTGGTCTATGCTGGCTTGGCGAAGAGAGACTCTAACCCCACCAATGCTATTATCAAGATTCAAATGCTGGAATTCTAATTGACCAACCATTGTTAAACATTCACAAAATATCTGAACCATTCTATGAGCTATCTTCATAGCACTCCTCCTTCCTTCGATTATTTGGATCACTGCATATAATAGTAATAATTAATTTAGCTAAATATAAAATTGAAAAAACAAAGTCGTGTACAGTTCAAATAGTAAATTGCATAAAATACATTTAATGTACTAGGACACGAGTTCAACTTAGCACTTATCGCGTTAGAACAAAAAAAATTGGAAAGACAAATAGATTAATGTAGAATTTTTTGTGGAAGAGTGATTAAGAAGATAAAGTGTGGTTAACCTCCAATGTATTACTGATAAGGTATAGCTTCACCATAAAAATTGAAATATCTCTCACACATTCTTTGAAGCTCCTTAATCCAGCTTTCAGCTCCATATAAATTATTGTTAGCAACAAAATCTCTAAACATGCGGTGTGTATAGACCATATCTTCTACCTCCACGTGCTCAATCCAAGTAACCTAACATAAAACATGTAATAATATTTTATGTGTTCAATATCTAAGTACATCTAAAATATAAACTACATATATGTGTGTGTGTAAAGAAAAATGAATATATGTTTCACAAATATATGTATGTAACTACTAACCATACAATACAAGACTTGTTAGGCATTTCAGAAATTATACATCCAGAAGGATGTTTCCAAGAGCAAGAAAGATGTGGTGTGTTTGGTCGAGTAGAATCAAATGACACATCGGTTATCATCCATACACCAACATAAACTTGTTTGCAATAGCGAATTATGTTAAATTCGCGAGGCCGCACTAGAGGTGATAAAATATGCATTTCTTCCTTCATCTGCCACAAAAAAAAGACATTTAAAAATTGAAAAACAATATTGATTAAAAATCTTAGCATAAATCAAAATTTTCAAAAAATATTATCATACCAACAACAAAGCTCCATCTCGATTTTCTGGCAAACCGATTTCAAGCACTTTGGTAGTTTCCCCTTTAGTAACAATTGTTGGGAACAAATTTCTCCATTTGTCCTATAAAAATGAATCATATATCATTTGCTTATAAGTAGATGTATTTATTCACTAAAATTAATTAAAGAGACAATACTAAAATAAATAAATTAGAGAGGCAAATTTAGAAGGAAAAAAAATGTAAAATCGTTCTCTATTTCTGTCACTAAATAAAGCAACAGCGAAATTCGAGAATGATATTATTTTTTCCGTAACAATTTTTATTTTTTCTAATAGTAATTTATAAATGCATGCTTACCGAGTCGATAAACAAATCAACCAATTTCATGCCATCAATCCCAACTATTCCAGAATACTTTGAAGATTCTTCAGAAACATTATCACCTCTAATATGATTGTTCTTGTGAAAAACTTGATAATAACTTTCATGATCTAGAGTGTATCTCCCATCTTGATGAGTATTTGAAATGTTGATCCAAAAAGGCTCATTAGTTCTAACAAGCCTAACCAATTCTTCAATAGCAAGAATTGCAACTTGAGATATCATTTTGTTTTCTTCATCATAATTTTGTGTTGTTCTATTCACTAACATAGTTTCCCTCAAAGTTAGATTACTAAGACCATGAACATGAGTTGATCTTCCATAAATCATTGGTGGATTTTCCAGATCATTGTTACTTGAAAATGAGTTCACCACCTCTTCCTTAATCTGAGCATTTTCTCGTTGCATCTTGTGCATGTATTGTTCATGGTCTTCCCTTGGAAATGAGGGACCCCCACAAGGTGCACACGCTGTGACCTTCAATCCTCTTTCATTAGGAGGTTTTCATTACGAATCTTTTCATTTTCGATTCTAAGGTTATTGTTATTTTGTCTCTCGTATTGATTCTATAGGTAAAAAATACAAATAATTATTAGCACTAAGCATGTGAAATAAATTTGTTGCATAAAGAATGTATGGAAACTTCAAATATAGTCATAAATGAATCTTGATAGTAATTTTGTAGATACAAATATAAAATATATTTGAAAATAAAATTAATATGAAATTCATTTAACGATAAAACTATGGTAAAAGACACATTTAAAAAAAAATTATAATTATTTTATAATAGTGTTATTGTATGAAATATTCAAAGATCTAAGTGTGTGTTACACAAATAATTAATATTTGATGTATAAGGTAAAATACTACTATAGTGAAAAGGAATCAACACCTTCAACAAAGTTCGCTTATTCTGGAACCAGAACTTTATTTGTTTTGGATGATTGTATTCCTTCATGAAACTTTATAAAAAAAAAAAACAGTTTCCAATTTGTTGAGAGATGAATTTAATGACATGCCAATGTAAATAAATAAATAAATAAAATAAACTAGACAACAAATAAATTGGATATAGTCTTTTAGTAAGTAGCCAAGAGCTAACATATCTTGCTTGATGACATTCATTTATATATGATTGAATGCAGTCACGCGTTTTTGATTGTTTGATCTAAATTAAACAATTAAAAATTTAAAGACTGGAACTTTACTTTTTGTAAAATTAAAATATAATTTTATCATAGACCGTTCGATCGAGATCAGACGTTTAAAAATGTGTGATTGCACGCAGTCACTGACTGCACAAGTGATGGAATTGTTGTTTGAGATGGTAGCTAGAATCCTTCATAGATTCCGTCTATTTTTTTTAATCCCAATATTTATGTAAGTTTCCTAAATTCCTCTCAAATTTTGTCGTTTATTAGCTTTTTTTAGGAGTAACAGAATCTGAGTCCAAGAGCTAACATAACCACTAAAAATAAAATTTACAATAAAATAGAGAATCAAATTGTTCAAGATCTTATAATCAACCGTACAAAATTAATTCTACAAAAAGTAAATTAAATGTAATTACGAAATGATAAATTAATGTCATCAAAGGAATCAAGCCAAACAAAGAAAAATTAAATACTAACATTTAGTCATCGTGTATTTTTATTTTTTTGGCATAGGTCCCGCTGGATACCAAAAAAAATTACGACAAATTACTCATAATCAACGGAAAAGAATTTCAAAAAAAAAAATCATATAA
Organism: Trifolium subterraneum; assembly: GCA_951799995.1. Classification (NCBI taxonomy): domain Eukaryota; kingdom Viridiplantae; phylum Streptophyta; class Magnoliopsida; order Fabales; family Fabaceae; genus Trifolium; species Trifolium subterraneum. The sequence continues at coordinate 14,400,798 of OX637462.1, read as the reverse complement.
AAATTATGCATCGAACATAATTAAAACCTAAAATGGCTTTACAAATTTTCGAGTTCCTACCACAATTCTCAAATGAGCGTATATGTCGTGCTAAGTATCAATTCGAGCGACGAGACGAACTTGATTAACATATAACTAATATTTTCATATCTTTAACTCAAGAGTGAAGTCAATTCTCCTTGAAAAGCAAAAAATTGAAATGACACAAAATAGTAAAATTGAAAATAAACTATCGTTAATATATGAAATTAATTAGCTTCCTCTTCAAGTCTGGCTGTTTGAGCCGACGTTAGACGATTGTAAGAAGATCTTCTTTCGTCGTTATTAATGTATAATCACGGGACCCGCGAACGCGTCTACTTGATGGATCCATTTCTCAATTATGATAATCGCCCACAAAATATTACAGAAATACGGTAATTAATTTATGCAAGAGGTACGCTAATTTTAGGGTTTTTATAGACACCAGTCAGTGGTTTATGACATTTTTAGAATAGTCACAAAAAAGGAAAACAAATAAAAAATGGTATTAGTGATTTTCTCATAAGTTTTATTTTTTTATTCTAATAAGTGATTTTCACATACTTTTATGTTTAGTTTGAATTTTCTTTTTCATGATTTTTTCGTCTGGTGTTCCTCTTGTTGTAGCCTGAAGTTGTTTGTTTTGATTTCTCGTCTTGGTATGATGTTTTGATGTTCCGTCTTGACACGATGTTTGTTTTACTCATATTTGCATATTATGCTACATTTCAAATTCAATGCAGATTAGTTTAATGATTTTAGCGTCTTCAACGTTGAATATATGGAGACATGACTATTGTGAACATTTTTATTTTGTTATATCAATTATAGGCTTTGTCATTAGGTCGTTATATGCTTTTAACTCGAGTGTTGTGAGTTTGTTCGCCAATTCATCCTTTTTAGTTTTTAGCAAACTTGTATATGTAATGGTTTCAATTGATGTAATTTACAAATTTGAATGAATGTTGTGGTTTTTAGTCAAATAAAGACATAAAATAAAGAATGGTAAAACAAAAAAAAAAAGCAATAATTTCATGACTTGCCAAATATTAATTTTTCCCTTAGATTCTAGAAAAGCAATAAATAGAAAAATTGTTTTAATCATTTTATATATAAGAAATATCATTTCTAAACAAGTAAAATTTAACTACTTCTATAATAAAGCGTGACTTTATAATTGTTAATAAAATTTCTATTATAAGTTTTGATAAGCATGAACATATTTTATCTTTTTTTTATAGACAAATGTGAACCTCACAATCACTTATGGGTAAATTATGGATCCTGTATAAATGCAAGAAGGTGAGATTGTGACTCTCTTATCAATCAATTATGTTATAATTTTTGTCAATGCACCGATCTAGAATATGAAATGGTTTAACTAGTCTCTTAGAGTTATTGATCTTCTCACTCACAAATTGTTGTATATGTTTTAATTTTACAGGAAGGTTACTCTCCCATCCAAATCAGCTCGTGGTAATGTTAAGAAGAAAAGCACTGATGGATTTTTTTGTATATGTTCAAGTCTTCATTCAAGTCTTCATTCAACAAGGTTGACAAACTCAAAAGTGAATTAAAAAGAGGCAAGTCTTGCTTTCTATTGAACTATGGTTTTTGTTAATAAAGGCCGTTCAATTGATGGAACTGATCAACCCTAGTGATCTCTACATAGATTTTGTTGTATATTCTGTCATTAATACAGCGTAAATGTTGTCGATTTAGATCATCATAGATTTGATCATTTAGTGGAACTGTTATTTCCTTAATGTTAATTTCCGATACTTGACCAAAATGTGATGTTTGTGTCATCATTATAAATTTGGGTTGTCAATTCCGATAATTATGTTTTATTAATTGATTGTTGTAAATTTTCTATGTTTCTAGAGATCTCTTGTAACTTTTTTTGAATTTGTAATTAATTATTGTTGTTTTAGAAAATGATGCATTCTGTAGTGAAGGGTCAATGTAGGCCAACATTTGCTCTTGCTAAGGAAAATGATTCGGAAGAGATCGAGGAAGTCTCAGATTCGACGCTCTAAGGAATAACGAAAGGCAATGGTTGAATCCTTCATTAAGAAGTAGGTAATTCCCTACTACTTTCTCTTCTTCGTTAAGACCATGGTTTAGATAATTTATTATGTCAAATTAGTCTGTAAATGTATCAAAATTATATCCACAAATGGTTCTGCTATATATTAGTCATTTTGGTCTTTAAATTTGTTTATAGGTAGTCAATTTAATCTTCAAACGTATTTGTCATTGATCAATTTAGTCCATAAAATTATTTCTAGACCAAGATGGTGATTTGCTCACATACATGTAGTAATCTATCTCTTGAAAAAAGCAATAACGACTAATGTGCTATTTTTTAGCCTATGTTTGATCTAGGAGCTAGGGTTCCGTTTTCTTCATCGATAGTTCAACCAACCAAATCATTCGCACTAGATCTTCTAATTCAGAAGTCGATAATTGATTTGAATTTTGAATATTTTAATTGAATTTGCATTTATCAACGTTTTTGTTTGTGATAAGAAATGGTATAGTGAAAATCTTAAGAAAATGAAATAAAAAACTGCTTTGAAATCTTATGAATAATCAGGCAAACATGAAATTAACATAATTTGCTATTACAAACAAGTTGATGTTGGTGAATATGGGTCATAACTGATGTTTCATTTTATTCATCTCGACCTAACACACCACCTTTTTCTCGCCCCTGGAAACATTCTTCTGGATGTATAATTCGTGAAATATCTAACAAGTCTTGTTTGATTAGTAGTTACATGCATATTTGTGTGAAACATACTAACCGAAAATGCATCAAAATTAATCTCTAAAACTATTCATATTTCTTTTCATACATACATATAGTTTAACTTTAGATGTATACTTGATACTCAACATAAGTTATTATCACATGCTCTATGTTAGGTTACTTAGGTTAAACATGTGTAAGTAGAAGATATGCTCCATACACACCACATGTTTAGAGATTTTGTTTGTAACTATACTTTATATGGATTTAAAACTGGATTAAGGATCTTCAAAGATTGTGTGACATTTTTCAGTTTTTATGTTGAAACTATATTTGTCGAATAATCTATACTTGGTTAATCACACTTCACACTTTGTCTTCTTAGTTACACTTCCAAATATTCTTATATTCATTTATTCGCTGCCTTTACAATTTTCTTTTCTTCTAAAGAGCCTAGTTGTGAAACTCACACATAAGTGTTGAGTTGAACTTGCGCTCCATTATATATCAAATGTCTTTGTTACTAGTTATCATCTGAACTGTACTTACACAACTTTGATTCTTCAATTTTATATTTAACTAAACTAATTAATATTACATGCGATCCAAACAATTGAAGTGAGAAGGAGTGTGTTGAAACTTGCTCATAGAATGATTAAGATTTTCTGTGAATGTTTAAAAATGGCTAATCAATTAGAATTCCAACATTTGAAACACCATTAAATAGTAACAAAAAATAAATTTCTAACACAAGTATCAATTTTATTCATAAAATTTAAAGAAAAACATAACAAAAGTCAAGCAAACTTATCACCATACAAAGAAAAACCAAACAATAAAATTTGTCCAACAGAAACAATAATTAAGATACTTGTCTTAAATAAGAAATGAGAGCTACTCCAAATTGGTAATTAGAGTTAATGGGAGCACCCCTTACTTTTAGAACACTAGTGGACAAAAGGGTGTTGATAGTAGCAACAACTTCCATGTTTTGCTGCTGATCAATTCCATTTGGGCTATATGTCATAATTTGGGAGACCAAAGTTAACAATGTCATAGCTCCTACTCTAACAACTTCCGTGTTTTTTTTACTATTTAATGGTGATTTAAATGTTGGAATTCTAATTGACCGGCCTTTGTTAAACATTCACAGAAAATCTTAACCATTCTATGAGCAAGCTTCATCACACTTCTCCTTCCTTCAATTGTTTGGATTACTGCATATAATATTAATTAGTTTAGTTAAATATAGAATTGAAAAAATAAATTTGATTAAGCACAGTTCATATAGTTACCGGCGACATAAACATCTGATATACTGGAGCACGAGTTCAACTCAACACTTGTGTGTGAGTTTCACTAGGATCTTTAGAAAGAAAAAAAATTAAGAAGGTGGCGAATACATGAATATAGGAATATTTCAAAGACTAATCAAGAAGACAAAGTGTAATTAACCTCCTATAGATTCTTCAGCAGGTACAATTTCAGCATAAAAACTAAAAGATTTGTCACAAATTCTTTAAAGCTCCTTAATCCAACTTTCAACTCCATATAAAGTATAGTTACCAACAAAATCTCTAAATATGTGGTGTGTATGGAGCATATCTTCCACTTCCACATGCTCAATCCAAGTAACCTAACATAAAACATGAAATCATATCATTTGTTGAGTATCAAGTATACATCTAAAGTTTAAAATATATGTAGATATGTAAAGAAATATGAATATTTTTAGATATTAACTTTTGATGCATTGTCGATTACTATATTTCACAAATATGCATGTAACAACTAACCAGACAAGACTTGTTAGGCATTTCACGAATTATACATCCAGAAGGATGTTTCCAAGAGCGAGAAAGAGGTTGTGTGTTAGGTCGAGAAGAATCAAATGACACATCAGTTATCACCCATACACCGACATCAACTTGTTTGCAATAGCGAATAATGTTAAATTCGGGAGGCCGCACTTGAAGTGATAAAATATGCATTTCTTCATGCATCTGCCACAAAACAAACATTTAAAAATTGAAAAACAATTCTGATTAAAAAGCTTAGCATAAATCAAAATTTCAGAAAATATTATTATACCAACAACAAAGCTCCATCTCGATTTCCTGGTGACCCAGTTTCAATCACTTTGGTAGTTTCCACTTTAGCAACAATTGTTAGGAATGAGTTGGTAGTTTCCCTATAAAAATTAATCATATATCATTCGTTTATAGGTAGATGTATTTCTTTACTAAAATTAATTAAAGAGTCAATACTAAAATAAATAAATTAGAGAGGCACATTTAGAGGAAAAAATGTAAAATCATTCTCTATTTTTGTCACTACATATATAAAGCAACAGCGAAATTTGAGAATGGTTTTATTTCTTCCATAACAAAATTATTTTCACTAATACGAATTTATAATTGCATGCTTACCGAGTCGAGAAACATTTCTACCAATTTCATCCCGTCAAACTCAACTATTCCTGAATACTTTGAAGATTCTTCAGAAATAGTATCACCTCTAATGTGATTGTTCTTGGGAAAAAATTGATAATAACTTTCATGATCAAGGGTGTATCTCCCATCTTGATGAGTATTTGACATGTTTTTTTTTTTATAAGCAATGTTAGTTGTTAGTATTACAATATTATGTTCGTTTTCTCTTTGCTAGGATTCGAATCCTGGACCTCCAGCTCCTTAACTCTTAGCTCAACTAGTTGAGCTACCCATCCCACCCGAGTATTTGACATGTTGATTGATGACACACAAAAATATGATGTTTTTAGGTAGTTCTGAGGTTAGTTTTTAGGTAGTTCTTAGGTTAGTTTTTACTACTTTTTAGTCAACTTGAGGACCAAATCCAAGCAAAAAGCCTAAAATTACGAAGCTACACACCTAAGAGCAAAGAATTTGAAAATTGCATAAAAAAGGGCAAAAATGGAAGGAAGTGAAGAATCCCATCGTACCACGATGAGACCCATCGCACAACGATGAAGACAGCTGTGATCAGCGTGACTTGCAAACAAAGAAATGATCCCATTGCACGACGATGGATATCATCGTGGCACGATGGGCTGCGATGGTACACGATGAATAATTTGTTTAGCCTAAAAAAACTATAAATAGAGCTCTCCACCACACTTACTATTCATTCAACAATTCTGGAGCTTAGGTGTCTCTAAGTAGAAAAGGACGAGAAGCATAGAGAGGGTCTAGTACTCTCTACGGGAGAAAACCTTCCCAACCCTAGGGAAAGGTAACTTCCTCTGCAAGATACTGAGGTTATGGTTATGTATATTACTCTTTTGTTTTAATATGCTTATTTGTAGCTAAAGTAACTTTAGGTTAAGTTGAGTAGACAATCTCCTTATGAATGCTTGAAACATGTGATGCAGTATTTCTCAAGTTTACACTACAACAAATTTGTCATATACCCACGGACATATTTAGTGACGGTCAATAAATCCGCGGGTATTGTACAGGTGATCCGTGGGTATAGCCCTCGTACAATTTAAATAAAAAATTCCCACAAAAATAAAATGTTATATAGGGAAAATAGGAACACCACTGCCAGAATTTTGATTTGTCTTAAAAAAATCCCTAAAATCCCATATTGCTACTTCTCACTGAGTCACCATTGTTGTTTATGCAAAAACCCTACGTCCCTAATCTCAACCTTTTCAAAATCGCTGCTTCTCGCGAGCCCTCTTTCGGTGAACATCCTCAACTTCTTCTTCCGCACGTCCTTTGCATTGACTTCCTTTCACGACACTAATCGCAAGCACAAGCATCCCTTGTTTTGGTTTTCGAGGCTTCTACACTCTACAAATCCACGACAAAATTCAATTCCGGTGTTGGTTTGGTCAGCCTTCTATGAGGGTGTTCCTGGAGCCATCAACCGCCACGTGAATTTTTTGTTCTTATGCTGCTTTTTCTTCACTATTTTGCATATTATTAGACCAGTTTTTTCACCAAAATGCCACACTTTTAAACCTTAAATACCAAACTGCTAAACTTTAAAAAAAAATTTACAAAGTGCCTGACTAAGTGCCTGACTTTCCTATATTACTTCCGCCACCCCCTGTGGCGGTATTGTACACCCACTGCATTTTTTTTCATTTTTTTCCTAGCCATAGAATATGGCGGTATTGTACACCATAAAAAAAAAATTCCCTGGCAAAGCATGTGGCAGTAATGTATAGGTTTTTATTTTTTTGTATTTTTTAACACTAACCCTTCACTAACCCTAACCCTAAAACGCCAAACCCAATTTCTTTAAAAGATTTTAAATAAACTATCTTAAAATTAATTAATTTATACAATGATGAATGCTAGAATTAATTAGTAGTAGAACACTTAACATTTTGAAGTAGCTAGGAAATAATATAAACAATTAAATTAGTAGTAATTGTTGACTAATCCTGTTTAGTATCTGTTGTGGTTTGTGATCACGTGGCTTGAAGATGACACATGTCTGTAATGGTATGCTGCACTACAGCTTGAGCGCAACCGTATGCGTTTGTGTTTTGCCTCAATATTAATTAGGGATTTGGATCCTCTCCAATTTTTTCTCTCCAATTATTTTTATGTGTCTTCCTCTCTCATGTGAAGAGAAAGAAATTAATAATAAAAAATAAACAAGTAATGATGAGAGAGAAGAAATGATGAGAGAGAAAGACACATAAAAATAATTGGAGAGAGAATTGGAGAGAAAAAATTGGAGATGATCCAAATCCATTAATTAGTAGTAGTGCATGCCTAAAGTCAAGTCAAAATATTTCCATTTATTTATTATAATAACATGCTGTTATACAAGTGGTGTACTATGTCTTTCCTTTGTTGCTGGGTTATTTGTGAAATGAGAATTAACTATTATGTTATTATTATATTATAATTTCTATGTGACAAGATGTATAAGCAAAAAAAATTTTCTAAACCTATACATTACCGCCACAAGGTGTGGCTGAGAAAAAAAAAAATTAAAAAAAGATAAATTTGAACACAATACCACCACATGCTTTGGCAGGGAAAAAAATTTGTAATTTTTTTTCTATGGTGTACAATACGGCCATATCCTATGGCTAGGAAAAAAAATTGAAAAAAAAAATTGAAAAAAAATGCAGTGGGTGTACAATAGAAAAGTCAAAAGTGTGGCACTTTAGAATTTTTTTTTTTCAAAGTGTGGCAGTATGATGTTTTAGATTTGAAAGTGTGGCATTTTGGTGATAAAGCCTAGGGGTGTCAAAATGGATGAATTAGATGGATTTGGCTTGGATTGCTAATGGATGGATCAAAGTAATCCATTAACATTCAATGAAGAAAAAAAAGCAATAATTTCATGACTTGCCAAATATTAATTTTTCCCTTAGATTCTAGAATAGCAATAAATAGAAAAATTGTTTTAATCATTTTATATATAAGAAATATCATTTCTAAACAAGTAAAATTTAACTACTTCTATAATAAAGTGTGACTTTATAATTGTTAATAGAATTTCTATTATAAGTTTTGATAAGCATGAACATATTTTATCTCTTTTTTTATAGATAAAATTAGAAAGTCATTGAAAACTCACACATATAAAGTGGAGTGATCGCAGTTTGAATCCCGGTCCTGACGTCCAACACTAGCAATTTCAACATTTCTGTCAGTTGAGCTAGGATTGTGGATGAACATATTTTATCTCTAACGACACTTTAAATTTTAAAGCGTCAATTTGTCTATAGATGAAGTGACAAACACCAATTAAAAATTTATACACATAAAGTAGAACATTCTAGGTTCAAATCTGGTTACCATGAAGAAAAAAAAATTAGTCCGATGATTTTGTCAATGTCAATTATGTTGGGTCTTACATACACATATTGACATATTATAGTATTTTTTTTATTCGATGTGTCAATGTGATTATAGGGCGTTGACTTGGCAAATTATAGGAACGAAAATGAAAATTAGCACAAATTATAGAGACGAAAATTAAAATTCGAACAAATTATATCCCTGTAATTCGCACAAATTCGCATTTGATTGCAATTTCGATCCAATGATTTTCCTTTTGTTTGATTTCTACATGAAGAAGCTTCTAAAATGACTAATGTAAATAATTAATCAGTATTGTTTTATTAGGATGTAAATTAAACTTCTAATCTCCTTATCATTTTACTTTTTAACTCGAGGCTATTTTGAATTGGTGCATTGCTAGCATGAATAGGTGCATAGAAATTCTGTGAAACTTGAACAGTTGCATAGATCATATGTACCGGTGCATAGCTTGTGCAAGGATAAAATCTTTCTATATGTTGCCACACATACAACCAAATAAGGCAGCACAAATATGATTATCCATGCAATAACAAATACTCTGATAAACCAAAATTTATTGTATCCACAATGTAAATATGAGGAATTGGTGTTTGCAACTAATTCCGAGAAACTTCAGTTATGTGAGGATGAGTTAGGCCAAAAACTTATAAGTTATAGTATTAAACGGGAGTATAAAATCAGATTGTGTGGACATCAATACGAGGGAGTGTGGACATCAATACGAGGGATTAGTTCTTAACGTGGTCATGTCACACCAAAACTGTGACATGGCCAGAATCTGCTGACTGGACCACTGTAACATGTTTATAGGGTGCTGACTTGACAAATTATAGGAATGAAAATGAAAATTAGCACAAATTATAGAGACTAAAATTAAAACTTGCACAAATTATATCCTTGTAATTCGCACAAATTTGTAATTCGCACCAATTCGCATTTGATTGCATTTTCGATCCAATGATTTTCCTTTTGTTTACAGGGAGAAGCTCCTAAAATGACTAATGTAAATAATTATTATTGTTATTTTTTTTAAACTAAAGGTATCCTCTGCGTAAAACTGCATAAACTAATCCCCTCGAAGTAACTGAGATCCATTTAAGGAGTTAACTCCCAGCAAATGTTTCTCCATACGCACCGGCCGGGGAATAATTAGTATTGTTTTATTAGGATGCAAATTAAACTTCTACTCTCCTTATCATTTTACTTTTTAACTCAACCAGTAAATGATTTTTATATCTCACTTCTTTTATGAGTCAATAATGAGATTGAATTAGAGTATTCTCTTGATTCTTGAGGTCAAGATGATATTTGTGCATCATTTTTGTTATATAATTAAAGTGATTATGTTATTTTTTAGATGTAAATTAAAGGGCTTATTTCATTTCTTGCATAACTATTTCATGACTCTTAAAATATTTAAATTACTCCCTCTATTCCATAATATTAGTAAAAAAATTGTTATAAATTTTTTATCTAATCATTAGTATACACGAGTTGAGCACGAGTTGAATGAAAAGTAGAGACTAAAAAATGGGAAAAACTTCAAGGACTAAAAAGTGTGAAAAATTTCTTCAGAGACTAAAAATAAAATTCGACGAAACTAAAGGGACCAAAAACATATTTAACCCAAAGATAAATGATACAAATTTTAAAAATTACTCCAGGAGCTTGGAGTCTATATTGTTTGGACAAATTCGATTGATTCGATCAAATTCACTCAATCCAACCTAATAAATTGGGTTGGGTTAGGTAATTGGGTAGATATACAGATTTCAAAAATGAAAAAATCCAAAAAAAAAAATCATATTTCGGATAAAATCAAACTCAAGAAACAAAAATCAACTAACCTAATATTAGTGTTATAGTTTTTTGATATATTTTTATAATAATACTAACAGTTTCGCCGTTTAATAGTTAAATATTTTCCATAGTGAAAATAGGTTATACCATATTTTAAGAAAAATAAAAAGATTGAGTAATTTTAAAAATAGAAAAATCATTCGAGTAATCCACTATCAACCCAGAAATTAGCGAGTTTATCCGACCACAATGGGTGATTATTTTTCACGGTGCAAATAAGTTACACTATTTCTTAGGAAAATATAATAATTGAGTTATTTTTATGGAAACACATGATAAATTGGGCAACCCATGACCCAACCAAATCCAAAAATTAGTAGATTTATTCAACCCGCCCCAATGTTATAACGGGTGGTCATTTTATTGTACCCAATTCGGAGCATCATATGGTTTTAATTTTGGTCTTGACCAAACATAATCCAATCTTATCTATGTACACAAACATTTAGGGGTGTTTACGGGTACGGGTGATCCGTTCAACCCGTTGACCCAGCCCACCCCAATCCGCATTTTATCTGAACCCATTCAAGTGCAGGTACAATCTGAAACCAACCCGTTCAAATTCGAAATGGTTTGGTTCGGGTAACGGATTTATGATTTCAAATCCATGAACCGCGAACCCAACCCGTTTAAAATTTTTTGTTACATTTATTATGTTTTATAAAATAGTTTAATATATTATGTTTTAAAATCTTAAATTTTTATATTATATTTAAAGTTTTATATGTAATTTCAAACTTTTAAATTTAAAATAGTAAAATTTAGTCTAAATTTTAAAATTTCCATAAAATAAAATGTCATATAACTCTATATGTTTTTGAGAATTGTTTAAAAAATTTATATGTGATGACCCGTTGGCCCAACCCAACCCGCTCCTCATCGGATTGGGTCGGTTCGGATTTTACATAAAAAATTCGGATTTTACATCAAATCCAACTCATTTAGCTTTGAGCGGGCCGGGTGATGGATTTGACTAAAATTGACCCAACCCAACCCGCGCAGCGTACACCCCTACAAACATTAGTTATCATATTTTTTTTTTCTAATTTTAAATTATATTAATTATATAATAACGAGGGTTAAATATAATGATTTCTCATCTTCATTTCATTTCCGATCATTTCTCGCAAATTATTATGATTTATTAATTGATTCTTGTAAATTTTGTATGTTTCTAGAGATCTCTTGTAACTTTTTCTGAATTTGTAATTAATTATTGTTGTTTTACAAAATGATGCATTCTGTAGTGAAGGGGGGAGGAAGTCTTAGATTTCGACGCTCTAAGGAATAACGAAAGGCAATGGTTGAATCCTTCATTAAGTAAGTAATTCCCTACTACTTTCTCTTCTTCGTTAAGACCATGATTTAGATAATTTATCATGTCAAATTTGTTTTTAAATGTATCAAAATTATATCCACAAATGTTTCTGCTATTAGTCATTTTGGTTATTAAATTTGTTTATAGGTAGTCAATTTAATCTTCAAATGTATTTTTCATTGATTAATTTAGTCCATAAAATTATTTCTAGACCAAGATGGTGATTTGCTCACATACATGTAGTAATCTATCTCTTGAAAGAAGCAATAACGACTATAATGTGCTATTTTTTAGCTTATGTTTGATCTAGGAGCTAGGGTTTCGTGTGCTTTATCGATAGTTCAACCAACCAATTCATTCGCACTAGATCTTCTAATTCAGAAGTCGGTGATTGATTTGAATTTTGAATATTTTAATTGAATTTACATTTATCAACGTTTTTGTTTTTTTTTTTTGTAAGTAAAGATTATATTAATAATGAGTACCAGGGGTACTCAAACCCTTACAAAATCAGAAAAAGATAATCTCCTCATATATTTTGAAGACAGTAAAGAGGATTATTACACCAATTATAATACACATAATCTGCTTTGCGACTTGCTTTACCACTAAACCACAACCATGAAATGAATTTGATAGAGTCAAGCAAAGGTGAGTAATCTGCCGTCTATCCTCTAAATAAAATATTATTTCTCAATCGCCAAATGCACCAAGTTGTCGCCAGTCAAATCAAATGCCTAACTTTCATTCCCTTTTTCGCTTTAACTAAAGATCCAAAGCTTAAAAAATGTTTCCATCCCCCTTCTTGATGGTTGTAATCAAAATCCATCCACAATAGAACTTGCTTCCAGATTTCAAAAATTTTGGAGCAATTAAAGAACACATGGTTGCAATCTTCCACTACTTGATGACAGAAAATGCAATGTAAATCAAGAGGATTGGATAAAATACCTTTAACAGCTAATGTAGCACGAGTAGGTAGTTTCTCAAGAAGCAAACGCCATCCAAATACTCCCACTTTTGACGGAACATCATTCTTCCACAATTTGTGTAAAGTATAACTTAATTCTGGTGCTATATTAATTGAATCCAGCCGCGATTGCAAAAAAATATAGGCAGATTTGACACTAAATAAACCTTGATCATTTAATGCCCAACGCCATTTGTCATCCCTATCCGAATGCAAGTTCAGCCCAATCAGGATTTGCTCAAGAGCTGCCTTTTCATTAATTTCGTCGTGAGATAAAGTGTCCATCCAAACTGAGTTCCAACATAACACAGGGCTGGCCGGTTGTAATAAATCCGACACCATGCATTCTTTATGTACCTCCTTATCAAATAAAAGAGGAAATGAATCCCTTAAGGGAGCAGCACCAATTCATTTTTCTTTCCAAAAGCCTATAGAGTCGCCGTTACCCAACATACTACTTACCTTTGAAGGAAACTAACAGTCATCAGCCTTCCCCCCCCACTCCAACCACATCTCTCCACCAAAGTGAATCCTTCGTACTTGTTGCAACTGCTTCCCACCTTAATAATTTAGAAGATATCGGCCCATATCTATAACACAGCAAATCAAACCATATTGCATCCTTCTCATTTAAACATCTCCACTTCCATTTACATAGCAGTGCCGTGTTAAACAACTCCAAATCTTTAACACCTAATCCACCCCTATCCTTTGGTAAGCTTACTTGTTCCCACTTAATCCAGCAAAGTTTTTTATCCTCCAGTCCTCCCCCCCACAGAAAATTCCGTTGGATTCGCATTAATTTGTTAATAATGCACCGAGATGCCTTGTAAAAAGAAAAGAAATATAGCGGAAGGCTTGACAACACATAATTGATTAAAGTAACTCTACCTCCAATCGAAAGATTGCGGCCGGACCAGCTGGATAGTCTCTTTGTCATTGAATCTACAATTGGTTGCCATGTTTCTTGTCTCCTCGGATTTGCACCTACCGGGATCCCCAGAAATTTGAAAGGAATAGAATCAACACTGCAAGATAAAAAACTTGCTGTCACCTCAAGAAAATTATCTTTTACATTAATACCGTACATCTTTCTTTTAACAAAGTTGATTTTCAAGCCTGAAACTAACTCAAATCCTCTCAAAATAGTTTTGATAGTTCGAACATTATCCCAAGAGGCTTCTCCCAACAAAACTGTATCATCAGCAAACTGCAAGATTTGAAATTGAATGGAACCGCCCACTTTGTATCCAGCAAAATTACCAATATCCACCGCTCGATTAACCATTCCGGTCAATCCTTCAGCCTCAATTAAGAACAAGAACGGTGATAATGGATCGCCTTGTTGAAGTTCTTTTTCCACTTTACAATCCACCGTTGGGCTTCCATTTACCCATACTGACATTGAGCTGTTGAAAACATCCTCCGTTGGGCAAGAGGAGAAATTTTAAAGTGATAAGAAATTTCTTATGAAAATGACGAAAATCTTAAGAAAATGAAATCAAAAACTACTTTGAAATCTTATGAATAATCAGGCAAACATGAAATTAACATAATTTGCTATTACAAACAAGTTGATGTTGGTGAATGGGTCATAACAGATGTTTCATTTTATTCTTCTCAACCTAACACACCACCTTTTTCTCGCTCCTGGAAACATCCTTCTGGATGTATAATTCGTGAAATACCTAACAAGTATTGTTTGATTAGTAGTTATATGCATATTTGTGTGAAACATAGTAATTGAAAATGCATTTCATAAAATATGCCACAAAACAAACATTTAAAAATTGAAAAATAATTATGATTAAAAAGCTTAGCATAAATCAAAATTTCATAAAATATATTATATTATTATACCAACAACAAAGCTCCATCTCGATTTCCTGACGGTTACAACTTACAAGCACTTCGGTAGTTTCCACTTTAGCAACAATTGTTAGGAACACGTTTGTCCATTTTCCCTATAAAGCTTATTATATTTATAATTGGCCGGACATGCCGGCGTCTGAGACTACTCACCTCAGGTCGTTCGGGTAATAAAACGAACCAATATTTATAATTGTGTGACACATTTTATTACATTGAATTGAAGTACTTATAGAATAATACATATATTCATATGATTGATCAACTGACAGTATAACCCCTTTAACCACTAACACCCTAGGTGTAGGTGGAACTCACTGAGGGTTTGTCTCAACCCACTCCCTTTTATTTATTTCAGATAAACAGGTCGAACAAGATAAGGGTAAGAAGGAAGTTGACGAACGGGGTTGTTCACGTGTTCGTTGACGCACTCCTATTAGTTTATTTTCTTCCTTATTTTATATTTTGAACTATTTGAATTTATTTAGCAATTTTCTGCTGTCTGGATTTGAATTATTACCGGTGTTGGTGTTACCATGTAATTAAGGCGAATTATCCTTGTAATTTTAATGTATTCGGTTTCAATTATATATGTCCCCATCAATATTCTAGACAATCACTATTATATACTCATTTGCTTAAAGTAAATAGTAAATACTAACGTAATGGTTTTAAGTAAAATCTAATACAAAGGTTTAGTTGTCCTGCTCAAAATAGATTCAAACCGAATTACAAACATCTTGGCTAATATTAATCAAAAGTAAGAGTCCTATACCTCTCTAGTTTATGCATATACAAAAAGAAACACTATGTTATTGATATAAAATAATTAAAAGAATAATATAAATGAGTTCAATACCTCTTGTTTAAGCACATCATTTTCCCGTTGCATCTTGTGCATGTAATGTTGATGTTCTTCCTCTGGAAACGGGGGACCCCCATAAGGTTCACACTTTGTGGCCTTTAGTGCCTCTTTCGTTAGGCGGTTTTCATTAGGAAGTCTTTCATTCTCCAAACGAATATTATTGTTACTTTGTTTCTCGTATTGATTTCTATAGGTAACAAATACAAATAATTATTTGCCAGCCCTATTTTCATTTTTTCTCCAACTTTTCTTCTTCTTTTTCTTTGATTGGTGAGGGGTGATTTTAGGTCGTTCAAATACGTGGGGTGGAGAAGATCGTGAGGTGGCAGCTCCGGGATCGCCAAGATGGGGCCTGGGAGCTGTTACAAAAAAGCGCAATTGGTAGTGAGAATGAATTAAACATGTATTTGAACCCCAGGGTATGTGGTTCGATTCCCACGGAAGACACAAACCCCACTAGAGAGAGGGTGGGGAGAAGATCGTGAGGTGACAGCCGGAATTGCCTACTAAATACGTAGAAAAGGGGTCCGGGTTGTTACAGATACAGATGACAATTTGACCCATACACAGTGGGCACCCGCAAAAAATACCCATAATGGGTAGGGTAAAAACCAGTATTTCGGGTACGGGCACGGGTATGGGTAATTACCCACAAAAATGAACGGGTATGGGTGCGGGTACGGGTACGGGTACCTTAGTACCCTCCCCGCCCCATACCCATATGATATATATTTATTTATATTATTATATAATAATACATGTATATCAATTTTAAAAAGTACAACACTATTAAACTATTACACATTTTTAATAAAAATATTTATTTATAACATCAAACAAACACAATGTGAATATATCAACAGAGATACGAACTTTAACATGAGGTTAGTACTAATTTTGTTTATAATTTTCATGATTCAACATTAAAATCTTTGAAATTTTTTAAATTTTATTAAAATGATATGATATTTTATAATTGATTGACTTATTTTTAACAAAAATGTGGGTACCCATAGGATATGGACACGGGTACAAAGATTGTTACCCACGCGGGTATGAGGATGGGTACGGCTATTTTTTAAAACTGCGGGTATGGGGATGAGTACTATAGTACCCTACGTCCCTACCCATACCTTACCCATTGTCATCCCTAGTTACAGAAATCACAAACAAAGAGGAGTAACGGGAGTTACTTCTAAAATAACTAGTATAATACTTGTGTTTACACACGGATCGCAACATTGCTGCGATTTTTTTATTATTGTATGACGAATGTTGTTTAGTACGAAGTTAGTCTCATTATAAAATTATTCAGTATTGAAAGATCGTTGTCCGATGTATGATAATTATAATTCTAGTATTTATTAGTGACAACTTGTCCATATTTATATATAAATAATATTGAATTTGTTTGGTTGATATTTCTCATTGTAATAGTCGCAATTTCTCATATGTGTTCTATAAAACATAAAAGTAAAAAAAAAAACTAAAACACATTATAAATTTTTAAAATACAATAAAGAAGATTTGTAATGAATTAAAATTTGGAGACTCTAATTAACTAGTTTTCTATCAATTTGAAACAGATTGTGATAATATGCTTGAATTCCTACTATAACGTGCAGACTTGCGGTTATTTTAGAAAACATAGATAAATATATATCCCGTATTTCTCTCTTTAATTCAGCCTAAAACCCGAAGTGGTTTGGAACTTCATATTGGAATTTCTTATAAATGAAATTTTACATAAATGGGTTCCTTTTTGGTGGATTGTTAGTCCTCTTCATCAAATGAGTAATGGTACATCCCTTTTCTATTTTCAATAGGGTGATTCAAGATAAGAAATTTATGTAAAACCATGTTGCTGAACCTTTGTGATAAGACTTGGAGTGGGATTGAGTTCGGTGCCTTAATGCTCTGCTGTTGGAGATGAGTGCTCCTTCAAAGAATGATTTGGTTGCATGACCAATTAAATGGTATGTACAATTGGAGTTAGAAGTGATTTTAGGGAACAGTGGTGCTATATGTACCGAATTTATTTTCCCGAATTGCTCCCGAAAGCATGCGTGGCATTTTTCCTCTTTTTATTTTGAAAACGTGGATGCACTATTTGAGTGTGGGCCCAAAAACAATTGATAAAAACAACAGTCTTGCACTCTTGCCGCCTCACCAAGGGAATTATGGCAAATTCACCTAACCATAAGGCTAGTAAAATAAAAAACAACACAGACCCAAAGTTGAACATCAAATCTGCAAAATAGGTAGAGCAATACACATAAAGCTAAACAAGCAAATATAGACATCCATCCAAGCTTAAAAACTGCCAGCAAAAACAACAGTACAGGACAAAGATGCATTCTGGATAAGTGAATAAAGGTACAGCAGCACAGGAAGGAAGGCTAACCATCAAAGATGATCATCCATTTAATCTCAAAGAACTGTCAACGGGGAGGACAATCTAAAAGCCAACCATAAACAATTAAAAACTCCAATGTTTAGCTTGATATGTTTAGCATGATGAAATTAACAAACTACTAGAAACTATATCTATACATATGTAAGAGATCACAAAATCAACTGTACAACTGCATTGATACTACAGGAAGTAGAAATTACACTACAACTACACAAACAATTAGGAAATTCCAGACAGTAAACTCCTACATCAGAAGCAACCAATCTGAGACCGATACGACCTGCTTCCGTGGCCATACTCAATTCTCCACACATCAGAGATAAGCTCTAGAATTCAAAGTTGTAGAAAAGCTTGGTCTAAACTGAAGGAGTAGGTTTCATCCTCTTTTTCTGTTATCAATGTCATGACAGTAGGTTTCATCCCTCTTTGAAGCATTTCATCAAACAACTTCTCTGCTTGATTGAGTTGACTGCAAAATTTCAAACAACTAAACATAAATGTTCAATTAAGAGTCATTGCAAAATGCATCTATCACAATCTTTGTGCCCATTTCTCTGATTTCTCTATTCAATAGTTCTCATCATCACATTAAACACAGAAAAAAATAAACTTTGTGCAAGTTAGTTTGTTTTGTGGAGAGAGAGAGACCGAAATTGTTGGGATTGGGACACATCATTCGGGGAATTTTCGTGAGTGATATTTTCGGGACATATAGCATTACCCATTAATGCAGCTGTACATTTGATTTTGTGATACTTTCAAATTTTTATTAATGTTTTTGTTTTTTTAATCATTGTCCATAGACACTATTTAGCATTCCCCATTTATATGTATCATATAACAAAAAAAAAGTAGAAATATTTGCAAAAACTAAAATAATGAAGGAAAAAAAACGTAGAAATATATGCAAAAATAATGATGGACAGGTGGCGTTATAAGAAAATTAACTTACATGTAATTGTTGTTTAGGATTGATTTGGATCGTCGGTTTTTTATCCGCACCATTGCCTTTCGTTATTCCTTAGAGTGTCGAATCTGAGATCACTTCCTCGATCCCTTTAGAATCATTTTTCTTAGCAAGAACAAATGTTGGCCTCCATCCACCATTTACCACAGAATGCATCATTTTTTTAAAACAACAAGAATTAATTACAAATTAAGAAAAAGTTACAAGAAATCTCTAGAAACATACAAAATTTACAAAAATTAATTAGTAAATCATAATAATTAGCTTAGAAAATTTCAATTTCACATCTATATAAGGTCTCTAGAAACATTTAAAAAAATATCTTTAATCGTTGGATGATATACTTGCCTGTAAGCAGAAGAAGAGGAGAAATCCCAAACCATCTTTGGATGAAACTCGTAGGTAGCGAATGACTGATGAGTAAAAATAGAGCGCGCGAGAAACTCGTAAGTATTAGATGAGTAAAAATAGAGCGCGCGAGAAATTCGTCGGTAACGGATGACTAAAAATATGGTGCGCGAAAAACTTGTAGGTAGCGGATGAGTAAAAATAGGGTGCGCGGGAAACTCGTAGGACGACAAAAGAGATTTAATTCAATTTGTGAAAAAATTATTGATCCATATATATATATATAAATGTTGGCTTGGGTCCTTGGAGTATACTCCTCTCAAGGTCTCAAGTTCGATTCCCGCTGGAGCCAATTTGGATGGGCTAATTTAGTTTCTTCAAAAAAAAAAATATATATAAATATATGTTTTTTTTTTACATTTTTTTTGCTAAATATTTGCTAAGCAACAAAAAAAAACATTTGTTTTGCCATTTTTAATTTATTTATTGGAAAAATATAAAAATGCGGGCTAGCCCAAAAGCCCGAAACCCTTATAGGCAAAAAAAATGTTTTTTTTTTTGTTTTAAATTTTGTTACTTAGCAAATTTTTAGCAAAAAAATGTAAAAAAACACACACACACACATATATATATATATATATATATATGATCAATAATTGTTTCACAAATTGAATGAAATCTCTTTTGTCGTCCTACGAGTTTCTCGCGCATTCTATTTTTACTCATCCCCTACCTATAAGCTATTCGCGCGCCATATTTTTAGTCATCCGCTACCTACAAGTTTCTCGCGCGCTCTGTTTTTACTCATCTGCTACTTACGAGTTTCTCGCACGTCCTATTTTTACTCATCGGTTATCCGCTACCTATGAGTTTCAACGGCGGTTTGGGATTTCTCTTCTTCTTCTTACCGGCAAAGTATCATCCAACGATTAAAGATATTTTTTTAAATATTTCTAGAGATCTTATATAGATGTGCAATTGAAATTTTCTAGGCTAATTATTATGATTTATTAATTAATTCTTGTAAATTTTGTATGTTTCTAGAGATCTCTTGTAACTTTTTCTGCATTTGTAATTAATTCTTGTTGTTTTAAAAAATGATGCATTCTGTAGTGAAGGGTGGATGGAGGCCAACATTTGCTCTTGGTAAGAAAAATGATTCTAAAGGGATCGAGGAAGTCTTAGATTCGACGCCCTAAGGAATAACGAAAGGCAATGGTGCGTATAAAAAACTGATGATCCTAATAAATCCGAAACAACAATATTATGAAGTTAATTTTTTTTAAGCAGCTCATATCTATTAAAAAATAAGACAGGCTCAATTACATGTAGAAAAGAAAAAAGAAATCCTATTCACTCGCATTACAATACAAACCCTAACTTAAAATTAACTCTCTGACTCTCTCCATCACAACACAGGCTCACATCTACAAACAACCTCACGCTGCTCTAATCTCATTCTCAAGCTATATATACTTTGTTTGTGATTTATGATTTTTGTTTTGATTTATTGATATTTGCTGCTTTCACCTCATCTTCAGACTCAGATGTACTGATTTTTATTTCGATTTACTCTCAAGCGCTACTCTGTTTGTGATTTCTGTTTTTCATTTTGCTTATGTGATTTCTTTTTCTTTGTTTTTTTCAATTTACTCTCAAGAGCTCTGCTCTCATCTCTCTCATCTCATACGATCTTTTATTTTTTGTACTTTATTATTTGAAGAATTTAAGAACTTAATTTAATATGGTTGTATTAATTTGTATTTGATGAACTTAATTTCAATATGGTTGTATTATGTATTTGATAAATATATAGGAGAAGAATTGTATATTGTATTTCATCAACTTATTTGATAAATTGTATTTTATATTGGATGAAGTCATGGGAAAAAAAAATATCAGGAACAAAAATAATAGCATGGAACAAATAAAAAAATGCGATGTAAAATCGATTAAAGTATCCGAATTTAACCAAACCAAACCGACAAGTTTAGTTCAGATTCATTTTGAGAGTTCATTTCGGACATTTGCATTTTTTCTAATTTCTAATTTTAAAAGTGTGAAAATGGGTGAAACTAAGAAATGAGTAATTGAGAACAAATTGATGAAGCTGAGTAAAACATAATTAAAAACTAAAATGAAAAAGAGAGAAGAAGAAGAAGAAGAAGGGTTAAACATTAAATGATGTGGCACAAGTATTAGATTGGTCGCACATTCTTTGAAGCTCCTTAATCCAGTTTTTTGCTCTATATAAAGTACAGTGTATGAATTAATGTATCAAAACTTCAAAAATAGTTGTAAATGTGTCTTCTCTATTGGTAATATTATAGATACAAACACAAAATATATTCAAAGATAAAATTAATTAATATTATATACATTTAATGATCAAACTTTGGTAAAAGACACATTTAAAAATATTTTGTGATAATTTTTTTACGGTATTTTTGTAATTATTTTATATTAATGGAAAATAGTGGTATTGTATGAAATATTCAAGGATCCAAGAGTGTGTTAATCAAACTAAAATTTGGTGTATAAGACAAGATACTACTATAGTGAAAAGGAATTATCACCTTCAACAAAGTTCTCTTGTTCTGAAACCAAAATTTGACTTGTTTGGGCTGAAGCACAAGCTCCTTAGTCAAATGTTGTTGTTCGTCCTCATTTGGATGATTGCATTCTTTCATGAAACTCCATCCAATAATAAAAGTTCCCAATTAGTTGAGAATAAATTACCAATGTAAATAAATAAATAAAATAAACTAGACAACAAATAAAATGGATATATTATGTTCATAAGTAGCTAATATAGTTAATGGATTTGGATCCTGTGCAACAATGATATAGTCTTGTAGTCATGCAATTTTTACGCCCAATTTATCAAAAGGTTTAATTTATTTTTTTCACCACCAGTTTAATCTGGTTCGGGGGTCAGTTCTGGCATCAAGTGGTTTCAGCCCCCTCCCGATCGCAGTTGCGGGGGATTGTGGTCCTCCCTACCAAGTTCAGCGCCAATCACCACTGAACCAACTAACGATTGATCAAAAGATTTAAAATTTAAAGACTAAAAACTTCACTTTTTATAAAATTAAAATATAATTTTATCATAGAGTGTCCGATCGAAATAAGTCGTTCAAAAACATGTGAATGCACGTTGTAACTGCTCGGACCCCTTTTCTACGTATTTAATAGACAATTCCGACATTGTAACTCGTGATCTTCACTACCACTCTCTAGCACAAGATCTGGATCCAAGAACTAACGTAATCACTAAAATAAAATTTACAATAAAATAGAGAAGGGAGTCATTCCTGAACTTATAATCAAACGTACAAACATAATTCTTCAAATAGTAAATTAAATATAATTACTAATTAAGTTCATGTCATCGAAGGAATCAAGTCATACAAAGAAAAATTAAATACTAACGTTTAGTTTCCGTGTAATTTTTTTTTACTTAGGCCCCGTTAAATATCAAAAAAATCAAGACTAGTTACAAATAATCAAATAAAAATATTTTAAAAAAAATCAATAAAAAATGATGCATCGAACATAATTAAAATCTAAAAAGGCTTTACAAATTTTGTAGTTCCTACCCTAATTTTCAACACAGCGGCAGCGGCATATATGTCGCGTTAAGTATCAATTCAACCGGCGAACTTGATTAACATATAATTAATAGTTTCATATCTTTAACTCAAGAGTGAAGTCAATTCTCCTTCAAAAGCAAAAAATTGAAACAACACGAAATAATAAAATTGAAAATAAACTGTCGTTAATGAAATGAATTATCTTACTTTTCAATTCTGACTATTTGAGCCGATGTAAGACGATTGTAAGAAGATCTTCTTTCGTCGTTATTAATGTCATCATCACAAGACCCGCGAACGCCTCCGATTGATTGGTGCATAACTCAATTCCGACACACAAAATATTATAGAAAGATTTCCTTTGCCACTAATTTATGTAAGAGATGCACTAATTTTAGGATTTTTATAAACACTAGTCAGCGGTTTCTAACATTTTTAGAATAGTCACATAAAAGGGAAAACAAATAAGGAATAGTATAAGTGATTTTCTCATAAATTTTTTCTTTCTTTTTATTCTTTTTTTTAATGGAAAATATATTATTAATAAACCAGATCTCTGCACAAGACGGACAATTTCTTTCTTTTTATTCTAATAAGTTATTTTTACATGTGTGTTTGATCTGCTAAAAAACAAGAGATTGACCAACTTTTGTTGTACCCTGTTTGATTTAGACACTAGTTATGAGACTGAACAAAATAAGTAGCATGGAACGTTTTCTGATAAGTTATTTTCTGATAAAAGTTTTCTTTCTTTAGATTCTAATAAGTGTGATTTTTACATACTTTTAGGTTTCATTTTTTTTTACAATACTTTTAGGTTTCATTTAAATTTTCTTTTTTGTGTTTTTTTTTTGCCCAGTGCTACTTCTGTCGTAGCATATGGAGTTGTTTGTTTTCATTTCCTTTCTTGGTACAATATGTTTCTTTTGATTTCATGTTCCTTTCTTGGTACATATAATTTTGATACTTTTTTTATATTTCTTTAATATAATATGGAAAAAAGGAAGCTTGACAGAACAACCATATAAAGAACATAAAATAATAACATGCCCAGTGCTACTTCCTTTCTTGCTAATAAAAACAATGATATAGAGTAAATTAAACTTCTTATCATGTGCATTATATTTTTTTTGTTGGTCAAGTAGCTTAGTGGCTAAAATTCCACCCTAGGTGGATAAGTGGGATGACTGGATTCAAACCTGGCCCCCTGCATATATAAATTATTATGCGATATCCAACTAATTGAGTCAAGCTCATGGAACGCTTTTGTGCATTATTTTTATATAAAGCGATTATTACGTTATTTTTTTAGATGTAAATTGTAAACGGCTTATTTCATTTCTTGCATAATTATTTCTTGACTCTTAAAATATTTAAATTACTCCCTCTATTCCATAATATTAGTAAAAAATTGTTAATAAAAAATTATCTAATCAATAGTATAAACACCAAAAGATTTATTTTGTAAAATTTTCTATATCCTTTCAAAAGATAAATTACACAAATTTAAAAGTCATTTTATCGTACTAAGGCTCCGTTTGGCACTGCTTTTTTTTAGCTTTTTATTCTCTTTTTAATCAAAAGTTGGGTCAAACACATTTTTAATAAAGCTCTTAACCATAAAAATCAGATTTTTTTTCAATGTGTAAAATTGAATTAAATGAGCTTGTAGGAAAAGAGATTGAAACCTACTTTTGAAAAAACATCCGGAGTTTTTTTTGCAAAGATCACGCTTCGAATCCTACTAAGACTCTTTTTATTATTTTTTTTAATTTTTTAGTTTGTTATCATTTAAATATTATTAGTTGTTAATATTTTTTTAAAATTTGTTTTTTTTGGTACAAATATTTTTAAAAAAAATATATTTTAGCAAACAAATTTTAGATTAAAAATAAATTTGTATCTAAAAAGAAAATATCTTTGCTCTTTTTTTGAAAGTTCTTATTTTCATTTTTACCTTTCAGTCAACTTCTGAGGCCTAAAAAAGCCGGGTCAAACGGACCCTAAGATTCTTAAATTGTGCTCCAGGAACTAGGGGTGTGTATAGATTGGACAAGTTCGGTCGATTCAGTCAAACCTACTCAATCCAACTTAATAAATTGGGTTGGGTCGGGTAATTAGGTAGATATAGATTTTAAATGAAAATTCATAAGTAAATAGAATTTTGGATACAACGAGACTCAACAAAAAAAAACCACTAACCCAACAATGTTATAGTTTTTTCAAATATTTTAGTAAAAATACTAAAGCGTTTGCCGTTTAATAGTTAAATATTTTTGATGTGAAAATAAGTTACAACATATTTTAAGAAAATAAAAAGATTGAGTAATTTTTATAAAATAAAAATAGTGATTCATCGTTTAATTATTTAATATTAAAAAAATAGAAAAATCATTCGAGTAACTCATTACCCAACTAAAAAATTAGTGAGTTTATCCTAACAAAATGGGTGGTTATTTTTCACAGCGCAAATAAGTTACACTTTTTTTTTTAAAAAAAAATACAATAATTGAGTTATTTTTATGAAAAATATGATAATTTGTCATTTAGTTAATTAATTTTTTTCTTAAAAAAAAGTTATTTAATTTTTTAAAATAATAATAATTTTGGTAACCCACTACCCAACCCAAACCCGGAAATTAGTGGGTTTACCCAACCTGATCCAATGTTATAACGGGTGGCCATTTTATTGGACCCAATCCGATCCATTAACACCCTACTAGGTAGGGGTGTAAGTGAATCAGAAATTAAAATTCTATTGAACCGACGATCCAAACCAATCCCAATCAAAACAAAAATCCGATTTTTATGGTGCGGATAAAAAACCGAACCAATTGCAAACAACCGTGGTTTGGTTTGCTTCTAGTTTTAAGAACCGATGAATAAACTGAAGGGTTTTAACGATAAATATTTTAAATGCTTTATAACTAATTTTTATATTATAGTTTTATCAAATAGAAAGATGTGTGATAGAGATTAACTTGTTTATCAAACTTTTTTTATATTATTAGAGATAAAAATGATTATTTTTTAATGTAATTGATGTTTTTGGTAATTTAAATCAATGACAATTTGTCAATTTTTTTGGATTTTTATTCTATTATGGTTTATTTTTAATAATCTCATATGGCCTCTAAAAAGTCAAAGACGGCTCTGGATACACATTCCATATGCAATAAGAGACAACTACAAGAATAGTGACAATAACAAGAACTTCTAGAAGCATTTAAATCCCTTCAAAATTGAACTGAAAAAACACCAACTAATACAATAATGTTTTTATATTTATAAGGGTAAAATGTATTTTTAATCCCTGTAAAATTATCGAATTTGAATTTTAGTCTCTGCTAAAAGATATCCTCCCATTTTGCCCCAGGAATTTCAAATTACTTTGGTTTAGTTCTTAACATGGTCATGTCACACAAAAACTGTGTCATGGCCAGAATCTGCTGACTGGACCACTGTCACGTGTTCATAGGGTACTGACTTGACAAATTATAGGGACGAAAATGAAAATTAGCACAAAATATAGAGACGAAAATTA
Source organism: Trifolium subterraneum (assembly GCA_951799995.1). NCBI lineage: Eukaryota > Viridiplantae > Streptophyta > Magnoliopsida > Fabales > Fabaceae > Trifolium > Trifolium subterraneum. The sequence continues at coordinate 14,374,453 of OX637462.1, read as the reverse complement.
AAATTTGCACAAATTATATCCCTGTAATTCACACAAATTCACATTTTATTGCAATTTCGATCCAATGATTTACCTTTTGTTTGATTTCTACATGAAGAAGCTTCTAAAATGACTAATGTAAATAATTAAATTAGTATTGTTTTATTAGGATGTAAATTAAACTTCTAATCTCCTTATCATTTTACTTTTTTTTTTTGAACGGCAAATATATATTATTAATAACCAGGTCTCTGCACAAGACGAGCAAAGACCCGTAAAAGAGGAGCTACAAAAACAAAAGTGACGTATATAAGCGGAACACTAATGAAAATACCAAAACAAACACCTCCTAAAGGAGACTCACTTCTAATCCCATACTTAGAAATAAACTCCTCAGCTTCCAGACCACAAGAGAAAACAGCAACCTGACCCATAGAGATGTCACTAGACAACTAACTCCCGATCTCGAATCAAAAGTGATCGGCCCATCAGAATCAAAAACAACTCATGACAAAAGTTAATGCAACACCGGTAGAATGAGAACTTAGGCAAATGAGTTTCAGCTCGTAGACCACCTCCAGACAGTTGACACCGACGCGATAAAAGTCAACTAGATACAAAGAGACCTGCAAATCTCAACAGATTTTATTTTAAACGGCCAGAGAATCCAGTATCATAGTGAACCGATCACACACGACATCAAATACACCCCAACGACGCTAGATCCAAAATCACCACAATAGCACCTCAGCATCTAACTCAAACCAAAGGCAGCGGCGGCGCCACCAAGACCACAACCCAAATCTGACCAAACCAAGCCTCACCACCTTCAAAACATCAAACACATGGGGAGGAGCAACCCATAACCCATAACCCAAAACATCAAACACATGGGGAGGAGCAACCCATAACCCAAAACGAAAACAGCAACAACACAAAGGCAGCACCGTCGCTAAAAAGTGCTCCATGAAGACAGCAAAACCCGGCGAAAACCCAAACCGACCATCCAACACCCAAGAAGCGGCGGCACTGCCAACGCCTCACCAACACCAAACCAAACAAACACCATGTCTGGCAGATCGAAAATAAAAAATACAAACAGGGACACAAACAAAATAGATCTACAAACCAAATCTGACACCGCTGAGCCGGATCCGACACTAAGTCCAAACCAACAACACCTACCTACCGATCGCCACGCTCGTTGCAACAGGCAGCCGAACTCTAACCCCAAATACAGCAGCGGCGATTCTGCTGAAGCGTTTCACTAAAAGCAACCCGTCAAATCGGAGATCAAGTCTGATTTGCCCATACCCACCAAAACAAGTCTTCAATACATCCAAGAAGAAGCAAAATGGAGAAGGAGGAAGAAGCGACCGAAGGAGGTAAAGTGACGGAAAAGACAGGTGGTGCGTAGTCGGATCTCGTCGCACCACCCCTACCCTAGACTTTTTTTTTTAAGCAACCTACCCTAGATGTTATCATTTTACTTTTTAACTCAACCACTAAATGATTTTTATATCTCACTTCTTTTATGAGTCAATAATGAGATTTAATCTATGTATCTATGTATTAATCTAAAGGGTGATTATGATCACCCCCATGAAACCCTAATTTTCCCTTAGCCAATAGCAACGAACCATGTGTCTTTGGTCTATGTCCACCACCTCATTGGAATAATGTGGCAGAGATTGACAAGTGTTATTCTTTAAGCTATTCTGTTATTCTTTAAGCTATTCTTCTTAGACTCTTCTTCTATTTGAGTGTCACACTTAACTGATCCCTCCAATGCATTTGTGACAAACATATAGTTTTGACAATTTAAGGTTTGCCACTTCATTTTTTTACCCCTTTCATATCTCTTTCCCGCAATCATTCTTAATACCCACCTCTCTCTCTGCCCTCACCGTCTTTAGCTTTCGCCGCCTTCTCCTCCGCTCCCTCCGTCATACCACCATCGTCCTCCACTCATCAACTCTCTCTCTCTCTCTCTCTCTCATTGTCCCCTTAATTTTTTTCATCGATTTCTCTCCTCAACCAGGGCCACCACCGTCGCGAAATCAAACCCACCGATCCACCAACCAGAAAGTTTTATAAGAATTCAGAAATTCATAGGGTTTTGGTTAATTCTAAGAATTTTGGTTAATTCTAAGAATAATTGGGTTCTGAGTTCTGATTCTAATTTTTATTATTCATGAAATTCTAAATTCTAAGATTGTAAGATGTAGATTGGGTTTGTAGAATGAAAAGGGTAGATATAGATTGTAGGCTGTAAGATTTGAAATTTCTAGATTATTTGAAGATTTATTTTCTAACATGTGCTAAGATTGTGCTTTTTGTAGGTAAATGGTGGATTTTGATCTAGCTTGAAGGTTTTGGTTATCTGTTATAAGAGGTAGTTTCTCTTCTTGCATCTAAGTGAAATTGAGTTTTGAGTTTTCTAATAATGAATTAAATTGCAGATCTTGATTTTAGAATTTTCTCATTATGATTACAATAAAAGAGGAACCATTTCAGCCAAAGATTTTGCACTGTCCTTGGTTGATGAATTAGACAATTATACAGGCAGAAAAAAGAATTAGTCATACAATTAAATAAATGTTCAAAGCTTTCACTGAATTGCTGAAAAAGTTGCAGTTCTTCTCTCTAGAAACAAGTAAATAAATGTGTGGTTCACTTTGATCCATGACTTAAAAAGCAACAACATATATTCATGATTTATGTATACAACCTCCATGGATTGTAGTGCAATTTGTTGTGGAGATTGGTGTCAAGCAGGAAATTTCATGGATTCTAATGCTCTATTTGAGGAAAAGGTAAATCTACTTATGTATTATAATCTTCACTAATTTCATGTTGTGATGAATAATTGATGAATTGATAGATTAGAGTTTTGCTTACCAATTTTGGGATATTTTTGTTAATGTTTTGTTTACCAAATTGATGCTATAGACTTGCAATTATGCTTGAGTAATGTGTTATGAGCTTTGATTTGTGAAAAATAATGCCTTATGCTAGCAGAGTTAGTTGACCTCTTCTTTTTATCTTTTCTTTAGGACTTTGACTATTGTGGGGTTGAGCATAGTGAGAGATAGAGAAAAATAGTTGTCTGCGGAATGAGAAAATTCTATTTTTGTTTGTTTCTTCAATGTTTCATTTGGAAGAGAACCACTGGTTGTTGGCTTTTTGTTTTTCGGACGAGTTTATGTCAAACCGATTCCAAATATGAGGTCGATAGCTTTCAATTTGACGGATTTTGGTGACTATTGGAAAACATGTGTGGTGGTTTAATTTTTTTTGGGATGATTTGTTTCCTTTATGATTTCTTATTGTATTAAAATGGATTCACTAAAAATGTAGATCATGATTGATTAGGGTTCATTTTAGTATTGTCTAGGAGCTATTTAATTTAATTTATAATTAATTGATTGAATTTGATGTACACAATTTAATTTGAGTGACATGGGTAATGTAGATGTTGATTTTGTGATTGTGTTTGTATATGACAGATCGCTTTGGAAGGACTCAAACATGGTGTGTTTGAGGTCTCATTAGCCGATCTTCAAGCAACCAATAAACCTCTTTTAAAAACAGTTTTTCCAGGTAGTTTACATCCATGAATTTGCCTCTGTTTGGTATTCAATGTTTGAATTTATAAAGTTTGACCTTTCTTTTATTTTTAGGTCATGATGCGTTTATTTAGTCCCCGGAAGACAACATTGATTTTTGTTATACATGATAAAACAAAGGTCTATACACTTTATCCTTTATTAGTTTCAGCTCCTATTTCTCCCTTTTCTCTATCACAATTGAAACACACCCTAAAACCTCAAACTTCAATTATCTTCAAAATCTGCACATGCATGTGTGTTTTCCTCTGAAATTTGGATTTGTGAGTATTGGAAAGCTAAGGTAAGGAAGATGAGTTCTTTGTTATTTCCTTTCTCTTCTACTTGGCTAAAACTTTACCCTTTTAGTTCAAAATTCATTTTTTGTTCATACCTACTAATTGAAGGGTTAACATATGTGTTCTTACTTCTCAAATTTTGGGTTCATAGCTGAGAGTTGAATCATTGGAGGAATCAAAGAACAAGACAGTTTAGAAGTACTTTGGAAAAATTGTAGTGAAAGAAGCAACCATAGCAAGAAGATAGTAGTACCAAGGGACTGCAAAGCCTGTTTGGCTTATTCGTTAAACTCCAACCTTCAATGTTAATCTCACGGCAAAAGTCTACACTATGATAATGCACTATTTTCAAGTATATATTTTATGGTTTCATTGAGCAATAGTTATGGTTTTCTGTGTGTCGGTTCTTGGAAACAATAATTCAAACATGTCAATGATATAAATTTGTTTAAATATCTATTTTTGTATATGAATGTAGAAGGCATTATTAAAGTCCTTGAATACACCAATATTACAAATTGAATACTATCTTCTTTTTTCTGGTAGAGACTAAATTGAATACTATCATTCTCATGATTCCATTGTAGGTCTTTTATCTCAATGTTTTATATTTAAGATATGACCCAATTAAGTGATAATAAGCTAATGCTAACTTAATGCCAATTAAGTTACCCAAATGTTTTGGTGCAAATTAAGAAATAAATTGTTGGAAGAACCTTTTTAATAGGAACAGTGTATTTTAAAATATATACTTAAAAATGCAATAATGATTTCTTAATTTTTTTTAACTATTAGTGATTAAATGAAGCACTTGAATTATTTTTTTGGTTTGCATCTATGACTTTTAATTTTTGCATTTGAACAACAATGCTCAAACTTCAATCTCTATCTTACTCTCTTGGATCAAAACGTTGAGAATTAAATAAGTTGTGCTTTATAATTAAGTTGTATCTTACTCTCTTCAATCTGACTTTTGCCAGGCACTTTGGCGTCCATTATCGATGTTTTACCAAAAAAAATCGGTTTTTTCTTAACCGAAGTCTTCTGCAAAGGCAAAATTGAAATATTGGGGGGTAAAAAAGAATGACAGGGGTCATAAGAGAAATTTTTTGCAAGGAATTATTAATTTTCTTTACATTATTTTGGTCTTAATCCTCTAGCTAATAAAGTCCAACCAAGGATTTTTCTCCGGCTTGAATTGAACTTAGGAGATGACAATTTTTATTATTGATAAAAATTTATAATTCATGGGGATATGACAATTTTTATCGCTCATGAAAATTTAAAATTACTATTAAAAACTATTATTAAAAAAATTGATTTATGGGAAGATGACAAATTTTATCGCTCATAAAAAGTTTTAAAATCAATATTATTTTAAGGTTTTCCCTTTTATGGGAGTGCGAACAACCATGATTGAACCCACAAGAGATGCCAAATGGAAACCTTTCTACCAACAAACTGAGCAATATCTTATGCTCTAGATGTTCCTATATTACGAACTGTCGAACTCGACCTATCATTCATGTGAGAAAATGTGTCTCTCTATACTCAGCATGTTCATGTGTTACGAACTCCACCTATCCTTCTAAATTTATGCTATTGAAGATGTTTGTATCCAACTCGAACTTAATTTATTTTAATTTCGTCCTATGTGTCTCCTTTACATCTACCCATACTATGATAGCTTTTACTTAGTTTGATTAGTTATGATTAACATATATCATGCCAACCTATGTTTTACGATGAACTTATATCATTCCCGTCTTACTTTCCATCTCATTTATTTATCACCATTTCATTGTTGGTCTTTACATATGATGAAACTCATTCGCGTGTTAAATTTGATTAACATACCACTTTGCTCATATAATTATGTAGTATAACTTTGTTGATAAATATTTTAATATCAACATTCATGATTGACAACATCCATGATTGACATATATATGGCGTTCCGTAGAACCCGTGCAAGATTGGACCGATGAGGGATGCTAAACAGAAGCCTTTCTATCGGACCGAGCAATTTTTTATGCTTTAGATGTTCCAGTGTCTCTGTGCTATTTATATTTCTGTTTTAACAAACTCTGTTTATCCTTTTGAATTTTATGTTGTTGATGATGTTTGTATCGAAGTTAACCTTAACGTGTCTTAATTATCATATATTTTGCTTAGTTATATTGGCTATAATTAACTTATAAGATTCCAACTTTGTTAATAACAATTTCAATATTAACAATCATGATTGGCAACAACCATGCATGGCTCCGTTGAACCCGTGCAACGCACGGGCCTCCGACTAGTTTTATTTATTTGCTTTTCATAGATTTTTTCATTCAAATTCAACCAGCGAAAGGATATTCTCTTGATTCTTGAGGTCAAGATGATATTTGTGCATTATTATTTTTTTATATGATTAAAGTGATTATTATGTTATTTTTTAGATGTAAATTAAAGGGCTTATTTCATTTCTTGCATATAACTATTTCATGACTCTTAAAATATTTAAATTACTCCCTTTATTTTATAATATTAGTAAAATATTGTTATAAATTTTTATCTAATTAATAGTATAAACACCAAACTTTGAAATGATTAATTTGAAGGGTCACACTAGTTAAGAAATTAAAAGAAGTAAAATTTATTTTGAAAGAAAGCATATTCTATACTTTCAAAAGATAAATTATACAAATTTTAAAGTAATTTTATCATATATTAAGGTTTTTAACTAGTACTCCAGGAACTTGGAGTGTATATGGTTTGGACAAATCCAATCGATTTGGTTAAACCCACTTAATGCAACCTAATAAATAGGATTGGGTCAGATAATTGGATAAATATATAGATTTCAAAAATGAAAAAATCCATAAAAAAATCGTATTTCGGATAAAATCATACTCAAGAAACAAAAACCTTCTAATCCAATAGTGTTATAGTTTTTTGAAATATACTTTTATAAAAATACTAACGGTTTCGCCGTTTAATAGTTAAATATTTTTCATAGTGAAAATAGGTTACACATATTTTAAGAAAAATAAAAAGATTGGGTAATTTTAAAAATAAAAAATCATTCAAGCAATCCACTATCAATCCGAAAATTAGCGAGTTTATCCGACCAAAATGGGTGATTATTTTTCACGGTGCAAATAAGTTACTCTATTTCTTAAGAAAATATAATAATTGAGTTACTTTTATGAAAACACGTGATAATTTGGGTAACCCATAACCCAACCAGAAAATTAGTAGGTTTATTCAACCCGGCTCAATGTTATAACGTGTGGCCAATTTATTATACTCAATTCCGAGTATCTTATGGTTTAAATTTGGTTTTGGTCAAAGACAACTCAATCCGATCCATGTACATCCTACCGGATGTTTCCTACATTAGTTAGAATTTTTTTCAAATTTTAAATTGTTATATAATAACCAGGGTTAAATGTAATATAGTTAATCTTATGAGGGCAAGGGTTTCTCTTCAAAGTGCCGCAAGTGCGCCGCATCTAATAAGGAGGGTTTGGGATTTCTTCTTACAGGCAAGCATGTCTCTATAGATCTTATCATTTCTCGTTAATTTCTGTACTATTACTATCTTCTCCTTACAAAGGCCTAGGCAAGTGCCGCCAGTCTTCTCATCTTCATTTCATTTCCGATAATTTCATGCAAATTATTATGATTTATTAATTAATTGTTGTTAATTTTGTATGTTTCTAGAGTTCTCTTGTAAGTTTTTCTGAATTTGTAATTAATTATTGTGGTTTTAGAAAATGATGCAATCTGTAGTGAAGGGTGGATGGAGGCCAAAATTTTCTCTTGCTAAGCAAAATGATTCGGAAAGGATCGAGGAAGTCTCAGATTCGACGCTCTAAGTAATAACGAAAGGCAATGGTTGAATCCTTCATTAAGAAGTAGGTAATACCCTACTACTTTCTCTTCTTTGTTAAGACCATGGTTTAGTAGATAATTTATTATGTCAAATTAGTCTCTAGATGTATCAAAATTATATCCATAAATGTTTATGCTATTAAGTATTAAGCATTTTGGTCTTTAAATTTTTTTGCCTATGTTTGATCTAGGAGCTAGGGTTATGTTTTCTTCATCGATAGTTCAACCAACCAATTCATTCGCACTAGATCTTCTAATTCAAAAGTCGATGATTGATTTGAATTTTGAGTATTTTAATTGAATTTGCATTTATCAGCGTTTTTAGGTTAAGCATGTGTAAGTAGAAGATATGCTTCATACACACCACATATTTAGAGATTTTGTTGGTAACTATACTTTAAATGGATTTAAAACTGGATTAAGGATCTTCAAAGATTGTTTGACATTTTTCAGTTTTTATGTTGAAACTATATCTGTTGAATAATCTATAGGAGGTTAATCACACTTCACACTTTGTCTTCTTAGTTACACTTCCGAATATTCTTATATTCATTTATTCGCTGCCTTTACAATTTTCTTTTCTTCTAAAGAGTCAAGTTGTGAAACTCACACATAAGTGTTGAGTTGAACATGCGCTCCATTATATATCAAATGTCTTTGTCACAAGTTATTATCTGAACTGTACTTACACAACTTTGATTCTTCAATATTATATTTAGCTAAATCAATTAATATTATATGCGATCCAAACAATTGAAGTGAGGATGAGTGTGTTGAAACTTGCTCATAGAATGGTTAAGATTTTCTGTGAATGTTTAAAAATGGCTAGTCAATTAGAATTCCAACATTTGAAGCACCATTATTTAGAGTTAATGAGAACACCCCTTATTTTTAGAACACTAGTGGACAAAAGGGTGTTGATAGTAGCAACAACTTCCATGTTTTGCTGCTGATCAATTCCATTTGGGCTATATGTCAAAATTTGGGAGGCCAAAGTTAACAATGTCCCAGCTTCTACTCTAACAACTTCCATGTTTTTGTTACTATTTAATGGTGATTTAAATGTTGGAATTCTAATTGACCAATCTTTGTTAAACATTCACAGAAAATCTTAACCATTCTATGAGCAAGCTTCATCACACTTCTCTTTCCTTCAATTGTTTGGATCACTGCATATAATATTAATTAGTTTAGTTAAATATAAAATTGAAAAAATAAATTCGATTAAGCACAGTTCATATAGTTACCGGTGACATAAACATCTGATACACTGGAGCACGAGTTCAACTCAACACTTGTGTGTGAGTTTCACAACTAGGCTCTTTAGAAGGAAAAAAATTAAAAAGGTGGCGAATACATGAATATAGGAATATTTGAAAGAGTAATCAAGAAGACAAAATATAATTAACCTCCTATAGATTCTTCAGCAGGTACAGTTTCAGCATAAAAACTGAAAGATTTGTCACACAATCTTTAAAGCTCCTTAATCCAGCTTTAAACTCCATATAAAGTATAGTTACAAACAAAATCTCTAAATATGTGGTGTGTATGGAGCATATCTTCCACTTCCACATGCTCAACCCAAGTAACCTAACATAAAACATGAAATGATATCATTTGTTGAGTATTAAGTATACATCTAAAGTTTAAAATATATGTAGATATGTAAAGAAATATGAATATTTTTAGATATTAACTTTTGATGCATTGTTGATTACTATGTTTCACAAATATGCATGTAACTACTAACTAAAAAAGACTTATTAGGCATTTCACGAATTATACATCCAGAAGGATGTTTCCAAGTGCGAGAAAGAGGTTGCGTGTTAGGTCGAGAAGAATCAAATGACACATCAGTTATCACCCATACACCGACATCAACTTGTTTGCAATAGCGAATAATGTTAACTTCGTGAGGCCGCACTTGAGGTGATAAAATATGCATTTCTTCATTCATCTGCCACAAAACAAATATTTAAAAATTGAAAAACAATTATGATTAAAAAGCTTAGCATAAATTAAAATTTCAGAAAATATTATTATACCAACAACAAAGCTCCATCTCGATTTCTTGGTGAACCGGTTTCAATCACTTTGGTAGTTTCCACTTTAGCAACAATTGTTAGGAATAAGTTTGTCGATTTTCCCTATAAAAATTAATCATATATCATTTGTTTATAGGTAGATGTATTTCTTTAATACTAAAATTAGAGAGGCACATTTAGAGGAAAAAATGTAAAATCATTCTCTATTTCTGTCACTACATATATAAAGCAACTGCGAAATTTGAGAATGGTTTTATTTCTTCCATAACAATTTTATTTTCACTAATACGAATTTATATTTGCATGCTTACCAAGTCGAAAAACATTTCAACCAATTTCATCCCGTCAAACTCAACTATTCCTGAATACTTTGAAGATTCTTCAGAAATAGTATCACCTCTAATGTGATTGTTCTTGGGAAAAAATTGATAATAACTTTCATGATCAAGAGTGTATCTCCCATCTTGATGAGTATTTGACATGTTTTTTTTTATAAGCAATGTTAGTTGTTAGTATTACAATATTATGTTAGTTTTCTCCTATAAATAGTCCGTTTAGCCTAAAAAAACTATAAATAGAGCTCTCCACCACACTTATTATTCATTCAACAATTCTGAAGCTTAGGAGTCTCTAAGGAGAAAAGGATGAGAAGCATAGAGAGGGTCTAGTACTCTCACTACTAGAAAATAATTCAATTAAGACGGAATTTTGTGACGGAATTAAATTCCGTCCCCAACAAATCAAATTGGGACGGAATTTGCGACGCCTTTCTGTCACAAGCATTTTATTAAAAATTTATTTATTTAGGTGGGACGAAATTTATATTCCGTCTCCAAATTGAGACAGATTTACATTTTTGTCGCAAAATTGGAACGAAATTTATATTTTTCCCTCTCACCATTGATAGAAAATTCAGCACAAAACAATGGCGGGAAAATTGGCGCCACTTTGGTGGATTTTTTTTTTTGGCACACATTTTTTTAATAATAATTATTTAATTAATATTATTGATACCCTTTATTAAAGTTCATTAATTTTTTTTTTAAAAAAAGTTCATAATTTAATTTTTTGATAATATAGTTCATAATATTTTAAGTTGTTTTTAATTTGAGTTTTAAGTTGTTTTTAATTTCTGGTTTGTGTTTTATTAGTTGTTTGAATTTCTGGTCTCTGTTGATAAGGCTGCCATCTTATTTCTGGTTTGTGTTTTAATAGTTTTCTGGTCTCTGTTGATTGTTTGTTTTGGCCTTGAGGTAATTATGTATTGAGGCTTGTATGGTTCCTGTTCTTGTATTTGTATATAATATGTATATTTATTGTAAATCTAGGATACACTAATGATTGAAACAAGCTGAGTAAATCTAGGATACACTCTAACTTCATTACATGATTATTTTTTTCTAGGATACCTTTGTAAATCTATGTTCACAAGCTGAGTCTCAACCTTCCGAGTCTAGTAATAATGAGAGTGGTACTCAACCGAAGCCAATTGATTATGATACACTAATGATTGAAGCTGTTGGAGGAAGAAATTCAAAGGGTATAGTATATGGACTTAGTTTGGATGGACGCATCCTTACTCGTGGCTCAACATCTACATCAAATAGATATTCAAATTATGCTGATATTGCTCGTGGTATGAGTGGAGAGGTTGAGGCGCGATTAAGGCAGAAAATTGCAGACCAACAACAAACAATCAATACCATCCTTGCTCGTCAAAATAAAATGTTTGCCGCATTTGCCAAACATATTAATTTGGATTTCATGGATTTAGATGAAGATGATCCTTCTATTGGTAATGGAACTCTTGGAAGCAATGCAAATGACGGTACAAATGCCGATGAGTAATATCAATGACTTGGGAATTTAGAACTTAAATTATGTAGTTTGATATTTTGTAGGCAATTAAAGCATTTTGGATTTAGAACTTAAATTATGTAGTTTGATATTTTGTAGGCAATTAAAGCATTTTGGATGTAGTGATACTTGTGGAGTTTAACCTTTTGGATGTATAACTTAAGTGATATTTTGAGATATTTATATGTTGTTCATCATGGAACAAATGAGTTCATATATGATATGAATTTCTAGTTTGATATGCATTTTTAAATTAAAAACTGATGATACAATACAATTGAATGTTCATTATTTATATGAGTATAGTATATGAATATACTGTATTTGTAAAAAAAAAAAAATACAAAATTTAAAAATTGAGACAGAAACAAATATTCTGTCACAACATTGAACAAAAAAAATACGATCTGGGGACGGAATAAGAATATTCTGTCACTTTATTGAGACGGAGTAAAATGATTCTGTCACAGCATTGGGACGGAATAAATAAAGGTGGGAAAACAATAATTTATATTTCGTCCCTAAATTGTGACGAAACATAATTTTCCGTGCCAATGAATTTGCGACGCGGGAATTGCGACGAAAATATTTTGTCACAAATTCCGTCCCAGATTTGAATTGGGACGGAAATTTCAACTGTTACGCGACGAAATTTTCCGTCCCAGATTAATTATTTTCTAGTAGTGTCTCTACGGGAGAAAACCTTCCCAACCTTAGGGAAAGGTAACTTCCTCTGCAAGATACTGAGGTTATGGTTATGTATATTTTTACTCTTTTGTTTTAATATGCTTATTTGTAGCTAAAGTAGCTTTAGGTTAAGTTGAGTAGACAATCTCCTTATGAATGCTTGAAACATGTGATGCGGTGTTTCTAAAGTTTATATTAATTACTATATTCTAGGGGTATACGTGGATCGGATTGGTTTGGGTTTGGCCAAAACCAAAACTCAAATCATATGGAGTACTCCGGATTGGGTCGAGCAAAATAACCACCCCTTTACCATTGGGACGGGTTGAGTAAACCCACTTGTTTCTAGGTTGGGTTAGGTGGGTAGTGGGTTACCCAAATTTTAATTTTTTCAATATTAAATTACCAAATGACGAATCATCATATTTTTTTATAAAAATAACTCAACCTTTTTATTTCTTAAAAAATAATATAACATATTTTCAGTATAGTTTTAGCATGATAATATGATAATATCATCATCATATTTTTTTCTTCATTGAAACAACATATTTTCACTATTTTCAAAGAATAATATTTTTTAGCACCACTACTTTTAAATGAAAAAATTAAGTCGAAGAGTGAACACTCGAAGGAGTTTATCAGAAAATGCGTTAAAATTAATATTTCCCGTTAAGTATCAATTCAAGCGGCAAACTTGATTAACATATAATTAATAATTTCATATCTTTAACTCAAGAGTGAAGTCAATTCTCCTTCAAAAGCAAAATATTGAAATAACACGAAATAATAAAATTGAAAATAAACTACCGTTAATGAAATGAATTATCTTGCATTTCAAGTTCGGCTGTTTGAGCCGACGTAAGAAGATTGTAAGAAGATCTGTCTTTTGTCATTATCAATGTCATCATCACGGGACTTGCGAACGCCGCAGATTGAATGATCATAACTCAGTTCTGATAATCACACAAAATATTATAAAAAGATTTTCTTTACCACTATTTCATTTATGTAAGAGATACGCTAATTTTAAGGTTTTTATAAACACTAGTCAGCGGTTTGTGACCGTTTTATAATAGTCACATAAAACGGAAAACAAATAAGGAATGGTATAGTGATTTTCTGCTAAAGTTTTTCTTTCTTTTTATTCAAATAATTGATTTTTAAATACTTTTAGCTTTTATTTAAGATTTCTTTTTTGTGTGTTCTTTTCCCGGTGTTACTCCCGTCGTAGCGTGCAGTTGTTTGTTTTCATTTCCTTTCTTGGCACAATGTTTCTTTTGATTTCCTGTTTTAGTACGGTGTTTGTTTTGTTCAGATTTTCAGATCCGCTTCAATCCAAATTCAGTGCAGATTCAATGACTTTAACGTCTTCAACGTTGAATATCCGGAGGCATGGCTATTTCGTATATTTAAATAATGTCATTTCAATTATAGGATTTTACATTAGGCCTAGGGTTGCTTGCGGTTCGGTTTGGATCGGTTATGAGACAAAAAGTCATCTGATCGAAAGAAAAAATATCATGCGGTTTGGTTCGATTTTTGGATGAGTAAAAATAATATCCGATCCAATCCAATCCATGCGGTTTACTTCGGTTTGGTTGTTTCGATTTTATTCAGTTTTTAAATAAACAATAATTAAATACTTTTAATATAAAAAATATATTTTATCTGAATCTATTAAAAAAGAAAATTAAGGAAGCAACAAATTATATTGTTAGATATTTAAAACATATTCATCGAAAATGATATATATGATACTTGATGGATAGTCCAAAAAACCATATTTTCTAGATTACAAGAGGAAATCAAAGAGCATTAAACAAAAGAAAAATAACCAAAATTAAAATGTTATGATTGTTCACTAGCCATGCTGTTATGATACTCCGGTTTTCATATGCACCAAGGGACTATGAATTTGTAGTAACTACAAAATATCTTAAAAAAAATTAAAACCAGCGTATACTCGGTTAATGTAATATATTATACTAATAAAAAGAAAAATTGTTGGAACAAAATGAGTTTTAGTTATAAAACACCCTAAGTTTTGATGATAACAAGGTATTAAATGGACAATTGGTATTACTAATTAATGATCTAGTGTGCATGAACAAAGTAAAAATCTTATTCACTCAGATCATCAATTGAGCTTCTGAAGGACACAGTCTGAAGCGTTTAGACTCTGAGAAGCAAGAAGCTTCAGAGCCTCTGAAGAAGTCCTTAGATGCCAAAGAGAGAAACATGTCTTGAAGCTTGCGTACACTATTCAGAAGATCAATGAAATGTTATTACAAGATTCTGAATGACACTCTATGAAGAAAGACAGCTCATAACTAATGGAATAGTACAACAATCTTATCATCAAATGGAGCGTGCAGTACTCTGTACTATTTTACCTAATTTACTGAAGCGCCATTTGACAAAGAGAAGTAGTGGAATTGATTTACTCCTTCTGGAAGAAATAATCAAATCCAGCTCAGCAAAAGAAGATTGTACTACCAACGGTCCTTTCTCAACGTCATTATACTTAGAGTATACATAGAAGACATTCTACTTGAGAGAAGACTACTGTAAGACTACTAAAAGACTATTGAAAAATATTGAAACTCAGAGAAAGATTTACTTTGTATTCAAGCTGAGAATTGTTTCTTTCTTGTGTAACTTCTAAGTCAAATATCTTTTGATATTGTTAGGCTCTGAACTGTGTGTTAAGAGAGTCTAGCTTAGAACTTTTAGTCCTACTTAATCTGTGTATTAAGTTAGTGTGTGAAGTCTCTTATCTTTGTGATTTGAGCAAGGAAGTCTCTCTGTCTTGTGTGACTTAGAGCAAGGAAGTCTCTCTGTCTTGTGTGACTTAGAGCATTAAGAAAAGTCTCTTGCTTGTATGCTTGAGCACTAGAATTGTAATCTTTTGTGATTATAGTGAAATCCCTTGTAAGTGCAAGGGGACTGGACTACTCTCGTTTTGTGAGAGGAACCGGTATAAATTTTGTGTGTGCACTCTCTTCTCTCTCTCTCACTGTCTTATTCGTGTTTTGCATTCTGACTAACTTCTCTTATCCGCTGCTTTACAATCTGATAGCTAGAAAAGAATTAATTTTTCAAAACACAATTCAACCCCCCTTCTTGTGTTTTTCACCTTAAAAAATAAGTATTAAAATTTATGTATGTGGTTTGGTTCGGTTAATTTGGATTGATTTTGAAAAATCAATCCAAAATCCGTTCCGATCCTGCGATTTTTACAAAATGGCATCCAAATACAACTAAAATTATACAATTTTTTTCTATTTTCGGTTTTTTTGGACCAGTTTGCGGTTTTTAATCGGATTGGTTTGGATTTGAGCACCCTTAATTAGGCCCTCATATGATATTAACTCTAGTGTTGTCAGTTTGTTTGCAAATTCATCATTTTTATTAGTTTTTAGCGAACTTCAATGTGTAATAATACTGATTGACATACTTTACAAATTTGAATGAACATCGTTATTTTTAGTCAAAAAAATACAAATAAAATAAAGAATATGGTATAACAAAAAAAGAAGCAACAATTTCATGACTTGCGAAATATTAATTTTTCCTTTAGATTCTAGAATTGCAGTAAATAGAAAAATTGTTAATCATTTTATATATAAAAAAATTTCATTTCTAAACAAGTCATTTTTAACTATTCTATAATAATTTTTTTTTTGAATGGCAAATATATATATATATATATATATATATATAAATAATGCAGAAGTCACAAATATAAGGGAGATCACAAACAAAGAGGAGTACCAGGAGTTACTTCTATAATAACTAGTATAATACTTGTGTTTACGCACAGATTGCGGCATTGCTGCGATTTTTTTATTATTGTAGGACGAATATTGCTTAGTACGAAATTAGTCTCATTATAAAATTACTTGCCATTGGAAGATCGTTGTCCGATGTATGATATAATTATAATTCTAATATTTATTAGTGACAACTTATTCATATAAATAATATTAAATTTGTTTGGTTGATATTTCTCATCGTAATAGTTGCAATTTCTCATATTTGTCCTATAAAACATAAAAGTAAAAACAAATATTAAAACATATTATAAATTTTTAGAATACAATTAAGAAGATTTGTAATGAATTAAAATTTAGAGACTCTAATTCATAGGACTAACGATCATTATATTTACTAGAGGGATGTAAGATTACTTGTGATAATAGGTTTGAAAACTAATTTTCTATAAATTTGAAACAGATTGTGATAATATTCTATTGTGATAATATTCTTGAGTTCCTACTATATTGTGCAGATTGTGATAACCTTTGTGATAAGACTTGGAGTGGATTGAGTTCCGTGCCTTAATGCTCTGCTGTTGGATTTGAGTGCTCCTTTAAAGAATGATTTGGTTGCATGGCCAATTAAATGGGATGTACAATTGGAGTTAATTAGAAGTGATTTTTGTTACACTATAAGATTGAAGGAAGAAAATGATTTATTATTATTGAATAGATCTAAAAGGATACAAATTGATCACTTATATACATAATTGGTCTTATGTGTAAACACGAAAGATGTAGATACAGATGTTAGCTATCGAATGGCTTTGGTTTGACACAAAAACTCCTTGTGAATAATTTTATATGAATTTATGAAGTTGGATGATGTATTAGGATGTTGTGAAGTAGAGTCCTTGTCGTCGTGTCAAGGTCATATGAGTTGTAAGAAGTTGTCTAAGTGGATTAAGTTGCTGGTTGTCATGGCATTTTATAGAGTCCACATATGCACTAAAGTTGGGGGCTTGATGCCCTGTGAGCCTACGCTCAAAACCCGTTGGGGGCTTGATGCCCTGTGAGCCTACGCTCAAAACCCGTTGGGGGCTTGATGCCCTGTGAGCCTACCGTAAAAATTTGTTGGGGGCTTGATGCCCTGATTGGTACCACATGCATGCTGCATAGTCAAGTCGTCTAGGTTGTCTAAGTTGGAGTCATGTTATCTAAGTCGTTGAAGCCTTGTCGTGTTGTCGAGTTGTGATAGAATTAATGAGTTACATCGAAAGGTTGTGTAGTTAAATAATGAAATAATATGTTAACGTTTATGATGTTTTAAGTTATTAATTTTATGTTGATGAACGATATCCTTATTATTATTGTATATGTATCTCACCCTTCTGTTGGAATTGCCGCCTTGTGGGCAAGTGCAGATATTCAGGACTAGCTGCAGTTGTGAGTTGACTCTCTCATGGTCTTAGGATGCTCTGATACGTAACGGGGCGGGTTTTATTGTTGGATTGTCCTTGTTACGTATTTTTCCTTGAGATTTCATGTTGAAATAATTTAGTTGGATTTTTGTATTAATGTTGAACACGTTGAGGCCTTAGAGCCATATTTTGGTTGAACAGAATTATGAATACTATTTCCGTTGCGAAATTATGAAATTTGTTATCAGTTGATGTTTGATTCATTAATAGAAAAATTTACTCTATTACTTATGTATTTTACGAAGTGTAGCATTCCGTATACGTTGAAATACTCTGATTTATATGTATGATTTATCTTGTTGGGAATACGGGGTGTTACAATTGGTATCAGAGCAGGTCGGTCTGTCCGGCCAAGTAGTGGAGTCAGTTGTGTCGAGTGACGACTATTTTGTCGTTTGTTTTGTTGTTTATCTGTTGTTCTTGGTTGTAGAATTTTGCATGAAAGTAAGAAGAGTATGAATTCTAACAATGATAAGTGAATTCTAGGATACGCTTGATATATGCTTGTTTTATATAACGTGCACTAGATCATTTCCATGAAAACTTGACTTGTTCTTTTATTATCTATGAGTTATACATAATGATTATGCTATCTTTCTAGGAATAGAATTGTTGTATATGATGCCTATGCTTTTTTTTATTGTCTTATTGTACCATGCTAATTACCATTTAAGTTAATTATTTTCTCGCATGATATGCTTATTTAAATGTGAATTGTTGAACTAATTGAAATTTGTTATCATGGTATATGCATTTTTTTTCTTGCTTTTGATGTGATCCTTAATTCTTAGAAAATATATAATATTTAAATGCTTTATGGAATATGAATTGTTGAGATATTAGAATTTGTGGTTATAAAATTCATCCTTTCTTGTATTGATTTGACTCTTGATTTCTAGAAAATACATGTTACTTTAATACTTATATGGGATGTCATGTTATGCTTTTGTATAATCATGCGTAAATGTTTTATAAGTTTATTCATTTATGCTTCTTTAATAATTATGTTTATTTATATATGTTAATAGATGATTATGTGTAGATTTGGTGTTTGTGTTTTAGTTTTATGAAATCTTGCGTAGATGCTCGTGTGTTGTATTTCATGTTTTGTATTTTATAGTTTACCCATGTATGTGACATGTGTATAAACACTGTCGGTACTAGTTTCTTCTTAGGAAGAATAAGTTTAAAGCAGTAGAAGCTTATAGTGTTAGGTGTGAGAAATCGGGGGTTTCAGTAGAAAGTTACAAGTAAGGTTGAGATAAGTGGGGGAGAAGGATTTTATTCCTCGGAAATGTTTAAGTGTAGGAGAATAAGGTAGATAGAAATGCCCGAAGGAGTTTGTTCAGATGTTAATAATGTATGTTTCGGAGTTGAACAAACTGGAAAGACAATTGGATGATCTGTCAGAAGAAAACGTTTGTTAGATTTAAGGTTTTGTCATGAGGAGCGCCAACGTTGTTAAGTAAGAAGAAGGTTGACGACATAAGGTGGTGTATTGATTATCGACAACTAGATGAGATTACCCTTAGATATTTTTATGATTAGTTAATCAGTGCTCACAAGTTAAGTAAAATGGATTCACGGGTGAAGTCAGAGGATATATCGGAAAAAAAAGAAAAAAAAGTACTTTTAGGATATGGCACAGTCAAGTAAGAGTAATTTGTGATGTCATTGGCATAACTAATATATCGGGAATGTTTATGAATGATACCTCGGTGTATTCAAAGTTAGATGAAGAGTATGTGGGGACATCTGAGAAGTATGTTGCAAACCTTGCAAGAGAAGGATGTTCTATGCGGCATTGTTTGAGTGCGAGTTTTGGTTGCGTAAAGTGAGTTTTTGTATTTGTGTGCTATCTAGTGTTGGAAATAGTTGTGAATCCGTTGAAGGTGAATGTTGAATGTCATAATACTATAGAAATCCTAAGTCGGACATCGAGATTAGATGTTTTCGTGAATTGGTTGGTTACCGTAGGAGGTTTATTAAGAGTTTTTCTAGGAGAATGTTAATGGTGTGCTTCTACAAAAAGGTCAACTTGTGATCTATACGTCGAGGAAGTGGAAGATTCATGAGAAGGAGTATCTGACATATGATTTGGAATTAATGATTATCAAGTGTGTGTGCTTAAGATTTGGAGTATCTATTAAAGGGGGAGGAATGAGCGGTAGAGGAAAGTGATTAGAATTTTTTAAGAGTTAGGAAATTGGATTGAGTTACCATCCGGATAAAGTCGATATGGTAGTAGACGTTTGGAGTAAGAATGTTTTACGGATGTCGGTAATTATGAAGAGAGAATTGAATTTGATTAAGCGGTTGAGAAATGTGAGATTGGTGTTTAAGATAACGCTTAACAGTGTGAAGCTAAGTATGACGAATCATGTTCTCGAAGAGATCAAAGAAGGTTGAAAATCAAGATAGTAAGATCATTAAGTGGAAAAATATGTTAGAGGATTTCACATGAGACTTTTGGAAGTTAAGGTGAAGTCAATCGCAAAGTGCTATTAATAGAATAAGAAAGATTGGTCACTGGGAGGACGTGTTAATAATGAGTAATGGAAGTGTACAGAGAAACGCGACTTATGTCAAGTGAATATTTGGAAAAAGGGTTATCTCGCACGTGGTATAAAAATTGTGATTGTGCACATGTTTGAAGGATTGAAGTCGCTACTTGAATGAGTATCAGAGAATGTTGTTGTTGGATTCATAGGTAAGAGGGTTAAGTAATTGTCCATCGGAAGAAATATGTGTGGACAAGTATGTGTGGATTGGTAAGATTAAATTCAGGATACTTGATGTAACGAAGTGAAGTGTAAAATAAAGTACTTGATGAGAGACTAAAAGTTTTAAATATGGTAATCGTGGACAGTTCAATAATAGTGATTTGAAAAGAACTTATGATTTGGATGAAAATGTGTACAGATTAAAAGGAAAAAAAAATAAGAGTTTATGGAAACTTGTGGTACGATGAAGTTCTTTACGGAGGTAAGGTCTTCTTTCGGAGTATAATGGAATGGGTAATAATGATGTGAAATGTTACTGTTCAGATGTATTGTGCCTAGGAAGCACTATTGTGGTTTGGTAAAGATGGTTGATGCCACCATCATGATCGTTGGCTATTTATTGACAAATTGAGGAATTGGCCGTCCTTGATCTCTTGTCGATGGTAGACGAAATCGTGTTGACTGGATAAGACTAATTTTGTCAGGCTCAGGTAGTGTATAAAGTTTTGAGTGTTTTGTTGGAGAGTAAGATGCTGGAGTCGTATCAATAGTTGTTTGCTTGAGGTATATTTTCGAGGACGAAAATTCTTTAAGTTGGGGAGAGTTGTAACGCCCTAGTTGCTTTTATTTATTTTATTAAATATAGAGTCTATTTACTTGACTTATTATATGTGTGTGATGTATTTTTATTTGAATGGCTTTATTTTAATTAATTGTAAGGAGATGAGTAGTGAAGGGAATAAGTAGAGTTAAGGGGTTGAAATTAGAATTAAATGGAAATAATAGTATTAAGTGGAATTAGTAGGAATTAAATAAGGAAGTGGGAGGTTAAGAAATAGAAGTTAGAGAAAAGAAAATACTTTTCACGTAAAACAGAGAAAAGAAGGGTTTTGGAGAAAAGGGAGAAGCACCGAGAGAGAAGAGGCTTTGAGAATCAAGAGCAGCTGTAGGGTTATTCGCTCATTAAAACTAAGGTAAGGGTGGGAACTTATACTTTAATTCTAAGCATGTAGTTCAGAAAATTGATTTAGCATGATAATTGATGAAAATTGGGAAAACTAGGTTAACTATGAATTTGATTAATAATGGAATAAGAAGCCCTGAATCATGTTAGAATAACTGTTGCTAGATGATTAGTAATATTGGGTGTTTGATTTCTAAAAAACTAAGAGAGTCTAAGGAGATTATATGAAAAAGGGTTACTATTAGAAAGTGGTTAAATTCTGATGAACATAATTTTAGTGAAACTTAAGTTCTGTACCCGAATTTGCGATACAAACTGGTACTGATTGGTACTTAATTGGTCTTAGGGGTAAACACGAAAGTTGTAGATAAAGATGTTAGCTTTCTAATGGCTTTGGTTTGACTTCCAGATTATCTTTGGAACTTAAGTTATCGTCAAATTACTACACGTAGCTCACAGTGAAACTTCTGCTTCTGTACCTGACTTTGCGATTAAAACTGGTACTTATGGGTACATAATTGGTCTTAGGTGTAAACACGAAAGTTATAGATAAAGATGTTAGCTTTTTAATGGCTTTGGTTTGACTTCCAGATTATTTTTGGAACTTAAGTTATCGTCAAATTACTACACGTAGGTCAGAGTGAAACTTCTGCTTCTGTACCTGACTTTGCGATTAAAACTGGTACTTATGGGTACATAATTGGTCTTAGGTGTAAACATGAAAGTTGTAGATAAAGATGGTAGCTTTCTAATGGCTTTGGTTTGACTTCCAGATTATGTTTGGAACTTAAGTTATCGTCAAATTACTACACGTAGCTCACAGTGAAACTTCTGCTTCTGTACCTGACTTTGCGATTAAAACTGGTACTTATTGGTACATAATTGGTCTTATGTGTAAACACAAAAGATGTAGATACAGATGTTAGCTATCGAATGGCTTTGGTTTGACACAAAAACTCCTTGTGAATAATTTTATATGAATTTATGAAGTTGGATGATGTATTAGGATGTTGTGAAGTAGAGTCCTTGTCGTCGTGTCAAGGTCATATGAGTTGTAAGAAGTTGTCTAAGTGGATTAAGTTGCTGGTTGTCATGGCATTTTACAGAGTCCACATATGCACTAAAGTTGGGGGCTTGATGCCCTTTGAGCTTATGCTCAAACCCGTTGGGGGCTTGATGCCCTGTGAGCCTACGCTCAAAATTTGTTGGGGGCTTGATGCCCTGATTGGTACCACATGCATGCTGCATAGTCAAGTCGTCTAGGTTGTCTAAGTTGGAGTCATGTTATCTAAGTCGTTGAAGCCTTGTCGTGTTGTCGAGTTGTGATAGAATTAATGAGTTACATCGAAAGGTTGTGTAGTTAAATAATGAAATAATATGTTGACGTTTATGATGTTTTAAGTTATTAATTTTATGTTGATGAACGATATCCTTATTATTATTGTATATGTATCTCACCCTTCTGTTGGAATTGCCGCCTTGTGGGCAAGTGCAGATATTCAGGACTAGCTGCAGTTGTGAGTTGACTCTCTCATGGTCTTAGGATGCTCTGATACGTAACGGGGCGGGTTTTATTGTTGGATTGTCCTTGTTACGTATTTTTCCTTGAGATTTCATGTTGAAATAATTTAGTTGGATTTTTGTATTAATGTTGAACACGTTGAGGCCTTAGAGCCATATTTTGGTTGAACAGAATTATGAATACTATTTCCGTTGCGAAATTATGAAATTTGTTATCAGTTGATGTTTGATTCATTAATAGAAAAATTTACTCTATTACTTATGTATTTTACGAAGTGTAGCATTCCGTATACGTTGAAATACTCTGATTTATATGTATGATTTATCTTGTTGGGAATACGGGGTGTTACAGTTACACTTTCTTCACTATTGTTACTTCTCTCACAAGTAGCTTCATCAGTTAACATCCTCCCACAAGTTGATGCTTGGTATATGTCAAGCAATCCAAGCTTGGTCATAAACTGATGAAACTTGGTCATTGATAGTGCCTTGGTGAAGCAATCTGCTAGCTGATCCTGAGTAGCAATAGGAAGTAATCTCAACATTCCTTCTTGAACCTTTTCTCTAACAAGATGGCAATCGATTTCAATATGCTAAGTTCTTTCATTGAATACAGGATTTGAAGCTATGTGTAGAGCACTCTGATTGTCACAAAACAATACATGCAATTTGGAACACTCTATATGCAAATCTTTTAAGAGATATAAAAGCCATATCAATTCACATGTCCCAGCTGACAAAGCTCTATACTCAGCTTCAGATGAGGACTTTGAAATGGTTAATTGTTTTTTAGATTTCCATGAGATCAATGAAAACCCTAAGAAAAAACAATAACCAGTAGTTGATTTCCTTGTATCCAAACAACCAGCCCAGTCAGCATAACTATACCCTAGAATTTGCACATCTGCATTTCTTTGAAACAAGAGACCTCTTCCATGGTTATGTTTTAGATATCTAATCACTCTACAAGCAGCTTTGTAGTGAGTCATGGTTGGTTTATGTAAGAACTGACTTAGCTGTTGAGTAGCATAGGCAATGTCAGGTCTTTATTTGTTAAATACAATAACTTGCCAATGAGTCTTTTGTATAAACGAATGTCCTAAAAAGGTTTGCCATCATCATTGTGTAATTTCACAGAAGGATCTAAAGGGGTGGATGCAGGCTTTGATGCAAGCAAACCTGAGTCTTTCAATAAGTTCAGACAATATTTTCTTTGAGAAATGCTAATGCCAGTTTTGGAATGTGCAACTTCAAGACCAAGAAAGTATTTGACAATGCCTAAATCTTTGATTTTGAAATTGCAATCTAATATGGTTTTAATTCTATCAATCTCTGCCATGCTAGTTCTAGATAAGATGATATCATCCACATAAATGAGTAAAGCAGTGAAATTACCTTCTTTATTGAGAGTGAAGAGAGAGTAATCTACAGTGGATTGTGTATATCACTCCCTGACTAGCAAGGATGTAAGCTTCTCATACCATTTTTTGCTGGCTTGTTTCAAGCCATATAAGCTCTTGAGAAGTTTGCAGGCTTGATTAGGTTTATCACAAGGAACACCTTCTGGTACAACCATATAAACATCTTCTTGTAAATCACCATGCAAGAATGCATTATTGACATCCAATTGATGTAAAAACCACCCTTTGATGGAAGCTAGAACTAAGAGGAGCCTGACTGTAGTAAGTTTAGCAACATGAGAGAAGGTATCAAAGAAATCAATTCCTTTTATCTGTGTGTAACCTTTAGCTACTAACCTAGGTTTGTATCTTTCCACACTACCATCAGAGTTATGTTTAATCTTATAGACCCACCTGCATCCAATAGGTCTGACATTGGATGGTAGATCCACAATTTTCCAAGTACCAGTTCTAGATAGTGCCTCTAGTTCAGTATTCATAGCTTGAACCCAATGGTCTAATTTGCAAGCCTCTAAATAGGTCTTAGGTTCAGTGTGTTGTGTGAGAGAGACTGTGTATGCAGTGTGTGAAGGAGACAATTGAGCCAAAGAATGAAAAGAATAAATAGGATAAGGGATACCTGATGAAGATGATGATTGTAGTGAACTTGAAGAATTGCATACAAAATCTGCCAAATAAGATGGTATATGTTTTTCTTTGTGAGGTCTATCATGGGTTTGGCTAAGGGGAATAGTGGGAACAATGTCATTGACAACATCCATAGAGGGAGTATCTGTAGGTGTGTAATCTGAGACAATGTCAGATGGGTGTTCACAGTCAAAATTTGAATGGTAATGCCAATTGATTTTGGAATTTTTGGTCTGATAGGGAAAGAAATGGTCATAATGTGTGACATTTCTAGAAACAAAAATTTCTTTAGTGTTGAGATCAAGAAGCACTGTGCCTTTGACACCTTGCTTGTAACCTAAGAAAACACATTTTCTACCTCTTGGTGACAGTTTAGTTCTATGAACAGAAAGACTTGATGCATATGCAAGTGAACCAAAAACCTTTAAATAATATGTTATAATTGATTATACAACATTTCATGAGGAGATTTGTTTTCAAGAACAGGAGTACACATTCTATTGATTATATAAGTAGCATGTAAAACAACATATGACCAGTAAGTCTTATGCAAATTAGATTGATATAATAGAATTGAGCAATATTAAGTAAATGTTGGTGTTTCCTCTCCCCTCTACCATTTTGTTGGGGACATTCTACACAGCTAGTCTGATGTATGATACCCTTTGAAGAATAGAAATCATGCATCATAAATTCTTGTCCATTATCTGTTTTAACTATTTTAACTTCATGACCATATTGAGTTTTAATCATTTTCAAAAGATTAACAACATGTTGTCTAGTTTTAGCTTTACTTTTCATTAAAATAACCTAGGTATATCTACTATAATCATCAATAGCAGTAAAAAATAAGCTTGTTTAGCTTTATTAAAACTATTATGATAAGGAAGTTTCTTATGCCTAGCAAGGTGAAAAAACATCACAGATACCTCCTTGATCAACTACTACAAAAGGAAATTTAGATTTTAAACTTGCTAATCTACTATGTGAGGAATGTCCAAGTCTGAAATGCCATATGGCTTGTTTGGGAATGGAAGGGTAGCTAGATCCATCAGCAGCAGAAACACTAGCTATCTTATTTGTTAGATTGAGGTAGTACAATCTTCCATGTTCATTAGCAAAACCAATCATCTTCATACTCTTTTGATCCTGAATGACACATTTGGAATCGTTGAAAGTAATTAGATAATTTGGTGTATGACAAAGTTTTGAAACAACTATCAAATTTATTGAAAAATCAGGAACATATAAGATACTATCTAAAGTGAATTTGGATGAGAATCTAACAGTACCAAAATATTTTGCAATTGCAAAATGTCTGTTGAATAATTTAGCAAGTGTACTAAACTCGTCGCAAGTAATAAAATTTATAAGATTCGTATCCACAGGGATTGTGATAAATCAACAATTGCAGTTTGAAAACATATTTAGGTAAATTGACATTAATATAAAAGGGGGGATTTTTCTAGGGTTTGTTGGAGAAAATACTTTGAAAATAGGGTTTGACTTAAGAAGGAGAAGCGATTGGACTTTTTCGGTTCATCTAATCATTATTGTCTCGGTAGTTCATGTATGTTAACAAATTACCAAACTAGTTTCACGATTTGATTAAAATAAATAACTATGCTCAATCTCTTGATAACATAATCCTCTCCCTTGATCATAAACCCCGCTAATCTCTTATGATGATTTATGATCCGGGAGGAATTTGCGCTTTAATCTTTAATCTCAATTAGTAAACCAAAATCTCTTAAGTGTAAACCAATTTTACAATAATTCCTAGGTCAATAATCTATTCATATTCTCATAGTAAAACAAATTATTAAATTCATCACACGAGTGATCAAATCATGTAAAGCATTAAGCACAAGGAAGAATTGATGAAACTAACTTCGTAAATAATTAAACATAGCATATGAAACTACATGGTTCTAGAACAATAACAATTAGAATCCCCTAAGATCCAATCATGGAAGTTTAGCTAGACATAATTAAAGAGTAAATTACATCAACAAAGGTGAAAGAAAGCATACAATAAGTTCTCTGATCGCCTTCAAAAGTGTGCCGTTTCGCCGTAAAATTCTGTACCCTAATTCTGCTTCAGAAATTCCAATATATAGGCCAAAGTTATGCGTCCGCGTCGCGCGCAGGATTCCCGCGCCGCGCACCAAACAACAGAACATAAGGGTTATTTTTTCACTAGTCGTTGGCGCCGCGCGCAGACATCTGGCGCCGCGCGCCAACTGACAGACTTGTACTCAAATTTTTCTGCTTTTCTTGTGCTTTCCGCAGCCTTGTACTCGATGTAACTTTCACTTATTATTGTGCAAAAATATAATAAAAACATACTAAAACCTCGTAAATAGGTCTCGGAAATAGGTAGAAATAAAGTAATGACGTGGAGTCATCACAACCCCAAACTTGAACTTTTCCCTGTCCTCAAGGAATATCTTCATCCATCGGAAAACCTGGCACTATCATCAACAATCTTATTCAAAGCATCAAAGTCAATCAAGTTAGATACCCACAATTATCATTTCAATGATCATCCCTATCAAGAATTTACTCGCATATAGATTTATAACGAAAAATCAAGAACTTTTCACAAATATTGACCAAACTTTAATCACTTCACTCCCTCACATTCTCTCATGTTTAAAGATGGTATATATTTCACTCAATCAACACAAACATAGCCATTCTACCATAGGCTTGCAAACATTCTAGAAATCAATCAACATGCATAAGAATTCACACCTTTAGAGGACTTGAGGGTTATAACGGGGCTTAGGTTTTAGGGTGGATGTTTTTGGAAGGTAAGCAGAAAAACTTGGAGTTTAAAAGATCACCTATTTCCCAAAATCGGATTATTCAAACATTTTCCCCTTTTATTTCAAGCATTGTTATACTAGAGAACTTATTTATCAATCATTTGGTGTTTTCTCTCTTTTTTTTTTTTTTTTTTTGTGTACACCATTTTGTTCATTCATTTTTTTTCTTTTTGTAGTTCTCTAGTACCCCACCCCAAACTTAATTTGTTGCTTATTCCAGAAGCAACCCCAAACTTAATGATGAGCATTATGCTCTAATCATAAGTACAGTGATCTAACTCCAAGAAAATCATCTTTTTTTTGTTTTCTTTTCATAATTTCAAACTTGGGTTGTCAAATAAAGAACATTTTTCTTTCGGCTCAATTGGGGTTTAACGAAGAGTATAACTTTCATGATTGTTCTTGTGAAAAACTTGATAATAACTTTCATGATCTAGAGTGTATCTCCCATCTTGATGAGTATTTGAAATGTTGATCCAAAAAGGCTCATTAGTTCTAACAAGCCTAACCAATTCTTGCATAGCAGAATTGCAACTTGAGATATCATTTTGTTTTCTTCATCATAATTTTGTGTTGATCTATTCATTAACATAGTTTCCCTCAAAGTTAGATTACTAAGACCATGAACATGAGTTGATCTTCCATAAATCATTGGTGGATTTTCCAGATCATTGTTACTTGAAAATGCATCTATAGAATTAAAAGTATGCTCAAACATAGGTTGAGATATTTTTCTCTCCATGAAACTCGTAAGAAGCTTGGACTTTTTTTCACACTGAAAGTGAAAATCAATTTACAAATATAAAAATGTGATTATGCATAGGTAAACAATTGAATAAACTAAAGCAACTGAAACCACATTTATTCAAACCAAACAACTATTTTAATATTTGGATAAGATGAATCTAATTTTTGAATCAAATGACTTATTATCTCAAATTGCACACGAGATACTTGTATGCATGCTTAACGTAAATGTTAACGTAAAGGTTTTAAGTAAAATCTAATTCAAAGGTTGAGTTGCCCATGTCAAAATCGACTCAAACCAAATTACAAACATCTTAGTTAATATTAATCAAAAGCAAAATCTATGTTATTGATATAAAATAATTAATTAAAAGAGAATCATATAAATGAGTTCACCACCTCTTCCTTAATCTGAGCATTTTCTCGTTGCATCTTGTGCATGTATTGTTCATGGTCTTCCCTTGGAAATGAGGGACCCCCACAAGGTGCACACGCTGTGACCTTCAATGCCTCTTTCATTAGGAGGTTTTCATTACGAATCCTTTCATTTTCGATTCTAAGGTTATTGTTATTTTGTCTCTCGTATTGATTCTATAGGTAAAAAATACAAATAATTATTAGCACTAAGCATGTGAAATAAATTTGTTGCATAAAGAATGTATGGAAACTTCAAATATAGTCATAAATGAATCTTGATAGTAATTTTGTAGATACAAATATAAAATATATTTGAAAATAAAATTAATATGAAATTCGTTTAACGATAAAACTATGGTAAAAGACACATTTAAAAACAAATTATAATTATTTTATAATAGTGTTATTGTATGAAATATTCAAAGATTTAAGTGTGTGTTACACAAATAATTAATATTTGATGTATAAGGTAAAATACTACTATAGTGAAAAGTAATCATCACCTTCAACAAAGTTCGCTTGTTCTGGAACCAGAACTTTATTTCTTTTGGCTGAAGCCCAAGCTCCTCAGCCAATTGTTGTCGTTGGGGCATCATTTGGATGATTGTATTCCTTCATGAAACTTTATTAAAAAAAAAAAAAAACAGTTTCCAATTTGTTGAGAGATGAATTTAATGACATGCCAATGTAAATAAATAAATAAATAAAATAAACTAGACAACAAATAAATTGGATATAGTCTTTTAGTAAGTAGCCAAGAGCTAACATATCTTGCTTGATGACATTCATTTATATATGATTGCATGCAGTCACGCGTTTCTGATTGTTTGATCTAGATTAAACAATTAAAAATTTAAAGACTGGAACTTTACTTTTTGTAAAATTAAAATATAATTTTATCATAGACCGTTCGATCGAGATCAGACGTTCAAAAATGTGTGATTGCACGCAGTCACTGACTGCACAAGTGATGGAATTGTTGTTTGAGATGGTAGCTAGAATCCTTCATAAATTCCGTCTATTTTTATTAATCTCAATATTTATGTAAGTTTCCTAAATTCCTCTCAAATTTTGTCGTTTATTAGCTTTTTTTTAGGAGTAACAGAATCTGAGTCCAAGAGCTAACATAACCACTAAAAATAAAATTTACAATAAAATAGAGAATCAAATTGTTCAAGATCTTATAATCAACCGTACAAAATTAATTCTACAAAAAGTAAATTAAATGTAATTACGAAATGATAAATTAATGTCATCAAAGGAATCAAGCCAAACAAAGAAAAATTAAATACTAACATTTAGTCATCGTGTATTTTTATTTTTTTGGCTTAGGTCCCGCTGGATACCAAAAAAAATTACGACAAATTACTCATAATCAACGGAAAAAAATTTCAAAAAAAAAAATCATATAAAAATTATGCATCGAACATAATTAAAACCTAAAATGGCTTTACAAATTTTCGAGTTCCTACCACAATTCTCAAATGAGCGTATATGTCGTGCTAAGTATCAATTCGAGCGACGAGACGAACTTGATTAACATATAACTAATATTTTCATATCTTTAACTCAAGAGTGAAGTCAATTCTCCTTGAAAAGCAAAAAATTGAAATGACACAAATTGAAAATAAACTATCGTTAATATATGAAATGAATTAGCTTCCTCTTCAAGTCCGGCTGTTTGAGCCGACGTTAGACGATTGTAAGAAGATCTTCTTTCGTCGTTATTAATGTAATAATCACGGGACCCGCGAACGCGTCTGCTTGATTGATCCATTTCTCAATTATGATAATCGCCCACAAAATATTACAGAAATACGGTAATTAATTTATGCAAGAGGTACGCTAATTTTAGGGTTTTTACAGACACCAGTCAGTGGTTTATGACATTTTTAGAATAGTCACAAAAAAGGAAAACAAATAAAAAATGGTATTAGTGATTTTCTCATAAGTTTTCTTTTTTTATTCTAATAAGTGATTTCACATACTTTTATGTTTAGTTTGAATTTTCTTTTTCATGATTTT
Organism: Trifolium subterraneum; assembly: GCA_951799995.1. Classification (NCBI taxonomy): domain Eukaryota; kingdom Viridiplantae; phylum Streptophyta; class Magnoliopsida; order Fabales; family Fabaceae; genus Trifolium; species Trifolium subterraneum. The sequence continues at coordinate 14,343,578 of OX637462.1, read as the reverse complement.
TTCGTCTGGTGTTCCTCTTGTTGTAGCCTGAAGTTGTTTGTTTTGATTTCTCGTCTTGGTATGATGTTTTGATGTTCCGTCTTGACACGATGTTTGTTTTATTCAGATTTGCATATTATGCTACATTTCAAATTCAATGCAGATTAGTTTAATGATTTTAGCGTCTTCAACGTTGAATATATGGAGACATGACTATTGTGAACATTTTTATTTTGTTATATCAATTATAGGCTTTGTCATTAGGTCGTTATATGCTTTTAACTCGAGTGTTGTGAGTTTGTTCGCCAATTCATCCTTTTTAGTTTTTAGCAAACTTGTATATGTAATGGTTTCAATTGATGTAATTTACAAATTTGAATGAATGTTGTGGTTTTTAGTCAAATAAAGACATAAAATAAAGAATGGAAAAACAAAAAAAAAAAGCAATAATTTCATGACTTGCCAAATATTAATTTTTCCCTTAGATTCTAGAAAAGCAATAAATAGAAAAATTGTTTTAATCATTTTATATATAAGAAATATCATTTCTAAACAAGTAAAATCTAACTACTTCTATAATAAAGCGTGACTTTATAATTGTTAATAAAATTTCTATTATAAGTTTTGATAAGCATGAACATATTTTATCTTTTTTTTATAGACAAATGTGAACCTCACAATCACTTATGGGTAAATTATGGATCCTGTATAAATGCAAGAAGGTGAGATTGTGACTCTCTTATCAATCAATTATGTTATAATTTTTGTCAATGCACCGATCTAGAATATGAAATGGTTTAACTAGTCTCTTAGAGTTATTGATCTTCTCACTCACAAATTGTTGTATATGTTTTAATTTTACAGGAAGGTTACTCTCCCATCCAAATCAGCTCGTGGTAATGTTAAGAAGAAAAGCACTGATGGATTTTTTTGTATATGTTCAAGTCTTCATTCAACAAGGTTGACAAACTCAAAAGTGAATTCAAAAGAGGCAAGTCTTGCTTTCTATTGAACTATGGTTTTTGTTAATAAAGGCCGTTCAATTGATAGAACTGATCAACCCTAGTGATCTCTACATAGATTTTGTTGATAGTAGCAACAACTTCCATGTTTTGCTGCTGATCAATTCCATTTGGGCTATATGTCAAAATTTGGGAGACCAAAGTTAACAATGTCACAGCTCCTACTCTAACAACTTCCATGTTTTTTTTACTATTTAATGGTGATTTAAATGTTGGAATTCTAATTGACCGGCCTTTGTTAAACATTCACAGAAAATCTTAACCATTCTATGAGCAAGCTTCATCACACTTCTCCTTCCTTCAATTGTTTGGATTACTGCATATAATATTAATTAGTTTAGTTAAATATAGAATTGAAAAAATAAATTTGATTAAGCACAGTTCATATAGTTACCGGCGACATAAACATCTGATATACTGGAGCACGAGTTCAACTCAAAACTTGTGTGTGAGTTTCACAACTAGGATCTTTAGAAAGAAAAAAAATTAAAAAGGTGGCGAATACACGAATATAGGAATATTTCAAAGACTAATCAAGAAGACAAAGTGTAATTAACCTCCTATAGATTCTTCAGCAGGTACAATTTCAGCATAAAAACTAAAAGATTTGTCACAAATTCTTTAAAGTTCCTTAATCCAGCTTTCAACTCCATATAAAGTATAGTTACCAACAAAATCTCTAAATATGTGGTGTGTATGGAGCATATCTTCCACTTCCACATGCTCAATCCAAGTAACCTAACATAAAACATGAAATCATATCATTTGTTGAGTATCAAGTATACATCTAAAGGTTAAAATATATGTAGATATGTAAAGAAATATGAATATTTTTAGATATTAACTTTTGATGCATTGTCGATTACTATATTTCACAAATATGCATGTAACAACTAACCAGACAAGACTTGTTAGGCATTTCACGAATTATACATCCAGAAGGATGTTTCCAAGAGCGAGAAAGAGGTTGTGTGTTAGGTCGAGAAGAATCAAATGACACATCAGTTATCACCCATACACCGACATCAACTTGTTTGCAATAGCGAATAATGTTAAATTCGCGAGGCCGCACTTGAAGTGATAAAATATGCATTTCTTCATTCATCTGCCACAAAACAAACATTTAAAAATTGAAAAACAATTATGATTAAAAAGCTTAGCATAAATCAAAATTTCAGAAAATATTATGATACCAACAACAAAGCTCCATCTCGATTTCCTGGTGAGCCAGTTTCAATCACTTTGGTAGTTTCCACTTTAGTAACAATTGTTAGGAATAAGTTTGTCCATTTTCCCTATAAAAATTAATCGTATATCATTCGTTTATAGGTAAAATAAAAGTTAAAAATATGGATATTATGTATTTTAATTATAATTAAAACTATCCAAATTTAATTATAAAATATTTGTTCTATATTTCCACTTGCTCGGTCAAACCACTCACAATAAAATACCACAATGTTGTTATCTTGTTCGACATATCGGTAACTCAATTAAAAAATTCATTTAATTACACCATAGAAGTTATCTTCACCTCCCTAACTCCTTTGACATAAACACCACTATTAATTGTTTTTTTGCCGATGGTCCATGATTGAGTATGAAATTTATATCCGTTAACTTATGATGCACGGGTACTCCAATCGAGGAAGCGTACCAATACCGAGTACGTATCAGGTACCGGTACGCGTACCGTACATGCACCTGGGCAACGTAGTCTCCGAGAACCATCAATTAATCCTATCAAATGAAATATTTGTGCAGTTGGTCGGCATATTTTTCACTTGATCCTTAAACCATTCGGGAAAATTGGTAAATATGTCACCAATGGTCCAACTTTAGTGCAATTGATCATCATATGAACTCTGGCTGACTGCGTCTCTGCATCGTTTATCAAATATTCTCTCTGTAGTTCCTATGGTTGACTGCATTATATGCTAGCTAACATTAATTTTAGTAACTAATTTTTTTTTTGCACATAATATTTTTTCCTTTTAAACTATAATGTAATAACATTTTTATTATAAACTACTTCCCCCGTCCCAAAATATAAGCAAAAGTTGATCAACAAAATTGAATGTATTTGGTCCAAATCTTTAACCAAATACTTCAAATTTCTTTAACTCATTCTTACTTATATTTTTTGATAGAAGGACTACCTCTCGAACAATTAAATATTTTGTACTAAAAACTGCACCTTTTTTTTTTACCGACTAACATTATTTTTCTTAACTAATATTTTTTTACTAACTACATATCTTTTAGAAAAAATTATAATATAATAACAAATTTACTAGCTGTCAAAAAATAACAATTTTACTAACTATATTTTTTTATTAAAATCATTTTTATTAAGTACACTTATTTTATCACCTAACATTTTTATTACTAATGACAAATTTATTGTGATAAAAAACTAACCTCGAACAATATTAGTGCATTGAAAAAAGCTCCGAAAAAACAACAGCGCAGCAGCAACAACAACAAACACGTGACCAAATATTAACTACAATGAATAATACAATATTTTATATTACTCCCTCCGTTTCAAATTACTTGTCGTTTTAGAAAAGAAAAAAAAATTAAGAAATTGTATTTTGGCACCTTATTTTCCTACTATACATTTATTTTAATTTACCAATAAATTAAAATTTTTTTTACGCACTTTCTCTTTGCAATAAATTTAATATATACGAGGAAGTTTAATAAAAAAAATCAAAACAAAAACAAGATTATACGGGTAAAAGGAAGCAAGATTTTGAGTTTATTCATATTGTGATGAAGTTGTAGTTATGTGTAACAAGATTTTCAATAAACATGCAAGGAAAAAAAAAAGCAAAAAAAAAACAATAAAAAAATTATACAAAGAAGTTTAGTAAAAAAAAATACAATAAAAAGATTATATAAAATTTAGTCAATAAAAAAATTAAAAATGAGGGTATAATAGATAAAATATAACCTTAAATTATCAAAACTGTTGGCAACAAAATCCTTATTTGATGTTTTAAAGATAACAAACATATAAATTAAATTATAATCTTGATTATCTTGTTATTTGCTAATGTGTTTTGTGAGAAATGTTTCAACGATAACGTTATGGTCTGACAACGGTAACGCACATGATGAACACATACACAAGTAAAACATGGAAAAACATACATAGCAAACAAGAATAAATTGAAGCAACTTAAAGTCTTGGCTTAAATGATGAAAACGCTTCACTTGGATATATTCCTTTTGCATTACTAAATGTGGTAGTATTTTAAGGAAACATAAGTGTTGGATTCATACCATATATGACATAAAGGATTTCATGGGCCTAGCAATTTTTGGACTATGTAATCAAGGCCTTTTAATGCAAACAAAAGGAATGTCACCTAAGAAGAAAGAATCTCCCACGTAGAAGTTTTGAAAAAATGGAAGAAGATATTTTTTCATCACATGGGAATTGATTTTTGTGGACAAGAAGCAAACACATCCTTCTATCTTTGCAACGTACATTAGTCACCAAACAACAAAAGACATGCTACATAGTTTGGTCCCCTCATGAGAGACAAAGGCTCCTCCAACATTCTCCACTTGCTGATGCATTGTCATCACAAATTCAAAATTGATCCTCTCATATGAACAAGATAGAAGCCACGTAAAAGCTTCAAAAGCCATGCAAAGCATTGCAGCAGTTTTTCAACAGACGGCAATGCACAAGTGAACTGACGATAACGCACTATTCACAGTACATGGCAACAAAGATCACAACGTATCTTTGACAGATTTTGAAATTCAAAATCTCTCTCATATGCTCCTCTTCAGCAATTGAAAAGTCTATAAATACCAAGGAGCTTCATGAAGAAAAACTCAAGAGTTTACACAAAGAATTAATCATATACATTGTTGAAGCAAAAATCAACAAAGTTCCAAACTCTTCAAAAAGCAAGCTAATCACAAAAGTTATCATACTTATATTGTTTACACGCTTGTTAACTTTTATCAATCTCTTATATGAGTTGATATTCACAAATTCTCAAACACTTTGTAAACCTCTCAAATCTATCTTTTAGGTTAGATTGAGTGATTGTGAGGAAGTCTTTTCTAGTGAAGAAAAGCATTGTGAAAAAGTCTTTTCCAGTTAGGAAAAGCAGTTTGTAAAAGTCTTTTCGAGTGAAGAAAAGCATATTGTATTTTGATCAAGGGTTGATCAAAAGTTGGTGCCAAGCAGAAGGTTCTGATCTGAGCATTTTAGTGGATAATCTCACAAGGCTGTGAGGACTGGACTAGCCCAAGTTTGGGTGAACCAGGATAACTTCTGGGTGTTGTATTTTCTCTTATCTCTTAATCTCTTAAAATACAACTCAACTAAAACCAACTAAATATTTCCAGAGTTCTCTGGTCCTTCACTTATATCTTTGCTATCATTATCGTCTTAACATTATTTCTTTGATTACTTGTTACTAACCCATAAAAGAAATATTGTGTTATGTTATTATTTTTAAAAAGGGTCACAATTCAAACCCCCCTTTCTTGTGACATTTATTGCTACTTCAATTGGCATTAGAGCACTGCCTCTAAAGGTTTGTGCACCTAACCAGTGCTAGAGGAAAAAGATTCAGGAAGAAAAATGTCAAAAGAAAGATACATTGCAGAAGGAGGTTCTACTTCAAGGCCACCCTTGTTTACAGGAAAAAACTATTACTTCTGGAAAAACAAAATGCAATTGTTTCTTAAATCCCAGGAAGTAGGTATAGTTACAGAAGGAGATTATGTTCCTACAGCAACTTCACCTGAAGGAGTCATCACTGAAAAACCAGAAGAAGCTTGGACTACAGTTGAACAAACAAAGGTACTCCTAAACTCTAAAGCTCACTTATTTTTATCGTGTGCATTAAGCATGGAAGAAAGTGAAAGAGTAGATGAATGTGTCACGGCCAAACAAGTTTGGGACACTTTAAGAATTCATCATGAAGGAACTAATCATGTAAAAGAAACTAGAATAGACATAGGAGTAAATAAATTCGAAACCTTTGAAATGGGTGAAAATGAAAGCATTGATGAAATGTTCTCAAGATTTACTTCTATAATAAGTGAATTAAGATCACTTGGGAAATCTCTCACAAAACATGATAGAATTAGAAAAATCCTAAGATGTCTTCCAATTTCTTGGAGACCCATGGTTACTGCCACTACTCAAACCAAGGATTTAAAAATTCTTCCCATAGAAGATCTTATTGGATCTCTAAGAGCTCATGAGATTGTTCTTCAAGGGGATAAACCTTTAAAGAAAGATAAAACTATTGCTTTAAAAGCTTCTCAAAACGAAACAAACAGTACATGTTCTTTAGAAGTAGAAACTAAAGACATAGATTCAACACAAGAGGAAGCTGAAAGTGAGTTAGCTTTTATCTCTAGTAAGATTCAGAGAAACGTTGAGAAGAAGAGATCAAATTAGAAAGAATTTTTCAATGGGAAAAGATAACTCAAAAAATGACTTTGACAAAAGTCAAGTTGGTTGTTTCGGATGCAACAAACCTGGACATTACAAATCAGAATGTCCTTTGAGCAAAACTCCTAGGAAATTTCCTTTTAAGAAAAAGTCAATGATGGCTACCTAGGAAGATGATGATGAGTCTGAAACAAATGAAGAAGAAGAAGCCAACATCTGTCTAATGGCAAATTTAGACAATGAAGATGTATTTCTCTTTGATAAAACTCGTTTATTTAATGAATGAGAAACTAACTTTGATAGTTTACTGCTTGATTCTGAGTTTTTATCTAAACAATGTTTTTTACTTCCAAAAGAAAATTCAGAGATTAAAGAAGAAAAAGAAAAACTTATGTGTTCAAATAATGAATTCAAGAAAACAATTCAAGAACTTAATCATAAACAAAATCTATCTTTAGAAGTCTCTGATCAAGAAAAAGAAAACTCTTTGTTAAAAACTGAAATAAAAGAACTTAGAAATGATCTCACAGGTTTCATAAAATCCACATAAACTTTTCAAAATATTATGGGCTCACAATCAGGATTTTTGAATAAAAAAGGTTTAGGTTTTGATAATACAAAAACTCAGAAATTATACAAAAACCATTTTATTCCTGACAAAAAAGAATTTAAGGTCAAATGTTCTTTTTGTAAAAAGATTGGGCACCTAGAATCCATTTGCTTTCAAAAGAAAAAATTAGAACATAAGTTTTACAACGAACCAAAACGTTATCGTTATACAGAAAATGTATTAAAACAAAGTTGGTATGAAGATAATCATCAAAAGAGTAAAAATCAATTTGTTAGAACTAACTCTCAAGGACCCAAGATGATATGGGTACCTAAAGCATCAAAGAATCAAAATGCAGGTACATTATCAAAGGGTAAAGAAAAAGCCATGGTTTTTGGACAGTGGCTGTTCAAAACACATGACAGGAGATAGAAGGTGTTTCCTCTCCTTCGTGCAAAAGGAAGGAGGATCTGTTACGTTTGGAAATAATAATACTGCACAAATAAAAGGAAAAGGTATTATAGGTAAAAATAATTCTGCAAAAATAGAAAATGTTCAATATGTTGAAGGTCTTAAACATAATTTGCTTAGTATTAGTCAACTTTGTGATAGTGGTTTTAAAGTCATTTTTAAACCAAATATTTGTGAAGTGAAACAAACCTCCTCAGGAAAAGTTTTCTTCTTTGGTTCAAGAAAGAAAAACTTATATGTTTTATACTTAGATGACATTCCAGCTGAATCATGTTTTATGTCTATTGAAAAAGATAAGTGGATTTGGCACAAAAGAGCTGGTCATGTAAGCATGAAAACAATTTCAAAAATATCTCAACTTGATTTAGTAAGAGGTCTTCCAAAAATAAAGTTTGACAAAGATAAAGTATGTGAAGCTTGTGTAAGAGGAAAACAAGTCAAAAGTAGTTTTCATCTAAAAGATTTTATTTCAACGAAAAAACCTTTGGAACTTCTTCACATTGATTTATTTGGTCCTGTCAACACCACTAGTCTTGGTGGAAAACAATATGGTTTTGTTATAGTAGATGACTACTCTAGATTCACATGGGTATTATTTTTGAAAAATAAAGATGAATCTTGTGATGCCTTCAAAAACTTTTGTAAACTAGTTCAAAATGAACAAGGCTCAAATATCATTTATGTCAGAAGTGATCATGGAGGAGAATTTGAAAATTCTTCTTTCAAATCATTCTTTGATGAAAATGGAATTTCTCACAATTTCTCTTGTGCTAGAACTCCTCAACAAAATAGAGTAGTTGAAAGAAAAAATAGAACCTTACAAGAAATGGCAAGAACTTTGTTACATGAATCAAATGTTGAAAAATATTTTTGGGCTGAAGCCATAAATACATCTTGCTATATTTTGAATCGTGTTTCAATCAGAAAGATCTTAAACAAAACACCTTATGAACTTTGGTAAAATAGAAAACCAAACATCTCATATTTTCATATTTTTGGTTGTTTTTGTTATATCTTAAACACAAAAGAAAATCTTGGTAAGTTTGATTCAAAATCAGACAAAGCTATTTTTCTAGGTTATTCTACTAACTCTAAAGGGTATAGAATTTATAATTTAAGAACTCAAACTATGAAGATAAGCATGCACATTGTCTTTTATGAATTTGATGATCTCATAATACCATCCAACGAAGAAGAACAAGAAACTCAAACTACTCAAGAAACTCCAACTCAGACGGAAGAAGAAGATCCATTACTTCCTCCAAAAACTTTAAGAATTGTTGGGAGTCTTCCTCCAGATCAAATAATTGGAAAACCAACTGATGGAGTAAGAACAAGATTTTCATTTAAAGAAAAAGAAAGCAACTTGACATTGATCTTTCAGATAGAGCCAAAATCCATTGGAGAAGCCATTATTGACAAATCATGGGTAGAAGCAATGGAAGAGGAACTTCTTCAATTTGAAAAGAATCAAGTATGGTCACTTGTTCCATCTCCTACAAATCACTCAATAATAGGAACAAGATGGGTATTCAGAAACAAACTAAATGAAGAAGGTAAAGTTATTAGAAACAAAGCCAGACTTGTTGCTCAAGGATACAATCAACAAGAAGGTATTGATTATGATGAAACTTTTGCTCCAGTTGCAAGGTTAGAAACAATAAGAATCCTTTTAGCATATGCATCTCATAAAAATATCAAACTATTTCAAATGGATGTTAAAAGTGCTTTTTTAAATGGTTTTCTTAATGAAGAAGTTTATGTTCATCAACCTCCTGGTTTTGAAAATAAACAAAAACAAGATCATGTGTTTAAACTTTCAAAAGCTTTATATGGTCTAAAACAAGCTCCTCGAGCTTGGTATGATAGATTAAATGCATTCTTAATCAAAAACAATTTTTCTAGAGGAAAAATTGACACAACTCTTTTTAGAAAGCTTGACCAAAATGATTTACTAATTGTTCAAGTATATGTTGATGATATCATTTTTGGATCAACAAATGAAAAAATGTGTGAAGACTTTTCCCATCTCATGCAAAGTGAATTTGAAATGAGTATGATGGGAGAATACTAGCTGGAGTAAAGAATCAGAAAGCTCACAGTAATGAACGCATCTTCATCACTTGTGATACTTCTGATGAAGAACAAGAAGATGAAGTGCACGTTAACTCATCCTCTAGCCCCAATTCTGATTCTTCCAAAACCATCTCTGATCCAAACCCCTCCTCTTCATCCGAAAAAATCCCTTCTCCTAAACCCTCAAAATCAAATGTTGACAAAATTACCAAAGAAGAAGGGAAAAAAAAGGTTACTGAAGCCAAAACCAAGGTCTCAGAACCTAAGAAAAAGGTTTCTCAAACAAGACTTATGTCTATCAATGCGTTGATCAAAGACAAATTTCCATTGTTTGAGAAAAAGGAAGAGAAGAAGTTCAGAAACAAATGGAGAACTCGACCTATTGCTGCTGGACGTGTGTTCAACTTTCAAGCCATTGAGAAACAGGATTTAGATCTTAAATCCTTCACTGACTTTCAAGGTTGGTTTTCCTTCTTACAACTTAAGGAAACTTACTACACTAAGCATTTCAAACCAGATCCCATATCAAGTGTTCCTCTTAGAACCTACTCTAGAAACAAAAGGAAAAGAGATGAACAACAAGATGTTCAAGATACTGCTCAATCTGAACCCTCAAATCCACCCATCATTGAAACAAATGAAGCTTCTGTTGATAACTTTCATACCCCATTTTTTGACCGATCGTTTTTATTCGTCGTTTAAAACTGTATTCTTTGCTCTGTCGTTTCTGACGAAATTTCGGCAGAGAGGAATTTTAAAATACCTCATTTATTGGTTCTTTTTTTTGTTTTTATTTTATTATTATTTTTATTTTTATTTTATCTTTTTTTATTTTGATTTATTTATTATTATTTATTTTGTTTTATTTTTTAAGTCATTTTTATCATTTTTATTATTATTTTCGTTTTTTATCAGGTGTTTTTTTCTGGTCAGTTTGTCAACAGTCCAAATGTGTGTTTTTGTCCAATCCAAGCCCAAAAGGGCAATTTTGTCCAAATGGAGAAAATTTCATCTGCCAAACCCTAATTTCTGACACAATATAAATAGTGCATTTATTGCACAGTCCCCTAGGTCAGAAATTCTCCAATCAGCCGCACAACCCATTTTCATCATCAAACAGAACCAAAAAATAAAATCAAAAAATAATCAAAATCAAAGATCAGAAATCATCATCAAACCCAGAAATCTTCATCTTCATAAATCATCATCATCATCAAACCACACAAACAGAAAACCATCAAAAAAACCAGAATACAAAATCACAGAAATCAAAATATATCATCATCATCGTCGTCGCTCATCAAACCGAAACTTTCCAAACCCAAAACAAATCAAAATATCGAAAAACCCAGAACCAACTAAATTCAAAACCTCATCCCTTTTTCGAATCAAAACAAGAACACAGAGAAGAAGACGAATTGGAAGTAGAGTTTAAAAACACGAATAGGTTGAAACCCTTTTTCTTTCTTTGCTTTTTTCCCGATCTAATTTCTCTTTTTGGGGTTTGATTTAGGATTTTTCAAGTTGGGATTCGAGTATGTGAGTTGTATTTATGTTTGTTTGGTTTGTTTTTTGTTTGAAAAATGGAGTTTGGGTGAGGAAGGAGTGAAACCGAGAGAGATGGGAGAAGGAAGAAGTGTCTCGGCGGCGGTGAGAGAGAAAGAGGGTGGAAAATGTGAAAATTTTTAGGGTGGGGTATTTATACCCCAACCCTATCCGGTGTGCGCGTGTCTATCGCAGCACACCGTGCACCCTCTCTTCTCAGCCACTGATCCTTATCAGATGGCCTGGATCCCTTCGTTTTAAGTTTAGATTAGGGCCTCAGATCCATCAGACGACTGAGATTGATCCTATTTTTTTTGGACGTTTTTTGGCAGATGGGCCTCTTTTGGACTGGGCCTTGCTTGTTCTATTACTTTTTGCACCCCCATTTATTTTTCATTTTGATATCTGCACCCCCTGTTTTATTTATTTTTTTATTTTTTAACCTATGACAAAAAGTACTTATGGAATGTGCTTCATTGAGCTATTCAATCCAAATTAAGTACTAATTGGAGGTTTTTTTTTTTATTAACTTACTAACTCACAAACATTTTATTTATGCTTAATTATTGTTGCTAACTTAATATTTATTTATGCTTATTATTATTGTTACTAATCCACTAACTTAACAATATCAACTTTATTTATTGTCATTAACTTAATTATCCTCTCTAATTTAACATTTTCATTCATACATGTCAATATTATTTATTGTTAATAACTCATCTAATCTAAACAAATTTATTTATTGCTTTATCAATTAATTATTTATTTTTATTGCAAGGACTTTAGAATGTATTTTAGGGTTTTGGTGTAAATATAAATAAAAATTGCATAGCTTCCTCTCTTGCATTCATTTCATATTTATTTTTCTTGCAAATACCTTAGAATGTAATTAGGAATAAATGTACACTATAAATGAAAAATCGCATCTCATGCATATTTATTTTTATTGCTTTCCGCAAAAACGTTAGAATATTAAAATTCCGAGGAAAAGACATCGTTTTGATCAAAATATCATTACGGTTTATCTTCGCACTTAATTATTTCATTACAACGTTAGTGTATTTCTTTTCGCGCGTAATCATTATTCGTTTATTTTTATCAAAGAATGAGGTCAAAACCTCTTTCAAAAATACGCAAACAATTTATTTTTCAAACATCGAAAAGCATCAACAATATTTTGTCGTCAAACACTTTCAAAAACCTTGGATTTCAAATCAAGTGTTCATTTTTTTTTTCTTCCGCAAAAACCTTGTACTTCAAACCAAGTGCATTTTTCAAATCACGCAACAAACCTTGGACTTCAAACCAAGTGATTTTTTATCATTCAAAACCTTTTTCTCAATAAACCTTGGACTTCAAACCAAGCGACCGCGCCTCTTTTCTAAATCAAAAAATCAATCAATCTTAATCATTTAGACTTTCTTTCACAAATAAACATAAATCAAACTCACATTTTTTCTTGTTATCTTTAAAACCTTTTTCAAAACCTTAAAAATCAAACAAACAAATCACTCCGCTTTTTACCCCGAACTACGGTGGTTTGATCCCTCGGGTACGTAGGCATGAGACTTGTCTCTCCAATCAATAAAATCAACCAAAAACCATTTTTTCTTCTTTTTTCGTCACTTTAACTTTTCTCAATCATCACTTTAAATCCCTAATTTGTACATTTTACAAGCAATTAAAATTAAGCACAAAGTTAGAATAAAAACAAGAGGTTCCTATAGAGTACTATAGATACTTAGGGTGCTAGTACCTTCCCTTCGTATAACTAACCCCCGAACCTTGATCTCCTAAAAAATAGGGTTTTTTCGAACTTTTTCCCTTTCCCTCGGATAAATTAAAGATCGGTGGTGGAACATTAAATTGCAATTCGAAGTTAATTAATAACTCGACATCCAAAAATCACCGCGACAGAAATGGCGACTTCACTGGGACAACCAAGCGGGTTGAACCTAACTTGTTTTAAATTACTATCTTCGCGCTTTTATTCTTTTAATTGTATAAATATTTGTATATATACTTGGGTTCGCTTTGAGTGGTGAGATAAGTCCCCCACCCGGACTTGAGAGAACCATAAGATAGGATAGTGGTATAATCATAATGTCTATCCGAGAGTAAGTTTCAGCCGTGGCATATGTGGTAACCACACTCAATTGAGGAACCTTGGAGGTAATAGTGCCAACATGAGTAGTCGTGTTTGACATTCTATCTTCAAGGAACCGACGATGTTGAGGACCTTTAGTTACACCTAACCCATCTTGACCTCTTTAGGGCGTAGTGCGGTGGCTAATCGAGAGTAAATCTCGGATTGGTTGATACGCGATACTACACTCAAACGAGACTTTTCTACGGATTTTGTTGGATCGGAAGTAGTTCCGTAACCCGATGATTTTCGGAGGAGGTCGAGGACTTTGAGAATTTGTAGAACCCGTGATGCTGACATTTTTCAGTTTTTATGTTGAAACTATATCTGTCGAATAATCTATAGGAGGTTAATCACACTTCACACTTTGTCTTCTTAGTTACACTTCTGAATATTCTTATATTCATTTATTCGCTGCCTTTTCAATTTTCTTTTCTTCTAAAGAGTCTAGTTGTGAAACTCACACATAAGTGTTGAGTTGAACATGCGCTCCATTATATATCAAATGTCTTTGTCACAAGTTATTATCTGAACTGTACTTACACAACTTTGATTCTTCAATATTATATTTAGCTAAACTAATTAATATTATATGCGATCCAAACAATTGAAGTGAGGATGAGTGTGTTGAAACTTGCTCATAGAATGATTAAGATTTTCTGTGAATGTTTAAAAATGGCTAGTCAATTAGAATTCCAACATTTTAAGCACCATTAAATAGTAATAAAAAATAAATTTCTAACACAAGTATCAATTTTATTCATAAAATTCAAAGAAAAACATAACAAAAGTAAACTTATCACCATACAGAGAAAAACCAAACAACAAACAGATACTTGTTTTAAACAAGAAATGAGAGCTACTCCAAATTGTTAATTAGAGTTAATGAGAGCACCCCTTATTTTTAGAACACTAGTGGACAAAAGGGTGTTGATAGTAGCAACAACTTCCATGTTTTGCTGCTGATCAATTCCATTTGGGCTATATGTCAAAATTTGGGAGGCCAAAGTTAACAATGTCCCAGCTTCTACTCTAACAACTTCCATGTTTTTGTTACTATTTAATGGTGATTTAAATGTTGGAATTCTAATTGACCAATCTTTGTTAAACATTCACAGAAAATCTTAACCATTCTATGAGCAAGCTTCATCACACTTCTCTTTCCTTCAATTGTTTGGATCACTGCATATAATATTAATTAGTTTAGTTAAATATAAAATTGAAAAAATAAATTCGATTAAGCAAAGTTCATATAGTTACCGGCGACATAAACATCTGATACACTGGAGCACGAGTTCAACTCAACACTTGTGTGTGAGTTTAACAACTAGGCTCTTTAGAAGGAAAAAAATTAAAAAGGTGGCGAATACATGAATATAGGAATATTTGAAAGAGTAATCAAGAAGACAAAATATAATTAACCTCCTATAGATTCTTCAGCAGGTACAGTTTCAGCATAAAAACTGAAAGATTTGTCACACAATCTTTAAAGCTCCTTAATCCAGCTTTAAACTCCATATAAAGTATAGTTACAAACAAAATCTCTAAATATGTGGTGTGTATGGAGCATATCTTCCACTTCCACATGCTCAACCCAAGTAACCTAACATAAAACATGAAATGATATCATTTGTTGAGTATTAAGTATACATCTAAAGTTTAAAATATATGTAGATATGTAAAGAAATATGAATATTTTTAGATATTAACTTTTGATGCATTGTCGATTACTATGTTTCACAAATATGCATGTAACTACTAACTAAAAAAGACTTATTAGGCATTTCACGAATTATACATCCAGAAGGAAGTTTCCAAGAGCGAGAAAGAGGTTGTGTGTTAGGTCGAGAAGAATCAAATGACACATCAGTTATCACCCATACACCGACATCAACTTGTTTGCAATAGCGAATAATGTTAAATTCGTGAGGCCGCACTTGAGGTGATAAAATATGCATTTCTTCATTCATCTGCCACAAAACAAATATTTAAAAATTGAAAAACAATTATGATTAAAAAGCTTAGCATAAATCAAAATTTCAGAAAATATTATTATACCAACAACAAAGCTCCATCTCGATTTCTTGGTGAACCGGTTTCAATCACTTTGGTAGTTTCCACTTTAGCAACAATTGTTAGGAATAAGTTTGTCGATTTTCCCTATAAAAATTAATCATATATCATTTGTTTATAGGTAGATGTATTTCTTTAATACTAAAATTAGAGAGGCACATTTAGAGGAAAAAATGTAAAATCATTCTCTATTTCTGTCACTACATATATAAAGCAACAGCGAAATTTGAGAATGGTTTTATTTCTTCCATAACAATTTTATTTTCACTAATACGAATTTATATTTGCATGCTTACCAAGTCGAGAAACATTTCAACCAATTTCATCCCGTCAAACTCAACTATTCCTGAATACTTTGAAGATTCTTCAGAAATAGTATCACCTCTAATGTGATTGTTCTTGGGAAAAAATTGATAATAACTTTCATGATCAAGAGTGTATCTCCGATCTTGATGAGTATTTGACATGTTTTTTTTTATAAGCAATGTTAGTTGTTAGTATTACAATATTATGTTAGTTTTCTCCTATAAATAGTCCGTTTAGCCTAAAAAAACTATAAATAGAGCTCTCCACCACACTTATTATTCATTCAACAATTCTGAAGCTTAGGAGTCTCTAAGGAGAAAAGGATGAGAAGCATAGAGAGGGTCTAGTACTCTCTACGGGAGAAAACCTTCCCAACCTTAGGGAAAGGTAACTTCCTCTGCAAGATACTGAGGTTATGGTTATGTATATTTTTACTCTTTTGTTTTAATATGTTTATTTGTAGCTAAAGTAGCTTTAGGTTAAGTTGAGTAGACAATCTCCTTATGAATGCTTGAAACATGTGATGCGGTGTTTCTAAAGTTTATATTAATTACTATATTCTAGGGGTGTACGTGGATCGGATTGGTTTGGGTTTGGCCAAAACCAAAACTCAAATCATATGGAGTACTCCGGATTGGGTCGAGCAAAATAACCACCCCTTTATCATTGGGACGGGTTGAGTAAACCCACTTGTTTCTGGGTTGGGTTAGGTGGTAGTGGGTTACCCAAATTTTAATTTTTTCAATATTAAATGACCAAATGACGAATCATCATATTTTTTCATAAAAATAATTCAACCTTTTTATTTCTTAAAAAATAATATAACATATTTTCAGTATAGTTTTAGCATCATAATATGATAATATAATCATCATATTTTTTTCTTCATTGAAACAACATATTTTCACTATTTTCAAAGAATAATATTTTTTAGCACCACTACTTTTAAATGAAAAAATTAAGTCGAAGAGTCAACACTCGAAGGAGTTTATCAGAAAATGCGTTAAAATTGTGATGTACAAAATGTGTTTACCATCGGGAATAAACACACATACAACTTTTTTTGAAAATTAGAGTATTGAACATGTGACTTTTCCCTTTTAATGCTCAAATTGCAAAAGAAAAATCTTTGTTATTTATATTAAAATTATTTTTAAAAATCATAACACTACAAATTAAGTGGGTTCGTGGGTTTTTTGGGTTGAATCCAGTTTTGCCCAAACCTGATTTTTTTTTATGGATTTTTCATTTTGAAATCCATACCCACCCAATGACCCGATCCAACCCACTTTTTGTTGTTGGATTGGGTCGGTTTGACCGGGTTGACCGAATTTGCCCAAACTATATACTCAATTCCATTACTATGCTTATGCATTAGCCTTGTTATAACGCCTTATTTATTTATATCGGCCAATATTTATAAATGAACTCATAGACCTAGGCGGTATCCGTGACAGCGCAAACTATGGTCCGACATAAGGACGATATAACTAATTAGGTGAACTGTAATCTCATAGTAATATAATTAGGGGCTTAACGTACCAAAAATATGTATATGATTAGTAGCATATTCAATTCGGCTTGTTACCTCGTTTTGCCTGAACCAGAAAACGGCTACGACATTGAGAGCTTGTATGGATGAGTTTAGCTCAAAGGAAATACAGGGGTCTTCGTATACCTAGGGGAGTAGCGGTCTCAATACAAGTGTCATAGGATATCAGACGTCTTATCATTACAAACGTGAAATTAATCTGCTAGATAATAAGATAGGTGAGTAAACGGTATAACACCAAAACACCAAGAAGGAGGAAGGAGAGAGTCGACTACACTTAACGTATTCTTCGTACTTTACTTTAATGTTTTTTATTGTTTTATCAAAACAAACTTTTTTCAAAAACCAAAGCGAAAACTAAACTATCGGTATTCCTAAACGAAAGTAAACCATCAGAATTCCTAAACGAAAGTAATTGTGCACGATCTCTATTCATTCTAACTTTAGAGTGTGAATTATTACTCGACGACAGACTTGTTCACTTGCCAGACCACATTCATTGATCCAAAAAGGCTCATTAGTTCTAACAAGCCTAACCAATTCTTGCATAGCAAGAATTGCAAGTTGAGATAAATTGTCTTTTCTTCATCATAATTTTGTGTAATTAGATTACTAAGACCATGTGAATGACATGATCTTTTATAAACCATTGGTGGATTTTCAAGTTCATTGTTTCTTGAAATTGCTTTGTATAGAATTAAGATCATGCTCAAACATAGGTCGATATATTTTTCTCTTAATGAAACTTGTAAGAAGCTTGAACTTTTTCTCATACTGAAAGTTATAAATATAAATATGTGTTTATGCATAGCTATAAATAAATTGCATAAAGTAGTGTAATTCTAACCACATTTATTTAAATAGGATAAGATTTTTCTTAAGAAAGTCGTCCAAACCAAACAACTATTATAATATTTGGATCGGATGAATTTTTATTTCAAAAGCAAGATCGGCACAAGATAATTATTAGTCTAATAAATGTTTAATTGGGATTTCAAAATCTAATTTTTGAATCCGAAGGCTTTTTATATAAAAAAAAAACAAGGCGCGCGCGAGATGCTTATATGCTTAAAGTAAATAGTAAATGTTAACGTAAAAGTTTTAAGTAAAATCTAATACAGATGTTGAGTCGCCCAAGCTCAACATAGATTCAAACCCAGTTACAAACATCTTGGCTAATATTAATCAAAAGTAACAATCTTACAGCTCTCTATTTTATGCACGTACAAAAAGAAAAGGAATTATTCAAGGATACTGTAATTATTTTATATTAATGGACTATAGTGATACTGTATGAAATATTCAAAGATTCAAAAGTGTGTTATTTGCATGTATAAGATAAGATACTACTATAGTGAAAAGGAATTATCACCTTCAGAAAAGTTCTCTTATTCAGGAACCAAAATTTGACTTGTTTGGGCTAAGCCCAATCTCCTCATCCAATTGTCGTCGTTGGACCTCATTTGGATGATTGCATTCTTTCATGAAACATCATCAAAAAATGAAAGTTTCCAATTAGTTGAGAATAAATTGCCAATGTAAATAAATAAATAAAATAAACTAGGCAACATATAAGTTGGATATAGTGTTTTAGTAAGTAGCTAATCGGAACGAATCTGGATCCTGTGCAGTCAATGATATAGTCTTTTAGTCATGCATTTTTTTACTGCCCAATTTATAAAATGGTTTAAAGTTTAAAAACTAAAACTTTAATTTTTATAAAATATAATTTTATCATGGACTGTCCGATCGAGATTAGTCGTTCAAAAATGTGTGACTCACGTTGTAACAACTCATACCCCTTTTCTACGTATTTATAGTAGGAAATCTCGACGTTGTACCTCATGATATTTTCTACCCCTCTCTAATAGAGTTTTTTTCTTCCGTTAAAATTGAATCACATAACTTAGGGTTCAAGTACATGTTTAATCCTGTGACACTGACTACACAAGATCCTGATCCAAGAGCTAACATAACCATTAAAAATAAAATTTACAATAAATAGAGAATCGAGTTATTCATGATCTTATAATCAAACATACAAAATTAATTCTTCAAAAAGTAAATTAAATATAATTACTAAATGATAAGTTCATGAAGGAATCAAGCCATACAAAGAAAAATTAATTACTAATGTTTAGTTTCCGTGTAATTCTTTTTTCTTTTTTTTTCTTTGGCACCATTGAATACCAAAAAAATCAAGACAAATTACTCATAATCAAGAAAAAAAATTTGAAAAAAAAACAAATAAAAAATGATGCATCGAACATAATTAAAAAACCTAAAAAGGCTTTACAAATTTTTTATTTCCAAATTCAGTGCAGATTCAATGACTTTAACGTCTTCAACGTTGAATATCCGGAGGCATGGCTATTTCATATATTTAAATTTTGTCATTTCAATTATAGGATTTTACATTAGGCCTAGGGTTGCTTGCGGTTCGGTTTGGATCGGTTATGAGACAAAAAGTCATCTGAAGCGTTTAGACTCTGAGAAGCAAGAAGCTTCAGAGCCTCTGAAGAAGTCCTTAGATGCCAAAGAGAGAAACATGTCTTGAAGCTTGCGTACACTATTCAGAAGATCAATGAAATGTTATTACAAGATTCTGAGTGACACTCTATGAAGAAAGACAACTCATAACTAATGGAATAGTACAACAATCTTATCATCAAATGGAGCGTGCAGTACTCTGTACTATTTTACCTAATTTACTGAAGCGCCATTTGACAAAGAGAAGTAGTGGAATTGATTTACTCCTTCTGGAAGAAATAATCAAATCCAGCTCAGCAAAAGAAGATTGTACTACCAACAGTCCTTTCTCAACGTCATTATACTTAGAGTATACATAGAAGACATTCTACTTGAGAGAAGACTACTGTAAGACTACTAAAAGACTATTGAAAAATATTGAAACTCAGAGAAAGATTTACTTTGTATTCAAGCTGAGAATTGTTTCTTTCTTGTGTAACTTCTAAGTCAAATATCTTTTGATATTGTTAGGCTCTGAACTGTGTGTTAAGAGAGTCTAGCTTAGAACTTTTAGTCCTACTTAATCTGTGTATTAAGTTAGTGTGTGAAGTCTCTTATCTTTGTGATTTGAGCAAAGAAGTCTCTCTGTCTTGTGTGACTTAGAGCAAGGAAGTCTCTCTGTCTTGTGTGACTTAGAGCATTAAGAAAAGTCTCTTGCTTGTATGCTTGAGCACTAGAATTGTAATCTTTTGTGATTATAGTGAAATCCCTTGTAAGTGCAAGGGGAATGGACTACTCTCGTTTTGTGAGAGGAACCGGTATAAATTTTGTGTGTGCACTCTCTTCTCTCTCTCTCTCACTGTCTTATTCGTGTTTTGCATTCTGACTAACTTCTCTTATCCACTGCTTTACAATCTGATAGCTAGAAAGGAATTAATTTTTCAAAACACAATTCAACCCCCCTTCTTCTATTTTTCACCTTCAAAAATAAGTATTAAAATTTATGTATGTGGTTTGGTTCGGTTAATTTGGATTAATTTTGAAAAATCAATCCAAAATCCGTTCCGATCCTGCGATTTTTACAAAATGGCATCCAAATACAACTAAAATTATACAATTTTTTTCTATTTTCGGTTTTTTTGGACCAGTTTGTGGTTTTTAATCGGATTGGTTTGGATTTGAGCACCCTTAATTAGGCCCTCATATGATATTAACTCTAGTGTTGTCAGTTTGTTTGCAAATTCATCATTTTTATTAGTTTTTAGCGAACTTGAATGTGTAATAATACTGATTGACATACTTTACAAATTTGAATGAACGTCGTTATTTTTAGTCTAAAAAATACAAATAAAATAAAGAATATGGTATAACAAAAAAAGAAGCAACAATTTCATGACTTGCGAAATATTAATTTTTCCTTTAGATTCTAGAATTGCAGTAAATAGAAAAATTGTTAATCATTTTATATATAAAAAATTTTCATTTCTAAACAAGTCATTTTTAACTATTCTATAATAATTTTTTTTTTGAATGGCAAATATATATATAATATATATAAAAATAATGCAGAAGTCACAAATATAAGGGGAGATCACAAACAAAGAGGAGTACCAGGAGTTACTTCTATAATAACTAGTATAATACTTGTGTTTACGCACGGATTGCGGCATTGCTCCGATTTTTTTATTATTGTAGGACGAATATTGCTTAGTACGAAATTAGTCTCATTATAAAATTACTTGCCATTGGAAGATCGTTGTCCGATGTATGATATAATTATAATTCTAATATTTATTAGTGACAACTTATTCATATAAATAATATTAAATTTGTTTGGTTGATATTTCTCATCGTAATAGTTGCAATTTCTCATATTTGTCCTATAAAACATAAAAGTAAAAACAAATATTAAAACATATTATAAATTTTTAGAATACAATTAAGAAGATTTGTAATGAATTAAAATTTAGAGACTCTAATTCATAGGACTAACGTTCATTATATTTACATAGAGGGAAGTAAGATTACTTGTGATAATATGTTTGAAAACTAATTTTCTATAAATTTGAAACAGATTGTGATAATATTCTATTGTGATAATATTCTTGAGTTCCTACTATATTGTGCAGATTGTGATAACCTTTGTGATAAGACTTGGAGTGGATTGAGTTCGGTGCCTTAATCCTCCCACAAGTTGATGCTTGGTATATGTCAAGCAATCCAAGCTTGGTCATAAACTGATGAAACTTGGTCATTGATAGTGCCTTGGTGAAGCAATCTGCTAGCTGATCCTGAGTAGCAATAGGAAGTAATCTCAACATTCCTTCTTGAACCTTTTCTCTAACAAGATGGCAATCGATTTCAATATGCTTTGTTCTTTCATTGAATACAGGATTTGAAGCTATGTGTAGAGCACTCTGATTGTCACAAAACAATACATGCAATTTGGAACACTCTATATGCAAATCTTTTAAGAGATATAAAAGCCATATCAATTCACATGTCCCAGCTGACAAAGCTCTATACTCAGCTTCAGATGAGGACTTTGAAATGGTTGATTGTTTTTTAGATTTCCATGAGATCAATGAAAACCCTAAGAAAAAGCAATAACCAGTAGTTGATTTCCTAGTATCCAAACAACCAGCCCAGTCAGCATCACTATACCCTAGAATTTGTACATCTGCATTTCTTTGAAACAAGTGACCTCTTCCATGGTTATGTTTTAGATATCTAATCACTCTACAAGCAGCTTTGTAGTGAGTCATGGTTGGTTTATGTAAGAACTGACTTAGCTGTTGAGTAGCATAGGCAATGTCAGGTCTTTATTTGTTAAATACAATAACTTGCCAATGAGTCTTTTGTATAAACGAATGTCCTAAAAAGGTTTGCCATCATCATTGTGTAATTTCACAGAAGGATCTAAAGGGGTGGATGCAGGCTTTGATGCAAGTAAACCTGAGTCTTTCAATAAGTTCAGACAATACTTTCTTTGAGAAATGCTAATGCCAGTTTTGGAATGTGCAACTTCAAGACCAAGAAAGTATTTGACAATGCGTAAATCTTTGATTTTGAAATTGCAATCTAATATGGTTTTAATTCTATCAATCTCTGGCATGCTAGTTCTAGATAAGATGATATCATCCACATAAATGAGTAAAGCAGCGAAATTACCTTCTTTATTGAGAGTGAAGAGAGAGTAATCTACAGTGGATTGTGTATATCACTCCCTGACTAGCAAGGATGTAAGCTTCTCATACCATTTTTTGCTGGCTTGTTTCAAGCCATCTAAGCTCTTGAGAAGTTTGCAGGCTTGATTAGGTTTATCACAAGGAACACCTTCTGGTACAACCATATAAACATCTTCTTGTAAATCACCATGCAAGAATGCATTATTGACATCCAATTGATGTAGAAACCACCCTTTGATGGAAGCTAGAACTAAGAGGAGCCTGACTGTAGTAAGTTTAGCAACATGAGAGAAGGTATCAAAGAAATCAATTCCTTTTATCTGTGTGTAACCTTTAGCTACTAACCTAGCTTTGTATCTTTCCACACTACCATCAGAGTTATGTTTAATCTTATAGACCCACCTGCATCCAATAGGTCTGACATTGGATGGTAGATCCACAATTTTCCAAGTATTAGTTCTAGATAGTGCCTCTAGTTCAGTATTCATAGCTTGAACCCAATGGTCTAATTTGCAAGCCTCTAAATAGGTCTTAGGTTCAGTGTGTTGTGTGAGAGAGACTGTGTATGCAGTGTGTGAAGGAGACAATTGAGCCAAAGAATGAAAAGAAGAAATAGGATAAGGGATACCTGATGAAGATGATGATTGTAGTGAACTTGAAGAATTGCATACAAAATCTTCCAAATAAGATGGTATATGTTTTTCTTGTCCATTATCTGTTTTAACTATTTTAACTTCATGACCATATTGAGTTTTAATCATTTTCAAAAGATTAACAACATGTTGTCTAGTTTTAGCTTTACTTTTCATTAAAATAACCCAGGTATATCTACTATAATCATCAATAGCAGTAAAAAATAAGCTTGTTTAGCTTTATTAAAACTATTATGATAAGGAAGTTTCTTATGCCTAGCAAGGTGAAAAACATCACAGATACCTCCTTGATCAACTACTACAAAAGGAAATTTAGATTTTAAACTTGCTAATCTACTATGTGAGGAATGTCCAAGTCTGAAATGCCATATGGCTTGTTTGGGAATGGAAGGGTAGCTAGATCCATCAGCAGCAGAAACACTAGCTATCTTATTTGTCAGATTGAGGTAGTACAATCCTCCATGTTCATTAGCAAAACCAATCATCTTCATACTCTTTTGATCCTGAATGACACATTTGGAATCATTGAAAGTAATTAGATAATTTGGTGAATAACAAAGTTTTGAAACAACTATCAAATTTATTGAAAAATCAGGAACATATAAGACACTATCTAAAGTGAATTTGGATGAGAATCTAACAGTACCAAAATATTTTGCAATTGCAAACTGTCTGTTGAATAATTTAGCAAGTGTACTAAACTCGTCGCAAGTATTAAAATTTATAAGATTCGTATCCACAGGGATTGTGATAAATCAACAATTGCAGTTTGAAAACATATTTAGGTAAATTGACATTAATATAAAAGGGGGGATTTTTCTAGGGTTTGTTGGAGAAAATACTTTGAAAATAGGGTTTGACTTAAGAAGGAGAAGCGATTGGACTTTTTCGGTTCATCTAATCATTATTGTCTCGGTAGTTCATGTATGTTAACAAATTACCAAACTAGTTTCACGATTTGATTAAAATAAATAACTATGCTCAATCTCTTGATAACATAATCCTCTCCCTTGATCATAAACCCCGCTAATCTCTTATGATGATTTATGATCCGGGAGGAATTTGCGCTTTAATCTTTAATCTCAATTAGTAAACCAAAATCTCTTAAGTGTAAACCAATTTTACAATAATTCCTAGGTCAATAATCTATTCCTATTCTCATAGTAAAACAAATTATTAAATTCATCACACGAGTGATCAAATCATGTAAAGCATTAAGCACAAGGAAGAATTGATGAAACTAACTTCGTAAATAATTAAACATAGCATATGAAACTACATGGTTCAAGAACAATAACAATTAGAATCCCCTAAGATCCAATCATGGAAGTTTAGCTAGACATAATTAAAGAGTAAATTACATCAACAAAGGTGAAAGAAAGCATTACAATTAGTTCTCTGATCGCCTTCAAAAGTCTGTCGTTTCGCCGTAAAATTCTGTACCCTAATTCTGCTTCAGAAATTCCAATATATAGGCCAAAGTTACGCGTCCGCGTCGCGCGCAGGATTCCCGCGCCGCGCGCCAAACAACATAACAGAAGGGTTATTTTTTCACTAGTCGTTGGCGCCGCGCGCAGACATCTGGCGCCGCGCGCCAACTGACAGACTTGTACTCAAATTTTTCTGCTTTTCTTGTGCTTTCCGCAGCCTTGTACTCGATGTAACTTTCACTTATTATTGTGCAAAAATATAATAAAAACATACTAAAACCTCGTAAATAGGTCTCGGAAATAGGTAGAAATAAAGTAATGACGTGGAGTCATCACAACCCCAAACTTGAACTTTTCCTTGTCCTCAAGGAATATCTTCATCCATCGGAAAACCTGGCACTATCATCAACAATCTTATTCAAAGCATCAAAGTCAATCAAGTTAGATACCCACAATTATCATTTCAATGATCATCCCTATCAAGAATTTACTTGCATATAGATTTATAACGAAAAATCAAGAACTTTTCACAAATATTGACCAAACTTTAATCACTTCACTCCCTCACATTCTCTCCTGTTTAAAGATGGTATATATTTCACTCAATCAACACAAACATAGCCATTCTACCATAGGCTTGCAAACATTCTAGAAATCAAATAACATGCATAAGAATTCACACCTTTAGAGGACTTGAGGGTTATAACGGGGCTTAGGTTTTAGGGTGGATGTTTTTGGAAGGTAAGCAGAAAAACTTGGAGTTTAAAAGATCACCTATTTCCCAAAATCGGATTATTCAAACATTTTCCGCTTTTATTTCAAGCATTTTTATACTAGAGAACTTATTTATCAATCATTTGGTGTTTTCTCTTTTTTTTTTTTTTTGTGTACACCATTTTGTTCATTCATTTTTTTTCTTTTTGTAGTTCTCTAGTACCCCACCCCAAACTTTATTTGTTGCTTATTCCAGAAGCAACCCCAAACTTAATGATGAGCATTGTGCTCTAATCATAAGTACAGTGATCTAACTCCAAGAAAATCATCTTTTTTTGTTTTTTTTTCATAATTTCAAACTTGGGTTGTCAAATAAAGAACATTTTTCTTTCGGCTCAATTGGGGTTTAACGAAGAGTATAACTTTCATGATTGTTCTTGTGAAAAACTTGATAATAACTTTCATGATCTAGCGTGTATCTCCCATCTTGATGAGTATTTGAAATGTTGATCCAAAAAGGCTCATTAGTTCTAACAAGCCTAACCAATTCTTGCATAGCAAGAATTGCAACTTGAGATATCATTTTGTTTTCTTCATCATAATTTTGTGTTGATCTATTCACTAACATAGTTTCCCTCAAAGTTAGATTACTAAGACCATGAACATGAGTTGATCTTCCATAAATCATTGGTGGATTTTCCAGATCATTGTTACTTGAAAATGCATCTATAGAATTAAAAGTATGCTCAAACATAGGTTGAGATATTTTTCTCTCCATGAAACTCGTAAGAAGCTTGGACTTTTTTTCACACTGAAAGTGAAAATCAATTTACAAATATAAAAATGTGATTATGCATAGGTAAACAATTGAATAAACTAAAGCAACTGAAACCACATTTATTCAAACCAAACACCTATTTTAATATTTGGATAAGATGAATCTAATTTTTGAATCAAATGACTTATTATCTCAAATTGCACACGAGATACTTGTATGCATGCTTAACGTAAATGTTAACGTAAAGGTTTTAAGTAAAATCTAATTCAAAGGTTGAGTTGCCCATGTCAAAATCGACTCAAACCAAATTACAAACATCTTAGTTAATATTAATCAAAAGCAAAATCTATGTTATTGATATAAAATAATTAATTAAAAGAGAATCATATAAATGAGTTCACCACCTCTTCCTTAATCTGAGCATTTTCTCGTTGCATCTTGTGCATGTATTGTTCATGGTCTTCCCTTGGAAATGAGGGACCCCCACAAGGTGCACACGCTGTGACCTTCAATGCCTCTTTCATTAGGAGGTTTTCATTACGAATCCTTTCATTTTCGATTCTAAGGTTATTGTTATTTTGTCTTTCGTATTGATTCTATAGGTAAAAAATACAAATAATTATTAGCACTAAGCATGTGAAATAAATTTGTTGCATAAAGAATGTATGGAAACTTCAAATATAGTCATAAATGAATCTTGATAGTAATTTTGTAGATACAAATATAAAATATATTTGAAAATAAAATTAATATGAAATTCATTTAACGATAAAACTATGGTAAAAGACACATTTAAAAAAAAATTATAATTATTTTATAATAGTGTTATTGTATGAAATATTCAAAGATCTAAGTGTGTGTTACACAAATAATTAATATTTGATGTATAAGGTAAAATACTACTATAGAGAAAAGGAATTATCACCTTCAACAAAGTTCGCTTATTCTGGAACCAGAACTTTATTTGTTTTGGCTGAAGCCCAAGCTCCTCAGCCAATTGTTGTCGTTGGGCATCATTTGGATGATTGTATTCCTTCATGAAACTTTATAAAATAAAAAAAAACAGTTTCCAATTTGTTGAGAGATGAATTTAATGACATGCCAATGTAAATAAATAAAATAAACTAGACAACAAATAAATTGGATATAGTCTTTTAGTAAGTAGCCAAGAGCTAACATATCTTGCTTGATGACATTCATTTATATATGATTGCATGCAGTCACGCGTTTCTGATTGTTTGATATAGATTAAACAATTAAAAATTTAAAGACTGGAACTTTACTTTTTGTAAAATTAAAATATAATTTTATCATAGACCGTTCGATCGAGATCAGACGTTCAAAAATGTGTGATTGCACGCAGTCACTGACTGCACAAGTGATGGAATTGTTGTTTGAGATGGTAGCTAGAATCCTTCATAAATTCCGTCTATTTTTTTTAATCTCAATATTTATGTAAGTTTCCTAAATTCCACTCAAATTTTGTCGTTTATTAGCTTTCTTTTAGGAGTAACAGAATCTGAGTCCAAGAGCTAACATAACCACTAAAAATAAAATTTACAATAAAATAGAGAATCAAATTGTTCAAGATCTTATAATCAACCGTACAAAATTAATTCTACAAAAAGTAAATTAAATGTAATTACGAAATGATAAATTAATATCATCAAAGGAATCAAGCCAAACAAAGAAAAATTAAATACTAACATTTAGTCATCGTGTATTTTTATTTTTTTGGCTTAGGTCCCGCTGGATACCAAAAAAAATTACGACAAATTACTCATAATCAACGGAAAAAAATTTCAAAAAAAAAAATCATATAAAAATTATGCATTGAACATAATTAAAGCCTAAAATGGCTTTACAAATTTTCGAGTTCCTACCACAATTCTCAAATGAGCGTATATGTCGTGCTAAGTATCAATTCGAGCGACGAGACGAACTTGATTAACATATAACTAATATTTTCATATCTTTAACTCAAGAGTGAAGTCAATTCTCCTTGAAAAGCAAAAAATTGAAATGACACGAAATAGTAAAATTGAAAATAAACTATCGTTAATATATGAAATGAATTAGCTTCCTCTTCAAGTCCGGCTGTTTGAGCCGACGTTAGACGATTGTAAGAAGATCTTCTTTCGTCGTTATTAATGTAATAATCACGGGACCCGCGAACGCGTCTGCTTGATTGATCCATTTCTCAATTATGATAATCGCCCACAAAATATTAATTTCATGACTTGCCAAATATTAATTTCATGACTTGCCAAATATTAATTTCACAATAATTTCATGACTTGCCAAATATTAATTTTTCCCTTAGATTCTAGAAAAGCAATAAATAGAAAAATTGTTTTAATCATTTTATATATAAGAAATATCATTTCTAAACAAGTAAAATTTAACTACTTCTATAATAAAGCATGACTTTATAATTGTTAATAAAATTTCTATTATAAGTTTTGATAAGCATGAACATATTTTATCTTTTTTTTATAGACAAATGTGAACCTCACAATCACTTATGGGTAAATTATGGATCCTGTATAAATGCAAGAAGGTGAGATTGTGACTCTCTTTTCAATCAATTATGTTATAATTTTTGTCAATGCACCGATCTAGAATATGAAATGGTTTAACTAGTCTCTTAGAGTTATTGATCTTCTCACTCACAAATTGTTGTATATGTTTTAATTTTACAGGAAGGTTACTCTCCCATCCAAATCAGCTCGTGGTAATGTTAAGAAGAAAAGCACTGATGGATTTTTTTGTATATGTTCAAGTCTTCATTCAAGTCTTCATTCAACAAGGTTGACAAACTCAAAATTGAATTCAAAAGAGGCAAGTTTTGCTTTCTATTGAACTATGGTTTTTGTTAATAAAGGCCGTTCAATTGATGTAACTGATCAACCCTAGTGATCTCTACATAGATTTTGTTGTATATTCTGTCATTAATACAGCGTAAATGTTGTCAATTTAGATCGTCATAGATTTGATCATTTAGTGGCACTGTTATTTCCTTAATGTTAATTTCCGATACTTGACCAAAATGTGATGTTAGTGTCATCATTATAAATTTGGGTTGTCAATTCCGATAATTATGTTTTATTAATTGATTGTTGTAAATTTTGTATGTTTCTAGAGATCTCTTGTAACTTTTGCTGAATTTGTAATTAATTATTGTTGTTTTAGAAAATGATGCATTCTGTAGTGAAGGGTCAAAGGAGGCCAACATTTGCTCTTGCTAAGGAAAATGATTCGGAAGAGATCGAGGAAGTCTCAGATTCGACGCTCTAAGGAATAACTAAAGGCAATGGTTGAATCCTTCATTAAGAAGTAGGTAATTCCCTACTACTTTCTCTTCTTCGTTAAGACCATGGTTTAGATAATTTATTATGTCAAATTAGTCTGTAAATGTATCAAAATTATATCCAAAAATGGTTCTGCTATATATTTGTTTATAGGTAGTCAATTTAATCTTTAACTGTATTTGTCATTGATCAATTTAGTCCATAAAATTATTTCTAGACCAAGATGGTGATTTGCTCACATAGATGTAGTAATCTATCTCTTGAAAAAAGCAATAATGACAAATGTGCTATTTTTTAGCCTATGTTTGATCTAGGAGCTAGGGTTCCGTTTTCTTCATCGATAGTTCAACCAACCAAATCATTCGCACTGGATCTTCTAATTCAGAAGTCGATAATTGATTTGAATTTTGAATATTTTAATTGAATTTGCATTTATCAACGTTTTTGTTTGTGATAAGAAATGGTATAGTGAAAATCTTAAGAAAATGAAATAAAAAACTGCTTTGAAATCTTATGAATAATCAGGCAAACATGAAATTAACATAATTTGCTATTACAAACAAGTTGATGTTGGTGAATATGGGTCATAACTGATGTTTCATTTTATTCATCTCGACCTAACACACCACCTTTTTCTCGCCCCTGGAAACATTCTTCTGGATGTATAATTCGTGAAATATCTAACAAGTCTTGTTTGATTAGTAGTTACATGCATATTTGTGTGAAACATAGTAACCGAAAATGCATCAAAATTAATCTCTAAAACTATTCATATTTCTTTTCATACATACATATAGTTTAACTTTAGATGTATACTTGATACTCAACATAAGATATTATCACATGCTCTATGTTAGGTTACTTAGGTTAAACATGTGTAAGTAGAAGATATGCTCCATACACACCACATGTTTAGAGATTTTGTTTGTAACTATACTTTATATGGATTTAAAACTGGATTAAGGATCTTCAAAGATTGTGTGACATTTTTCAGTTTTTATGTTGAAACTATATTTGTCGAATGATCTATACTTGGTTAATCACACTTCACACTTTGTCTTCTTAGTTACACTTCCAAATATTCTTATATTCATTTATTCGCTGCCTTTACAATTTTCTTTTCTTCTAAAGAGCCTAGTTGTGAAACTCACACATAAGTGTTGAGTTGAACTTGCGCTCCATTATATATCAAATGTCTTTGTTACTAGTTATTATCTGAACTGTACTTACACAACTTTGATTCTTCAATTTTATATTTAGCTAAACTATTTAATATTACATGCGATCCAAACAATTGAAGTGAGAAGGAGTGTGTTGAAACTTGCTCATAGAATGATTAAGATTTTCTGTGAATGTTTAAAAATGGCTAATCAATTAGAATTCCAACATTTGAAACACCATTAAATAGTAACAAAAAATAAATTTCTAACACAAGTATCAATTTTATTCATAAAATTTAAAGAAAAACATAACAAAAGTCAAGCAAACTTATCACCATACAAAGAAAAACCAAACAATAAAATTTGTCCGACAGAAATATTAATTAAGATACTTGTCTTAAATAAGAAATGAGAGCTACTCCATATTGGTAATTAGAGTTAATGGGAGCACCCCTTACTTTTAGAACACTAGTGGACAAAAGGGTGTTGATAGTAGCAACAACTTCCATGTTTTGCTGCTGATCAATTCCATTTGGGCTATATGTCAAAATTTGGGAGACCAAAGTTAACAATGTCACAGCTCCTACTCTAACAACTTCCATGTTTTTTTTACTATTTAATGGTGATTTAAATGTTGGAATTCTAATTGACCGGCCTTTGTTAAACATTCACAGAAAATCTTAACCATTCTATGAGCAAGCTTCATCACACTTCTCCTTCCTTCAATTGTTTGGATTACAGCATATAATATTAATTAGTTTAGTTAAATATAGAATTGAAAAAATAAATTTGATTAAGCACAGTTCATATAGTTACCGGCGACATAAACATCTGATATACTGGAGCACGAGTTCAACTCAAAACTTGTGTTTGAGTTTCACAACTAGGATCTTTAGAAAGAAAAAAAATTAAAAAGGTGGCGAATACACGAATATAGGAATATTTCAAAGACTAATCAAGAAGACAAAGTGTAATTAACCTCCTATAGATTCTTCAGCAGGTACAATTTCAGCATAAAAACTAAAAGATTTGTCACAAATTCTTTAAAGCTCCTTAATCCAGCTTTCAACTCCATATAAAGTATAGTTACCAACAAAATCTCTAAATATGTGGTGTGTATGGAGCATATCTTCCACTTCCACATGCTCAATCCAAGTAACCTAACATAAAACATGAAATCATATCATTTGTTGAGTATCAAGTATACATCTAAAGGTTAAAATATATGTAGATATGTAAAGAAATATGAATATTTTTAGATATTAACTTTTGATGCATTGTCGATTACTATATTTCACAAATATGCATGTAACAACTAACCAGACAAGACTTGTTAGGCATTTCACGAATTATACATCCAGAAGGATGTTTCCAAGAGCGAGAAAGAGGTTGTGTGTTAGGTCGAGAAGAATCAAATGACACATCAGTTATCACCCATACACCGACATCAACTTGTTTGCAATAGCGAATAATGTTAAATTCGCGAGGCCGCACTTGAAGTGATAAAATATGCATTTCTTCATTCATCTGCCACAAAACAAACATTTAAAAATTGAAAAACAATTATGATTAAAAAGCTTAGCATAAATCAAAATTTCAGAAAATATTATGATACCAACAACAAAGCTCCATCTCGATTTCTTGGTGAGCCAGTTTCAATCACTTTGGTAGTTTCCACTTTAGTAACAATTGTTAAGAATAAGTTTGTCCATTTTCCCTATAAAAATTAATCATATATCATTCGTTTATAGGTAGATGTATTTCTTTACTAAAATTAATTAAAGAGTCAATACTAAAATAAATAAATTAGAGAGGCACATTTAGAGGAAAAAATGTAAAATCATTCTCTATTTTTGTCACTACATATATAAAGCAACAGCGAAATTTGAGAATGGTTTTATTTCTTCCATAACAAAATTATTTTCACTAATACGAATTTATAATTGCATGCTTACCGAGTCGAGAAACATTTCTACCAATTTCATCCCGTCAAACTCAACTATTCCTGAATACTTTGAAGATTCTTCAGAAATAGTATCACCTCTAATGTGATTGTTCTTGGGAAAAAATTGATAATAACTTTCATGATCAAGGGTGTATCTCCCATCTTGATGAGTATTTTTGACATGTTTTTTTTTTATAAGCAATGTTAGTTGTTAGTATTACAATATTATGTTCGTTTTCTCTTTGCTAGGATTCGAACCCTGGACCTCCAGCTCCTTAACTCTTAGCTCAACTAGTTGAGCTACCCATCCCACCCGAGTATTTGACATGTTGATTGATGACACACAAAAATATATGATGTTTTTAGGTAGTTCTTAGGTTAGTTTTTAGGTAGTTCTTAGGTTAGTTTTTACTACTTTTTGGTCAACTTGAGGACCAAATCTAAGCAAAAAGCCTAAAATTACGAAGCTACACACCAAAGAGCAAAGAATTTGAAAATTGCATAAAAAAGGGCAAAAATGGAAGGAAGTGAAGAATCCCATCGTACAACGATGAGACCCATCGCACAACGATGAGACCCATCGCACAACGATGAAGACAGCTGTGATCAGCGTGACTTGCAAACAAAGAAATGATCCCATTGCACGACGATGGATATCATCGTGGCACGATGTGCTGCGATGGTACATGATGAATAATTTGTTTAGCCTAAAAAAACTATAAATAGAGCTCTCCACCACACTTATTATTCATTCAACAATTCTGGAGCTTAGGTGTCTCTAAGTAGAAAAGGACGAGAAGCATAGAGAGGGTCTAGTACTCTCTACGGGAGAAAACCTTCCCAACCCTAGGGAAAGGTAACTTCCTCTGAAAGATACTGAGGTTATGGTTGTGTATATTACTCTTTTGTTTTAATATGCTTATTTGTAGCTAAAGTAACTTTAGGTTAAGTTGAGTAGACAATCTCCTTATGAATGCTTGAAACATGTGATGCGGTATTTCTCAAGTTTACACTACAACAAATTTGTCATATACCCACGGACATATTTAGTGACGGTCAATAAATCCGCGGGTATTGTACAGGTGATCCGTGGGTATAGCCCTCGTACAACTTAAATAAAAAATTCCCAGAAAAATAAAAATAAAATGTTATATAGGGAAAAAAGGAACACCACTGCCAGAATTTTGATTTGTCTTAAAAAAATCCCTAAAATCCCATATTGCTACTTCTCACTGAGTCACCATTGTTGTTTCTGCAAAAACCCTACGTCCCTAATCTCACCCTTTTCAAAATCCCTAAAATCGCTGCTTCTCGCGAGCCCTCTTTCGGTGAACATCCTCAACTTCTTCTTCCGCACGTCCTTTGCATTGACTTCCTTTCACGACACTAATCGCAAGCACAAGCATTCCATGTTTTGGTTTTCGAGGCTTCTACACTCTACAAGTCCACGAAAAAATTCAATTCCGGTTGTGGTTTGGTCAGCCTTCTATGACGGTGTTCCTGGAGCCATCAACCGCCACGTGAATTTTTTGTTCTTATGCTGCTTTTTCTTCACTATTTTGCATATTATTAGACCAGTTTTTTCACCAAAATGCCACACTTTTAAACCTTAAATACCAAACTGCTAAACTTTAAAAAAAAATTTACAAAGTGCCTGACTAAGTGCCTGACTTTCCTATATTACTTCCGCCACCCCCTATGGCGGTATTGTACACCCACTGCATTTTTTTTCATTTTTTTTCCTAGCCATAGAATATGGTGGTATTGTACACCATAAAAAAAAAATTTCCCTAGCAAAGCATGTGGCAGTAATGTATAGGTTTTTATTTTTTTGTTTTTTTTAACACTAACCCTTCACTAACCCTAACCCTAAAACCCTAAACCCAATTTTTTTTAAAAGATTTTAAATAAACTATCTTCAAATTAATTAATTTATAAAATGATGAATGCTGGAATTAATTAGTAGTAGAACACTTAACATTTTGAAGTAGCTAGGAAATAATATAAACAATTAAATTAGTAGTAATTGTTGACTAATCCTGTTTAGTATCTGTTGTGGTTTGTGATCACGTGGGTTGAAGATGACACATGTCTGTAATGGCATGCTGCACTACAGCTTGAACGTATCCGTATGCGTTTGTGATTTGCCTCAATATTAATTAGGGATTTGGATCCTCTCCAATTCCCTCTCCAATTATTTTTATGTGTCTTCCTCTCTCATGTGAAGAGAAAGAAATTAATAATAAAAAATAAACAAGTAATGATGAGAGAGAAATGTTTTTGGCAACATAGAATGTTTTTGGCAACATACATGAGAATGTTAAGTTGGCTAGAAGTAAAGTAGATTCCATACAAGCCCTACTAGATACCAATGGTCCTTCTGATTTGATTCTTGAACAAGAAAAGTTAGCTCAAGTCGATCTTGAAAATGCTCTTCATATGGAAGAATTGTTCTGGCATGAAAAATCCAAGGTTAAGTGGCATTGTGATGGCGATAGAAACACTGCATATTTCCACAAAATCGCCAAAATTAGGAGAGCTACCAACCAGATTACCTCCCTTAGGAATGGTGAAATTTCTCTAAATAGCCCTGATGAGGTCAATGCTCATATTGTTAATCACTTCACAACTCTTTTCAATGCTCAAACTGTTAACAATGATAACGGTCTAGTGGATGAGGTTATTCCTAACCTTATCACATATAGAGTAAATTGCATGCTCACAAGGTTGCCTACCGATGATGAAATCAAATTTGCAGTTTTCTCTCTAAATAAAGATAGTGCACCAGGTCCTGATGGATTTGGGGCAATCTTTTTTCAAACATTTTGGGGCATAATCAAACTAGATGTAATCAAGGCAATTTTACAGTTTTTTACATCTGGTTGGATTATGCCTAATTTTAATTCAAACACTCTTGTTTTAATTCCTAAGACAGGGAATGCTGATAATGTGAATGATTATAGACCTATAGCTATTGCTAACTTTAAGTTTAAGTTGATTTCTAAGGTAATTGCAGACAGGTTAGCTTCAGTTATGCCAGCTATTACGTCCATTCAGCAAAGAGGCTTTATAAAAGGGAGAAGTATCAAGGATTGCATATGTCTCACCTTAGAAGCTATTAATGTTTTGCAAAAGAGAAGTTTTGGAGGCAATCTTGCAATCAAAGTAGACATAGCCAAAGCCTTTGACACCATTCACTGGTCCTTTTTGCTAAGGGTCTTGAGAGCTTTTGGTTTCAATCAGAAGTTTTGCCATTGGATCCATTCTATTCTTAAGTCAGCAAAGATGTCCATCTCTATTAATGGCAATCAACATGGTTTTTTTAATTGTTCCAGAGGAGTGCGTCAAGGTGTTCCTCTCTCACCTCTTCTCTTCTGCCTTGCAGAAGAAGTTATCAGTAGAAGCATCACAAAACTAGTTAGAGATGGCAAGTTATCTCTCATAAAAGGTTCTAGACATATGGATGTTCCATCCCATATTCTTTATGCAGATGATATTATGTTGTTTTGCAAAGCCACAACATCAAACATTTTTGAATTGTCTAATTTGTTTGTTAAATATGCCGAGACCTCGGGACAATTTGTCAACCCAACAAAGTCTCTCATATATGCAGGATTCATCTCTTCACAAAGGTTATATCATATTCCAACTCAGTTAGGCTTCAACATTGACTCTTTGCCTTTTGTTTATCTTGGAACTCCTATCTTTAAAGGCGAGCCAAAGAAATCCCATCTTCAGCCTATAGTAGACAGAATCAAATCGAAGCTCTCAGCTTGGAAGGCCTCTTATCTATCTATGGCAGGAAGAATGCAGCTTATTAAAAGTGTTATTCAAGGTATGGTGTTGCATACTATTTCAGTTTACTCTTGGCCCTCAAGTCTCCTTAAAGATTTAGAAAAGTGGATAAGGAATTTTTTATGGAGTGGTGATGTCAATCAAAGGAAGTCAGTAACTGTGGCTTGGCATAAGGTTTGTACTCCATTTATTGAAGGGGGACTTGGAATTAGATCTTTGTCTAAAGTTAATGAGGCTGCTAGTTTGAAATTATGTTGGGAACTCCTGAATTCTGACATGCAATGGGCAAAGTTCTTAAGATTTAGGGTCCTTAATGGTACAAAGCCTATTTCTTACCATATTTTCTCATCAGTTTGGAGTAGTGTTAAGCACAAATTACCTAAAATTTATTCCAACTCATCCTGGCAACTTGGCAATGGTGAATTGATAAATTTTTGGTCTGACCCCTGGTGTGGAGAGCCTTTAATGATTTCTCTTAATATTCCTCAGCACCTGCACACATTTCTTAAAGCTAAAGTTAAACATTTCACTGATAATCATGCTTGGAACATCCCTGCTTGTTTGTTATTAGCTTACCCAGATCTGCATTCTTTAACTGCTAATATCACCATTCCTTTGAGAGATAATGTTGATAGACTGTGTTGGAAGCACTCTCATGATGGGGATCTAACTATGAAGGATTCTTACTCTTTTCATTGCACTCCTGGGCAACAGTTTAACTGGTCTAAGATAGTTTGGAGTATTGACATACCTCCTTCTAAATCCATGGTTGTATGGAGAAGCTTGCAGAACAAGTTACCTACTAATGAGTGTCTTGCTCTATGAGGTTGTCATATGCCCTCGATGTGCAGCCTTTGTGAAAGCGATCTGGAATCCAATCAACATCTTTTTTTGACTTGTAGGTACTCACAAAACATTTGGAATTGGCTGAGCTCTTGTCTCAATTTCAATTGTCAATTCAATAATTTAAAGGAAGCCTTTGTCTTATGTAATTCGTCTTGGTCTCCTCTTTGTAATCTGATTGTGGCTGCTGCTATTGTTAATTGTGTGAACTTCATATGGTTTGCGAGGAATCAATCCAGGTTCAATGACAAGAAAATTCATTGGAGGTCATTAATCAACCATATCATTGCTGCAGTGTCTTTGTCAGGTAATAACTCTTGCTTGAAGGGTAAATCCAACATTTCTGAGTTTGTCCTTCTTCCTAAGTTCAAGGTGAAAATGAACTATGGAAATGCTCCTAAAATTAAAGAAGTTCTTGGGCAGCCTCCCATTTTGAACTGGATTAAGTGTAATTGTGACGGTGCCTCTATGGGTAATCCAGAGAGTTCTGCCTGTGGTGGTTTATTCAGAGATGCTAATTCATCTTTTTTAGGTGCCTTTTCTTATAATATTGGAATAAGCACTTCTTTGAATGCTGAATTGATAGGGGCAATGATTGCCATTGAAACTGCGACAAGCAAAGGATGGAGCAATTTTTGGTTAGAATCAGATTCTATGTTAGTTGTGCTTGCCTTCTCTTCTGCTAAAATTGTTCCTTGGGCTCTAAGGAACCGTTGGGACAATTGTATAACTCTGCTCTCCAATATGGATTTTTATGTTTCACATATCTATAGGGAGGGAAATCACTGTGCTGATAAATTGGCAAATTTAGGTTTATCTTTACAGGGTTTCAAGTGGTGGAATCATATTCCCCAAGGGTTGCAGGGTGATTTTGTTAGAAACCGTCTTGGTATGCCGTATTATAGGTTTTCTTAATGTTTTAGTTCTCTTGAGGGTCAGGTTCTTTGTCCCCCCTCTTCTTTTGTTCTTTCTAGTTTTTATCAATATATTTTGAGGGCTTGCTTCTTGCAAGTCTCTTTTGTTTAAAAAAAAAAAAAAGATGAGAGAGAAAGACACATAAAAATAATTGGAGAGAAAAAATTGGAGAGCATCCAAATCCATTAATTAGTAGTAGTGCATGCCTAAAGTCAAGTCAAAATATTTCCATTTATTTATTATAATAACATGCTGTTATATATGTCTTTCCTTTGTTGCTGGGTTATTTGTGAAATGAGAATTAACTATTATGTTGTTATTATATTATAATTTCTATGTGACAAGATGTATAAGCAAAAAAAAATTTCTAAACCTATACATTACCGCCACACCTTGTGGCTGAGAAAAAAAAAATTAAAAAAAGATAAATTTGAACACAATACCGCCACATGCTTTGGCAGGGAAAAACAATTTGAATTTTTTTTCTAGGAGTACAATACGGCCATATCCTATGGCTAGGGAAAAAAATTGAACAAAAAATCGAAAAAAAATGCAGTGGGTGTACAATGCCGCCACATGGAGTGGTGGAAGTAATAAAAAAAAGTCAAAAGTGTGGCACTTTAGAATATTTTTTTTTTCAAAGTGTGGCAGTAATATGTTTTAGGTTTGAAAGTGTGGCATTTTGGTGATAAAGCCTAGGGGTGTCAAAATGGATGAATTGGATGGATTTGGATTGGATTGCTAATGGATGGATCAAAGTAATCCATTAACATTCAATGAAGAAAAAAAAGCAATAATTTCATGACTTGCCAAATATTAATTTTTCCCTTAGATTCTAGAATAGCAATAAATAGAAAAATTGTTTTAATCATTTTATATATAAGAAATATCATTTCTAAACAAGTAAAATTTAACTACTTCTATAATAAAGTGTGACTTTATAATTGTTAATAGAATTTCTATTATAAGTTTTGATAAGCATGAACATATTTTATCTCTTTTTTTATATATAAAATTACAAAGTCATTGAAAACTCACACATACAAAGTTGAGAGATCGCAGTTTGAATCCTGGTCCTGACGTCCAACACTAGCAATTTCAACATTTCTGTCAGTTGAGCTAGGATTGTGGATGAACATATTTTATCTCTAATGACACTTTAAATTTTAAAGCGTCAATTTGTCTATAGATGAAGTGACAAACACCAATTAAAAATTTATACACATAAAGTAGAACATTCTAGGTTCAAATCTGGTTACCATGAAAAAAAAAAATTAGTCCGATGATTTTGTCAATGTCAATTATGTTGGGTGTTACATACACATATTGACATATTATAGTATTTTTTTTATTCGATGTGTCAATGTGATTATAGGGCGTTCACTACAAGAATTCATGAAATTACCCATGAAAATATTCCTAGGTAAGCTAACCAAATTCCTAGGAAATGCACATTTCCGAGGAAAATATTCGTTGGTATTTTCAATTCTATTGAGAGGAATTTTCCGAGGAACTAGTGAGGAAACGTGTGTCAGAGTTTTTCATAGGACTTTTTCCTAGGAATAATTCTAGGTAACAATCATTATTAAATAAAAAATATTTATACCGTAAATAAAAAATAAAATTAGCAGCAATTATTATTTTTAAAAAACCGCCTCAAAATTTTGGCTCCAAATTTGAAAATTTTGCAAAAAAATCGAAACTCAAAATTTTGCGCCAAAAAAATTAAAATTTGTAAACATAGTTTCCTAGGAATTTTTCCTCGGTAATGTCAAATAAAAAATAAAAAAAATCGAAATTTTTGGCTCCAAAGTTTCAAAATTTTGGCTTGGGATTTGAAAATCAAAATTTTGGCCAGAAAAATTGAAAGTTGCAAAAATCGTTTCCTAGGAATTTTTCCTCGGTAATGTAAAATAAAAAATCGAAAATTTTGGCAAAAAATCTGAAAATCTACATTTTGAGCCAGAAAATGGAAATTTCGAAAAATTTGGCTTCAAATTTGATAATTCTCCCAAAAAAAAATTTAAGCCAAAAAAATTTGAAATTCAAATTCTAAAATTAATTATGAAATTTCTACCCAAAATTTCTGAAATTGCTATTTAAATTCTAAAATTTGAAACTAGCACAAAAATAATTGAATTTCTACCCTAAAATTTATATTTTTTAAAAATGAGTTAACAAAAATTTGAAAGAAAGATGTAATAGAATATATGTAGTTTTAAAGAAATATTGCATATAAAGAAAGGATTAAAAAGATAATAAGATAATAAAGTATATGGAAAGGATGAAAAGCAAATGTGTTGAAGAAGATGAATGATTGTTGAAAGAATAAAGAGAAGAAAGTGAAGTAAAATATGAAGAAGATGTTGAGTGAATTGAATGTGTAGATTGGTAGTAGAAATTTTGTAGTAGAGATTGAATGTGTTGAAGAAAGTGTTTAAAGAAAAACGGTTAGATATAAAGATAGGATTAAAAAGATATTAAGATAATTAATAAAGTATATGAAAATTGGATGAAGAGTAAATGTGTTGAAGAAGATGAATGATTGTTGAAAGAATAAAGAGAAGAAAGTAAAGTAAAATATGAAGAAGATGGTGGAGGAATTGAAATGAAAAGTATTAATGTTGAAAGAATGAAAAATTAAGTAGTAGAGAGTGTATTATATATAGATAAAATTTTGAAAAAGCAGTAAGTTTCAGAGGAAATTTCCTTGGAATTTATCCTAGGTAATGTTTCTAAACAAAGGTGTGACCGCAAGCTGTCACATGTGATTTATTTAAATTTAAATTTTCATTTTCCCACTCAAAATTTCAAATGTTATTAAGATATTCAAAATTAATTTATATTTAAGTAAAAATTTAAAATAAAAGTTAAAAATATGGATATTATGTATTTTAATTATAATTAAAAATATCCAAATTTAATTATAAAATATTTGTTCTATATTTCCACTTGCTGGGTCAAACCACTCACAATAAAATACCACAATGTTGTTATCTTGTTCGACATATCGGTAACTCAATTAAAAAATTCATTTAATTACACCATAGAAGTTATCTTCACCTCCCTAACTCCTTTGACATAAACACCACTATTAATTGTTTTTTTGCCGATGGTCCATGATTGAGTATGAAATTTATATCCGTTAACTTATGATGCACGGGTACTCCAATCGAGGAAGCGTACCAATACCGAGTACGTATCAGGTACCGGTACGCGTACCGTAGATGCACCTGGGCAACGTAGTCTCCGAGGACCATCAATTAATCCTATCAAATGAAATATTTGTGCAGTTGGTTGGCATATTTTTCACTTGATCCTTAAACCATTCGGGAAAATTGGTAAATATGTCACCAATGGTCCAACTTTAGTGATCATCATATGAACTCTGGCTGACTGCGTCTCTGCATCGTTTATCCAATATTCTCTCTGTAGCTCCTATGGTTGACTGCATTATATGCTAGCTAACATTAATTTTAGTAACTAATTTTTTTTTTGCACATAATATTTTTTCCTTTTAAACTATAATGTAATAACATTTTTATTATAAACTACTTTCCCCGTCCCAAAATATAAGCAAAAGTTGATCAACAAAATTGAATGTATTTGGTCCAAATCTTTAACCAAATACATCAAATTTCTTTAACTCATTCTTTCTTATATTTTTTTATAGAAGGACTACCTCTCGAACAATTAAATATTTTTTACTAAAAACTGCACCTTTTTTTTTTACCAACTAACATTATTT
This sequence comes from Trifolium subterraneum, assembly GCA_951799995.1. Classification (NCBI taxonomy): domain Eukaryota; kingdom Viridiplantae; phylum Streptophyta; class Magnoliopsida; order Fabales; family Fabaceae; genus Trifolium; species Trifolium subterraneum. The sequence goes on along the minus strand of OX637462.1, from coordinate 14,301,469 downwards.
TTCTTAACTAATATTTTTTTATCATTTATTTTTTTACTAACTACATATCTTTTAGAAAAAATTATAATATAATAACAAATTTACTAGCTGTCAAAAAATAACAATTTTACTATCTATATTTTTTATTAAAATCATTTTTATTAAGTACACTTATTTTATCACCTAACATTTTTATTACTAATGACAAATTTATTGTGATAAAAAACTAACCTCGAACAATATTAGTGCACTGAAAAAAGCTCCGAAAAAACAACAGCGCAGCAGCAACAACAACAAACACGTGACCAAATATTAACTACAATGAATAATACAATATTTTATATTACTCCCTCCGTTTCAAATTACTTGTCGTTTATGAAAAGAAAAAAAAATTAAGAAATTGTATTTTTGCACCTTATTTTCCTACTATACATTTATTTTAATTTACCAATAAATTAAAATTTTTTTTACGCACTTTCTCTTTCCAATAAATTTAATATATACGAAGAAGTTTAATAAAAAAAATCAAAACAAAAACAAGATTATAAGGGTAAAAGGAAGCAAGGTTTTGAGTTTATTCATATTGTGATGAAGTTGTAGTTATGTGTAACAAGATTTTCAATAAACATGCAAGGAAAAAAAAAAAGGAAAAAAAAAACAATAAAAAAATTATACGAAGAAGTTTAGTAAAAAAAAATACAATAAAAAGATTATATAAAATTTAGTCAATAAAAAAATTAGAAATGAGGGTATAATAGATAAAATATAACCTTAAATTATCAAAACTGTTGGGAACAAAATCCTTATTTGATGTTTTAAAGATAACAAACATATAAATTAAATTATAATATTGATTATCTTGTTATTTGCTAATGTGTTTTGTGAGAAATGTTTCAACGATAACGTTATGGTCTGACAACGGTAACGCACATGATGAACACATACACAAGTAAAACATGGAAAGACATACATAGCAAACAAGAATAAATTGAAGCAACTTAAAGTCTTGGCTTAAATGATGAAAACGCTTCACTTGGATATATTACTTTTGCATTACTAAATGTGGTAGTATTTTAAGGAAACATAAGTGTTGGATTCATACCATATATGACATAAAGGATTTCACGGGCCTAGAAATTTTTGGACTATGTAATCAAGGGCTTTTAATGCAAACAAAAAGAATGTCACCTAAGAAGAAAGAATCTCCCACGTAGAAGTTTTTGAAAAAATGGAAGAAGATATTTTTTCATCACATGGGAATTGATTTTTGTGGACAAGAAGCAAACACATCCTTCTATCTTTGCAAAGTACATTAGTCACCAAACAACAAAAGACATGCTACATAGTTTGGTACCCTCATGAGAGACAAAGGCTCCTCCAACATTCTCCACTTGCTGATGCATTGTCATCACAAATTCAAAATTGATCCTCTCATATGAACAAGATAGAAGCCACGTAAAAGCTTCAAAAGCCATGCAAAGCATTGCAGCAGTTTTTCAACAGACGGTAATGCATAAGTGAACTGACGATAATGCACTATTCACAGTACATGGCAACAAAGATCACAACGTATCTTTGACAGATTTTGAAATTCAAAATCTCTCTCATACGCTCCTCTTCAGCAATTGAAAAGTCTATAAATACCAAGGAGCTTCATGAAGAAAAACTCAAGAGTTTACACAAAGAATTAATCATATACATTGTTGAAGCAAAAATCAACAAAGTTCCAAACTCTTCAAAAAGCAAGCTAATCACAAAAGTTCTCATACTTATATTGTTTACACGCTTGTTAAATTTTATCAATCTCTTATATGAGTTGATATTCACAAATTCTCAAACACTTTGTAAACCTCTCAAATCTATCTTTTAGGTTAGATTGAGTGATTGTGAGGAAGTCTTTTCTAGTGAAGAAAAGCATTGTGAAAAAGTCTTTTCCAGTTAGGAAAAGCAGTTTGTAAAAGTCTTTTCGAGTGAAGAAAAGCATATTGTATTTTGATCAAGGGTTGATCAAAAGTTGGTGCCAAGCAGAAGGTTCTGATCTGAGCATTTTAGTGGATAATCTCACAAGGCTGTGAGGACTGGACTAGCCCAAGTTTGGGTGAACCAGGATAACTTCTGGGTGTTGTATTTTCTATTATCTCTTAATCTCTTAAAATACAACTCAACTAAAACCAACTAAATATTTCCAGAGTTCTCTGGTCCTTCACTTATATCTTTGCTATCATTATTGTCTTAACATTATTTCTTTGATTACTTGTTACTAACCCATAAAAGAAATATTGTGTTAAGTTATTATTTATAAAAAGAATTTTAAAAAGGGTCACAATTCAAACCCCCCTTTCTTGTGACATTTATTGCTACTTCAATTGGCATCAGAGCACTGCCTCTAAAGGTTTGTGCACCTAACCAGTGCTAGAGGAAAAAGATTCAGGAAGAAAAATGTCAAAAGAAAGATACATTGCAGAAGGAGGTTCTGCTTCAAGGCCACCCTTGTTTACAGGAAAAAACTATTACTTCTGGAAAAACAAAATGCAATTGTTTCTTAAATCCCAGGAAGTAGGTATAGTTACAGAAGGAGATTATGTTCCTACAGCAACTTCACCTGAAGGAGTCATCACTGAAAAACCAGAAGAAGCTTGGACTACAGTTGAACAAACAAAGGTACTCCTAAACTCTAAAGCTCACTTATTTTTATCGTGTGCATTAAGCATGGAAGAAAGTGAAAGAGTAGATGAATGTGTCACGGCCAAACAAGTTTGGGACACTTTAAGAATTCATCATGAAGGAACTAATCATGTAAAAGAAACTAGAATAGACATAGGAGTAAATAAATTCGAAACCTTTGAAATGGGTGAAAATGAAAGCATTGATGAAATGTTCTCAAGATTTACTTCTATAATAAGTGAATTAAGATCACTTGGGAAATCTCTCACAACAACATGATAGAATTAGAAAAATCCTAAGATGTCTTCCAATTTCTTGGAGACCCATGGTTACTGCCATTACTCAAACCAAGGATTTAAAAATTCTTCCCATAGAAGATCTTATTGGATCTCTAAGAGCTCATGAGATTGTTCTTCAAGGGGATAAACCTTTAAAGAAAGATAAAACTATTGCTTTAAAAGCTTCTCAAAAAGAAACAAACAGTACATGTTCTTTAGAAGTAGAAACTAAAGACATAGATTCAACACAAGAGGAAGCTGAAAGTGAGTTAGCTTTTATCTCTAGTAAGATTCAGAGAATGTTGAGAAGAAGAGATCAAATTAGAAAGAATTTTTCAATGGGAAAAGATAACTCAAAAAATGACTTTGACAAAAGTCAAGTTACTTGTTTCGGATGCAACAAACCTGGACATACAAATCAGAATGTCCTTTGAGCAAAACTCCTAGGAAATTTCCTTTTAAGAAAAAGTCAATGATGGCTACCTAGGAAGATGATGATGAGTCTGAAACAAATGAAGAAGAAGAAGCCAACATCTGTCTAATGGCAAATTTAGACAATGAAGAGGTATTTCTCTTTGATAAAACTCGTTTATTTAATGAATTAGAAACTAACTTTGATAGTTTACTGCTTGATTCTGAGTTTTTATCTAAACAATGTTTTTTACTTCCAAAAGAAAATTCAGAGATTAAAGAAGAAAAAGAAAATCTTATGTGTTCAAATAATGAACTCAAGAAAACAATTCAAGAACTTAATCATAAACAAAATCTATCTTTAGAAGTCTCTGATCAAGAAAAAGAAAACTCTTTGTTAAAAACTGAAATAAAAGAACTTAGAAATGATCTCACAGGTTTCATAAAATCCACAGAAACTTTTCAAAATATTATGGGCTCACAATCAAGATTTTTTAATAAAAAAGGTTTAGGTTTTGATAATACAAAAACTCAGAAATTATACAAAAACCATTTTATTCCTGACAAAAAAGAATTTAAGTTCAAATGTTCTTTTTGTAAAAAGATTGGGCACCTAGAATCCATTTGCTTTCAAAAGAAAAAATTAGAACATAAGTTTTACAACGAACCAAAACGTTATCGTTATACAGAAAATGTATTAAAACAAAGTTGGTATGAAGATAATCATCAAAAGAGTAAAAATCAATTTGTTAGAACTAACTCTCAAGGACCCAAGATGATATGGGTACCTAAAGCATCAAAGAATCAAAATGCAGGTACATTATCAAAGGGTAAAGAAAAAGCCATGGTTTTTGGACAGTGGCTGTTCAAAAAACATGACAGGAGATAGAAGGTGTTTCCTCTCCTTCGTGCAAAAGGAAGGAGGATCTGTTACGTTTGGAAATAATAATACTGCACAAATAAAGGGAAAAGGTATTATAGGTAAAAATAATTCTGCAAAAATAGAAAATGTTCAATATGTTGAAGGTCTTAAACATAATTTGCTTAGTATTAGTCAACTTTGTGATAGTGGTTTTGAAGTCATTTTTAAACCAAATATTTGTGAAGTCAAACAAACCTCCTCAGGAAAAGTTTTCTTCTCTGGTTCAAGAAAGAAAAACTTATATGTTTTATACTTAGATGACATTCCAGCTGAATCATGTTTTATGTCTATTGAAAAAGATAAGTGGATTTGGCACAAAAGAGCTGGTCATGTAAGCATGAAAACAATTTCAAAAATATCTCAACTTGATTTAGTAAGAGGTCTTCCAAAAATAAAGTTTGACAAATATAAAGTATGTGAAGCTTGTGTAAGAGGAAAACAAGTCAAAAGTAGTTTTCATCTAAAAGATTTTATTTCAACCAAAAAACCTTTGGAACTTCTTCACATTGATTTATTTGGTCCTGTCAACACCACTAGTCTTGGTGGAAAACAATATGGTTTTGTTATAGTAGATGACTACTCTAGATTCACATGGGTATTATTTTTGAAAAATAAAGATGAATCTTGTGATGCCTTCAAAAACTTTTGTAAACTAGTTCAAAATGAACAAGGCTCAAATATCATTTCTGTCAGAAGTGATCATGGAGGAGAATTTGAAAATTCTTCTTTCAAATCATTCTTTGATGAAAATGGAATTTCTCACAATTTCTCTTGTGCTAGAACTCCTCAACAAAATAGAGTAGTTGAAAGAAAAAATAGAACCTTACAAGAAATGGCAAGAACTTTGTTACATGAATCAAATGTTGAAAAATATTTTTGGGCTGAAGCCATAAATACATCTTGCTATATTTTGAATCGTGTTTCAATCAGAAAGATCTTAAACAAAACACCTTATGAACTTTGGAAAAATAGAAAACCAAACATCTCATATTTTCATATTTTTGGTTGTTTTTGTTATATCTTAAACACAAAAGAAAATCTTGGTAAGTTTGATTCAAAATCAGACAAAGCTATTTTTCTAGGTTATTCTACTAACTCTAAAGGGTATAGAATTTATAATTTAAGAACTCAATCTATGAAGATAAGCATGCACATTGTCTTTGATGAATTTGATGATCTCATAATACCATCCAACGAAGAAGAACAAGAAACTCAAACTACTCAAGAAACTCCAACTCAAACAGAAGAAGAAGATCCATTACTTCCTCCAAAAACTTTAAGAATTGTTGGGAGTCGTCCTCCAGATCAAATAATTGGAAAACCAACTGATGGAGTAAGAACAAGATTTTCATTTAAAGAAAAAGAAAGCAACTTGGCATTGATCTCTCAGATAGAGCCAAAATCCATTGTAGAAGCCATTATTGACAAATCATGGGTAGAAGCAATGGAAGAGGAACTTCTTCAATTTGAAAAGAATCAAGTATGGTCACTTGTTCCATCTCCTACAAATCACTCAATAATAGGAACAAGATGGGTATTCAGAAACAAACTAAATGAAGAAGGTAAAGTTATTAGAAACAAAGCCACACTTGTTGCTCAAGGATACAATCAACAAGAAGGTATTTATTATGATGAAACTTTTGCTCCAGTTGCAAGGTTAGAAACAATAAGAATTCTTTTAGCATATGCATCTCATAAAAATATCAAACTATTTCAAATGGATGTTAAAAGTGCTTTTTTAAATGGTTTTCTTAATGAAGAAGTTTATGTTCATCAACCTCCTGGTTTTGAAAATAAACAAAAACAAGATCATGTGTTTAAACTTTCAAAAGCTTTATATGGTCTAAAACAAGCTCCTCGAGCTTGGTATGATAGATTAAATGCATTCTTAATCAAAAACAATTTTTCTAGAGGAAAAATTGACACAACTCTTTTTAGAAAGCTTGACCAAAATGATTTACTAATTGTTCAAGTATATGTTGATGATATCATTTTTGGATCAACAAATGAAAAAATGTGTGAAGACTTTTCCCATCTCATGCAAAGTGAATTTGAAATTAGTATGATGGGAGAATACTAGCTGGAGTAAAGAATCAGAAAGCTCACAGTAATGAACGCATCTTCATCACTTGTGATACTTCTAATGAAGAACATGAAGATGAAGTGCACGTTAACTCATCCTCTAGCCCCAATTCTGATTCTTCCAAAACCATCTCTGATCCAAACCCCTCCTCTTCATCCGAAAAAATCCCTTCTTCTAAACCCTCAAAATCAAATTTTGACAAAATTACCAAAGAAAAAGGGAAAGAAAAGGTTACTGAAGCCAAAACCAAGGTCTCAGAACCTAAGAAAAAGGTTTCTCAAACAAGAATTATGTCTATCAATGCCTTGATCAAAGACAAATTTCCATTGTTTGAGAAAAAGGAAGAGAAGAAGTTCAGAAACAAATGGAGAACTCGACCTATTGCTGCTGGACGTGTGTTCAACTTTCAAGCCATTGAGAAACAGGATTTAGATCTTAAATCCTTCACTGACTTTCAAGGTTGGTTTTCCTTCTTACAACTTAAGGAAACTTACTACCCTAGGTTAGTCCAAGCCTTCTATTTCAAAGCCAAATTTGATAGTGAAACAAACAGCATTAGGTCCATAGTTAAGGGAAAAGAAATAGTATTAACTGCTGATTGTCATACCCCAAATTTTGCCTACTTACATAATCATATGGTTCATTGTTGCATTTTCTTTTGAATATGTGAATTAGCTCAATTGGTATTGGAAAGAGTGTTTAGGGGTTTACTAGTGTGAGGTCTTGAGTTCGAATCCTACTGTCGTCTTTTTTTTATAACTATTTCATTTAGTTTAAGTTTTTATTGTTAGTAACTTGTATTAAAAAATCCAAAAAAAACTTTAGTCAATTTATTTTTATGTTTTTCTTTAATTTGTCAATATTACTATTAATTATTATTATTATTTTTTTTTTTATTGTTGTCATTATAATTGTTATTATTAGCAGTATCACTGTTATTATTATTGTCATCATGTGTCAAAAGAATAGAAATGAAAGTATCTGCACTTTAAGGCAAATCAAACCAAAGGAGAACAAATCAATTCCTCCATCAATTCTAAATCATTATCATCAAAGCTTTCCAAACTCAGAACAATCAACATTTAATTCTCAAACCTAATTGTGTACATATAAGTAACAAGAAAAAACACGGAGAGGAGGGAGGCTATTGAACAGAAAATCAAAACCATAAAACACAAGCAACATCATAGTTGTTGCGGCTCCTCCAACTCCACTATTCACCATCATCATCATCACCTCCCCAACAACACAAACACCATCTCTACTATCCTCACCAATCTAACATCCACCATCTCTACCAATCTCATACAACACAACAATCACATAACCTCCATCATCTCAAAATAAAACCACCACTGTTTTTATATCATAACCACTCATCACTACCCCTTCAATCCAACCACCACTATTTTCTTTTCAATTAACACATCTCCACCAAACTAACCTTCAACTTCATCATCCTCCCACCAATTTTCCCCATCACCACAACCCATCTTCATTCTAAAACCATCATTACAAACTACCATTATTCTCAAATACACCATTTCAAAAATTATCACTATCATCATCATCCACAATAACCATTAACAATACACAATCATCAGCACCACCACAACCAAATCAATCTCAAGAATTCAAATCCATACAATCAATACTCCATAACCATCAAAATCACAAACCTCACTCAAATTCGTTCATTACCATTGCTGCCGTACCGTAATCGCTCCGACGAATCCTAGATCGAGAGTTTCGCGTGAGAGATTCCGAGAGGAAGAGTTCGCGATTGAGCGAGGGAGATCGAGAGAAAGAGTTAGCAACGGAGAGAGGGATACCGAGAGAGTAAGAGGGATAACCGGCGACGGAGGTGGCAAGCGCCGGAGCCTCCGCCGCCGGTGAGGTAAGAATCACGAGAGAGATGTGAAGTTTGAATGTTGGAAACACGAGGAAGAAGACCTGATCTCTTTCTCTCATTTTTTATATTTGTTTTTTATTGTTTATTACTTTATATGATTTGCCATGTGTCAGCACCATATTGTCTATAGGTGTGATCAATTCAGGGACCTCTGATCCTGGTCGTACGTACCTGATTTTCCCCCTTATGATGCTCCCTCCTGGGAGAGGCCCACAGGATTATAAAAGCAGACTTGGGCCCTTCTCTGTTGGGTCTGGACCTCTTCGCTGTTTGCACTCTCTTATTTCGGTTTGCATCCCTTTCCTTTTAATCTTTTTCCACTTATTGAGCTATTTATTTTTTTTATTGGTTTATTTTGTTGTATGTTTATATTTCTAAATCCAAAAATATAAAAATAAAAAAATATAAAAGCATAAGAGATAAAGTTCAATTTCAATTCTCTTTTTATTTTACATCAAATAGTTTTTATAATAAACTTGAATGAAAAAGGAGTGGTCGGACGTATGGCCGTCTTGCTCCCCGGTTATCCGAATACTTGACGTATGCCTTGTGATCCGGATAACCGTCATTCTAAAAATAAAACATTCTTCTTTTAAAATAAATAGTAAGTGAATGAAAAAGGGGTGGTCGGACGTATGACCTTCTCGCTCCCCGGTTATCTGGATACTTGACGTATGACTTGTGGTCCAGATAATCGTCATTCTCTAAAGAAAAAAAATACATTAAAATAAATCTCAACACACCAAACGTTATTTTTTACGCGCCCCCGTGCGCTTACCTTTTTTTAAACGGGTACTATCGCTATGCATGAGTCCGCCTTTTCAATCGAACAAACTTCTTTCCACCTAAGCGCAACCAAAATATTTTCATAAATAAAATCAACCAACCAACAACTATTTTCTACCCATAACTGCGTGTAGCTTTGAATTTCCCATTGCACCCGGGAATACGTAGGACCGGGATTCATACATCCTGTCAAGCACACTAATAAAAAACTAATTTTTTCCCCTTTTATAAATACTCATAATAATTAATTAAAAGCATGCAAGCAAATTAAACACTATTTTTAACCCTAAAATTAATGAGAAGGTTCCCGTTGAATACGACGGATGTGAAGGGTGCTAATACCTTCCCCTCACATAATCGACTCCCGAACCTGGAAATGGTTGCGATGACCCTCTTTCCATTGCTTTTAAGGTTTTATCGATATTTTCCTTTTCCTCCGGGAATAAATAAAGTTCGGTGGCGACTTTACTGTTTAGCGAACATTTTCCGCTCGCGCATTTTTCCACCCACTTCACTGATTTCATTGGTACTTTGTTTAAATTACCAACTGATGGATTTAAGTCCTTTGGAAAAGATTGGTATAGTCATGCTGGAGTGACTATTGAAGATGTTAAAGAACCTCTCTTTTATCCTGGAACTCCCTTAGATCATTACAAAACCTCAAACCTTAAGCTGTTGCCCAAAGTTTTCAATATCATGAGCAAAGGGAACATTATGCCTCGACAAGGCAAGTATGATGCCCTTGGTGATAATGACCTGATGGTCATTTATCATTTATTTGAAAAGAAAAGATTAAGCCTTCCCCACATTATCATCAATTTCATGATGGAAGTGGCTAAATCTAACAACAAAATTTTTTGTGTTTTTTATGGAATGGTCTTGACTAGAGTGTTTAAGCATTTTGAGGTTTCTTTCAAAAATGAGATTTCTGAAACCAAATGCAAAAACTTTGACCTTAAAAACCTCAAGCATTTCAAACCAGATCCCATATCAAGTGTTCCTCTTAGAACCTACTCTAGAAACAAAAGGAAAAGAGATGAACAACAAGATGTTCAAGATACTGCTCAATCTGAACCCTCAAATCCACCCATCATTGAAACAAATGAAGTTTCTGTTGATAACTGTCATACCCCGTTTTTTGACCGATCGTTTTTATTCGTCGTTTAAAACTGTTTTCTTTCCTCTGTCGTTTCTGACGAAATTTCGGCAGAGAGGTATTTTAAAATACCTCATTTATTGGTTCTTTTTTTTGTTTTTATTTTATTATTATTTTTATTTTTATTTTATCTTTTTTTATTTTGATTTATTTATTTTTTTATTATTATTTATTTTATTTGATTTTTTAAGTCATTTTTATCATTTTTATTATTATTTTCGTTTTTTATCAGGTGTTTTTTTCTGGTCAGTTTGTCAACAGTCCAAATGTGTGTTTTTGTCCAATCCAAGCCCAAAAGGGCAATTTTGTCCAAATGGAGAAAATTTCATCTGCCAAACCCTAATTTCTGACACAATATAAATAGTGCATTTATTGCACAGTCCCCTAGGTCAGAAATTCTCCAATCAGCCGCACAACCCATTTTCATCATTGAAATCTGGCACGCCCAGGAACTAATGTTGAATACAATGTTCCAACACTTCTGTGAACACAGTGTTGTAACCAATGTTCCAACCTTATACGAAGCAGCAGTAAATATAATCTAAATGACAGAAAACAATAAAAACACAAATGATTTGTTAACCCAGTTCGGCATAAACGAACCTACTCTGGGGGATACCAATCCAGGAAGGAAAACCACTAATGTAGTGCTAGATCTAAGCCCTCAGTAAACGCCCCGTTTACAACTTATATCCTAGACACCTACTTGTGCAACTTCTACTTAAGAACTCCTAAGTATGAGATCATATCTCACCTCCAACTTATCACGCACAGTGATTACAGTAGCACAATGATGATTGCGAAGACACACTTCAAAACACAAGTTAACTCCGTACTTAGAAGCTTAGGAGTAACTAACACACACAACAAAATCAGTCCTTAGCTTGTGTTATAGAATCCACAAGAAAGGCTCACAACATAATACAAAACTCAAAACCCTAGAATCCTATTCTTCAATGACGGCTTTGATAACCCTACTGGGTTTTTCGTTCTTCATATATATACTCCAAGCAACACGGGCTGAACTCCACTTTGGGCTTAGAACACACATTAATCAAGAATCAGAACTATACTTTGGGTTTTTCCTAAAATGTCAGAACATCTTTAGGAAAATATCTCATCGCTGATTCTGTATAAAAGTATACGCCTTGGCACACAAGAGTAAAAACGTGGTTTCCTTTAAAAACGCGCTTTCCTTATATAAAACACGCGCGCAAATCATTTGGACACTGGTTGTACCAATGTTGAAACATTTGGTCCAACATCTTGCTTGTATATTTGTTTTAGCAAAATGCGGCCAATTCAAATATCCAACAATCTCCCCCTTTGGCAAATTTTTGGCTAAAACAATCTGAGATTACTTCAACCATTTCAGAGAGATACACAGAGATGTAATTTCCACAGATCAACATGAACACACAACATATGAAACAGAACATCATTTCTTCAAAGCAAATTAGTCATTTGAGCTCCTCAAGATAAATTGCAGATAAGAAAAAAATAGTATCACTCAGAAATATCAGAGGCATACAACAGCGGAATAGTGACACAACTAGCCTCACAGGATAAGCCAACAGAGAGAAATGGTCTCTCACACAAACTCAGCCACTTAGGAAAAATAAATTCCCAGTAACTGGATGTTTCAACATTTATCAGAACATAAGCACATGCATAAATCACAGCACACTTGCTCCCCCTCAACATCAGAATCAGAGCAAACATGAACACCCTGAACATGTTGTCATACTACTCCCCCTCAAACATACATCACATGCATAGCTACTCATACATGCATAATAAACTACTACTACACATACTAGTAGAATGCTTCAACATCTGATTCCACATCACACAACAGGGAACATGCTCATACTAACATTGTTCTCCCCCTTTTTAGCCACAAAAGTTGACAAATTATCTTCAGGCAGAAAAACTAACAATACCATAAGGATATAAGTGTAGATTATTACAGACCAGCATAGCACAAGGGTGCTCAAATATTCAGGGCAGCGCCCATGATAAGAAAGTCATAATAGAAACATAACAACATAAAACAAAAACAAGAGCTAAGAACAAAGCAGTAGACTCAGTCTTCAGAACTGCTAGCAGTAGCTTCTCCCTCATCTGTATCACCACCAGATGTTCCAGCACTGGTCTCAACATCATCACCACCTTTGTCATCACTCACACCAGTTCCTTCCTCAGCAGCAACAGCAACATTACCTTGCATATTATCAGCATCTACAGCAACAGAATCTTCCTCACGCTCCAGAGCAGCAATCATATCCTCAAATATCTTCTTCTTAGCATCAAACATCCTGTCAAGCTCCTCTTTCTTCTCACCAAATTCCCTACAGACATCCTTCAACCCAGCTATAACATCCTTCCTTGTCATTTGCACAGGGGCAGCTTGGGAGGATGTTCCAACAATATCAGGAACATGCTGATTACTAAACAACTTATAGTGGAAAATCAGAGGAGATTCCCTCTTCTTAGCCACATCATCAGAAGACACAATACCTGGATGTTGATTGATAATAATGCCACACAAAAGAGTGGGAAACGCAATAGGTAGACTCACAGCACCAGACTTACCATGCCTCAAGGTTTGATCAAAAATATATTGTCCAAAATCATATGGAATTTTATTTGCAACAATATAGATGAACTTTGCCAAACCTGTTGAGATATCAGAGGTGTGAAGGGTTGGAACCCAGTTCACTGAGCCAATTCTGTTCAATAAGGCATACTTCACAGTGAGTTTCCCAGCAGGGACCTTTGCTCTAATGGGCCACGCCTTGACCTGTCCACCAGTAAGAGCCTTGCAAAAGGCATTATCAGTGACCTCCACTTCAGCGTGAGGTTCTTCATCTCTGCCCAAATATTTGTTGATTACCTTAGGGGAAAAAATTACCACCTTGCCTCTAACATGCACCTTCTGGAAGTCTTTACTCAGAGGATCATTGCAACCTTCAGGAATATTAACCAGAAATTCCTTGACTAAACGTTCAAAACAGTCTCCAAAGGCAGTGACTGTTCTCATCAAACCAGCAGCTTCAATAAGCTCCATCACATCTTCACGTTTGAGAGCTTCCTTACCTAACTCTCTCTCCAGGGCCAGCCTCCTATGGTAAACAAAATTCCATCTCTGAGCACTGGCAATGGAATGAAAGGACACATTGTCCATAGGAGCATCTTCAACAGCAAGAGTAGCCTTCTTGGCACTTGGCTTACTCTTCTTAGCTGGAGGAGGAATAGCTTCAACATTCTCTTCAACATTGTATTCAGAATCATCAGAATAAGCAAGCCGTCTCTTCTGGGGCTTGTTCTTACTGGATTTAACAGGGGTGCCTTTGCTCCACCCACGTCCTGGTCCAAACAGCACAGGCTTACAAGATGAGTCCTTCTTCTTTGCAGCAGGGACAGTCTTTGTGACAGTAGCTGTCTTCCTTGTACTCCCTCTCAACCTAGTCTTGATAGTGTTCTTCATGACTTGGGCAAGGGGCTCAGTAGGGTAGGTTACAGCATCCATATCAATAAACACATGATCATTATTAATAGTATCCTCAGAAGAATCCTTCGTATTGACTTCAACAGTCTTCTCAATGCTTTCAGATTTTTCTTTGTCAGCTGTCACAGTTTTCTCAGTAGTGGCCTGAGAAGCAGAATTTGTATCAGGTTGAGCCAAGGATGTTTCAACATCCGGCGCAACATCGTTAGGTGGAGGAACACTGGATGTTCCAACATCCTTCACCACATTAGTAGCATCACCAGTTGGTTTTTGTGACTCCAACTGAGCATCAACAACACCAGTGGTTTCACCATCAACAGTCGTAGGTTTCTCAACAGTATTTTCATCAACAGTAGGAACAACAGTATTCTCAACAGACTTCCCTAAAAGATCATCAGATTTGGGATCATCAGAGCCTAGGGTTTTGGGATCTAGGGTTACAGATTCATCAACAGTCCTAGATGTTTCAACATTTGATTTTCCAGAATCAACAGCAACATCAACATTATCGGATGCAAAGGGATTTGGATTTAAATATAAATCCGTCATGGTAAAAGCACGCTTAGCCACAGATTTAGTACTCTTTTTCTTACTACCCGTAGTTTTACTAGGAACAGAGATTGGAGACTTACGCGTTTTCTTTGCCTTGTCTTTCTTTGCAACAGATTTACTTCGAGTTGAGGGAGTTGATTTTTCTTCCACTTCACTTGCATGCACCGACGTCAATGGATCAACGAGAGCGATCAAAGAGGATGTTTCAACCTTTGATTTAGAGTGATCGGAAGAACTTTTTGTGGGCGAAGCAGTTGTTTGATCTTTGGCAGAGGAGGATTTTTGTGAAGTAGACATGGCGGAATGAGGGTTTTGGTGAAGAGGAATTTTAGTGATTTTACGGTTTGCAGAGAGAAGAAGGTTTGAGAAGTTGGAGAGGTTGTATGTGGAGACAGAAAAGGAAAATATGAAAAGGTTTAGGAAAGTGTATATTTGATTTCCTAGATTTTCGTGCAGCGCTAAAGTAAGGGAGTTGGTTATAACTGCTGCACCCCCACATAACTGTAATTGCTACAGCTCTTCAAATAGGCAAATTCCTAACTTGCCCCTTAATTTCTCAAACTGATTTGCATCCAATGCCTTAGTAAAAATGTCTGCCAACTGTTCCTCTGTAGACACATGTTCTAGAGTAACAACTTTGTCTTCAACTAAATCTCTGATGAAGTGATGACGAATATCAATGTGTTTGGTTCTACTGTGTTGAACTGGATTTTTTGAAATATTTATGGCGCTCAAATTGTCACAGTACAATGTTAGAACATCCTGCTCAACATTATATTCTTTCAACATCTGCTTCATCCATAACAATTGAGAGCAGCTACTTCCGGCTACTATGTATTCAGCTTCAGCAGTTGATAGAGAGACACTGTTTTGCTTTTTACTGAACCATGAGATCAAATTACTTCCAAGAAAGAAACAAGCACCTGATGTGCTTTTCCTATCATCAGCACTTCCAGCCCAATCAGCATCACAATAGCCAATTAGTCTAGAATCATTACCATGTGAGAACAGAATACCATAGTCACTTGTTCCATTCACATATTTCAGAATCCTCTTGACTTGAGTAATATGACTAATCTTGGGCTCTGCCTGGTATCTTGCACAAACTCCTACAACAAACGTGATGTTAGGCCTGCTTGCAGTAAGATACAACAAACTGCCAATCATACTCCTATAAAGACTTTGATCAACACTTGTACCACTTTCATCCTTAGTAAGCTTTAGATGTGTAGGTGCAGGTGTCCTTTTGTGTGGAGCATTCTCCATTCCAAATTTCTTCACAATGTTCTTGGCATACTTGCTTTGAGAGATGAAGATGGTTTCTTCCATTTGCTTCACTTGAAGACCCAGAAAGTAAGTTAGTTCACCTACAAGACTCATCTCAAATTCAGATTGCATCTGCATAACGAAATGTTGAACCATCTGATCCGACATTCCACCAAAAACAATGTCATCCACATATATTTGTGCTATCATCAATTTACCATTTTCTTCCTTAACAAACAGAGTTTTGTCATTCCCTCCTTTTCTGTTCCTTGACTAATAAGAAAATCAGTGAGTCGTTCATACCAAGCCCTTGGAGCTTGCTTTAATCCATATAGAGCTTTCTTCAATTTGTAAACATGATCTGGATGAGTTGAATCAATAAACCCCTTGGGCTGTTCAACATAGACTTCTTCATGTAAGTACTCATTAAGGAAGGCACTTTTCACATCCATTTGGAATAGCTTAAACTTGAGGATGCAAGCTACTCCCAAGAGTAATCTTATAGATTCTAACCTAGCCACAGGAGCAAAGGTTTCATCAAAGTCAAGACCTTCCACTTGAGTGTATCCTTGTGCAACTAACCTGGCTTTGTTTCTAGTCACAACTCCATTCTCATCAGATTTATTCTTGTACACCCACTTTGTACCAATCACATTCAAACCACTAGGTCTAGGCACAAGATCCCATACCTCACTACGCTTGAACTGATTCAACTCATCTTGCATAGCACATATCCAGAATTCATCAGTAAGAGCTTCCTTTATGTTCTTAGGTTCAAATTTTGAAAGAAAACATGAATTAGAGACCACATCAATCGTTCTTCTTGTGGCAATTCCCTGTTCAGGATTACCTATGATGAGCTCTTTTGGATGATTTTTCTGAACCCTTACAGATGGTCCCTTGTTAGTTGGATCATTCTGAGACCCACCTATAAATTCATCAGCCTGCTTATTTGATTGTTTATCGCTGCTGTCAGCTTCTTCTGATGGTTCAAATGTTGCAGCACCTTGTTCAACATCCTTTGCCTTTTCTGATGGTGAGTCATCCACTACCACGTTGATTGATTCCATCATAACTTTGGTTCTTGAATTAAAAACCCTGTAGGCCCTGCTGTTGGTTGAGTAACCAAGGAACATTCCTTCATCACTTTTAGGGTCAAGCTTTCTTCTCTGTTCTCTATCAGCCAGAATATAACACTTGCTTCCAAACACATGAAAATGTTTTACTGTGGGCTTTCTTCCTTTCCACAACTCATAAAGAGTCATGATGGTTCCTGTTTTTAGTGTGACTCTATTATGAATATAGCAAGCAGTGTTTATTGCCTCAGCCCAGAAATTCAAAGGCAAATTCTTTGCATGAATCATCACTCTAGCAGATTCTTGCAATGTTCTATTCTTTCTCTCAACAACACCATTTTGTTGAGGTGTGATGGGAGAAGAAAACTCATGCTTAATACCTTCTGATGAACAGAATTCAAGAAACTTAGCATTCTCAAACTCTCTTCCATGATCAGTCCTAATCCTT
The DNA here is from genome assembly GCA_951799995.1 of Trifolium subterraneum. Taxonomy (NCBI): domain Eukaryota; kingdom Viridiplantae; phylum Streptophyta; class Magnoliopsida; order Fabales; family Fabaceae; genus Trifolium; species Trifolium subterraneum. Next base: position 14,284,425 of record OX637462.1, on the reverse strand, counting down.
ATGATTCCACTACTTTTCTCCCTTTGTAATTGTTTACACAAGTCTTGAAATACTTCAAAAGTGTCAGACTTTTCTCTAATAAAGCTCACCCAAGTAAACCTTGAATAATCATCAACCATTACAAAGACGTACCTTTTTCCACCAAGACTTTCTACTTGCATAGGTCCCATTAAATCCATGTGCAATAATTCGAGTACACAGGAAGTAACAGAATTTGGAGCCTTGGATGCGACATCTTGATTTGCTTACCAATCTGACATTCACCACAAATGTGTTTCTCTTCAATATGCAACTTAGGTAATCCCCTGATAGCTTCTTCAGAGATGGCTTTCTTCATTCCTCTGAGATGGAGATGACCAAGTTTCTGGTGCCACAACTTTACTTCTTCTTCCTTGCTTAATAAACATGTGAAAGAGTTAGCTTCCTTTTGAGATGTCCATAAGTAGCAGTTGTCTTTGGACCTTTCCCCTTTCATTATCACCACTCCCTCTTCATTTGGGACAATACATTCAGCTTGTGTGAAATTTACTTTGTATCCTTGATCGCAGAGTTGACTAATACTGATCAGATTAGCTGTAAGACCTTTGACCAATAGAACATTATCAAGCTTTGGTAAACCATGATTAATTAGCTTCCCTGTACCCATGATTTCACCTTTAGCTCCATCTCCAAACGTAACAAAGCTGGTGGCATAAGGTTCAATATTTTCAAGGAACCTGCTAATTCCTGTCATGTGACGTGAGCATCCACTATCAAAGTACCAGTCTTCCCTTGATGAAGCTCTAAATGAAGTATGAGCAATGAGAGCAACACTTTCTCCTTTAGGTTTCCATTCACTTTTAGTTTTCAAAATAGGAGGTTCAGGAGGAAACTCCCTGAAGTGTTTGGGATACCCATAGAGTTTGTAACAGTAAGGTCTGATATGTCCCTTCTTACCACAGTGATGACATATCCATGAACGTGATCTGTTCATGTGAGTCTTCTGATGTCGCTTAGGATGTTGAAACATCTGCCTGGGCACTGTGAAGTGATGATTACCTTCAGCAGTCATAAACTTTGTATCTGGATCATACATCTGCTTTTTGTTGAGAGCTTCATAGTCAAGCCCAATGGGTTGTGGCTTAACAACCTGTTTTTCCAGAATCTCATCTAAAGCATGTGTACTATGGTGCATCATTACAACTTGCTTCTTTAAGTGTTCAAGTTGAGAGTTTAATTGAGTTACCTCATCATTCAAAGTTTCTATTTTGGCAAGATGATTCTTCCTTTCAGTCTTTAGTTGAGTAACCAATTTCCTTTCAGCTTCAAGTTGCTCACATACTTCCTCACTTCTGATGCACAGAGACTTAAAAGATACAGCTAACTCATCATATGATACTTCCTCATCAATTGAATCAGAATCAGATTCAACCACTCCAGTTAAGGCAGTTACATGTCTGGCTGCTTCATTCTCAGCTTCTCCTTCAGATTCATCCTCTTCAGACCATGTAGCAGTCATGCTCTTTTTCTGTCTTTTGAGAAACGTGCCACACTCAGCTCTAATGTGCCCAAAACCTTCACATTCATGACATTTTACACCCTTGGATTGTCCCACTTTGTCATCAGTTTTTGTCCTTCTGAAATTGTTTCCAGGTTTGCTGATGTCGAATCTGATGTTTGGAACATTTCCTTTTGTCTTTCTATCCATGCGTCTCATAACCTTGTTGAATTGCCTTCCCAGCAGTACCATGGCATCTGAGATACTTTCATCAGTGTCAATGTCATCTTGATGGTCTTCATTATCAGTATTTGACACAAGTGCTATGCTCTTATTCTTGCTACCACTACTTCCAGACCGCTAATTAACTGACATTTCAAATGTTTGAAGCGAACCTACCAAGTCATCAAGCTTAATAGTGTCAAGTTCTCTAAATTCTTCAATGCATGTGACTTTCATATCAAACTTCTTTGGTAAAGATCTCAGCATTTTTCTCACCATTTTCTCTTCTGAAAGCTTCTCACCTAGAGCATCAAAAGTGTTGGCATAATCTAGAATAGTCATATGAAATTCATGCACACTTTCATCCTCCTTCATCCTGAGTTCTTCAAACTTTGTAGTGAGCATCTGTAGTCTAGAATTCTATACTTTAGATGTTCCCTCTTGAGTGGTTATCAGGATTTCCCAAGCTTCTTTAGCAACTTTGCAACGTTTAATTAGTCTAAACATATTTGTATCAACTCCATTAAACAATGCATTCAACGCTTTTGAGTTGCCAAGAGCCAATTCATCTTCCTCTTTAGACCACTCACTTTCAGGCTTCAGCTCTTCCAGTTTCTTTCCATCTTTGTCCTGCAATACTGGTGGTTCCCATCCAATTAAAACTGCCTTCCATGTTTTGCTGTCAATAGACTTTAGAAAAGCTTCCATACGGGACTTCCAGTAGTCATAATTAGTTCCATCCAACAGAGGAGGTCTATTCACGAACCCTCCTTCTTTCTCCATTTCTACCAGATGTATACGCCCTGAATCTCACCCAATCCAGAACAGGGTGCCTGCTCTGATGCCAATTGAAATCTGGCACGCCCAGGAACTAATGTTGAATACAATGTTCCAACACTTCTGTGAACACAGTGTTGTAACCAATGTTCCAACCTTATACGAAGCAGCAGTAAATATAATCTAAATGACAGAAAACAATAAAAACACAAATGATTTGTTAACCCAGTTCGGCATAAACGAACCTACTATGGGGGTTACCAATCCAGGAAGGAAAACCATTAATGTAGTGCTAGATCTAAGCCCTCAGTAAACGCCCCGTTTACAACTTATATCCTAGACACCTACTTGTGCAACTTCTACTTAAGAACTCCTAAGTATGAGATCATATCTCACCTCCAACTTATCACGCACAGTGATTACAGTAGCACAATGATGATTGCGAAGACACACTTCAAAACACAAGTTAACTCCGTACTTAGAAGCTTAGGAGTAACTAACACACACAACAAAATCAGTCCTTAGCTTGTGTTATAGAATCCACAAGAAAGGCTCACAACATAATACAAAACTCAAAACCCTAGAATCCTATTCTTCAATGACGGCTTTGATAACCCTACTGGGTTTTTCGTTCTTCATATATATACTCCAAGCAACACGGGCTGAACTCCACTTTGGGCTTAGAACACACATTAATCAAGAATCAGAACTATACATAAAGTTTCCTAAAATGTCAGAACATCTTTAGGAAAATATCTCATCGCTGATTCTGTATAAAAGTATACTCCTTGGCACACAAGAGTAAAAACGTGGTTTCCTTTAAAAACGCGCTTTCCTTATATAAACACGCGCGCAAATCATTTGGACACTGGTTGTACCAATGTTGAAACATTTGGTCCAACATCTTGCTTGTATATTTGTTTTAGCAAAATGCGGCCAATTCAAATATCCAACAATCATCAAACAGAACCAAAAAATAAAATCAAAAAATAATCAAAATCAAAGATCAGAAATCATCATCAAACCCAGAAATCTTCATCTTCATAAATCATCATCATCATCAAACCACACAAACAGAAAACCATAAAAAAAAAACCAGAAAACGAAATCACAGAAATCAAAATATATCATCATCATCGTCGTCGCTCATCAAACCGAAACTTTCCAAACTCAAAACAAATCAAAATATCGAAAAACCCAGAACCAACTAAATTCAAAACCTCATCCCTTTTTCGAATCAAAACAAGAACACAGAGAAGAAGACGAATTGGAAGTAGAGTTTAAAAACACGAAAAGGTTGAAACCCTTTTTCTTTCTTTGCTTTTTTCCCGATCTAATTTCTCTTTTTGGGGTTTGATTTAGGATTTTTCAAGTTGGGATTCGAGTATGTGAGTTGTATTTATGTTTGTTTGGTTTGTTTTTTGTTTGAAAAATGGAGTTTGGGTGAGGAAGGAGTGAAACCGAGAGAGATGGGAGAAGGAAGAAGTGTCTCGGCGGCGGTGAGAGAGAAAGAGGGTGGAAAATGTGAAAAATTTTAGGGTGGGGTATTTATACCCCAACCCTATCCGGTGTGCGCGTGTCTATCGCAGCACACCGTGCACCCTCTCTTCTCAGCCACTGATCCTTATTAGATGGCCTGGATCCCTTCGTTTTAAGTTTAGATCAGGGCCGTCTGATCCATCAGACGACTGAGATTGATCCTGTTTTTTTTGGACGTTTTTTTGGCAGATGGGCCTCTTTTGGACTGGGCCTTGCTTGTTCTGTTACTTTTTGCACCCCCATTTATTTTTCGTTTTGATATCTGCACCCCCTGTTTTATTTATTTTTTTATTTTTTAACCTATGACAAAAAGTACTTATGGAATATGCTTCATTGAGCTATTCAATCCAAATTAAGTACTAATTGGAGGTTTTTTTTTTTATAAACTTACTAACTCACTAACATTTTATTTATGCTTAATTATTGTTGCTAACTTAATATTTATTTATGCTTATTATTATTGTTACTAATCCACTAACTTAACAATATCAACTTTATTTATTGTCATTAACATAATTATCCTCTCTAATTTAACATTTTCATTCATACATGTCAATTTTATTTATTGTTAATAACTCATCTGATCTAAACAAATTTATTTATTGTTTTATAAATTAATTATTTATTTTTATTGCAAGGACTTTAGAATGTATTTTAGGGTTTTGGTGTAAATATAAATAAAAATTGCATAGCATCCTCTCTTGCATTCATTTCATATTATCATTACATAAAGATTCCATACATACTTAGGATACAAAATCCCCTAAAGAATACATTCTGAGTTATCTACTGTACATAAAATATCTGAGTCTTATACTACTATAAGACAAATCTGGACGTCAGCTCCTCAATGTAATCCTTGTATCCGAATCTTTACGCTGCAGCTCCGCGACAAATGCGAACCTGTAATCTGAAATGATGAAGAATGGGGGGTGAGACTACTAAGCCTCGTGAGTTCTACTACCCTCCTAATGGTGACTACACCGGGTAACCTGAATGTCAGTCCTCACGCATCACAGGCGCATCACACATGTGTACATATATATATATATATATATATATATATAAACAATTAATAAGGTGTAACACAAATATTATCTGAGTTCATTTTAGCTCCGCAAGGACACTCTGAGGTGAGCCGGTCTCAGAGAGCCTCACACTCCTCCGCACCAATCTTCGTGGACATAAGCACTATGGTACGGAGCCTCCGGCATCACAATTGTTATTAAAACATTTTACTCCGGATTCCTCGAATCCCTGTAGTGGTGTACAGAAGACAACCATTTGCTCTCAACTCCGGATTCCTCGAATCCCTGTAGTGGTGTACAGAAGACAATCCACTTACTCTCCGACTGACATGTAAACACCTATAGTTTCAACAACTACCAATATATCCCAATCCCGGGGAAACTAACTTAGTTTATAACCTAAGTTAAATTGTAATATTTCCTAACGTGTAATTAACATTTCGATTATTATTACCCCGTAATGTCAATGGAAAGTAAACCTAGAAGGATAATAATTTTAAAAACAGTATTGAGTTTCAAAAGCCAAAACAGTTGGCTAAATTCTGTCATGGTCGCCCAGCGAGTGCTAGCGACTGCTAGCGACCAGAGTCAGAAGGTTCTGGCCAGCCAGCGACTGCCAGCGACCAAAACCTGCAACTCATGGTTGCACGTTCGCCAGAGCTCGCTTAGCGAGTATCACAGGATTTTAGCCATGTTCTGCAAATTCAGTGAAAAACTAGAAATTCCAAATCAAATTTCCATATCCAATCCAGCCATTAACAATACAAGTATAATAACAATTAAAATGGAGAAGAGTTTTGGGTATTAACTCCTCTCATACACCATTCAATTTCCCTAAACCTATGTTATCATGCAATGTTCAATTATTGGGGAAATTCTAACTATTCTAAATCCTAAGAACCCACCTGAGATAGACGCTTGATCAATCCCATCGCCATCTCTAGAGCTCGTCGAACCGCAGAATTTGCAATAGAAATGCTTTTGAACTCCAACTTAGATTTTTCTGCATAATTCTGCTTCATAGGTCCAAATTCGGAAAATCCTAGCGACCTCATTTCTCATCCAATTTCCACGAAACCAAAACCACAAAATCGAGAACTGAGTTAGCTTTCCAATGGAACCAGCCTCGTTCAATTTGAAGTTACAGGAAGAGAGTTCATACCATTTTAGTGTAGCACTGTCAAACATCAATTCTGCAGAAATCCTGAGTTGATCCCTCAACTTCAAAAATTCGTCCAGACCTCAATGCTTGTCCAAATATTATGAAACTGGTGCCCAATTGACCGGAATTAAGTTAGCTATCCATAGCAAAAAGCGGAATTTCAATCGGAGTTACGAGGAATGAAAAATTACCTTTTTAATGGAGGTATATCCAGGAATACGGGTTTAACCAATCTTCTTCCAATTTGTTCCAAATCTGTTAACCATGGCGCCTTGATCCTTGAAAGCTCATATTCAAGATGCAACTCAACCTTGGGCTTGATTAAAGGCACGAATTTGATAATCGAAAGAAGATTAGGATGATGTTTACTTCATTTGAAAGCTTAAAACCTAAGGATTACAATTCATGATTTAAGGTGGGTTTGAAGAACTTACCATTTTTGCTTGTGACTTCCTCCACCTTATTCCATTTCTGAGATTCAGTTTCTATTGTCTATTAAAGCCTCAAAACCACCATGGATTGCACATGCAAGACTTCTAAGTTAGATATTTTGGAAGAAATGGTGATTTGGGTTCATATTGATTTTTGGGTGATGATAGTGAGCAATATGAGAGCTTGAGTTTCCTATTTTGATTATGTGGATCTAATGGGGATGAGAATGAAGTATCATGTGTGAGTCGAGTTGAATTTGAGTGAAATGAAGTTTTGGGGTTGTTGTTGTTAAAACCGTGGGAGAGAAAATGGAAGAGAGAAGATTGTTGTTGTACTGAGGCAATGAATTTGTGGGAGAGAAAGAGTCTCATCGTGAGAGAGAGAAAGGAAATGAGGAATGAATGACAATACCTCAACTTTTACCACTTGTGTGTACTTGTTTCTTTACTTTAGTTGGTATGTAGGTCCCACATATTAATCCAAATTGGGGTTGTTACAGTAATTAGGAATAAATGTACACTATAAATGAAAAATCGCATCTCATGCATATTTATTTTTATTGCTTTCCGCAAAAACGTTACAATATTAAAATTCCGAGGAAAAGACATCGTTTTGATCAAAATATCATTACGGTTTATCTTCGCGCTTAATTATTTCATTACAACGTTAGTGTATTTCTTTTCGCGCGTAATCATTATTCGTTTATTTTTATCAAAAAATGAGGTCAAAACCTCTTTCAAAAATACGCAAACAATTTATTTTTCAAACATCGAAAAACATCAAAAATATTTTGTCATCAAACACTTTCAAAAACCTTGGATTTCAAACCAAGTGTTCATTTTTTTTTTCTTCCGCAAAAACCTTGGACTTCAAACCAAGTGCATTTTTCAAATCACGCAACAAACCTTGGACTTCAAACCAAGTGATTTTTTATCATTCAAACCCTTTTTCTCAATAAACCTTGGACTTCAAACCAACCGACCGCGCCTCTTTTCTAAATCAAAAAATCAATCAATCTTAATCATTTAGACTTTCTTTCACAAATAAAAATAAATCAAACTCACATTTTTTCTTGTTATCTTTAAAACCTTTTTCAAAACCTTAAAAATCAAACAAACAAATCACTCCGCTTTTTACCCCGAACTACGGTGGTTTGATCCCTCGGGTACGTAGGCATGAGACTTGTCTCTCCAATCAATAAAATCAACCAAAAAACATTTTTCCTTCTTTTTTCGTCACTTTAACTTTTCTCAATCATCACTTTAAATCCCTAATTTGTACATTTTACAAGCAATTAAAATTAAGCACAAAGTTAGAATAAAAACAAGAGGTTCCTATAGAGTACTATAGATACTTAGGGTGCTAGTACCTTCCCTTCGTATAACTAACCCCCGAACCTTGATCTCCTAAAAAATAGGGTTTTTTCGAACTTTTTCCCTTTCCCTCGGATAAATTAAAGATCGGTGGTGGAACATTAAATTGCAATTCGAAGTTAATTAATAACTCGACATCCAAAAATCACCGCGACAGAAATGGCGACTTCACTGGGACAACCAAGCGGGTTGAACCTAACTTGTTTTAAATTACTATCTTCGCGCTTTTATTCTTTTAATTGTATAAATATTTGTATATATACTTGGGTTCGCTTTGAGTGGTGAGATAAGTCCCCCACCCGGACTTGAGAGAACCATAAGATAGGATAGTGGTATAATCATAATGTCTATCCGAGAGTAAGTTTCGGCCGTGGCATATGTGGTAACCACACTCAATTGAGGAACCTTGGAGGTAATAGTGCCAACATGAGTAGTCGTGTTTGACATTCTATCTTCAAGGAACCGACGATGTTGAGGACCTTTAGTTACACCTAACCCATCTTGACCTCTTTAGGGCGTAGTCCGGTGGCTAATCGAGAGTAAATCTCGGATTGGTTGATACGCGATACTACACTCAAACGAGACTTTTCTACGGATTTTGTTGGATCGGAAGTAGTTTCGTAACCCGATGATTTTCGGAGGAGGTCGAGGACTTTGAGAACTTTGTAGAACCCGTGATGCTGACATTTTTCAGTTTTTATGTTGAAACTATATCTGTCGAATAATCTATACGAGGTTAATCACACTTCACACTTTGTCTTCTTAGTTACACTTCCGAATATTCTTATATTCATTTATTCGCTGCCTTTACAATTTTCTTTTCTTCTAAAGAGTCTAGTTGTGAAACTCACACATAAGTGTTGAGTTGAACATGCGCTCCATTATATATCAAATGTCTTTGTCACAAGTTATTATCTGAACTGTACTTACACAACTTTGATTCTTCAATATTATATTTAGCTAAACTAATTAATATTATATGCGATCCAAACAATTGAAGTGAGGATGAGTGTGTTGAAACTTGCTCATAGAATGGTTAAGATTTTCTGTGAATGTTTAAAAATGGCTAGTCAATTAGAATTCCAACATTTGAAGCACCATTAAATAGTAATAAAAAATAAATTTCTAACACAAGTATCAATTTTATTCATAAAATTCAAAGAAAAACATAACAAAAGTAAACTTATCACCATACAGAGAAAAACCAAACAACAAAGAGATACTTGTTTTAAACAAGAAATGAGAGCTACTCCAAATTGTTAATTAGAGTTAATGAGAGCACCCCTTATTTTTAGAACACTAGTGGACAAAAGGGTGTTGATAGTAGCAACAACTTCCATGTTTTGCTGCTGATCAATTCCATTTGGGCTATATGTCAAAATTTGGGAGGCCAAAGTTAACAATGTCCCAGCTTCTACTCTAACAACTTCCATGTTTTTGTTACTATTTAATGGTGATTTAAATGTTGGAATTCTAATTGACCAATCTTTGTTAAACATTCACAGAAAATCTTAACCATTCTATGAGCAAGCTTCATCACACTTCTCTTTCCTTCAATTGTTTGGATCACTGCATATAATATTAATTAGTTTAGTTAAATATAAAATTGAAAAAATAAATTCGATTAAGCACAGTTCATATAGTTACCGGCGACATAAACATCTGATACACTGGAGCACGAGTTCAACTCAACACTTGTGTGTGAGTTTCACAACTAGGCTCTTTAGAAGGAAAAAAATTAAAAAGGTGGCGAATACATGAATATAGGAATATTTGAAAGAGTAATCAAGAAGACAAAATATAATTAACCTCCTATAGATTCTTCAGCAGGTACAGTTTCAGCATAAAAACTGAAAGATTTGTCACACAATCTTTAAATCTCCTTAATCCAGCTTTAAACTCCATATAAAGTATAGTTACAAACAAAATCTCTAAATATGTGGTGTGTATGGAGCATATCTTCCACTTCCACATGCTCAACCCAAGTAACCTAACATAAAACATGAAATGATATCATTTGTTGAGTATTAAGTATACATCTAAAGTTTAAAATATATGTAGATATGTAAAGAAATATGAATATTTTTAGATATTAACTTTTGATGCATTGTCGATTACTATGTTTCACAAATATGCATGTAACTACTAACTAAAAAAGACTTATTAGGCATTTCACGAATTATACATCCAGAAGGATGTTTCCAAGAGCGAGAAAGAGGTTGTGTGTTAGGTCGAGAAGAATCAAATGACACATCAGTTATCACCCATACACCGACATCAACTTGTTTGCAATAGCGAATAATGTTAAATTCGTGAGGCCGCACTTGAGGTGATAAAATATGCATTTCTTCATTCATCTGCCATAAAACAAATATTTAAAAATTGAAAAACAATTATGATTAAAAAGCTTAGCATAAATCAAATTTTCAGAAAATATTATTATACCAACAACAAAGCTCCATCTCGATTTCTTGGTGAACCGGTTTCAATCACTTTGGTAGTTTCCACTTTAGCAACAATTGTTAGGAATAAGTTTGTCGATTTTCCCTATAAAAATTAATCATATATCATTTGTTTATAGGTAGATGTATTTCTTTAATACTAAAATTAGAGAGGCACATTTAGAGGAAAAAATGTAAAATCATTCTCTATTTCTGTCACTACATATATAAAGGAACAGCGAAATTTGAGAATGGTTTTATTTCTTCCATAACAATTTTATTTTCACTAATACGAATTTATATTTGCATGCTTACCAAGTCGAGAAACATTTGAACCAATTTCATCCCGTCAAACTCAACTATTCCTGAATACTTTGAAGATTCTTCAGAAATAGTATCACCTCTAATGTGATTGTTCTTGGGAAAAAATTGATAATAACTTTCATGATCAAGAGTGTATCTCCCATCTTGATGAGTATTTGACATGTTTTTTTTTATAAGCAATGTTAGTTGTTAGTATTACAATATTATGTTAGTTTTCTCCTATAAATAGTCCGATTAGCCTAAAAAAACTATAAATAGAGCTCTCCACCACACTTATTATTCATTCAACAATTCTGAAGCTTAGGAGTCTCTAAGGAGAAAAGGATGAGAAGCATAGAGAGGGTCTAGTACTCTCTACGGGAGAAAACCTTCCCAACCTTAGGGAAAGGTAACTTCCTCTGCAAGATACTGAGGTTATGGTTATGTATATTTTTACTCTTTTGTTTTAATATGCTTATTTGTAGCTAAAGTAGCTTTAGGTTAAGTTGAGTAGACAATCTCCTTATGAATGCTTGAAACATGTGATGCGGTGTTTCTAAAGTTTATATTAATTACTATATTCTAGGGGTGTACGTGGATCAGATTGGTTTGGGTTTGGCCAAAACCAAAACTCAAATCATATGGAGTACTCCGGATTGGGTCGAGCAAAATAACCACCCCTTTACCATTGGGACGGGTTGAGTAAACTCACTTGTTTCTGGGTTGGGTTAGGTGGGTAGTGGGTTACATAAATTTTAATTTTTTCAATATTAAATGACCAAATGACAAATCATCATATTTTTTCATAAAAATAACTCAACCTTTTTATTTCTTAAAAAATAATATAACATATTTTCAGTATAGTTTTAGCATCATAGTATGATAATATCATCATCATATTTTTTTCTTCATTGAAACAACATATTTTCACTATTTTCAAAGAATAATATTTTTTAGCACCACTACTTTTAAATGAAAAAATTAAGTCGAAGAGTGAACACTCGAAGGAGTTTATCAGAAAATGCGTTAAAATTGTGATGTACAAAATGTGTTTACCATCGGGAATAAACACACATACAACTTTTTTTGAAAATTAGAGTATTGAACATGTGACTTTTCCCTTTTAATGCTCAAGTTGCAAAAGAAAAATCTTTGTTATTTATATTAAAATTATTTTTAAAAATCATAACACTACAAATTAAGTGGGTTCGTGAGTTTTTTGGGTTGGGTCCGGTTTTGCCCAAAACCTGATTTTTTTTTTATGGATTTTTCATTTTGAAATCCATACCCACCCAATGACCCGATCCAACCCACTTTTTGTTGTTGGATTGGGTCGGTTTTGAAGTGGAAGAAATAGTCACAAGAAAGGGGGGGTTTGAATTGTGACCCTTTTTAAAATTTAATCCTGCACTCTACAAAATAGATCTCAAGTGTATACTTGGATAAATGTTAGTGAATTATAGAAGAGCTTGTTCTGAGAATGTTCTCTGCTATAAACCAGATTGGTAGTTATATCAAGTATTCAAAATATAGTGCAGACTGGAGAACGTTCTCCCAACACTCTCTGACAGTAAATATAAACGATAACTTGTGATTTGTGTGATATGTGTATGCGTAAATTAAATAAGAGTAAAGGGAAGAGAAAGCACACAAACAATTTATCCTGGTTCACCCAAAACCTTGGGCTAGTCCAGTCCCCACACTCCTTGTGAGATTGTCCACTAAGAGATGCTAATGATCTCAAGTTACACTTCCTTTGATCTAGATCCAAGACCAAATAATCTTCTAAGCCCTACAAGCTTAATCTACCTCAGTCACACTGACTATGAAGGTGTCACTCAATTAGTAGTTACGTACTAACTTGAGCCAATGGTTACAATGATGAAGGATTTTGGAATCAAAGCCTATTCACTCAATACACTATGAGAAGCTTTGAAAATGGATGGATATACTCTCAAAACACTCACTGGATATTCTGATCCTATATATATGAATTACAAATCTGAGTGAGAGAGAAAGAAGAGCTCTTGATAAAAACTTGTATCACAAAACAAGTGTTGAAGTTGTAGTGGAGACTCTTGATATATTTGCTTATAGAAACTCAAAGGGTTGTTTGAGAAGCAAATAGAAAACACTCAGTAAACTCAGAGGTATGATGAGAATGAAGATCTTGAGTGTGAGTGATAAAAGAAGAGTTCCATGACTTGTAGAGAAAAACAAGTGATTGATGATTTGTAGCTTGAACTCTTGCTCTTCATGTTGCCAAAGACCTCTATTTATAGTTGAAGTTTGTCCTCAGTTCCTTGGCCACGAAGTATATCAGTTTGAATCAGAAACTAACTGTTATAACACTTTAAATGACAGCTCATGACAGTTGTTGAAGGATAAGTATGCTGTCAGAACGTTCTGAGATTGATCTCCAGGGTGTTCTTCAACTTCTATGATAAAGGAGCGTGTATGATTAGCTTGCAGTGAGTTGTAAATGGTCCTTTCTTGCTTTTTCACCAAGTATATCCGTTGAGGTTTGAAACCAACGGCTAGTTGCTTTGTATTTGACAGCTCATGAGCTTTTGTGAAGAAACTTTATCTTTCTGATTAGTCTGAGAACGTTCTCCAGAAGTTCTTCAGCTTTCTTCAACAAAGAAGTACAAATAATGTGCTTGCAATGAGCTGTAGATAGTTGTCTGATGCTTAGTTAACAAGTAAATCCGTTGAGCAACTTTTAAGTACGTTTTGAACAGCTGTGAGTGAGCTAGCATCTTTCCAAACAAGTACATTCTCTTTCCAGCATTGGTCTGAGATCGATCTCCAAAGTTTCTTCTTCTGACTTTTAAGAGAGAAGCGTATGAATAGCTGTTGTTGAGTTGTAATGATGTTGTATGTTGCTTAACAAACAAGTATAGCCGTTGTGCAGCTTTTGGATAACCTTTAAACAGCTGTATGCAAGCTGGTGTCACTCTAAGTGATGATTTTCTCTTTCCAGCATTGGTCTGAGACCGATCTCCAAATTCTGACGTGAATGAATTTCTTCCTTTTGGAGCAATGATGCTAGAACACGAAAAGTCCAGCTGTTATGGATAAAAATAGCAGCTGGAGGTTGTACTTGATGTTCCATAGTGTCCTTGTTGCAAGTACAATTGTCATATAGAAAGAGAAACAACATTGGAGAATGTTCTTACTTTATTCTTTAAAGTACAAGTCAATTTCCTAGACCAGGTTGTGCTGTCTAATTCTCCATGGTCCATACAAGCTCAGTTCCATTAATTGAGAATAAAAATATCCTTATGTCATATGCTCAATCTTCACATGTTTAAATCATAGAACTTGGTAAAAGTAGTAAGTTCTCTATTCATGAGAGAAACCTTTGCCTTAAATGATCTCTTGGATGTGTAGATAATTCGTGAGAGAGGCCCAAGAGAAAAGTGATCATTTGTCTTGTACATTGTTGACTTATCCATAAGTCCTTTTGCATTGATTGTGTGAAACTGATGTTTGCGCAGGTCTCAGAGATCAATCAGAGACCGTTCTCCAAGCTTTAACATGATATTTGATCTAAGTAGCTCAATTGTTCCTAGCTTAATTAAAACACTCAAGAGCACTTGTTAGATACCAAAAAGATTAGAATTACACTAAAAAATAATTAAGAGGTTTGTTATCTTTAAAACATCAATTAGGGATTTTGCCTCAACAGGTTTGACCGGGTTGACCGAATTTGCCCAAACTATATACTCAATTCCATTACTATGCTTATGCCTTAGCCTTGTTATAACGCTTTATTTATTTATATCGGCCAATATTTATAAATGAACTCATAGACCTAGGCGGTATCCGTGACAGCGCAAACTATGGTCCGACATAAGGACGATATAACTAATTAGGTGAACTGTAATCTCATAGTAATCTAATTAGGGGCTTAACGTACCAAAAATATGTATATGATTAGTAGCATATTCAATTCGGCTTGTTACCTCGTTTTTCCTGAACCAGAAAACGGCTACGACATTGAGAGCTTGTATGGATGAGTTTAGCTCAAAGGAAATACAGGTGTCTTCGTATACCTAGGGGAGTAGCAGTCTCAATACAAGTGTCATAGGATATGAGACGTCTTATCATTACAAACGTGAAATTAATCTGCTAGATAATAAGATAGGAGAGTAAACGGTATAACACCAAAACACCAAGAAGGAGGAAGGAGAGAGTCGATTACACTTAACGTATTCTTCGTACTTTACTTTAATGTTTTTTATTGTTTTATCAAAACAAACTTTTTTCAAAAACCAAAGCGAAAACTAAACTATCGGTATTCCTAAACGAAAGTAAACCATCAGAATTCCTAAACGAAAGTAATTGTGCACGATCTCTACTCATTCTAACTTTAGAGTGTGAATTATTACTCGACGACAGACTGGTTCACTTGCCAGACCACATTCATTGATCCAAAAAGGCTCATTAGTTCTAACAAGCCTAACCAATTCTTGCATAGCAAGAATTGCAAGTTGAGATATATTGACTTTTCTTCATCATAATTTTTTGTAATTAGATTACTAAGACCATGTGAATGACATGATCTTTTATAAACCATTGGTGGATTTTCAAGTTCATTGTTTCTTGAAATTGCGTTGTATAGAATTAAGATCATGCTCAAACATAGGTCGATATATTTTTCTCTCAATGAAACTTGTAAGAAGCTTGAACTTTTTCTCATACTGAAAGTTATAAATATAAATATGTGTTTATGCATAGCTATAAATAAATTGCATAAAGTAGTGTAATTCTAACCACATTTATTTAAATAGGATAAGATTTTTCTTAAGAAAGTCGTCCAAACCAAACAACTATTCTAATATTTGGATCGGATGAATTTTTATTTCAAAAGCAAGATCGGCACAACATAATTATTAGTCTAATAAATGTTTAATTGGGATTTCAAAATCTAATTTTTAAATCCGAAGGCTTTTTATATAAAAAAAAACAAGGCGCGCGCGAGATGCTTAAAGTAAATAGTAAATGTTAACGTAAAAGTTTTAAGTAAAATCTAATACAGATGTTCAGTCGCCCAAGCTCAACATAGATTCAAACCCAGTTACAAACATCTTGGCTAATATTAATCAAAAGTAACAATCTTACAGCTCTCTATTTTATGCACGTACAAAAAGAAAAGGAATTATTCAAGGATACTATAATTATTTTATATTAATGGACTATAGTGATATTGTATGAAATATTCAAGGATTCAAGAGTGTGTTATTTGCATGTATAAGATAAGATACTACTATAGTGAAAAGGAATTATCACCTTCAACAAAGTTCTCTTATTCAGGAACCAAAATTTGACTTGTTTGGGCTAAGCCCAATCTCCTCATCCAATTGTCGTCGTTGGACCTCATTTGGATGATTGCATTCTTTCATGAAACATCATCAAAAAATGAAAGTTTCCAATTAGTTGAGAATAAATTGCCAATGTAAATAAATAAATAAAATAAACTAGGCAACATATAAATTGGATATAGTGTTTTAGTAAGTAGCTAATCGGAACGAAGTTGGATCCTGTGCAGTCAATGATATAGTCTTTTAGTCATGCATTTTTTTACTGCCCAATTTATAAAATGGTTTAAAGTTTAAAAACTAAAACTTTAATTTTTATAAAATATAATTTTATCATGGACTGTCCGATCGAGATTAGTCGTTCAAAAATGTGTGACTCACGTTGTAACAACTCATACCCCTTTTCTACGTATTTATAGTAGGAAATCTCGACGTTGTACCTCATGATATTTTCTACCCCTCTCTAATAGAGTTTTTTTCTTCCGTTAAAATTGAATCACATAACTTAGGGTTCAAGTACATGTTTAATCCTGTGACACTGACTACAGAAGATCCTGATCCAAGAGCTAACATAACCATTAAAAATAAAATTTACAATAAATAGAGAATCGAGTTATTCATGATCTTATAATCAAACATACAAAATTAATTCTTCAAAAAGTAAATTAAATATAATTACTAAATGATAAGTTCATGTCGTCGAAGGAATCAAGCCATACAAAGAAAAATTAATTACTGACGTTTAGTTTCCGTGTAATTCTTTATTTTATTTTTTTGCTTTGGCACCATTGAATACCAAAAAAATCAAGACAAATTACTCATAATCAAGAAAAAAAATTTGAAAAAAAATCAAATAAAAAATGATGCATCGAACATAATTAAAAAACCTAAAAAGGCTTTACAAATTTTTTATTTCCAACCCTAATTTTCAAAAGAGCGGCGTATATTTCGCGTTAAGTATCAATTCAAGCGGCAAACTTGATTAACATATAATTAATAATTTCATATCTTTAACTCAAGAGTGAAGTCAATTCTCCTTCAAAAGCAAAATATTGAAATAACACGAAATAATAAAATTGAAAATAAACTATCGTTAATGAAATGAATTATCTTGCATTTCAAGTTCGGCTGTTTGAGCCGACGTAAGACGATTGTAAGAAGATCTGTCTTTTGTCATTATCAATGTCATCATCACGGGACTTGCGAACGCCGCAGATTGAATGATCATAACTCAGTTCTGATAATCACACAAAATATTATAAAAAGATTTTCTTTACCACTAATTCATTTATGTAAGAGATACGCTAATTTTAAGGTTTTTATAAACACTAGTCAGCGGTTTGTGACCGTTTTATAATAGTCACATAAAAGGGAAAACAAATAAGGAATGGTATAGTGATTTTCTGCTAAAGTTTTTCTTTCTTTTTATTCAAATAATTGATTTTTAAATACTTTTACGTTTTATTTAAAATTTCTTTTTTGTGTGTTCTTTTCCCGGTGTTACTCCCGTCGTAGCGTGCAGTTGTTTGTTTTCATTTCCTTTCTTGGCACAATGTTTCTTTTGATTTCCTGTTTTAGTACGGTGTTTGTTTTGTTCAGATTTTCAGATCCGCTTCAATCCAAATTCAGTGCAGATTCAATGACTTTAACGTCTTCAACGTTGAATATCCGGAGGCATGGCTATTTCGTATATTTAAATTTTGTCATTTCAATTATAGGATTTTACATTAGGCCTAGGGTTGCTTGCGGTTCGGTTTGGATCGGTTATGAGACAAAAAGTCATTTGATCGAAAGAAAAAATATCATGCGGTTTGGTTCGGTTTTTGGATGAGTAAAAAAAATATCCGATCCAATCCAATCCATGCGGTTTACTTCGGTTTGGTTGTTTCGATTTTATTCGGTTTTTAAATAAACAATAATTAAATACTTTTAATATAAAAAATATATTTTATCTGAATCTATTAAAAAAGAAAATTAAGGAAGCAACAAATTATATTGTTAGATATTTAAAACATATTCATCGAAAATGATATATATGATACTTGATGGATAGTCCAAAAAACCATATTTTCTAGATTACAAGAGGAAATCAAAGAGCATTAAACAAAAGAAAAATAACCAAAATTAAAATGTTATGATTGTTCACTAGCCATGCTGTTATGATACTCCGGTTTTCATATGCACCAAGGGACTATGAATTTGTAGTAACTACAAAATATCTTAAAAAAAATTAAAACCAGCGTATACTCGGTTAATGTAATATATTATACTAATAAAAAGAAAAATTGTTGGAACAAAATGAGTTTTAGTTATAAAACACCCTAAGTTTTGATGATAACAAGGTATTAAATGGACAATTGGTATTACTAATTAATGATCTAGTGTGCAGGAACAAAGTAAAAATCTTATTCACTCAGATCATCAATTGAGCTTCTGAAGGACACAGTCTGAAGCGTTTAGACTCTGAGAAGCAAGAAGCTTCAGAGCCTCTGAAGAAGTCCTTAGATGCCAAAGAGAGAAACATGTCTTGAAGCTTGCGTACACTATTCAGAAGATCAATGAAATGTTATTACAAGATTCTGAATGACACTCTATGAAGAAAGACAGCTCATAACTAATGGAATAGTACAACAATCTTATCATCAAATGGAGCGTGCAGTACTCTGTACTATTTTACCTAATTTACTGAAGCGCCATTTGACAAAGAGAAGTAGTGGAATTGATTTACTCCTTCTGGAAGAAATAATCAAATCCAGCTCAGGAAAAGAAGATTGTACTACCAACGGTCCTTTCTCAACGTCATTATACTTAGAGTATACATAGAAGACATTCTACTTGAGAGAAGACTACTGTAAGACTACTAAAAGACTATTGAAAAATATTGAAACTCAGAGAAAGATTTACTTTGTATTCAAGCTGATAATTGTTTCTTTCTTGTGTAACTCCTAAGTCAAATATCTTTTGATATTGTTAGGCTCTGAACTGTGTGTTAAGAGAGTCTAGCTTAGAACTTTTAGTCCTACTTAATCTGTGTATTAAGTTAGTGTGTGAAGTCTCTTATCTTTGTGATTTGAGCAAGGAAGTCTCTCTGTCTTGTGTGACTTAAAGCAAGGAAGTCTCTCTGTCTTGTGTGACTTAGAGCATTAAGAAAGGTCTCTTGCTTGTATGCTTGAGCACTAGAATTGTAATCTTTTGTGATTATAGTGAAATCCCTTGTAAGTGCAAGGGGACTGGACTACTCTCGTTTTGTGAGAGGAACCGGTATAAATTTTGTGTGTGCACTCTCTTCTCTCTCTCTCACTGTCTTATTCGTGTTTTGCATTCTGACTAACTTCTCTTATCCGCTGCTTTACAATCTGATAGCTAGAAAAGAATTAATTTTTCAAAACACAATTCAACCGCCCTTCTTGTGTTTTTCACCTTCAAAAATAAGTATTAAAATTTATGTATGTGGTTTGTTTCGGTTAATTTGGATTGATTTTGAAAAATCAATCCAAAAAATTCGTTCCGATCCTGCGATTTTTACAAAATGGCATCCAAATACAACTAAAATTATACAATTTTTTTCTATTTTCGGTTTTTTTGGACCAGTTTGCGGTTTTTAATCGAATTGGTTTGGATTTGAGCACCCTTAATTAGGCCCTCATATGATATTAACTCTAGTGTTGTCAGTTTTTTGCAAATTCATCATTTTTATTAGTTTTTAGCGAACTTGAATGTGTAATAATACTGATTGACATACTTTACAAATTTGAATGAACATCGTTATTTTTAGTCAAAAAAATACAAATAAAATAAAGAATATGGTATAACAAAAAAAGAAGCAACAATTTCATGACTTGCGAAATATTAATTTTTCCTTTAGATTCTAGAATTGCAGTAAATAGAAAAATTGTTAATCATTTTATATATAAAATTTTTTCATTTCTAAAAAAGTCATTTTTAACTATTCTATAATATTTTTTTTTTTTGAATGGCAAATATATATATATATATATAAAAATAATGCAGAAGTCACAAATATAAGGGGAGATCACAAACAAAGAGGAGTACCAGGAGTTACTTCTATAATAACTAGTATAATACTTGTGTTTACGCACGGATTGGGGCATTGCTGCGATTTTTTTATTATTGTAGGACGAATATTGCTTAGTACGAAATTAGTCTCATTATAAAATTACTTGCCATTGGAAGATCGTTGTCCGATGTATGATATAATTATAATTCTAATATTTATTAGTGACAACTTATTCATATAAATAATATTAAATTTGTTTGGTTGATATTTCTCATCGTAATAGTTGCAATTTCTCATATTTGTCCTATAAAACATAAAAGTAAAAACAAATATTAAAACATATTATAAATTTTTAGAATACAATTAATATTTGTAATGAATTAAAATTTAGAGATTCTAATTCATAGGACTAACGTTCATTATATTTACATAGAGGGAAGTAAGATGACTTGTGATAATATGTTTGAAAACTAATTTTCTATAAATTTGAAACAGATTGTGATAATATTCTATTGTGATAATATTCTTGAGTTCCTACTATATTGTGCAGATTGTGATAACCTTTGTGATAAGACTTGGAGTGGATTGAGTTCGGTGCCTTAATGCTCTGCTGTTGGAGATGAGTGCTCCTTTAAAGAATGATTTGGTTGCATGGCCAATTAAATGGGATGTACAATTGGAGTTAATTAGAAGTGATTTTTGTTACACTATAAGATTGAAGGAAGAAAATGATTTATTATTATTGAATATATCTAAAAGGATACAAGTTGATCACTTATATACATTAGTCTATTATAAGCTACTCTACACTTTATAACACTTGATGATGTGGAGGTAGTTACACTTTCTTCACTATTGTTACTTCTCTCACAAGTAGCTTCATCAGTTAACATCCTCCCACAAGTTGATGCTTGGTATATGTCAAGCAATCCAAGCTTGGTCATAAACTGATGAAACTTGGTCATTGATAGTGCCTTGGTGAAGCAATCTGCTAGCTGATCCTGAGTAGCAATAGGAAGTAATCTCAACATTCCTTCTTGAACCTTTTCTCTAACAAGATGGCAATCGATTTCAATATGCTTTGTTCTTTCATTGAATACAGGATTTGAAGCTATGTGTAGAGCACTCTGATTGTCACAAAACAATACATGCAATTTGGAACACTCTATATGCAAATCTTTTAAGAGATATAAAAGCCATATCAATTCACATGTCCCAGCTGACAAAGCTCTAAACTCAGCTTCAGATGAGGACTTTGAAATGGTTGATTGTTTTTTAGATTTCCATGAGATCAATGAAAACCCTAAGAAAAAGCAATAACCAGTAGTTGATTTCCTTGTATCCAAACAACCAGCCCAGTCAGCATCACTATACCCTAGAATTTGTACATCTGCATTTCTTTGAAACAAGAGACCTCTTCCATGGTTATGTTTTAGATATCTAATCACTCTACAAGCAGCTTTGTAGTGAGTCATGGTTGGTTTATGTAAGAACTGACTTAGCTGTTGAGTAGCAGAGGCAATGTTAGGTCTTTATTTGTTAAATACAATAACTTGCCAATGAGTCTTTTGTATAAACGAATGTCCTAAAAAGGTTTGCCATCATCATTGTGTAATTTCACAAAAGGATCTAAAGGGGTGGATGCAGGCTTTGATGCAAGTAAACCTGAGTCTTTTTCAATAAGTTCAGACAATATTTTCTTTGAGAAATGCTAATGCCAGTTTTGGAATGTGCAACTTCAAGACCAAGAAAGTATTTGACAATGCCTAAATCTTTGATTTTGAAATTGCAATCTAATATGGTTTTAATTCTATCAATCTCTGCCATGCTAGTTCTAGATAAGATGATATCATCCACATAAATGAGTAAAGCAGTGAAATTACCTTCTTTATTGAGAGTGAAGAGAGAGTAATCTACAGTGGATTGTGTATATCACTCCCTGACTAGCAAGGATGTAAGCTTCTCATACCATTTTTTGCTGGCTTGTTTCAAGCCATATAAGCTCTTGAGAAGTTTGCAGGCTTGATTAGGTTTATCACAAGGAACACCTTCTGGTACAACCATATAAACATCTTCTTGTAAATCACCATGCAAGAATGCATTATTGACATCCAATTGATGTAGAAACCACCCTTTGATGGAAGCTAGAACTAAGAGGAGCCTGACTGTAGTAAGTTTAGCAACATGAGAGAAGGTATCAAAGAAATCAATTCCTTTTATCTGTGTGTAACCTTTAGCTACTAAACTAGCTTTGTATCTTTCCACACTACCATCAGAGTTATGTTTAATGTTATAGACCCACCTGCATCCAATAGGTTTGACATTGGATGGTAGATCCACAATTTTCCAAGTACCAGTTCTAGATAGTGCCTCTAGTTCAGTATTCATAGCTTGAACCCAATGGTCTAATTTGCAAGCCTCTAAATAGGTCTTAGGTTCAGTGTGTTGTGTGAGAGAGACTGTGTATGCAGTGTGTGAAGGAGACAATTGAGCCAAAGAATGAAAAGAAGAAATAGGATAAGGGATACCTGATGAAGATGATGATTGTAGCGAACTTGAAGAATTGCAACAAAATCTGCCAAATAAGATGGTATATGTTTTTCTTTGTGAGGTCTATCATGGGTTTGGCTAAGGGGAATAGTGGGAACAATGTCATTGGCAACATCCATAGAGGGAGTATCTGTAGGTGTGTAATCTGAGACAATGTCAGATGGGTGTTCACAGTCAAAATTTGAATGGTAATGCCAATTGATTTTGGAATTTTTGGTCTGATAGGGAAAGAAATGGTCATAATGTGTGACATTTCTAGAAACAAAAATTTCTTTAGTGTTGAGATCAAGAAGCACTGTGCCTTTGACACCTTGCTTGTAACCTAAGAAAACACATTTTCTACCTCTTGGTGACAGTTTAGTTCTATGAACAGAAAGACTTGATGCATATGCAAGTGAACCAAAAACATTTAAATAATATGTTGTAATTGATTATACAACATTTCATGAGGAGATTTGTTTTCAAGAACAGGAGTACACATTCTATTGATTATATAAGTAGCATGTAAAACAACATATGACCAGTAAGTCTTATGCAAATTAGATTGATATAATAGAATTGAGCAATATTAAGTAAATGTTGGTGTTTCCTCTCCCCTCTACCATTTTGTTGGGGAGATTCTACACAGCTAGTCTGATGTATGATACCCTTTGAAGAATAGAAATCATGCATCATAAATTCTTGTCCATTATCTGTTTTAACTATTTTAACTTCATGACCATATTGAGTTTTAATCATTTTCAAAAGATTAACAACATGTTGTCTAGTTTTAGCTTTACTTTTCATTAAAATAACCCAGGTATATCTACTATAATCATCAATAGCAGTAAAAAATAAGCTTGTTTAGCTTTATTAAAACTATTATGATAAGGAAGTTTCTTATGCCTAGCAAGGTGAAAAAACATCACAGATACCTCCTTGATCAACTACTACAAAAGGAAATTTAGATTTTAAACTTGCTAATCTACTATGTGAGGAATGTCCAAGTCTGAAATGCCATATGGCTTGTTTGGGAATGGAAGGGTAGCTAGATCCATTAGCAGCAGAAACACTAGCTATCTTATTTGTCAGATTGAGGTAGTACAATCCTCCATGTTCATTAGCAAAACCAATCATCTTCATACTCTTTTGATCCTGAATGACACATTTGGAATCGTTGAAAGTAATTAGATAATTTGGTGTATGACAAAGTTTTGAAACAACTATCAAATTTATTGAAAAATCAGGAACATATAAGATACTATCTAAAGTGAATTTGGATGAGAATCTAACAGTACCAAAATATTTTGCAATTGCAAAATGTCTGTTGAATAATTTAGCAAGTGTACTAAACTCGTCGCAAGTAATAAAATTTATAAGATTCGTATCCACAGGGATTGTGATAAATCAACAATTGCAGTTTGAAAACATATTTAGGTAAATTGACATCAATATAAAAGAGGGGATTTTCTAGGGTTTGTTGGAGAAAATACTTTGAAAATAGGGTTTGACTTAAGAAGGAGAAGCGATTGGACTTTTTCGGTTCATCTAATCATTATTGTCTCGGTAGTTCATGTATGTTAACAAATTACCAAACTAGTTTCACGATTTGATTAAAATAAATAACTATGCTCAATCTCTTGATAACATAATCCTCTCCCTTGATCATAAACCCCGCTAATCTCTTATGATGATTTATGATCCGGGAGGAATTTGCGCTTTAATCTTTAATCTCAATTAGTAAACCAAAATCTCTTAAGTGTAAACCAATTTTACAATAATTCCTAGGTCAATAATCTATTCCTATTCTCATAGTAAAACAAATTATTAAATTCATCACACGAGTGATCAAATCATGTAAAGCATTAAGCACAAGGAAGAATTGATGAAACTAACTTCTTAAATAATTAAACATAGCATATGAAACTACATGGTTCAAGAACAATAACAATTAGAATCCCCTAAGATCCAATCATGGAAGTTTAGCTAGACATAATTAAAGAGTAAATTACA
This sequence comes from Trifolium subterraneum, assembly GCA_951799995.1. Taxonomy (NCBI): domain Eukaryota; kingdom Viridiplantae; phylum Streptophyta; class Magnoliopsida; order Fabales; family Fabaceae; genus Trifolium; species Trifolium subterraneum. The sequence continues at coordinate 14,259,787 of OX637462.1, read as the reverse complement.
TCAACAAAGGTGAAAGAAAGCATTACAATAAGTTCTCTGATCGCCTTCAAAAGTCTGCCGTTTCGCCGTAAAATTCTGTACCCTAATTCTGCTTCAGAAATTCCAATATATAGGCCAAAGTTACGCGTCCGTGTCGCGCGCAGGATTCCCGCGCCGCGCGCCAAACAACAGAAGAGAAGGGTTATTTTTTCACTAGTCGTTGGCGCCGCGCGCAGACATCTGGCGCCGCGCGCCAACTGACAGACTTGTACTCAAATTTTTCTGCTTTTCTTGTGCTTTCCGCAGCCTTGTACTCGATGTAACTTTCACTTATTATTGTGCAAAAATATAATAAAAACATACTAAAACCTCGTAAATAGGTCTCGGAAATAGGTAGAAATAAAGTAATGACGTGGAGTCATCACAACCCCAAACTTGAACTTTTCCTTGTCCTCAAGGAATATCTTCATCCATCGGAAAACCTGGCACTATCATCAACAATCTTATTCAAAGCGTCAAAGTCAATCAAGTTAGATACCCACAATTATCATTTCAATGATGATCCCTATCAAGAATTTACTCGCATATAGATTTATAACGAAAAATCAAGAACTTTTCACAAATATTGACCAAACTTTAATCACTTCACTCCCTCACATTCTCTCCTGTTTAAAGATGGTATATATTTCACTCAATCAACACAAACATAGCCATTCTACCATAGGCTTGCAAACATTCTAGAAATCAATCAACATGCATAAGAATTCACACCTTTAGAGGACTTGAGGGTTATAACGGGGCTTAGGTTTTAGGGTGGATGTTTTTGGAAGGTAAGCAGAAAAACTTGGAGTTTAAAAGATCACCTATTTCCCAAATCGGATTATTCAAACATTTTCCCCTTTTATTTCAAGCATTGTTATACTAGAGAACTTATTTATCAATCATTTGGTGTTTTCTCTTTTTGTTTTTTTTTTGTGTACACCATTTTGTTCATTCATTTTTTTTCTTTTTGTAGTTCTCTAGTACCCCACCCCAAACTTAATTTGTTGCTTATTCCAGAAACAACCCCAAACTTAATGATGAGCATTATGCTCTAATCATAAGTACAGTGATCTAACTCCAAGAAAATCATCTTTTTTTTGTTTTCTTTTCATAATTTCAAACTTGGGTTGTCAAATAAAGAACATTTTTCTTTCGGCTCAATTGGGGTTTAACGAAGAGTATAACTTTCATGATTGTTCTTGTGAAAAACTTGATAATAACTTTCATGATCTAGAGTGTATCTCCCATCTTGATGAGTATTTGAAATGTTGATCCAAAAAGGCTCATTAGTTCTAACAAGCCTAACCAATTCTTGCATAGCAAGAATTGCAACTTGAGATATCATTTTGTTTTCTTCATCATAATTTTGTGATGATCTATTCACTAACATAGTTTCCCTCAAAGTTAGATTACTAAGACCATGAACATGAGTTGATCTTCCATAAATCATTGGTGGATTTTCCAGATCATTGTTACTTGAAAATGCATCTAGAGAATTAAAAGTATGCTCAAACATAGGTTGAGATATTTTTCTCTCCATGAAACTCGTAAGAAGCTTGGACTTTTTTTCACACTGAAAGTGAAAATCAATTTACAAATATAAAAATGTGATTATGCATAGGTAAACAATTGAATAAACTAAAGCAACTGAAACCACATTTATTCAAACCAAACAACTATTTTAATATTTGGATAAGATGAATCTAATTTTTGAATCAAATGACTTATTATCTCAAATTGCACACGAGATACTTGTATGCATGCTTAACGTTAATGTTAACGTAAAGGTTTTAAGTAAAATCTAATTCAAAGGTTGAGTTGCCCATGTCAAAATCGACTCAAACCAAATTACAAACATCTTAGTTAATATTAATCAAAAGCAAAATCTATGTTATTGATATAAAATAATTAATTAAAAGAGAATCATATAAATGAGTTCACCACCTCTTCCTTAATCTGAGCATTTTCTCGTTGCATCTTGTGCATGTATTGTTCATGGTCTTCCCTTGGAAATGAGGGACCCCCACAAGGTGCACACGCTGTGACCTTCAATGCCTCTTTCATTAGGAGGTTTTCATTACGAATCCTTTCATTTTCGATTCTAAGGTTATTGTTATTTTGTCTCTCGTATTGATTCTATAGGTAAAAAATACAAATAATTATTAGCACTAAGCATGTGAAATAAATTTGTTGCATAAAGAATGTATGGAAACTTCAAATATAGTCATAAATGAATCTTGATAGTAATTTTGTAGATACAAATATAAAATATATTTGAAAATAAAATTAATATGAAATTCATTTAACGATAAAACTATGGTAAAAGACACATTCAAAAAAAAATTATAATTATTTTATAATAGTGTTATTGTATGAAATATTCAAAGATCTAAGTGTGTGTTACACAAATAATTAATATTTGATGTATAAGGTAAAATACTACTATAGTGAAAAGGAATCATCACCTTCAACAAAGTTCGCTTATTCTGGAACCAGAACTTTATTTGTTTTGGATGATTGTATTCCTTCGTGAAACTTTATAAAAAAAAAAAACAAACAGTTTCCAATTTGTTGAGAGATGAATTTAATGACATGCCAATGTAAATAAATAAATAATTAAAATAAACTAGACAACAAATAAATTGGATATAGTCTTTTAGTAAGTAGCCAAGAGCTAACATATCTTGCTTGATGACATTCATTTATATATGATTGCATGCAGTCACGCGTTTCTGATTGTTTGATCTAGATTAAACAATTAAAAATTTAAAGACTGGAACTTTAATTTTTGTAAAATTAAAATATAATTTTATCATAGACCGTTCGATCGAGATCAGACGTTCAAAAATGTGTGATTGCACGCAGTCACTGACTGCACAAGTGATGGAATTGTTGTTTGAGATGGTAGCTAGAATCCTTCATAAATTCCGTCTATTTTTTTTAATCTCAATATTTATGTAAGTTTCCTAAATTCCTCTCAAATTTTGTCGTTTATTAGCTTTTTTTTAGGAGTAACAGAATCTGAGTCCAAGAGCTAACATAACCACTAAAAATAAAATTTACAATAAAATAGAGAATCAAATTGTTCAAGATCTTATAATCAACCGTACAAAATTAATTCTACAAAAAGTAAATTAAATGTAATTACGAAATGATAAATTAATGTCATCAAAGGAATCAAGCCAAACAAAGAAAAATTAAATACTAACATTTAGTCATCGTGTATTTTTATTTTTTTGGCTTAGGTCCCGCTGGATACCAAAAAAAATTACGACAAATTACTCATAATCAACGGAAAAAAATTTCAAAAAAAAAAATCATATAAAAATTATGCATCGAACATAATTAAAACCTAAAATGGCTTTACAAATTTTCGAGTTCCTACCACAATTCTCAAATGAGCGTATATGTCGTGCTAAGTATCAATTCGAGCGACGAGACGAACTTGATTAACATATAACTAATATTTTCATATCTTTAACTCAAGAGTGAAGTCAATTCTCCTTGAAAAGCAAAAAATTGAAATGACACAAAATAGTAAAATTGAAAATAAACTATCGTTAATATATGAAATGAATTAGCTTCCTCTTCAAGTCCGGCTGTTTGAGCCGACGTTAGACGATTGTAAGAAGATCTTCTTTCGTCGTTATTAATGTAATAATCACGGGACCCGCGAACGCGTCTGCTTGATTGATCCATTTCTCAATTATGATAATCGCCCACAAAATATTACAGAAATACGGTAATTAATTTATGCAAGAGGTACGCTAATTTTAGGGTTTTTATAGACACCAGTCAGTGGTTTATGACATTTTTAGAATAGTCACAAAAAAGGAAAACAAATAAAAAATGGTATTAGTGATTTTCTCATAAATTTTCTTTTTTTATTCTAATAAGTGATTTTCACATACTTTTATGTTTAGTTTGAATTTTCTTTTTCATGATTTTTTCGTCTGGTGTTCCTCTTGTTGTAGCCTGAAGTTGTTTGTTTTGATTTCTCGTCTTGGTATGATGTTTTGATGTTCCGTCTTGACACGATGTTTGTTTTATTCAGATTTGCATATTATGCTACATTTCAAATTCAATGCAGATTAGTTTAATGATTTTAGCGTCTTCAACGTTGAATATATGGAGACATGACTATTGTGAACATTTTTATGTTTGTTTAATGATTTTACAAATTTGAATGAATGTTGTGGTTTTTAGTCAAATAAAGACATAAAATAAAGAATGGTAAAACAAAAAAAAAAAGCAATAATTTCATGACTTGCCAAATATTAATTTTTCCCTTAGATTCTAGAAAAGCAATAAATAGAAAAATTGTTTTAATCATTTTATATATATGAAATATCATTTCTAAACAAGTAAAATTTAACTACTTCTATAATAAAGCGTGACTTTATAATTGTTAATAAAATTTCTATTATAAGTTTTGATAAACATGAACATATTTTATCTTTTTTTTATAGACAAATGTGAACCTCACAATCACTTATGGGTAAATTATGGATCCTGTATAAATGCAAGAAGGTGAGATTGTGACTCTCTTATCAATCAATTATGTTATAATTTTTGTCAATGCACCGATCTAGAATATGAAATGGTTTAACTAGTCTCTTAGAGTTATTGATCTTCTCACTCACAAATTGTTGTATATGTTTTAATTTTACAGGAAGGTTACTCTCCCATCCAAATCAGCTCGTGGTAATGTTAAGAAGAAAAGCACTGATGGATTTTTTTGTATATGTTCAAGTCTTCATTCAAGTCTTCATTCAACAAGGTTGACAAACTCAAAAGTGAATTCAAAAGAGGCAAGTCTTGCTTTCTATTGAACTATGGTTTTTGTTAATAAAGGCCGTTCAATTGATGGAACTGATCAACCCTAGTGATCTCTACATAGATTTTGTTGTATATTCTGTCATTAATACAGCGTAAATGTTGTCGATTTAGATCGTCATAGATTTGATCATTTAGTGGCACTGTTATTTCCTTAATGTTAATTTTCGATACTTGACCAAAATGTGATGTTTGTGTCATCATTATAAATTTGGGTTGTCAATTCCGATAATTATGTTTTATTAATTGATTGTTGTAAATTTTGTATGTTTCTAGAGATCTCTTGTAACTTTTTCTGAATTTGTAATTAATTATTGTTGTTTTAGAAAATGATGCATTCTGTAGTGAAGGGTCAAAGGAGGCCAACATTTGCTCTTGCTAAGGAAAATGATTCGGAAGAGATCGAGGAAGTCTCAGATTCGACGCTCTAAGGAATAACGAAAGGCAATGGTTGAATCCTTCATTAAGAAGTAGGTAATTCCCTACTACTTTCTCTTCTTCGTTAAGACCATGGTTTAGATAATTTATTATGTCAAATTAGTCTGTAAATGTATCAAAATTATATCCACAAATGGTTCTGCTATATATTAGTCATTTTGGTCTTTAAATTTGTTTATAGGTAGTCAATTTAATCTTCAAATGTATTTGTCATTGATCAATTTAGTCCATAAAATTATTTCTAGACCAAGATGGTGATTTGCTCACATACATATAGTAATCTATCTCTTGAAAAAAGCAATAACGACTAATGTGCTATTTTTAGCCTATGTTTGATCTAGGAGCTAGGGTTCCGTTTTCTTCATCGATAGTGCAACCAACCAAATCATTCGCACTAGATCTTCTAATTCAGAAGTTGATAATTGATTTGAATTTTGAATATTTTAATTGAATTTGCATTTATCAACGTTTTTGTTTGTGATAAGAAATGGTATAGTGAAAATCTTAAGAAAATGAAATAAAAAACTGCTTTGAAATCTTATGAATAATCAGGCAAACATGAAATTAACATAATTTGCTATTACAAACAAGTTGATGTTGGTGAATATGGGTCATAACTGATGTTTCATTTTATTTATCTCGACCTAACACACCACCTTTTTCTCGCCCCTGGAAACATTCTTCTGGATGTATAATTCGTGAAATATCTAACAAGTCTTGTTTGATTAGTAGTTACATGCATATTTGTGTGAAACATAGTAACCGAAAATGCATCAAAATTAATCTCTAAAACTATTCATATTTCTTTTCATACATACATATAGTTTAACTTTAGATGTATACTTGATACTCAACATAAGATATTATCACATGCTCTATGTTAGGTTACTTAGGTTAAACATGTGTAAGTAGAAGATATGCTCCATACACACCACATGTTTAGAGATTTTGTTTGTAACTATACTTTATATGGATTTAAATCTGGATTAAGGATCTTCAAAGATTGTGTGACATTTTTCAGTTTTTATGTTGAAACTATATTTGTCGAATAATCTATACTTGGTTAATCACACTTCACACTTTGTCTTCTTAGTTACACTTCCAAATATTCTTATATTCATTTATTCGCTGCCTTTACAATTTTCTTTTCTTCTAAAGAGCCTAGTTGTGAAACTCACACATAAGTGTTGAGTTGAACTTGCGCTCCATTATATATCAAATGTCTTTGTTACTAGTTATTATCTGAACTGTACTTACACAACTTTGATTCTTCAATTTTATATTTAGCTAAACTAATTAATATTACATGCGATCCAAACAATTGAAGTGAGAAGGAGTGTGTTGAAACTTGCTCATAGAATGATTAAGATTTTCTGTGAATGTTTAAAAATGGCTAATCAATTAGAATTCCAACATTTGAAACACCATTAAATAGTAACAAAAAATAAATTTCTAACACAAGTATCAATTTTATTCATAAAATTTAAAGAAAAACATAACAAAAGTCAAGCAAACTTATCACCATACAAAGAAAAACCAAACAATAAAATTTGTCCAACAGAAATATTAATTAAGATACTTGTCTTAAATAAGAAATGAGAGCTACTCCATATTGGTAATTAGAGTTAATGGGAGCACCCCTTACTTTTAGAACACTAGTGGACAAAAGGGTGTTGATAGTAGCAACAACTTCCATGTTTTGCTGCTGATCAATTCCATTTGGGCTATATGTCAAAATTTGGGAGACCAAAGTTAACAATGTCGCAGCTCCTACTCTAACAACTTCCATGTTTTTTTTACTATTTAATGGTGATTTAAATGTTGGAATTCTAATTGACCGGCCTTTGTTAAACATTCACAGAAAATCTTAACCATTCTATGAGCAAGCTTTATCACACTTCTCCTTCCTTCAATTGTTTGGATTACTGCATATAATATTAATTAGTTTAGTTAAATATAGAATTGAAAAAATAAATTTGATTAAGCACAGTTCATATAGTTACCGGCGACATAAACATCTGATATACTGGAGCACGAGTTCAACTCAAAACTTGTGTGTGAGTTTCACAACTAGGATCTTTAGAAAGAAAAAAAATTAAAAAGGTGGCGAATACATGAATATAGGAATATTTCAAAGACTAATCAAGAAGACAAAGTGTAATTAACCTCCTATAGATTCTTCAGCAGGTACAATTTCAGCATAAAAACTAAAAGATTTGTCACAAATTCTTTAAAGCTCCTTAATCCAGCTTTCAACTCCATATAAAGTATAGTTACCAACAAAACCTCTAAATATGTGGTGTGTATGGAGCATATCTTCCATTTCCACATGCTCAATCCAAGTAACCTAACATAAAACATGAAATCATATCATTTGTTGAGTATCAAGTATACATCTAAAGGTTAAAATATATGTAGATATGTAAAGAAATATGAATATTTTTAGATATTAACTTTTGATGCATTGTCGATTACTATATTTCACAAATATGCATGTCACAACTAACCAGACAAGACTTGTTAGGCATTTCACGAATTATACATCCAGAAGGATGTTTCCAAGAGCGAGAAAGAGGTTGTGTGTTAGGTCGAGAAGAATCAAATGACACATCAGTTATCACCCATACACCGACATCAACTTGTTTGCAATAGCGAATAATGTTAAATTCGCTAGGCCGCACTTGAAGTGATAAAATATGCATTTCTTCATTCATCTGCCACAAAACAAACATTTAAAAATTGAAAAACAATTATGATTAAAAAGCTTAGCATAAATCAAAATTTCAGAAAATATTATGATACCAACAACAAAGCTCCATCTCGATTTCCTGGTGAGCCAGTTTCAATCACTTTGGTAGTTTCCACTTTAGTAACAATTGTTAAGAATAAGTTTGTCCATTTTCCCTATAAAAATTAATCATATATCATTCGTTTATAGGTAGATGTATTTCTTTACTAAAATTAATTAAAGATTCAATACTAAAATAAATAAATTAGAGAGGCACATTTAGAGGAAAAAATGTAAAATCATTCTCTATTTTTGTCACTACATATATAAAGCAACAGCGAAATTTGAGAATGGTTTTATTTCTTCCATAACAAAATTATTTTCACTAATACGAATTTATAATTGCATGCTTACCGAGTCGAGAAACATTTCTACCAATTTCATCCCGTCAAACTCAACTATTCCTGAATACTTTGAAGATTCTTCAGAAATAGTATCACCTCTAATGTGATTGTTCTTGGGAAAAAATTGATAATAACTTTCATGATCAAGGGTGTATCTCCCATCTTGATGAGTATTTGACATGTTTTTTTTTTATAAGCAATGTTAGTTGTTAGTATTACAATATTATGTTCGTTTTCTCTTTGCTAGGATTCGAACCTTGGACCTCCAGCTCCTTAACTCTTAGCTCAACTAGTTGAGCTACCCATCCCACCCGAGTATTTGACATGTTGATTGATGACACACAAAAATATATGATGTTTTTAGGTAGTTCTTAGGTTAGTTTTTACTACTTTTTGGTCAACTTGAGGACCAAATCTAAGCAAAAAGCCTAAAATTACGAAGCTACACACCAAAGAGCAAAGAATTTGAATATTGCATAAAAAAGGGCAAAAATGGAAGGAAGTGAAGAATCCCATCGTACCACGATGAGACCCATCGCACAACGATGAAGACAGCTGTGATCAGCGTGACTTGCAAACAAAGAAATGATCCCATTGCACGACGATGGATATCATCGTGGCACGATGGGCTGCGATGGTACACGATGAATAATTTGTTTAGCCTAAAAAAACTATAAATAGAGCTCTCCACCACACTTATTATTCATTCAACAATTCTGGAGCTTAGGTGTCTCTAAGTAGAAAAGGACGAGAAGAATAGAGAGGGTCTAGTACTCTCTACGGGAGAAAACCTTCCCAACCCTAGGGAAAGGTAACTTCCTCTGAAAGATACTGAGGTTATGGTTGTGTATATTACTCTTTTGTTTTAATATGCTTATTTGTAGCTAAAGTAACTTTAGGTTAAGCTGAGTAGACAATCTCCTTATGAATGCTTGAAACATGTGATGCGGTATTTCTCAAGTTTACACTACAACAAATTTGTCATATACCCACGGACATATTTAGTGACGGTCGGGTATTGTACAGGTGATCCGTGGGTATAGCCCTCGTACAACTTAAATAAAAAATTCCCACAAAAATAAAAATAAAATGTTATATAGGGAAAAAAGGAACACCACTGCCAGAATTTTGATTTGTCTTAAAAAAATCCCTAAAATCCCATATTGCTACTTCTCACTGAGCCACCATTGTTGTTTCTGCAAAAACCCTACGTCCCTAATCTCAACCTTTTCAAAATCCCTAAAATCGCTGCTTCTCGCGAGCCCTCTTTCGGTGAACATCCTCAACTTCTTCTTCCGCACGTCCTTTGCATTGACTTCCTTTCACGACACTAATCGCAAGCACAAGCATCCCTTGTTTTGGTTTTCGAGGCTTCTACACTCTACAAGTCCACGAAAAAATTCAATTCCGGTTGTGGTTTGGTCAGCCTTCTATGAGGGTGTTCCTGGAGCCATCAACCGCCACGTGAATTTTTTGTTCTTATGCTGCTTTTTCTTCACTATTTTGCATATTATTAGACCAGTTTTTTCACCAAAATGCCACACTTTTAAACCTTAAATACCAAACTGCTAAACTTTAAAAAAAAATTTACAAAGTGCCTGACTAAGTGCCTGACTTTCCTATATTAATTCCGCCACCCCCTGTGGCGGTATTGTACACCCACTGCATTTTTTTTCATTTTTTTCCTAGCCATAGAATATGGCGGTATTGTACACCATAAAAAAAATTTCCCTGGCAAAGCATGTGGCAGTAATGTATAGGTTTTTATTTTTTTGTTTTTTTTAACACTAACCCTTCACTAACCCTAACCCTAAAACCCCAAACCCAATTTTTTTTAAAAGATTTTAAATAAACTATCTTCAAATTAATTAATTTATAAAATGATGAATGCTGGAATTAATTAGTAGTAGAACACTTAACATTTTGAAGTAGCTAGGAAATAATATAAACAATTAAATTAGTAGTAATTGTTGACTAATCCTGTTTAGTATCTGTTGTGGTTTGTGATCACGTGGGTTGAAGATGACACATGTCTGTAATGGCATGCTGCACTACAGCTTGAGCGCAACCGTATGCGTTTGTGTTTTGCCTCAATATTAATTAGGGATTTGGATCCTCTCCAATTTTTTCTCTCCAATTCCCTCTCCAATTATTTTTATGTGTCTTCCTCTCTCATGTGAAGAGAAAGAAATTAATAATAAAAAATAAACAAGTAATGATGAGAGAGAAGAAATGATGAGAGAGAAATGTTTTTGGCAACATAGAATGTTTTTGGCAACATACATGAGAATGTTAAGTTGGCTAGAAGTAAAGTAGATTCCATACAAGCCCTACTAGATACCAATGGTCCTTCTGATTTGATTCTTGAACAAGAAAAGTTAGCTCAAGTCGATCTTGAAAATGCTCTTCATATGGAAGAATTGTTCTGGCATGAAAAATCCAAGGTTAAGTGGCATTGTGATGGCGATAGAAACACTGCATATTTCCACAAAATCGCCAAAATTAGGAGAGCTACCAACCAGATTACCTCCCTTAGGAATGGTGAAATTTCTCTAAATAGCCCTGATGAGGTCAATGCTCATATTGTTAATCACTTCACAACTCTTTTCAATGCTCAAACTGTTAACAATGATAACGGTCTAGTGGATGAGGTTATTCCTAACCTTATCACATATAGAGTAAATTGCATGCTCACAAGGTTGCCTACCGATGATGAAATCAAATTTGCAGTTTTCTCTCTAAATAAAGATAGTGCACCAGGTCCTGATGGATTTGGGGCAATCTTTTTTCAAACATTTTGGGGCATAATCAAACTAGATGTAATCAAGGCAATTTTACAGTTTTTTACATCTGGTTGGATTATGCCTAATTTTAATTCAAACACTCTTGTTTTAATTCCTAAGACAGGGAATGCTGATAATGTGAATGATTATAGACCTATAGCTATTGCTAACTTTAAGTTTAAGTTGATTTCTAAGATAATTGCAGACAGGTTAGCTTCAGTTATGCCAGCTATTACGTCCATTCAGCAAAGAGGCTTTATAAAAGGGAGAAGTATCAAGGATTGCATATGTCTCACCTCAGAAGCTATTAATGTTTTGCAAAAGAGAAGTTTTGGAGGCAATCTTGCAATCAAAGTAGACATAGCCAAAGCCTTTGACACCATTCACTGGTCCTTTTTGCTAAGGGTCTTGAGAGCTTTTGGTTTCAATCAGAAGTTTTGCCATTGGATCCATTCTTTTCTTAAGTCAGCAAAGATGTCCGTCTCTATTAATGGCAAGCAACATGGTTTTTTTCATTGTTCCAGAGGAGTGCGTCAAGGTGTTCCTCTCTCACCTCTTCTCTTCTGCCTTGCAGAAGAAGTTATCAGTAGAAGCATCACAAAACTAGTTAGAGATGGCAAGTTATCTCTCATAAAAGGTTCTAGACATATGGATGTTCCATCCCATATTCTTTATGCAGATGATATTATGTTGTTTTGCAAAGCCACAACATCAAACATTTTTGAATTGTCTAATTTGTTTGTTAAATATGCCGAGACCTCGGGACAATTTGTCAACCCAACAAAGTCTTTCATATATATGCAGGAGTCATCTCTTCACAAAGGTTACATCATATTGCAACTCAGTTAGGCTTCAACATTGACTCTTTGCCTTTTGTTTATCTTGGAACTCCTATCTTTAAAGGCAAGCCAAAGAAATCCCATCTTCAGCCTATAGTAGACATAATCAAATCGAAGCTCTCAGCTTGGAAGGCCTCTTATCTCTCTATGGCAGGAAGAATGCAGCTTATTAAAAGTGTTATTCAAGGTATGGTGTTGCATACTATTTCAGTTTACTCTTGGCCCTCAAGTCTCCTTAAAGATTTAGAAAAGTGGATAAGGAATTTTTTATGGAGTGGTGATGTCAATCAAAGGAAATTAGTAACTGTGGCTTGGCATAAGGTTTGTACTCCATTTATTGAAGGGGGACTTGGAATTAGATCTTTGTCTAAAGTTAATGAGGCTGCTAGTTTGAAATTATGTTGGGAACTCCTGAATTCTGACATGCAATGGGCAAAGTTCTTAAGATTTAGGGTCCTTAATGGTACAAAGCCTATTTCTTACCATATTTTCTCATCAGGTTGGAGTAGTGTTAAGCACAAATTACCTAAAATTTATTCCAACTCATCCTGGCAACTTGGCAATGGTGAATTGATAAATTTTTGGTCTGACCCCTGGTGTGGAGAGCCTTTAATGATTTCTCTTAATATTCCTCAGCACCTGCACACATTTCTTAAAGCTAAAGTTAAACATTTCATTGATAATCATGCTTGGAACATCCCTGCTTGTTTGTTATTAGCTTACCCATATCTGCATTCTTTAACTGCTAATATCAACATTCCTTTGAGAGATAATGTTGATAGACTGTGTTGGAAGCACTCTCATGATGGGGATCTAACTATGAAGGATTCTTACTCTTTTCATTGCACTCCTGGGCAACAGTTTAACTGGTCTAAGATAGTTTGGAGTATTGACATACCTCCTTCTAAATCCATGGTTGTATGGAGAAGCTTGCAGAACAAGTTACCTACTGATGAGTGTCTTGCTCTATGAGGTTGTCATATGCCCTCGATGTGCAGCCTTTGTGAAAGCGATCTGGAATCCAATCAACATCTTTTTTTGACTTGTAGGTACTCACAAAACATTTGGAATTAGCTGAGCTCTTGTCTCAATTTCAATTGTCAATTCAATGATTTAAAGGAAGCCTTTGTCTTATGTAATTCGTCTTGGTCTCCTCTTTGTAATCTGATTGTGGCTGCTGCTATTGTTAATTGTGTGAACTTCATATGGTTTGCGAGGAATCAATCCAGGTTCAATGACAAGAAAATTCATTGGAGATCATTAATCAACCATATCATTGTTGCAGTGTCTTTGTCAGGTAATAACTCTTGCTTGAAGGCTAAATCCAATATTTCTGAGTTTGTCCTTCTTCGTAAGTTCAAGGTGAAAATGAACTATGGAAATGCTCCTAAAATTAAAGAAGTTCTTTGGCAGCCTCCCATTTTGAACTGGATTAAGTGTAATTGTGACGGTGCCTCTATGGGTAATCCAGGGAGTTCTGCCTGTGGTGGTTTATTCAGAGATGCTAATTCATCTTTTTTAGGTGCCTTTTCTTATAATATTGGAATAAGCACTTCTTTGAATGCTGAATTGATAGGGGCAATGATTGCCATTGAAACTGCGACAAGCAAAGGATGGAGCAATTTTTGGTTAGAATCAGATTCTATGTTAGTTGTGCTTGCCTTCTCTTCTGCTAAAATTGTTCCTTGGGCTCTAAGGAACCGTTGGGACAATTGTATAACTCTGCTCTCCAATATGGATTTTTATGTTTCACATATCTATAGGGAGGGAAATCACTGTGCTGATAAATTGGCAAATTTAGGTTTATCTTTACAGGGTTTCAAGTGGTGGAATCATATTCCCCAAGGGTTGCAGGGTGATTTTGTTAGAAACCGTCTTGGTATGCCGTATTATAGGTTTTCTTAATGTTTTAGTTCTCTTGAGGGTCAGGTTCTTTGTCCCCCCTCTTCTTTTGTTTTTTCTAGTGTTTATCAATATATTTTGAGGGCTTGCTTCTTGCAAGTCTCTTTTGTTTAAACAAAAAAAAAAAGATGAGAGAGAAAGACACATAAAAATAATTGGAGAGAGAATTGGAGAGAAAAAATTGGAGAGGATCCAAATCCATTAATTAGTAGTAGTGCATGCCTAAAGTCAAGTCAAAATATTTCCATTTATTTATTATAATAACATGCTGTTATATATGTCTTTCCTTTGTTGCTGGGTTATTTGTGAAATGAGAATTAACTATTATGTTGTTATTATATTATAATTTCTATGTGACAAGATGTATAAGCAAAAAAAAATTTCTAAACCTATACATTACCGCCACACCTTGTGGCTGAGAAAAAAAAAATTAAAAAAAGATAAATTTGAACACAATACCGCCACATGCTTTGGCAGGGAAAAACAATTTTTTTTTTCTAGGGTGTACAATACGGCCATATCCTATGGCTAGGGAAAAAAATTGAAAAAAAAATCAAAAAAAAATGCAGTTGGTGTACAATGCCGCCACATGGAGTGGTGGAAGTAATATAAAAAAGTCAAAAGTGTGGCACTTTAGAATATTTTTTTTTTCAAAGTGTGGCAGTATGATGTTTTAGGTTTGAAAGTGTGGCATTTTGGTGATAAAGCCTAGGGGTGTCAAAATGGATGAATTGGATGGATTTGGATTGGATTGCTAATGGATGGATCAAAGTAATCCATTAACATTCAATGAAGAAAAAAAAGCAATAATTTCATGACTTGCCAAATATTAATTTTTCCCTTAGATTCTAGAATAGCAATAAATAGAAAAATTGTTTTAATCATTTTATATATAAGAAATATCATTTCTAAACAAGTAAAATTTAACTACTTCTATAATAAAGTGTGACTTTATAATTGTTAATAGAATTTCTATTATAAGTTTTGATAAGCATGAACATATTTTATCTCTTTTTTTATATATAAAATTACAAAGTCATTGAAAACTCACACATACAAAGTGGAGAGATCGCAGTTTGAATCCCGGTCCTGACGTCCAACACTAGCAATTTCAACATTTCTGTCAGTTGAGTTAGGATTGTGGATGAACATATTTTATCTCTAACGACACTTTAAATTTTAAAGCGTCAATTTGTCTATAGATGAAGTGACAAACACCAATTAAAAATTTATACACATAAAGTAGAAGATTCTAGGTTCAAATCTGGTTACCATGAAAAAAAAAAATTAGTCCGATGATTTTGTCAATGTCAATTATGTTGGGTGTTACATACACATATTGACATATTATAGTATTTTTTTTATTCGATGTGTCAATGTGATTATAGGGCGTTCACTACAAGAATTCATGAAATTACCCATGAAAATATTCCTAGGTAAGCTAACCAAATTCCTAGGAAATGCACATTTCCGAGGAAAATATTCGTTGGTATTTTCAATTCTATTGAGAGGAATTTTCCGAGGAACTAGTGAGGAAACGTGTGTCAGAGTTTTTCATAGGACTTTTTCCTAGGAATAATTCCTAGGTAACCTTCTCCACAGTCTGCCAAGCGCAGGTCAGAGCAGAGTGATGTGACAGATAGTTTCCTAGGAATTTTTTCTAGGTAACAATCATTATTAAATAAAAAATATTTATACCGTAAATAAAAAATAAAATTAGCAGCAATTATTATTTTTAAAAAACCGCCTCAAAATTTTGGCTCCAAATTTGAAAATTTTGCAAAAAAATCGAAAATCAAAATTTTGCGCCAGAAAAATTAAAATTTGTAAACATAGTTTCCTAGGAATTTTTCCTCGGTAATGTCAAATAAAAAATAAAAAAAATCGAAATTTTTGGCTCCAAAATTTCAAAATTTTGGCTTGGGATTTGAAAATCAAAATTTTGGCCAGAAAAATTGAAAGTTGCAAAAATCGTTTTCTAGGAATTTTTCCTCGGTAATGTAAAATAAAAAATAAAATAAAAATCGAAAATTTTGGCAAAAAATCTGAAAATCTACATTTTGCGCCAGAAAATGGAAATTTAGAAAAATTTGGCTTCAAATTTGATAATTCTGCCAAAAAAAATTTTGAGCCAAAAAAGTTTGAAATTCAAATTCTAAAATTATGAAATTTCTATTTAAATTCTAAAATTTGAAACTAGCACAAAAATAATTGAATTTCTACCCTAAAATTTATATTTTTTAAAAATGAGTTAACAAAAATTTGAAAGAAAGATGTAATAGAATATATGTAGTTTTAAAGAAATATTGCATATAAAGAAAGGATTAAAAAGATAATAAGATAATAAAGTATATGGAAAGGATGAAAAGTAAATGTGTTGAAGAAGATGAATGATTGTTGAAAGAATAAAGAGAAGAAAGTGAAGTAAAATATGAAGAAGATGTTGAGTGAATTGAATGTGTAGATTGGTAGTAGAAATTTTGTAGTAGAGATTGAATGTGTTGAAGAAAGTGTTTAAAGAAAAAGGGTTAGATATAAAGATAGGATTAAAAAGATATTAAGATAATTAATAAAGTATATGAAAATTGGATGAAGAGTAAATGTGTTGAAGAAGATGAATGATTGTTGAAAGAATAAAGAGAAGAAAGTAAAGTAAAATATGAAGAAGATGGTGGAGGAATTGAAATGAAAAGTATTAATGTTGAAAGAATGAAAAATTAAGTAGTAGAGAGTGTATTATATATAGATAAAATTTTGAAAAAGCAATAAGTTTCAGAGGAAATTTCCTTGGAATTTATCCTAGGTAATGTTTCTAAACAAAGGTGTGACCGCAAGCTGTCACATGTGATTTATTTAAATTTAAATTTTCATTTTCCCACTCAAAATTTCAAATGTTATTAAGATATTCAAAATTAATTTATATTTAAGTAAAAATTTAAAATAAAAGTTAAAAATATGGATATTATGTATTTTAATTATAATTAAAAATATCCAAATTTAATTATAAAATATTTGTTCTATATTTCCACTTGCTGGGTCAAACCACTCACAATAAAATACCACAATGTTGTTATCTTGTTCGACATATCGGTAACTCAATTAAAAAATTCATTTAATTACACCATAGAAGTTATCTTCACCTCCCTAACTCCTTTGACATAAACACCACTATTAATTGTTTTTTTGCCGATGGTCCATGATTGAGTATGAAATTTATATCCGTTAACTTATGATGCACGGGTACTCCAATCGAGGAAGCGTACCAATACCGAGTACGTATCAGGTACCGGTACACGTACCGTACATGCACCTGGGCAACGTAGTCTCCGAGGACCATCAATTAATCCTATCAAATGAAATATTTGTGCAGTTGGTCGGCATATTTTTCACTTGATCCTTAAACCATTCGGGAAAATTGGTAAATATGTCACCAATGGTCCAACTTTAGTGCAATTGATCATCATATGAACTCTGGCTGACTGCATCTCTGCATCGTTTATCCAATATTCTCTCTGTAGTTCCTATGGTTGACTGCATTATATGCTAGCTAACATTAATTTTAGTAACTAATTTTTTTTTTGCACATAATATTTTTTCCTTTTAAACTATAATGTAATAACATTTTTATTATAAACTACTTCCCCCGTCCCAAAATATAAGCAAAAGTTGATCAACAAAATTGAATGTATTTGGTCCAAATCTTTAACCAAATACATCAAATTTCTTTAACTCATTCTTACTTATATTTTTTGATAGAAGGACTACCTCTCGAACAATTAAATATTTTTTACTAAAAACTGCACCTTTTTTTTTACCAACTAACATTATTTTTCTTAACTATTATTTTTTTACTAACTACATATCTTTTAGAAAAAATTATAATATAATAACAAATTTACTAGCTGTCAAAAAATAACAATTTTACTAACTATATTTTTTTATTAAAATCATTTTTATTAAGTACACTTATTTTATCACCTAACATTTTTATTACTAATGACAAATTTATTGTGATAAAAAACTAACCTCGAACAATATTAGTGCACTGAAAAAAGCTCCGAAAAAACAACAGCGCAGCAGCAACAACAACAAACACGTGACCAACTATTAACTACAATGAATAATACAATATTTTATATTACTCCATCCGTTTCAAATTACTTGTCGTTTTAGAAAAGAAAAAAAAATTAAGAAATTGTATTTTTGCACCTTATTTTCCTACTATACATTTATTTTAATTTACCAATAAATTAAATTTTTTTTTACGTACTTTCTCTTTCCAATAAATTTAATATATACGAAGAAGTTAAATAAAAAAAATCAAAACAAAAACAAGATTATACGGGTAAAAGGAAGCAAGATTTTGAGTTTATTCATATTGTGATGAAGTTGTAGTTATGTGTAACAAGATTTTCAATAAACATGCAAGGAAAAAAAAAAAGCAAAAAAAAAGCAATAAAAAAATTATACGAAGAAGTTTAGTAAAAAAAAATACAATAAAAAGATTATATAAAATTTAGTCAATAAAAAAATTAGAAATGAGGGTATAATAGATAAAATATAACTTTAAATTATCAAAACTGTTGGGAACAAAATCCTTATTTGATGTTTTAAAGATAACAAACATATAAATTAAATTATAATCTTGATTATCTTGTTATTTCCTAATGTGTTTTGTGAGAAATGTTTCAACGATAACGTTATGGTCTGACAACGGTAACGCACATGATGAACACATACACAAGTAAAACATGGAAAGACATACATAGCAAACAAGAATAAATTGAAGCAACTTATAGTCTTGGCTTAAATGATGAAAACGCTTCACTTGGATATATTCCTTTTGCATTACTAAATGTGGTAGTATTTTAAGGAAACATAAGTGTTGGATTCATACCATATATGACATAAAGGATTTCATGGGCCTAGCAATTTTTGGACTATGTAATCAAGGCCTTTTAATGCAAACAAAAGGAATGTCACCTAAGAAGAAAGAATCTCCCACGTAGAAGTTTTTGAAAAAATGGAAGAAGATATTTTTTCATCACATGGGAATTGATTTTTGTGGACAAGAAGCAAACACATCCTTCTATCTTTGCAAAGTACATTAGTCACCAAACAACAAAAGACATACTACATAGTTTGGTCCCCTCATGAGAGACAAAGGCTCCTCCAACATTCTCCACTTGCTGATGCATTGTCATCACAAATTCAAAATTGATCCTCTCATATGAACAAGATAGAAGCCACGTAAAAGCATCAAAAGCCATGCAAAGCATTGCAGTAGTTTTTCAACAGACGGTAATGCACAAGTGAACTGACGATAACGCACTATTCACAGTACATGGCAACAAAGATCACAACGTATCTTTGACAGATTTTGAAATTCAAAATCTCTCTCATACGCTCCTCTTCAGCAATTGAAAAGTCTATAAATACCAAGAAGCTTCATGAAGAAAAACTCAAGAGTTTACACAAAGAATTAATCATATACATTGTTGAAGCAAAAATCAACAAAGTTCCAAACTCTTCAAAAAGCAAGCTAATCACAAAAGTTCTCATACTTATATTGCTTACACGCTTGTTAACTTTTATCAATCTCTTATATGAGTTGTGAAATTCTGGCACCTACTGGGGACAGATGTTACGACAGAAGCTATAGCAATTGTCGTACGTAGTCAGTTGTAATGCTAAGACAAATGCTCTAGCGTATGTCCACAGTAGAATATAATCAACAAGTAAAAGCAACAGACAATGAAGTAAACAACACAGAGAATTGTTAACCCAGTTCGGCGTACACAACGACCTACTCTGGGGGCTACCAAGCCAGGAAGGAATCCACTATAATAGATCTAGTTCTAAGCCCACAGCAAACATCCAAGTTTACGACTTATCTCCTAGACTCTACTCGTGCTAACTCAACCTAGGAACTCCTAAGTTTGAGACCCCGTCTCACTTCCTTTCTATCACAAACCTTGTGATTATAACAGTTCAACAAACGATGAGGTTTCACTAACCAAACAAACAAACAATCTCCGTGCTTAAAAGCTTGGGAGAAGTTTCACAAAAATCCAAACCAAAACAGGCCTAAGCTTGTGTTATAGAATCCACAAGAAAGGCTTACAATAAAACAAGACTCAAACCCTAAAACTATATTCTTGAAATATGGCTTCAGTAACCTTTTAGGTTTTAGTCTTCACATATTTATATGACCTGAGTTAGCATGGGCTAGGTCTTTATATTGGGCTTTAATCTTCAGCTGTCCTTTTGCAAAGTCCAGCACACATGTAATGGAAAGAATCACTTATTTCCATAAATGACGTAGCATCTTCTGGAAAGTATATCTTGGTCCAGCCACCTAATAAACCCTTGTTTAAAGGCGTGCGTCTTGATAAGCAAGTAAGGCGAAAATAGTGCTTCAGATAATCTTCAAAGATATGGCGCGCAAATAGAGCATTAAATACCGGCAAGACAGATGTTGTACCCACATGCTACGGCATCTGGTCCAACATCTTGCTTGAACATGTTTTTGCAAAATGAGGCCAACATACAAAACACCAACAATCTCCCCCTTTGGCAAATTTTGGCTAAAACAAACTAAGACCAGTTCTGGAGAGATGCAGTACATACCTTCCTTCAAGTCAACGCAAACACACAGCTAAGAAAGAAGATAATACATTGTCACATTATTTTCAAAAGAGATCTTCAAGTGAGAAATAATGAACAGGCAGCATCAGAGGCATGCAACAGTGGAAATACACAACTTAGCCTCATAGGGTACAAGATAGGAGAGAAATAAACTCTCACACATAAGCGCCATACAGTTAAACCAGGGAAAAATAAATTCCCACAAATATGAATCACCATAGGAAAAATAAATTCCTACACCACTGAGAAAAATAAATTCTCCGGTAACAAGTAAAAGTGGATTCCTTTGAGACAGACAAGATGCCTTAGCATTTGGAATGGCATCTGTCACACACAACATGCATCACAACAAAAGTAGATTGCTCCCCCTGAGTTCATGCATATATCACAGTAGAGAATACTCCCCCTCAACAGAACAAACATACACATACAGATATAGCATACCAGATGGTGTAACACGTGTCACAGCATTATCACGAACAGAACATGCATCTTTACAACTACTCCCCCTTTTTAGCCATAATTTTGACAAACATAATGCGTCATGCATTGACAAACAGAAGTAGCAACACATCATAGTAGCATAATTACAGACCAGCAGCACATGGGAGTGCACAAGATATCCTGGGCGTAGCCCTCAAGGTTCAGACAGACAAAAACAATAGGAGCAGTATAACACAGGAGCAAGGACATCATTCAGAGGAGCTTTCATCAGAGCTCTCTATCATAGGTTCACCATCAGCATCAACATCATTATTTCCAGCACCAGCTTCTTCAATCAAGCTCACTATATCAGTGCACTCCAGGGCTTCTTCTCCAAGCTCTCCTTCCAGAGCTACCCTTCTCTTCTTGTCATCTACACTTTGTCTGCCAACATAAGCTTCACCAGATGCTTCATCTTTAGACACTTCTTCCTCAAAGACAGAGTTACTCTCTACAGCATTTCTCTTCAACTGTTTCTTCTGGACAACAGGAGTATCAAAACGACTCTTAGGTCGAGAGGGACCATACATGGGTTTCTTGGCAAGTTTCTTCACTGATTCTACAACAGGGGGCTGTGGGGCAGATGTTATAGCTTCACCAGAACTGCTCCTCAGTCTCTTAGCAACACCAGCACCAAATGTCTTCACCAGGGGTGGAGACTTATCAGTATCATCACTACTAAAACCAGTATCAGAACATACGTCAGCTACAATATTAGGACGAGGAACCTGTTGGTCCAAAGATGCTTCAGCATCTGGCACAACGTCAGATTGAGGAACAGGGTCCTTGATGAGATTCAGACCATTGTCAACCATGGTGTCACCAGTTTCAGTAACCTTTGCTACAGGATCAATATCCACTTCCATGTCATCAGTACTAGGAGCAGCCTCAGGATCCTTAACAGTATTCACATCAACAATATCTAGGGTTTCAACCTGATCAGATTTCCCTAAATGCTCCAACTCAGCATTCTTTTCAACTTCTTCAACAACAAGCCTAGTCTTCTCAGTCTCAGAACTATAGTGATGCTTAACAACAGTATCAGAACTTATCACACTAATGTAGCGTGTGATGAAGTAGTTAAGGGAAGTTTTTAAGACTTTCCCTAAATTAGCGTGCGCAACATAAGAGTAGAGAGAGAGAATAAGTGCTGCACGCTTTTCAGACATTAACTGCTACAAATCCTCATGCAGGCAAATTCCTAATTTGCCTCTTAGCTTCTCAAATTGGTTAGCATCTAGTGCTTTCGTGAATATATCTGCGAGTTGTTCCTCAGTAGCAACATGTTTTAAAACCACCACATTCTCTTCTACTAAATCTCTGATAAAGTGATGACGAATGTCTATGTGCTTTGTCCTACTGTGTTGTATAGGATTTTTTGAGATATTGATTGCACTCAGATTATCACAGTACAATGCCATAGCATCTTGCTCAACATTATACTCTCGTAGCATCTGTCTCATCCAGACAAGTTGTGAACAACTACTCCCAGCTGCAATGTATTCAGCTTCAGCAGTTGAGAGAGACACACAATTCTGTTTCTTACTGAACCATGATATCAAATTTTCTCCCAAGAAGAAACAACCACCAGAAGTGCTTTTTCTGTCATCAGCACTGCCAGCCCAATCTGCATCACAATACCCAATGAGTTGAGAATTGTCACTTTGTGAGTACATCATGCCGTTAACATACTTGAGGATTCTTTTCACTTGAGTTAAATGACTCATCTTAGGATCAGCTTGATATCTTGCACATACACCCACTACGAAGCTAATATCAGGTCTACTAGCTGTAAGATATAGGAGACTCCCTATTATACTTCTGTAGAGACTCTGATCAACACTAACACCCTTCTCATCTTTTATCAACTTTAAATGAGTAGGTGCTGGAGTCCTTTTGTGAGTAGCGGTATCCATACCAAACTTCTTGACAATATTTTTTGCATACTTACTCTGAGAGATAAATATTGTCTCATCCATTTGCTTCACTTGAAGTCCAAGAAAAAATGTTAATTCCCCAACTAAACTCATCTCAAACTCTGACTGCATCTGTTTGATAAAATGCTCCACCATCTGACTTGACATCCCACCAAACACTATGTCATCAACATAAATTTGTGCTATCATTAGTTTACCATGTTCTTCTTTTACAAACAGAGTTTTATCATGTCCTCCTTTCCTGTATCCATGATTGACAAGAAATTCAGTCAATCTCTCATACCAAGCCCTAGGAGCTTGTTTCAACCCATATAAAGCCTTCTTCAACTTGTAGACATGATCAAGAAGATCTGGATTCACAAAGCCTTTTGGTTGTTCCACATACACCTCTTCATTTAAGTACCCATTGAGAAAGGCACTCTTAACATCCATTTGGAAAAGTTTAAATTTCAGAATGCATGCAACACCAAGTAACAGCCGTATAGACTCTAATCTTGCAACTGGGGCAAAGGTCTCATCAAAGTCTAAACCTTCCACTTGAGTGTATCCCTGTGCCACAAGCCTTGCCTTGTTCCTTGTAATAGTTCCATTTTCATCAGATTTATTTTTATAAACCCATTTAGTGCCTATTACATTCAAACCTTTTGGTCTAGGAACTAGATCCCAAACCTCACTTCTTTCAAACTGATTCAACTCTTCTTGCATAGCAGTAATCCAATAATTGTCCATGAGAGCCTCTTTGACATTCTTTGGCTCTATTTTTGACACAAAGCAAGAGTTAGAGATTATATCTTGATTTCTTCTTGTGGTAATACCTTCATCTGGATTGCCTATGATCAGATCCTTGAGATGATTTTTCTGGACTCTGATAGATGGTCCTTTACTGACTGGAGCAATAGTATCATCAGTGATAGGACTATCAGGTGTTACCTCAAACTCTTCTATACTGGCAGTTTCTTCAGGCTGGAATTCAAATGCTTCAGCATCTGGACTTTCATCTGTCTTAGCGTCAGATGATGCATCATCTATCACAACATTCATTGATTCCATCATCACTTGAGTTCTGGAGTTATACACTCTGTAGGCTCTGCTGTTAGTTGAGTATCCCAAGAATATACCTTCATCACTCTTTGGATCCATCTTCCTCCTTTGTTCTCTATCTATCAGAATGTAACACTTACTTCCAAATACATGAAAATACTTGATAGTAGGTTTTCTTCCTTTCCACAATTCATATAAGGTGTTAGTTGTTCCTGCTCTTAAAGTGACACGATTGAGAATGTAACATGCTGTATTCATAGCTTCAGCCCAAAAGTGTTGAGGCAGTTTCTTTGAGTGTAGCATGACACGAGCACATTCTTGTATAGTTCTGTTCTTTCTTTCAACTACACCATTTTGTTGAGGTGTAATAGGTGAAGAAAATTCATGCCCTATTCCTTCAGCAGTGCAAAACTCAGAGAATCTTGAGTTTTCAAATTCTCTACCGTGGTCACTCCTTATTCTGACAATGACACTATCTTTTTCTCTTTGAAGTTGTTTACACAAATCCTTGAAAGCACAAAAGGTGTCTGACTTTTCTCTAAGAAAATTGATCCAAGTGAATCTTGAGTAGTCATCTACAACAACAAAGGCATATCTCTTTCCTCCTAGACTTTCAACCTGCATAGGCCCCATCAAGTCCATATGTAGTAATTCAAGCACCTTTGAAGTAGTCAGATGCTGCAGCTTCGGGTGTGGCATCTTTGTCTGCTTCCCAATTTGACATTCACCACATATGTTTCCTTCTTCAATCTTCAGTTTAGGTACTCCTTTTACTGCATCTTCAGCTATGACTTTCTTCATACTCCTTAGATTAAGATGACCCATCTTTTGATGCCATAACTTGACTTCATCTTCTCTAGTGATGAGACAAGAGGATATTTGAGCACTTTCTTCAGAAATCCATAAATAGCAGTTATCTTTAGACCTGACTCCTTTCATAACAGATTCACCATCTTTAGTTGAGACAGTGCATTCAGATTTCGTGAAGTTCACCTTCATTCCTTGATCACACAATTGACTGATGCTTATGAGATTTGCAGTCAATCCTTCCACCAAAAGAACATTCTCAAGTTTAGGCAACCCATTTGCAGTGAGACTTCCAATGCCTTTGATCTGACCTTTGGCTCCATCACCAAAAGTAACATAACTAGTAGTGTAAGCTTTAACATTGGTTAGATAACTTTCAACACCAGTCATATGTCTTGAGCAACCACTATCAAAGTACCAATCATTTCTGGACGAAACTCTCAGAGATGTATGAGCTATGTGAGCAACATCATTTGCCTTTGGTTTCCATTCCTTCTTTATATTGCTTGAATCAGATTCGTACCTGGGATTACTATACCATCTTGGAAACCCATATAATCTAAAACAAAAAGGTCTGATGTGACCTTTTCTACCACAATAATGACAGATCCATCCCTTAGGTTTAGGAATTATTTTGGCAGGCTGATGTTGTTGAACATGCTGTGGCATCTGTCTGGTTTCAGTGGGATCATAAGTGTCTTTAGCAGGAACAAATGTACTAGTAGAAGTAACATTTTTCTTTTTAGGATAGTTATATTCTACTCCAATACCCTTAGGTTTCCCAGCAACTTGACCCTCAACCAGTATATCTAATCTTTCAGTTCCATTATTTAGCAGTCTAAGCTGTTTATTTAAACTAGTCAGCTGATAGTTCAATGTGGTTACCTCATCTCTAAGAGCAGAAGCCTCGGACAGATGCTTTGCCTTCTCAGATTGTAGCTGCTTTGTGAGTTGAGATATTTGAGTCTGATGCTTCACCTTCTCATCTTGCAATTTACTTATAACGTTTTGTTGCTGCTGACAAACCTTTTCACTCTTCTGACTCAGTGCTTTATAGGACGCAGCTAATTCATCAAAGGTCAATTCTTCATCATCTGATTCAGATTCAATAAATCCAGTAAGTGCAGTAATGTGATTTGCAGACTCAGAGTAGTCATCATCCTCAAAGTCATCTTCATCAGACCAAGTGACAGCCATAACCTTCTTCTGTTTCTTCAGGTATGTTGGGCATTCAGCTCTAATATGTCCATGGCCTTCACATTCATGACATTGAACACCTTTTCCAGTACTGGCCTTTTCCTCAGGTCTGTATTTTCTTTCACCATTAAATTTTCTGTTATTATCAGAGAAATTTCCTTTAGCATTTGTCCTGCCTCTTCCATCCATCTTCTTTAATATTCTGTTGAACTGCCTGCCTAGATGTGCCATAGTTTCAGATAAATTTTCATCAGTTTCTAAACCATTTTCTACTTCCTCACTTTCAGTGCTGTTGGTTACAAGAGCTATACTCTTCTTCCTCTTCTCGGTTTTCTCTTTAGCAGCCAGCTCATAGGTTAGTAATGAACCCACCAAATTTTCAAGTTTCATCACTCTTATATCATGTACTTCTTCTATGGTAGTGACTTTCATATCAAACATCTTAGGAAGAGATCTAAGCATTTTTCTTACCATTCTTTCCTCGCTTAGTTTTTCTCCTAGAGCATCAAAGTTGTTTGCAAAATCTAGAATGGTCATGTGGAAGTCATGAACAGATTGACCTTCACCCATCATTAGATTCTCAAACTTTACGGTCAGAAGCTGTAGCCTTGAATTCTTCACCTTAGCGGTGCCTTCATGTGTAGTCATTAGAATTTCCCATGCTTCCTTAGCCACTGAGCACTGTTTGATCATCCTGAAAATGTTATTGTCCACAGCATTGAATAAGGCATTTAGCGCCTTGGAGTTACCATGTGCAAGCTCATCCTCTTCCTTGGTCCAATCCGCTTCTGGTTTTAGTTCACCTGTAGTTTTACCATCTTTGTCACGCATCACTGGATGCTCCCATCCCGTTAGGATAGCCTTCCAAGATTTGCTATCAAGTGATTTAATAAATGCCACCATTTTGGCTTTCCAGTAATCATAGTTTGATCCATCCAGAAGTGGAGGTCTGTTGACATAGCCACCATCCTTGTTCATTATGCCAGAAAGTAACTTCCCTGGTCCTCACCCACGCAGAACAGGGTGCCTGCTCTGATGCCAATTGAAATTCTGGCACCTACTGGGACAGATGTTAAGACAGAAGCTATAGCAATTGTCGTACGTAGTCAGTTGTAATGCTAAGACAAATGCTCTAGCGTATGTCCACAGTAGAATATAATCAACAAGTAAAAGCAACAGACAATGAAGTAAACAACACAGAGAATTGTTAACCCAGTTCGGCGTACACAACGACCTACTATGGGGGCTACCAAGCCAGGAAGGAATCCACTATAATAGATCTAGTTCTAAGCCCACAGCAAACATCCAAGTTTACGACTTATCTCCTAGACTCTACCCGTGCTAACTCAACCTAGGAACTCCTAAGTTTGAGACCCCGTCTCACTTCCTTTCTATCACAAACCTTGTGATTATAACAGTTCAACAAACGATGAGGTTTCACTAACCAAACAAACAAACAATCTCCGTGCTTAAAAGCTTGGGAGAAGTTTCACAAAAATCCAAACCAAAACAGGCCTAAGCTTGTGTTATAGAATCCACAAGAAAGGCTTACAATAAAACAAAACTCAAACCCTAAAACTATATTCTTGAAATATGGCTTCAGTAACCTTTTAGGTTTTAGTCTTCACATATTTATATGACCTGAGTTAGCATGGGCTAGGTCTTCATATTGGGCTTTAATCTTCAGCTGTCCTTTTGCAAAGTCCAGCACACATGTAATGGAAAGAATCACTTGTTTCCATAAATGACGTAGCATCTTCTGGAAAGTATATCTTGGTCCAGCCACCTAATAAACCCTTGTTTAAAGGCGTGCGTCTTGATAAGCAAGTAAGGCGAAAATAGTGCTTCAGATAATCTTCAAAGATATGGCGCGCAAATAGAGCATTAAATACCGGCAAGACAGATGTTGTACCCACATGCTACGGCATCTGGTCCAACATCTTGCTTGAACATGTTTTTGCAAAATGAGGCCAACATACAAAACACCAACAAGTTGATATTCACAAATTCTCAAACACTTTGTAAACCTCTCAAATCTATCTTTTAGGATAGATTGAGTGATTGTGAGGAAGTCTTTTCTAGTGAAGAAAAGCATTGTGAAAAAGTCTTTTCCAGTTAGGAAAATCAGTTTGTAAAAGTCTTTTCGAGTGAAGAAAAGCATATTGTATTTTGATCAAGGGTTGATCAAAAGTTGGTGCCAAGCAGAAGGTTCTGATCTGAGCATTTTAGTGGATAATCTCACAAGGCTGTGAGGACTGGACTAGCCCAAGTTTGGGTGAACCAGGATAACTTCTGGGTGTTGTATTTTCTCTTATCTCTTAATCTCTTAAAATACAACTCAACTAAAACCAACTAAATATTTCCAGAGTTCTCTGGTCCTTCACTTATATCTTTGCTATCATTATCGTCTTAACATTATTTCTTTGATTACTTGTTACTAACCCATAAAAGAAATATTGTGTTAAGTTATTATTTATAAAAAGAATTTTAAAAAGGGTCACAATTCAAACCCCCCTTTCTTGTGACATTTATTGCTACTTCAATTGGCATCAGAGCACTGCCTCTAAAGGTTTGTGCACCTAACCAGTGCTAGAGGAAAAAGATTCAGGAAGAAAAATGTCAAAAGAAAGATACATTGCAGAAGGAGGTTCTGCTTCAAGGCCACCCTTGTTTACAGGAAAAAACTATTACTTCTGGAAAAACAAAATGCAATTGTTTCTTAAATCCCAGGAAGTAGGTATAGTTACAGAAGGAGATTATGTTCCTACAGCAACTTCACCTGAAGGAGTCATCACTGAAAAACCAGAAGAAGCTTGGACTACAGTTGAACAAACAAAGGTACTCCTAAACTCTAAAGCTCACTTATTTTTATCGTGTGCATTAAGCATGGAAGAAAGTGAAAGAGTAGATGAATGTGTCACGGCCAAACAAGTTTGGGACACTTTAAGAATTCATCATGAAGGAACTAATCATGTAAAAGAAACTAGAATAGACATAGGAGTAAATAAATTCGAAACCTTTGAAATGGGTGAAAATGAAAGCATTGATGAAATGTTCTCAAGATTTACTTCTATAATAAGTGAATTAAGATCACTTGGGAAATCTCTCACAAAACATGATAGAATTAGAAAAATCCTAAGATGTCTTCCAATTTCTTGGAGACCCATGGTTACTGCCACTACTCAAACCAAGGATTTAAAAATTCTTCCCATAGAAGATCTTATTGGATCTCTAAGAGCTCATGAGATTGTTCTTCAAGGGGATAAACCTTTAAAGAAAGATAAAACTATTGCTTTAAAAGCTTCTCAAAACGAAACAAACAGTACATGTTCTTTAGAAGTAGAAACTAAAGACATAGATTCAACACAAGAGGAAGCTGAAAGTGAGTTAGCTTTTATCTCTAGTAAGATTCAGAGAAACGTTGAGAAGAAGAGATCAAATTAGAAAGAATTTTTCAATGGGAAAAGATAACTCAAAAAATGACTTTGACAAAAGTCAAGTTAGTTGTTTCGGATGCAACAAACCTGGACATTACAAATCAGAATGTCCTTTGAGCAAAACTCCTAGGAAATTTCCTTTCAAGAAAAAGTCAATGATGGCTACCTAGGAAGATGATGATGAGTCTGAAACAAATGAAGAAGAAGAAGCCAACATCTGTCTAATGGCAAATTTAGACAATGAAGAGGTATTTCTCTTTGATAAAACTCGTTTATTTAATGAATTAGAAACTAACTTTGATAGTTTACTGCCTGATTCTGAGTTTTTATCTAAACAATGTTTTTTACTTCCAAAAGAAAATTCAGAGATTAAGAAAAGAAAAACTTATGTGTTCAAATAATGAATTCAAGAAAACAATTCAAGAACTTAATCATAAACAAAATCTATCTTTAGAAGTCTCTGATCAAGAAAAAGAAAACTCTTTGTTAAAAACTGAAATAAAAGAACTTAGAAATGATCTCACAGGTTTCATAAAATCCACAGAAACTTTTCAAAATATTATGGGCTCACAATCAGGATTTTTTAATAAAAAAGGTTTAGGTTTTGATAATACAAAAACTCATAAATTATACAAAAACCATTTTATTCCTGACAAAAAAGAATTTAAGGTCAAATGTTCTTTTTGTAAAAAGATTGGGCACCTAGAATCCATTTGCTTTCAAAAGAAAAAATTAGAACATAAGTTTTACAACGAACCAAAACGTTATCGTTATACAGAAAATGTATTAAAACAAAGTTGGTATGAAGATAATCATCAAAAGAGTAAAAATCAATTTGTTAGAACTAACTCTCAAGGACCCAAGATGATATGGGTACCTAAAGCATCAAAGAATCAAAATGCAGGTACATTATCAAAGGGTAAAGAAAAAGCCATGGTTTTTGGACAGTGGCTGTTCAAAACACATGACAGGAGATAGAAGGTGTTTCCTCTCCTTCGTGCAAAAGGAAGGAGGATCTGTTGCGTTTGGAAATAATAATACTGCACAAATAAAAGGAAAAGGTATTATAGGTAAAAATAATTCTGCAAAAATAGAAAATGTTCAATATGTTGAAGGTCTTAAACATAATTTGCTTAGTATTAGTCAACTTTGTGATAGTGGTTTTAAAGTCATTTTTAAACCAAATATTTGTGAAGTGAAATAAACCTCCTCAGGAAAAGTTTTCTTCTTTGGTTCAAGAAAGAAAAACTTATATGTTTTATACTTAGATGACATTCCAGCTGAATCATGTTTTATGTCTATTGAAAAAGATAAGTGGATTTGGCACAAAAGAGCTGGACATGTAAGCATGAAAACAATTTCAAAAATATCTCAACTTGATTTAGTAAGAGGTCTTCCAAAAATAAAGTTTGACAAAGATAAAGTATGTGAAGCTTGTGTAAGAGGAAAACAAGTCAAAAGTAGTTTTCATCTAAAAGATTTTATTTCAACTAAAAAACCTTTGGAACTTCTTCACATTGATTTATTTGGTCCTGTCAACACCACTAGTCTTGGTGGAAAACAATATGGTTTTGTTATAGTAGATGACTACTCTAGATTCACATGGGTATTATTTTTGAAAAATAAAGATGAATCTTGTGATGCCTTCAAAAACTTTTGTAAACTAGTTTAAAATGAACAAGGCTCAAATATCATTTATGTCAGAAGTGATCATGGAGGAGAATTTGAAAATTCTTCTTTCAAATCATTCTTTGATGAAAATGGAATTTCTCACAATTTCTCTTGTGCTAGAACTCCTCAACAAAATAGAGTAGTTGAAAGAAAAAATAGAACCTTACAAGAAATGGCAAGAACTTTGTTACATGAATCAAATGTTGAAAAATATTTTTGGGCTGAAGCCATAAATACATCTTGCTATATTTTGAATCGTGTTTCAATCAGAAAGATCTTAAACAAAACACCTTATGAACTTTGGAAAAATAGAAAACCAAACATCTCATATTTTCATATTTTTGGTTGTTTTTGTTATATCTTAAACACAAAAGAAAATCTTGGTAAGTTTGATTCAAAATCAGACAAAGCTATTTTTCTAGGTTATTCTACTAACTCTAAAGGGTATAGAATTTATAATTTAAGAACTCAAACTATGAAGATAAGCATGCACATTGTCTTTTATTAATTTGATGATCTCATAATACCATCCAACGAAGAAGAACAAGAAACTCAAACTACTCAAGAAACTCCAACTCAGACGGAAGAAGAAGATCCATTACTTCCTCCAAAAACTTTAAGAATTGTTGGGAGTCATCCTCCAGATCAAATAATTGGAAAACCAACTGATGGAGTAAGAACAAGATTTTCATTTAAAGAAAAAGAAAGCAACATGGCATTGATCACTCAGATAGAGCCAAAATCCATTGGAGAAGCCATTATTGACAAATCATGGGTAGAAGCAATGGAAGAGGAACTTCTTCAATTTGAAAAGAATCAAGTATGGTCACTTGTTCCATCTCCTACAAATCACTCAATAATAGGAACAAGATGGGTATTCAGAAACAAACTAAATGAAGAAGGTAAAGTTATTAGAAACAAAGCCAGACTTGTTGCTCAAGGATACAATCAACAAGAAGGTATTGATTATGATGAAACTTTTGCTCCAGTTGCAAGGTTAGAAACAATAAGAATCCTTTTAGCATATGCATCTCATAAAAATATCAAACTATTTCAAATGGATGTTAAAAGTGCTTTTTTAAATGGTTTTCTTAATGAAGAAGTTTATGTTCATCAACCTCCTGGTTTTGAAAATAAACAAAAACAAGATCATGTGTTTAAACTTTCAAAAGCTTTATATGGTCTAAAACAAGCCCCTCGAGCTTGGTATGATAGATTAAATGCATTCTTAATCAAAAACAATTTTTCTAGAGGAAAAATTGACACAACTCTTTTTAGAAAGCTTGCCCAAAATGATTTACTAATTGTTCAAGTATATGTTGATGATATCATTTTTGGATCAACAAATGAAAAAATGTGTGAAGACTTTTCCCATCTCATGCAAAGTGAATTTGAAATGAGTATGATGGGAGAATACTAGCTGGAGTAAAGAATCAGAAAGCTCACAGTAATGAACGCATCTTCATCACTTGTGATACTTCTGATGAAGAACAAGAAGATGAAGTGCACGTTAACTCATCCTCTAGCCCCAATTCTGATTCTTCCAAAACCATCTCTGATCCAAACCCCTCCTCTTCATCCGAAAAAATCCCTTCTCCTAAACCCTCAAAATCAAATGTTGACAAAATTACCAAAGAAGAAGGGAAAGAAAAGGTTACTGAAGCCAAAACCAAGGTCTCAGAACCTAAGAAAAAGGTTTCTCAAACAAGACTTATGTCTATCAATGCCTTGATCAAAGACAAATTTCCATTGTTTGAGAAAAAGGAAGAGAAGAAGTTCAGAAACAAATGGAGAACTCGACCTATTGCTGCTGGACGTGTGTTCAACTTTCAAGCCATTGAGAAACAGGATTTAGATCTTAAATCCTTCACTGACTTTCAAGGTTGGTTTTCCTTCTTACAACTTAAGGAAACTTACTACCCTAGGTTAGTCCAAGCCTTCTATTTTAAAGCCAAATTTGATAGTGAAACAAACAGCATTAGGTCCATAGTTAAGGGAAAAGAAATAGTATTAACTGTTGATTTCATTGGTACTTTGTTTAAATTACCAACTGATGGATTTAAGTCCTTTGGAAAAGATTGGTATAGTCAAGCTGGAGTGACTATTGAAGATATTAAAGAACCTCTCTTTTATCCTGGAACTCCCTTAGATCATTACAAAACCTCAAACCTTAAGCTGTTGCCCAAAGTTTTCAATATCATGAGCAAAGGGAACATTATGCCTCGACAAGGCAAGTATGATGCCCTTGGTGATAATGACCTGATGGTCATTTATCATTTATTTGAAAAGAAAAGATTAAGCCTTCCCCACATTATCATCAATTTCATGATTGAAGTGGCTAAATCTAACAACAAATAATTTTGTGTTTTTTATGGAATGGTCTTGACTAGAGTGTTTAAGCATTTTGAGGTTTCTTTCAAAAATGAGATTTCTGAAACCAAATGCAAAAACTTTGACCTTAAAAACCTCAAGCATTTCAAACCAGATCCCATATCAAGTGTTCCTCTTATAACCTACTCTAGAAACAAAAGCAAAAGAGATGAACAACAAGATGTTCAAGATACTGCTCAATCTGAACCCTCAAATCCACCCATCATTGAAACAAATGAAGCTTCTGTTGATAACTGTCATACCCCATTTTTTGACCGATCGTTTTTATTCGTCGTTTAAAACTGTATTCTTTCCTCTGTCGTTTCTGACGAAATTTCGGCAGAGAGGTATTTTAAAATACCTCATTTATTGGTTCTTTTTTTTGTTTTTATTTTATTATTATTTTTATTTTTATTTTATCTTTTTTTATTTTGATTTATTTATTTATTTATTATTATTTATTTTGTTTTATTTTTTAAGTCATTTTTATCATTTTTATTATTATTTTCGTTTTTTATCAGTTGTTTTTTTCTGGTCAGTTTGTCAACAATCCAAATGTGTGTTTTTGTCCAATCCAAGCCCAAAAGGGCAATTTTGTCCAAATGGAGAAAATTTCATCTGCCAAACCCTAATTTCTGACACAATATAAATAGTGCATTTATTGCACAGTCCCCTAGGTCAGAAATTCTCCAATCAGCCGCACAACCCATTTTCATCATCAAACAGAACCAAAAAATAAAATCAAAAAATAATCAAAATCAAAGATCAGAAATCATCATCAAACCCAGAAATCTTCATCTTCATAAATCATCATCATCATCAAACCACACAAACAGAAAACCATCAAAAAAACCAGAAAAAGAAATCACAGAAATCAAAATATATCATCATCATCGTCGTCGCTCATCAAACCGAAACTTTCCAAACCCAAAACAAATCAAAATATCGAAAAACCCAGAACCAACTAAATTCAAAACCTCATCCCTTTTTCGAATCAAAACAAGAACACAGAGAAGAAGACGAATTGGAAGTAGAGTTTAAAAACACGAAAAGGTTGAAACCCTTTTTCTTTCTTTGCTTTTTTCCCGATCTAATTTCTCTTTTTGGGGTTTGATTTAGGATTTTTCATGTTGGGATTCGAGAATGTGAGTTGTATTTATGATTGTTTGGTTTGTTTTTTGTTTGAAAAATGGAGTTTGGGTGAGGAAGGAGTGAAACCGAGAGAGATGGGAGAAGGAAGAAGTGTCTCAGCGGCGGTGAGAGAGAAAGAGGGTGGAAAATGTGAAAATTTTTAGGGTGGGGTATTTATACTCCAACCCTATCCGGTGTGCGCGTGTCTATTGCAGCACACCGTGCACCCTCTCTTCTCAGCCACTGATCCTTATCAGATGGCCTGGATCCCTTCGTTTTAAGTTTAGATTAGGGCCTCGGATCCATCAGACGACTGAGATTGATCCTATTTTTTTTGGACGTTTTTTGGCAGATGGACCTCTTTTGGACTGGGCCTTGCTTGTTCTGTTACTTTTTGCACCCCCATTTATTTTTCATTTTGATATCTGCACCCCCTGTTTTATTTATTTTTTTATTTTTTAACCTATGACAAAAAGTACTTATGGAATGTGCTTCATTGAGCTATTCAATCCAAATTAAGTACTAATTGGAGGTTTTTTTTTTATTAACTTACTAACTCACTAACATTTTAATTATGCTTAATTATTGTTGCTAACTTAATATTTATTTATGCTTATTATTATTGTTACTAATCCACTAACTTAACAATATCAATTTTATTTATTGTCATTAACTTAATTATCCTCTCTAATTTAACATTTTCATTCATACATGTCAATATTATTTATTGTTAATAACTCGTCTAATCTAAACAAATTTATTTATTGCTTTATCAATTAATTATTTATTTTTATTGCAAGGACTTTAGAATGTATTTTAGGGTTTTGGTGTAAATATAAATAAAAATTGCATAGCTTCCTCTCTTGCATTCATTTCATATTTATTTTTCTTGCAAATACCTTAGAATGTAATTAGGAATAAATGTACACTATAAATGAAAAATCGCATCTCATGCATATTTATTTTTATTGCTTTCCGCAAAAACGTTAGAATATTAAAATTCCGAGGAAAAGACATCGTTTTGATCAAAATATCATTACGGTTTATCTTCGCGCTTAATTATTTCATTACAACGTTAGTGTATTTCTTTTCGCGCGTAATCATTATTCGTTTATTTTTATCAAAAAATGAGGTCAAAACCTCTTTCAAAAATACGCAAACAATTTATTTTTCAAACATCGAAAAGCATCAACAATATTTTGTCGTCAAACACTTTCAAAAACCTTGGATTTCAAACCAAGTGTTCATTTTTTTTTTCTTCCGCAAATACCTTGGACTTCAAACCAAGTGCATTTTTCAAATCACGCAACAAACCTTGGACTTCAAACCAAGTGATTTTTTATCATTCAAAACCTTTTTCTCAATAAACCTTGGACTTCAAACCAAGCGACCGCGCCTCTTTTCTAAATCAAAAAATCAATCAATCTTAATCATTTAGACTTTCTTGTTATCCAAGGTTTGTTATCTTTTCTAAATCACAAATAAACATAAATCAAACTCACATTTTTTCTTGTTATCTTTAAAACCTTTTTCAAAACCTTAAAAATCAAACAAACAAATCACTCCGCTTTTTACCCCGAACTACGGTGGTTTGATCGCTCGGGTACGTAGGCATGAGACTTGTCTCTCCAATCAATAAAATCAACCAAAAAACATTTTTCCTTCTTTATTCGTCACTTTAACTTTTCTCAATCATCACTTTAAATCCCTAATTTGTACATTTTATAAGCAATTAAAATTAAGCACAAAGTTAGAATAAAAACAAGAGGTTCCTATAGAGTACTATAGATACTTAGGGTGCTAGTACCTTCCCTTCGTATAACTAACCCCCGAACCTTGATCTCCTAAAAAATAGGGTTTTTCCGAACTTTTTCCCTTTCCCTCGGATAAATTAAAGATCGGTGGTGGAACATTAAATTGCAATTCGAAGTTAATTAATAACTCGACATCCAAAAATCACCGCGACAGAAATGGCGACTTCACTGGGACAACCAAGCGGGTTGAACCTAACTTGTTTTAAATTACTATCTTCGCGCTTTTATTCTTTTAATTGTATAAATATTTGTATATATACTTGGGTTCGCTTTGAGTGGTGAGATAAGTCCCCCACCCGGACTTGAGAGAACCATAAGATAGGATAGTGGTATAATCATAATGTCTATCCGAGAGTAAGTTTCGGCCGTGGCATATGTGGGAACCACAATCAATTGAGGAACCTTGGAGGTAATAGTGCCAACATGAGTAGTCGTGTTTGACATTCTATCTTCAAGGAACCAACGATGTTGAGGACCTTTAGTTACACCTAACCCATCTTGACCTCTTTAGGGCGTAGTGCGGTGGCTAATCGAGAGTAAATCTCGGATTGGTTGATACGCGATACTACACTCAAACGAGACTTTTCTACGGATTTTGTTGGATCAGAAGTAGTTCCGTAACCCGATGATTTTCGGAGGAGGTCGAGGACTTTGAGAACTTTGTAGAACCCATGATGCTGACATTTTTCAGTTTTTATGTTGAAACTATATCTATCGAATAATCTATAGGAGGTTAATCACACTTCACACTTTGTCTTCTTAGTTACACTTCCGAATATTCTTATATTCATTTATTCGCTGCCTTTACAATTTTCTTTTCTTCTAAAGAGTCTAGTTGTGAAACTCACACATAAGTGTTGAGTTGAACATGCGCTCCATTATATATCAAATGTCTTTGTCACAAGTTATTATCTGAACTGTACTTACACAACTTTGATTCTTCAATATTATATTTAGCTAAACTAATTAATATTATATGCGATCCAACCAATTGAAGTGAGGATGAGTGTGTTGAAACTTGCTCATAGAATGGTTAAGATTTTCTGTGAATGTTTAAAAATGGCTAGTCAATTAGAATTCCAACATTTGAAGCACCATTAAATAGTAATAAAAAATAAATTTCTAACACAAGTATCAATTTTATTCATAAAATTCAAAGAAAAACATAACAAAAGTAAACTTATCACCATACAGAGAAAAACCAAACAACAAACAGATACTTGTTTTAAACAAGAAATGAGAGCTACTCCAAATTGTTAATTAGAGTTAATGAGAGCACCCGTTAAAAACATTTAAAAATTGAAAAACAATTATGATTAAAAAGCTTAGCATAAATCAAAATTTCAGAAAATATTATGATACCAACAACAAAGCTCCATCACTTTGGTAGTTTCCACTTTAGTAACAATTGTTAAGAATAAGTTTGTCCATTTTCCCTATAAAAATTAATCATATATCATTCGTTTATAGGTAGATGTATTTCTTTACTAAAATTAATTAAAGAGTCAATACTAAAATAAATAAATTAGAGAGGCACATTTAGAGGAAAAAATGTAAAATCATTCTCTATTTTTGTCACTACATATATAAAGCAACAGCGAAATTTGAGAATGGTTTTATTTCTTCCATAACAAAATTATTTTCACTAATACGAATTTATAATTGCATGCTTACCGAGTCGAGAAACATTTCTACCAATTTCATCCCGTCAAACTCAACTATTCCTGAATACTTTGAAGATTCTTAAGAAATAGTATCACCTCTAATGTGATTGTTCTTGGGAAAAAATTGATAATAACTTTCATGATCAAGGGTGTATCTCCCATCTTGATGAGTATTTTTGACATGTTTTTTTTTATAAGCAATGTTAGTTGTTAGTATTACAATATTATGTTCGTTTTCTCTTTGCTAGGATTCGAACCCTGGACCTCCAGCTCCTTAACTCTTTGCTCAACTAGTTGAGCTACCCATCCCACCCGAGTATTTGACATGTTGATTGATGACACACAAAAATATATGATGTTTTTAGGTAGTTCTCAGGTTAGTTTTTAGGTAGTTCTTTGGTTAGTTTTTACTACTTTTTGGTCAACTTGAGGACCAAATCTAAGCAAAAAGCCTAAAATTACGAAGCTACACACCAAAGAGCAAAGAATTTGAAAATTGCATAAAAAAGGGCAAAAATGGAAGGAAGTGAAGAATCCCATCGTACCACGATGAGACCCATCGCACAACGATGAAGACAGCTGTGATCAGCGTGACTTGCAAACAAAGAAATGATCCCATTGCACGACGATGGATATCATCGCGGCACGATGGGCTGTGATGGTACACGATGAATAATTTGTTTAGCCTAAAAAAACTATAAATAGAGCTCTCCACCACACTTATTATTCATTCAACAATTCTGGAGCTTAGGTGTCTCTAAGTAGAAAAGGACGAGAAGCATAGAGAGGGTCTAGTACTCTCTACGGGAGAAAACCTTCCCAACCCTAGGGAAAGGTAACTTCCTCTGAAAGATACTGAGGTTATGGTTGTGTATATTACTCTTTTGTTTTAATATGCTTATTTGTAGCTAAAGTAACTTTAGGTTAAGTTGAGTAGACAATCTCATTATGAATGCTTGAAACATGTGATGCGGTATTTCTCAAGTTTACACTACAACAAATTTGTCATATACCCACGGACATATTTAGTGACGGTCAATAAATCCGCGGGTATTGTACAGGTGATCCGTGGGTATAGCCCTCGTACAACTTAAATAAAAAATTCCCACAAAAAATAAAATAAAATGTTATATAGGGAAAAAAGGAACACCACTGCCAGAATTTTGATTTGTCTTAAAAAAATCCCTAAAATCCCATATTGCTACTTCTCACTGAGTCACCATTGTTGTTTCTGCAAAAACCCTACGTCCCTAATCTCAACCTTTTCAAAATCCCTAAAATCGCTGCTTCTCGCGAGCCCTCTTTCGGTGAACATCCTCAACTTCTTCTTCCGCACGTCCTTTGCATTAACTTCCTTTCACGACACTAATCGCAAGCACAAGCATCCCTTGTTTTGGTTTTCGAGGCTTCTACAATCTACAAGTCCACGAAAAAATTCAATTCCGGTTGTGGTTTGGTCAGCCTTCTATGACGGTGTTCCTGGAGCCATCAACCGCCACGTGAATTTTTTGTTCTTATGCTGCTTTTTCTTCACTATTTTGCATATTATTAGACCAGTTTTTTCACCAAAATGCCACACTTTTAAACCTTAAATACCAAACTGCTAAACTTTAAAAAAAAAATTACAAAGTGCCTGACTAAATGCCTGACTTTCCTATATTACTTCCGCCACCCCCTGTGGCGGTATTGTACACCCACTGCATTTTTTTTCCTAGCCATAGAATATGGCGGTATTGTACACCATAAAAAAAAAATTTCCCTGGCAAAGCATGTGGCAGTAATGTATAGGTTTTTATTTTTTTGTTTTTTTTAACACTAACCCTTCACTAACCCTAACCCTAAAACCCCAAACCCAATTTTTTTTAAAAGATTTTAAATAAACTATCTTCAAATTAATTAATTTATAAAATGATGAATGCTGGAATTAATTAGTAGTAGAACACTTAACATTTTGAAGTAGCTAGGAAATAATATAAACAATTAAATTAGTAGTAATTGTAGACTAATCCTGTTTAGTATCTGTTGTGGTTTGTGATCACGTGGGTTGAAGATGACACATGTCTGTAATGGCATGCTGCACTACAGCTTGAGCGTATCCGTATGCGTTTGTGTTTTGCCTCAATATTAATTAGGGATTTGGATCCTCTCCAATTCCCTCTCCAATTATTTTTATGTGTCTTCCTCTCTCATGTGAAGAGAAAGAAATTAATAATAAAAAATAAACAAGTAATGATGAGAGAGAAGAAATGATGAGAGAGAAATGTTTTTGGCAACATAGAATGTTTTTGGCAACATACATGAGAATGTTAAGTTGGCTAGAAGTAAAGTAGATTCCATACAAGCCCTACTAGATACCAATGGTCCTTCTGATTTGATTCTTGAACAAGAAAAGTTAGCTCAAGTCGATCTTGAAAATGCTCTTCATATGGAAGAATTGTTCTGGCATGAAAAATCCAAGGTTAAGTGGCATTGTGATGGCGATAGAAACACTGCATATTTCCACAAAATCGCCAAAATTAGGAGAGCTACCAACCAGATTACCTCCCTTAGGAATGGTGAAATTTCTCTAAATAGCCCTGATGAGGTCAATGCTCATATTGTTAATCACTTCACAACTCTTTTCAATGCTCAAACTGTTAACAATGATAACGGTCTAGTGGATGAGGTTATTCCTAACCTTATCACATATAGAGTAAATTGCATGCTCACAAGGTTGCCTACCGATGATGAAATCAAATTTGCAGTTTTCTCTCTAAATAAAGATAGTGCACCAGGTCCTGATGGATTTGGGGCAATCTTTTTTCAAACATTTTGGGGCATAATCAAACTAGATGTAATCAAGGCAATTTTACAGTTTTTTACATTTGGTTGGATTATGCCTAATTTTAATTCAAACACTCTTGTTTTAATTCCTAAGACAGGGAATGCTGATAATGTGAATGATTATAGACCTATAGCTATTGCTAACTTTAAGTTTAAGTGTATTTCTAAGATAATTGCAGACAGGTTAGCTTCAGTTATGCCAGCTATTACGTCCATTCAGCAAAGAGGCTTTATAAAAGGGAGAAGTATCAAGGATTGCATATGTCTCACCTCAGAAGCTATTAATGTTTTGCAAAAGAGAAGTTTTGGAGGCAATCTTGCAATCAAAGTAGACATAGCCAAAGCCTTTGACACCATTCACTGGTCCTTTTTGCTAAGGGTCTTGAGAGCTTTTGGATTCAATCAGAAGTTTTGCCATTGGATCCATTCTATTCTTAAGTCAGCAAAGATGTCCATGTCTATTAATGGCAAGCAACATGGTTTTTTTAATTGTTCCAGAGGAGTGCGTCAAGGTGTTCCTCTCTCACCTCTTCTCTTCTGCCTTGCAGAAGAAGTTATCAGTAGAAGCATCACAAAACTAGTTAGAGATGGCAAGTTATCTCTCATAAAAGGTTCTAGACATATGGATGTTCCATCCCATATTCTTTATGCAGATGATATTATGTTGTTTTGCAAAGCCACAACATCAAACATTTTTGAATTGTCTAATTTGTTTGTTAAATATGCCGAGACCTCGGGACAATTTGTCAACCCAACAAAGTCTTTCATATATGCAGGAGTCATCTCTTCACAAAGGTTATATCATATTGCAACTCAGTTAGGCTTCAACATTGACTCTTTGCCTTTTGTTTATCTTGGAACTCCTATCTTTAAAGGCGAGCCAAAGAAATCCCATCTTCAGCCTATAGTAGACAGAATCAAATCGAAGCTCTCAGCTTGGAAGGCCTCTTATCTCTCTATGGCAGGAAGAATGCAGCTTATTAAAAGTGTTATTCAAGGTATGGTGTTGCATACTATTTCAGTTTACTCTTGGCCCTCAAGTCTCCTTAAAGATTTAGAAAAGTGGATAAGGAAATTTTTATGGAGTGGTGATGTCAATCAAAGGAAGTTAGTAACTGTGGCTTGGCATAAGGTTTGTACTCCGTTTATTGAAGGGGGACTTGGAATTAGATCTTTGTCTAAAGTTAATGAGGCTGCTAGTTTGAAATTATGTTGGGAACTTCTGAATTCTGACATGCAATGGGCAAAGTTCTTAAGATTTAGGGTCCTTAATGGTACAAAGCCTATTTCTTACCATATTTTCTCATCAGTTTGGAGTAGTGTTAAGCACAAATTACCTAAAATTTATTCCAACTCATCCTGGCACAATTTTTGGTCTGACCCCTGGTGTGGAGAGCCTTTAATGATTTCTCTTAATATTCCTCAGCACCTGAACACATTTCTTAAAGTTAAAGTTAAACATTTCATTGATAATCATGCTTGGAACATCCCTGCTTGTTTGCTATTAGCTTACCCAGATCTGCATTCTTTAACTGCTAATATCACCATTCCTTTGAGAGATAATGTTGATAGACTGTGTTGGAAGCACTCTCATGATGGGGATCTAACTATGAAGGATTCTTACTCTTTTCATTGCACTCCTGGGCAACAGTTTAACTGGTCTAAGATAGTTTGGAGTATTGACATACCTCCTTCTAAATCCATGGTTGTATGGAGAAGCTTGCAGAACAAGTTACCTACTGATGAGTGTCTTGCTCTATGAGGTTGTCATATGCCCTCGATGTGCAGCCTTTGTGAAAGCGATCTGGAATCCAATCAACATCTTTTTTTGACTTGTAGGTACTCACAAAACATTTGGAATTGGCTGAGCTCTTGTCTCAATTTCAATTGTCAATTCAATGATTTAAAGGAAGCCTTTGTCTTATGTAATTCGTCTTGGTCTCCTCTTTGTAATCTGATTGTGGCTGCTGCTATTGTTAATTGTGTGAACTTCATATGGTTTGCGAGGAATCAATCCAGGTTCAATGACAAGAAAATTCATTGGAGGTCATTAATCAACCATATCATTGCTGCAGTGTCTTTGTCAGGTAATAACTCTTGCTTGAAGGGTAAATCCAACATTTCTGAGTTTGTCCTTCTTCCTAAGTTCAAGGCGAAAATGAACTATGGAAATGCTCCTAAAATTAAAGAAGTTCTTTGGCAGCCTCCCATTTTGAACTGGATTAAGTGTAATTGTGACGATGCCTCTATGGGTAATCCAGAGAGTTCTGCTTGTGGTGGTTTATTCAGAGATGCTAATTCATCTTTTTTAGGTGCCTTTTCTTATAATATTGGAATAAGCACTTCTTTGAATGCTGAATTGATAGGGGCAATGATTGCCATTGAAACTGCGACAAGCAAAGGATGGAGCAATTTTTGGTTAGAATCAGATTCTATGTTAGTTGTGCTTGCCTTCTCTTCTGCTAAAATTGTTCCTTGGGCTCTAAGGAACCGTTGGGACAATTGTATAACTCTGCTCTCCAATATGGATTTTTATGTTTCACATATCTATAGGGAGGGAAATCACTGTGCTGATAAATTGGCAAATTTAGGTTTATCTTTACAGGGTTTCAAGTGGTGGAATCATATTCCCCAAGGGTTGCAGGGTGATTTTGTTAGAAACCGTCTTGGTATGCCGTATTATAGGTTTTCTTAATGTTTTAGTTCTCTTGAGGGTCAGGTTCTTTGTCCCCCCTCTTCTTTTGTTCTTTCTAGTTTTTATCAATATATTTTGAGGGCTTGCTTCTTGCAAGTCTCTTTTGTTTAAAAAAAAAAAAAAGA
Source organism: Trifolium subterraneum (assembly GCA_951799995.1). Classification (NCBI taxonomy): domain Eukaryota; kingdom Viridiplantae; phylum Streptophyta; class Magnoliopsida; order Fabales; family Fabaceae; genus Trifolium; species Trifolium subterraneum. The sequence continues at coordinate 14,215,993 of OX637462.1, read as the reverse complement.
TGAGAGAGAAAGACACATAAAAATAATTGGAGAGAGAATTGGAGAGAAAAAATTGGAGAGGATCCAAATCCATTAATTAGTAGTAGTGCATGCCTAAAGTCAAGTAAAAATATTTCCATTTATTTATTATAATAACATGCTGTTATATATGTCTTTCCTTTGTTGCTGGGTTATTTGTGAAATGAGAATTAACTATTATGTTGCTATTATATTATAATTTCTATGTGACAAGATGTATAAGCAAAAAAATTTTTCTAAACCTATACATTACCGCCACACCTTGTGGCTGAGAAAAAAAAAAATCAAAAAAGATAAATTTGAACACAATACCGCCACATGCTTTGGCAGGGAAAAACAATTTGAATTTTTTTTCTAGGGTGTACAATACGGCCATATCCTATGGCTAGGGAAAAAAATTGAACAAAAAGTCGAAAAAAAATGCAGTGGGTGTACAATGCCGCCACATGGAGTGGTGGAAGTAATATAAAAAAGTCAAAAGTGTGGCACTTTAGAATTTTTTTTTTTTTCAAAGTGTGGCAGTAATATGTTTTAGGTTTGAAAGTGTGGCATTTTGGTGATAAAGCCTAGGGGTGTCAAAATGGATGAATTGGATGGATTTGGATTGGATTGCTAATGGATGGATCAAAGTAATCCATTAACATTCAATGAAGAAAAAAAAGCAATAATTTCATGACTTGCCAAATATTAATTTTTCCCTTAGATTCTAGAATAGCAATAAATAGAAAAATTGTTTTAATCATTTTATATATAAGAAATATCATTTCTAAACAAGTAAAATTTAACTACTTCTATAATAAAGTGTGACTTTATAATTGTTAATAGAATTTCTATTATAAGTTTTGATAAGCATGAACATATTTTATCTCTTTTTTTATATATAAAATTACAAAGTCATTGAAAACTCACACATACAAAGTTGAGAGATCGCAGTTTGAATCCTGGTCCTGACGTCCAACACTAGCAATTTCAACATTTCTGTCAGTTGAGCTAGGATTGTGGATGAACATATTTTATCTCTAATGACACTTTAAATTTTAAAGCGTCAATTTGTCTATAGATGAAGTGACAAACACCAATTAAAAATTTATACACATAAAGTAGAACATTCTAGGTTCAAATCTGGTTACCATGAAAAAAAAAAATTAGTCCGATGATTTTGTCAATGTCAATTATGTTGGGTGTTACATACACATATTGACATATTATAGTATTTTTTTTATTCGATGTGTCAATGTGATTATAGGGCGTTCACTACAAGAATTCATGAAATTACCCATGAAAATATTCCTAGGTAAGCTAACCAAATTCCTAGGAAATGCACATTTCCGAGGAAAATATTCGTTGGTATTTTCAATTCTATTGAGAGGAATTTTCCGAGGAACTAGTGAGGAAACGTGTGTCAGAGTTTTTCATAGGACTTTTTCCTAGGAATAATTCCTAGGTAACCTTCTCCACAGTCTGCCAAGCGCAGGTCAGAGCAGAGTGATGTGACAGATAGTTTCCTTGGAATTTTTTCTAGGTAACAATCATTATTAAATAAAAAATATTTATACCGTAAATAAAAAATAAAATTAGCAGCAATTATTATTTTTAAAAAACCGCCTCAAAATTTAGGCTCCAAAATTGAAAATTTTGCAAAAAAATCGAAAATCAAAATTTTGCGCCAGAAAAATTGAAAGTTGCAAAAATCGTTTCCTAGGAATTTTTCCTCGGTAATGTAAAATAAAAAATAAAATAAAAAATCGAAAATTTTGGCAAAAAATCTGAAAATCTACATTTTGCGCCAGAAAATGGAAATTTCGAAAAATTTGGCTTCAAATTTGATAATTCTGCCAAAAAAAAATTTGAGCCAAAAAAATTTGAAATTCAAATTCTAAAATTAATTATGAAATTTCTACCCAAAATTTCTGAAATTGCTATTTAAATTCTAAAATTTGAAACTAGCACAAAAATAATTGAATTTCTACCCTAAAATTTATATTTTTTAAAAATGAGTTAACAAAAATTTGAAAGAAAGATGTAATAGAATATATGTAGTTTTAAAGAAATATTGCATATAAAGAAAGGATTAATAAGATAATAAGATAATAAAGTATATGGAAAGGATGAAAAGCAAATGTGTTGAAGAAGATGAATGATTGTTGAAAGAATAAAGAGAAGAAAGTGAAGTAAAATATGAAGAAGATGTTGAGTGAATTGAATGTGTAGATTGGTAGTAGAAATTTTGTAGTAGAGATTGAATGTGTTGAAGAAAGTGTTTAAAGAAAAAGGGTTAGATATAAAGATAGGATTAAAAAGATATTAAGATAATTAATAAAGTATATGAAATTTGGATGAAGAGTAAATGTGTTGAAGAAAATGAATGATTGTTGAAAGAATAAAGAGAAGAAAGTAAAGTAAAATATGAAGAAGATGGTGGAGGAATTGAAATGAAAAGTATTAATGTTGAAAGAATGAAAAATTAAGTAGTAGAGAGTGTATTATATATAGATAAAATTTTTAAAAAGCAGTAAGTTTCAGAGGAAATTTCGTTGGAATTTATCCTAGGTAATGTTTCTAAACAAAGGTGTGACCGCAAGCTGTCACATGTGATTTATTTAAATTTAAATTTTCATTTTCCCACTCAAAATTTCAAATGTTATTAAGATATTCAAAATTAATTTATATTTAAGTAAAAATTTAAAATAAAAGTTAAAAATATGGATATTATGTATTTTAATTATAATTAAAAATATCCAAATTTAATTATAAAATATTTGTTCTATATTTCCACTTGCTGGGTCAAACCACTCACAATAAAATACCACAATGTTGTTATCTTGTTCGACATATCGGTAACTCAATTAAAAAATTCATTTAATTACACCATAGAAGTTATCTTCACCTCCCTAACTCCTTTGACATAAACACCACTATTAATTGTTTTTTTGCCGATGGTCCATGATTGAGTATGAAATTTATATCCGTTAACTTATGATGCACGGGTACTACAATCGAGGAAGCGTACCAATACCGAGTACGTATCAGGTACCGGTACGCGTACCGTACATGCACCTGGGCAACGTAGTCTCCGAGGACCATCAATTAATCCTATCAAATGAAATATTTGTGCAGTTGGTCGGCATATTTTTCACTTGATCCTTAAACCATTCGGGAAAATTGGTAAATATGTCACCAATGGTCCAACTTTAGTGAAATTGATCATCATATGAACTCTGGCTGACTGCGTCTCTGCATCGTTTATCCAATATTCTCTCTGTAGTTCCTATGGTTGACTGCATTATATGCTAGCTAACATTAATTTTAGTAACTAATTTTTTTTTTGCACATAATATTTTTTCCTTTTAAACTATAATGTAATAACATTTTTATTATAAACTACTTTCCCCGTCCCAAAATATAAGCAAAAGTTGATCAACAAAATTGAATGTATTTGGTCCAAATCTTTAACCAAATACATCAAATTTCTTTAACTCATTCTTACTTATATTTTTTATAGAAGGACTACCTCTCGAACAATTAAATATTTTTTACTAAAAACTGCACCTTTTTTTTTTACCAACTAACATTATTTTTCTTAACTAATATTTTTTTATCATTTATTTTTTTACTAACTACATATCTTTTAGAAAAAATTATAATATAATAACAAATTTACTAGCTGTCAAAAAATAACAATTTTACTAACTATATTTTTTATTAAAATCATTTTTATTAAGTACACTTATTTTATCACCTAACATTTTTATTACTAATGACAAATTTATTGTGATAAAAAACTAACCTCGAACAATATTAGTGCACTGAAAAAAGCTCCGAAAAAACAACAGCGCAGCAGCAACAACAACAAACACGTGACCAAATATTAACTACAATGAATAATACAATATTTTATATTACTCCCTCTGTTTCAAATTACTTGTCGTTTAAGAAAAGAAAAAAAAATTAAGAAATTGAATTTTTGCACCTTATTTTCCTACTATACATTTATTTTAATTTACCAATAAATTAAAATTTTTTTTACGCACTTTCTCTTTCCAATAAATTTAATATATACGAAGAAGTTTAATAAAAAAAATCAAAACAAAAACAAGATTATACGGGTAAAAGGAAGCAAGATTTTGAGTTTAGTAAAAAAAAATTATATGGTGTAATTAAGATTTAGTAAAAAAAATACAATTATACGAAGAATAACAAGAAGTTTAGTAAATTATACGAAGAAGTTTAGTAAAAAAAAATACAATAAAAAGATTATATAAAATTTAGTCAATAAAAAAATTAGAAATGAGGGTATAATAGATAAAATATAACCTTAAATTATCAAAACTGTTGGGAACAAAATCCTTATTTGATGTTTTAAAGATAACAAACATATAAATTAAATTATAATATTGATTATCTTGTTATTTGCTAATGTGTTTTGTGAGAAATGTTTCAACGATAACGTTATGGTCTGACAACGGTAACGCACATGATGAACACATACACAAGTAAAACATGGAAAGACATACATAGCAAACAAGAATAAGTTGAAGCAACTTAAAGTCTTGGCTTAAATGATGAAAACGCTTCACTTGGATATATTCCTTTTGCATTACTAAATGTGGTAGTATTTTAAGGAAACATAAGTGTTGGATTCATACCATATATGACATAAAGGATTTCACGGGCCTAGCAATTTTTGGACTATGTAATCAAGGTCTTTTAATGCAAACAAAAGGAATGTCACCTAAGAAGAAAGAATCTCCCACGTAGAAGTTTTTGAAAAAATGGAAGAAGATATTTTTTCATCACATGAGAATTGATTTTTGTGGACAAGAAGCAAACACATCCTTCTATCTTTGCAAAGTACATTAGTCACAAAACAACAAAAGACATGCTACATAGTTTGGTCCCCTCATGAGAGACAAAGGCTCCTCCAACATTCTCCACTTGCTGATGCATTGTCATCACAAATTCAAAATTGATCCTGTCATATGAACAAGATAGAAGCCACGTAAAAGCTTCAAAAGCCATGCAAAGCATTGCAGTAGTTTTTCAACAGACGGTAATGCACAAGTGAACTGACGATAATGCACTATTCACAGTACATGGCAACAAAGATCACAACGTATCTTTGACAGATTTTGAAATTCAAAATCTCTCTCATACGCTCCTCTTCAGCAATTGAAAAGTCTATAAATACCAAGGAGCTTCATGAAGAAAAACTCAAGAGGAAGCTGAAAGTGAGTTAGCTTTTATCTCTAGTAAGATTCAGAGAATGTTGAGAAGAAGAGATCAAATTAGAAAGAATTTTTCAATGGGAAAAGATAACTCAAAAAATGACTTTGACAAAAGTCAAGTTACTTGTTTCGGATGCAACAAACCTGGACATTTCAAATCAGAATGTCCTTTGAGCAAAACTCCTAGGAAATTTCCTTTCAAGAAAAAGTCAATGATGGCTACCTAGGAAGATGATGATGAGTCTGAAACAAATGCAGAAGAAGAAGCCAACATCTGTCTAATGGCAAATTTAGACAATGAAGAGGTATTTCTCTTTGATAAAACTCGTTTATTTAATGAATTAGAAACTAACTTTGATAGTTTACTGCTTGATTCTGAGTTTTTATCTAAGCAATGTTTTTTACTTCCAAAAGAAAATTCAGAGATTAAAGAAGAAAAAGAAAAACTTATGTGTTCAAATAATGAACTTAAGAAAACAATTCAAGAACTTAATCATAAACAAAATCTATCTTTAGAAGTCTCTGATCAAGAAAAAGAAAACTCTGTTAAAAACTGAAATAAAAGAACTTAGAAATGATCTCACAGTTTTCATAAAATCCACAGAAACTTTTCAAAATATTATGGGCTCACAATCAAGATTTTTTAATAAAAAAGGTTTAGGTTTTGATAATACAAAAACTCAGAAATTATACAAAAACCATTTTATTCCTGACAAAAAAGAATTTAAGTTCAAATGTTCTTTTTGTAAAAAGATTGGGCACCTAGAATCCATTTGCTTTCAAAAGAAAAAATTAGAACATAAGTTTTACAACGAACCAAAACGTTATCGTTATACAGAAAATGTATTAAAACAAAGTTGGTATGAAGATAATCATCAAAAGAGTAAAAATCAATTTGTTAGAACTAACTCTCAAGGACCCAAGATGATATGGGTACCTAAAGCATCAAAGAATCAAAATGCAGGTACATTATCAAAGGGTAAAGAAAAAGCCATGGTTTTTGGACAGTGGCTGTTCAAAAAACATGACAGGAGATAGAAGGTGTTTCCTCTCCTTCGTGCAAAAGGAAGGAGGATCTGTTACGTTTGGAAATAATAATACTGCACAAATAAAAGGAAAAGGTATTATAGGTAAAAATAATTCTGCAAAAATAGAAAATGTTCAATATGTTGAAGGTCTTAAACATAATTTGCTTAGTATTAGTCAACTTTGTGATAGTGGTTTTAAAGTCATTTTTAAACCAAATATTTGTGAAGTGAAATAAACCTCCTCGGGAAAAGTTTTCTTCTTTGGTTCAAGAAAGAAAAACTTATATGTTTTATACTTAGATGACATTCCAGCTGAATCATGTTTTATGTCTATTGAAAAAGATAAGTGGATTTGGCACAAAAGAGCTGGACATGTAAGCATGAAAACAATTTCAAAAATATCTCAACTTGATTTACTAAGAGGTCTTCCAAAAATAAAGTTTGACAAAGATAAAGTATGTGAAGCTTGTGTAAGAGGAAAACAAGTCAAAAGTAGTTTTCATCTAAAAGATTTTATTTCAACTAAAAAACCTTTGGAACTTCTTCACATTGATTTATTTGGTCCTGTCAACACCACTAGTCTTGGTGGAAAACAATATGGTTTTGTTATAGTAGATGACTACTCTAGATTCACATGGGTATTATTTTTGAAAAATAAAGATGAATCTTGTGATGCCTTCAAAAACTTTTGTAAACTAGTTCAAAATGAACAAGGCTCAAATATCATTTCTATCAGAAGTGATCATGGAGGAGAATTTGAAAATTCTTCTTTCAAATCATTCTTTGATGAAAATGGAATTTCACACAATTTCTCTTGTGTTAGAACTCCTCAACAAAATAGAGTAATTGAAAGAAAAAATAGAACCTTACAAGAAATGGCAAGAACTTTGTTACATGAATCAAATGTTGAAAAATATTTTTGGGCTGAAGCCATAAATACATCTTGCTATATTTTGAATCGTGTTTCAATCAGAAAGATCTTAAACAAAACACCTTATGAACTTTGGAAAAATAGAAAACCAAACATCTCATATTTTCATATTTTTGGTTGTTTTTGTTATATCTTAAACACAAAAGAAAATCTTGGTAAGTTTGATTCAAAATCAGACAAAGCTATTTTTCTAGGTTATTCTACTAACTCTAAAGGGTATAGAATTTATAATTTAAGAACTCAAACTATGAAGATAAGCATGCACATTGTCTTTGATGAATTTGATGATCTCATAATACCATCCAACGAAGAAGAACAAGAAACTCAAACTACTCAAGAAACTCCAACTCAAACAGAAGAAGAAGATCCATTACTTCCTCCAAAAACTTTAAGAATTGTTGGGAGTCGTCCTCCAGATCAAATAATTGGAAAACCAACTGATGGAGTAAGAACAAGATTTTCATTTAAAGAAAAAGAAAGCAACTTGGCATTGATCTCTCAGATAGAGCCAAAATCCATTGGAGAAGCCATTATTGACAAATCATGGGTAGAAGCAATGGAAGAGGAACTTCTTCAATTTGAAAAGAATCAAGTATGGTCACTTGTTCCATCTCCTACAAATCACTCAATAATAGGAACAAGATGGGTATTCAGAAACAAACTAAATGAAGAAGGTAAAGTTATTAGAAACAAAGCCACACTTGTTGCTCAAGGATACAATCAACAAGAAGGTATTGATTATGATGAAACTTTTGCTCCAGTTGCAAGGTTAGAAACAATAAGAATTCTTTTAGCATATGCATCTCATAAAAATATCAAACTATTTCAAATGGATGTTAAAAGTGCTTTTTTAAATGGTTTTCTTAATGAAGAAGTTTATGTTCATCAACCTCCTGGTTTTGAAAATAAACAAAAACAAGATCATGTGTTTAAACTTTCAAAAGCTTTATATGGTCTAAAACAAGCTCCTCGAGCTTGGTATGATAGATTAAATGCATTCTTAATCAAAAACAATTTTTCTAGAGGAAAAATTGACACAACTCTTTTTAGAAAGCTTGACCAAAATGATTTACTAATTGTTCAAGTATATGTTGATGATATCATTTTTGGATCAACAAATGAAAAAATGTGTGAAGACTTTTCCCATCTCATGCAAAGTGAATTTGAAATTAGTATGATGGGAGAATACTAGCTGGAGTAAAGAATCAGAAAGCTCACAGTAATGAACGCATCTTCATCACTTGTGATACTTCTGATGAAGAACAAGAAGATGAAGTGCACGTTAACTCATCCTCTAGCCCCAATTCTGATTCTTCCATAACCATCTCTGATCCAAACCCCTCCTCTTCATCCGAAAAAATCCCTTCTCCTAAACCCTCAAAATCAAATGTTGACAAAATTACCAAAGAAAAAGGGAAAGAAAAGGTTACTGAAGTCAAAACCAAGGTCTCAGAACCTAAGAAAAAGGTTTCTCAAACAAGAATTATGTCTATCAATGCCTTGATCAAAGACAAATTTCCATTGTTTGAGAAAAAGGAAGAGAAGAAGTTCAGAAACAAATGGAGAACTCGACTTATTGCTGCTGGACGTGTGTTCAACTTTCAAGCCATTGAGAAACAGGATTTAGATCTTAAATCCTTCACTGACTTTCAAGGTTGGTTTTCCTTCTTACAACTTAAGGAAACTTACTACCCTAGGTTAGTCCAAGCCTTCTATTTGTGAAACAAACAGCATTAGGTCCATAGTTAAGGGAAAAGAAATAGTATTAACTGCTGATTTCATTGGTACTTTGTTTAAATTACCAACTGATGGATTTAAGTCCTTTGGAAAAGATTGGTATAGTCAAGCTGGAGTGACTATTGAAGATGTTAAAGAACCTCTCTTTTATCCTGGAACTCCCTTAGATCATTACAAAACCTCAAATCTTAAGCTGTTGCCCAAAGTTTTCAATATCATGAGCAAAGGGAACATTATGCCTCAACAAGGCAAGTATGATGCCCTTGGTGATAATGACCTGATGGTCATTTATCATTTATTTGAAAAGAAAAGATTAAGCCTTCCCCACATTATCATCAATTTCATGATGGAAGTGGCTAAATCTAACAACAAAAAATTTTGTGTTTTTTATCGAATGGTCTTGACTAGAGTGTTTAAGCATTTTGAGGTTTCTTTCAAAAATGAGATTTCTGAAACCAAATGCAAAAACTTTGACCTTAAAAACCTCAAGCATTTCAAACCAGATCCCATATCAAGTGTTCCTCTTAGAACCTACTCTAGAAACAAAAGGAAAAGAGATGAACAACAAGATGTTCAAGATATTGCTCAATCTGAACCCTCAAATCCACCCATCATTGAAACAAATGAAGCTTCTGTTGATAACTGTCATACCCCATTTTTTGACCGATCGTTTTTATTCGTCGTTTAAAACTGTTTTCTTTCCTCTGTCGTTTCTGACGAAATTTCGGCAAAGAGGTATTTTAAAATACCTCATTTATTGGTTCTTTTTTTTGTTTTTATTTTATTTTTATTTTTATTTTTATTTTATCTTTTTTTATTTTGATTTATTTATTTTTTTATTATTATTTATTTTATTTTATTTTTTAAGTCATTTTTATCATTTTTATTATTATTTTCGTTTTTTATCAGGTGTTTTTTTCTGGTCAGTCTGTCAACAGTCCAAATGTGTGTTTTTGTCCAATCCAAGCCCAAAAGGGCAATTTTGTCCAAATGGAGAAAATTTCAACTGCCAAACCCTAATTTCTGACACAATATAAATAGTGCATTTATTGCACAGTCCCCTAGGTCAGAAATTCTCCAATCAGCCGCACAACCCATTTTCATCATCAAACAGAACCAAAAAATAAAATCAAAAAATAATCAAAATCAAAGATCAGAAATCATCATCAAACCCAGAAATCTTCATCTTCATAAATCATCATCATCATCAAACCACACAAACAGAAAACCATAAAAAAAACCAGAAAAAGAAATCACAGAAATCAAAATATATCATCATCATCGTCGTCGCTCATCAAACCGAAACTTTCCAAACCCAAAACAAATCAAAATATCGAAAAACCCAGAACCAACTAAATTCAAAACCTCATCCCTTTTTCGAATCAAAACAAGAACACAGAGAAGAAGACGAATTGGAAGTAGAGTTTAAAAACACGAAAAGGTTGAAACCCTTTTTCTTTCTTTGCTTTTTTCCCGATCTAATTTCTCTTTTTGGGGTTTGATTTAGGATTTTTCAAGTTGGGATTCGAGTATGTGAGTTGTATTTATGTTTGTTTGGTTTGTTTTTTGTTTGAAAAATGGAGTTTGGGTGAGGAAGGAGTGAAACCGAGAGAGATGGGAGAAGGAAGAAGTGTCTCGGCGGCGGTGAGAGAGAAAGAGGGTGGAAAATGTGAAATTTTTTAGGGTGGGGTATTTATACCCCAACCCTATCCGGTGTGCGCGTGTCTATCGCAGCACACCGTGCACCCTCTCTTCTCAGCCACTGATCCTTATCAGATGGTCTGGATCCCTTCGTTTTAAATTTAGATCAGGGCCGTCTGATCCATCAGACGACTGAGATTGATCCTGTTTTTTTTGGACGTTTTTTTGGCAGATGGGCCTCTTTTGGACTGGGCCTTGCTTGTTCTGTTACTTTTTGCACCCCCATTTATTTTTCGTTTTGATATCTGCACCCCCTGTTTTATTTATTTTTTTATTTTTTAACCTATGACAAAAAGTACTTATGGAATGTGCTTCATTGAGCTATTCAATCCAAATTAAGTACTAATTGGAGGTTTTTTTTTATTAACTTACTAACTCACTATCATTTTATTTATGCTTAATTATTGTTGCTAACTTAATATTTATTTATGCTTATTATTATTGTTACTAATCCACTAACTTAACAATATCAACTTTATTTATTGTCATTAACTTAATTATCCTCTCTAATTTAACATTTTCATTCATACATGTCAATATTATTTATTGTTAATAACTCATCTAATCTAAACAAATTTATTTATTGTTTTATCAATTAATTATTTATTTTTATTGCAAGGACTTTAGAATGTATTTTAGGCTTTTGGTGTAAATATAAATAAAAATTGCATAGCTTCCTCTCTTGCATTCATTTCATATTTATTTTTCTTGCAAATACCTTAGAATGTAATTAGGAATAAATGTACACTATAAATGAAAAATCGCATCTCATGCATATTTATTTTTATTTCTTTCCGCAAAAACGTTAGAATATTAAAATTCCGAGGAAAAGACATCGTTTTGATCAAAATATCATTACGGTTTATCTTCGCGTTTAATTATTTCATTACAACGTTAGTGTATTTCTTTTCGCGCGTAATCATTATTCGTTTATTTTTATCAAAAAATGAGGTCAAAACCTCTTTCAAAAATACGCAAACAATTTATTTTTCAAACATCGAAAAGCATCAACAATATTTTGTCGTCAAACACTTTCAAAAACCTTGGATTTCAAACCAAGTGTTCATTTTTTTTTTCTTCCGCAAATACCTTGGACTTCAAACCAAGTGCATTTTTCAAATCACGCAACAAACCTTGGACTTCAAACCAAGTGATTTTTTATCATTCAAAACCTTTTTCTCAATAAACCTTGGACTTCAAACCAAGCGACCGCGCCTCTTTTCTAAATCAAAAAATCAATCAATCTTAATCATTTAGACTTTCTTTCACAAATAAACATAAATCAAACTCACATTTTTTCTTGTTATCTTTAAAACCTTTTTCAAAACCTTAAAAATCAAACAAACAAATCACTCCGCTTTTTACCCCGAACTACGGTGGTTTGATCCCTCGGGTACGTAGGCATGAGACTTGTCTCTCCAATCAATAAAATCAACCAAAAAACATTTTTCCTTCTATTTTCGTCACTTTAACTTTTCTCAATCATCACTTTAAATCCCTAATTTGTACATTTTACAAGCAATTAAAATTAAGCACAAAGTTAGACTAAAAACAAGAGGTTCCTATAGAGTACTATAGATACTTAGGGTGCTAGTACCTTCCCTTCGTATAACTAACCCACGAACCTTGATCTCCTAAAAAATAGGGTTTTTTCGAACTTTTTCCCTTTCCCTCGGATAAATTAAAGATCGGTGGTGGAACATTAAATTGCAATTCGAAGTTAATTAATAACTCGACATCCAAAAATCACCGCGACAGAAATGGCGACTTCACTGGGACAACCAAGCGGGTTGAACCTAACTTGTTTTAAATTACTATCTTCGCGCTTTTATTCTTTTAATTGTATAAATATTTGTATATATACTTGGGTTCGCTTTGAGTGGTGAGATAAGTCCCCCACCCGGACTTGAGAGAACCATAAGATAGGATAGTGGTATAATCATAATGTCTATCTGAGAGTAAGTTTCGGCCGTGGCATATGTGGGAACCACACTCAATTGAGGAACCTCTGAGGTAATAGTGCCAACATGAGTAGTCGTGTTTGACATTCTATCTTCAAGGAACCGACGATGTTGAGGACCTTTAGTTACACCTAACCCATCTTGACCTCTTTAGGGCGTAGTGCGGTGGCTAATCGAGAGTAAATCTCGGATTGGTTGATACGCGATACTACACTCAAACGAGACTTTTCTACGGATTTTGTTGGATCGGAAGTAGTTCCGTAACCCGATGATTTTCGGAGGAGGTCGAGGACTTTGAGAACTTTGTAGAACCCGTGATGCTGACATTTTTCAGTTTTTATGTTGAAACTATATTTGTCGAATAATCTATAGGAGGTTTAATCACACTTCATGTAACACCCCGTATTCCCAACAAGATAAATCATACATATAAATCAGAGTATTTCAACGTATACGGAATGCTACACTTTGTAAAATACATAAGTAATAGAGTAAATTTTTCTATTAATGAATCAAACATCAACTGATAACATTTTTAATAATTTCGCAACGGAAATAGTATTCATAATTCTGTTCAACCAAAACATGGCTCTAAGGCCTCAACGTGTTCAACATTAATACAAAAATCCAACTAAATTATTTCAACATGAAATCTCAAGGAAAAATACGTAACAAGGACAATCCAACAATAAAACCCGCCCCGTTACGTATCAGAGCATCCTAAGACCATGAGAGAGTCAACTCACAACTGCAGCTAGTCCTGAATATCTGCACTTGCCCACAAGGCGGCAATTCCAACAGAAGGGTGAGATACATATACAATAATAATAAGGATATCGTTCATCAACATAAAATTAATAACTTAAAACATCATAAACGTCAACATATTATTTCATTATTTAACTACACAACTTTTCGATGTAACTCATTAATTCTATCACAACTCGACAACACGACAAGGCTTCGACGACTTAGATAACATGACTCCAACTTAGACAACCTAGACGACTTGACTATGCAGCATGCATGTGGTACCAATCAGGGCATCAAGCCCCCAACAAATTTTGAGCGTAGGCTCACAGGGCATCAAGCCCCCAACGGGTTTTGAGCGTAGGCTCACAGGGCATCAAACCCCCAACGGGTTTGAGCATAAGCTCACAGGGCATCAAGCCCCCAACTTTAGTGCATATGTGGACTCTGTAAAATGCCATGACAACCAGCAACTTAATCCACTTAGACAACTTCTTACAACTCATATGACCTTGACACGACGACAAGGACTCTACTTCACAACATCCTAATACATCATCCAACTTCATAAATTCATATAAAATTATTCACAAGGAGTTTTTGTGTCAAACCAAAGCCATTAGAAAGCTAACATCTATATCTATAACTTTCGTGTTTACATCTAAGACCGATTTCTTACCGATTAATACCAGTTTTTATTTTAAATTCGGGTACAGAGATGAAGTTTCACTGTGACCTACGTGCAGTAATTCGACGATAACTTAAGTTCCAAAAATAATTTTGAAGTCAAACCAAAGCCATTAGAAAGCTAACATCTATATCTATAACTTTCGTGTTTACATCTAAGACCTATTTCTTACCAATTAATACCAGTTTTTATTTTAAATTCAGGTACAGAGATGAAATTTCACTAAAATTCACTGTTCATAATAATCTAATGACTTTCTAATAACAACCCTTTTTCATATAATCTCCTTAGACTCTCTTAGTTTTTAGAAATCAAACACCCAATATTACTAATCATCTAACAACAGTTATCCTAACATGATTCAGGGGCTTCTTATTCCATTATTAATTAATTTCATAGTTAACCTAGTTTTCCCAATTTTCATCAATTCTCATGTTAAATTAGTTTTCAGAACTACATGCTTAGAATTAAAGTATAAGTTCTCACCCTTACCTTAGTTTTGATGAGCGAATGACCCTACAGCTGCTCTTGATTCTCTAAGCCTCTTCTCTCTTGGTGCTTCTCCCTTTTTCTCCAAAACCCTTCTTTTCTTTTTTTTACGTGAAAAGTGTTTCTTTTCTCTGACTTCTATTCCTTAACCTCTCACTTCCTTATTTAATTCCTACTAATTCCACTTAATACTATTATTTCCATTTAATTCTAATTTCAACCCCTTAACTCTACTTATTCCCTTCACCACTCATCTCCTTACAATTAATTAAAAAAAAGTCATTCAAATAAAAGTACATCACATACATATAATAAATCAAGTAAATAGACTCTATATTTAATAAAATAAATAAAAGCAACTAGGGCGTTACAACTCTCCCCAACTTTAAGAATTTTCGTCCTCGAAAATATACCTCAAGCAAACAACTCTGGATACAACTCCAGCATCTTACTCTCCAATTCCCACGTTAAGCTTTCGCCAAATGCTCCTCCCCAAACAACTTTCACCAAAGGTATCTCTTTGCCTCGCAACCTTTTCACCTCGCGACCTTCAATCCTCACTGGTATGGTCTCAACCGTAAGATTGTCTCTGACTTGGACATCATCTCTTGGAATCACATGCGATGGATCCGCAACATACTTCCGAAGTTGCGACACATGAAACACGTCATGCAAGTTCGAAAGATACGGTGGTAGTCCCACTCGATACGCCACCGTTCCTATCCTCTCTGATATCTGATATGGACCAATGAATCTCGGAGTCAGTTTCTTTGACTTCAACGCACGACCAACACCTGTCATCGGCGTGACTCTCAAAAACACATGATCACCTTCTTGGAACTCGAGATCTTTTCTTCTCTTGTCATGATAACTCTTTTGCCGACTCTGCGACGCTTTCATCTTCTCTTGTATCAATTTGACCTTCTCCGTAGTTTGCTGAACAATCTCGGGTCCCAAACCTGCACTCTCACCCGTCTCAAACCAACACAAAGGAGTTATGCACCTCCTACCATACAATGCCTCGAACGGTGCCATTCCAATGCTAGAATGGTAACTGTTGTTGTACGTGAACTCTATCAATGGAAGGTGACTATCCCAAGTTCCACCTTGCTCAAGCACACATACTCTCAACAAATCCTCAAGTGATTGAATCGTCCTTTCCGACTGACCATCTGTTTGCGGATGATAAGCCGAACTCAACCTCAACTTAGAACCCAAAGCCTCTTGCAAACTCTCCCAAAATCTAGAAGTGAACCTTGGATCCCTATCTGACACAATGCTCGACGGAACACCATGTAACTTTACAATATCCCAAATGTAAATCTCCGCCAACTGCGACACATGAAAACTGATATTAATCGGGAGAAAATGCGCAGACTTCGTCAATCTATCCACAATCACCCAAATAGCATCATTCCCTCTACGAGTATTAGGTAAACTTGTCACAAAGTCCATGGAAATACTATCCCATTTCCACTCCGGCACATCTAATGATGTCAATAACCCAGCAGGTTTCTGATGTTCAATTTTTGACTTCTGACATGTCAAACAAGAGTACACAAATTGTGCCACATCACGTTTCAAACCTGACCACCAAAACAGCTTCCTAAGATCGTTGTACATCTTTGTAGCTCCCGGATGAATACTCAAACTACTTCGATGACTTTCCTCAAGAATCAACTTCTTAATCTCATCATTATCAGGAATGCAGATTCTGTCTCTAAACCTTAACACACCTTGCTTATCAACTCTAAAATCATTATCCTCCGACAGATTTCCACCAACCAAAAGATCCACAAATTTTACATCTGCTTTCTGCGCTTCCTTGATACTACTCAAGAATTCACTGTTAATCTTCAACATACCCAACATCACACTCTGAGGTGTCAATTCACAAACCAAACTCATGTCTCTAAACTGTTCAAGCAACTCAAATTCTTTAACCATCAAAGCAGACATATGAAGAGTTTTCCTGCTCAAAGCATCAGCAACAACATTAGCTTTACCTGGATGATAATTCAGCCCAAAGTCATAATCTTTCAACAGTTCCAGCCATCTTCGCTGCCTCATATTCAGTTCCTTCTGATCAAACAAGTACTTCAGACTGTTATGATCACTAAACACCTCGAACCGCGACCCATACAGATAGTGCCTCCATATCTTCAACACAAAAACCACAGCAGCCAACTCAAGATCATGAGTAGGATAGTTCCGCTCATGAATTCTCAACTGTCTAGATGCATAAGCCACTACCTTGCCATCTTGTATAAGTACACCTCCTAATCCTAACTTAGACGCATCACAATATACCACAAAAGGTTCATCTGACTTCGGAAAAATCAAGATCGGAGCTGTCGTCAAACGCCGCTTCAACTCATTAAAACTGTTTTCACATTGAGCATCCCACACAAAAGCTTTACCTTTACAAGTCAACTGAGTCAACGGAAGTGCAATCTTCGAAAATCCTTCTATGAACCTGCGGTAGTAACCAGCCAAGCCTAGAAAACTTCTAATCTCAGTCACCGACTTAGGAGTCTCCCATTGCGATACTGCTTCCACTTTAGACGGATCAACTGCAATACCATTACTTGAAATGATATGGCCAAGAAAACTCACTTCTTTCAACCAGAATTCACATTTGGATAACTTGGCATACAACTTCTTATCCTTCAGCACCTGCAAAACAATTCTCAAATGCTCGGCGTGTTCTTCCTCAGACTTCGAATAGATCAAGATGTCATCAATAAAGACAACCACAAAGCGATCCAGATAATCATGAAAAATGCGATTCATGTACTCCATAAACACACCCGGCGCATTAGTAACACCGAAAGGCATCACTGAATATTCGTAATGTCCATATCGTGTCCTAAAGGCCGTCTTCTGCATGTCTTCATCCTTCACCTTAATCTGGTGATAACCCGATCTCAGATCAATCTTGCTAAATACTTGTGCACCCACTAACTGATCCATCAGATCATCAATTCTGGGAAGTGGATACCTGTTCTTGATCGTGACTTTGTTCAACTGGCGGTAGTCTATGCACAATCTCATACTACCATCCTTCTTCTTAACCAACAGAACCGGCGCACCCCAAGGAGATACGCTTGGTCTCACAAACTTCTTATCCAACAAGTCTTCCAGCTGCTTTTTCAACTCTGCCAACTCTGATGCTGACATACGATAAGGAGCCATCGACAACGGCTTCGTACCCGGCACAAGATCAATGGAAAATTCTACTTCTCTCTCTGGCGGCACATCTGGAATTTCATCAGGAAAGACCTCTGGAAATTCATTCACAACTTGCAACTGATCGATCACTGCTTGATTTTCAACAGACATATAAGCCATCAAGGAAAACATCAACATTTCATCTCGCTCTAACTGCTTCAATTGCTTTGTACTCAAAAACTCCGCCTCACTCTCTTCTTCAGCAGAAGGAAAATGTACCGTCTTGCTAAAACAATTGAGGTGAACGTGATTATACTCTAACCAATTCATACCAAGAATTACATCCATTCCTTCTAAAGGCAGACAAACAAGATCAACCTCAAAGTCCCGACATAACATAGACAAAGGACACTTCTGACATATTAGAGAAGTAGTCATCGAACCCTTAGCTGGAGTTTCTATGACCATCTCTCCATTCATATATGACAATACAAGACCCAACTTATATGCACATCCGGAAGCAATAAAACAATGCGTCGCACCAGTGTCAATAATAGCAATTAAAGGAGTATTATTAATGAAACATGTACCTCTGATCAGACGATCCTCAGTCGATGTCTGAGTGCCAGCTAAAGCAAACACCTTCCCACTAGCCTGGGGCTTCTTAGGTTTCTTGCACTGTGAACTAATGTGACCCTCTTCATTACAATTGAAGCACACAACATCAATATGCTTGCACTCGGTGATAATGTGACCCTTCTTGCCACAACGGAAGCATCTCTTCTCATCATTGTTGCATGCATTGCTTTTGTGTCCTTTCTCACCACACTTAAAGCAGACAATCTCCGCAGGAGCACTTCTCGCATCTACATTTCTACCAGCTGGCTTCTTACCATCATTAGCTCTTTGTTTTCCTTTGTCCGCAGGAGCACTGTAAGGCTTAGGACGACTCTGCTGACTCCTTCCTCTTCGCTCATTCATTACCTTGTAATGAGCCTTAGTATCCTCTTCATAGATTCTGCAGCTACTGACCAACTCTGAGAAATGCCGGATCTTCTGATAACCGATAGCTCTCTTGATCAAATCACGTAAACCATTCTCAAACTTGATACACTTGGAGAACTCAGCTGTCTCTGCAGTGTAGTGGGGGTAGAACTTAGCCAACTCCACGAACTTGGCAGCATACTCTGCGACAGACATGTCACCCTGTTTCAACTCCAGAAATTCTATTTCTTTCTTACCTCGGACATCTTCTGGGAAGTAACTCCTCAAGAACTCTCTACTGAAAACAACCCAGGTGACAACTTCACCTCCATCCTCTAATGTCGGGCGAGTACTTACCCACCAGTCGTCAGCCTCTTCTGCTAACATATGAGCACCAAAGCGCACCTTCTGTGCATCAGTGCACTCCATAACCCTAAATATCCGTTCAATCTCTTTCAACCACTTCATTGCTCCATCGGGATCATACCTACCCGTGAAGGTGGGAGGATGATTCCTCAGGAACGTCTCCAGCTTACGGACTCCATCATCAACAACAACGCCAGCACCAACAACATGCGGCTGTCCTATAGCTTGCGCCACAGCTTGTAACGCAGCAGTTATCGCGGTATCATTTCTTCCTCTTCTAGCCATCTCTTAGCAAAATTCTACAACCAAGAACAACATATAAGCAACAAAACAAACGGCAAAATAGTCGTCACTCGACACAACTGACTCCACTACTTGGCCGGACAGACCGACCTGCTCTGATACCAATTGTAACACTCCGTATTCCCAACAAGATAAATCATACATATAAATCAGAGTATTTCAATGTATACGGAATGCTACACTTCGTAAAATACATAAGTAATAGAGTAAATTTTTCTATTAATGAATCAAAAATCAACTGATAACATTTTTAATAATTTCGCAACGGAAATAGTATTCATAATCCTGTTCAACCAAAACATGGCTCTAAGGCCTCAACGTGTTTAACATTAATACAAAAATCCAACTAAATTATTTCAACATGAAATCTCAAGGAAAAATACGTAACAAGGACAATCCAACAATAAAACCCGCCCCGTTACGTATCAGAGCATCCTAAGACCATGAGAGAGTCAACTCACAACTGCAGCTAGTCCTGAATATCTGCACTTGCCCACAAGGCGGCAATTCCAACAGAAGGGTGAGATACATATACAATAATAATAAGGATATCGTTCATCAACATAAAATTAATAACTTAAAACATCATAAACGTCAACATATTATTTCATTATTTAACTACACAACTTTTCGATGTAACTCATTAATTCTATCACAACTCGACAACACGACAAGGCTTCGACGACTTTATACAGGGCATAGTACTCTCATAACAATAATGTAACAATTATGTCTTATCTAAAAAATAATTGAGAGTCGTGGGACGAGACTGCTAAGAATCAGTGAGTTCCTACTATCAAACTAAGGCGGTGATCTACATCGGGATACGTGATTCAGTGAATCCATATATAACATAATTATACATAATATTAAGCATAAGATAAAAGGTGTAACACAAATTAATGACCTTGTTTATATTAATTTCGAAGGACACTCTCCGAGGTGAGCCGATCTCAAAGGCCTGACTAATCCATCTGCGATAATAATATACGTCGGCACGACTAAAGCTCACAATCATAGTTAGATTCTTAAAAAAATCCCATAACGTGGCACTGGAGTAACCACAACATAACTATTGAGTCACGGTCTATGTATCAAATCCTGCGTGCAACAGAATTTTTACTTTAAGACGTTACTGATACTTTTTATTATTTGACAGTCACTAGTACAAAAATACCTTTATAGAAAGGTATTTAAGTCAGTTCAATTTGCCACCCGACTTAACAAATCACGAGGTGGCAATTCCGTAAATATTTGTAACTTTGTTAGGTCGGTTGCATGTAAAACCGACTTAACAAAGATTAAATAAAAAAATTATAGCACATATTAAATTCCTTAAGTCGGTTAATAGTTAATTTAACCAGCTTAAGAAGTCATTTTCTTAAGTCGAGTAAAAATTTGACTTAAGAACTCAACACTTCGAAGTCGCCAACTATTAAGTCTGGTACAAAACCGACTTAAGAAGCTATTTTTAACCAACTTAACAAGTATTTTTTGTACTAGTGAGTTGATATTTTTTATTATAAAATGAAAAAAATATTAACATTGCACTAGAGGGAACAAATACACTGTACCACTAAAAACATTACAAAACACATATCTATAACTAGTGTTGCCCGACTACCTTTTGTTAATGTGTAATTATTTTTTATATATATATAAAAGGAAAAAATTTGTATTCAGACGAAAAGAATATCAATTTATAAAAATGTCTTCGCTTTATTTATTTTATTGATGTTATTTATAATTTAAATAAATAATAAATTTTTTAATAAAAAATAACTTTTTTTGATTAAGGATAAATTTTTAAAATTAGAGACGGGCCTCCAAATTATATTATTCGGAAGGACTGTGCCTACATCTAATCACGTGCTTAAACACTAAACGTTAGTAATCATTACCCGTTTACATAAATGTTACCAGATATAAATGGGACTTAAAATGAGTGGCTTAATTTATAAAAATCAAGTTCTGTAAATTTCTGGACTAACACACTCGAGAAGCCAGGTTCATGCTCGCTAGACGAGTATTGTTGATTTTCCAGCCAGACACGCTCATTAAACGAGCAAAGCTCGCTAAGCAAGAAAATCCATATTTTCAGTCATCAATGCTCGCTAAGCAAGAACACCATAAACAAAATTTTCATGCGTTTTCCAAATTGTTCCCACATATTACCACATACAGTCCCATTTAATCCCGAATATAAACATCATAAAACCACTTTATGTTCAATGTGGAGATGTATTTGGGGATTTAGTCCTCTCACACACTAATTCCCTATATTCCTAATGTTATCATGCAATTTTATCATCATTGGGAAAACTAATATATTTACTTCTAACTAAGAGTCATAGCTTCCAAGGAAACACACATGTTAAGAAGAGCACACTTGAGAGCTTTGGCAACACCAAACTCCAATCATTCCCTAAGCTTTCCCTAAAATTATTAACCGATGAAGTTACTTGGGAGAGAAGTAACAATAGTGAAGAAAGTGTAACTATGTCCGCATCATCATGTAACTAACTCTTGTGTTTAGAATCAAGTGCTATAGAGTGTAGAGTAGCTTATAATAGACCTTAGCTCATGTATATAAGTGATCAACTTGTATCCTTTTAGATCTATTCAATAATAATGAATCATTTTCTTCATTTAATCTTATAGTGTAACATGGTATCACCGCCATAGATCCAACTATACTTTCCACTGCCAAAGCCGTTTTTCATTTCTTTCTTCTCCGGCGACAATGCCTCCACGCGTAGCTTTGCCGGAACCTCGGCTTGATCATTCTTCTCCGTTTTATGTTTATCCCGGAGATGGACCATCTTTCGTCGTCGTTACTCCTCTTCTCACTGGATCCAACTACCACTCGTGGTCTCGCTCCATGAAGCGCGCACTTGACGCCAAAATGAAGCTTGATTTCATCGACGGTACTCTTCCTGTTCCCGTCGATCCTTTTGATCCATCCTTCAGAGCTTGGAATCGATGTAATCAATTGGTATCTTCTTGGATCCTAAACTCTGTTTCTGAATCGATTGCACAATCCATTGTGTTATTGGAAAACGCCATTGATATATGGAATGACCTTCGCGAATGCTTCTCTCAAGGTGATTTGATTCGAATTTCTGAATTACAGCAGGAAATCTACTCTTTCCGCTAGGAAAATCGATCGGTTAGTGAATTTTACTCTAAACTCAAACAACTTTGGAAAGAACTTGAACTTTATCTTCCAATTCCTCAGTGTACTTGTCGTAATCGGTGCAATTGTGATGCTATGCGTTCTGCACGCAACAATCACACTCTTATGCATACGATTCGTTTTCTCACTGGCTTGAATGATAATTTCGCTGTTGTTAAGTCTCAAATTTTGTTAATGGAACCTCTTCCACAAATGAACAAAGTCTTTTCTATGGTGCTTCAACACTAACGTCAAAGTAACCTTGCTTTTATCGATGATAGTAAATTCTTGGTTAATGTTGCTCGAACTCGTAAGCAAGCTTATGGTATGAAACGTGTGTGTTTATTTTGTGGTAAGGATATGTCGTGGAGAATTACTTCAAGAAGAATGTTACACCTCCACACGTGATGAAGAAATTTTTTGCACATAGTAATGTTGTTGAGGGAGGAAATGATGAATCTCCAGCTATTACTACACCATCCATTTCTCAAGATCAGTACGCTAGGTTGATGTCTTTACTTTACTCTTCATGTAACACCCCGTATTCCCAACAAGATAAATCATACATATAAATCAGAGTGTTCAACGTATACGGAATGCTACACTTCGTAAAATGCATAAGTAATAGAGTAAATTTTTCTATTAATGAATCAAACATCAACTGATAACATTTTTAATAATTTCGCAACGGAAATAGTATTCATAATTCTGTTCAACCAAAATATGGCTCTAAGGCCTCAACGTGTTCAACATTAATACAAAAATCCAACTAAATTATTTCAACATGAAATCTCAAGGAAAAATACGTAACAAGGACAATCCAACAATAAAACCCGCCCCGTTACGTATCAGAGCATCCTAAGACCATGAGAGAGTCAACTCACAACTGCAGCTAGTCCTGAATATCTGCACTTGCCCACAAGGCGGCAATTCCAACAGAAGGGTGAGATACATATACAATAATAATAAGGATATCGTTCATCAACATAAAATTAATAACTTAAAACATCATAAACGTCAACATATTATTTCATTATTTAACTACACAACTTTTCGATGTAACTCATTAATTCTATCACAACTCGACAACACGACAAGGCTTCGACGACTTAGATAACATGACTCCAACTTAGACAACCTAGACGACTTGACTATGCAGCATGCATGTGGTACCAATCAGGGCATCAAGCCCCCAACAAATTTTGAGCGTAGGCTCACAGGGCATCAAGCCCCCAACGGGTTTTGAGCGTAGGCTCACAGGGCATCAAGCCCCCAACGGGTTTGAGCATAAGCTCACAGGGCATCAAGCCCCCAACTTTAGTGCATATGTGGACTCTGTAAAATGCCACGACAACCAGCAACTTAATCCACTTAGACAACTTCTTACAACTCATATGACCTTGACACGACGACAAGGACTCTACTTCACAACATCCTAATACATCATCCAACTTCATAAATTCATATAAAATTATTCACAAGGAATTTTTGTGTCAAACCAAAGCCATTCGATAGCTAACATCTGTATCTACATCTTTCGTGTTTACACATAAGACCAATTATGTACCAATAAGTACCAGTTTTAATCGCAAAGTCAGGTACAGAAGCAGAAGTTTCACTGTGACCTACGTGTAGTAATTTGACGATAACTTAAGTTCCAAACATAATCTGGAAGTCACACCAAAGCCATTAGAAAGATAACATCTTTATCTACAACTTTCGTGTTTGCCCCTAAGACCAATTACTTACCTATTAATACCAGTTTTAATCGCAAAGTCAGGTACAGAAGCAGAAGTTTCACTGTGACCTACGTGTAGTAATTTGACGATAACTTAAGTTCCAAACATAATCTGGAAGTCACACCAAAGCCATTAGAAAGCTAACATCTTTATCTACAACTTTCGTGTTTGCCCCTAAGACCAATTACTTACCTATTAATACCAGTTTTAATCGCAAAGTCAGGTACATAAGCAGAAGTTTCACTGTGACCTGCGTGTAGTAATTTGACGATAACTTAAGTTCCAAACATAATCTGGAAGTCACACCAAAACCATTAGAAAGCTAACATCTTTATCTACAACTTTCATGTTTACATATAAGACCAATTATGTACCGATTAATACCAGTTTTTATTTTAAATTCGGGTACAGATATGAAATTTCACTAAAATTCAATGTTCATAATAATCTCCTTAGACTCTCTTAGTTTTTAGAAATCAAACACCCAATATTACTAATCATCTAACAACAGTTATTCTAACATGATTCAGGAGCTTCTTATTCCATTATTAATCAATTTCATAGTTAACCTAGTTTTCCCAATTTTCATCAATTCTCATGTTAAATTAGTTTTCAGAACTACATGCTTAGAATTAAAGTATAAGTTCTCACCCTTACCTTAGTTTTGATGAGCGAATAACCCTACAGCTGCTCTTGATTCTCAAAGCCTCTTCTCTCTCGGTGCTTCTCCCTTTTCTCCAAAACCCTTCTTTTCTCTGTTTTACATGAAAAGTGTTTTCTTTTCTCTAACTTCTATTTCTTAACCTCCCACTTCCTTATTTAATTCCTACTAATTCCACTTAATACTATTATTTCCATTTAATTCTAATTTCAACCCCTTAACTCTACTTATTCCCTTCACTACTCATCTCCTTACAATTAATTAAAATAAAGTCATTCAAATAAAAGTACGTCACATACATATAATAAATCAAGTAAATAGACTCTATATTTAATAAAATAAATAAAAGCAACTAGGGCGTTACACTTCAAGTCTTGCTCCCAATGCTGAGTCTGCAAGTTCTAACTAGGTTGGTTCATCCATGATGACTGATCTTCCATCAGGTAATCATACATGTATAAGAAATTTTTCCTTAAATGCATGTATCCGAAATTCTATTTACTTATGAATTTTCATTTAAAATCTGTATCTACCTAATTACCCGACCCAACCCAATTTATTAAGTTGGATTGAGTGGGTTTGACTGAATCGACCGAACTTGTCCAATCCATACACACCCCTAGTTCCTGGAGCACTAGTTAAGAATCTTAGGGTCCGTTTGACCCGGCTTTTTTAGGCCTCAGAAGTTGACTGAAAGGTAAAAATGAAAATAAGAACTTTCAAAAAAAGAGCAAAGATATTTTCTTTTTAGATACAAATTTATTGTTAATCTAAAATTTGTTTGCTAAAATATATTTTTTTAAAAACTATTTGTACAAAAAAAAAAAATTTTAAAAAAATATTAACAACTAATAATATTTAAATGATAACAAACTAAAAAATTAAAAAAAATAATAAAAAGAGTCTTAGTAGGATTCGAAGCGTGATCTTTGCAAAAAAAACTCCAGATGTTTTTTCAAAAGTAGGTTTCAATCTCTTTTCCTAGAAGCTCATTTAATCCAATTTTACACATTGAAAAAAAATCTGATTTTTATGGTTAAGAGCTTTATTAAAAATGTGTTTGACCCAACTTTTGATTAAAAAGAGAATAAAAAGCTAAAAAAAAGAAGGGCCAAACGGAGCCTTAGTATGATAAAATGACTTTTAAATTTGTGTAATTTATCTTTTGAAAGGATATAGAAAATTTTACAAAATAAATCTTTTGATTTCTTAAATAGTGTGACCCGTCAAATTAATCATTTCAAAATTTGGTGTTTATACTATTGATTAGGTAATTTTTTAATAACAATTTTTTACTAATATTATGGAATAGAGGGAGTAATTTAAATATTTTAAGAGTCATGAAATAATTATGCAAGAAATGAAATAAGCCGTTTACAATTTACATCTAAAAAAATAACGTTGAGGGACAAGAATAATGCATTATTTTTGTCCTGTTCCATGCTACCTATTTTGTTCAGTCTCATAACTAGTTTCTAAATCAAACAGGGTACAACAAAAGTTAGTCAATCTCTTGTTTTTTAGCAGATCAAACACACATGTAAAAATAACTTATTAGAATAAAAAGAAAGAAATTGTCCGTCTTATGCAGAGATCTGGTTTATTAATAATATATTTGCCATTAAAAAAAAGAATAAAAAGAAAGAAAAAATTTATGAGAAAATCACTTATACTATTCCTTATTTGTTTTCCCTTTTATGTGACTATTCTAAAAATGTTAGAAACCGCTGACTAGTGTTTATAAAAATCCTAAAATTAGTGCATCTCTTACATAAATTAGTGGCAAAGGAAATCTTTCTATAATATTTTGTGTGTCGGAATTGAGTTATGCACCAATCAATCGGAGGCGTTCGCGGGTCCTGTGATGATGACATTAATAACGATGAAAGAAGATCTTCTTACAATCGTCTTACGTCGGCTCAAATTGTCAGACTTGAAAAGTAAGATAATTCATTTCATTAACGACAATTTATTTTCAATTTTATTATTTCGTTATTTCAATTTTTTGCTTTTGAAGGAGAATTGACTTCACTCTTGAGTTAAAAATATGAAACTATTAATTATATGTTAATCAAGTTCGCCGCTTGAATTGATACTTAACGCGACATATATGCCGCTGTGTTGAAATTAGGGTAGGAACTACAAAATTTGTAAAGCCTTTTTAGATTTTAATTATGTTCGATGCATCATTTTTTATTGATTTTTTTTAAAATATTTTTATTTGATTATTTGTAACTAGTCTTGATTTTTTTGATATTTAACGGGGCCTAAGTAAAAAAAAATTATATGGAAACTAAACATTAGTATTTAATTTTTCTTTGTATGACTTGATTCCTTCGATGACATGAACTTATTTAGTAATTATATTTAATTAACTATTTGAAGAATTAAGTTTGTACGTTTGATTATAAGTTCAGGAATGACTCCCTTCTCTATTTTATTGTAAATTTTATTTTAGTGGTTACGTTAGCTCTTGGATCCAGATCCTGTGCTAGAGAGTGGTAGTGAAGATCACGAGTTACAATGTCGGGATTGTCTATTAAATACGTAGAAAAGGGGTCCGAGCAGTTACAACGTGCATTCACACGTTTTTGAACGACTTATTTCGATCGGACACTCTATGATAAAATTATATTTTAATTTTATAAAAAGTGAAGTTTTTAGTCTTTAAATTTTAAATCTTTTGATCAATCGTTAGTTGGTTCAGTGGTGATTGGCGCTGAACTTGGTAGGGAGGACCAC
Organism: Trifolium subterraneum; assembly: GCA_951799995.1. NCBI lineage: Eukaryota > Viridiplantae > Streptophyta > Magnoliopsida > Fabales > Fabaceae > Trifolium > Trifolium subterraneum. The sequence continues at coordinate 14,188,324 of OX637462.1, read as the reverse complement.
AGTTCGATCCCCCGCAACTGCGATCGGGAGGGGGCTGGAACCATTTGATGCCAGAACTGACCCCCGAACCAGATTAAACTGGTGGTGAAATTTTTTTTTAAACCTTTTGATAAATTGGGCGTAAAAATCGCATGACTAAAAGACTATATCATTGTTGCACAAGATCCAAATCCATTAACTATATTAGCTACTTATGAACATAATATATCCATTTAATTTGTTGTCTACTTTATTTTATTTATTTATTTATTTACATTGGCAATTTATTCTCAACTAATTGGGAACTTTTAATATTGGATGGAGTTTCATGAAAGAATGCAATCATCCAAATGAGGACGAACAACGACAATTGACTAAGGAGCTTGTGCTTCAGCCCAAATAAGTCAAATTTTGGTTTCAGAACAAGAGAACTTTGTTGAAGGTGATAATTCCTTTTCACTATAGTAGTATCATATCTTATACACCAAATTTTAGTTTGAGTAACACACTCTTGGATCCTTGAATATTTCATACAATACCACTATAGTCCATTAATATAAAATAATTACAAAAATACCGTAAAAAAATTATCACAAAATATTTTTAAATGTGTCTTTTACCATAGTTTGATCATTAAATGTATATAATATTACCAATAGAGAAGACACATTTATAACTATTTTTGAAGTTTTGATACATTAATTCATACACTGTACTTTATATAGAGCAAAAAACTGGATTAAGGAGCTTCAAAGAATGTGCAACCAATCTAATACTTGTGCCACATCATTTAATGTTTAACCCTTCTTCTTCATCTTCTTCTTCTTCATTTTAGTTTTTAATTATGTTTTACTCAGCTTCATCAATTTTTTCCCAATTACTCATTTCTTAGTTTCACCCATTTTCGCACTTTTAAAATTAGAAATTAGAAAAAATGCAAATGTCTGAAATGAACTCTCAAAATGAATCTGAACCAAACTTGTCGGTTTGGTTTGGTTAAATTCGGATACTTTAATCGGTTTTACATCGCATTTTTTTTATTTGTTCCATGCTATTATTTTTTTTCCCATGACTTCATCCAATATAAAATACAATTTATCAAATAAGTTGATGAAATACAATATACAATTCTTTTATCAAATACATAATACAACCATATTGAAATTAAGTTCATCAAATACAAAATACAACCATATATTAAATTAAGTTCATAAATTCTTCAAATAATAAAGTACAAAAAATAAAAGATCGTATGAGATGAGAGAGATGAGAGCAGAGCTCTTGAGAGTAAATCGAAAAAAACAAAGAAAAATAAATCACATAAGCAAAATGAAAAACAGAAATCACAAACAGAGTAGCGCTTGAGAGTAAATCTAAATAAAAATCAGTACATCCAAGTCTGAAGATGAGGTGAGAGCAGCAAAAATCAATAAATCAAAACAAAAATCATAAATCACAAACAAAGTATAGCTTGAGAATGAAATTAGAGTAGCGTGAGGTTGTTTGTAGATGTGAGCCCTTGTTGTGATGGAGAGAGTCTGAGAGTTAATTTTAAGTTAGGGTTTGTATTGTGAAGCGAGTGAATAAGATTTCTTTTTTCTTTTTTACATGTAATTGAGCCTGTCTTATTTTTTAATAGATATGAGCTGCCTAAAAAAAATTAACTTCATAATATTGTTGTTTCGGATTTATTAGGATCATCAGTTTTTTATACGCACCATTGCCTTTCGTTATTCCTTAGGGCGTCGAATCTGAGACTTCCTCGATCCCTTTAGAATCATTTTTCTTACCAAGAGCAAATGTTGGCCTCCATCCACCCTTCACTACAGAATGCATCATTTTTTAAAACAACAAGAATTAATTACAAATGCAGAAAAAGTTACAAGAGATCTCTAGAATCATACAAAATTTACAAGAATTAATTAATAAATCTTAATAATTAGCCTAGAAAATTTCAATTGCACATCTATATAAGATCTCTAGAAATATTTAAAAAAATATCTTTAATCGTTGGATGATACTTTGCCCGTAAGAAGAAGAAGAGAAATCCCAAACCATCCTTGAAACTCATAGGTAGCGGATGACCGATGAGTAAAAATATGGCGTGCGAGAAACTCGTAAGTAGCAGATGAGTAAAAACAGAGCGCGCAAGAAACTTGTAGGTAGCGGATGACTAAAAATATGGCGCGCGTAAAGCTTATAGGCAGGGGATGAGTAAAAATAGAATGCGCGAGAAACTCGTAGGACGACAAAAGAGATTTCATTCAATTTGTGAAATAATTATTGATCATATATATATATATGTATGTTTTTTTACATTTTTTTGCTAAAAATTTGCTAAGTAACAAAATTTAAAACAAAAAAAAACATTTTTTTTGCCTATAAGGGTTTCGGGCTTTTGGGCTAGTCCGCATTTTTATATTTTTCCAATAAATAAATTAAAAATGGCAAAACATAAGTGTTTTTTTTTTTGTTTTAAATTTTGTTGCTTAGCAAATATTTAGCAAAAAAATGTAAAAAAAAAAACATACATTTATATTATTATTTTTTTTGAAGAAACTAAATTAGCCCACCCAAATTGGCTCCAACAGGAATCGAACCTGAGACCTTGAGAGGAGAATACTCCAAGGACCCAAGCCAACATTTATATTATATATATAGGATAAATAATTTTTTCACAAATTGAATTAAATCTCTATTGTCGTCCTACGAATTTCTCGCGCACCCTATTTTTACTCATCCGCTACCTACAAGTTTTTCGCGCACCATATTTTTAGTCATCTGTTACCGACGAATTCTCGCGCGCTCTATTTTTACTCATCTATACTTACGAGTTTCTCGCGCACTCTATTTTTACTCATCAGTCATTCGCTACCTACGAGTTTCATCCAAAGACGGTTTGGGATTTCTCTTCTTCTTGTGCTTACAGGCAAGTATATCATCCAACGACGATTAAAGATATTTTTTTAAATGTTTCTAGAGACTTTATATAGATGTGCAATTGAAATTTTCTAAGCTAATTATTATGATTTACTAATTAATTTTTGTAAATTTTGTATGTTTCTAGAGATCTCTTGTAACTTTTTCTTAATTCGTAATTAATTCTTGTTGTTTTAAAAAAATGATGCATTCTGTGGTAAATGGTGGATAGAGGCCAACATTTGTTCTTGCTAAGAAGAATGATTCTAAAGGGATCGAGGAAGTGATCTCAGATTCGACGCTTTAAGGAATTACGAAAGGCAATGGTGCGGATAAAAAACCGACGATTCAAATCAATCATAAACAACAATTACATGTAAGTTAATTTTCTTATAACGCCACCTGTCCATCATTATTTTTGCATATATTTCTACGTTTTTTTCTTCATTATTTTCGTTCTTGCAAATATTTCTACTTTTTTTTTTGTTACTTTTTTTTTGTTATATGATATATATAATGGGTAATGCTAAATAGTGTCTATGGACAATGATTAAAAAAACAAAAACATTAATATAAATTTGAAAGTATCACAAAATCAACTGTACAACTGCATTAATGGGTAATGCTATATGTCCCGAAAATATCACTCACGAAAATTCCCCGAATGATGTGTCCCAATCCCAACAATTTCGGTCTCTCTCTCTCTCCACAAAACAAACTAACTTGCACAAAGTTTATTTTTTTCTGTGTTTAATGTGATGATGAGAACTATTGAATAGAGAAATCAGAGAAATGGGCACAAAGATTGTGATAGATGCATTTTGCAATGACTCTTAATTGAACATTTATGTTTAGTTGTTTGAAATTTTGCAGTCAACTCAATCAAGCAGAGAAGTTGTTTGATGAAATGCTTCAAAGAGGGATGAAACCTACTGTCATGACATTGATAACAAAAAAAGAGGATGAAACCTACTCCTTCAGTTTAGACCAAACTTTTCTACCCCTTTGAATCCTAGAGCTTGTCTCTGATGTGTGGAGAATTTAGTATGGCCACGGAAACATGTCATATCGGTCTCAGATTGGTTGCTTCCAGGCCCGGCCCAACGCTATATGAGGCTTAAAGCGAATTTTGAATTGGGACATTTTACATTCTAATAAAAAATTAAATTAAATTTTTATAATATATATTTAAAATTTACTTTTCGAGCTTTTTGAGATGCAAAATCATTTATTAAATTAAACTATTATAATCGATTTCAGTTAACATTTCTTTTTCAATCGCTAATAAAGCCAATTCATTTAATCTTTGTTGAGACAAATTTGATCTTAAATAAGATTTTATCAATTTTAATTTTGAAAAACTACTTTATATTCAAGCAACAATTACAAGAACGATATCGTCAACATTATTATATAAGCAACAAATGCATATGGGAATGAGTTCATTCTTATTATATAGTTAAGTATAATTGGTCTATCATTTTTAACGTGTATGATTTCTTAATATTTTTAATTCTTTTTGAGTGGAAAGTGATGCAAAAATTAAATGATAGGAGAATTTTTTTGAGAAGTTGACGTACACATTACTGGGTTATTATGGGAAGAAGAAGAGTCGAAGACCGGTACAAAACTGAAAAAGTCGAGGCCTTCTTTTTCACGCAGCGCAGAACAATTTCACTGCTAGGAGGCTTTTAATTTATTTTTTTGAGGCCTTAATTACTTTGATAAAAAATATATATATGTTGGGGGCCTAAAGCCCTATCCTTAGTTGCTTGGCCCAATGGCCGGCCCTGGTTGCTTCTGATGTAGGAGTTTACTGTCTGGAATTTCCTAATTGTTTGTGTAGTTGTAGTGCAATTTCTACTTCCTGTAGTATCAATGCAGTTGTACAGTTGATTTTGTGATCTCTTACATATGTATAGATATAGTTTCTAGTAGTTTGTTAATTTCATCATGCTAAACATATCAAGCTAAACATTGAAGTTTTTAATTGTTTATGGTTGGCTTTTAGATTGTCCTCCCCGTTGACAGTTCTTTGAGATTACATGGATGATCATCTTTGATGGCTTAGCCTTCCTTCCTGTGCTGCTGTACCTTTATTCACTTATCCAGAATGCATCTTTGTCTTGTTGTACCTGTACTGTTGTTTTTGCTGGCAGTTTTTAAGCTTGGATGGATGTCTACATTTGCTTGCTTAGCTTTATGTGTATTGCTCTACCTATTTTGCAGATCTGGTGTTCAACTTTGGGTCTGTGTTGTTTTTGATTTTACTAGCCATAAGTTAGGTGAAACATTAAAACTAAAACATCCTAAACATGGATAACACAGCTACAAGCATGCTACTACTCCGCAGCTTGCTTGCCTCGATCACCCTGAGTACCTGAAACATGAACGGGGGGGGGGGGGGGGGGGGGGGGGGGTAAGACTACTAAGTCTCGTGGATTCTACTACCCACCTAGCGGTGACTATACCGGGGTAACCTGCACGTCAGTCCTCACGCAATAATAGCGCATCTCATATGTGTGTATATATATATATATATATATATATATATATATACAACAAATAATATGGTGTATCACAAAGAATTATCTGAATTCATTTTAAACTCCGCAAGGACACTCTGAGGTGAGCCTGTCTCAGAGAGCCTCACACTCCTCCGCACCAATTCTCGTGAACATAAGCACTATGGTACGGAGCCTCCGGCATCACAATTATTATTAAACATTTTACTCCGGATTCCTCGAATCTCTGTAGTGGTGTACAGAAGACAACCAACTACTCTCCGACTGACATGTACATCTATAGTTTTAACAACTACCAATATATCCCAATCCCGGGGAATTAACCTATCACATAACCTAAGTTATCTTGTGTGATAATCCTATTCTGTGCAATTAACATTTCGATTGTTAGAACCTCATAATGTCAATGGATAGCAGACCAGGAATGATGACCATTTAAATGTATTAATTAAGTTTTGAAAAACAGAACAAAACTAAAAATCCTGTCATGGTCGCTTAGCGAGGACCTGGCGAATGCTAGCGAACCAAGTCAGAAGGTTCTGGCCAGCCAGCGAACGCTAGCGACCAAAACCTGCAAAACCCAGTTGCCGTTCGCCAGCTGCTCGCTTAGCGAGCAACACGATTTTCTGCTCTGTTCTGCAGAATTCATATAAACACCAGAAAAATTCCAATCACAATCATCATTCAGTCCAGCCATTAACATTATCATTATCATAACAATCAAAATGGAGAGAGTTATGGGAGTTAACTTCTCTCATACACCTAATCTAATTTCCTAAAAACCTATGTTATCATGCATAGATTGAGTTTTGGGAAATTCTAACTAAATTCACCTAAGAACCCACCTTTGATTGAGCTTGAGTCCTTTGCTAAAACTTGATTAAAGGTTAGAATTTCTAGCTTCAACTCCTCCTTGAGCAGCAGTTTCCGATTCCACTTCCACTAGTGATTAATACTACCTAATGTATCAAGATGTCCATTTGCATGAGTTTTATGGAGCTAATTTGTGGAAGAAATTTAAGAAGAGAAAGTGGGTTTTGTTGTTTTGATTTCACGAGGGAGAGAAGAGAGCAAGAAGAGGAGTTTTCTGTTTTGTTTTCTTCAGACCAAAATGAATGAAAGCCATGAGAAGGTGTAGTGTACTTTGGCTTAGTCATGGTTTTGGAACCCAATAAACATATGTCCACCTTGAGTTCTAGAGTCATTAGATTAATGACACCTCCACACTAGTAACTACTACATATTATGTATAATGACTCTAATGCTAGCTCTAGACATGTGATATTTTTTGAAAATACCCTTAATAGTCTATAATACGAAGATAAGAAATTGGGGATGTTACAAGATTCGTATCCACATGGATTGTGATAAATCAACAATTGCAGTTTGAAAACATATTTAGGTAAATTGACATTAATATAAAAGGGGGGATTTTTCTAGGGTTTGTTGGAGAAAATACTTTGAAAATAGGGTTTGACTTAAGAAGGAGAAGCGATTGGACTTTTTCGGTTCATCTAATCATTATTGTCTCGGTAGTTCATGTATGTTAACAAATTACCAAACTAGTTTCACGATTTGATTAAAATAAATAACTATGCTCAATCTCTTGATAACATAATCCTCTCCCTTGATCATAAACCCCGCTAATCTCTTATGATGATTTATGATCCGGGAGGAATTTGCGCTTTAATCTTTAATCTCAATTAGTAAACCAAAATCTCTTAAGTGTAAACCAATTTTACAATAATTCCTAGGTCAATAATCTATTCCTATTCTCATAGTAAAACAAATTATTAAATTCATTACACGAGTGATCAAATCATGTAAAGCATTAAGCACAAGGAAGAATTGATGAAACTAACTTCGTAAACAATTAAACATAGCATATGAAACTACATGGTTCAAGAACAATAACAATTAGAATCCCCTAAGATCCAATCATGGAAGTTTAGCTAGACATAATTAAAGAGTAAATTACATCAACAAAGGTGAAACAAAGCATTACAATAAGTTCTCTTATCGCCTTCAAAAGTCTGCCGTTTCGCCGTAAAATTCTGTACCCTAATTCTGCTTCAGAAATTCCAATATATAGGCCAAAGTTACGAGTCCGCGTCGCGCGCAGGATTCCCGCGCCGCACGCCAAACAACAGAACAGAAGGGTTATTTTTTCACTAGTCGTTGGCGCCGCGCGCAGACATCTGGCGCCGTGCGCCAACTGATAGACTTGTACTCATATTTTTCTGCTTTTCTTGTGCTTTCCGCAGCCTTGTACTCGATGTAACTTTCACTTATTATTGTGCAAAAATATAATAAAAACATACTAAAACCTCGTAAATAGGTCTCGGAAATAGGTAGAAATAAAGTAATGACGTGGAGTCATCACAACCCCAAACTTGAACTTTTCCTTGTCCTCAAGGAATATCTTCATCCATCGGAAAACCTGGCACTATCATCAACAATCTTATTCAAAGCATCAAAGTCAATCAAGTTAGATACCCACAATTATCATTTCAATGATCATCCCTATCAAGAATTTACTCGCATATAGATTTATAACGAAAAATCAAGAACTTTTCACAAATATTGACCAAACTTTAATCACTTCACTCCCTCACATTCTCTCCTGTTTAAAGATGGTATATATTTCACTCAATCAACACAAACATAGCCATTCTACCATAGGCTTGCAAACATTCTAGAAATCAATCAACATGCATAAGAATTCACACCTTTAGAGGACTTGAGGGTTATAACGGGGCTTAGGTTTTAGGGTGGATGTTTTTGGAAGGTAAGCAGAAAAACTTGGAGTTTAAAAGATCACCTATTTCCCAAAATCGGATTATTCAAACATTTTCCCCTTTTATTTCAAGCATTGTTATACTAGAGAACTTATTTATCAATCATTTGGTGTTTTCTCTTTTTTTTTTTTTTTTTGTGTACACCATTTTGTTCATTCATTTTTTTTCTTTTTGTAGTTCTCTAGTACCTCACCCCAAACTTAATTTGTTGCTTATTCCAGAAGCAACCCCAAACTTAATGATGAGCATTGTGCTCTAATCATAAGTACAGTGATCTAACTCCAAGAAAATCATCTTTTTTTTGTTTTTTTTCATAATTTCAAACTTGGGTTGTCAAATAAAGAACATTTTTCTTTCGGCTCAATTGGGGTTTAACGAAGAGTATAACTTTCATGATTGTTCTTGTGAAAAACTTGATAATAACTTTCATGATCTAGAGTGTATCTCCCATCTTGATGAGTATTTGAAATGTTGATCCAAAAAGGCTCATTAGTTCTAACAAGCCTAACCAATTCTTGCATAGCAAGAATTGCAACTTGAGATATCATTTTGTTTTCTTCATCATAATTTTGTGTTGATCTATTCACTAACATAGTTTCCCTCAAAGTTAGATTACTAAGACCATGAACATGAGTTGATCTTCCATAAATCATTGGTGGATTTTCCAGATCATTGTTACTTGAAAATGCATCTATAGAATTAAAAGTATGCTCAAACATAGGTTGAGATATTTTTCTCTCCATGACACTCGTAAGAAGCTTGGACTTTTTTTCACACTGAAAGTGAAAATCAATTTACAAATATAAAAATGTGATTATGCATAGGTAAACAATTGAATAAACTAAAGCAACTGAAACCACATTTATTCAAACCAAACAACTATTTTAATATTTGGATAAGATGAATCTAATTTTTGAATCAAATGACTTATTATCTCAAATTGAACACGAGATACTTGTATGCATGCTTAACGTAAATGTTAACGTAAACGTTTTAAGTAAAATCTAATTCAAAGGTTGAGTTGCCCATGTCAAAATCGACTCAAACCAAATTACAAACATCTTAGTTAATATTAATCAAAAGCAAAATCTATGTTATTGATATAAAATAATTAATTAAAAGAGAATCATATAAATGAGTTCACCACCTCTTCCTTAATCTGAGCATTTTCTCGTTGCATCTTGTGCATGTATTGTTCATGGTCTTCCCTTGGAAATGAGGGACCCCCACAAGGTGCACACGCTGTGACCTTCAATGCCTCTTTCATTAGGAGGTTTTCATTACGAATCCTTTCATTTTCGATTCTAAGGTTATTGTTATTTTGTCTCTCGTATTGATTCTATAGGTAAAAAATACAAATAATTATTAGCACGAAGCATGTGAAATAAATTTGTTGCATAAAGAATGTATGGAAACTTCAAATATAGTCATAAATGAATCTTGATAGTAATTTTGTAGATACAAATATAAAATATATTTGAAAATAAAATTAATATGAAATTCATTTAACGATAAAACTATGGTAAAAGACACATTTAAAAAAAAATTATAATTATTTTATAATAGTGTTATTGTATGAAATATTCAAAGATCTAAGTGTGTGTTACACAAATAATTAATATTTGATGTATAAGGTAAAATACTACTATAGTGAAAAGGAATCATCACCTTCAACAAAGTTCGCTTATTCTGGAACCAGAACTTTATTTGTTTTGGCTGAAGCCCAAGCTCCTCAGCCAATTGTTGTCGTTGGGCATCATTTGGATGATTGTATTCCTTCATGAAACTTTATAAAAATAAAAATAAAAAGTTTCCAATTTGTTGAGAGATGAATTTAATGACATGCCAATGTAAATAAATAAATAAATAAAATAAACTAGACAACAAATAAATTGGATATAGTCTTTTAGTAAGTAGCCAAGAGCTAACATATCTTGCTTGATGACATTCATTTATATATGATTGCATGCAGTCACGCGTTTCTGATTGTTTGATCTAGATTAAACAATTAAAAATTTAAAGACTGGAACTTTACTTTTTGTAAAATTAAAATATAATTTTATCATAGACCGTTCGATCGAGATCAGACGTTCAAAAATGTGTGATTGCACGCAGTCACTGACTGCACAAGTGATGGAATTGTTGTTTGAGATGGTAGCTAGAATCCTTCATAAATTCCGTCTATTTTTTTTAATCTCAATATTTATGTAAGTTTCCTAAATTCCTCTCAAATTTTGTCGTTTATTAGCTTTTTTTTAGGAGTAACAGAATCTGAGTCCAAGAGCTAACATAACCACTAAAAATAAAATTTACAATAAAATAGAGAATCAAATTGTTCAAGATCTTATAATCAACCGTACAAAATTAATTCTACAAAAAGTAAATTAAATGTAATTACAAAATGATAAATTAATGTCATCAAAGGAATCAAGCCAAACAAAGAAAAATTAAATACTAACATTTAGTCATCGTGTATTTTTATTTTTTTGGCTTAGGTCCTGCTGGATACCAAAAAAAATTACGACAAATTACTCATAATCAACGGAAAAAAATTTCAAAAAAAAAAAAATCATATAAAAATTATGCATCGAACATAATTAAAACCTAAAATGGCTTTACAAATTTTCGAGTTCCTACCACAATTCTCAAATGAGCGTATATGTCGTGCTAAGTATCAATTCGAGCGACGAGACGAACTTGATTAACATATAACTAATATTTTCATATCTTTAACTCAAGAGTGAAGTCAATTCTCCTTGAAAAGCAAAAAATTGAAATGACACAAAATAGTAAAATTGAAAATAAACTATCGTTAATATATGAAATGAATTAGCTTCCTCTTCAAGTCCGGCTGTTTGAGCCGACGTTAGACGATTGTAAGAAGATCTTCTTTCGTCGTTATTAATGTAATAATCACGGGACCCGTGAACGCGTCTGCTTGATTGATCCATTTCTCAATTATGATAATCGCCCACAAAATATTACAGAAATACGGTAATTAATTTATGCAAGAGGTACGCTAATTTATGCAAGAGGTACGCTAAAAAATGGTATTAGTGATTTTCTCATAAGTTTTCTTTTTTTATTCTAATAAGTGATTTTCACATACTTTTATGTTTAATTTGAATTTTCTTTTTCATGATTTTTTCGTCTGGTGTTCCTCTTGTTGTAGCCTGAAGTTGTTTGTTTTGATTTCTCGTCTTGGTATGATGTTTTGATGTTCCGTCTTGACACGATGTTTGTTTTATTCATATTTGCATATTATGCTACATTTCAAATTCAATGCAGATTAGTTTAATGATTTTAGCGTCTTCAACGTTGAATATATGGAGACATGACTATTGTGAACATTTTTATTCTGTTATATCAATTATAGGCTTTGTCATTAGGTCGTTATATGCTTTTAACTCGAGTGTTGTGAGTTTGTTCTCCAATTCATCCTTTTTAGTTTTTAGCAAACTTGTATATGTAATGGTTTCAATTGATGTAATTTACAAATTTGAATGAATGTTGTGGTTTTTAGTCAAATAAAGACATAAAATAAAGAATGGTAAAACAAAAAAAAAAAAGCAATAATTTCATGACTTGCCAAATATTAATTTTTCCCTTAGATTCTAGAAAAGCAATAAATAGAAAAATTGTTTTAATCATTTTATATATAAGAAATATCATTTCTAAACAAGTAAAATTTAACTACTTCTATAATAAAGCGTGACTTTATAATTGTTAATAAAATTTCTATTATAAGTTTTGATAAGCATGAACATATTTTATCTTTTTTTTATAGACAAATGTGAACCTCACAATCACTTATGGGTAAATTATGGATCCTTTATAAATGCAAGAAGGTGAGATTGTGACTCTCTTATCAATCAATTATGTTATAATTTTTGTCAATGCACCGATCTAGAATATGAAATGGTTTAACTAGTCTCTTAGAGTTATTGATCTTCTCACTCACAAATTGTTGTATATGTTTTAATTTTACAGGAAGGTTACTCTCCCATCCAAATCAGCTCGTGGTAATGTTAAGAAGAAAAGCACTGATGGATTTTTTTGTATATGTTCAAGTCTTCATTCAAGTCTTCATTCAACAAGGTTGACAAACTCAAAAGTGAATTCAAAAGAGGCAAGTCTTGCTTTCTATTGAACTATGGTTTTTGTTAATAAAGGCCGTTCAATTGATGGAACTGATCAACCCTAGTGATCTCTCTACATAGATTTTGTTGTATATTCTGTCATTAATACAGCGTAAATGTTGTCGATTTAGATCGTCATAGATTTGATCATTTAGTGGCACTGTTATTTCCTTAATGTTAATTTCCGATACTTGACCAAAATGTGATGTTTGTGTCATCATTATAAATTTGGGTTGTCAATTCCGATAATTATGTTTTATTAATTGATTGTTGTAAATTTTGTATGTTTCTAGAGATCTCTTGTAACTTTTTCTGAATTTGTAATTAATTATTGTTGTTTTAGAAAATGATGCATTCTGTAGTGAAGGGTCAAAGGAGGCCAACATTTGCTCTTGCTAAGGAAAATGATTCGGAAGAGATCGAGGAAGTCTCAGATTCGACGCTCTAAGGAATAACGAAAGGCAATGGTTGAATCCTTCATTAAGAAGTAGGTAATTCCCTACTACTTTCTCTTCTTCGTTAAGACCATGGTTTAGATAATTTATTATGTCAAATTAGTTTGTAAATGTATCAAAATTATATCCACAAATGGTTCTGCTATATATTAGTCATTTTGGTCTTTAAATTTGTTTATAGGTAGTCAATTTAATCTTCAAATGTATTTGTCATTGATCAATTTAGTCCATAAAATTATTTCTAGACCAAGATGGTGATTTGCTCACATACATGTAGTAATCTATCTCTTGAAAAAAGCAATAACGACTAATGTGCTATTTTTTAGCCTATGTTTGATCTAGGAGCTAGGGTTCCGTTTTCTTCATCGATAGTTCAACCAACCAAATCATTCGCACTAGATCTTCTAATTCAGAAGTCGATAATTGATTTGAATTTTGAATATTTTAATTGAATTTGCATTTATCAACGTTTTTGTTTGTGATAAGAAATGGTATAGTGAAAATCTTAAGAAAATGAAATAAAAAACTGCTTTGAAATCTTATGAATAATCAGGCAAACATGAAATTAACATAATTTGCTATTACAAACAAGTTGATGTTGGTGAATATGGGTCATAACTGATGTTTCATTTTATTCATCTCGACCTAACACACCACCTTTTTCTCGCCCCTGGAAACATTCTTCTGGATGTATAATTCGTGAAATATCTAACAAGTCTTGTTTGATTAGTAGTTACATGCATATTTGTGTGAAACATAGTAACCGAAAATGCATCAAAATTAATCTCTAAAACTATTCATATTTCTTTTCATACATACATATAGTTTAACTTTAGATGTATACTTGATACTCAACATAAGATATTATCACATGCTCTATGTTAGGTTACTTAGGTTAAACATGTGTAAGTAGAAGATATGCTCCATACACACCACATGTTTAGAGATTTTGTTTCTAACTATACTTTATATGGATTTAAATCTGGATTAAGGATCTTCAAAGATTGTGTGACATTTTTCAATTTTTATGTTGAAACTATATTTGTCGAATAATCTATACTTGGTTAATCACACTTCACACTTTGTCTTCTTAGTTACACTTCCAAATATTCTTATATTCATTTATTCGCTGCCTTTACAATTTTCTTTTCTTCTAAAGAGCCTAGTTGTGAAACTCACACATAAGTGTTGAGTTGAACTTGCGCTCCATTATATATCAAATGTCTTTGTTACTAGTTATTATCTGAACTGTACTTACACAACTTTGATTCTTCAATTTTATATTTAGCTAAACTAATTAATATTACATGCGATCCAAACAATTGAAGTGAGAAGGAGTGTGTTGAAACTTGCTCATAGAATGATTAAGATTTTCTGTGAATGTTTAAAAATGGCTAATCAATTAGAATTCCAACATTTGAAACACCATTAAATAGTAACAAAAAATAAATTTCTAACACAAGTATCAATTTTATTCATAAAATTTAAAGAAAAACATAACAAAAGTCAAGCAAACTTATCACCATACAAAGAAAAACCAAACAATAAAATTTGTCCAACAGAAATATTAATTAAGATACTTGTCTTAAATAAGAAATGAGAGCTACTCCATATTGGTAATTAGAGTTAATGGGAGCACCCCTTACTTTTAGAACACTAGTGGACAAAAGGGTGTTGATAGTAGCAACAACTTCCATGTTTTGCTGCTGATCAATTCCATTTGGGCTATATGTCAAAATTTGGGAGACCAAAGTTAACAATGTCGCAGCTCCTACTCTAACAACTTCCATGTCTTTTTTACTATTTAATGGTGATTTAAATGTTGGAATTCTAATTGACCGGCCTTTGTTAAACATTCACATAAAATCTTAACCATTCTATGAGCAAGCTTTATCACACTTCTCCTTCCTTCAATTGTTTGGATTACTGCATATAATATTAATTAGTTTAGTTAAATATAGAATTGAAAAAATAAATTTGATTAAGCACAGTTCATATAGTTACCGGCGACATAAACATCTGATATACTGGAGCACGAGTTCAACTCAAAACTTGTGTGTGAGTTTCACAACTAGGATCTTTAGAAAGAAAAAAAAATTAAAAAGGTGGCGAATACATGAATATAGGAATATTTCAAAGACTAATCAAGAAGACAAAGTGTAATTAACCTCCTATAGATTCTTCAGCAGGTACAATTTCAGCATAAAAACTAAAAGATTTGTCACAAATTCTTTAAAGCTCCTTAATCCAGCTTTCAACTCCATATAAAGTATAGTTACCAACAAAATCTCTAAATATGTGGTGTGTATGGAGCATATCTTCCACTTCCACATGCTCAATCCAAGTAACCTAACATAAAACATGAAATCATATCATTTGTTGAGTATCAAGTATACATCTAAAGGTTAAAATATATGTAGATATGTAAAGAAATATGAATATTTTTAGATATTAACTTTTGATGCATTGTCGATTACTATATTTCACAAATATGCATGTCACAACTAACCAGACAAGACTTGTTAGGCATTTCACGAATTATACATCCAGAAGGATGTTTCCAAGAGCGAGAAAGAGGTTGTGTGTTAGGTCGAGAAGAATCAAATGACACATCAGTTATCACCCATACACCGACATCAACTTGTTTGCAATAGCGAATAATGTTAAATTCCCGAGGCCGCACTTGAAGTGATAAAATATGCATTTCTTCATTCATCTGCCACAAAACAAACATTTAAAAATTGAAAAACAATTATGATTAAAAAGCTTAGCATAAATCAAAATTTCAGAAAATATTATGATACCAACAACAAAGCTCCATCTCGATTTCCTGGTGAGCCAGTTTCAATCACTTTGGTAGTTTCCACTTTAGTAACAATTGTTAAGAATAAGTTTGTCCATTTTCCCTATAAAAATTAATCATATATCATTCGTTTATAGGTAGATGTATTTCTTTACTAAAATTAATTAAAGAGTCAATACTAAAATAAATAAATTAGAGAGGCACATTTAGAGGAAAAAATGTAAAATCATTCTCTATTTTTGTCACTACATATATAAAGCAACAGCGAAATTTGAGAATGGTTTTATTTCTTCCATAACAAAATTATTTTCACTAATACGAATTTATAATTGCATGCTTACCGAGTCGAGAAACATTTCTACCAATTTCATCCCGTCAAACTAAACTATTCCTGAATACTTTGAAGATTCTTCAGAAATAGTATCACCTCTATTTGTGTTCTTGGGAAAAAATTGATAATAACTTTCATGATCAAGGGTGTATCTCCCATCTTGATGAGTATTTGACATGTTTTTTTTTTATAAGCAATGTTAGTTGTTAGTATTACAATATTATGTTCGTTTTCTCTTTGCTAGGATTCGAACCTTGGACCTCCAGCTCCTTAACTCTTAGCTCAACTAGTTGAGCTACCCATCCCACCCGAGTATTTGACATGTTGATTGATGACACACAAAAATATATGATGTTTTTAGGTAGTTCTTAGGTTAGTTTTTAGGTAGTTCTTAGGTTAGTTTTTACTACTTTTTGGTCAACTTGAGGACCAAATCTAAGCAAAAAGCCTAAAATTACGAAGCTACACACCAAAGAGCAAAGAATTTGAATATTGCATAAAAAAGGGCAAAAATGGAAGGAAGTGAAGAATCCCATCGTACCACGATGAGACCCATCGCACAACGATGAAGACAGCTGTGATCAGCGTGACTTGCAAACAAAGAAATGATCCCATTGCACGACGATGGATATCATCGTGGCACGATGGGCTGCGATGGTACACGATGAATAATTTGTTTAGCCTAAAAAAACTATAAATAGAGCTCTCCACCACACTTATTATTCATTCAACAATTCTGGAGCTTAGGTGTCTCTAAGTAGAAAAGGACGAGAAGAATAGAGAGGGTCTAGTACTCTCTACGGGAGAAAACCTTCCCAACCCTAGGGAAAGGTAACTTCCTCTGAAAGATACTGAGGTTATGGTTGTGTATATTACTCTTTTGTTTTAATATGCTTATTTGTAGCTAAAGTAACTTTAGGTTAAGTTGAGTAGACAATCTCCTTATGAATGCTTGAAACATGTGATGCGGTATTTCTCAAGTTTACACTACAACAAATTTGTCATATACCCACGGACATATTTAGTGACGGTCAATAAATCCGCGGGTATTGTACAGGTGATCCGTGGATATAGCCCTCGTACAACTTAAATAAAAAATTCCCACAAAAATAAAAATAAAATGTTATATAGGGAAAAAAGGAACACCACTGCCAGAATTTTGATTTGTCTTAAAAAAATCCCTAAAATCCCATATTGCTACTTCTCACTGAGCCACCATTGTTGTTTCTGCAAAAACCCTACGTCCCTAATCTCAACCTTTTCAAAATCCCTAAAATCGCTGCTTCTCGCGAGCCCTCTTTCGGTGAACATCCTCAACTTCTTCTTCCGCACGTCCTTTGCATTGACTTCCTTTCACGACACTAATCGCAAGCACAAGCATCCCTTGTTTTGGTTTTCGAGGCTTCTACACTCTACAAGTCCACGAAAAAATTCAATTCCGGTTGTGGTTTGATCATCCTTCTATGAGGGTGTTCCTGGAGCCATCAACCGCCACGTGAATTTTTTGTTCTTATGCTGCTTTTTCTTCACTATTTTGCATATTATTAGACCAGTTTTTTCACCAAAATGCCACACTTTTAAACCTTAAATACCAAACTGCTAAACTTTAAAAACAAATTTACAAAGTGCCTGCCTAAGTGCCTGACTTTCCTATATTACTTCCGCCACCCCCTGTGGCGGTATTGTACACCCACTGCATTTTTTTTCATTTTTTTCCTAGCACTAGAATATGGCGGTATTGTACACCATAAAAAAAAATTTCCCTGGCAAAGCATGTGGCAGTAATGTATAGGTTTTTATTTTTTTGTTTTTTTTAACACTAACCCTTCACTAACCCTAACCCTAAAACCCCAAACCCAATTTTTTTTAAAAGATTTTAAATAAACTATCTTCAAATTAATTAATTTATAAAATGATGAATGCTGGAATTAATTAGTAGTAGAACACTTAACATTTTGAAGTAGCTAGGAAATAATATAAACAATTAAATTAGTAGTAATTGTTGACTAATCCTGTTTAGTATTTGTTGTGGTTTGTGATCACGTGGGTTGAAGATGACACATGTCTGTAATGGCATGCTGCACTACAGCTTGAGCGCAACCGTATGCGTTTGTGTTTTGCCTCAATATTAATTAGAGATTTGGATCCTCTCCAATTTTTTCTCTCCAATTCCCTCTCCAATTATTTTTATGTGTCTTCCTCTCTCATGTGAAGAGAAAGAAATTAATAATAAAAAATAAACAAGTAATGATGAGAGAGAAGAAATGATGAGAGAGAAATGTTTTTGGCAACATAGAATGTTTTTGGCAACATACATGAGAATGTTAAGTTGGCTAGAAGTAAAGTAGATTACATACAAGCCCTACTAGATACCAATGGTCCTTCTGATTTGATTCTTGAACAAGAAAAGTTAGCTCAAGTCGATCTTGAAAATGCTCTTCATATGGAAGAATTGTTCTGGCATGAAAAATCCAATGTTAAGTGGCATTGTGATGGCGATAGAAACACTGCATATTTCCACAAAATCGCCAAAATTAGGAGAGCTACCAACCAGATTACCTCCCTTAGGAATGGTGAAATTTCTCTAAATAGCCCTGATGAGGTCAATGCTCATATTGTTAATCACTTCACAACTCTTTTCAATGCTCAAACTGTTAACAATGATAACGGTCTAGTGGATGAGGTTATTCCTAACCTTATCACATATAGAGTAAATTGCATGCTCACAAGGTTGCCTACCGATGATGAAATCAAATTTGCAGTTTTCTCTCTAAATAAAGATAGTGAACCAGGTCCTGATGGATTTGGGGCAATCTTTTTTCAAACATTTTGGGGCATAATCAAACTAGATGTAATCAAGGCAATTTTACAGTTTTTTACATCTGGTTGGATTATGCCTAATTTTAATTGAAACACTCTTGTTTTAATTTCTAAGACAGGGAATGCTGATAATGTGAATGATTATAGACCTATAGCTATTGCTAACTTTAAGTTTAAGTTGATTTCTAAGATAATTGCAGACAGGTTAGCTTCAGTTATGCCAGCTATTACGTCCATTCAGCAAAGAGGCTTTATAAAAGGGAGAAGTATCAAGGATTGCATATGTCTCACCTCAGAAGCTATTAATGTTTTGCAAAAGAGAAGTTTTGGAGGCAATCTTGCAATCAAAGTAGACATAGCCAAAGCCTTTGACACCATTCACTGGTCCTTTTTGCTAAGGGTCTTGAGAGCTTTTGGTTTCAATCAGAAGTTTTGCCATTGGATCCATTCTATTCTTAAGTCAGCAAAGATGTCCGTCTCTATTAATGGCAAGCAACATGGTTTTTTTAAATGTTCCAGAGGAGTGCGTCAAGGTGTTCCTCTCTCACCTCTTCTCTTCTGCAAGGCAGAAGAAGTTATCAGTAGAAGCATCACAAAACTAGTTAGAGATGGCAAGTTATCTCTCATAAAAGGTTCTAGACATATGGATGTTCCATACCATATTCTTTATGCAGATGATATTATGTTGTTTTGCAAAGCCACAACATCAAACATTTTTGAATTGTCTAATTTGTTTGTTAAATATGCCGAGACCTCGGGACAATTTGTCAACCCAACAAAGTCTTTCATATATGCAGGAGTCATCTCTTCACAAAGGTTATATCATATTGCAACTCAGTTAGGCTTCAACATTGACTCTTTGCCTTTTGTTTATCTTGGAACTCCTATCTTTAAAGGCGAGCCAAAAAAATCCCATCTTCAGCCTATAGTAGACAGAATCAAATCGAAGCTCTCAGCTTGGAAGGCCTCTTATCTCTCTATGGCAGGAAGAATGCAGCTTATTAAAAGTGTTATTCAAGGTATGGTGTTGCATACTATTTCAGTTTACTCTTGGCCCTCAAGTCTCCTTAAAGATTTAGAAAAGTGGATAAGGAATTTTTTATGGAGTGGTGATGTCAATCAAAGGAAATTAGTAACTGTGGCTTGGCATAAGGTTTGTACTCCATTTATTGAAGGGGGACTTGGAATTAGATCTTTGTCTAAAGTTAATGAGGCTGCTAGTTTGAAATTATGTTGGGAACTCCTGAATTCTGACATGCAATGGGCAAAGTTCTTAAGATTTAGGGTCCTTAATGGTACAAAGCCTATTTCTTACCATATTTTCTCATCAGTTTGGAGTAGTGTTAAGCACAAATTACCTAAAATTTATTCCAACTCATCCTGGCAACTTGGCAATGGTGAATTGATAAATTTTTGGTCTGACCCCTGGTGTGGAGAGCCTTTAATGATTTCTCTTAATATTCATCAGCACCTGCACACATTTCTTAAAGCTAAAGTTAAACATTTCATTGATAATCATGCTTGGAACATCCTTGCTTGTTTGTTATTAGCTTACCCATATCTGCATTCTTTAACTGCTAATATCACCATTCCTTTGAGAGATAATGTTGATAGACTGTGTTGGAAGCACTCTCATGATGGGGATCTAACTATGAAGGATTCGTACTCTTTTCATTGCACTCCTGGGCAACAGTTTAACTGGTCTAAGATAGTTTGGAGTATTGACATACCTCCTTCTAAATCCATGGTTGTATGGGGAAGCTTGCAGAACAAGTTACCTACTGATGAGTGTCTTGCTCTATGAGGTTGTCATATGCCCTCGATGTGCAGCCTTTGTGAAAGCGATCTGGAATCCAATCAACATCTTTTTTTGACTTGTAGGTACTCACAAAACATTTGGAATTGGCTGAGCTCTTGTCTCAATTTCAATTGTCAATTCAATGATTTAAAGGAAGCCTTTGTCTTATGTAATTCGTCTTGGTCTCCTCTTTGTAATCTAATTGTGGCTGCTGCTATTGTTAATTGTGTGAACTTCATATGGTTTGCGAGGAATCAATCCAGGTTCAATGACAAGAAAATTCATTGGAGGTCATTAATCAACCATATCATTGCTGCAGTGTCTTTGTCAGGTAATAACTCTTGCTTGAAGGCTAAATCCAACATTTCTGAGTTTGTCCTTCTTCGTAAGTTCAAGGTGAAAATGAACTATGGAAATGCTCCTAAAATTAAAGAAGTTCTTTGGCAGCCTCCCATTTTGAACTGGATTAAGTGTAATTGTGACGGTGCCTCTATGGGTAATCCAGGGAGTTCTGCCTGTGGTGGTTTATTCAGAGATGCTAATTCATCTTTTTTAGGTGCCTTTTCTTATAATATTGGAATAAGCACTTTTTTGAATGCTGAATTGATAGGGGCAATGATTGCCATTGAAATTGCGACAAGCAAAGGATGGAGCAATTTTTGGTTAGAATCAGATTCTATGTTAGTTGTGCTTGTCTTCTCTTCTGCTAAAATTGTTCCTTGGGCTCTAAGGAACCGTTGGGACAATTGTATAACTCTGCTCTCCAATATGGATTTTTATGTTTCACATATCTATAGGGAGGGAAATCACTGTGCTGATAAATTGGCAAATTTAGGTTTATCTTTACAGGGTTTCAAGTGGTGGAATCATATTCCCCAAGGGTTGCAGGGTGATTTTGTTAGAAACCGTCTTGGTATGCCGTATTATAGGTTTTCTTAATGTTTTAGTTCTCTTGAGGGTCAGGTTCTTTGTCCCCCCTCTTCTTTTGTTCTTTCTAGTTTTTATCAATATATTTTGAGGGCTTGCTTCTTGCAAGTCTCTTTTGTTTAAAAAAAAAAAAAAGATGAGAGACAAAGACACATAAAAATAATTGGAGAGAGAATTGGAGAGAAAAAATTGGAGAGGATCCAAATCCATTAATTAGTAGTAGTGCATCCCTAAAGTCAAGTCAAAATATTTCCATTTATTTATTATAATAACATGCTGTTATATATGTCTTTCCTTTGTTGCTGGGTTATTTGTGAAATGAGAATTAACTATTATGTTGTTATTATATTATAATTTCTATGTGACAAGATGTATAAGCAAAAAAAAATTTCTAAACCTATATATTACCGCCACACCTTGTAGCTGAGAAAAAAAAATTAAAAAAAGATAAATTTGAACACAATACCGCCACATGCTTTGGCAGGGAAAAAAAATTTGAATTTTTTTTCTAGGGTGTACAATACGGCCATATCCTATGGCTAGGAAAAAAAATTTTAAAAAAAATGCAGTGGGTGTACAATGCCGCCACATGGAGTGATGGAAGTAATATAGAAAAGTCAAAAGTGTGGCACTTTAGAATATTTTTTTTTCAAAGTGTGGCAGTATGATGTTTTAGGTTTGAAAGTGTGGCATTTTGGTGATAAAGCCTAGGGGTGTCAAAATGGATGAATTGGATGGCTTTGGATTGGATTGCTAATGGATGGATCAAAGTAATCCATTAACATTCAATGAAGAAAAAAAAGCAATAATTTCATGACTTGCCAAATATTAATTTTTCCCTTAGATTCTAGAATAGCAATAAATAGAAAAATTGTTTTAATCATTTTATATATAAGAAATATCATTTCTAAACAAGTAAAATTTAACTACTTCTATAATAAAGTGTGACTTTATAATTGTTAATAGAATTTCTATTATAAGTTTTGATAAGCATGAACATATTTTATCTCTTTTTTTATATATAAAATTACAAAGTCATTGAAAACTCACACATACAAAGTGGAGAGATCGCAGTTTGAATCCCGGTCATGACGTCCAACACTAGCAATTTCAACATTTCTGTCAGTTGAGCTAGGATTGTGGATGAACATATTTTATCTCTAACGACACTTTAAATTTTAAAGCGTCAATTTGTCTATAGATGAAGTGACAAACACCAATTAAAAATTTATACACATAAAGTAGAACATTCTAGGTTCAAATCTGGTTACCATGAAAAAAAAAATTAGTCCGATGATTTTGTCAATGTCAATTATGTTGGATGTTACATACACATATTGACATATTATAGTATTTTTTTTATTCGATGTGTCAATGTGATTATAGGGCGTTCACTACAAGAATTCATGAAATTACCCATGAAAATATTCCTAGGTAAGCTAACCAAATTCCTAGGAAATGCACATTTCCGAGGAAAATATTCGTTGGTATTTTCAATTCTATTGAGAGGAATTTTCCGAGGAACTAGTGAGGAAACGTGTGTCAGAGTTTTTCATAGGACTTTTTCCTAGGAATAATTCCTAGGTAACCTTCTCCACAGTCTGCCAAGCGCAGGTCAGAGCAGAGTGATGTGACAGATAGTTTCCTAGGAATTTTTTCTAGGTAACAATCATTATTAAATAAAAAATATTTATACCGTAAATAAAAAATAAAATTAGCAGCAATTATTATTTTTAAAAAACCGCCTCAAAATTTTGGCTCCAAATTTGAAAATTTTGCAAAAAAATCGAAAATCAAAATTTTGCGCCAGAAAAATTAAAATTTGTAAACATAGTTTCCTAGGAATTCAAATTCTAAAATTATGAAATTTCTACCCAAAATTTCTGAAATTTCTATTTAAATTCTAAAATTTGAAACTAGCACAAAAATAATTGAATTTCTACCCTAAAATTTATATTTTTTAAAAATGAGTTAACAAAAATTTGAAAGAAAGATGTAATAGAATATATGTAGTTTTAAAGAAATATTGCATATAAAGAAAGGATTAAAAAGATAATAAGATAATAAAGTATATGGAAAGGATGAAAAGTAAATGTGTTGAAGAAGATGAATGATTGTTGAAAGAATAAAGAGAAGAAAGTGAAGTAAAATATGAAGAAGATGTTGAGTGAATTGAATGTGTAGATTGGTAGTAGAAATTTTGTAGTAGAGATTGAATGTGTTGAAGAAAGTGTTTAAAGAAAAAGGGTTAGATATAAAGATAGGATTAAAAAGATATTAAGATAATTAATAAAGTATATGAAAATTGGATGAAGAGTAAATGTGTTGAAGAAGATGAATGATTGTTGAAAGAATAAAGAGAAGAAAGTAAAGTAAAATATGAAGAAGATGGTGGAGGAATTGAAATGAAAAGTATTAATGTTGAAAGAATGAAAAATTAAGTAGTAGAGAGTGTATTATATATAGATAAAATTTTGAAAAAGCAGTAAGTTTCAGAGGAAATTTCCTTGGAATTTATCCTAGGTAATGTTTCTAAACAAAGGTGTGACCGCAAGCTGTCACATGTGATTTATTTAAATTTAAATTTTCATTTTCCCACTCAAAATTTCAAATGTTATTAAGATATTCAAAATTAATTTATATTTAAAATAAAAGTTAAAAATATGGATATTATGTATTTTAATTATAATTAAAAATATCCAAATTTAATTATAAAATATTTGTTCTATATTTCCACTTGCTGGGTCAAACCACTCACAATAAAATACCACAATGTTGTTATCTTGTTCGACATATCGGTAACTCAATTAAAAAATTCATTTAATTACACCATAGAAGTTATCTTCACCTCCCTAACTCCTTTGACATAAACACCACTATTAATTGTTTTTTTGCCGATGGTCCATGATTGAGTATGAAATTTATATCCGTTAACTTATGATGCACGGGTACTACAATCGAGGAAGGGTACCAATACCGAGTACGTATCAGGTACCGGTACGCGTACCGTACATGCACCTGGGCAACGTAGTCTCCGAGGACCATCAATTAATCCTATCAAATGAAATATTTGTGCAGTTGGTCGGCATATTTTTCACTTGATCCTTAAACCATTCGGGAAAATTGGTAAATATGTCACCAATGGTCCAACTTTAGTGCAATTGATCATCATATGAACTCTGGCTGACTGCGTCTCTGCATCGTTTATCCAATATTCTCTCTGTAGTTCCTATGGTTGACTGCATTATATGCTAGCTAACATTAATTTTAGTAACTAATTTTTTTTTTGCACATAATATTTTTTCCTTTTAAACTATAATGTAATAACATTTTTATTATAAACTACTTCCCCCGTCCCAAAATATAAGAAAAAGTTGATCAACAAAATTGAATGTATTTGGTCCAAATCTTTAACACATATGTTGTTTAAATACTCTAGGATCGATTGAAATATAAAACGAGTGAAAGAGTGCCTAAACACTACACATTCTTTTGCTAATAAGTTAAACTCATCTGTAAACGAATCTGTAGTCCTTTAAGTAGATTTCCACCTACCATTTCAATCCATCCTAGTACAACACAGCGAACGAGTTGTACATTCAACATGCAGATTAATCTTGGGTTTCGAATTTTCTCATAAGGGTAAGCGTTTGACTTGGTTGAGATTTAAAAGGGTAACCTAATATGATAGATTTTGGCTAATCGAATACGTGAGGTTTGAACTTCTTATTTTAAGACTGAACTGAGTTGCTTGACGTTTGGATGATTGATGGGTCAGTTACGGATTGAACAGGACGAGAAATAATTTACAAATGGTGACAAGTCATTACTCTACGCTATTAATTCCAACTTAAGATGACCTGAGCTGGTTATCGGTAATAATTACAGAGCTGGGCCATTATAGAAGAGATACTCAGAGTTAACACCGGTCTAACATGGTTACAGAGAATGGAACGGAATTGATTGAATTAACGTTTCTAACATTTGAGGTATCTTACGACGTTGTTTGATAGGTTAACAAAGCAAGGGAAAACTTAAACTGAAATTACTCATGAATCTTAATAATTGATTAGACGTGGGTGGCTCAGGATTCGTCATCAGTAATTACTCTTGGAGAACACAAAGTTGCTGCTCTAAAGGTCATCATGAATAATTGACGGTCCCTAAAAAACAAGATTATCTATTAGTTCTGGATAGAACATGGTTTAATACGCTTAACCAGCCGTTCAATCTTACCATGATCTGAACTGATCACTGATAACAAGGCTGAAAAGTTGAAGATGTTTCCTTAGAGTGACATAGGGATAATAGGCTGAATGTGATTCTATTTTTGCCGATATCGAGGAATTGGAAAGATTTTGCGACTTGATTGAATTCTTACACTAAAGATACTTGATGGGTCTCAAACACCGCAAGGATTTATCTCTTTACCAAGCTTAGGTAGATGCGGGGGAATGTATGGTCACAACATAACAAGGTTCACTAGTTACGAATCTTGCATAGCATTGATTTGACGGTTTTGGCTGAATTAAAATTTGCACAAAGGAGTAAGTACTAAAGATCTTAGCTCTATTGCTCTAAGCTGACATCTCACGATTTCTCATAACTAACTATTCTTTGTGTTGGAGACAAACTCGATCCTCATGAAAACTTAACAGATGAACTCTCACAACGGTTTAACCAAATGTCGGGTTACTAGCTAAGAGATTTGAATACGGAAATTAATTGTCGGCTTGCTGGTGTAAGTACGGAATTGAAATACTCTAGACGAAGCTTGGCTACTATTTGGCTAGCTATGGTATTAGTTCGAACTGAGAGGCTGAATTGACTTTACTGAAAACACTTGGGTTTCATTCTACGAAAATGGTATAACAAGCTGATATTGAAAATTGGAGAAATGTGTGGAGTCTAGGTTGGCTCCTCTGATAGTGTAGCTAATAGGCTTATGTCATTAGGGAGGAAAATAACTCGGCTGGAACGAAGATGAAACGAATTTAAAGGAATTTGGTTTCCTGACCTCTGATGAACCGTGGTTGAACTACCGCACTTCGGGTAATATGATTCTCAAGGGTGTGTGTCTACTGGTGTACTGCACTTCATTCTACACTGCTCTTCGTACTTATAATTCCATTATCCGCATTACTGCACCCAGCAGACTTACTACCATTGTCTAGTTACCGCACATCAATATTCTGTCTCGGCTCTACTCCAATCAACGCATACTTTATACTGGGTTTTCCATTCCCTTAATTCTTCGCATCCTTAAATATGCTACCGTCAGTCGAGCGCATTCGCTTCGTGCAACTCCTGACTTGCTCCTTGCTACTGATAGCTCGCCACATACTATTCCAACTTCCACGCGTCCTATTGTGGCGTCGAATACTGCATTTCCAATGTCCGCTTCCAACGGCCTTCACTCATACTTCCGTCCAAGTTTGCGCTTCAACTTCTTGTACCACCCGACCTCCTTGGTCCACTTTGGTTCTCAACCGTAATACCCTGCCTATCACACACGACACTGAGCTGATCAGACTCAGTACGCGAGGATTTCAGCGTAAACTGTCAGACTCCAAAGGGTCCGTACTACTTGGATTGAATTTTAATGATCCACGACAAGGTTCGAAATGAATCGACCTGCTCTGATACCAATTATAACACCCCATATCAATTTATCTAGAATATCAATAGGAGTGTACATAACTGAATCGGGACACAATAAAACTATCATTACATACTTAGGATACAAAATCCCCTAAAGAATACATTCTGAGCTATCTACTGTACATAAAATATCTGAGTCTTATACTACTATAAGACAAATCTGGATGTCAGCTCCTCAATGTAATCCTTGTATCCGAATCTTTACGCTGCAGCTCCGCGACAAATGCGAACCTGTAATCTGAAATGATGAAGAATGGGGGGTGAGACTACTAAGCCTCGTGAATTCTACTACCCTCCTAATGGTGACTACACCGGGTAACCTGAATGTCAGTCCTCACGCATCACAGGCGCATCACACATGTGTACATATATATATATATAAACAATTAATAAGGTGTAACACAAATATTATCTGAGTTCATTTTAGCTCCACAAGGACACTCTGAGGTGAGCCGGTCTCAGAGAGCCTCACACTCCTCCGCACCAATCTTCGTGGACATAAGCACTATGGTACGGAGCCTCCGGCATCACAATTGTTATTAAAACATTTTACTTCGGATTCCTCGAATCCCTGTAGTGGTGTACAGAAGACAACCATTTGCTCTCAACTCCGGATTCCTCGAATCCCTGTAGTGGTGTACAAAAGACAATCCACTTACTCTCCGACTGACATGTAAACATCTATAGTTTCAACAACTACCAATATATCCCAATCCCGGGGAAACTAACTTAGTTTATAACCTAAGTTAAATTGTAATATTTCCTAACGTGTAATTAACATTTCGATTATTATTACCTCGTAATGTCAATGGAAAGTAAACCTGGAAGGATAATAATTTTAAAAACAGTATTGAGTTTCAAAAGCCAAAACAGTTGGCTAAATTCTGTCATGGTCGCCCAGCGAGTGCTAGCGACTGCTAGCGACCAGAGTCAGAAGGTTCTGGCCAGCCAGCGATTGCCAGCGACCAAAACCTGCAACTCATGGTTGCACGTTCGCCAGAGCTCGCTTAGCGAGTATCACAGGATTTTAGCCATGTTCTGCAAATTCAGTGAAAAACTAGAAATTCCAAATCAAATTTCCATATCCAATCCAGTCATTAACAATACAAGTATAATAACAATTAAAATGGAGAAGAGTTTTGGGTATTAACTCCTCTCATACACCATTCAATTTCCCTAAACCTATGTTATCAAGCAATGTTCAATTATTGGGGAAATTCTAACTATTCTAAATCCTAAGAACCCACCTGAGATAGACGCTTGATCAATCCCATCGCCATCTCTAGAGCTCGTCGAACCGCGGAGTTTGCAATAGAAATGCTTTTGAACTCCAACTTAGATTTTTCTGCATAATTCTGCTTCATAGGTCCAACTTCGGAAAATCCTAGCGACCTCATTTCTCATCCAATTTCCACGAAACCAAAACCACAAAATCGAGAACTGAGTTAGCTTTCCAATGGAACCGGCCTCGTTCAATTTGAAGTTACAGCAAGAGAGTTCAGACCATTTTAGTGTAGCACCGTCAAACATCAATTCTGCAGAAATCCTGAGTTGATCCCTCAACTTCAAAAATTCGTCCAGACCTCAATTCTTGTCCAAATATTATGCAACCGGTGTCCAATTGACCGGAATTAAGTTAGCTATCCATAGCAAAAAGCGGAATTTCAATCGGAGTTACGAGGAATGCAAAATTACCTTTTTAATGGAGGTATATCCAGGAATACGGGTTTAACCAATCTTCTTCCAATTTGTTCCAAATCTGTTAACCATGGCTCCTTGATCCTTGAAAGCTCATATGCAAGATGCAACTCAACCTTGGGCTTGATTAAAGGCACAAATTTGATAATGGAAAGAAGATTAGGATGATGTTTACTTCATTTGAAAGCTTAAAACCTAAGGATTACAATTCATGATTTAAGGTGGGTTTGAAGAACTTACCATTTTTGCTTGTGACTTCCTCCACCTTATTCCATTTCTGAGATCCAGTTTCTATTGTCTATTAAAGCCTCAAAACCACCATGGATTGCACATGCAAGACTTCTAAGTTAGATATTTTGGAAGAAATGGTGATTTGGGTTCATATTGATTTTTGGGTGATGATAGTGAGCAATATGAGAGCTTGAGTTTCCTATTTTGATTCTGTGGATCTAATGGGGATGAGAATGAAGTATCATGTGTGAGTCGAGTTGAATTTGAGTGAAATGAAGTTTTGGGGTTGTTGTTGTTAAAACCGTGGGAGAGAAAATGGAAGAGAGAAGATTGTTGTTGTACTGAGGCAATGAATTTGTGGGAGAGAAAGAGTCTCATCGTGAGAGAGAGAAAGGAAATGAGGAATGAATGACAATACCTCAACTTTTACCACTTATGTGTACTTGTTTCTTTACTTTAGTTGGTATGTAGGTCCCACATATTAATCCAAATTGGGGTTGTTACAGTAATTAGGAATAAATGTACACTATAAATGAAAAATCGCATCTCATGCATATTTATTTTTATTGCTTTCCGCAAAAACGTTACAATATTAAAATTCCGAGGAAAAGACATCGTTTTGATCAAAATATCATTACGGTTTATCTTCGCGCTTAATTATTTCATTACAACGTTAGTGTATTTCTTTTCGCGCGTAATCATTATTCGTTTATTTTTATCAAAAAATGAGGTCAAAACCTCTTTCAAAAATACGCAAACAATTTATTTTTCAAACATCGAAAAGCATCAAAAATATTTTGTCGTCAAACACTTTCAAAAACCTTGGATTTCAAACCAAGTGTTCATTTTTTTTTCTCTTCCGCAAAAACCTTGGAATTCAAACCAAGTGCATTTTTCAAATCACGCAACAAACTTTGGACTTCAAACCAAGTGATTTTTTATCATTCAAAACCTTTTTCTCAATAAACCTTGGACTTCAAACCAAGCGACCGCGCCTCTTTTCTAAATCAAAAAATCAATCAATCTTAATCATTTAGACTTTCTTTCACAAATAAAAATAAATCAAACTCACATTTTTTCTTGTTATCTTTAAAACCTTTTTCAAAACCTTAAAAATCAAACAAACAAATCACTCCGCTTTTTACCCCGAACTACGGTGGTTTGATCCCTCGGGTACGTAGGCATGAGACTTGTCTCTCCAATCAATAAAATCAACCAAAAAACACTTTTCCTTCTTTTTTCGTCACTTTAACTTTTCTCAATCATCACTTTAAATCCCTAATTTGTACATTTTACAAGCAATTAAAATTAAGCACAAAGTTAGAATAAAAACAAGAGGTTCCTATAGAGTACTATAGATACTTAGGGTGCTAGTACCTTCCCTTCGTATAACTAACCCCCGAACCTTGATCTCCTAAAAAATAGGGTTTTTTCGAAATTTTTCCCTTTCCCTCGGATAAATTAAAGATCGGTGGTGGAACATTAAATTGCAATTCGAAGTTAATTAATAACTCGACATCCAAAAATCACCGCGACAGAAATGGCGACTTCACTGGGACAACCAAGCGGATTGAACCTAACTTGTTTTAAATTACTATCTTCGCGCTTTTATTCTTTTAATTGTATAAATATTTGTATATATACTTGGGTTCGCTTTGAGTGGTGAGATAAGTCCCCCACCCGGACTTGAGAGAACCATAAGATAGGATAGTGGTATAATCATAATGTCTATCCGAGAGTAAGTTTCGGCCGTGGCATATGTGGTAACCACACTCAATTGAGGAACCTTGGAGGTAATAGTGCCAACATGAGTAGTCGTGTTTGACATTCTATCTTCAAGGAACCGACGATGTTGAGGACCTTTAGTTACACCTAACCCATCTTGACCTCTTTAGGGCGTAGTGCGGTGGCTAATCGAGAGTAAATCTCGGATTGGTTGATACGCAATACTACACTCAAACGAGACTTTTCTACGGATTTTGTTGGATCGGAAGTAGTTCCGTAACCCGATGATTTTCGGAGGAGGTCGAGGACTATGAGAACTTTGTAAAACCCGTGATGCTGACATTTTTCAGTTTTTATGTTGAAACTATATCTGTCGAATAATCTATAGGAGGTTAATCACACTTCACACTTTGTCTTCTTAGTTACACTTCCGAATATTCTTATATTCATTTATTCGCTGCCTTTACAATTTTCTTTTCTTCTAAAGAGTCTAGTTGTGAAACTCACACATAAGTGTTGAGTTGAACATGCGCTCCATTATATATCAAATGTCTTTGTCACAAGTTATTATCTGAACTGTACTTACACAACTTTGATTCTTCAATATTATATTTAGCTAAACTAATTAATATTATATGCGATCCAAACAATTGAAGTGAGGATGAGTGTGTTGAAACTTGCTCATAGAATGGTTAAGATTTTCTGTGAATGTTTAAAAATGGCTAGTCAATTAGAATTCCAACATTTGAAGCACCATTAAATAGTAATAAAAAATAAATTTCTAACACAAGTATCAATTTTATTCATAAAATTCAAAGAAAAACATAACAAAAGTAAACTTATCACCATACAGAGAAAAACCAAACAACAAACAGATACTTGTTTTAAACAAGAAATGAGAGCTACTCCAAATTGTTAATTAGAGTTAATGAGAGCACCCCTTATTTTTAGAACACTAGTGGACAAAAGGGTGTTGATAGTAGCAACAACTTCCATGTTTTGCTGCTGATCAATTCCATTTGGGCTATATGTCAAAATTTGGGAGGCCAAAGTTAACAATGTCCCAGCTTCTACTCTAACAACTTCCATGTTTTTGTTACTATTTAATGGTGATTTAAATGTTGGAATTCTAATTGACCAATCTTTGTTAAACATTCACAGAAAATCTTAACCATTCTATGAGCAAGCTTCATCACACTTCTCTTTCCTTCAATTGTTTGGATCACTGCATATAATATTAATTAGTTTAGTTAAATATAAAATTGAAAAAATAAATTCGATTAAGCACAGTTCATATAGTTACCGGCGACATAAACATCTGATACACTGGAGCACGAGTTCAACTCAACACTTGTGTGTGAGTTTCACAACTAGGCTCTTTAGAAGGAAAAAAATTAAAAAGGTGGCGAATACATGAATATAGGAATATTTGAAAGAGTAATCAAGAAGACAAAATATAATTAACCTCCTATAGATTCTTCAGCAGGTACAGTTTCAGCATAAAAACTGAAAGATTTGTCACACAATCTTTAAAGCTCCTTAATCCAGCTTTAAACTCCATATAAAGTATAGTTACAAACAAAATCTCTAAATATGTGGTGTGTATGGAGCATATCTTCCACTTCCACATGCTCAACCCAAGTAACCTAACATAAAACATGAAATGATATCATTTGTTGAGTATTAAGTATACATCTAAAGTTTAAAATATATGTAGATATGTAAAGAAATATGAATATTTTTAGATATTAACTTTTGATGCATTGTCGATTACTATGTTTCACAAATATGCATGTAACTACTAACTAAAAAAGACTTATTAGGCATTTCACGAATTATACATCCAGAAGGATGTTTCCAAGAGCGAGAAAGAGGTTGTGTGTTAGGTCGAGAAGAATCAAATGACACATCAGTTATCACCCATACACCGACATCAACTTGTTTGCAATAGCGAATAATGTTAAATTCGTGGGCCGCACTTGAGGTGATAAAATATGCATTTCTTCATTCATCTGGCATAAAAAAAATATTTAAAAATTGAAAAACAATTATGATTAAAAAGCTTAGCATAAATCAAAATTTCAGAAAATATTATTATACCAACAACAAAGCTCCATCTCGATTTCTTGGTGAACCGGTTTCAATCACTTTGGTAGTTTCCACTTTAGCAACAATTGTTAGGAATAAGTTTGTCGATTTTCCCTATAAAAATTAATCATATATCATTTGTTTATAGGTAGATGTATTTCTTTAATACTAAAATTAGAGAGGCACATTTAGAGGAAAAAATGTAAAATCATTCTCTATTTCTGTCACTACATATATAAAGCAACAGCGAAATTTGAGAATGGTTTTATTTCTTCCATAACAATTTTATTTTCACTAATACGAATTTATATTTGCATGCTTACCAAGTCGAAAAACATTTCAACCAATTTCATCCCGTCAAACTCAACTATTCCTGAATACGTTGAAGATTCTTCAGAAATAGTATCACCTCTAATGTGATTGTTCTTGGGAAAAAATTGATAATAACTTTCATGATCAAGAGTGTATCTCCCATCTTGATGAGTATTTGACATGTTTTTTTTTATAAGCAATGTTAGTTGTTAGTATTACAATATTATGTTAGTTTTCTCCTATAAATAGTCCGTTTAGCCTAAAAAAACTATAAATAGAGCTCTCCACCACACTTATTATTCATTCAACAATTATGAAGCTTAGGAGTCTCTAAGGAGAAAAGGATGAGAAGCATAGAGAGGGTCTAGTACTCTCTACGGGAGAAAACCTTCCCAACCTTAGGGAAAGGTAACTTCCTCTGCAAGATACTGAGGTTATGGTTATGTATATTTTTACTCTTTTGTTTTAATATGCTTATTTGTAGCTAAAGTAGCTTTAGGTTAAGTTGAGTAGACAATCTCCTTATGAATGCTTGAAACATGTGATGCGGTGTTTCTAAAGTTTATATTAATTACTATATTCTAGGGGTGTACGTGGATCAGATTGGTTTGGGTTTGGCCAAAACCAAAACTCAAATCATATGGAGTACTCCGGATTGGGTCGAGCAAAATAACCACCCCTTTACCATTGGGACGGGTTGAGTAAACCCACTTGTTTCTGGGTTGGGTTAGGTGGGTAGTGGGTTACCCAAATTTTAATTTTTTCAATATTAAATGACCAAATGACAAATCATCATATTTTTTCATAAAAATAACTCAACCTTTTTATTTCTTAAAAAATAATATAACATATTTTCAGTATAGTTTTAGCATCATAATATGATAATATCATCATCATATTTTTTTCTTCATTGAAACAACATATTTTCACTATTTTCAAAGAATAATATTTTTTAGCACCACTACTTTTAAATGAAAAAATTAAGTCGAAGAGTGAACACTCGAAGGAGTTTATCAGAAAATGCGTTAAAATTGTGATGTACAAAATGTGTTTACCATCGGGAATAAACACACATACAACTTTTTTTGAAAATTAGAGTATTGAACATGTGACTTTTCCCTTTTAATGCTCAAGTTGGAAAAGAAAAATCTTTGTTATTTATATTAAAATTATTTTTAAAAATCATAACACTACAAATTAAGTGGGTTCGTGGGTTTTTTGGGTTGGGTTCGGTTTTGCCCAAAACCTGATTTTTTTTATGGATTTTTCATTTTGAAATTCATACCCACCCAATGACCCGATCCAACCCACTTTTTGTTGTTGGATTGGGTCGGTTTGACCGGGTTGACCGAATTTGCCCAAACTATATACTCAATTCCATTACTATGCTTATGCCTTAGCCTTGTTATAACGCTTTATTTATTTATATCGGCCAATATTTATAAATGAACTCATAGACCTAGGCGGTATCCGTGACAGCGCAAACTATGGTCCGACATAAGGACGATATAACTAATTAGGTGAACTGTAATCTCATAGTAATATAATTAGGGGCTTAACGTACCAAAAATATGTATATGATTAGTAGCATATTCAATTCGGCTTGTTACCTCGTTTTGCCTGAACCAGAAAACGGCTACGACATTGAGAGCTTGTATGGATGAGTTTAGCTCAAAGGAAATACAGGGGTCTTCGTATACCTAGGGGAGTAGCGGTCTCAATACAAGTGTCATTGGATATGAGACGTCTTATCATTACAAACGTGAAATTAATCTGATAGATAATAAGATAGGAGAGTAAACGGTATAACACCAAAACACCAAGAAGGAGGAAGGAGAGAGTCGATTACACTTAACGTATTCTTCGTACTTTACTTTAATGTTTTTTATTGATTTATCAAAACAAACTTTTTTCAAAAACCAAAGCGAAAACTAAACTATCGGTATTCCTAAACGAAAGTAAACCATCAGAATTCCTAAACGAAAGTAATTGTGCACGATCTCTACTCATTCTAACTTTAGAGTGTGAATTATTACTCGATGACAGACTGGTTCACTTGCCAGACCACATTCATTGATCCAAAAAGGCTCATTAGTTCTAACAAGCCTAACCAATTCTTGCATAGCAAGAATTGCAAGTTGAGATATATTGTCTTTTCTTCATCATAATTTTTTGTAATTAGATTACTAAGACCATGTGAATGACATGATCTTTTATAAACCATTGGTGGATTTTCAAGTTCATTGTTTCTTGAAATTGCGTTGTATAGAATTAAGATCATGCTCAAACATAGGTCGATATATTTTTCTCTCAATGAAACTTGTAAGAAGCTTCAACTTTTTCTCATACTGAAAGTTATAAATATAAATATGTGTTTATGCATAGCTATAAATAAATTGCATAAAGTAGTGTAATTCTAACCACATTTATTTAAATAGGATAAGATTTTTCTTAAGAAAGTCGTCCAAACCAAACAACTATTCTAATATTTGGATCGGATGAATTTTTATTTCAAAAGCAAGATCGGCACAACATAATTATTAGTCTAATAAATGTTTAATTGGGATTTCAAAATCTAATTTTTAAATCCGAAGGCTTTTTATATAAAAAAAAACAAGGCGCGCGCGAGATGCTTAAAGTAAATAGTAAATGTTAACGTAAAAGTTTTAAGTAAAATCTAATACAGATGTTGAGTCGCCCAAGCTCAACATAGATTCAAACCCAGTTACAAACATCTTGGCTAATATTAATCAAAAAGTAACAATCTTACAGCTCTCTATTTTATGCACGTACAAAAAGAAAAGGAATTATTCAAGGATACTGTAATTATTTTATATTAATGGACTATAGTGATATTGTATGAAATATTCAAGGATTCAAGAGTGTGTTATTTGCATGTATAAGATAAGATACTACTATAGTGAAAAGGAATTATCACCTTCAACAAAGTTCTCTTATTCAGGAACCAAAATTTGACTTGTTTGGGCTAAGCCCAATCTCCTCATCCAATTGTCGTCGTTGGACCTCATTTGGATGATTGCATTCTTTCATGAAACATCATCAAAAAATGAAAGTTTCCAATTAGTTGAGAATAAATTGCCAATGTAAATAAATAAATAAAATAAACTAGGCAACATATAAATTGGATATAGTGTTTTAGTAAGTAGCTAATCGGAACGAATCTGGATCCTGTGCAGTCAATGATATAGTCTTTTAGTCATGCATTTTTTTATTGCCCAATTTATAAAATTGTTTAAAGTTTAAAAACTAAAACTTTAATTTTTATAAAATATAATTTTATCATGGACTGTCCGATCGAGATTAGTCGTTCAAAAATGTGTGACTCACGTTGTAACAACTCATACCCCTTTTCTACGTATTTATAGTAGGAAATCTCGACGTTGTACCTCATGATATTTTCTACCCCTCTCTAATAGAGTTTTTTTCTTCCGTTAAAATTGAATCACATAACTTAGGGTTCAAGTACATGTTTAATCCTGTGACACTGACTACACAAGATCCTGATCCAAGAGCTAACATAACCATTAAAAATAAAATTTACAATAAATAGAGAATCGAGTTATTCATGATCTTATAATCAAACATACAAAATTAATTCTTCAAAAAGTAAATTAAATATAATTACTAAATGATAAGTTCATGTCGTCGAAGGAATCAAGCCATACAAAGAAAAATTAATTACTAACGTTTAGTTTCCGTGTAATTCTTTATTTATTTTTTTTGCTTTGGCACCATTGAATACCAAAAAAATCAAGACAAATTACTCATAATCAAGAAAAAAATTTGAAAAAAAAAACAAATAAAAAATGATGCATCGAACATAATTAAAAAACCTAAAAAGGCTTTACAAATTTTTTATTTCCAACCCTAATTTTCAAAAGAGCGGCGTATATTTCGCGTTAAGTATCAATTCAAGCGGCAAACTTGATTAACATATAAGTAATAATTTCATATCTTTAACTCAAGAGTGAAGTCAATTCTCCTTCAAAAGCAAAATATTGAAATAACACGAAATAATAAAATTGAAAATAAACTATCGTTAATGAAATGAATTATCTTGCATTTCAAGTTCGGCTGTTTGAGCCGACGTAAGACGATTGTAAGAAGATCTGTCTTTTGTCATTATCAATGTCATCATCACGGGACTTGCGAACGCCGCAGATTGAATGATCATAACTCAGTTCTGATAATCACACAAAATATTATAAAAAGATTTTCTTTACCACTAATTCATTTATGTAAGAGATACGCTAATTTTAAGGTTTTTATAAACACTAGTCAGCGATTTGTGACCGTTTTATAATAGTCACATAAAAGGGAAAACAAATAAGGAATGGTATAGTGATTTTCTGCTAAAGTTTTTCTTTCTTTTTGTGTGTTCTTTTCCCGGTGTTACTCCCGTCGTAGCGTGCAGTTGTTTGTTTTCATTTCCTTTCTTGGCACAATGTTTCTTTTGATTTCCTGTTTTAGTACGGTGTTTGTTTTGTTCAGATTTTCAGATCCGCTTCAATCCAAATTCAGTGCAGATTCAATGACTTTAACGTCTTCAACGTTGAATATCCGGAGGCATGGCTATTTCGTATATTTAAATTTTGTCATTTCAATTATAGGATTTTACATTAGGCCTAGGGTTGCTTGCGGTTCGGTTTGGATCGGTTATGAGACAAAAAGTCATCTGATCGAAAGAAAAAATATCATGCGGTTTGGTTCGGTTTTTGGATGAGTAAAAAAAATATCCGATCCAATCCAATCCATGCGGTTTACTTCGGTTTGGTTGTTTCGATTTTATTCGGTTTTTAAATAAACAATAATTAAATAATTTTAATATAAAAAATATATTTTATCTGAATCTATTAAAAAAGAAAATTAAGGAAGCAACAAATTATATTGTTAGATATTTAAAACATATTCATCGAAAATGATATATATGATACTTGATGGATAGTCCAAAAAACCATATTTTCTAGATTACAAGAGGAAATCAAAGAGCATTAAACAAAAGAAAAATAACCAAAATTAAAATGTTATGATTGTTCACTAGCCATGCTGTTATGATACTCCGGTTTTCATATGCACCAAGGGACTATGAATTTGTAGTAACTACAAAATATCTTAAAAAAAATTAAAACCAGCGTATACTCGGTTAATGTAATATATTATACTAATAAAAAGAAAAATTGCTGGAACAAAATGAGTTTTAGTTATAAAACACCCTAAGTTTTGATGATAACAAGGTATTAAATGGACAATTGGTATTACTAATTAATGATCTAGTGTGCAGGAACAAAGTAAAAATCTTATTCACTCAGATCATCAATTGAGCTTCTGAAGGACACAGTCTGAAGCGTTTAGACTCTGAGAAGCAAGAAGCTTCAGAGCCTCTGAAGAAGTCCTTAGATGCCAAAGAGAGAAACATGTCTTGAAGCTTGCGTACACTATTCAGAAGATCAATGAAATGTTATTACAAGATTCTGAATGACACTCTATGAAGAAAGACAGCTCATAACTAATGGAATAGTACAACAATCTTATCATCAAATGGAGCGTGCAGTACTCTGTACTATTTTACCTAATTTACTGAAGCGCCATTTGACAAAGAGAAGTAGTGGAATTGATTTACTCCTTCTGGAAGAAATAATCAAATCCAGCTCAGCAAAAGAAGATTGTACTACCAACGGTCCTTTCTCAACGTCATTATACTTAGAGTATACATAGAAGACAATCTACTTGAGAGAAGACTACTGTAAGACTACTAAAAGACTATTGAAAAATATTGAAACTCAGAGAAAGATTTACTTTGTATTCAAGCTGATAATTGTTTCTTTCTTGTGTAACTTCTAAGTCAAATATCTTTTGATATTGTTAGGCTCTGAACTGTGTGTTAAGAGAGTCTAGCTTAGAACTTTTAGTCCTACTTAATCTGTGTATTAAGTTAGTGTGTGAAGAACCCACTTGGGTTGGCCTAGTGGTGTTGGCTTGGGTCCTTGGAGTATGCTACTCTCAAGGTCTCAGGTTCGATTCCCTCTGGTGCCAATTTCGGTGGGCTAGTCCATACAGAGCAAAAAAACTCTGGCTTTAAATGGGCCCCCCGCAAGTGGGCGGTGGGATTGGTCCCCTCGGATTAGTCGGTCCTAGGGCCGGATACCGAGTTTTCAAAAAAAAAGTTAGTGTGTGAAGTCTCTTATCTTTGTGATTTGAGCAAGGAAGTCTCTCTGTCTTGTGTGACTTAGAGCAAGGAAGTCTCTCTGTCTTGTGTGACTTAGAGCATTAAGAAAGGGCTCTTGCTTGTATGCTTGAGCACTAGTATTGTAATCTTTTGTGATTATAGTGAAATCCCTTGTAAGTGCAAGGGGACTGGACTACTCTCGTTTTGTGAGAGGAACCGGTATAAATTTTGTGTGTGCACTCTCTTCTCTCTCTCTCACTGTCTTATTCGTGTTTTGCATTCTGACTAACTTCTCTTATCCGCTGCTTTACAATCTGATAGCTAGAAAAGAATTAATTTTTCAAAACACAATTCAACCGCCCTTCTTGTGTTTTTCACCTTCAAAAATAAGTATTAAAATTTATGTATGTGGTTTGTTTCGGTTAATTTGGATTGATTTTGAAAAATCAATCCAAAATCCGTTCCGATCCTGCGATTTTTACAAAATGGCATCCAAATACAACTAAAATTATACAATTTTTTTCTATTTTCGGTTTTTTTGGACCAGTTTGCGGTTTTTAATCGGATTGGTTTGGATTTGAGCACCCTTAATTAGGCCCTCATATGATATTAACTCTAGTGTTGTCAGTTTTTTGCAAATTCATCATTTTTATTAGTTTTTAGCGAACTTGAATGTGTAATAATACTGTTTGACATACTTTACAAATTTGAATGAACATCGTTATTTTTAGTCAAAAAAATACAAATAAAATAAAGAATATGGTATAACAAAAAAAGAAGCAACAATTTCATGACTTGCGAAATATTAATTTTTCCTTTAGATTCTAGAATTGCAGTAAATAGAAAAATTGTTAATCATTTTATATATAAAAAATTTTCATTTCTAAACAAGTCATTTTTAACTATTCTATAATAATTTTTTTTTGAATGACAAATATATATATATATATATATAAATAATGCAGAAGTCACAAATATAAGGGGAGATCACAAACAAATAGGAGTACCAGGAGTTACTTCTATAATAACTAGTATAATACTTGTGTTTACGCACGGATTGCGGCATTGCTGTGATTTTTTTATTATTGTAGGACGAATATTGCTTAGTACGAAATTAGTCTCATTATAAAATTACTTGCCATTGGAAGATCGTTGTCCGATGTATGATATAATTATAATTCTAATATTTATTAGTGACAACTTATTCATATAAATAATATTAAATTTGTTTGGTTGATATTTCTCATCGTAATAGTTGCAATTTCTCATATTTGTCCTATAAAACATAAAAGTAAAAACAAATATTAAAACATATTATAAATTTTTAGAATACAATTAATATTTGTAATGAATTAAAATTTAGAGACTCTAATTCATAGGACTAACGTTCATTATATTTACATAGAGGGAAGTAAGATGACTTGTGATAATATGTTTGAAAACTAATTTTCTATAAATTTGAAACAGATTGTGATAATATTCAATTGTGATAATATTCTTGAGTTCCTACTATATTGTGCAGATTGTGATAACCTTTGTGATAAGACTTGGAGTGGATTGAGTTCGGTGCCTTAATGCTCTGCTGTTGGAGATGAGTGCTCCTTTAAAGAATGATTTGGTTGCATGGCCAATTAAATGGGATGTACAATTGGAGTTAATTAGAAGTGATTTTTGTTACACTATAAGATTGAAGGAAGAAAATGATTTATTATTATTGAATAGATCTAAAAGGATACAAGTTGATCACTTATATACATTAGTCTATTATAAGCTACTCTACACTTTATAACACTTGATGATGTGGAGGTAGTTACACTTTCTTCACTATTGTTACTTCTCTCACAAGTAGCTTCATCAGTTAACATCCTCCCACAAGTTGATGCTTGGTATATGTCAAACAATCCAAGCTTGGTCATAAACTGATGAAACTTGGTCATTGATAGTGCCTTGGTGAAGCAATCTGCTAGCTGATCCTGAGTAACAATAGGAAGTAATCTCAACATTCCTTCTTGAACCTTTTCTCTAACAAGATGGCAATCGATTTCAATATGCTTTGTTCTTTCATTGAATACAGGATTTGAAGCTATGTGTAGAGCACTCTGATTGTCACAAAACAATACATGCAATTTGGAACACTCTATATGCAAATCTTTTAAGAGATATAAAAGCCATATCAATTCACACAAAGCTCTATACTCAGCTTCAGATGAGGACTTTGAAATGGTTGATTGTTTTTTAGATTTCCATGAGATCAATGAAAACCCTAAGAAAAAGCAATAACCAGTAGTTGATTTCCTTGTATCCAAACAACCAGCCCAGTCAGCATCACTATACCCTAGAATTTGTACATCTGCATTTCTTTGAAACAAGAGACCTCTTCCATGGTTATGTTTTAGATATCTAATCACTCTACAAGCAGCTTTGTAGTGAGTCATGGTTGGTTTATGTAAGAACTGACTTAGCTGTTGAGTAGCATAGGCAATGTCAGGTCTTTATTTGTTAAATACAATAACTTACCAATGAGTCTTTTGTATAAACGAATGTCCTAAAAAGGTTTGCCATCATCATTGTGTAATTTCACAGAAGGATCTAAAGGGGTGGATGCAGGCTTTGATGCAAGTAAACCTGAGTCTTTCAATAAGTTCAGACAATATTTTCTTTGAGAAATGCTAATGCCAGTTTTGGAATGTGCAACTTCAAGACCAAGAAAGTATTTGACAATGCCTAAATCTTTGTTTTTGAAATTGCAATCTAATATGGTTTTAATTCTATCAATCTCTGCCATGCTAGTTCTAGATAAGATGATATCATCCACATAAATGAGTAAAGCAGTGAAATTACCTTCTTTATTGAGAGTGAAGAGAGAGTAATCTACAGTGGATTGTGTATATCACTTCCTGACTAGCAAGGATGTAAGCTTCTCATACCATTTTTTGCTGGCTTGTTTCAAGCCATATAAGCTCTTGAGAAGTTTGCAGGCTTGATTAGGTTTATCACAAGGAACACCTTCTGGTACAACCATATAAACATCTTCTTGTAAATCACCATGCAAGAATGCATTATTGACATCCAATTGATGTAGAAACCACCCTTTGATGGAAGCTAGAACTAAGAGGAGCCTGACTGTAGTAAGTTTAGCAACATGAGAGAAGGTATCAAAGAAATCAATTCCTTTTATCTGTGTGTAACCTTTAGCTACTAACCTAGCTTTGTATCTTTCCACACTACCATCAGAGTTATGTTTAATGTTATAGACCCACCTGCATCCAATAGGTCTGACATTGGATGGTAGACCCACAATTTTCCAAGTACCAGTTCTAGATAGTGCCTCTAGTTCAGTATTCATAGCTTGAACCCAATGGTCTAATTTGCAAGCCTCTAAATAGATATTAGGTTCAGTGTGTTGTGTGAGAGAGACTGTGTATGCAGTGTGTGAAGGAGACAATTGAGCCAAAGAATGAAAAGAAGAAATAGGATAAGGGATACCTAATGAAGATGATGATTGTAGTGAACTTGAAGAATTGCATACAAAATCTGCCAAATAAGATGGTATATGTTTTTCTTTGTGAGGTCTATCATGGGTTTGGCTAAGGGGAATAGTGGGAACAATGTCATTGGCAACATCCATAGAGGGAGTATTTGTAGGTGTGTAATCTGAGACAATGTCAGATGGGTGTTCAAAGTCAAAATTTGAATGGTAATGCCAATTGATTTTGGAATTTTTGGTCTGATAGGGAAAGAAATGGTCATAATGTGTGACATTTCTAGAAACAAAAATTTCTTTAGTGTTGAGATCAAGAAGCACTGTGCCTTTGACACCTTGCTTGTAACCTAAGAAAACACATTTTCTACCTCTTGGTGAAAGTTTAGTTCTATGAACAGAAAGACTTGATGCATATGCAAGTGAACCAAAAACCTTTAAATAATATGTTGTAATTGATTATACAACATTTCATGAGGAGATTTGTTTTCAAGAACAGGAGTACACATTCTATTGATTATATAAGTAGCATGTAAAACAACATATGACCAGTAAGTCTTATGCAAATTAGATTGATATAATAGAATTGAGCAATATTAAGTAAATGTTGGTGTTTCCTCTCCCCTCTACCATTTTGTTAGGGAGATTCTACACAGCTAATCTGATGTATGATACCCTTTGAAGAATAGAAATCATGCATCATAAATTCTTGTCCATTATCTGTTTTAACTATTTTAACTTCATGACCATATTGAGTTTTAATCATTTTCAAAAGATTAACAACATGTTGTCTAGTTTTAGCTTTACTTTTCATTAAAATAACCCAGGTATATCTACTATAATCATCAATAGCAGTAAAAAATAAGCTTGTTTAGCTTTATTAAAACTATTATGATAAGGAAGTTTCTTATGCCTAGCAAGGTGAAAAAACATCACAGATACCTCCTTGATCAACTACTACAAAAGGAAATTTAGATTTTAAACTTGCTAATCT
This sequence comes from Trifolium subterraneum, assembly GCA_951799995.1. NCBI lineage: Eukaryota > Viridiplantae > Streptophyta > Magnoliopsida > Fabales > Fabaceae > Trifolium > Trifolium subterraneum. The sequence continues at coordinate 14,144,453 of OX637462.1, read as the reverse complement.
ACTATGTGAGGAATGTCCAAGTCTGAAATGCCATATGGCTTGTTTGGGAATGGAAGGGTAGCTAGATCCATCAGCAGCAGAAACACTAGCTATCTTATTTGTCAGATTGAGGTAGTACAATCCTCCATGTTCATTAGCAAAATCAATCATCTTCATACTCTTTTGATCCTGAATGACACATTTGGAATCGTTGAAAGTAATTAGATAATTTGGTGTATGACAAAGTTTTGAAACAACTATCAAATTTATTGAAAAATCAGGAACATATAAGATACTATCTAAAGTGTATTTGGATGAGAATCTAACAGTACCAAAATATTTTGCAATTGCAAAATGTCTGTTTTAGCAAGTGTACTAAACTCGTCGCAAGTAATAAAATTTATAAGATTCGTATCCACAGGGATTGTGATAAATCAACAATTGCAGTTTGAAAACATATTTAGGTAAATTGACATTAATATAAAAGGGGGGATTTTTCTAGGGTTTGTTGGAGAAAATACTTTGAAAATAGGGTTTGACTTAAGAAGGAGAAGCGATTGGACTTTTTCGGTTCATCTAATCATTATTGTCTCGGTAGTTCATGTATGTTAACAAATTACCAAACTAGTTTCACGATTTGATTAAAATAAATAACTATGCTCAATCTCTTGATAACATAATCCTCTCCCTTGATCATAAACCCCGCTAATCTCTTATGATGATTTATGATCCGGGAGGAATTTGCGCTTTAATCTTTAATCTCAATTAGTAAACCAAAATCTCTTAAGTGTAAACCAATTTTACAATAATTCCTAGGTCAATAATCTATTCCTATTCTCATAGTAAAACAAATTATTAAATTCATCACACGAGTGATCAAATCATGTAAAGCATTAAGCACAAGGAAGAATTGATGAAACTAACTTCGTAAATAATTAAACATAGCATATGAAACTACATGGTTCAAGAACAATAACAATTAGAATCCCCTAAGATCCAATCATGGAAGTTTAGCTAGACATAATTAAAGAGTAAATTACATCAACAAAGGTGAAAGAAAGCATTACAATAAGTTCTCTGATCGCCTTCAAAAGTCTTCCGTTTCGCCGTAAAATTCTGTACCCTAATTCTGCTTCAGAAATTCCAATATATAGGCCAAAGTAACGCGTCCGCGTCGCGCGCAGGATTCTCGCGCCGCGCGCCAAACAACAGAAGAGAAGGGTTATTTTTTCACTAGTCGTTGGCGCCGCGCGCAGACATCTGGCGCCGCGCGCCAACTGACAGACTTGTACTCAAAATTTTATGCTTTTCTTGTGCTTTCCGCAGCCTTGTACTCGATGTAACTTTCACTTATTATTGTGCAAAAATATAATAAAAATATACTAAAACCTCGTAAATAGGTCTCGGAAATAGGTAGAAATAAAGTAATGACGTGGAGTCATCACAACCCCAAACTTGAACTTTTCCTTGTCCTCAAGGAATATCTTCATCCATCGGAGAACCTGGCACTATCATCAACAATCTTATTCAAAGCATCAAAGTCAATCAGTTAGATACCCACAATTATCATTTCAATGATCATCCCTATCAAGAATTTACTCGCATATAGATTTATAACGAAAAATCAAGAACTTTTCACAAATATTGACCAAACTTTAATCACTTCACTCCCTCACATTCTCTCCTGTTTATAGATGGTATATATTTCACTCAATCAACACAAACATAGCCATTCTACCATAGGCTTGCAAACATTCTAGAAATCAATCAACATGCATAAGAATTCACACCTTTAGAGGACTTGAGGGTTATAACGGGGCTTAGGTTTTAGGGTGGATGTTTTTGGAAGGTAAGCAGAAAAACTTGGAGTTTAAAAGATCACCTATTTCCCAAAATCGGATTATTCAAACATTTTCCCCTTTTATTTCAAGCATTGTTATACTAGAGAACTCATTTATCAATCATTTGGTGTTTTCTCTTCTTTTTTTTTTTTTTTTGTGTACACCATTTTGTTCATTCATTTTTTTTCTTTTTGTAGTTCTCTAGTACCCCACCCCAAACTTAATTTGTTGCTAATTCCAGAAGCAACCCCAAACTTAATGATGAGCATTATGCTCTAATCATAAGTATAGTGATCTAACTCCAAGAAAATCATCTTTTTTTTGTTTTCTTTTCATAATTTCAAACTTGGGTTGTCAAATAAAGAACATTTTTCTTTCGGCTCAATTGGGGTTTAACGAAGAGTATAACTTTCATGATTGTTCTTGTGAAAAACTTGATAATAACTTTCATGATCTAGAGTGTATCTCCCATCTTGATGAGTATTTGAAATGTTGATCCAAAAAGGCTCATTAGTTCTAACAAGCCTAACCAATTCTTGCATAGCAAGAATTGCAACTTGAGATATCATTTTGTTTTCTTCATCATAATTTTGTGTTGATCTATTCACTAACATAGTTTCCCTCAAAGTTAGATTACTAAGACCATGAACATGAGTTGATCTTCCATAAATCATTGGTGGATTTTCCAGATCATTGTTACTTGAAAATGCATCTAGAGAATTAAAAGTATGCTCAAACATAGGTTGAGATATTTTTCTCTCCATGAAACTCGTAAGAAGCTTGGACTTTTTTTCACACTGAAAGTGAAAATCAATTTACAAATATAAAAATGTGATTATGCATAGGTAAACAATTGAATAAACTAAAGCAACTGAAACCACATTTATTCAAACCAAACAACTATTTTAATATTTGGATAAGATGAATCTAATTTTTGAATCAAATGACTTATTATCTCAAATTGCACACGAGATACTTGTATGCATGCTTAACGTAAATGTTAACGTAAAGGTTTTAAGTAAAATCTAATTCAAAGGTTGAGTTGCCCATGTCAAAATCGACTCAAACCAAATTACAAACATCTTAGTTAATATTAATCAAAAGCAAAATCTATGTTATTGATATAAAATAATTAATTAAAAGAGAATCATATAAATGAGTTCACCACCTCTTCCTTAATCTGAGCATTTTCTCGTTGCATCTTGTGCATGTAATGTTCATGGTCTTCCCTTGGAAATGAGGGACCCCCACAAGGTGCACACGCTGTGACCTTCAATGCCTCTTTCATTAGGAGGTTTTCATTACGAATCCTTTCATTTTCGATTCTAAGGTTATTGTTATTTTGTCTCTCGTATTGATTCTATAGGTAAAAAATACAAATAATTATTAGCACTAAGCATGTGAAATAAATTTGTTGCATAAATGAATCTTGATAGTAATTTTGTAGATACAAATATAAAATATATTTGAAAATAAAATTAATATGAAATTCATTTAACGATAAAACTATGGTAAAAGACACATTTAAAAAAAAATTATAATTATTTTATAATAGTGTTATTGTATGAAATATTCAAAGATCTAAGTGTGTGTTACACAAATAATTAATATTTGATGTATAAGGTAAAATACTACTATAGTGAAAAGGAATCATCACCTTCAACAAAGTTCGCTTATTCTGGAACCAGAACTTTATTTATTTTGGATGATTGTATTCCTTCATGAAACTTTATAAAAAAAAAAAAACAGTTTCCAATTTGTTTAGAGATGAATTTAATGACATGCCAATGTAAATAAATAAATAAATAAAATAAACTAGACAACAAATAAATTGGATATAGTCTTTTAGTAAGTAGCTAAGAGCTAACATATCTTGCTTGATGACATTCATTTATATATGATTGCATGCAGTCACGCGTTTCTGATTGTTTGATCTAGATTAAACAATTAAAAATTTAAAGACTGGAACTTTACTTTTTGTAAAATTAAAATATAATTTTATCATAGACCGTTCGATCGAGATCAGACGTTCAAAAATGTGTGATTGCACGCAGTCACTGACTGCACAAGTGATGGAATTGTTGTTTGAGATGGTAGCTAGAATCCTTCATAAATTCCGTCTATTTTTTTTAATCTCAATATTTATGTAAGTTTCCTAAATTCCTCTCAAATTTTGTCGTTTATTAGCTTTTTTTAGGAGTAACAGAATCTGAGTCCAAGAGCTAACATAACCACTAAAAATAAAATTTACAATAAAATAGAGAATCAAATTGTTCAAGATCTTATAATCAACCGTACAAAATTAATTCTACAAAAAGTAAATTAAATGTAATTATGAAATGATAAATTAATGTCATCAAAGGAATCAAGCCAAACAAAGAAAAATTAAATACTAACATTTAGTCATCGTGTATTTTTATTTTTTTGGCTTAGGTCCCGCTGGATACCAAAAAAAATTACGACAAATTACTCATAATCAACGGAAAAAAATTTCAAAAAAAAAAATCATATAAAAATTATGCATCGAACATAATTAAAACCTAAAATGGCTTTACAAATTTTCGAGTTCCTACCACAATTCTCAAATGAGCGTATATGTCGTGCTAAGTATCAATTCGAGCGACGAGACGAACTTGATTAACATATAACTAATATTTTCATATCTTTAACTCAAGAGTGAAGTCAATTCTCCTTGAAAAGCAAAAAATTGAAATGACACAAAATAGTAAAATTGAAAATAAACTATCGTTAATATATGAAATGAATTAGCTTCCTCTTCAAGTCCGGCTGTTTGAGCCGACGTTAGACGATTGTAAGAAGATCTTCTTTCGTCGTTATTAATGTAATAATCACGGGACCCGCGAACGCGTCTGCTTGATTGATCCATTTCTCAATTATGATAATCGCCCACAAAATATTACAGATACTTTTATGACATTTTTAGAATAGTCACAAAAAAGGAAAACAAATAAAAAATGGTATTAGTGATTTTCTCATAAGTTTTCTTTTTTTATTCTAATAAGTGATTTTCACATACTTTTATGTTTAGTTTGAATTTTCTTTTTCATGATTTTTTCGTCTGGTGTTCCTCTTGTTGTAGCCTGAAGTTGTTTGCTTTGATTTCTCGTCTTGGTATGATGTTTTGATGTTCCGTCTTGACACGATGTTTGTTTTATTCAGATTTGCATATTATGCTACATTTCAAATTCAATGCAGATTAGTTTAATGATTTTAGCGTCTTCAACGTTGAATATATGGAGACATGACTATTGTGAACATTTTTATTTTGTTATATCAATTATAGGCTTTGTCATTATGTCGTTATATGCTTTTAACTCGAGTGTTGTGAGTTTGTTCGCCAATTCATCCTTTTTAGTTTTTAGCAAACTTGTATATGTAATGGTTTCAATTGATCTAATTTACAAATTTGAATGAATGTTGTGGTTTTTAGTCAAATAAAGACATAAAATAAAGAATGGTAAAACAAAAAAAAAAAGCAATAATTTCATGACTTGCCAAATATTAATTTTTCCCTTAGATTCTAGAAAAGCAATAAATAGAAAAATTGTTTTAATCATTTTATATATAAGAAATATCATTTCTAAACAAGTAAAATTTAACTACTTCTATAATAAAGCGTGACTTTATAATTGTTAATAAAATTTCTATTATAAGTTTTGATAAGCATGAACATATTTTATCTTTTTTTTATAGACAAATGTGAACCTCACAATCACTTATGGGTAAATTATGGATCCTGTATAAATGCAAGAAGGTGAGATTGTGACTCTCTTATCAATCAATTATGTTATAATTTTTGTCAATTCACCGATCTAGAATATGAAATGGTTTAACTAGTCTCTTAGAGTTATTTATCTTCTCACTCACAAATTGTTGTATATGTTTTAATTTTACAGGAATGTTACTCTCCCATCCAAATCAGCTCGTGGTAATGTTAAGAAGAAAAGCACTGATGGATTTTTTTGTATATGTTCAAGTCTTCATTCAAGTCTTCATTCAACAAGGTTGACAAACTCAAAAGTGAATTCAAAAGAGGCAAGTCTTGCTTTCTATTGAACTATGGTTTTTGTTAATAAAGGCCGTTCAATTGATGGAACTGATCAACCCTAGTGATCTCTACATAGATTTTGTTGTATATTCTGTCATTAATACAGCGTAAATGTTGTCGATTTAGATCGTCATAGATTTGATCATTTAGTGGCACTATTATTTCCTTAATGTTAATTTCCGATACTTGACCAAAATGTGATGTTTGTGTCATCATTATAAATTTGGGTTGTCAATTCCGATAATTATGTTTTATTAATTGATTGTTGTAAATTTTGTATGTTTCTAGAGATCTCTTGTAACTTTTTCTGAATTTGTAATTAATTATTGTTGTTTTAGAAAATGATGCATTCTGTAGTGAAGGGTCAAAGGAGGCCAACATTTGCTCTTGCTAAGGAAAATGATTCAGAAGAGATCGAGGAAGTCTCAGATTCGACGCTCTAAGGAATAACTAAAGGCAATGGTTGAATCCTTCATTAAGAAGTAGGTAATTCCCTACTACTTTCTCTTCTTCGTTAAGACCATGGTTTAGATAATTTATTATGTCAAATTAGTCTGTAAATGTATCAAAATTATATCCACAAATGGTTCTGCTATATATTTGTTTATAGGTAGTCAATTTAATCTTTAACTGTATTTGTCATTGATCAATTTAGTCCATAAAATTATTTCTAGACCAAGATGGTGATTTGCTCACATACATGTAGTAATCTATCTCTTGAAAAAAGCAATAATGACTAATGTGCTATTTTTTAGCCTATGTTTGATCTAGGAGCTAGGGTTCCGTTTTCTTCATCGATAGTTCAACCAACCAAATCATTCGCACTGGATCTTCTAATTCAGAAGTCGATAATTGATTTGAATTTTGAATATTTTAATTGAATTTGCATTTATCAACGTTTTTGTTTGTGATAAGAAATGGTATAGTGAAAATCTTAAGAAAATGAAATAAAAAACTGCTTTGAAATCTTATGAATAATCAGGCAAACATGAAATTAACATAATTTGCTATTACAAACAAGTTGATGTTGGTGAATATGGGTCATAACTGATGTTTCATTTTATTCATCTCGACCTAACACACCACCTTTTTCTCGCCCCTGGAAACATTCTTCTGGATGTATAATTCGTGAAATATCTAACAAGTCTTGTTTGATTAGTAGTTACATGCATATTTGTGTGAAACATAGTAACCGAAAATGCATCAAAATTAATCTCTAAAACTATTCATATTTCTTTTCATACATACATATAGTTTAACTTTAGATGTATACTTGATACTCAACATAAGATATTATCACATGCTCTATGTTAGGTTACTTAGGTTAAACATGTGTAAGTAGAAGATATGCTCCATACACACCACATGTTTAGAGATTTTGTTTGTAACTATACTTTATATGGATTTAAAACTGGATTAAGGATCTTCAAAGATTGTGTGACATTTTTCAGTTTTTATGTTGAAACTATATTTGTCGAATAATCTATACTTGGTTAATCACACTTCACACTTTGTCTTCTTAGTTACACTTCCAAATATTCTTATATTCATTTATTCGCTGCCTTTACAATTTTCTTTTCTTCTAAAGAGCCTAGTTGTGAAACTCACACATAAGTGTTGAGTTGAACTTGCGCTCCATTATATATCAAATGTCTTTGTTACTAGTTATTATCTGAACTGTACTTACACAACTTTGATTCTTCAATTTTATATTTAGCTAAACTAATTAATATTACATGCGATCCAAACAATTGAAGTGAGAAGGAGTGTGTTGAAACTTGCTCATAGAATGATTAAGATTTTCTGTGAATGTTTAAAAATGGCTAATCAATTAGAATTCCAACATTTGAAACACCATTAAATAGTAACAAAAAATAAATTTCTAACACAAGTATCAATTTTATTCATAAAATTTAAAGAAAAACATAACAAAAGTCAAGCAAACTTATCACCATACAAAGAAAAACCAAACAATAAAATTTGTCCAACAGAAATATTAATTAAGATACTTGTCTTAAATAAGAAATGAGAGCTACTCCATATTGGTAATTAGAGTTAATGGGAGCACCCCTTACTTTTAGAACACTAGTGGACAAAAGGGTGTTGATAGTAGCAACAACTTCCATGTTTTGCTGCTGATCAATTCCATTTGGGCTATATGTCAAAATTTGGGAGACCAAAGTTAACAATGTCACAGCTCCTACTCTAACAACTTCCATGTTTTTTTTACTATTTAATGGTGATTTAAATGTTGGAATTCTAATTGACCGGCCTTTGTTAAACATTCACAGAAAATCTTAACCATTCTATGAGCAAGCTTCATCACACTTCATATAGTTAAATATAGAATTGAAAAAATAAATTTGATTAAGCACAGTTCATATAGTTACCGGCGACATAAACATCTGATATACTGGAGCACGAGTTCAACTCAAAACTTGTGTGTGAGTTTCACAACTAGGATCTTTAGAAAGAAAAAAAATTAAAAAGGTGGCGAATACATGAATATAGGAATATTTCAAAGACTAATCAAGAAGACAAAGTGTAATTAACCTCCTATAGATTCTTCAGCAGGTACAATTTCAGCATAAAAACTAAAAGATTTGTCACAAATTCTTTAAAGTTCCTTAATCCAGCTTTCAACTCCATATAAAGTATAGTTACCAACAAAATCTCTAAATATGTGGTGTGTATGGAGCATATCTTCCCCTTCCACATGCTCAATCCAAGTAACCTAACATAAAACATGAAATCATATCATTTGTTGAGTATCAAGTATACATCTAAAGGTTAAAATATATGTAGATATGTAAAGAAATATGAATATTTTTAGATATTAACTTTTGATGCATTGTCGATTACTATATTTCACAAATATGCATGTAACAACTAACCAGACAAGACTTGTTAGGCATTTCACGAATTATACATCCAGAAGAATGTTTCCAAGAGCGAGAAAGAGGTTGTGTGTTAGGTCGAGAAGAATCAAATGACACATCAGTTATCACCCATACACCGACATCAACTTGTTTGCAATAGCGAATAATGTTAAATTCGCGAGGCCGCACTTGAAGTGATAAAATATGCATTTCTTCATTCATCTGCCACAAAACAAACATTTAAAAATTGAAAAACAATTATGATTAAAAAGCTTAGCATAAATCAAAATTTCAGAAAATATTATGATACCAACAACAAAGCTCCATCTCGATTTCCTGGTGAGCCAGTTTCAATCACTTTGGTAGTTTCCACTTTAGTAACAATTGTTAGGAATAAGTTTGTCCATTTTCCCTATAAAAATTAATCGTATATCATTCGTTTATAGGTAAAATAAAAGTTAAAAATATGGATATTATGTATTTTAATTATAATTAAAACTATCCAAATTTAATTATAAAATATTTGTTCTATATTTCCACTTGCTCGGTCAAACCACTCACAATAAAATACCACAATGTTGTTATCTTGTTCGACATATCGGTAACTCAATTAAAAAATTCATTTAATTACACCATAGAAGTTATCTTCACCTCCCTAACTCCTTTGACATAAACACCACTATTAATTGTTTTTTTGCCGATGGTCCATGATTGAGTATGAAATTTATATCCGTTAACTTATGATGCACGGGTACTCCAATCGAGGAAGCGTACCAATACCGAGTACGTATCAGGTACCGGTACGCGTACCGTACATGCACTTGGGCAACGTAGTCTCCGAGGACCATCAATTAATCCTATCAAATGAAATATTTGTGCAGTTGGTCGGCATATTTTTCACTTGATCCTTAAACCATTCGGGAAAATTGGTAAATATGTCACCAGTGGTCCAACTTTAGTGCAATTGATCATCATATGAACTCTGGCTGACTGCGTCTCTGCATCGTTTATCCAATATTCTCTCTGTAGTTCCTATGGTTGACTGCATTATATGCTAGCTAACATTAATTTTAGTAACTAATTTTTTTTTTGCACATAATATTTTTTCCTTTTAAACTATAATGTAATAACATTTTTATTATAAACTACTTCCCCCGTCCCAAAATATAAGCAAAAGTTGATCAACAAAATTGAATGTATTTGGTCCAAATCTTTAACCAAATACTTCAAATTTCTTTAACTCATTCTTACTTATATTTTTTGATAGAAGGACTACCTCTCGAACAATTAAATATTTTGTACTAAAAACTGCACCTTTTTTTTTTACCAACTAACATTATTTTTCTTAACTAATATTTTTTTATCATTTATTTTTTTACTAACTACATATCTTTTAGAAAAAATTATAATATAATAACAAATTTACTAGCTGTCAAAAAATAACAATTTTACTAACTATATTTTTTTATTAAAATCATTTTTATTAAGTACACTTATTTTATCACCTAACATTTTTATTACTAATGACAAATTTATTGTGATAAAAAACTAACCTCGAACAATATTAGTGCACTGAAAAAAGCTCCGAAAAAACAACAGCGCAGCAGCAACAACAACAAACACGTGACCAAATATTAACTACAATGAATAATACAATATTTTATATTACTCCCTCCGTTTCAAATTACTTGTCGTTTTAGAAAAGAAAAAAAAAATTAAGAAATTGTATTTTGGCACCTTATTTTCCTACTATACATTTATTTTAATTTACCAATAAATTAAAAAATTTTTTACGCACTTTCTCTTTCCAATAAATTTAATATATACGAGGAAGTTTAATAAAAAAAATCAAAACAAAAACAAGATTATACGGGTAAAAGGAAGCAAGATTTTGAGTTTATTCATATTGTGATGAAGTTGTAGTTATGTGTAACAAGATTTTCAATAAACATGCAAGGAAAAAAAAAGCAAAAAAAAAACAATAAAAAAATTATACGAAGAAGTTTAGTAAAAAAAAAATACAATAAAAAGATTATATAAAATTTAGTCAATAAAAAAATTAGAAATGAGGGTATAATAGATAAAATATAACCTTAAATTATCAAAACTGTTGGGAACAAAATCCTTATTTGATGTTTTAAAGATAACAAACATATAAATTAAATTATAATCTTGATTATCTTGTTATTTGCTAATGTGTTTTGTGAGAAATGTTTCAACGATAACGTTATGGTCTGACAACGGTAACGCACATGATGAACACATACACAAGTAAAACATGGAAAAACATACATAGCAAACAAGAATAAATTGAAGCAACTTAAAGTCTTGGCTTAAATGATGAAAACGCTTCACTTGGATATATTCCTTTTGCATTACTAAATGTGGTAGTATTTTAAGGAAACATAAGTGTTGGATTCATACCATATATGACATAAAGGATTTCATGGGCCTAGCAATTTTTGGACTATGTAATCAAGGCCTTTTAATGCAAACAAAAGGAATGTCACCTAAGAAGAAAGAATCTCCCACGTAGAAGTTTTTGAAAAAATGGAAGAAGATATTTTTTCATCACATGGGAATTGATTTTTGTGGACAAGAAGCAAACACATCCTTCTATCTTTGCAAAGTACATTAGTCACAAAACAACAAAAGACATGCTACATAGTTTGGTCTCCACTTGCTGATGCATTGTCATCACAAATTCAAAATTGATCCTGTCATATGAACAAGATAGAAGCCACGTAAAAGCTTCAAAAGCCATGCAAAGCATTGCAGCAGTTTTTCAACAGACGGTAATGCACAAGTGAACTGACGATAATGCACTATTCACAGTACATGGCAACAAAGATCACAACGTATCTTTGACAGATTTTGAAATTCAAAATCTCTCTCATACGCTCCTCTTCAGCAATTGAAAAGTCTATAAATACCAAGGAGCTTCATGAAGAAAAACTCAAGAGTTTACACAAAGAATTAATCATATACATTGTTGAAGCAAAAATCAACAAAGTTCCAAACTCTTCAAAAAGCAAGCTAATCACAAAAGTTCTCATACTTATATTGTTTACACGCTTGTTAAATTTTATCAATCTCTTATATGAGTTGATATTCACAAATTCTCAAACACTTTGTAAACCTCTCAAATCTATCTTTTAGGTTAGATTGAGTGATTGTGAGGAAGTCTTTTCTAGTGAAGAAAAGCATTGTGAAAAAGTCTTTTCCAGTTAGGAAAAGCAGTTTGTAAAAGTCTTTTCGAGTGAAGAAAATCATATTGTATTTTGATCAAGGGTTGATCAAAAGTTGGTGCCAAGCAGAAGGTTCTGATCTGAGCATTTTAGTGGATAATCTCACAAGGCTGTGAGGACTGGACTAGCCCAAGTTTGGGTGAACCAGGATAACTTCTGGGTGTTGTATTTTCTCTTATCTCTTAATCTCTTAAAATACAACTCAACTAAAACCAACTAAATATTTCCAGAGTTCTCTGGTCCTTCACTTATATCTTTGCTATCATTATCGTCTTAACATTATTTCTTTGATTACTTGTTACTAACCCATAAAAGAAATATTGTGTTAAGTTATTATTTATAAAAAGAATTTTAAAAAGGGTCACAATTCAAACCCCCCTTTCTTGTGACATTTATTGCTACTTCAATTGGCATCAGAGCACTGCCTCTAAAGGTTTGTGCACCTAACCAGTGCTAGAGGAAAAAGATTCAGGAAGAAAAATGTCAAAAGAAAGATACATTGCAGAAGGAGGTTCTGCTTCAAGGCCACCCTTGTTTACAGGAAAAAACTATTACTTCTGGAAAAACAAAATGCAATTGTTTCTTAAATCCCAGGAAGTAGGTATAGTTACAGAAGGAGATTATGTTCCTACAGCAACTTCACCTGAAGGAGTCATCACTGAAAAACCAGAAGAAGCATGGACTACAGTTGAACAAACAAAGGTACTCCTAAACTCTAAAGCTCACTTATTTTTATCGTGTGCATTAAGCATGGAAGAAAGTGAAAGAGTAGATGAATGTGTCACGGCCAAACAAGTTTGGGACACTTTAAGAATTCATCATGAAGGAACTAATCATGTAAAAGAAACTAGAATAGACATAGGAGTAAATAAATTCGAAACCTTTGAAATGGGTGAAAATGAAAGCATTGATGAAATGTTCTCAAGATTTACTTCTATAATAAGTGAATTAAGATCACTTGGGAAATCTCTCACAAAACATGATAGAATTAGAAAAATCCTAAGATGTCTTCCAATTTCTTGGAGACCCATGGTTACTGCCACTACTCAAACCAAGGATTTAAAAATTCTTCCCATAGAAGATCTTATTGGATCTCTAAGAGCTCATGAGATTGTTCTTCAAGGGGATAAACCTTTAAAGAAAGATAAAACTATTGCTTTAAAAGCTTCTCAAAACGAAACAAACAGTACATGTTCTTTAGAAGTAGAAACTAAAGACATAGATTCAACACAAGAGGAAGCTGAAAGTGAGTTAGCTTTTATCTCTAGTAAGATTCAGAAAAACGTTGAGAAGAAGAGATCAAATTAGAAAGAATTTTTCAATGGGAAAAGATAACTCAAAAAATGACTTTGACAAAAGTCAAGTTAGTTGTTTCGGATGCAACAAACCTGGACATTACAAATCAGAATGTCCTTTGAGCAAAACTCCTAGGAAATTTCCTTTCAAGAAAAAGTCAATGATGGCTACCTAGGAAGATGATGATGAGTCTGAAACAAATGAAGAAGAAGAAGCCAACATCTGTCTAATGGCAAATTTAGACAATGAAGAGGTATTTCTCTTTGATAAAACTCGTTTATTTAATGAATTAGAAACTAACTTTGATAGTTTACTGCCTGATTCTGAGTTTTTATCTAAACAATGTTTTTTACTTCCAAAAGAAAATTCAGAGATTAAGAAAAGAAAAACTTATGTGTTCAAATAATGAATTCAAGAAAACAATTCAAGAACTTAATCATAAACAAAATCTATCTTTAGAAGTCTCTGATCAAGAAAAAGAAAACTCTTTGTTAAAAACTGAAATAAAAGAACTTAGAAATGATCTCACAGGTTTCATAAAATCCACAGAAACTTTTCAAAATATTATGGGCTCACAATCAGGATTTTTTAATAAAAAAGGTTTAGGTTTTGATAATACAAAAACTCATAAATTATACAAAAACCATTTTATTCCTGACAAAAAAGAATTTAAGGTCAAATGTTCTTTTTGTAAAAAGATTGGGCACCTAGAATCCATTTGCTTTCAAAAGAAAAAATTAGAACATAAGTTTTACAACGAACCAAAACGTTATCGTTATACAGAAAATGTATTAAAACAAAGTTGGTATGAAGATAATCATCAAAAGAGTAAAAATCAATTTGTTAGAACTAACTCTCAAGGACCCAAGATGATATGGGTACCTAAAGCATCAAAGAATCAAAATGCAGGTACATTATCAAAGGGTAAAGAAAAAGCCATGGTTTTTGGACAGTGGCTGTTCAAAACACATGACAGGAGATAGAAGGTGTTTCCTCTCCTTCGTGCAAAAGGAAGGAGGATCTGTTGCGTTTGGAAATAATAATACTGCACAAATAAAAGGAAAAGGTATTATAGGTAAAAATAATTCTGCAAAAATAGAAAATGTTCAATATGTTGAAGGTCTTAAACATAATTTGCTTAGTATTAGTCAACTTTGTGATAGTGGTTTTAAAGTCATTTTTAAACCAAATATTTGTGAAGTGAAATAAACCTCCTCAGGAAAAGTTTTCTTCTTTGGTTCAAGAAAGAAAAACTTATATGTTTTATACTTAGATGACATTCCAGCTGAATCATGTTTTATGTCTATTGAAAAAGATAAGTGGATTTGGCACAAAAGAGCTGGACATGTAAGCATGAAAACAATTTCAAAAATATCTCAACTTGATTTAGTAAGAGGTCTTCCAAAAATAAAGTTTGACAAAGATAAAGTATGTGAAGCTTGTGTAAGAGGAAAACAAGTCAAAAGTAGTTTTCATCTAAAAGATTTTATTTCAACTAAAAAACCTTTGGAACTTCTTCACATTGATTTATTTGGTCCTGTCAACACCACTAGTCTTGGTGGAAAACAATATGGTTTTGTTATAGTAGATGACTACTCTAGATTCACATGGGTATTATTTTTGAAAAATAAAGATGAATCTTGTGATGCCTTCAAAAACTTTTGTAAACTAGTTTAAAATGAACAAGGCTCAAATATCATTTATGTCAGAAGTGATCATGGAGGAGAATTTGAAAATTCTTCTTTCAAATCATTCTTTGATGAAAATGGAATTTCTCACAATTTCTCTTGTGCTAGAACTCCTCAACAAAATAGAGTAGTTGAAAGAAAAAATAGAACCTTACAAGAAATGGCAAGAACTTTGTTACATGAATCAAATGTTGAAAAATATTTTTGGGCTGAAGCCATAAATACATCTTGCTATATTTTGAATCGTGTTTCAATCAGAAAGATCTTAAACAAAACACCTTATGAACTTTGGAAAAATAGAAAACCAAACATCTCATATTTTCATATTTTTGGTTGTTTTTGTTATATCTTAAACACAAAAGAAAATCTTGGTAAGTTTGATTCAAAATCAGACAAAGCTATTTTTCTAGGTTATTCTACTAACTCTAAAGGGTATAGAATTTATAATTTAAGAACTCAAACTATGAAGATAAGCATGCACATTGTCTTTTATTAATTTGATGATCTCATAATACCATCCAACGAAGAAGAACAAGAAACTCAAACTACTCAAGAAACTCCAACTCAGACGGAAGAAGAAGATCCATTACTTCCTCCAAAAACTTTAAGAATTGTTGGGAGTCATCCTCCAGATCAAATAATTGGAAAACCAACTGATGGAGTAAGAACAAGATTTTCATTTAAAGAAAAAGAAAGCAACATGGCATTGATCTCTCAGATAGAGCCAAAATCCATTGGAGAAGCCATTATTGACAAATCATGGGTAGAAGCAATGGAAGAGGAACTTCTTCAATTTGAAAAGAATCAAGTATGGTCACTTGTTCCATCTCCTACAAATCACTCAATAATAGGAACAAGATGGGTATTCAGAAACAAACTAAATGAAGAAGGTAAAGTTATTAGAAACAAAGCCAGACTTGTTGCTCAAGGATACAATCAACAAGAAGGTATTGATTATGATGAAACTTTTGCTCCAGTTGCAAGGTTAGAAACAATAAGAATCCTTTTAGCATATGCATCTCATAAAAATATCAAACTATTTCAAATGGATGTTAAAAGTGCTTTTTTAAATGGTTTTCTTAATGAAGAAGTTTATGTTCATCAACCTCCTGGTTTTGAAAATAAACAAAAACAAGATCATGTGTTTAAACTTTCAAAAGCTTTATATGGTCTAAAACAAGCTCCTCGAGCTTGGTATGATAGATTAAATGCATTCTTAATCAAAAACAATTTTTCTAGAGGAAAAATTGACACAACTCTTTTTAGAAAGCTTGCCCAAAATGATTTACTAATTGTTCAAGTATATGTTGATGATATCATTTTTGGATCAACAAATGAAAAAATGTGTGAAGACTTTTCCCATCTCATGCAAAGTGAATTTGAAATGAGTATGATGGGAGAATACTAGCTGGAGTAAAGAATCAGAAAGCTCACAGTAATGAACGCATCTTCATCACTTGTGATACTTCTGATGAAGAACAAGAAGATGAAGTGCACGTTAACTCATCCTCTAGCCCCAATTCTGATTCTTCCAAAACCATCTCTGATCCAAACCCCTCCTCTTCATCCGAAAAAATCCCTTCTCCTAAACCCTCAAAATCAAATGTTGACAAAATTACCAAAGAAGAAGGGAAAGAAAAGGTTACTGAAGCCAAAACCAAGGTCTCAGAACCTAAGAAAAAGGTTTCTCAAACAAGACTTATGTCTATCAATGCCTTGATCAAAGACAAATTTCCATTGTTTGAGAAAAAGGAAGAGAAGAAGTTCAGAAACAAATGGAGAACTCGACCTATTGCTGCTGGACGTGTGTTCAACTTTCAAGCCATTGAGAAACAGGATTTAGATCTTAAATCCTTCACTGACTTTCAAGGTTGGTTTTCCTTCTTACAACTTAAGGAAACTTACTACCCTAGGTTAGTCCAAGCCTTCTATTTTAAAGCCAAATTTGATAGTGAAACAAACAGCATTAGGTCCATAGTTAAGGGAAAAGAAATAGTATTAACTGTTGATTTCATTGGTACTTTGTTTAAATTACCAACTGATGGATTTAAGTCCTTTGGAAAAGATTGGTATAGTCAAGCTGGAGTGACTATTGAAGATATTAAAGAACCTCTCTTTTATCCTGGAACTCCCTTAGATCATTACAAAACCTCAAACCTTAAGCTGTTGCCCAAAGTTTTCAATATCATGAGCAAAGGGAACATTATGCCTCGACAAGGCAAGTATGATGCCCTTGGTGATAATGACCTGATGGTCATTTATCATTTATTTGAAAAGAAAAGATTAAGCCTTCCCCACATTATCATCAATTTCATGATTGAAGTGGCTAAATCTAACAACAAATAATTTTGTGTTTTTTATGGAATGGTCTTGACTAGAGTGTTTAAGCATTTTGAGGTTTCTTTCAAAAATGAGATTTCTGAAACCAAATGCAAAAACTTTGACCTTAAAAACCTCAAGCATTTCAAACCAGATCCCATATCAAGTGTTCCTCTTATAACCTACTCTAGAAACAAAAGCAAAAGAGATGAACAACAAGATGTTCAAGATACTGCTCAATCTGAACCCTCAAATCCACCCATCATTGAAACAAATGAAGCTTCTGTTGATAACTGTCATACCCCATTTTTTGACCGATCGTTTTTATTCGTCGTTTAAAACTGTATTCTTTCCTCTGCCGTCGTTTCTGACGAAATTTCGGCAGAGAGGTATTTTAAAATACCTCATTTATTGGTTCTTTTTTTTGTTTTTATTTTATTATTATTTGTATTTTTATTTTATCTTTTTTTATTTTGATTTATTTATTTATTTATTATTATTTATTTTGTTTTATTTTTTAAGTCATTTTTATCATTTTTATTATTATTTTCGTTTTTTATCAGTTGTTTTTTTCTGGTCAGTTTGTCAACAATCCAAATGTGTGTTTTTGTCCAATCCAAGCCCAAAAGGGCAATTTTGTCCAAATGGAGAAAATTTCATCTGCCAAACCCTAATTTCTGACACAATATAAATAGTGCATTTATTGCACAGTCCCCTAGGTCAGAAATTCTCCAATCAGCCGCACAACCCATTTTCATCATCAAACAGAACCAAAAAATAAAATCAAAAAATAATCAAAATCAAAGATCAGAAATCATCATCAAACCCAGAAATCTTCATCTTCATAAATCATCATCATCATCAAACCACACAAACAGAAAACCATCAAAAAAACCAGAAAACGAAATCACAGAAATCAAAATATATCATCATCATCGTCGTCGCTCATCAAACCGAAACTTTCCAAACCCAAAACAAATCAAAATATCGAAAAACCCAGAACCAACTAAATTCAAAACCTCATCCCTTTTTCGAATCAAAACAAGAACACAGAGAAGAAGACGAATTGGAAGTAGAGTTTAAAAACACGAAAAGGTTGAAACCCTTTTTCTTTCTTTGCTTTTTTCCCATTCTAATTTCTCTTTTTGGGGTTTGATTTAGGATTTTTCATGTTGGGATTCGAGAATGTGAGTTGTATTTATGATTGTTTGGTTTGTTTTTTGTTTGAAAAATGGAGTTTGGGTGAGGAAGGAGTGAAACCGAGAGAGATGGGAGAAGGAAGACGTGTCTCAGCGGCGGTGAGAGAGAAAGAGGGTGGAAAATGTGAAAATTTTTAGGGTGGGGTATTTATACTCCAACCCTATCCGGTGTGCGCGTGTCTATTGCAGCACACCGTGCACCCTCTCTTCTCAGCCACTGATCCTTATCAGATGGCCTGGATCCCTTCGTTTTAAGTTTAGATTAGGGCCTCGGATCCATCAGACGACTGAGATTGATCCTATTTTTTTTGGACGTTTTTTGGCAGATGGACCTCTTTTGGACTGGGCCTTGCTTGTTCTGTTACTTTTTGCACCCCCATTTATTTTTCATTTTGATATCTGCACCCCCTGTTTTATTTATTTTTTTATTTTTTAACCTATGACAAAAAGTACTTATGGAATGTGCTTCATTGAGCTATTCAATCCAAATTAAGTACTAATTGGAGGTTTTTTTTTTATTAACTTACTAACTCACTAACATTTTAATTATGCTTAATTATTGTTGCTAACTTAATATTTATTTATGCTTATTATTATTGTTACTAATCCACTAACTTAACAATATCAATTTTATTTATTGTCATTAACTTAATTATCCTCTCTGATTTAACATTTTCATTCATACATGTCAATATTATTTATTGTTAATAACTCGTCTAATCTAAACAAATTTATTTATTGCTTTATCAATTAATTATTTATTTTTATTGCAAGGACTTTAGAATGTATTTTAGGGTTTTGGTGTAAATATAAATAAAAATTGCATAGCTTCCTCTCTTGCATTCATTTCATATTTATTTTTCTTGCAAATACCTTAGAATGTAATTAGGAATAAATGTACACTATAAATGAAAAATCGCATCTCATGCATATTTATTTTTATTGCTTTCCGCAAAAACGTTAGAATATTAAAATTCCGAGGAAAAGACATCGTTTTGATCAAAATATCATTACGGTTTATCTTCGCGCTTAATTATTTCATTACAACGTTAGTGTATTTCTTTTCGCGCGTAATCATTATTCGTTTATTTTTATCAAAAAATGAGGTCAAAACCTCTTTCAAAAATACGCAAACAATTTATTTTTCAAACATCGAAAAGCATCAACAATATTTTGTCGTCAAACACTTTCAAAAACCTTGGATTTCAAACCAAGTGTTCATTTTTTTTTTCTTCCGCAAATACCTTGGACTTCAAACCAAGTGCATTTTTCAAATCACGCAACAAACCTTGGACTTCAAACCAAGTGATTTTTTATCATTCAAAACCTTTTTCTCAATAAACCTTGGACTTCAAACCAAGCAACCGCGCCTCTTTTCTAAATCAAAAAATCAATCAATCTTAATCATTTAGACTTTCTTGTTATCCAAGGTTTGTTATCTTTTCTAAATCACAAATAAACATAAATCAAACTCACATTTTTTCTTGTTATCTTTAAAACCTTTTTCAAAACCTTAAAAATCAAACAAACAAATCACTCCGCTTTTTACCCCGAACTACGGTGGTTTGATCCCTCGGGTACGTAGGCATGAGACTTGTCTCTCCAATCAATAAAATCAACCAAAAAACATTTTTCCTTCTTTATTCGTCACTTTAACTTTTCTCAATCATCACTTTAAATCCCTAATTTGTACATTTTATAAGCAATTAAAATTAAGCACAAAGTTAGAATAAAAACAAGAGGTTCCTATAGAGTACTATAGATACTTAGGGTGCTAGTACCTTCCCTTCGTATAACTAACCCCCGAACCTTGATCTCCTAAAAAATAGGGTTTTTTCGAACTTTTTCCCTTTCCCTCGGATAAATTAAAGATCGGTGGTGGAACATTAAATTGCAATTCGAAGTTAATTAATAACTCGACATCCAAAAATCACCGCGACAGAAATGGCGACTTCACTGGGACAACCAAGCGGGTTGAACCTAACTTGTTTTAAATTACTATCTTCGCGCTTTTATTCTTTTAATTGTATAAATATTTGTATATATACTTGGGTTCGCTTTGAGTGGTGAGATAAGTCCCCCACCCGGACTTGAGAGAACCATAAGATAGGATAGTGGTATAATCATAATGTCTATCCGAGAGTAAGTTTCGGCCGTGGCATATGTGGGAACCACAATCAATTGAGGAACCTTGGAGGTAATAGTGCCAACATGAGTAGTCGTGTTTGACATTCTATCTTCAAGGAACCAACGATGTTGAGGACCTTTAGTTACACCTAACCCATCTTGACCTCTTTAGGGCGTAGTGCGGTGGCTAATCGAGAGTAAATCTCGGATTGGTTGATACGCGATACTACACTCAAACGAGACTTTTCTACGGATTTTGTTGGATCAGAAGTAGTTCCATAACCCGATGATTTTCGGAGGAGGTCGAGGACTTTGAGAACTTTGTAGAACCCATGATGCTGACATTTTTCAGTTTTTATGTTGAAACTATATCTATCGAATAATCTATAGGAGGTTAATCACACTTCACACTTTGTCTTCTTAGTTACACTTCCGAATATTCTTATATTCATTTATTCGCTGCCTTTACAATTTTCTTTTCTTCTAAAGAGTCTAGTTGTGAAACTCACACATAAGTGTTGAGTTGAACATGCGCTCCATTATATATCAAATGTCTTTGTCACAAGTTATTATCTGAACTGTACTTACACAACTTTGATTCTTCAATATTATATTTAGCTAAACTAATTAATATTATATGCGATCCAACCAATTGAAGTGAGGATGAGTGTGTTGAAACTTGCTCATAGAATGGTTAAGATTTTCTGTGAATGTTTAAAAATGGCTAGTCAATTAGAATTCCAACATTTGAAGCACCATTAAATAGTAATAAAAAATAAATTTCTAACACAAGTATCAATTTTATTCATAAAATTCAAAGAAAAACATAACAAAAGTAAACTTATCACCATACAGAGAAAAACCAAACAACAAACAGATACTTGTTTTACACAAGAAATGAGAGCTACTCCAAATTGTTAATTAGAGTTAATGAGAGCACCCGTTAAAAACATTTAAAAATTGAAAAACAATTATGATTAAAAAGCTTAGCATAAATCAAAATTTCAGAAAATATTATGATACCAACAACAAAGCTCCATCACTTTGGTAGTTTCCACTTTAGTAACAATTGTTAAGAATAAGTTTGTCCATTTTCCCTATAAAAATTAATCATATATCATTCGTTTATAGGTAGATGTATTTCTTTACTAAAATTAATTAAAGAGTCAATACTAAAATAAATAAATTAGAGAGGCACATTTAGAGGAAAAAATGTAAAATCATTCTCTATTTTTGTCACTACATATATAAAGCAACAGCGAAATTTGAGAATGGTTTTATTTCTTCCATAACAAAATTATTTTCACTAATACGAATTTATAATTGCATGCTTACCGAGTCGAGAAACATTTCTACCAATTTCATCCCGTCAAACTCAACTATTCCTGAATACTTTGAAGATTCTTAAGAAATAGTATCACCTCTAATGTGATTGTTCTTGGGAAAAAATTGATAATAACTTTCATGATCAAGGGTGTATCTCCCATCTTGATGAGTATTTTTGACATGTTTTTTTTTATAAGCAATGTTAGTTGTTAGTATTACAATATTATGTTCGTTTTCTCTTTGCTAGGATTCGAACCCTGGACCTCCAGCTCCTTAACTCTTTGCTCAACTAGTTGAGCTACCCATCCCACCCGAGTATTTGACATGTTGATTGATGACACACAAAAATATATGATGTTTTTAGGTAGTTCTCAGGTTAGTTTTTAGGTAGTTCTTAGGTTAGTTTTTACTACTTTTTGGTCAACTTGAGGACCAAATCTAAGCAAAAAGCCTAAAATTACGAAGCTACACACCAAAGAGCAAAGAATTTGAAAATTGCATAAAAAAGGGCAAAAATGGAAGGAAGTGAAGAATCCCATCGTACCACGATGAGACCCATCGCACAACGATGAAGACAGCTGTGATCAGCGTGACTTGCAAACAAAGAAATGATCCCATTGCACGACGATGGATATCATCGCGGCACGATGGGCTGTGATGGTACACGATGAATAATTTGTTTAGCCTAAAAAAACTATAAATAGAGCTCTCCACCACACTTATTATTCATTCAACAATTCTGGAGCTTAGGTGTCTCTAAGTAGAAAAGGACGAGAAGCATAGAGAGGGTCTAGTACTCTCTACGGGAGAAAACCTTCCCAACCCTAGGGAAAGGTAACTTCCTCTGAAAGATACTGAGGTTATGGTTGTGTATATTACTCTTTTGTTTTAATATGCTTATTTGTAGCTAAAGTAACTTTAGGTTAAGTTGAGTAGACAATCTCATTATGAATGCTTGAAACATGTGATGCGGTATTTCTCAAGTTTACACTACAACAAATTTGTCATATACCCACGGACATATTTAGTGACGGTCAATAAATCCGCGGGTATTGTACAGGTGATCCGTGGGTATAGCCCTCGTACAACTTAAATAAAAAATTCCCACAAAAAATAAAATAAAATGTTATATAGGGAAAAAAGGAACACCACTGCCAGAATTTTGATTTGTCTTAAAAAAATCCCTAAAATCCCATATTGCTACTTCTCACTGAGTCACCATTGTTGTTTCTGCAAAAACCCTACGTCCCTAATCTCAACCTTTTCAAAATCCCTAAAATCGCTGCTTCTCGCGAGCCCTCTTTCGGTGAACATCCTCAACTTCTTCTTCCGCACGTCCTTTGCATTAACTTCCTTTCACGACACTAATCGCAAGCACAAGCATCCCTTGTTTTGGTTTTCGAGGCTTCTACAATCTACAAGTCCACGAAAAAATTCAATTCCGGTTGTGGTTTGGTCAGCCTTCTATGACGGTGTTCCTGGAGCCATCAACCGCCACGTGAATTTTTTGTTCTTATGCTGCTTTTTCTTCACTATTTTGCATATTATTAGACCAGTTTTTTCACCAAAATGCCACACTTTTAAACCTTAAATACCAAACTGCTAAACTTTAAAAAAAAAATTACAAAGTGCCTGACTAAATGCCTGACTTTCCTATATTACTTCCGCCACCCCCTGTGGCGGTATTGTACACCCACTGCATTTTTTTTCCTAGCCATAGAATATGGCGGTATTGTACACCATAAAAAAAAAATTTCCCTGGCAAAGCATGTGGCAGTAATGTATAGGTTTTTATTTTTTTGTTTTTTTTAACACTAACCCTTCACTAACCCTAACCCTAAAACCCCAAACCCAATTTTTTTTAAAAGATTTTAAATAAACTATCTTCAAATTAATTAATTTATAAAATGATGAATGCTGGAATTAATTAGTAGTAGAACACTTAACATTTTGAAGTAGCTAGGAAATAATATAAACAATTAAATTAGTAGTAATTGTAGACTAATCCTGTTTAGTATCTGTTGTGGTTTGTGATCACGTGGGTTGAAGATGACACATGTCTGTAATGGCATGCTGCACTACAGCTTGAGCGTATCCGTATGCGTTTGTGTTTTGCCTCAATATTAATTAGGGATTTGGATCCTCTCCAATTCCCTCTCCAATTATTTTTATGTGTCTTCCTCTCTCATGTGAAGAGAAAGAAATTAATAATAAAAAATAAACAAGTAATGATGAGAGAGAAGAAATGATGAGAGAGAAATGTTTTTGGCAACATAGAATGTTTTTGGCAACATACATGAGAATGTTAAGTTGGCTAGAAGTAAAGTAGATTCCATACAAGCCCTACTAGATACCAATGGTCCTTCTGATTTGATTCTTGAACAAGAAAAGTTAGCTCAAGTCGATCTTGAAAATGCTCTTCATATGGAAGAATTGTTCTGGCATGAAAAATCCAAGGTTAAGTGGCATTGTGATGGCGATAGAAACACTGCATATTTCCACAAAATCGCCAAAATTAGGAGAGCTACCAACCAGATTACCTCCCTTAGGAATGGTGAAATTTCTCTAAATAGCCCTGATGAGGTCAATGCTCATATTGTTAATCACTTCACAACTCTTTTCAATGCTCAAACTGTTAACAATGATAACGGTCTAGTGGATGAGGTTATTCCTAACCTTATCACATATAGAGTAAATTGCATGCTCACAAGGTTGCCTACCGATGATGAAATCAAATTTGCAGTTTTCTCTCTAAATAAAGATAGTGCACCAGGTCCTGATGGATTTGGGGCAATCTTTTTTCAAACATTTTGGGGCATAATCAAACTAGATGTAATCAAGGCAATTTTACAGTTTTTTACATTTGGTTGGATTATGCCTAATTTTAATTCAAACACTCTTGTTTTAATTCCTAAGACAGGGAATGCTGATAATGTGAATGATTATAGACCTATAGCTATTGCTAACTTTAAGTTTAAGTGTATTTCTAAGATAATTGCAGACAGGTTAGCTTCAGTTATGCCAGCTATTACGTCCATTCAGCAAAGAGGCTTTATAAAAGGGAGAAGTATCAAGGATTGCATATGTCTCACCTCAGAAGCTATTAATGTTTTGCAAAAGAGAAGTTTTGGAGGCAATCTTGCAATCAAAGTAGACATAGCCAAAGCCTTTGACACCATTCACTGGTCCTTTTTGCTAAGGGTCTTGAGAGCTTTTGGATTCAATCAGAAGTTTTGCCATTGGATCCATTCTATTCTTAAGTCAGCAAAGATGTCCATGTCTATTAATGGCAAGCAACATGGTTTTTTTAATTGTTCCAGAGGAGTGCGTCAAGGTGTTCCTCTCTCACCTCTTCTCTTCTGCCTTGCAGAAGAAGTTATCAGTAGAAGCATCACAAAACTAGTTAGAGATGGCAAGTTATCTCTCATAAAAGGTTCTAGACATATGGATGTTCCATCCCATATTCTTTATGCAGATGATATTATGTTGTTTTGCAAAGCCACAACATCAAACATTTTTGAATTGTCTAATTTGTTTGTTAAATATGCCGAGACCTCGGGACAATTTGTCAACCCAACAAAGTCTTTCATATATGCAGGAGTCATCTCTTCACAAAGGTTATATCATATTGCAACTCAGTTAGGCTTCAACATTGACTCTTTGCCTTTTGTTTATCTTGGAACTCCTATCTTTAAAGGCGAGCCAAAGAAATCCCATCTTCAGCCTATAGTAGACAGAATCAAATCGAAGCTCTCAGCTTGGAAGGCCTCTTATCTCTCTATGGCAGGAAGAATGCAGCTTATTAAAAGTGTTATTCAAGGTATGGTGTTGCATACTATTTCAGTTTACTCTTGGCCCTCAAGTCTCCTTAAAGATTTAGAAAAGTGGATAAGGAAATTTTTATGGAGTGGTGATGTCAATCAAAGGAAGTTAGTAACTGTGGCTTGGCATAAGGTTTGTACTCCGTTTATTGAAGGGGGACTTGGAATTAGATCTTTGTCTAAAGTTAATGAGGCTGCTAGTTTGAAATTATGTTGGGAACTCCTGAATTCTGACATGCAATGGGCAAAGTTCTTAAGATTTAGGGTCCTTAATGGTACAAAGCCTATTTCTTACCATATTTTCTCATCAGTTTGGAGTAGTGTTAAGCACAAATTACCTAAAATTTATTCCAACTCATCCTGGCACAATTTTTGGTCTGACCCCTGGTGTGGAGAGCCTTTAATGATTTCTCTTAATATTCCTCAGCACCTGCACACATTTCTTAAAGTTAAAGTTAAACATTTCATTGATAATCATGCTTGGAACATCCCTGCTTGTTTGCTATTAGCTTACCCAGATCTGCATTCTTTAACTGCTAATATCACCATTCCTTTGAGAGATAATGTTGATAGACTGTGTTGGAAGCACTCTCATGATGGGGATCTAACTATGAAGGATTCTTACTCTTTTCATTGCACTCCTGGGCAACAGTTTAACTGGTCTAAGATAGTTTGGAGTATTGACATACCTCCTTCTAAATCCATGGTTGTATGGAGAAGCTTGCAGAACAAGTTACCTACTGATGAGTGTCTTGCTCTATGAGGTTGTCATATGCCCTCGATGTGCAGCCTTTGTGAAAGCGATCTGGAATCCAATCAACATCTTTTTTTGACTTGTAGGTACTCACAAAACATTTGGAATTGGCTGAGCTCTTGTCTCAATTTCAATTGTCAATTCAATGATTTAAAGGAAGCCTTTGTCTTATGTAATTCGTCTTGGTCTCCTCTTTGTAATCTGATTGTGGCTGCTGCTATTGTTAATTGTGTGAACTTCATATGGTTTGCGAGGAATCAATCCAGGTTCAATGACAAGAAAATTCATTGGAGGTCATTAATCAACCATATCATTGCTGCAGTGTCTTTGTCAGGTAATAACTCTTGCTTGAAGGGTAAATCCAACATTTCTGAGTTTGTCCTTCTTCCTAAGTTCAAGGCGAAAATGAACTATGGAAATGCTCCTAAAATTAAAGAAGTTCTTTGGCAGCCTCCCATTTTGAACTGGATTAAGTGTAATTGTGACGATGCCTCTATGGGTAATCCAGAGAGTTCTGTGTGTGGTGGTTTATTCAGAGATGCTAATTCATCTTTTTTAGGTGCCTTTTCTTATAATATTGGAATAAGCACTTCTTTGAATGCTGAATTGATAGGGGCAATGATTGCCATTGAAACTGCGACAAGCAAAGGATGGAGCAATTTTTGGTTAGAATCAGATTCTATGTTAGTTGTGCTTGCCTTCTCTTCTGCTAAAATTGTTCCTTGGGCTCTAAGGAACCGTTGGGACAATTGTATAACTCTGCTCTCCAATATGGATTTTTATGTTTCACATATCTATAGGGAGGGAAATCACTGTGCTGATAAATTGGCAAATTTAGGTTTATCTTTACAGGGTTTCAAGTGGTGGAATCATATTCCCCAAGGGTTGCAGGGTGATTTTGTTAGAAACCGTCTTGGTATGCCGTATTATAGGTTTTCTTAATGTTTTAGTTCTCTTGAGGGTCAGGTTCTTTGTCCCCCCTCTTCTTTTGTTCTTTCTAGTTTTTATCAATATATTTTGAGGGCTTGCTTCTTGCAAGTCTCTTTTGTTTAAAAAAAAAAAAAAGATGAGAGAGAAAGACACATAAAAATAATTGGAGAGAGAATTGGAGAGAAAAAATTGGAGAGGATCCAAATCCATTAATTAGTAGTAGTGCATGCCTAAAGTCAAGTAAAAATATTTCCATTTATTTATTATAATAACATGCTGTTATATATGTCTTTCCTTTGTTGCTGGGTTATTTGTGAAATGAGAATTAACTATTATGTTGCTATTATATTATAATTTCTATGTGACAAGATGTA
The DNA here is from genome assembly GCA_951799995.1 of Trifolium subterraneum. Taxonomy (NCBI): domain Eukaryota; kingdom Viridiplantae; phylum Streptophyta; class Magnoliopsida; order Fabales; family Fabaceae; genus Trifolium; species Trifolium subterraneum. Next base: position 14,116,603 of record OX637462.1, on the reverse strand, counting down.
TAAGCAAAAAAAATTTTCTAAACCTATACATTACCGCCACACCTTGTGGCTGAGAAAAAAAAAAATCAAAAAAGATGAGAGAGAAAGATGAGAGAAAAAATCAAAAAATCAAGTCTCTTTTGTTTAAAAAAAAAAAAAAGATGAGAGAGAAAGACACATAAAAATAATTGGAGAGAGAATTGGAGAGAAAAAATTGGAGAGGATCCAAATCCATTAATTAGTAGTAGTGCATGCCTAAAGTCAAGTAAAAATATTTCCATTTATTTATTATAATAACATGCTGTTATATATGTCTTTCCTTTGTTGCTGGGTTATTTGTGAAATGAGAATTAACTATTATGTTGCTATTATATTATAATTTCTATGTGACAAGATGTATAAGCAAAAAAAATTTTCTAAACCTATACATTACCGCCACACCTTGTGGCTGAGAAAAAAAAAATCAAAAAAGATAAATTTGAACACAATACCGCCACATGCTTTGGCAGGGAAAAACAATTTGAATTTTTTTTCTAGGGTGTACAATACGGCCATATCCTATGGCTAGGGAAAAAAATTGAACAAAAAGTCGAAAAAAAATGCAGTGGGTGTACAATGCCGCCACATGGAGTGGTGGAAGTAATATAAAAAAGTCAAAAGTGTGGCACTTTAGAATTTTTTTTTTTTCAAAGTGTGGCAGTAATATGTTTTAGGTTTGAAAGTGTGGCATTTTGGTGATAAAGCCTAGGGGTGTCAAAATGGATGAATTGGATGGATTTGGATTGGATTGCTAATGGATGGATCAAAGTAATCCATTAACATTCAATGAAGAAAAAAAAGCAATAATTTCATGACTTGCCAAATATTAATTTTTCCCTTAGATTCTAGAATAGCAATAAATAGAAAAATTGTTTTAATCATTTTATATATAAGAAATATCATTTCTAAACAAGTAAAATTTAACTACTTCTATAATAAAGTGTGACTTTATAATTGTTAATAGAATTTCTATTATAAGTTTTGATAAGCATGAACATATTTTATCTCTTTTTTTATATATAAAATTACAAAGTCATTGAAAACTCACACATACAAAGTTGAGAGATCGCAGTTTGAATCCTGGTCCTGACGTCCAACACTAGCAATTTCAACATTTCTGTCAGTTGAGCTAGGATTGTGGATGAACATATTTTATCTCTAATGACACTTTAAATTTTAAAGCGTCAATTTGTCTATAGATGAAGTGACAAACACCAATTAAAAATTTATACACATAAAGTAGAACATTCTAGGTTCAAATCTGGTTACCATGAAAAAAAAAAATTAGTCCGATGATTTTGTCAATGTCAATTATGTTGGGTGTTACATACACATATTGACATATTATAGTATTTTTTTTATTCGATGTGTCAATGTGATTATAGGGCGTTCACTACAAGAATTCATGAAATTACCCATGAAAATATTCCTAGGTAAGCTAACCAAATTCCTAGGAAATGCACATTTCCGAGGAAAATATTCGTTGGTATTTTCAATTCTATTGAGAGGAATTTTCCGAGGAACTAGTGAGGAAACGTGTGTCAGAGTTTTTCATAGGACTTTTTCCTAGGAATAATTCCTAGGTAACCTTCTCCACAGTCTGCCAAGCGCAGGTCAGAGCAGAGTGATGTGACAGATAGTTTCCTAGGAATTTTTTCTAGGTAACAATCATTATTAAATAAAAAATATTTATACCGTAAATAAAAAATAAAATTAGCAGCAATTATTATTTTTAAAAAACCGCCTCAAAATTTAGGCTCCAAAATTGAAAATTTTGCAAAAAAATCGAAATCAAAATTTTGCGCCAGAAAAATTAAAATTTGTAAACATAGTTTCCTAGGAATTTTTCCTCGGTAATGTCAAATAAAAAATAAAAAAAATCGAAATTTTTTGCTCCAAAGTTTCAAAATTTTGGCTTGGGATTTGAAAATCAAAATTTTGGCCAGAAAAATTGAAAGTTGCAAAAATCGTTTCCTAGGAATTTTTCCTCGGTAATGTAAAATAAAAAATAAAATAAAAAATCGAAAATTTTGGCAAAAAATCTGAAAATCTACATTTTGCGCCAGAAAATGGAAATTTCGAAAAATTTGGCTTCAAATTTGATAATTCTGCCAAAAAAAAATTTGAGCCAAAAAAATTTGAAATTCAAATTCTAAAATTAATTATGAAATTTCTACCCAAAATTTCTGAAATTGCTATTTAAATTCTAAAATTTGAAACTAGCACAAAAATAATTGAATTTCTACCCTAAAATTTATATTTTTTAAAAATGAGTTAACAAAAATTTGAAAGAAAGATGTAATAGAATATATGTAGTTTTAAAGAAATATTGCATATAAAGAAAGGATTAAAAAGATAATAAGATAATAAAGTATATGGAAAGGATGAAAAGCAAATGTGTTGAAGAAGATGAATGATTGTTGAAAGAATAAAGAGAAGAAAGTGAAGTAAAATATGAAGAAGATGTTGAGTGAATTGAATGTGTAGATTGGTAGTAGAAATTTTGTAGTAGAGATTGAATGTGTTGAAGAAAGTGTTTAAAGAAAAAGGGTTAGATATAAAGATAGGATTAAAAAGATATTAAGATAATTAATAAAGTATATGAAATTTGGATGAAGAGTAAATGTGTTGAAGAAAATGAATGATTGTTGAAAGAATAAAGAGAAGAAAGTAAAGTAAAATATGAAGAAGATGGTGGAGGAATTGAAATGAAAAGTATTAATGTTGAAAGAATGAAAAATTAAGTAGTAGAGAGTGTATTATATATAGATAAAAATTTTAAAAAGCAGTAAGTTTCAGAGGAAATTTCGTTGGAATTTATCCTAGGTAATGTTTCTAAACAAAGGTGTGACCGCAAGCTGTCACATGTGATTTATTTAAATTTAAATTTTCATTTTCCCACTCAAAATTTCAAATGTTATTAAGATATTCAAAATTAATTTATATTTAAGTAAAAATTTAAAATAAAAGTTAAAAATATGGATATTATGTATTTTAATTATAATTAAAAATATCCAAATTTAATTATAAAATATTTGTTCTATATTTCCACTTGCTGGGTCAAACCACTCACAATAAAATACCACAATGTTGTTATCTTGTTCGACATATCGGTAACTCAATTAAAAAATTCATTTAATTAAACCATAGAAGTTATCTTCACCTCCCTAACTCCTTTGACATAAACACCACTATTAATTGTTTTTTTGCCGATGGTCCATGATTGAGTATGAAATTTATATCCGTTAACTTATGATGCACGGGTACTACAATCGAGGAAGCGTACCAATACCGAGTACGTATCAGGTACCGGTACGCGTACCGTACATGCACCTGGGCAACGTAGTCTCCGAGGACCATCAATTAATCCTATCAAATGAAATATTTGTGCAGTTGGTCGGCATATTTTTCACTTGATCCTTAAACCATTCGGGAAAATTGGTAAATATGTCACCAATGGTCCAACTTTAGTGAAATTGATCATCATATGAACTCTGGCTGACTGCGTCTCTGCATCGTTTATCCAATATTCTCTCTGTAGTTCCTATGGTTGACTGCATTATATGCTAGCTAACATTAATTTTAGTAACTAATTTTTTTTTTGCACATAATATTTTTTCCTTTTAAACTATAATGTAATAACATTTTTATTATAAACTACTTTCCCCGTCCCAAAATATAAGCAAAAGTTGATCAACAAAATTGAATGTATTTGGTCCAAATCTTTAACCAAATACATCAAATTTCTTTAACTCATTCTTACTTATATTTTTTATAGAAGGACTACCTCTCGAACAATTAAATATTTTTTACTAAAAACTGCACCTTTTTTTTTTACCAACTAACATTATTTTTCTTAACTAATATTTTTTTATCATTTATTTTTTTACTAACTACATATCTTTTAGAAAAAATTATAATATAATAACAAATTTACTAGCTGTCAAAAAATAACAATTTTACTAACTATATTTTTTATTAAAATCATTTTTATTAAGTACACTTATTTTATCACCTAACATTTTTATTACTAATGACAAATTTATTGTGATAAAAAACTAACCTCGAACAATATTAGTGCACTGAAAAAAGCTCCGAAAAAACAACAGCGCAGCAGCAACAACAACAAACACGTGACCAAATATTAACTACAATGAATAATACAATATTTTATATTACTCCCTCCGTTTCAAATTACTTGTCGTTTAAGAAAAGAAAAAAAAATTAAGAAATTGAATTTTTGCACCTTATTTTCCTACTATACATTTATTTTAATTTACCAATAAATTAAAATTTTTTTTACGCACTTTCTCTTTCCAATAAATTTAATATATACGAAGAAGTTTAATAAAAAAAATCAAAACAAAAACAAGATTATACGGGTAAAAGGAAGCAAGATTTTGAGTTTAGTAAAAAAAAATTATATGGTGTAATTAAGATTTAGTAAAAAAAATACAATTATACGAAGAATAACAAGAAGTTTAGTAAATTATACGAAGAAGTTTAGTAAAAAAAAATACAATAAAAAGATTATATAAAATTTAGTCAATAAAAAAATTAGAAATGAGGGTATAATAGATAAAATATAACCTTAAATTATCAAAACTGTTGGGAACAAAATCCTTATTTGATGTTTTAAAGATAACAAACATATAAATTAAATTATAATATTGATTATCTTGTTATTTGCTAATGTGTTTTGTGAGAAATGTTTCAACGATAACGTTATGGTCTGACAACGGTAACGCACATGATGAACACATACACAAGTAAAACATGGAAAGACATACATAGCAAACAAGAATAAATTGAAGCAACTTAAAGTCTTGGCTTAAATGATGAAAACGCTTCACTTGGATATATTCCTTTTGCATTACTAAATGTGGTAGTATTTTAAGGAAACATAAGTGTTGGATTCATACCATATATGACATAAAGGATTTCACGGGCCTAGCAATTTTTGGACTATGTAATCAAGGTCTTTTAATGCAAACAAAAGGAATGTCACCTAAGAAGAAAGAATCTCCCACGTAGAAGTTTTTGAAAAAATGGAAGAAGATATTTTTTCATCACATGGGAATTGATTTTTGTGGACAAGAAGCAAACACATCCTTCTATCTTTGCAAAGTACATTAGTCACAAAACAACAAAAGACATGCTACATAGTTTGGTCCCCTCATGAGAGACAAAGGCTCCTCCAACATTCTCCACTTGCTGATGCATTGTCATCACAAATTCAAAATTGATCCTGTCATATGAACAAGATAGAAGCCACGTAAAAGCTTCAAAAGCCATGCAAAGCATTGCAGCAGTTTTTCAACAGACGGTAATGCACAAGTGAACTGACGATAATGCACTATTCACAGTACATGGCAACAAAGATCACAACGTATCTTTGACAGATTTTGAAATTCAAAATCTCTCTCATACGCTCCTCTTCAGCAATTGAAAAGTCTATAAATACCAAGGAGCTTCATGAAGAAAAACTCAAGAGGAAGCTGAAAGTGAGTTAGCTTTTATCTCTAGTAAGATTCAGAGAATGTTGAGAAGAAGAGATCAAATTAGAAAGAATTTTTCAATGGGAAAAGATAACTCAAAAAATGACTTTGACAAAAGTCAAGTTACTTGTTTCGGATGCAACAAACCTGGACATTTCAAATCAGAATGTCCTTTGAGCAAAACTCCTAGGAAATTTCCTTTCAAGAAAAAGTCAATGATGGCTACCTAGGAAGATGATGATGAGTCTGAAACAAATGAAGAAGAAGAAGCCAACATCTGTCTAATGGCAAATTTAGACAATGAAGAGGTATTTCTCTTTGATAAAACTCGTTTATTTAATGAATTAGAAACTAACTTTGATAGTTTACTGCTTGATTCTGAGTTTTTATCTAAGCAATGTTTTTTACTTCCAAAAGAAAATTCAGAGATTAAAGAAGAAAAAGAAAAACTTATGTGTTCAAATAATGAACTTAAGAAAACAATTCAAGAACTTAATCATAAACAAAATCTATCTTTAGAAGTCTCTGATCAAGAAAAAGAAAACTCTGTTAAAAACTGAAATAAAAGAACTTAGAAATGATCTCACAGTTTTCATAAAATCCACAGAAACTTTTCAAAATATTATGGGCTCACAATCAAGATTTTTTAATAAAAAAGGTTTAGGTTTTGATAATACAAAAACTCAGAAATTATACAAAAACCATTTTATTCCTGACAAAAAAGAATTTAAGTTCAAATGTTCTTTTTGTAAAAAGATTGGGCACCTAGAATCCATTTGCTTTCAAAAGAAAAAATTAGAACATAAGTTTTACAACGAACCAAAACGTTATCGTTATACAGAAAATGTATTAAAACAAAGTTGGTATGAAGATAATCATCAAAAGAGTAAAAATCAATTTGTTAGAACTAACTCTCAAGGACCCAAGATGATATGGGTACCTAAAGCATCAAAGAATCAAAATGCAGGTACATTATCAAAGGGTAAAGAAAAAGCCATGGTTTTTGGACAGTGGCTGTTCAAAAAACATGACAGGAGATAGAAGGTGTTTCCTCTCCTTCGTGCAAAAGGAAGGAGGATCTGTTACGTTTGGAAATAATAATACTGCACAAATAAAAGGAAAAGGTATTATAGGTAAAAATAATTCTGCAAAAATAGAAAATGTTCAATATGTTGAAGGTCTTAAACATAATTTGCTTAGTATTAGTCAACTTTGTGATAGTGGTTTTAAAGTCATTTTTAAACCAAATATTTGTGAAGTGAAATAAACCTCCTCAGGAAAAGTTTTCTTCTTTGGTTCAAGAAAGAAAAACTTATATGTTTTATACTTAGATGACATTCCAGCTGAATCATGTTTTATGTCTATTGAAAAAGATAAGTGGATTTGGCACAAAAGAGCTGGACATGTAAGCATGAAAACAATTTCAAAAATATCTCAACTTGATTTAGTAAGAGGTCTTCCAAAAATAAAGTTTGACAAAGATAAAGTATGTGAAGCTTGTGTAAGAGGAAAACAAGTCAAAAGTAGTTTTCATCTAAAAGATTTTATTTCAACTAAAAAACCTTTGGAACTTCTTCACATTGATTTATTTGGTCCTGTCAACACCACTAGTCTTGGTGGAAAACAATATGGTTTTGTTATAGTAGATGACTACTCTAGATTCACATGGGTATTATTTTTGAAAAATAAAGATGAATCTTGTGATGCCTTCAAAAACTTTTGTAAACTAGTTCAAAATGAACAAGGCTCAAATATCATTTCTATCAGAAGTGATCATGGAGGAGAATTTGAAAATTCTTCTTTCAAATCATTCTTTGATGAAAATGGAATTTCACACAATTTCTCTTGTGTTAGAACTCCTCAACAAAATAGAGTAATTGAAAGAAAAAATAGAACCTTACAAGAAATGGCAAGAACTTTGTTACATGAATCAAATGTTGAAAAATATTTTTGGGCTGAAGCCATAAATACATCTTGCTATATTTTGAATCGTGTTTCAATCAGAAAGATCTTAAACAAAACACCTTATGAACTTTGGAAAAATAGAAAACCAAACATCTCATATTTTCATATTTTTGGTTGTTTTTGTTATATCTTAAACACAAAAGAAAATCTTGGTAAGTTTGATTCAAAATCAGACAAAGCTATTTTTCTAGGTTATTCTACTAACTCTAAAGGGTATAGAATTTATAATTTAAGAACTCAAACTATGAAGATAAGCATGCACATTGTCTTTGATGAATTTGATGATCTCATAATACCATCCAACGAAGAAGAACAAGAAACTCAAACTACTCAAGAAACTCCAACTCAAACAGAAGAAGAAGATCCATTACTTCCTCCAAAAACTTTAAGAATTGTTGGGAGTCGTCCTCCAGATCAAATAATTGGAAAACCAACTGATGGAGTAAGAACAAGATTTTCATTTAAAGAAAAAGAAAGCAACTTGGCATTGATCTCTCAGATAGAGCCAAAATCCATTGGAGAAGCCATTATTGACAAATCATGGGTAGAAGCAATGGAAGAGGAACTTCTTCAATTTGAAAAGAATCAAGTATGGTCACTTGTTCCATCTCCTACAAATCACTCAATAATAGGAACAAGATGGGTATTCAGAAACAAACTAAATGAAGAAGGTAAAGTTATTAGAAACAAAGCCACACTTGTTGCTCAAGGATACAATCAACAAGAAGGTATTGATTATGATGAAACTTTTGCTCCAGTTGCAAGGTTAGAAACAATAAGAATTCTTTTAGCATATGCATCTCATAAAAATATCAAACTATTTCAAATGGATGTTAAAAGTGCTTTTTTAAATGGTTTTCTTAATGAAGAAGTTTATGTTCATCAACCTCCTGGTTTTGAAAATAAACAAAAACAAGATCATGTGTTTAAACTTTCAAAAGCTTTATATGGTCTAAAACAAGCTCCTCGAGCTTGGTATGATAGATTAAATGCATTCTTAATCAAAAACAATTTTTCTAGAGGAAAAATTGACACAACTCTTTTTAGAAAGCTTGACCAAAATGATTTACTAATTGTTCAAGTATATGTTGATGATATCATTTTTGGATCAACAAATGAAAAAATGTGTGAAGACTTTTCCCATCTCATGCAAAGTGAATTTGAAATTAGTATGATGGGAGAATACTAGCTGGAGTAAAGAATCAGAAAGCTCACAGTAATGAACGCATCTTCATCACTTGTGATACTTCTGATGAAGAACATGAAGATGAAGTGCACGTTAACTCATCCTCTAGCCCCAATTCTGATTCTTCCATAACCATCTCTGATCCAAACCCCTCCTCTTCATCCGAAAAAATCCCTTCTCCTAAACCCTCAAAATCAAATGTTGACAAAATTACCAAAGAAAAAGGGAAAGAAAAGGTTACTGAAGTCAAAACCAAGGTCTCAGAACCTAAGAAAAAGGTTTCTCAAACAAGAATTATGTCTATCAATGCCTTGATCAAAGACAAATTTCCATTGTTTGAGAAAAAGGAAGAGAAGAAGTTCAGAAACAAATGGAGAACTCGACTTATTGCTGCTGGACGTGTGTTCAACTTTCAAGCCATTGAGAAACAGGATTTAGATCTTAAATCCTTCACTGACTTTCAAGGTTGGTTTTCCTTCTTACAACTTAAGGAAACTTACTACCCTAGGTTAGTCCAAGCCTTCTATTTGTGAAACAAACAGCATTAGGTCCATAGTTAAGGGAAAAGAAATAGTATTAACTGCTGATTTCATTGGTACTTTGTTTAAATTACCAACTGATGGATTTAAGTCCTTTGGAAAAGATTGGTATAGTCAAGCTGGAGTGACTATTGAAGATGTTAAAGAACCTCTCTTTTATCCTGGAACTCCCTTAGATCATTACAAAACCTCAAACCTTAAGCTGTTGCCCAAAGTTTTCAATATCATGAGCAAAGGGAACATTATGCCTCGACAAGGCAAGTATGATGCCCTTGGTGATAATGACCTGATGGTCATTTATCATTTATTTGAAAAGAAAAGATTAAGCCTTCCCCACATTATCATCAATTTCATGATGGAAGTGGCTAAATCTAACAACAAAAAATTTTGTGTTTTTTATGGAATGGTCTTGACTAGAGTGTTTAAGCATTTTGAGGTTTCTTTCAAAAATGAGATTTCTGAAACCAAATGCAAAAACTTTGACCTTAAAAACCTCAAGCATTTCAAACCAGATCCCATATCAAGTGTTCCTATTAGAACCTACTCTAGAAACAAAAGGAAAAGAGATGAACAACAAGATATTCAAGATACTGCTCAATCTGAACCCTCAAATCCACCCATCATTGAAACAAATGAAGTTTCTGTTGATAACTGTCATACCCCATTTTTTGACCGATCGTTTTTATTCGTCGTTTAAAACTGTTTTCTTTCCTCTGTCGTTTCTGACGAAATTTCGGCAGAGAGGTATTTTAAAATACCTCATTTATTGGTTCTTTTTTTTGTTTTTATTTTATTATTATTTTTATTTTTATTTTATCTTTTTTTATTTTGATTTATTTATTTTTTTATTATTATTTATTTTATTTTATTTTTTAAGTCATTTTTATCATTTTTATTATTATTTTCGTTTTTTATCAGGTGTTTTTTTCTGGTCAGTTTGTCAACAGTCCAAATGTGTGTTTTTGTCCAATCCAAGCCCAAAAGGGCAATTTTGTCCAAATGGAGAAAATTTCATCTGCCAAACCCTAATTTCTGACACAATATAAATAGTGCATTTATTGCACAGTCCCCTAGGTCAGAAATTCTCCAATCAGCCGCACAACCCATTTTCATCATTGAAATCTGGCACGCCCAGGAACTAATGTTGAATACAATGTTTCAACACTTCTGTGAACACAGTGTTGTAACCAATGTTCCAACCTTATACGAAGCAGCAGTAAATATAATCTAAATGACAGAAAACAATAAAAACACAAATGATTTGTTAACCCAGTTCGGCATAAACGAACCTACTCTGGGGGATACCAATCCAGGAAGGAAAACCACTAATGTAGTGCTAGATCTAAGCCCTCAGTAAACGCCCCGTTTACAACTTATATCCTAGACACCTACTTGTGCAACTTCTACTTAAGAACTCCTAAGTATGAGATCCTATCTCACCTCCAACTTATCACGCACAGTGATTACAGTAGCACAATGATGATTGCGAAGACACACTTCAAAACACAAGTCAACTCCGTACTTAGAAGCTTAGGAGTAACTAACACACACAACAAAATCAGTCCTTAGCTTGTGTTATAGAATCCACAAGAAAGGCTCACAACATAATACAAAACTCAAAACCCTAGAATCCTATTCTTCAATGACGGCTTTGATAACCCTACTGGGTTTTTCGTTCTTCATATATATACTCCAAGCAACACGGGCTGAACTCCACTTTGGGCTTAGAACACACATTAATCAAGAATCAGAACTATACATAAAGTTTCCTAAAATGTCAGAAAATCTTTAGGAAAATATCTCATCTCTGATTCTGTATAAAAGTATACTCCTTGGCACGCAAGAGTAAAAACGTGGTTTCCTTTAAAAACGCGCTTTCCTTATATAAAACACGCGCGCAAATCATTTGGACACTGGTTGTACCAATGTTGAAACATTTGGTCCAACATCTTGCTTGTATATTTGTTTTAGAAAATGCGGCCAATTCAAATATCCAACAATCTCCCCCTTTGGCAAATTTTTGGCTAAAACAATCTGAGATTACTTCAACCATTTCAGAGAGATACACAGAGATGTAATTTCCACAGATCAACATGAACACACAACATATGAAACAGAACATCATTTCTTCAAAGCAAATTAGTCATTTGAGCTCCTCAAGATAAATTGCAGATAAGAAAAAAATAGTATCACTCAGAAATATCAGAGGCATACAACAGCGGAATAGTGAACACAACTAGCCTCACAGGATAAGCCAACAGAGAGAAATGGTCTCTCACACAAACTCAGCCACTTAGGAAAAATAAATTCCCAGTAAATGGATGTTTCAACATTTATCAGAACATAAGCACATGCATAAATCACAGCACACTTGCTCCCCCTCAACATCAGAATCAGAGCAAACATGAACACCCTGAACATGTTGTCATACTACTCCCCCTCAAACATACATCACATGCATAGCTACTCATACATGCATAATAAACTACTACTACACATACTAGCAGAATGCTTCAACATCTGATTCCACATCACACAACAGGGAACATGCTCATACTAACATTGTTCTCCCCCTTTTTAGCCACAAAAGTTGACAAATTATCTTCAGGCAGAAAAACTAACAATACCATAAGGATATAAGTGTAGATTATTACAGACCAGCATAGCATAAGGGTGCTCAAATATTCAGGGCAGCGCCCATGATAAGAAAGTCATAATAGAAACATAACAACATAAAACAAAAACAAGAGCTAAGAACAAAGCAGTAGACTCAGTCTTCAGAACTGCTAGCAGTAGCTTCTCCCTCATCTGTATCACCACCAGATGTTCCAGCACTGGTCTCAACATCATCACCACCTTTGTCATCACTCACACCAGTTCCATCCTCAGCAGCAACAGCAACATTACCTTGCATATTATCAGCATCTACAGCAACAGAATCTTCCTCACGCTCCAGAGCAGCAATCATATCCTCAAATATCTTCTTCTTAGCATCAAACATCCTGTCAAGCTCCTCTTTCTTCTCACCAAATTCCCTACAGACATCCTTCAACCCAGCTATAACATCCTTCCTTGTCATTTGCACAGGGGCAGCTTGGGAGGATGTTCCAACAATATCAGGAACATGCTGATTACTAAACAGCTTATAGTGGAAAATCAGAGGAGATTCCCTCTTCTTAGCCACATCATCAGAAGACACAATACCTGGATGTTGACTGATAATAATGCCACACAAAAGAGTGGGAAACACAATAGGTAGACTCACAGCACCAGACTTACCATGCCTCAAGGTTTGATTAAAAATATACTGTCCAAAATCATATGGAATATTATTTGCAACAATATAGATGAACTTTGCCAAACCTGTTGAGATATCAGAGGTGTGAAGGGTTGGAACCCAGTTCACTGAGCCAATTCTGTTCAATAAGGCATACTTCACAGTGAGTTTCCCAGCAGGGACCTTTGCACTAATGGGCCACGCATTGACCTGTCCACCAGTAAGAGCCTTGCATAAGGCATTATCAGTGACCTCCACTTCAGCGTGAGGTTCTTCATCTCTGCCCAAATATTTGTTGATTACCTTAGGGGAAAAAATTACCACCTTGCCTCTAACATGCACCTTCTGGAAGTCTTTACTCAGAGGATCATTGCAACCTTCAGGAATATTAACCAGAAATTCCTTGACTAAACGTTCAAAACAGTCTCCAAAGGCAATGACTGTTCTCATCAAACCAGTAGCTGTCTTCCTTGTACTCCCTCTCAACCTAGTCTTGATAGTGTTCTTCATGACTTGGGCAAGGGGCTCAGTAGGGTAGGTTACAGCATCCACATCAATAAACACATGATCATTATTAATAGTATCCTCAGAAGAATCCTTCGTATTGACTTCAACAGTCTTCTCAATGCTTTCAGATTTTTCTTTGTCAGCTGTCACAGTTTTCTCAGTAGTGGCCTGAGAAGCAGAATTTGTATCAGGTTGAGCCAAGGATGTTTCAACATCCGGCGCAACATCGTTAGGTGGAGGAACACTGGATGTTCCAACATCCTTCACCACATTAGTAGCATCACCAGTTGGTTTTTGTGACTCCAACTGAGCATCAACAACACCAGTGGTTTCACCATCAACAGTCGTAGGTTTCTCAACAGTATTTTCATCAACAGTAGGAACGACAGTATTCTCAACAGACTTCCCTAAAAGATCATCAGATTTGGGATCATCAGAGCCTAGTTTTGGGATCTAGGGTTACAGATTCATCAACAGTCCTAGATGTTTCAACATTTGATTTTCCAGAATCAACAGCAACATCAACATTATCGGATGCAAAGGGATTTGGATTTAAATATAAATCCGTCATGGTAAAAGCACGCTTAGCCACAGATTTAGTACTCTTTTTCTTACTACCCGTAGTTTTACTAGGAACAGAGATTGGAGACTTACGCGTTTTCTTTGCCTTGTCTTTCTTTGCAACAGATTTACTTCGAGTTGAGGGAGTTGATTTTTCTTCCACTTCACTTGCATGCACCGACGTCAATGGATCAACGAGAGCGATCAAAGAGGATGTTTCAACCTTTGATTTGGAGTGATCGGAAGAACTTTTTGTGGGCGAAGCAGTTGTTTGATCTTTGGCAGAGGAGGATTTTTGTGAAGTAGACATGGCGGAATGAGGGTTTTGGTGAAGAGGAATTTTAGTGATTTTACGGTTTGCAGAGAGAAGAAGGTTTGAGAAGTTGGAGAGGTTGTATGTGGAGACAAAAAAGGAAAATATGAAAAGGTTTAGGAAAGTGTATATTTGATTTCCTAGATTTTCGTGCAGCGCTAAAGTAAGGGAGTTGGTTATAACTGCTACACCCCCACATAACTGTAATTGCTACAGCTCTTCAAATAGGCAAATTCCAAACTTGCCCCTTAATTTCTCAAACTGATTTGCATCCAATGCCTTAGTAAAAATGTCTGCCAACTGTTCCTCTGTAGACACATGTTCTAGAGTAACAACTTTGTCTTCAACTAAATCTCTGATGAAGTGATGACGAATATCAATGTGTTTGGTTCTACTGTGTTGAACTGGATTTTTTAAAATATTTATGGCGCTCAAATTGTCACAGTACAATGTTAGAACATCCTGCTCAACATTATATTCTTTCAACATCTGCTTCATCCATAAAAATTGAGAGCAGCTACTTCCGGCTGCTATGTATTCAGCTTCAGCAGTTGATAGAGAGACACTGTTTTGCTTTTTACTGAACCATGAGATCAAATTACTTCCAAGAAAGAAACAAGCACCTGATGTGCTTTTCCTATCATCAGCACTTCCAGCCCAATCAGCATCACAATAGCCAATTAGTCTAGAATCATTACCATGTGAGAACAGAATACCATAGTCACTTGTTCCATTCACATATTTCAGAATCCTCTTGACTTGAGTAATATGACTAATCTTGGGCTCTGCCTGGTATCTTGCACAAACTCCTACAGCAAACGTGATGTCAGGCCTGCTTGCAGTAAGATACAACAAACTGCCAATCATACTCCTATAAAGACTTTGATCAACACTTGTACCACTTTCATCCTTAGTAAGCTTTAGATGTGTAGGTGCAGGTGTCCTTTTGTGTGGAGCATTCTCCATTCCAAATTTCTTCACAATGTTCTTGGCATACTTGCTTTGAGAGATGAAGATGGTTTCTTCCATTTGCTTCACTTGAAGACCCAGAAAGTAAGTTAGTTCACCTACAAGACTCATCTCAAATTCAGATTGCATCTGCATAACGAAATGTTGAACCATCTGATCCGACATTCCACCAAAAACAATGTCATCCACATATATTTGTGCTATCATCAATTTACCATTTTCTTCCTTAACAAACAGAGTTTTGTCATTCCCTCCTTTTCTGTATCCTTGACTAATAAGAAAATCAGTGAGTCGTTCATACCAAGCCCTTGGAGCTTGCTTTAATCCATATAGAGCTTTCTTCAATTTGTAAACATGATCTGGATGAGTTGGATCAATAAACCCCTTAGGCTGTTCAACATAGACTTCTTCATGTAAGTACCCATTAAGGAAGGCACTTTTCACATCCATTTGGAATAGCTTAAACTTGAGGATGCAAGCTACTCCCAAGAGTAATCTTATAGATTCTAACCTAGCCACAGGAGCAAAGGTTTCATCAAAGTCAAGACCTTCCACTTGAGTGTATCCTTGTGCAACTAACCTGGCTTTGTTTCTAGTCACAACTCCATTCTCATCAGATTTATTCTTGTACACCCACTTTGTACCAATCACATTCAAACCACTAGGTCTAGGCACAAGATCCCATACCTCACTACGCTTGAACTGATTCAACTCATCTTGCATAGCACATATCCAGAATTCATCAGTAAGAGCTTCCTTTATGTTCTTAGGTTCAAATTTTGAAACAAAACATGAATTAGAGACCACATCAATCGTTCTTCTTGTGGCAATTCCCTGTTCAGGATTACCTATGATGAGCTCGTTTGGATGATTTTTCTGAACCCTTACAGATGGTCCCTTGTTAGTTGGATCATTCTGAGACCCACCTATAAATTCATCAGCCTGCTTATTTGATTGTTTATCGCTGCTGTCAGCTTCTTCTGATGGTTCAAATGTTGCGGCACCTTGTTCAACATCCTTTGCCTTTTCTGATGGTGAGTCATCCACTACCACGTTGATTGATTCCATCATAACTTTGGTTCTTGAATTAAAAACCCTGTAGGCCCTGCTGTTGGTTGAGTAACCAAGGAATATTCCTTCATCACTTTTAGGGTCAAGCTTTCTTCTCTGTTCTCTATCAGCCAGAATATAACACTTGCTTCCAAACACATGAAAATGTTTTACTGTGGGCTTTCTTCCTTTCCACAACTCATAAAGAGTCATGATGGTTCCTGTTTTTAGTGTGACTCTATTATGAATATAGCAAGCAGTGTTTATTGCCTCAGCCCAGAAATTCAAAGGCAAATTCTTTGCATGAATCATCACTCTAGCAGATTCTTGCAATGTTCTATTCTTTCTCTCAACAACACCATTTTGTTGAGGTGTGATGGGAGAAGAAAACTCATGCTTAATACCTTCTGATGAACAGAATTCAAGAAACTTAGCATTCTCAAACTCTCTTCCATGATCACTCCTAATCCTTATGATTCCACTACTTTTCTCCCTTTGTAATTGTTTACACAAGTCTTGAAATACTTCAAAAGTGTCAGACTTTTCTCTAATAAAGCTCACCCAAGTAAACCTTGAATAATCATCAACCATTACAAAGACGTACCTTTTTCCACCAAGACTTTCTACTTGCATAGGTCCCATTAAATCCATGTGCAATAATTCGAGTACACAGGAAGTAACAGAATGTTGGAGCCTTGGATGCGACATCTTGATTTGCTTACCAATCTGACATTCACCACAAATGTGTTTCTCTTCAATATGCAACTTAGGTAATCCCCTGATAGCTTCTTCAGAGATGGCTTTCTTCATTCCTCTGAGATGGAGATGACCAAGTTTCTGGTGCCACAACTTTACTTCTTCTTCCTTGCTTAATAAACATGTGAAAGAGTTAGCTTCCTTTTGAGATGTCCATAAGTAGCAGTTGTCTTTGGACCTTTCCCCCTTCATTATCACCACTCCCTCTTCATTTGTGACAATACATTCAGCTTGTGTGAAATTTACTTTGTATCCTTGATCGCAAAGTTGACTAATACTGATCAGATTAGCTGTAAGACCTTTGACCAATAGAACATTATCAAGCTTTGGTAAGCCATGATTAATTAGCTTCCCTGTACCGATGATTTCACCTTTTGCTCCATCTCCAAACGTAACAAAGCTGGTGGCATAAGGTTCAATATTTTCAAGGAACCTGCTAATTCCTGTCATGTGACGTGAGCATCCACTATCAAAGTACCAGTCTTCCCTTGATGAAGCTCTAAATGAAGTATGAGCAATGAGAGCAACACTTTCTCCTTTAGGTTTCCATTCACTTTTAGTTTTCAAAATAGGAGGTTCAGGAGGAAACTCCCTGAAGTGTTTGGGATACCCATAGAGTTTGTAACAGTAAGGTCTGATATGTCCCTTCTTACCACAGTGATGACATATCCATGAACGTGATATGTTCATGTGAGTCTTCTGATGTCGCTTAGGATGTTGAAACATCTGCCTGGGCACTGTGAAGTGATGATTACCTTCAGCAGTCATAAACTTCGTATCTGGATCATACATCTGCTTTTTGTTGAGAGCTTCATAGTCAAGCCCAATGGGTTGTGGCTTAACAACCTGTTTTTCCAGAATCTCATCTAAAGCATGTGTACTATGGTGCATCATTACAACTTGCTTCTTTAAGTGTTCAAGTTGAGAGTTTAATTGAGTTACCTCATCATTCAAAGTTTCTATTTTGGCAAGATGATTCTTCCTTTCAGTCTTTAGTTGAGTAACCAATTTCCTTTCAGCTTCAAGTTGCTCACATACTTCCTCACTTCTGATGCACAGAGACTTAAAAGATACAGCTAACTCATCATATGACACTTCCTCATCAATTGAATCAAAATCAGATTCAACCACTCCAGTTAAGGCAGTTACATGTCTGGCTGCTTCATTCTCAGCTTCTCCTTCAGATTCATCCTCTTCAGACCATGTAGCAGTCATGCTCTTTTTCTGTCTTTTGAGAAACGTGCCACACTCAGCTCTAATGTGCCCAAAACCTTCACATTCATGACATTTTACACCCTTGGATTGTCCCACTTTGTCATCAGTTTTTGTCCTTCTGAAATTGTTTCCAGGTTTGCTGATGTCGAATCTGATGTTTGGAACATTTCCTTTTGTCTTTCTATCCATGCGTCTCATAACCTTGTTGAATTGCCTTCCCAGCAGTACCATGGCATCTGAGATACTTTCATCAGTGTCAATGTCATCTTGATGGTCTTCATTATCAGTATTTGACACAAGTGCTATGCTCTTATTCTTGCTACCACTACTTCCAGACCGCTCATTAACTGACATTTCAAATGTTTGAAGCGAACCTACCAAGTCATCAAGCTTAATAGTGTCAAGTTCTCTAAATTCTTCAATGCATGTGACTTTCATATCAAACTTCTTTGGTAAAGATCTCAGCATTTTTCTCACCATTTTCTCTTCTGAAAGCTTCTCACCTAGAGCATCAAAAGTGTTGGCATAATCTAGAATAGTCATATGAAATTCATGCACACTTTCATCCTCCTTCATCCTGAGTTCTTCAAACTTTGTAGTGAGCATCTGTAGTCTAGAATTCCTTACTTTAGATGTTCCCTCTTGAGTGGTTATCAGGATTTCCCAAGCTTCTTTAGCAACTTTGCAACGTTTAATTAGTCTAAACATATTTTTATCAACTCCATTAAACAATGCATTCAACGCTTTTGAGTTGCCAAGAGCCAATTCATCTTCCTCTTTAGACCACTCACTTTCAGGCTTCAGCTCTTCCAGTTTCTTTCCATCTTTGTCCTGCAATACTGGTGGTTCCCATCCAATTAAAACTGCCTTCCATGTTTTGCTGTCAATAGACTTTAGAAAAGCTTCCATACGGGACTTCCAGTAGTCATAATTATTTCCATCCAACAGAGGAGGTCTATTCACGAACCCTCCTTCTTTCTCCATTTCTACTAGATGTATACGCCCTGAATCTCACCCAATCCAGAATAGGGTGCCTGCTCTGATGCCAATTGAAATCTGGCACGCCCAGGAACTAATGTTGAATACAATGTTCCAACACTTCTGTGAACACAGTGTTCTAACCAATGTTCCAACCTTATACGAAGCAGCAGTAAATATAATCTAAATGACAGAAAACAATAAAAACACAAATGATTTGTTAACCCAGTTCGGCATAAACGAACCTACTCTGGGGGATACCAATCCAGGAAGGAAAACAACTAATGTAGTGCTAGATCTAAGCCCTCAGTAAACACCCCGTTTACAACTTATATCCTAGATACCTACTTGTGCAACTTCTACTTAAGAACTCCTAAGTATGAGATCCTATCTCACCTCCA
Organism: Trifolium subterraneum; assembly: GCA_951799995.1. Lineage (NCBI taxonomy): Eukaryota > Viridiplantae > Streptophyta > Magnoliopsida > Fabales > Fabaceae > Trifolium > Trifolium subterraneum. The sequence goes on along the minus strand of OX637462.1, from coordinate 14,097,370 downwards.
ACTTATCACGCACAGTGATTACAGTAGCACAATGATGATTGCGAAGACACACTTCAAAACACAAGTTAACTCCGTACTTAGAAGCTTAGGAGTAACTAACACACACAACAAAATCAGTCCTTAGCTTGTGTTATAGAATCCACAAGAAAGGCTCACAACATAATACAAAACTCAAAACCCTAGAATCCTATTCTTCAATGACGGCTTTGATAACCCTACTGGGTTTTTCGTTCTTCATATATATACTCCAAGCAACACGGGCTGAACTCCACTTTGGGCTTAGAACACACATTAATCAAGAATCAGAACTATACATAAAGTTTCCTAAAATGTCAGAACATCTTTAGGAAAATATCTCATCGCTGATTCTGTATAAAAGTATACTCCTTGGCACACAAGAGTAAAAACGTGGTTTCCTTTAAAAACGCGCTTTCCTTATATAAAACACGCGCGCAAATCATTTGGACACTGGTTGTACCAATGTTGAAACATTTGGTCCAACATCTTGCTTGTATATTTGTTTTAGCAAAATGCGGCCAATTCAAATATCCAACAATCATCAAACAGAACCAAAAAATAAAATCAAAAAATAATCAAAATCAAAGATCAGAAATCATCATCAAACCCAGAAATCTTCATCTTCATAAATCATCATCATCATCAAACCACACAAACAGAAAACCATAAAAAAAACCAGAAAACGAAATCACAGAAATCAAAATATATCATCATCATCGTCGTCGCTCATCAAACCGAAACTTTCCAAACTCAAAACAAATCAAAATATCGAAAAACCCAGAACCAACTAAATTCAAAACCTCATCCCTTTTTCGAATCAAAACAAGAACACAGAGAAGAAGACGAATTGGAAGTAGAGTTTAAAAACACGAAAAGGTTGAAACCCTTTTTCTTTCTTTGCTTTTTTCCCGATCTAATTTCTCTTTTTGGGGTTTGATTTAGGATTTTTCAAGTTGGGATTCGAGTATGTGAGTTGTATTTATGTTTGTTTGGTTTGTTTTTTGTTTGAAAAATGGAGTTTGGGTGAGGAAGGAGTGAAACCGAGAGAGATGGGAGAAGGAAGAAGTGTCTCGGCTTTGCGGTGAGAGAGAAAGAGGGTGGAAAATGTGAAAAAATTTAGGGTGGGGTATTTATACCCCAACCCTATCCGGTGTGCGCGTGTCTATCGCAGCACACCGTGCACCCTCTCTTCTCAGCCACTGATCCTTATTAGATGGCCTGGATCCCTTCGTTTTAAGTTTAGATCAGGGCCGTCTGATCCATCAGACGACTGAGATTGATCCTGTTTTTTTTGGACGTTTTTTTGGCAGATGGGCCTCTTTTGGACTGGGCCTTGCTTGTTCTGTTACTTTTTGCACCCCCATTTATTTTTCGTTTTGATATTCTCACCCCCTGTTTTATTTATTTTTTTATTTTTTAACCTATGACAAAAAGTACTTATGGAATATGCTTCATTGAGCTATTCAATCCAAATTAAGTACTAATTGGAGGTTTTTTTTTATTAACTTACTAACTCACTAACATTTTATTTATGCTTAATTATTGTTGCTAACTTAATATTTATTTATGCTTATTATTATTGTTACTAATCCACTAACTTAACAATATCAACTTTATTTATTGTCATTAACTTAATTATCCTCTCTAATTTAACATTTTCATTCATACATGTCAATTTTATTTATTGTTAATAACTCATCTGATCTAAACAAATTTATTTATTGTTTTATCAATTAATTATTTATTTTTATTGCAAGGACTTTAGAATGTATTTTAGGGTTTTGGTGTAAATATAAATAAAAATTGCATAGCATCCTCTCTTGCATTCATTTCATATTTATTTTTCTTTCAAATACCTTAGAATGTAATTATAACACCCCATATCAATTTATCTAGAATATCAATAGGAGTGTACATAACTGAATCGGGACACAATAAAATTATCATTACATAAAGATTCCATACATACTTAGGATACAAAATCCCCTAAAGAATACATTCTGAGTTATCTACTGTACATAAAATATCTGAGTCTTATACTACTATAAGACAAATCTGGACGTCAGCTCCTCAATGTAATCCTTGTATCCGAATCTTTACGCTGCAGCTCCGCGACAAATGCGAACCTGTAATCTGAAATGATGAAGAATGGGGGGTGAGACTACTAAGCCTCGTGAGTTCTACTACCCTCCTAATGGTGACTACACCGGGTAACCTGAATGTCAGTCCTCACGCATCACAGGCGCATCACACATGTGTACATATATATATATATATATAAACAATTAATAAGGTGTAACACAAATATTATCTGAGTTCATTTTAGCTCCGCAAGGACACTCTGAGGTGAGCCGGTCTCAGAGAGCCTCACACTCCTCCGCACCAATCTTCGTGGACATAAGCACTATGGTACGGAGCCTCCGGCATCACAATTGTTATTAAAACATTTTACTCCGGATTCCTCGAATCCCTGTAGTGGTGTACAGAAGACAACCATTTGCTCTCAACTCCGGATTCCTCGAATCCCTGTAGTGGTGTATAGAAGACAATCCACTTACTCTCCAACTGACATGTAAACATCTATAGTTTCAACAACTACCAATATATCCCAATCCGGGGGAAACTAACTTAGTTTATAACCTAAGTTAAATTGTAATATTTCCTAACGTGTAATTAACATTTCGATTATTATTACCCCGTAATGTCAATGGAAAGTAAACCTGGAAGGATAATAATTTTAAAAACAGTATTGAGTTTCAAAAGCCAAAACAGTTGGCTAAATTCTGTCATGGTCGCCCAGCGAGTGCTAGCGACTGCTAGCGACCAGAGTCAGAAGGTTCTGGCCAGCCAGCGACTGCCAGCGACCAAAACCTGCAACTCATGGTTGCACGTTCGCCAGAGCTCGCTTAGCGAGTATCACAGGATTTTAGCCATGTTCTGCAAATTCAGTGAAAAACTAGAAATTCCAAATCAAATTTCCATATCCAATCCAGCCATTAACAATACAAGTATAATAACAATTAAAATGGAGAAGAGTTTTGGGTATTAACTCCTCTCATACACCATTCAATTTCCCTAAACCTATGTTATCATGCAATGTTCAATTATTGGGGAAATTCTAACTATTCTAAATCCTAAGAACCCACCTGAGATAGACGCTTGATTAATCCCATCGCCATCTCTAGAGCTCGTCGAACCGCAGAATTTGCAATAGAAATGCTTTTGAACTCCAACTTAGATTTTTCTGCATAATTCTGCTTCATAGGTCCAAATTCGGAAAATCCTAGCGACCTCATTTCTCATCCAATTTCCACGAAACCAAAACCACAAAATCGAGAACTGAGTTAGCTTTCCAATGGAACCGGCCTCGTTCAATTTGAAGTTACAGGAAGAGAGTTCATACCATTTTAGTGTAGCACTGTCAAACATCAATTCTGCAGAAATCCTGAGTTGATCCCTCAAATTCAAAAATTCGTCCAGACCTCAATTCTTGTCCAAATATTATGAAACTGGTGCCCAATTGACTGGAATTAAGTTAGCTATCCATAGAAAAAAGCAGAATTTCAATCGGAGATACGAGAAATGAAAAATTACCTTTTTAATGGAGGTATATCCAGGAATACGGGTTTAACCAATCTTCTTCCAATTTGTTCCAAATCTGTTAACCATGGCTCCTTGATCCTTGAAAGCTCATATGCAAGATGCAACTCAACCTTGGGCTTGATTAAAGGCACGAATTTGATAATCGAAAGAAGATTAGGATGATGTTTACTTCATTTGAAAGCTTAAAACCTAAGGATTACAATTCATGATTTAAGGTGGGTTTGAAGAACTTACCATTTTTGCTTGTGACTTCCTCCACCTTATTCCATTTCTGAGATTCAGTTTCTATTGTCTATTAAAGCCTCAAAACCACCATGGATTGCACATGCAAGACTTCTAAGTTAGATATTTTGGAAGAAATAGTGATTTGGGTTCATATTGATTTTTGGGTGATGATAGTGAGCAATATGAGAGCTTGAGTTTCCTATTTTGATTCTGTGGATCTAATGGGGATGAGAATGAAGTATCATGTGTGAGTCGAGTTGAATTTGAGTGAAATGAAGTTTTGGGGTTGTTGTTGTTAAAACCGTGGGAGAGAAAATGGAAGAGAGAAGATTGTTGTTGTACTGAGGCAATGAATTTGTGGGAGAGAAAGAGTCTCATCGTGAGAGAGAGAAAGGAAATGAGGAATGAATGACAATACCTCAACTTTTACCACTTATGTGTACTTGTTTCTTTACTTTAGTTGGTATGTAGGTCCCACATATTAATCCAAATTGGGGTTGTTACAATCTACCCCCCTTAAAAGAATTTCGAGGAATCGTCCTCGAAATTCGGAACTTCTTCATTCACTGTTAGAGTAATCGTTCAAGTTTTCGATTTTTCAACTTGTCATTGGTTACGGATCGGGTTCAAAGGAACAATACGCCTCACACCTTGCTACACTTTTCGTCTGATTACTACCAAGAACCTATACTTATGGATTTCATGAACCTACAACTTCAGTTTATTAATACAATTCTTGGGTTTAAGCGTTTACACATGTCTACTTCCTTCATCGTACGTTCATTAGTCATCTTACAGTCATTCATATCAAACTTCATGGAATAACACTTTCCTCTTTCAAAGAGTTGTTGCCGTGTAAGCCAATCTGTCGCCCACATTTTCGACCGTTACTCGGTTGCGCACTCTGATTTAACTACTTACTAACATTCTTTCTACGTATCATTACAATCTCAATTGTAACTTTACATACACGGTTTCCCATCATCGCGTCTCATCCGACGTTAATTCAGCTATTAATACTTTTCGTACCAATTGACATCACTTCGTGACTTTGATACACCACTTATACTTAACTTCTTATCGTAATCCTACATATATGCGATACAAACCCATTCTGCTTACAGTTGTCTCATACCATCGTTCTTCTAACACACGACTCATTCTTACCCTTCACGTCAGGTTTCTGCTCAACTTTTTCACTTTACCGATCTCAACTGCATTTAATCTCTTTTTAGTATATGCTCTCTTTTATTTCCCAGACAATTGTTCCACTACTCAACAGGTCTCATCAAGTCGGTATTTGGCCTGGTTGGTTACACTTCGTAACACGGGACACTGGTTGGGGTTACAAGGTTATCTGAAGGGTATATGCTTGAGCATTAATACTGATAGTTCCAAGGATTTTTTTTTTTTTTTTCATTAACAAGCGCCCAACATGTTATAGGTACTACTACATAACACATATGTTGTTTAAATACTCTAGGTTCGATTGAAATATAAAACGAGTGAAAGAGTGCCTAAATACTACACATTCTTTTGCGAATAAGTTAAACTCATCTGCAAACAAATCTGTAGTCCTTTAAGTAGATTTCCACCTACCATTTCAATCCATCCTAGTACAACACAGCGAACGAGTTGTACATTCAACATGCAGATTAATCTTGGGTTTCGAATTTTCTCATAAGGGTAAGGGTTTGACTTGGTTGAGATTTAAAAGGGTAACCTAATATGATAGATTTTGGCTAATCGAATACGTGAGGTTTGAACTTCTTATTTTAAGACTGAACTGAGTTGCTTGACGTTTGGATGATTGATGGGTCAGTTACGGATTGAACAGGACGAGAAATAATTTACAAATGGTGACAAGTCATTACTCTACGCTATTAATTCCAACTTAAGATGACCTGAGCTGGTTATCGGTAATAATTACAGAGCTGGGCCATTATAGAAGAGATACTCAGAGTTAACACCGGTCTAACATGGTTACAGAGAATGGAACGGAATTGATTGAATTAACGTTTCTAACATTTGAGGTATCTTACGACGTTGTTTGATAGGTTAACAAAGCAAGGGAGAACTTAAACTGAAATTACTCATGACTCTTAATAATTGATTAGACGTGGGTGGCTCAGGATTCGTCATCAGTAATTACTCTTGGAGAACACAAAGTTGCTGCTCTAAAGGTCATCATGAATAATTGACGGTCCCTAAAAAACAAGATTATCTATTAGTTCTGGATAGAACATGGTTTAATACGCTTAACCAGCCGTTCAATCTTACCATGATCTGAACTGATCACTGATAACAAGGCTGAAAAGTTGAAGATGTTTCCTTAGAGTGACATAGGGATAATAGGCTGAATGTGATTCTATTTTTGCCGATATCGAGGAATTGGAAAGATTTTGCGACTTGATTGAATTCTTACACTGAAGATACTTGATGGGTCTCAAACACCGCAAGGATTTATCTCTTTACCAAGCTTAGGTAGATGCGGGGGAATGTATGGTCACAACTTAACAAGGTTCACTAGTTACGAATCTTGCATAGCATTGATTTGACGGTTTTGGCTGAATTAAAATTTGCACAAAGGAGTAAGTACTAAAGATCTTGGCTCTATTGCTCTAAGCTGACATCTCACGATTTCTCATAACTAACTATTCTTTGTGTTGGAGACAAACTCGATCCTCATGAAAACTTAACAGATGAACTCTCACAACGGTTTAACCAAATGTCGGGTTACTAGCTAAGAGATTTGAATACGGAAATTAATTGTCGGCTTGCTGGTGTAAGTACGGAATTGAAATACTCTAGACGAAGCTTGGCTACTATTTGGCTAGCTATGGTATTAGTTCGAACTGAGAGGCTGAATTGACTTTACTGAAAATACTTGGGTTTCATTCTACGAAAATGGTATAACAAGCTGATATTGAAAATTGGAGAAATGTGTGGAGTCTAGGTTGGCTCCTCTGATAGTGTAGCTAATAGGCTTATGTCATTAGGGAGGAAAATAACTCGGCTGGAACGAAGATGAAACGAATTTAAAGGAATTTGGTTTCCTGACCTCTGATGAACCGTGGTTGAACTACCGCACTTCGGGTAATATGATTCTCAAGGGTGTGTGTCTACTGGTGTACTGCACTTCATTCTACACTGCTCTTCGTACTTATAATTCCATTATCCGCATTACTGCACCCAGCAGACTTACTACCATTGTCTAGTTACCACACATCAATATTCTGTCTCGGCTCTACTCCAATCAACGCATACTTTATACTGGGTTTTCCATTCCCTTAATTCTTCGCATCCTTAAATATGCTACCGTCAGTCGAGCGCATTCGCTTCGTGCAACTCCTGACTTGCTCCTTGCTACTGATAGCTCGCCACATACTATTCCAACTTCCACGCGTCCTATTGTGGCGTCGAATACTGCATTTCCAATGTCCTCTTCCAACGGCCTTCACTCATACTTCCGTCCAAGTTTGCGCTTCAACTTCTTGTACCACCCGACCTCCTTGGTCCACTTTGGTTCTCAACCGTAATACCCTGCCTATCACACACGACACTGAGCTGATCAGACTCAGTACGCGAGGATTTCAGCGTAAACAGTCAAACTCCAAAAGGTCCGTACTACGGGTTAAGTTACGAGTAATTAAGTTAGCTATCCATAGCAAAAAGCGGAATTTCAATCGGAGTTACGAGGAATGAAAAATTACCTTTTTAATGGAGGTATATCCAGGAATACGGGTTTAACCAATCTTCTTCCAATTTGTTCCAAATCTGTTAACCATGGCTCCTTGATCCTTGAAAGCTCATATGCAAGATGCAACTCAACCTTGGGCTTGATTAAAGGCACGAATTTGATAATCGAAAGAAGATTAGGATGATGTTTACTTCATTTGAAAGCTTAAAACCTAAGGATTACAATTCATGATTTAAGGTGGGTTTGAAGAACTTACCATTTTTGCTTGTGACTTCCTCCACCTTATTCCATTTCTGAGATTCAGTTTCTATTGTCTATTAAAGCCTCAAAACCACCATGGATTGCACATGCAAGACTTCTAAGTTAGATATTTTGGAAGAAATGGTGATTTGGGTTCATATTGATTTTTGGGTGATGATAGTGAGCAATATGAGAGCTTGAGTTTCCTATTTTGATTCTGTGGATCTAATGGGGATGAGAATGAAGTATCATGTGTGAGTCGAGTTGAATTTGAGTGAAATGAAGTTTTGGGGTTGTTGTTGTTAAAACCGTGGGAGAGAAAATGGAAGAGAGAAGATTGTTGTTGTACTGAGGCAATGAATTTGTGGGAGAGAAAGAGTCTCATCGTGAGAGAGAGAAAGGAAATGAGGAATGAATGACAATACCTCAACTTTTACCACTTATGTGTACTTGTTTCTTTACTTTAGTTGGTATATAGGTCCCACATATTAATCCAAATTGGGGTTGTTACAGTAATTAGGAATAAATGTACACTATAAATGAAAAATCGTATCTCATGCATATTTATTTTTATTGCTTTCCGCAAAAACGTTACAATATTAAAATTCCGAGGAAAAGACATCGTTTTGATCAAAATATCATTACGGTTTATCTTCGCGCTTAATTATTTCATTACAACGTTAGTGTATTTCTTTTCGCGCGTAATAATTATTCGTTTATTTTTATCAAAAAATGAGGTCAAAACCTCTTTCAAAAATACGCAAACTATTTATTTTTCAAACATCGAAAAGCATCAAAAATATTTTGTCGTCAAACACTTTCAAAAACCTTGGATTTCAAACCAAGTGTTCATTTTTTTTTCTTCCGCAAAAACCTTGGACTTCAAACCAAGTGCATTTTTCAAATCACGCAACAAACCTTGGACTTCAAACCAAGTGATTTTTTATCATTCAAAACCTTTTTCTCAATAAACCTTGGACTTCAAACGAAGCGACCGCGCCTCTTTTCTAAATCAAAAAATCAATCAATCTTAATCATTTAGACTTTCTTTCACAAATAAAAATAAATCAAACTCACATTTTTTCTTGTTATCTTTAAAACCTTTTTCAAAACCTTAAAAATCAAACAAACAAATCACTCCGCTTTTTACGCCGAACTACGGTGGTTTGATCCCTCGGGTACGTAGGCATGAGACTTGTCTCTCCAATCAATAAAATCAACCAAAAAACATTTTTCCTTCTTTTTTCGTCACTTTAACTTTTCTCAATCATCACTTTAAATCCCTAATTTGTACATTTTACAAGCAATTAAAATTAAGCACAAAGTTAGAATAAAAACAAGAGGTTCCTATAGAGTACTATAGATACTTAGGGTGCTAGTACCTTCCCTTCGTATAACTAACCCCCGAACCTTGATCTCCTAAAAAATAGGGTTTTTTCGAACTTTTTCCCTTTCCCTCGGATAAATTAAAGATCGGTGGTGGAACATTAAATTGCAATTCGAAGTTAATTAATAACTCGACATCCAAAAATCACCGCGACAGAAATGGCGACTTCACTGGGACAACCAAGCGGGTTGAACCTAACTTGTTTTAAATTACTATCTTCGCGCTTTTATTCTTTTAATTGTATAAATATTTGTATATATACTTGGGTTCGCTTTGAGTGGTGAGATAAGTCCCCCACCCGGACTTGAGAGAACCATAAGATAGGATAGTGGTATAATCATAATGTCTATCCGAGAGTAAGTTTCAGCCGTGGCATATGTGGTAACCACACTCAATTGAGGAACCTTGGAGGTAATAGTGCCAACATGAGTAGTCGTGTTTGACATTCTATCTTCGAGGAACCGACGATGTTGAGGACCTTTAGTTACACCTAACCCATCTTGACCTCTTTAGGGCGTAGTGCGGTGGCTAATCGAGAGTAAATCTCGGATTGGTTGATACGCGATACTACACTCAAACGAGACTTTTCTACGGATTTTGTTGGATCGGAAGTAGTTCCGTAACCCGATGATTTTCGGAGGAGGTCGAGGACTTTGAGAATTTGTAGAACCCGTGATGCTGACATTTTTCAGTTTTTATGTTGAAACTATATCTGTCGAATAATCTATAGGAGGTTAATCACACTTCACACTTTGTCTTCTTAGTTACACTTCTGAATATTCTTATATTCATTTATTCGCTGCCTTTTCAATTTTCTTTTCTTCTAAAGAGTCTAGTTGTGAAACTCACACATAAGTGTTGAGTTGAACATGCGCTCCATTATATATCAAATGTCTTTGTCACAAGTTATTATCTGAACTGTACTTACACAACTTTGATTCTTCAATATTATATTTAGCTAAACTAATTAATATTATATGCGATCCAAACAATTGAAGTGAGGATGAGTGTGTTGAAACTTGCTCATAGAATGGTTAAGATTTTCTGTGAATGTTTAAAAATGGCTAGTCAATTAGAATTCCAACATTTGAAGCACCATTAAATAGTAATAAAAAATAAATTTCTAACACAAGTATCAATTTTATTCATAAAATTCAAAGAAAAACATAACAAAAGTAAACTTATCACCATACAGAGAAAAACCAAACAACAAAGAGATACTTGTTTTAAACAAGAAATGAGAGCTACTCCAAATTGTTAATTAGAGTTAATGAGAGCACCCCTTATTTTTAGAACACTAGTGGACAAAAGGGTGTTGATAGTAGCAACAACTTCCATGTTTTGCTGCTGATCAATTCCATTTGGGCTATATGTCAAAATTTGGGAGGCCAAAGTTAACAATGTCCCAGCTTCTACTCTAACAACTTCCATGTTTTTGTTACTATTTAATGGTGATTTAAATGTTGGAATTCTAATTGACCAATCTTTGTTAAACATTCACAGAAAATCTTAACCATTCTATGAGCAAGCTTCATCACACTTCTCTTTCCTTCAATTGTTTGGATCACTGCATATAATATTAATTAGTTTAGTTAAATATAAATTTGAAAAAATAAATTCGATTAAGCACAGTTCATATAGTTACCGGCGACATAAACATCTGATACACTGGAGCACGACTTCAACTCAACACTTGTGTGTGAGTTTCACAACTAGGCTCTTTAGAAGGAAAAAAATTAAAAAGGTGGCGAATACATGAATATAGGAATATTTGAAAGAGTAATCAAGAAGACAAAATATAATTAACCTCCTATAGATTCTTCAGCATAAAAACTGAAAGATTTGTCACACAATCTTTAAAGCTCCTTAATCCAGCTTTAAACTCCATATAAAGTATAGTTACAAACAAAATCTCTAAATATGTGGTGTGTATGGAGCATATCTTCCACTTCCACATGCTCAACCCAAGTAACCTAACATAAAACATGAAATGATATCATTTGTTGAGTATTAAGTATACATCTAAAGTTTAAAATATATGTAGATATGTAAAGAAATATGAATATTTTTAGATATTAACTTTTGATGCATTGTCGATTACTATGTTTCACAAATATGCATGTAACTACTAACTAAAAAAGACTTATTAGGCATTTCACGAATTATACATCCAGAAGGATGTTTCCAAGAGCGAGAAAGAGGTTGTGTGTTAGGTCGAGAAGAATCAAATGACACATCAGTTATCACCCATACACCGACATCAACTTGTTTGCAATAGCGAATAATGTTATATTCGTGAGGCCGCACTTGAGGTGATAAAATATGCATTTCTTCATTCATCTGTCATAAAACAAATATTTAAAAATTGAAAAACAATTATGATTAAAAAGCTTAGCATAAATCAAAATTTCAGAAAATATTATTATACCAACAACAAAGCTCCATCTCGATTTCTTGGTGAACCGGTTTCAATCACTTTGGTAGTTTCCACTTTAGCAACAATTGTTAGGAATAAGTTTGTCGATTTTCCCTATAAAAATTAATCATATATCATTTGTTTATAGGTAGATGTATTTCTTTAATACTAAAATTAGAGAGGCACATTTAGAGGAAAAAATGTAAAATCATTCTCTATTTCTGTCACTACATATATAAAGCAACAGCGAAATTTGAGAATGGTTTTATTTCTTCCATAACAATTTTATTTTCACTAATACGAATTTATATTTGCATGCTTACCAAGTCGAGAAACATTTCAACCAATTTCATCCCGTCAAACTCAACTATTCCTGAATACTTTGAAGATTCTTCAGAAATAGTATCACCTCTAATGTGATTGTTCTTGGGAAAAAATTGATAATAACTTTCATGATCAAGAGTGTATCTCCCATCTTGATGAGTATTTGACATGTTTTTTTTTATAAGCAATGTTAGTTGTTAGTATTTCAATATTATGTTAGTTTTCTCCTATAAATAGTCCGTTTAGCCTAAAAAAACTATAAATAGAGCTCTCCACCACACTTATTATTCATTCAACAATTCTGAAGCTTAGGAGTCTCTAAGGAGAAAAGGATGAGAAGCATAGAGAGGGTCTAGTACTCTCTACGGGAGAAAACCTTCCCAACCTTAGGGAAAGGTAACTTCCTCTGCAAGATACTGAGGTTATGGTTATGTATATTTTTACTCTTTTGTTTTAATATGCTTATTTGTAGCTAAAGTAGCTTTAGGTTAAGTTGAGTAGACAATCTCCTTATGAATACTTGAAACATGTGATGCGGTGTTTCTAAAGTTTATATTAATTACTATATTCTAGGGGTGTACGTGGATCAGATTGGTTTGGGTTTGGCCAAAACCAAAACTCAAATCATATGGAGTACTCCGGATTGGGTCGAGCAAAATAACCACCCCTTTACCATTGGGACGGGTTGAGTAAACCCACTTGTTTCTGGGTTGGGTTAGGTGGGTAGTGAGTTACCCAAATTTTAATTTTTTCAATATTAAATGACCAAATGACAAATCATCATATTTTTTCATAAAAATAACTCAACCTTTTTATTTCTTAAAAAATAATATAACATATTTTCAGTATAGTTTTAGCATCATAATATGATAATATCATCATCATATTTTTTTCTTCATTGAAACAACATATTTTCACTATTTTCAAAGAATAATATTTTTTAGCACCACTACTTTTAAATGAAAAAATTAAGTCGAAGAGTGAACACTCGAAGGAGTTTATCAGAAAATGCGTTAAAATTGTGATGTACAAAATGTGTTTACCATCGGGAATAAACAGACATACAACTTTTTTTGAAAATTAGAGTATTGAACATGTGACTTTTCCCTTTTAATGCTCAAGTTGCAAAAGAAAAATCTTTGTTATTTATATTAAAATTATTTTTAAAAATCATAACACTACAAATTAAGTGGGTTCGTGGGTTTTTTGGGTTGGGTCCGGTTTTGCCCAAAACCTGATTTTTTTTTATGGATTTTTCATTTTGAAATCCATACCCACCCAATGACCCGATCCAACCCACTTTTTGTTGTTGGATTGGGTCGGTTTGACCGGGTTGACCGAATTTGCCCAAACTATATACTCAATTCCATTACTATGCTTATGCCTTAGCCTTGTTATAACGCTTTATTTATTTATATCAGCCAATATTTATAAATGAACTCATAGACCTAGGCGGTATCCGCGACAGCGCAAACTATGGTCCGACATAAGGACGATATAACTAATTAGCTGAACTGTAATCTCATAGTAATCTAATTAGGGGCTTAACGTACCAAAAATATGTATATGATTAGTAGCATATTCAATTCGGCTTGTTACCTCGTTTTTCCTGAACCAGAAAACGGCTACGACATTGAGAGCTTGTATCGATGAGTTTAGCTCAAAGGAAATACAGGTGTCTTCGTATACCTAGGGGAGTAGCAGTCTCAATACAAGTGTCATAGGATATGAGACGTCTTATCATTACAAACGTGAAATTAATCTGCTAGATAATAAGATAGGAGAGTAAACGGTATAACACCAAAACACCAAGAAGGAGGAAGGAGAGAGTCGATTACACTTAACGTATTCTTCGTACTTTACTTTAATGTTTTTTATTGTTTTATCAAAACAAACTTTTTTCAAAAACCAAAGCGAAAACTAAACTATCGGTATTCCTAAACGAAAGTAAACCATCACAATTCCTAAACGAAAGTAATTGTGCACGATCTCTACTCATTCTAACTTTAGAGTGTGAATTATTACTCGACGACAGACTGGTTCACTTGCCAGACCACATTCATTGATCCAAAAAGGCTCATTAGTTCTAACAAGCCTAACCAATTCTTGCATAGCAAGAATTGCAAGTTGAGATATATTGTCTTTTCTTCATCATAATTTTTTGTAATTAGATTACTAAGACCATGTGAATGACATGATCTTTTATAAACCATTGGTGGATTTTCAAGTTCATTGTTTCTTGAAATTGCGTTGTATAGAATTAAGATCATGCTCAAACATAGGTCGATATATTTTTCTCTCAATGAAACTTGTAAGAAGCTTGAACTTTTTCTCATACTGAAAGTTATAAATATAAATGTGTGTTTATGCATAGCTATAAATAAATTGCATAAAGTAGTGTAATTCTAACCACATTTATTTAAATAGGATAAGATTTTTCTTAAGAAAGTCGTCCAAACCAAACAACTATTCTAATATTTGGATCGGATGAATTTTTATTTCAAAAGCAAGATCGGCACAACATAATTATTAGTCTAATAAATGTTTAATTGGGATTTCAAAATCTATTTTTTAAATCCGAAGGCTTTTTATATAAAAAAAAACAAGGCGCGCGCGAGATGCTTATATGCTTAAAGTAAATAGTAAATGTTAACGTAAAAGTTTTAAGTAAAATCTAATACAGATGTTGAGTCGCCCAAGCTCAACATAGATTCAAACCCAGTTACAAACATCTTGGCTAATATTAATCAAAAGTAACAATCTTACAGCTCTCTATTTTATGCACGTACAAAAAGAAAAGGAATTATTCAAGGATACTGTAATTATTTTATATTAATGGACTATAGTGATATTGTATGAAATATTCAAGGATTCAAGAGTGTGTTATTTGCATGTATAAGATAAGATACTACTATAGTGAAAAGGAATTATCACCTTCAACAAAGTTCTCTTATTCAGGAACCAAAATTTGACTTGTTTGGGCTAAGCCCAATCTCCTCATCCAATTGTCGTCGTTGGACCTCATTTGGATGATTGCATTCTTTCATGAAACATCATCAAAAAATGAAAGTTTCCAATTAGTTGAGAATAAATTGCCAATGTAAATAAATAAATAAAATAAACTAGGCAACATATAAATTGGATATAGTGTTTTAGTAAGTAGCTAATCGGAACGAATCTGGATCCTGTGCAGTCAATGATATAGTCTTTTAGTCATGCATTTTTTTACTGCCCAATTTATAAAATGGTTTAAAGTTTAAAAACTAAAACTTTAATTTTTATAAAATATAATTTTATCATGGACTGTCCGATCGAGATTAGTCGTTCAAAAATGTGTGACTCACGTTGTAACAACTCATACCCCTTTTCTACGTATTTATAGTAGGAAATCTCGACGTTGTACCTCATGATATTTTCTACCCCTCTCTAATAGAGTTTTTTTCTTCCGTTAAAATTAAATCACATAACTTAGGGTTCAAGTACATGTTTAATCCTGTGACACTGACTACACAAGATCCTGATCCAAGAGCTAACATAACCATTAAAAATAAAATTTACAATAAATAGAGAATCGAGTTATTCATGATCTTATAATCAAACATACAAAATTAATTCTTCAAAAAGTAAATTAAATATAATTACTAAATGATAAGTTCATGTCGTCGAAGGAATCAAGCCATACAAAGAAAAATTAATTACTAACGTTTAGTTTCCGTGTAATTCTTTATTTATTTTTTTTGCTTTGGCACCATTGAATACCAAAAAAATCAAGACAAATTACTCATAATCAAGAAAAAAAAATTGAAAAAAAAAACAAATAAAAAATGATGCATCGAACATAATTAAAAAACCTAAAAAGGCTTTACAAATTTTTTATTTCCAACCCTAATTTTCAAAAGAGCGGCGTATATTTCGCGTTAAGTATCAATTCAAGCGGCAAACTTGATTAACATATAAGTAATAATTTCATATCTTTAACTCAAGAGTGAAGTCAATTCTCCTTCAAAAGCAAAATATTGAAATAACACGAAATAATAAAATTGAAAATAAACTATCGTTAATGAAATGAATTATCTTGCATTTCAAGTTCGGCTGTTTGAGCCGACGTAAAACGATTGTAAGAAGATCTGTCTTTTGTCATTATCAATGTCATCATCACGGGACTTGCGAACGCCGCAGATTGAATGATCATAACTCAGTTCTGATAATCACACAAAATATTATAAAAAGATTTTCTTTACCACTAATTCATTTATGTAAGAGATACGCTAATTTTAAGGTTTTTATAAACACTAGTCAGCGGTTTGTGACCGTTTTATAATAGTCACATAAAAGGGAAAACAAATAAGGAATGGTATAGTGATTTTCTGCTAAAGTTTTTCTTTCTTTTTATTCAAATAATTGATTTTTAAATACTTTTACGTTTTATTTAAAATTTATTTTTTGTGTATTCTTTTCCCGGTGTTACTCCCGCCGTAGCGTGCAGTTGTTTGTTTTCATTTCCTTTCTTGGCACAATGTTTCTTTTGATTTCCTGTTTTAGTACGGTGTTTGTTTTGTTCAGATTTTCAGATCCGCTTCAATCCAAATTCAGTGCAGATTCAATGACTTTAACGTCTTCAACGTTGAATATCCGGAGGCATGGCTATTTCGTATATTTAAATTTTGTCATTTCAATTATAGGATTTTACATTAGGCCTAGGGTTGCTTGCGGTTCGGTTTGGATCGGTTATGAGACAAAAAGTCATCTGATCGAAAGAAAAAATATCATGCGGTTTGGTTCAGTTTTTGGATGAGTAAAAAAAATATCCAATCCAATCAAATTCATGCGGTTTACTTCGGTTTGGTTGTTTCGATTTTATTCGGTTTTTAAATAAACAATAATTAAATACTTTTAATATAAAAAATATATTTTATCTGAATCTATTAAAAAAGAAAATTAAGGAAGCAACAAATTATATTGTTAGATATTTAAAACATATTCATCGAAAATGATATATATGATACTTGATGGATAGTCCAAAAAACCATATTTTCTAGATTACAAGAGGAAATCAAAGAGCATTAAACAAAAGAAAAATAACCAAAATTAAAATGTTATGATTGTTCACTAGCCATGCTGTTATGATACTCCGGTTTTCATATGCACCAAGGGACTATGAATTTGTAGTAACTACAAAATATCTTAAAAAAAATTAAAACCAGCGTATACTCGGTTAATGTAATATATTATACTAATAAAAAGAAAAATTGTTGGAACAAAATGAGTTTTAGTTATAAAACACCCTAAGTTTTGATGATAACAAGGTATTAAATGGACAATTGGTATTACTAATTAATGATCTAGTGTGCAGGAACAAAGTAAAAATATTATTCACTCAGATCATCAATTGAGCTTCTGAAGGACACAGTCTAAAGCGTTTAGACTCTGAGAAGCAAGAAGCTTCAGAGCCTCAGAAGAAGTCCTTAGATGCCAAAGAGAGAAACATGTCTTGAAGCGTGCGTACACTATTCAGAAGATCAATGAAATGTTATTACAAGATTCTGAATGACACTCTATGAAGAAAGACAGCTCATAACTAATGGAATAGTACAACAATCTTATCATCAATTGGAGCGTGCAGTACTCTGTACTATTTTACCTAATTTACTGAAGCGCCATTTGACAAAGAGAAGTAGTGGAATTGATTTACTCCTTCTGGAAGAAATAATCAAATCCAGCTCAGCAAAAGAAGATTGTACTACCAACGGTCCTTTCTCTACGTCATTATACTTAGAGTATACATAGAAGACATTCTACTTGAGAGAAGACTCTGAACTGTGTGTTAAGAGAGTCTAGCTTAGAACTTTTAGTCCTACTTAATCTGTGTATTAAGTTAGTGTGTGAAGTCTCTTATCTTTGTGATTTGAGCAAGGAAGTCTCTCTGTCTTGTGTGACTTAGAGCAAGGAAGTCTCTCTGTCTTGTGTGACTTAGAGCATTAAGAAAGGTCTCTTGCTTGTATGCTTGAGCACTAGAATTGTAATCTTTTGTGATTATAGTGAAATCCCTTGTAAGTGCAAGGGGACTGGACTACTCTCGTTTTGTGAGAGGAACCGGTATAAATTTTGTGTGTGCACTCTCTTCTCTCTCTCTCACTGTCTTATTCGTGTTTTGCATTCTGACTAACTTCTCTTATCCGCTGCTTTACAATCTGATAGCTAGAAAAGAATTAATTTTTCAAAACACAATTCAACCGCCCTTCTTGTGTTTTTCACCTTCAAAAATAAGTTTTAAAATTTATGTATGTGGTTTGTTTCGGTTAATTTGGATTGATTTTGAAAAATCAATCCAAAATCCGTTCCGATCCTGCGATTTTTACAAAATGGCATCCAAATACAACTAAAATTATACAATTTTTTTCTATTTTCGGTTTTTTGGACCAGTTTGCGGTTTTTAATCGGATTGGTTTGGATTTGAGCACCCTTAATTAGGCCCTCATATGATATTAACTCTAGTGTTGTCAGTTTTTTGCAAATTCATCATTTTTATTAGTTTTTAGCGAACTTGAATGTGTAATAATACTGATTGACATACTTTACAAATTTGAATGAACATCGTTATTTTTAGTCAAAAAAATACAAATAAAATAAAGAATATGGTATAACAAAAAAAGAAGCAACAATTTCATGACTTGCGAAATATTAATTTTTCCTTTAGATTCTAGAATTGCAGTAAATAGAAAAATTGTTAATCATTTTATATATAAAAATTTTTCATTTCTAAACAAGTCATTTTTAACTATTCTATAATAATTTTTTTTTTGAATGGCAAATATATATATATATATATATATATATATATATATATATATATATATATATAAATAATGCAGAAGTCACAAATATAAGGGGAGATCACAAACAAAGAGGAGTACCAGGAGTTACTTCTATAATAACTAGTATAATACTTGTGTTTACGCACGGATTGGGGCATTGCTGCGATTTTTTTATTATTGTAGGACGAATATTGCTTAGTACGAAATTAGTCTCATTATAAAATTACTTGCCATTGGAAGATCGTTGTCCGATGTATGATATAATTATAATTCTAATATTTATTAGTGACAACTTATTCATATAAATAATATTAAATTTGTTTGGTTGATATTTCTCATCGTAATAGTTGCAATTTCTCATATTTGTCCTATAAAACATAAAAGTAAAAACAAATATTAAAACATATTATAAATTTTTAGAATACAATTAATATTTGTAATGAATTAAAATTTAGAGACTCTAATTCATAGGACTAACGTTCATTATATTTACATAGAGGGAAGTAAGATGACTTGTGATAATATGTTTGAAAACTAATTTTCTATAAATTTGAAACAGATTGTGATAATATTCTATTGTGATAATATTCTTGAGTTCCTACTATATTGTGCAGATTGTGATAACCTTTGTGATAAGACTTGGAGTGGATTGAGTTCGGTGCCTTAATGCTCTGCTGTTGGAGATGAGTGCTCCTTTAAAGAATGATTTGGTTGCATGGCCAATTAAATGGGATGTACAATTGGAGTTAATTAGAAGTGATTTTTGTTACACTATAAGATTGAAGGAAGAAAATGATTTATTATTATTGAATAGATCTAAAAGGATACAAGTTGATCACTTATATACATTAGTCTATTATAAGCTACTCTACACTTTATAACACTCGATGATGTGGAGGTAGTTACACTTTCTTCACTATTGTTACTTCTCTCACAAGTAGCTTCATCAGTTAACATCCTCCCACAAGTTGATGCTTGGTATATGTCAAACAATCCAAGCTTGGTCATAAACTGATGAAACTTGGTCATTGATAGTGCCTTGGTGAAGCAATCTGCTAGCTGATCCTGAGTAGCAATAGGAAGTAATCTCAACATTCCTTCTTGAACCTTTTCTCTAACAAGATGGCAATCGATTTCAATATGCTTTGTTCTTTCATTGAATACAGGATTTGAAGCTATGTGTAGAGCACTCTGATTGTCACAAAACAATACATGCAATTTGGAACACTCTATATGCAAATCTTTTAAGAGATATAAAAGCCATATCAATTCACATGTCCCAGCTGACAAAGCTCTATACTCAGCTTCAGATGAGGACTTTGAAATGGTTGATTGTTTTTTAGATTTCCATGAGATCAATGAAAACCCTAAGAAAAAGCAATAACCAGTAGTTGATTTCCTTGTATCCAAACAACCAGCCCAGTCAGCATCACTATACCCTAGAATTTGTACATCTGCATTTCTTTGAAACAAGAGACCTCTTCCATGGTTATGTTTTAGATATCTAATCACTCTACAAGCAGCTTTGTAGTGAGTCATGGTTGGTTTATGTAAGAACTGACTTAGCTGTTGAGTAGCATAGGCAATGTTAGGTCTTTATTTGTTAAATACAATAACTTGCCAATGAGTCTTTTGTATAAACGAATGTCCTAAAAAGGTTTGCCATCATCATTGTGTAATTTCACAGAAGGATCTAAAGGGGTGGATGCAGGCTTTGATGCAAGTAAACCTGAGTCTTTCAATAAGTTCAGACAATATTTTCTTTGAGAAATGCTAATGCCAGTTTTGGAATGTGCAACTTCAAGACCAATAAAGTATTTGACAATGCCTAAATCTTTGATTTTGAAATTGCAATCTAATATGGTTTTAATTCTATCAATCTCTGC
Organism: Trifolium subterraneum; assembly: GCA_951799995.1. Classification (NCBI taxonomy): domain Eukaryota; kingdom Viridiplantae; phylum Streptophyta; class Magnoliopsida; order Fabales; family Fabaceae; genus Trifolium; species Trifolium subterraneum. The sequence continues at coordinate 14,076,756 of OX637462.1, read as the reverse complement.
CATGCTAGTTCTAGATAAGATGATATCATCCACATAAATGAGTAAAGCAGTGAAATTACCTTCTTTATTGAGAGTGAAGAGAGAGTAATCTACAGTGGATTGTGTATATCACTCCCTGACTAGCAAGGATGTAAGCTTCTCATACCATTTTTTGCTGGCTTGTTTCAAGCCATATAAGCTCTTGAGAAGTTTGCAGGCTTGATTAGGTTTATCACAAGGAACACCTTCTGGTACAACCATATAAACATCTTCTTGTAAATCACCATGCAAGAATGCATTATTGACATCCAATTGATGTAGAAACCACCCTTTGATGGAAGCTAGAACTAAGAGGAGCCTGACTGTAGTATGTTTAGCAACATGAGAGAAGGTATCAAAGAAATCAATTCCTTTTATCTGTGTGTAACCTTTAGCTACTAAACTAGCTTTGTATCTTTCCACACTACCATCAGAGTTATGTTTAATGTTATAGACCCACCTGCATCCAATAGGTCTGACATTGGATGGTAGATCCACAATTTTCCAAGTACCAGTTCTAGATAGTGCCTCTAGTTCAGTATTCATAGCCTGAACCCAATGGTCTAATTTGCAAGCCTCTAAATAGGTCTTAGGTTCAGTGTGTTGTGTGAGAGAGACTGTGTATGCAGTGTGTGAAGGAGACAATTGAGCCAAAGAATGAAAAGAAGAAATAGGATAAGGGATACCTGATGAAGATGATGATTGTAGTGAACTTGAAGAATTGCATACAAAATCTGCCAAATAAGATGGTATATGTTTTTCTTGGTGAGGTCTATCATGGGTTTGGCTAAGGGGAATAGTGGGAACAATGTCATTGGCAACATCCATAGAGGGAGTATCTGTAGGTGTGTAATCTGAGACAATGTCAGATGGGTGTTCACAGTCAAAATTTGAATGGTAATGCCAATTGATTTTGGAATTTTTGGTCTGATAGGGAAAGAAATGGTCATAATGTGTGACATTTCTAGAAACAAAAATTTCTTTAGTGTTGAGATCAAGAAGCACTGTGCCTTTGACACCTTGCTTGTAACCTAAGAAAACACATTTTCTACCTCTTGGTGACAGTTTAGTTCTATGAACAGAAAGACTTGATGCATATGCAAGTGAACCAAAAACATTTAAATAATATGTTGTAATTGATTATACAACATTTCATGAGGAGATTTGTTTTCAAGAACAGGAGTACACATTCTATTGATTATATAAGTAGCATGTAAAACAACATATGACCAGTAAGTCTTATGCAAATTAGATTGATATAATAGAATTGAGCAATATTAAGTAAATGTTGGTGTTTCCTCTCCCCTCTACCATTTTGTTGGGGAGATTCTACACAGCTAGTCTGATGTATGATACCCTTTGAAGAATAGAAATCATGTATCATAAATTCTTGTCCATTATCTGTTTTAACTATTTTAACTTCATGACCATATTGAGTTTTAATCATTTTCAAAAGATTAACAACATGTTGTCTAGTTTTAGCTTTACTTTTCATTAAAATAACCCAGGTATATCTACTATAATCATCAATAGCAGTAAAAAATAAGCTTGTTTAGCTTTATTAAAACTATTATGATAAGGAAGTTTCTTATGCCTAGCAAGGTGAAAAAACATCACAGATACCTCCTTGATCAACTACTACAAAAGGAAATTTAGATTTTAAACTTGCTAATCTACTATGTGAGGAATGTCCAAGTCTGAAATGCCATATGGCTTGTTTGGGAATGGAAGGGTAGCTAGATCCATTAGCAGCAGAAACACTAGCTATCTTATTTGTCAGATTGAGGTAGTACAATCCTCCATGTTCATTAGCAAAACCAATCATCTTCATACTCTTTTGATCCTGAATGATACATTTGGAATCGTTGAAAGTAATTAGATAATTTGGTGTATGACAAAGTTTTGAAACAACTATCAAATTTATTGAAAAATCAGGAACATATAAGATACTATCTAAAGTGAATTTGGATGAGAATCTAACAGTACCAAAATATTTTGCAATTGCAAAATGTCTGTTGAATAATTTAGCAAGTGTACTAAACTCGTCGCAAGTAATAAAATTTATAAGATTCGTATCCACAGGGATTGTGATAAATCAACAATTGCAGTTTGAAAACATATTTAGGTAAATTGACATCAATATAAAAGGGGGGATTTTCTAGGGTTTGTTGGAGAAAATACTTTGAAAATAGGGTTTGACTTAAGAAGGAGAAGCGATTGGACTTTTTCGGTTCATCTAATCATTATTGTCTCGGTAGTTCATGTATGTTAACAAATTACCAAACTAGTTTCACGATTTGATTAAAATAAATAACTATGCTCAATCTCTTGATAACATAATCCTCTCCCTTGATCATAAACCCCGCTAATCTCTTATGATGATTTATGATCCGGGAGGAATTTGCGCTTTAATCTTTAATCTCAATTAGTAAACCAAAATCTCTTAAGTGTAAACCAATTTTACAATAATTCCTAGGTCAATAATCTATTCCTATTCTCATAGTAAAACAAATTATTAAATTCATCACACGAGTGATCAAATCATGTAAAGCATTAAGCACAAGGAAGAATTGATGAAACTAACTTCGTAAATAATTAAACATAGCATATGAAACTACATGGTTCAAGAACAATAACAATTAGAATCCCCTAAGATCCAATCATGGAAGTTTAGCTAGACATAATTAAAGAGTAAATTACATCAACAAAGGTGAAAGAAAGCATTACAATAAGTTCTCTGATCGCCTTCAAAAGTCTGTCGTTTCGCCGTAAAATTCTGTACCCTAATTCTGCTTCAGAAATTCCAATATATAGGCCAAAGTTACGCGTCCGCGTCGCGCGCCAAACAACAGAAGAGAAGGGTTATTTTTTCACTAGTCGTTGGCGCCGCGCGCAGACATCTGGCGCCGCGCGCCAACTGACAGACTTGTACTCAAATTTTTCTGTTTTTCTTGTGCTTTCCGCAGCCTTGTACTCGATGTAACTTTCACTTATTATTGTGCAAAAATATAATAAAAACATACTAAAACCTCGTAAATAGGTCTCGGAAATAGGTAGAAATAAAGTAATGACGTGGAGTCATCACAACCCCAAACTTGAACTTTTCCTTGTCCTCAAGGAATATCTTCATCCATCGGAAAACCTGGCACTATCATCAACAATCTTATTCAAAGCATCAAAGTCAATCAAGTTAGATACCCACAATTATCATTTCAATGATCATCCCTATCAAGAATTTACTCGCATATAGATTTATAACGAAAAATCAAGAACTTTTCACAAATATTGACCAAACTTTAATCACTTCACTCCCTCACATTCTCTCCTGTTTAAAGATGGTATATATTTCACTCAATCAACACAAACATAGCCATTCTACCATAGGCTTGCAAACATTCTAGAAATCAATCAACATGCATAAGAATTCACACCTTTAGAGGACTTGAGGGTTATAACGGGGCTTAGGTTTTAGGGTGGATGTTTTTGGAAGGTAAGCAGAAAATCTTGGAGTTTAAAAGATCACCTATTTCCCAAAATCGGATTATTCAAACATTTTCCCCTTTTATTTCAAGCATTGTTATACTAGAGAACTTATTTATCAATCATTTGGTGTTTTCTCTTTTTGTTTTTTTTTTGTGTACACTATTTTGTTCATTCATTTTTTTTCTTTTTGTAGTTCTCTAGTACCCCACCCCAAACTTAATTTGTTGCTTATTCCAGAAGCAACCCCAAACTTAATGATGAGCATTATGCTCTAATCATAAGTACAGTGATCTAACTCCAAGAAAATCATCTTTTTTTTGTTTTCTTTTCATAATTTCAAACTTGGGTTGTCAAATAAAGAACATTTTTCTTTCGGCTCAATTGGGGTTTAACGAAGAGTATAACTTTCATGATTGTTCTTGTGAAAAACTTGATAATAACTTTCATGATCTAGAGTGTATCTCCCATCTTGATGAGTATTTGAAATGTTGATCCAAAAAGGCTCATTAGTTCTAACAAGCCTAACCAATTCTTGCATAGCAAGAATTGCAACTTGAGATATCATTTTGTTTTCTTCATCATAATTTTGTGTTGATCTATTCACTAACATAGTTTCCCTCAAAGTTAGATTACTAAGACCATGAACATGAGTTGATCTTCCATAAATCATTGGTGGATTTTCCAGATCATTGTTACTTGAAAATGCATCTAGAGAATTAAAAGTATGCTCAAACATAGGTTGAGATATTTTTCTCTCCATGAAACTCGTAAGAAGCTTGGACTTTTTTCACACTGAAAGTGAAAATCAATTTACAAATATAAAAATGTGATTATGCATAGGTAAACAATTGAATAAACTAAAGCAACTGAAACCACATTTATTCAAACCAAACAACTATTTTAATATTTGGATAAGATGAATCTAATTTTTGAATCAAATGACTTATTATCTCAAATTGCACACGAGATACTTGTATGCATGCTTAACGTAAATGTTAACGTAAAGGTTTTAAGTAAAATCTAATTCAAAGGTTGAGTTGCCCATGTCAAAATCGACTCAAACCAAATTACAAACATCTTAATTAATATTAATCAAAAGCAAAATCTATGTTATTGATATAAAATAATTAATTAAAAGAGAATCATATAAATGAGTTCACCACCTCTTCCTTAATCTGAGCATTTTCTCGTTGCATCTTGTGCATGTATTGTTCATGGTCTTCCCTTGGAAATGAGGGACCCCCACAAGGTGCACACGCTGTGACCTTCAATGCCTCTTTCATTAGGAGGTTTTCATTACGAATCCTTTCATTTTCGATTCTAAGGTTATTGTTATTTTGTCTCTCGTATTGATTCTATAGGTAAAAAATACAAATAATTATTAGCACGAAGCATGTGAAATAAATTTGTTGCATAAAGAATGTATGGAAACTTCAAATATAGTCATAAATGAATCTTGATAGTAATTTTGTAGATACAAATATAAAATATATTTGAAAATAAAATTAATATGAAATTCATTTAACGATAAAACTATGGTAAAAGACACATTTAAAAAAAAATTATAATTATTTTATAATAGTGTTATTGTATGAAATATTCAAAGATCTAAGTGTGTGTTACACAAATAATTAATATTTGATGTATAAGGTAAAATACTACTATAGTGAAAAGGAATCATCACCTTCAACAAAGTTCGCTTATTCTGGAACCAGAACTTTATTTGTTTTGGCTGAAGCCCAAGCTCCTCAGTCAATTGTTGTCGTTGGGCATCATTTGGATGATTGTATTCCTTCATGAAACTTTATAAAAAAAAAAAAAAAAGTTTCCAATTTGTTGAGAGATGAATTTAATGACATGCCAATGTAAATAAATAAATAAATAAAATAAACTAGACAACAAATAAATTGGATATAGTCTTTTAGTAAGTAGCCAAGAGCTAACATATCTTGCTTGATGACATTCATTTATATATGATTGCATGCAGTCACGCGTTTCTGATTGTTTGATCTAGATTAAACAATTAAAAATTTAAAGACTGGAACTTTACTTTTTGTAAAATTAAAATATAATTTTATCATAGACCGTTCGATCGAGATCAGACGTTCAAAAATGTGTGATTGCACGCAGTCACTGACTGCACAAGTGATGGAATTGTTGTTTGAGATGGTAGCTAGAATCCTTCATAAATTCCGTCTATTTTTTTTAATCTCAATATTTATGTAAGTTTCCTAAATTTCTCTCAAATTTTGTCGTTTATTAGCTTTTTTTTAGGAGTAACAGAATCTGAGTCCAAGAGCTAACATAACCACTAAAAATAAAATTTACAATAAAATAGAGAATCAAATTGTTCAAGATCTTATAATCAACCGTACAAAATTAATTCTACAAAAAGTAAATTAAATGTAATTACGAAATGATAAATTAATGTCATCAAAGGAATCAAGCCAAACAAAGAAAAATTAAATACTAACATTTAGTCATCGTGTATTTTTATTTTTTTGGCTTAGGTCCCGCTGGATACCAAAAAAAATTACGACAAATTACTCATAATCAACGGAAAAAATTTCAAAAAAAAAATCATATAAAAATTATGCATCGAACATAATTAAAACCTAAAATGGCTTTACAAATTTTCGAGTTCCTACCATAATTCTCAAATGAGCGTATATGTCGTGCTAAGTATCAATTCGAGCGACGAGACGAACTTGATTAACATATAACTAATATTTTCATATCTTTAACTCAAGAGTGAAGTCAATTCTCCTTGAAAAGCAAAAAATTGAAATGACACAAAATAGTAAAATTGAAAATAAACTATCGTTAATATATGAAATGAATTAGCTTCCTCTTCAAGTCCGGCTGTTTGAGCCGACGTTAGACGATTGTAAGAAGATGTTCTTTCGTCGTTATTAATGTAATAATCACGGGACCCGCGAACGCGTCTGCATGATTGATCCATTTCTCAATTATGATAATCGCCCACAAAATATTACAGAAACACGGTAATTAATTTATGCAAGAGGTACGCTAATTTTAGGGTTTTTATAGACACCAGTCAGTGGTTTATGACATTTTTAGAATAGTCACAAAAAAGGAAAACAAATAAAAAATGGTATTAGTGATTTTCTCATAAGTTTTCATTTTTTATTCTAATAAGTGATTTTCACATACTTTTATGTTTAGTTTGAATTTTCTTTTTCATGATTTTTTCGTCTGGTGTTCCTCTTGTTGTAGCCTGAAGTTGTTTGTTTTGATTTCTCGTCTTGGTATGATGTTTTGATGTTCCGTCTTGACATGATGTTTGTTTTATTCAGATTTGCATATTATGCTACATTTCAAATTCAATGCAGATTAGTTTAATGATTTTAGCGTCTTCAACGTTGAATATATGGAGACATGACTATTGTGAACATTTTTATTTTGTTATATCAATTATAGGCTTTGTCATTAGGTCGTTATATGCTTTTAACTCGAGTATTGTGAGTTTGTTCGCCAATTCATCCTTTTTAGTTTTTAGCAAACTTGTATATGTAATGGTTTCAATTGATGTTATTTACAAATTTGAATGAATGTTGTGGTTTTTAGTCAAATAAAGACATAAAATAAAGAATGGTAAAACAAAAAAAAAAAGCAATAATTTCATGACTTGCCAAATATTAATTTTTCCCTTAGATTCTAGAAAAGCAATAAATAGAAAAATTGTTTTAATCATTTTATATATAAGAAATATCATTTCTAAACAAGTAAAATTTAACTACTTCTATAATAAAGCGTGACTTTATAATTGTTAATAAAATTTCTATTATAAGTTTTGATAAGCATGAACATATTTTATCTTTTTTTTATAGACAAATGTGAACCTCACAATCACTTATGGGTAAATTATGGATCCTGTATAAATGCAAGAAGGTGAGATTGTGACTCTCTTATCAATCAATTATGTTATAATTTTTGTCAATGCACCGATCTAGAATATGAAATGGTTTAACTAGTCTCTTAGAGTTATTGATCTTCTCACTCACAAATTGTTGTATATGTTTTAATTTTACAGGAAGGTTACTCTCCCATCCAAATCAGCTCGTGGTAATGTTAAGAAGAAAAGCACTGATGGATTTTTTTGTATATGTTCAAGTCTTCATTCAACAAGGTTGACAAACTCAAAAGTGAATTCAAAAGAGGCAAGTCTTGCTTTCTATTGAACTATGGTTTTTGTTAATAAAGGCCGTTCAATTGATAGAACTGATCAACCCTAGTGATCTCTACATAGATTTTGTTGTATATTCTGTCATTAATACAGCGTAAATGTTGTCGATTTAGATCGTCATAGATTTGATCATTTAGTGGCACTGTTATTTCCTTAATGTTAATTTCCGATACTTGACCAAAATGTGATGTTTGTGTCATCATTATAAATTTGGGTTGTCAATTCCGATAATTATGTTTTATTAATTGATTGTTGTAAATTTTGTATGTTTCTAGAGATCTCTTGTAACTTTTTCTGAATTTGTAATTAATTATTGTTGTTTTAGAAAATGATGCATTCTGTAGTGAAGGGTCAAAGGAGGCCAGCATTTGCTCTTGCTAAGGAAAATGATTCGGAAGAGATCGAGGAAGTCTCAGATTCGACGCTCTAAGGAATAACGAAAGGCAATGGTTGAATCCTTCATTAAGAAGTAGGTAATTCCCTACTACTTTCTCTTCTTCGTTAAGACCATGGTTTAGATAATTTATTATGTCAAATTAGTCTGTAAATGTATCAAAATTATATCCACAAATGGTTCTGCTATATATTAGTCATTTTGGTCTTTAAATTTGTTTATAGGTAGTCAATTTAATCTTCAAATGTATTTGTCATTGATCAATTTAGTCCATAAAATTATTTCTAGACCAAGATGGTGATTTGCTCACATACATGTAGTAATCTATCTCTTGAAAAAAGCAATAACGACTAATGTGCTATTTTTTAGCCTATGTTTGATCTAGGAGCTAGGGTTCCGTTTTCTTCATCGATAGTTCAACCAACCAAATCATTCGCACTAGATCTTCTAATTCAGAAGTCGATAATTGATTTGAATTTTGAATATTTTAATTGAATTTGCATTTATCAACGTTTTTGTTTGTGATAAGAAATGGTATAGTGAAAATCTTAAGAAAATGAAATAAAAAACTGCTTTGGAATCTTATGAATAATCAGGCAAACATGAAATTAACATAATTTGCTATTACAAACAAGTTGATGTTGGTGAATCTTCTGGATGTATAATTCGTGAAATATCTAACAAGTCTTGTTTGATTAGTAGTTACATGCATATTTGTGTGAAACATAGTAACCGAAAATGCATCAAAATTAATCTCTAAAACTATTCATATTTCTTTTCATACATACATATAGTTTAACTTTAGATGTATACTTGATACTCAACATAAGATATTATCACATGCTCTATGTTAGGTTACTTAGGTTAAACATGTGTAAGTAGAAGATATGCTCCATACACACCACATGTTTAGAGATTTTGTTTGTAACTATACTTTATATGGACTTAAAACTGGATTAAGGATCTTCAAAGATTGTGTGACATTTTTCAGTTTTTATGTTGAAACTATATTTGTCGAATAATCTATACTTGGTTAATCACACTTCACACTTTGTCTTCTTAGTTACACTTCCAAATATTCTTATATTCATTTATTCGCTGCCTTTACAATTTTCTTTTCTTCTAAAGAGCCTAGTTGTGAAACTCACACATAAGTGTTGAGTTGAACTTGCGCTCCATTATATATCAAATGTCTTTGTTACTAGTTATTATCTGAACTGTACTTACACAACTTTGATTCTTCAATTTTATATTTAGCTAAACTAATTAATATTACATGCGATCCAAACAATTGAAGTGAGAAGGAGTGTGTTGAAACTTGCTCATAGAATGATTAAGATTTTCTGTGAATGTTTAAAAATGGCTAATCAATTAGAATTCCAACATTTGAAACACCATTAAATAGTAACAAAAAATAAATTTCTAACACAAGTATCAATTTTATTCATAAAATTTAAAGAAAAACATAACAAAAGTCAAGCAAACTTATCACCATACAAAGAAAAACCAAACAATAAAATTTGTCCAACAGAAATATTAATTAAGATACTTGTCTTAAATAAGAAATGAGAGCTACTCCATATTGGTAATTAGAGTTAATGGGAGCACCCTTTACTTTTAGAACACTAGTGGACAAAAGGGTGTTGATAGTAGCAACAACTTCCATGTTTTGCTGCTGATCAATTCCATTTGGGCTATATGTCAAAATTTGGGAAACCAAAGTTAACAATGTCGCAGCTCCTACTCTAACAACTTCCATGTTTTTTTTACTATTTAATGGTGATTTAAATGTTGGAATTCTAATTGACCGGCCTTTGTTAAACATTCACAGAAAATCTTAACCATTCTATGAGAAAGCTTTATCACACTTCTCCTTCCTTCAATTGTTTGGATTACTGCATATAATATTAATTAGTTTAGTTAAATATAGAATTGAAAAAAAAATTTGATTAAGCACAGTTCATATAGTTACCGGCGACATAAACATCTGATATACTGGAGCACGAGTTCAACTCAAAACTTGTGTGTGAGTTTCACAACTAGGATCTTTAGAAAGAAAAAAAATTAAAAAGGTGGCGAATACATGAATATAGGAATATTTCAAAGACTAATCAAGAAGACAAAGTGTAATTAACCTCCTATAGATTCTTCAGCAGGTACAATTTCAGCATAAAAACTAAAAGATTTGTCACAAATTCTTTAAAGCTCCTTAATCCAGCTTTCAACTCCATATAAAGTATAGTTACCAACAAAATCTCTAAATATGTGGTGTGTATGGAGCATATCTTCCACTTCCACATGCTCAATCCAAGTAACCTAACATAAAACATGAAATCATATCATTTGTTGAGTATCAAGTATACATCTAAAGGTTAAAATATATGTAGATATGTAAAGAAATATGAATATTTTTAGATATTAACTTTTGATGCATTGTCGATTACTATATTTCACAAATATGCATGTCACAACTAACCAGACAAGACTTGTTAGGCATTTCACGAATTATACATCCAGAAGGATGTTTCCAATAGCGAGAAAGAGGTTGTGTGTTAGGTCGAGAAGAATCAAATGACACATCAGTTATCACCCATACACCGACATCAACTTGTTTGCAATAGCGAATAATGTTAAATTCGCGAGGCCGCACTTGAAGTGATAAAATATGCATTTCTTCATTCATCTGCCACAAAACAAACATTTAAAAATTGAAAACAATTATGATTAAAAAGCTTAGCATAAATCAAAATTTCAGAAAATATTATGATACCAACAACAAAGCTCCATCTCGATTTCCTGGTGAGCCAGTTTCAATCACTTTGGTAGTGTCCACTTTAGTAACAATTGTTAAGAATAAGTTTGTCCATTTTCCCTATAAAAATTAATCATATATCATTCGTTTATAGGTAGATGTATTTCTTTACTAAAATTAATTAAAGAGTCAATACTAAAATAAATAAATTAGAGAGGCACATTTAGAGGAAAAAATGTAAAATCATTCTCTATTTTTGTCACTACATATATAAAGCAACAGCGAAATTTGAGAATGGTTTTATTTCTTCCATAACAAAATTATTTTCACTAATACGAATTTATAATTGCATGCTTACCGAGTCGAGAAACATTTCTACCAATTTCATCCCGTCAAACTCAACTATTCCTGAATACTTTGAAGATTCTTCAGAAATAGTATCACCTCTAATGTGATTGTTCTTGGGAAAAAATTGATAATAACTTTCATGATCAAGGGTGTATCTCCCATCTTGATGAGTATTTGACATGTTTTTTTTTTATAAGCAATGTTAGTTGTTAGTATTACAATATTATGTTCGTTTTCTCTTTGCTAGGATTCGAACCTTGGACCTCCAGCTCCTTAACTCTTAGCTCAACTAGTTGAGCTACCCATCCCACCCGAGTATTTGACATGTTGATTGATGACACACAAAAATATATGATGTTTTTAGGTAGTTCTTAGGTTAGTTTTTAGGTAGTTCTTAGGTTAGTTTTTACAACCTTTTGGTCAACTTGAGGACCAAATCTAACCAAAAAGCCTAAAATTACGAAGCTACACACCAAAGAGCAAAGAATTTGAAAATTGCATAAAAAAGGGCAAAAATGGAAGGAAGTGAAGAATCCCATCGTACCACGATGAGACCCATCGCACAACGATGAAGACAGCTGTGATCAGCGTGACTTGCAAACAAAGAAATGATCCCATTGCACGACGATGGATATCATCGTGGCACGATGGGCTGCGATGGTACACGATGAATAATTTGTTTAGCCTAAAAAAACTATAAATAGAGCTCTCCACCACACTTATTATTCATTCAACAATTCTGGAGCTTAGGTGTCTCTAAGTAGAAAAGGACGAGAAGAATAGAGAGGGTCTAGTACTCTCTACGGGAGAAAACCTTCCCAACCCTAGGGAAAGGTAACTTCCTCTGAAAGATACTGAGGTTATGGTTGTGTATATTACTCTTTTGTTTTAATATGCTTATTTGTAGCTAAAGTAACTTTAGGTTAAGTTGAGTAGACAATCTCCTTATGAATGCTTGAAACATGTGATGCGGTATTTCTCAAGTTTACACTACAACAAATTTGTCATATACCCACGGACATATTTAGTGACGGTCAATAAATCCGCGGGTATTGTACAGGTGATCCGTGGGTATAGCCCTCGTACAACTTAAATAAAAAATTCCCACAAAAATAAAAATAAAATGTTATATAGGGAAAAAAGTAACACCACTGCCAGAATTTTGATTTGTCTTAAAAAAATCCCTAAAATCCCATATTGCAACTTCTCACTGAGGCACCATTGTTGTTTCTGCAAAAACCCTACGTCCCTAATCTCAACCTTTTCAAAATCCCTAAAATCGCTGCTTCTCGCGAGCCCTCTTTCGGTGAACATCCTCAACTTCTTCTTTCGCACGTCCTTTGCATTGACTTCCTTTCACGACACTAATCGCAAGCACAAGCATCCCTTGTTTTGGTTTTCGAGGCTTCTACACTCTACAAGTCCACGAAAAAATTCAATTCCGGTTGTGGTTTGGTCAGCCTTCTATGAGGGTGTTCCTGGAGCCATCAACCGCCACGTGAATTTTTTGTTCTTATGCTGCTTTTTCTTCACTATTTTGCATATTATTAGACCAGTTTTTTCACCAAAATGTCACACTTTTAAACCTTAAATACCAAACTGCTAAACTTTAAAAAAAAATTTACAAAGTGCCTGACTAAGTGCCTGACTTTCCTATATTACTTCCGCCACCCCCTGTGGCGGTATTGTACACCAACTGCATTTTTTTTCATTTTTTTTCCTAGCCATAGAATATGGCGGTATTGTACACCATAAAAAAAAATTTCCCTGGCAAAGCATGTGGCAGTAATGTATAGGTTTTTATTTTTTTGTTTTTTTTAACACTAACCCTAACCCTAAAACCCCAAACCCAATTTTTTTTAAAAGATTTTAAATAAACTATCTTCAAATTAATTAATTTATAAAATGATGAATGCTGGAATTAATTAGTAGTAGAACACTTAACATTTTGAAGTAGCTAGGAAATAATATAAACAATTAAATTAGTAGTAATTGTTGACTAATCCTGTTTAGTATCTGTTGTGGTTTGTGATCACGTGGGTTGAAGATGACACATGTCTGTAATGGCATGCTGCACTACAGCTTGAGCGCAACCGTATGCGTTTGTGTTTTGCCTCAATATTAATTTGGGATTTGGATCCTCTCCAATTTTTTCTCTCCAATTCCCTCTCCAATTATTTTTATGTGTCTTCCTCTCTCATGTGAAGAGAAAGAAATTAATAATAAAAAATAAACAAGTAATGATGAGAGAGAAATGTTTTTGGCAACATAGTATGTTTTTGGCAACATACATGAGAATGTTAAGTTGGCTAGAAGTAAAGTAGATTCCATACAAGCCCTACTAGATAACAAGGTCCTTCTGATTTGATTCTTGAACAAGAAAAGTTAGCTCAAGTCAATCTTGAAAATGCTCTTCATATGGAAGAATTGTTCTGGCATGAAAAATCCAATGTTAAGTGGCATTGTGATGGCGATAGAAACACTGCATATTTACACAAAATCGCCAAAATTAGGAGAGCTACCAACCAGATTACCTCCCTTAGGAATGGTGAAATTTCTCTAAATAGCCCTGATGAGGTCAATGATCATATTGTTAATCACTTCACAACTCTTTTCAATGCTCAAACTGTTAACAATGATAACGGTCTAGTGGATGAGGTTATTCCTAACCTTATCACATATAGAGTAAATTGCATGCTCACAAGGTTGCCTACCGATGATGAAATCAAATTTGCAGTTTTCTCTCTAAATAAAGATAGTGCACCAGGTCCTGATGGATTTGGGGCAATCTTTTTTCAAACATTTTGGGGCATAATCAAACTAGATGTAATCAAGGCAATTTTACAATTTTTTACATCTGGTTGGATTATGCCTAATTTTAATTCAAACACTCTTGTTTTAATTCCTAAGACAGGGAATGCTGATAATGTGAATGATTATAGACCTATAGCTATTGCTAACTTTAAGTTTAAGTTGATTTCTAAGATAATTGCAGACAGGTTAGCTTCAGTTATGCCAGCTATTACGTCCATTCAGCAAAGAGGCTTTATAAAAGGGAGAAGTATCAAGTATTGCATATGTCTCACCTCAGAAGCTATTAATGTTTTGCAAAAGAGAAGTTTTGGAGGCAATCTTGCAATCAAAGTAGACATAGCCAAAGCCTTTGACACCATTCACTGGTCCTTTTTGCTTAGGGTCTTGAGAGCTTTTGGTTTCAATCAGAAGTTTTACCATTGGATCCATTCTTTTCTTAAGTCAGCAAAAGATGTCCGTGTCTATTAATGGCAAGCAACATGGTTTTTTTAATTGTTCCAGAGGAGTGCGTCAAGGTGTTCCTCTCTCACCTCTTCTCTTCTGTCTTGCAGAAGAAGTTATCAGTAGAAGCATCACAAAACTAGTTAGAGATGGCAAGTTATCTCTCATAAAAGGTTCTAGTCATATGGATGTTCCATCCCATATTCTTTATGCAGATGATATTATGTTGTTTTGCAAAGCCACAACATCAAACATTTTTGAATTGTCTAATTTGTTTGTTAAATATGCCGAGACCTCGGGACAATTTGTCAACCCAACAAAGTCTTTCATATATGCAGGAGTCATCTCTTCACAAAGGTTACATCATATTGCAACTCAGTTAGGCTTCAACATTTACTCTTTGCCTTTTGTTTATCTTGGAACTCCTATCTTTAAAGGCAAGCCAAAGAAATCCCATCTTTAGCCTATAGTAGACAGAATCAAATCGAAGCTCTCAGCTTGGAAGGCCTCTTATCTCTCTATGGCAGGAAGAATGCAGCTTATTAAAAGTGTTATTCAAGGTATGGTGTTGCATACTATTTCAGTTTACTCTTGGCCCTCAAGTCTCCTTAATGATTTAGAAAAGTGGATAAGGAATTTTTTATGGAGTGGTGATGTCAATCAAAGGAAATTAGTAACTGTGGCTTGGCATAAGGTTTGTACTCCATTTATTGAAGGGGGACTTGGAATTAGATCTTTGTCTAAAGTTAATGAGGCTGCTAGTTTGAAATTATGTTGGGAACTCCTGAATTCTGACATGCAATGGGCAAAGTTCTTAAGATTTAGGGTCCTTAATGGTACAAAGCCTATTTCTTACCATATTTTCTCATCAGGTTGGAGTAGTGTTAAGCACAAATTACCTAAAATTTATTCCAACTCATCCTGGCAACTTGGCAATGGTGAATTGATAAATTTTTGGTCTGACCCCTGGTGTGGAGAGCCTTTAATGATTTCTCTTAATATTCCTCAGCACCTGCACACATTTCTTAAAGCTAAAGTTAAACATTTCATTGATAATCATGCTTGGAACATCCCTGCTTGTTTGTTATTAGCTTACCCATATCTGCATTCTTTAACTGCTAATATCACCATTCCTTTGAGAGATAATGTTGATAGACTGTGTTGGAAGCACTCTCATGATGGGGATCTAACTATGAAGGATTCTTACTCTTTTCATTGCACTCCTGGGCAACAGTTTAACTGGTCTAAGATAGTTTGGAGTATTGACATACCTCCTTCTAAATCCATGGTTGTATGGAGAAGCTTGCAGAACAAGTTACCTACTGATGAGTGTCTTGCTCTATGAGGTTGTCATATGCCCTCGATGTGCAGCCTTTGTGAAAGCGATCTGGAATCCAATCAACATCTTTTTTTGACTTGTAGGTACTCACAAAACATTTGGAATTAGCTGAGCTCTTGTCTCAATTTCAATTGTCAATTCAATGATTTAAAGGAAGCCTTTGTCTTATGTAATTCGTCTTGGTCTCCTCTTTGTAATCTGATTGTGGCTGCTGCTATTGTTAATTGTGTGAACTTCATATGGTTTGCGAGGAATCAATCCAGTTCAATGACAAGAAAATTCATTGGAGATCATTAATCAACCATATCATTGCTGCAGTGTCTTTGTCAGGTAATAACTCTTGCTTGAAGGCTAAATCCAATATTTCTGAGTTTGTCCTTCTTCGTAAGTTCAAGGTGAAAATGAACTATGGAAATGCTCCTAAAATTAAAGAAGTTCTTTGGCAGCCTCCCATTTTGAACTGGATTAAGTGTAATTGTGACGGTGCCTCTATGGGTAATCCAGGGAGTTCTGCCTGTGGTGGTTTATTCAGAGATGCTAATTCATCTTTTTTAGGTGCCTTTTCTTATAATATTGGAATAAGCACTTCTTTGAATGCTGAATTGATAGGGGCAATGATTGCCATTGAAACTGCGACAAGCAAAGGATGGAGCAATTTTTGGTTAGAATCAGATTCTATGTTAGTTGTGCTTGCCTTCTCTTCTGCTAAAATTGTTCCTTGGGCTCTAAGGAACCGTTGGGACAATTGTATAACTCTGCTCTCCAATATGGATTTTTATGTTTCACATATCTATAGGGAGGGAAATCACTGTGCTGATAAATTGGCAAATTTAGGTTTATCTTTACAGGGTTTCAAGTGGTGGAATCATATTCCCCAAGGGTTGCAGGGTGATTTTGTTAGAAACCGTCTTGGTATGCCGTATTATAGGTTTTCTTAATGTTTTAGTTCTCTTGAGGGTCAGGTTCTTTGTCCCCCCTCTTCTTTTGTTCTTTCTAGTTTTTATCAATATATTTTGAGGGCTTGCTTCTTGCAAGTCTCTTTTGTTTAAAAAAAAAAAAAAAGATGAGAGAGAAAGACACATAAAAATAATTGGAGAGAGAATTGGAGAGAAAAAATTGGAGAGGATCCAAATCCATTAATTAGTAGTAGTGCATGCCTAAAGTCAAGTCAAAATATTTCCATTTATTTATTATAATAACATGCTGTTATATATGTCTTTCCTTTGTTGCTGGGTTATTTGTGAAATGAGAATTAACTATTATGTTGTTATTATATTATAATTTCTATGTGACAAGATGTATAAGCAAAAAAAAATTTCTAAACCTATACATTACCGCCACACCTTGTGGCTGAGAAAAAAAAAATTAAAAAAAGATAAATTTGAACACAATACCGCCACATGCTTTGGCAGGGAAAAACAATTTGAATTTTTTTTCTAGGGTGTACAATACGGCCATATCCTATGGCTAGGGAAAAAAATTGAAAAAAAAATTGAAAAAAAATGCAGTGGGTGTACAATGCCGCCACATGGAGTGGTGGAAGTAATATAAAAAAGTCAAAAGTGTGGCACTTTAGAATATTTTTTTTTTCAAAGTGTGGCAGTATGATGTTTTAGGTTTGAAAGTGTGGCATTTTGGTGATAAAGCCTAGGGGTGTCAAAATGGATGAATTGGATGGATTTGGATTGGATTGCTAATGGATGGATCAAAGTAATCCATTAACATTCAATGAAGAAAAAAAAGCAATAATTTCATGACTTGCCAAATATTAATTTTTCCCTTAGATTCTAGAATAGCAATAAATAGAAAAATTGTTTTAATCATTTTATATATAAGAAATATCAATTCTAAACAAGTAAAATTTAACTACTTCTATAATAAAGTGTGACTTTATAATTGTTAATAGAATTTCTATTATAAGTTTTGATAAGCATGAACATATTTTATCTCTTTTTTTATATATAAAATTACAAAGTCATTGAAAACTCACACATACAAAGTGGAGAGATCGCAGTTTGAATCCCGGTCCTGACGTCCAACACTAGCAATTTCAACATTTCTGTCAGTTGCGCTTGGATTGTGGATGAACATATTTTATCTCTAACGACACTTTAAATTTTAAAGCGTCAATTTGTCTATAGATGAAGTGACAAACACCAATTAAAAAATTATACACATAAAGTAGAACATTCTAGGTTCAAATCTGGTTACCGTGAAAAAAAAAATTAGTCCGATGATTTTGTCAATGTCAATTATGTTGGGTGTTACATACACATATTGACATATTATAGTATTTTTTTTATTCGATGTGTCAATGTGATTATAGGGCGTTCACTACAAGAATTCATGAAATTACCCATGAAAATATTCCTAGGTAAGCTAACCAAATTCCTAGGAAATGCACATTTCCGAGGAAAATATTCGTTGGTATTTTCAATTCTATTGAGAGGAATTTTCCGAGGAACTAGTGAGGAAACGTGTGTCAGAGTTTTTCATAGGACTTTTTCCTAGGAATAATTCCTAGGTAACCTTCTCCACAGTCTGCCAAGCGCAGGTCAGAGCAGAGTGATGTGACAGATAGTTTCCTAGGAATTTTTTCTAGGTAACAATCATTATTAAATAAAAAATATTTATACCGTAAATAAAAAATAAAATTAGCAGCAATTATTATTTTTAAAAAACCGCCTCAAAATTTTGGCTCCAAATTTGAAAATTTTGCAAAAAAATCGAAAATCAAAATTTTGCGCCAGAAAAATTAAAATTTGTAAACATAGTTTCCTAGGAATTTTTCCTCGGTAATGTCAAATAAAAAATAAAAACAATCGAAATTTTTGGCTCCAAAGTTTCAAAATTTTGGCTTGGGATTTGAAAATCAAAATTTTGGCCAGAAAAATTGAAAGTTGCAAAAATCGTTTCCTAGGAATTTTTCCTCGGTAATGTAAAATAAAAAATAAAATCGAAAATTATGGCAAAAAATCTGACAATCTACATTTTGCGCCAGAAAATGGAAATTTAGAAAAATTTGATAATTCTGCCAAAAAAAATTTTGAGCCAAAAAAATTTGAAATTCAAATTCTAAAATTATGAAATTTCTACCCAAAATTTCTGAAATTGCTATTTAAATTCTAAAATTTGAAACTAGCACAAAAATAATTGAATTTCTACCCTAAAATTTATATTTTTTAAAAATGAGTTAACAAAAATTTGAAAGAAAGATGTAATAGAATATATGTAGTTTTAAAGAAATATTGCATATAAAGAAAGGATTAAAAAGATAATAAGATAATAAAGTATATGGAAAGGATGAAAAGTAAATGTGTTGAAGAAGATGAATGATTGTTGAAAGAATAAAGAGAAGAAAGTGAAGTAAAATATGAAGAAGATGTTGAGTGAATTGAATGTGTAGATTGGTAGTAGAAATTTTGTAGTAGAGATTGAAAGTGTTGAAGAAAGTGTTTAAAGAAAAAGGGTTAGATATAAAGATAGGATTAAAAAGATATTAAGATAATTAATAAATTATATGAAAATTGGATGAAGAGTAAATGTGTTGAAGAAGATGAATGATTGTTGAAAGAATAAAGAGAAGAAAGTAAAGTAAAATATGAAGAAGATGGTGGAGGAATTGAAATGAAAAGTATTAATGTTGAAAGAATGAAAAATTAAGTAGTAGAGAGTGTATTATATATAGATAAAATTTTAAAAAAGCAGTAAGTTTCAGAGGAAATTTCCTTGGAATTTATCCTAGGTAATGTTTCTAAACAAAGGTGTGACCGCAAGCTGTCACATGTGATTTATTTAAATTTAAATTTTCATTTTCCCACTCAAAATTTCAAATGTTATTAAGATATTCAAAATTAATTTATATTTAAGTAAAAATTTAAAATAAAAGTTAAAAATATGGATATTATGTATTTTAATTATAATTAAAAATATCCAAATTTAATTATAAAATATTTGTTCTATATTTCCACTTGCTGGGTCAAACCACTCACAATAAAATACCACAATGTTGTTATCTTGTTCGACATATCGGTAACTCAATTAAAAAATTCATTTAATTACACCATAGAAGTTATCTTCACCTCCCTAACTCCTTTGACATAAACACCACTATTAATTGTTTTTTTGCCGATGGTCCATGATTGAGTATGAAATTTATATCCGTTAACTTATGATGCACGGGTACTCCAATCGAGGAAGCGTTCCAATACCGAGTACGTATCAGGTACCGGTACGCGTACCGTACATGCACCTGGGCAACGTAGTCTCCGAGGACCATCAATTAATCCTATCAAATGAAATATTTGTGCAGTTGGTCGGCATATTTTTCACTTGATCCTTAAACCATTCGGGAAAATTGGTAAATATGTCACCAATGGTCCAACTTTAGTGCAATTGATCATCATATGAACTCTAGCTGACTGCGTCTCTGCATCGTTTATCCAATATTCTCTCTGTAGTTCCTTTGGTTGACTGCATTATATGCTAGCTAACATTAATTTTAGTAACTAATTTTTTTTTTGCACATAATATTTTTTCCTTTTAAACTATAATGTAATAACATTTTTATTATAAACTACTTCCCCCATCCCAAAATATAAGCAAAAGTTGATCAACAAAATGGAATGTATTTGGTCCAAATCTTTAACCAAATACATCAAATTTCTTTAACTCATTCTTACTTATATTTTTTGATAGAAGGACTACCTCTCGAACAATTAAATATTTTTTACTAAAAACTGCACCTTTTTTATTACCAACTAACATTATTTTTCTTAACTAATATTTTTTTATCATTTATTTTTTTACTAACTACATATCTTTTAGAAAAAATTATAATATAATAACAAATTTACTAGCTGTCAAAAAATAACAATTTTACTAACTATATTTTTTTATTAAAATCATTTTTATTAAGTACACTTATTTTATCACCTAACATTTTTATTACTAATGACAAATTTATTGTGATAAAAAACTAACCTCGAACAATATTAGTGCACTGAAAAAAGCTCCGAAAAAACAACAGCGCAGCAGCAACAACAACAAACACGTGACCAAATATTAACTACAATGAATAATACAATATTTTATATTACTCCCTCCGTTTCAAATTACTTGTCGTTTTAGAAAAGAAAAAACAATTAAGAAATTGTATTTTTGCATCTTATTTTCCTACTATACATTTATTTTAATTTACCAATAAATTAAATTTTTTTTTACGCACTTTCTCTTTCCAATAAATTTAATATATACGAAGAAGTTTAATAAAAAAAATCAAAACAAAAACAAGATTATACGGGTAAAAGGAAGCAAGATTTTGAGTTTATTCATATTGTGATGAAGTTGTAGTTATGTGTAACAAGATTTTCAATAAACATGCAAGGAAAAAAAAAAAGCAAAAAAAAAGCAATAAAAAAATTATACGAAGAAGTTTAGTAAAAAAAAATACAATAAAAAGATTATATAAAATTTAGTCAATAAAAAAATTAGAAATGAGGGTATAATAGATAAAATATAACTTTAAATTATCAAAACTGTTGGAACAAAATCCTTATTTGATGTTTTAAAGATAACAAACATATAAATTAAATTATAATCTTGATTATCTTGTTATTTCCTAATGTGTTTTGTGAGAAATGTTTCAACGATAACGTTATGGTCTGACAACGGTAACGCACATGATGAACACATACACAAGTAAAACATGGAAAAACATACATAGCAAACAAGAATAAATTGAAGCAACTTAAAGTCTTGGCTTAAATGATGAAAACGCTTCACTTGGATATATTCCTTTTGCATTACTAAATGTGGTAGTATTTTAAGGAAACATAAGTGTTGGATTCATACCATATATGACATAAAGGATTTCATGGGCCTAGCAATTTTTGGACTATGTAATCAAGGCCTTTTAATGCAAACAAAAGGAATGTCACCTAAGAAGAAAGAATCTCCCACGTAGAAGTTTTTGAAAAAATGGAAGAAGATATTTTTTCATCACATGGGAATTGATTTTTGTGGACAAGAAGCAAACACATCCTTCTATCTTTGCAAAGTACATTAGTCACCAAACAACAAAAGACATGCTACATAGTTTGGTCCCCTCATGAGAGACAAAGGCTCCTCCAACATTCTCCACTTACTGATGCATTGTCATCACAAATTCAAAATTGATCCTCTCATATGAACAAGATAGAAGCCACGTAAAAGCTTCAAAAGTCATGCAAAGCATTGCAGCAGTTTTTCAACAGACGGTAATGCACAAGTGAACTGACGATAACGCACTATTCACAGTACATGGCAACAAAGATCACAACGTATCTTTGACAGATTTTGAAATTCAAAATCTCTCTCATACGCTCCTCTTCAGCAATTGAAAAGTCTATAAATACCAAGGAGCTTCATGAAGAAAAACTCAAGAGTTTACACAAAGAATTAATCATATACATTGTTGAAGCAAAAATAAACAAAGTTCCAAACTCTTCAAAAAGCAAGCTAATCACAAAAGTTCTCATACTTATATTGTTTACACGCTTGTTAACTTTTATCAATCTCTTATATGAGTTGATATTCACAAATTCTCAAACACTTTGTAAACCTCTCAAATCTATCTTTTAGGATAGATTGAGTGATTGTGAGGAAGTCTTTTCTAGTGAAGAAAAGCATTGTGAAAAAGTCTTTTCCAGTTAGGAAAAGCAGTTTGTAAAAGTCTTTTCGAGTGAAGAAAAGCATATTGTATTTTGATCAAGGGTTGATCAAAAGTTGGTGCCAAGCAGAAGGTTCTGATCTGAGCATTTTTATGGATAATCTCATAAGGCTGTGAGGACTGGACTAGCCCAAGTTTGGGTGAACCAGGATAACTTCTGGGTGTTGTATTTTCTCTTATCTCTTAATCTCTTAAAATACAACTCAACTAAAACCAACTAAATATTTCCAGAGTTCTCTGGTCCTTCACTTATATCTTTGCTATCATTATCGTCTTAACATTATTTCTTTGATTACTTGTTACTAACCCATAAAAGAAATATTGTGTTAAGTTATTATTTATAAAAAGAATTTTAAAAAGGGTCACAATTCAAACCCCCCTTTCTTGTGACATTTATTGCTACTTCAATTGGCATCAGAGCACTGCCTCTAAAGGTTTGTGCACCTAACCAGTGCTAGAGGAAAAAGATTCAGGAAGAAAAATGTCGAAAGAAAGATACATTGCAGAAGGAGGTTCTGCTTCAAGGCCACCCTTGTTTACAGGAAAAAACTATTACTTCTGGAAAAACAAAATGCAATTGTTTCTTAAATCCCAGGAAGTAGGTATAGTTACAGAAGGAGATTATGTTCCTACAGCAACTTCACCTGAAGGAGTCATCACTGAAAAACCAGAAGAAGTTTGGACTACAGTTGAACAAACAAAGGTACTCCTAAACTCTAAAGCTCACTTATTTTTATCGTGTGCATTAAGCATGGAAGAAAGTGAAAGAGTAGATGAATGTGTCACGGCCAAACAAGTTTGGGACACTTTAAGAATTCATCATGAAGGAACTAATCATGTAAAAGAAACTAGAATAGACATAGGAGTAAATAAATTCGAAACCTTTGAAATGGGTGAAAATGAAAGCATTGATGAAATGTTCTCAAGATTTACTTCTATAATAAGTGAATTAAGATCACTTGGGAAATCTCTTACAACACATGATAGAATTAGAAAAATCCTAAGATGTCTTCCAATTTCTTGGAGACCCATGGTTACTGCCATTACTCAAACCAAGGATTTAAAAATTCTTCCCATAGAAGATCTTATTGGATCTCTAAGAGCTCATGAGATTGTTCTTCAAGGGGATAAACCTTTAAAGAAAGATAAAACTATTGCTTTAAAAGCTTCTCAAAAAGAAACAAACAGTACATGTTCTTTAGAAGTAGAAACTAAAGACATAGATTCAACACAAGAGGAAGCTGAAAGTGAGTTAGTTTTTATCTCTAGTAAGATTCAGAGAATGTTGAGAAGAAGAGATCAAATTAGAAAGAATTTTTCAATGGGAAAAGATAACTCAAAAAATGACTTTGACAAAAGTCAAGTTACTTGTTTCGGATGCAACAAACCTGGACATTACAAATCAGAATGTCCTTTGAGCAAAACTCCTAGTAAATTTCCTTTTAAGAAAAAGTCAATGATGGCTACCTTGGAAGATGATGATGAGTCTGAAACAAATGAAGAAGAAGAAGCCAACATCTGTCTAATGGAAAATTTAGACAATGAAGAGGTATTTCTCTTTGATAAAACTCGTTTATTTAATGAATTAGAAACTAACTTTGATAGTTTACTGCTTGATTCTGAGTTTTTATCTAAACAATGTTTTTTACTTCCAAAAGAAAATTCAGAGATTAAAGAAGAAAAAGAAAAACTTATGTGTTCAAATAATGAACTCAAGAAAACAATTCAAGAACTTAATTGTCGCGGTGATTTTTGGATATCGAGTTATTAATTAACTTCGAATCGCAAATTAATATTCCACCACCGATCTTTAATTTATCCGAGGGAAAGGGAAAAAATTCGAAAAAAACCCTATTTTGAGAGAACAAGGTTCGGGGGTTGGTTATACGAAGGGAAGGTGTTAGCACCCTAAGTATCTATAGTACTCTATAGGAACCTCTTGTTTTTATTCTATCTATGCGCTTAATTTATTTGCTTGTAAAAAAAATGTATAAATGTGAAATTAAAGGGATAATAAAAATGCTTAAAGAATGATAAAGAAGAAAAATGTTTTTGTTGATTTTATTGATTGAAGAGACAAGTCTCATGCCTACGTACCCGAGGGATCAAACCACCGTAGTTCGGGGTAAAAGGACGAATAAATTTGTTTGTTTGTTTTTAAGGTTTTGAAAAATGGTTTTAAAATACCAAAAGCCAAAAGTGGCAAAATGTGAGTTTGATTGATGTTAATTTGTGAAGAAAGTCTATATGGTTAATTTGATTGAGATTTGATTATGAAAATGAGACGCGGACACTTGGTTTAAAATCCAAGGTTTGTTGAGAAAATGTTTGAAGTGATAAAAGACACTTGGTTTAAAATCCAAGGTTTATGCATGATTAAAAATGTATGAATGAGACAAATGTACTTGGTTTAAAATCCAAGTTTTAGGCGAGAAAAAGGACACTTGGGTTAAAGTCCAAGGTTTTAGCGATAAAAGGAGCCGTTGGTTTAAAGTCCAAGGCACTTGGTTTAAAATCCAAGTTCGCGGTAAAAAAGACAC
This sequence comes from Trifolium subterraneum, assembly GCA_951799995.1. Classification (NCBI taxonomy): domain Eukaryota; kingdom Viridiplantae; phylum Streptophyta; class Magnoliopsida; order Fabales; family Fabaceae; genus Trifolium; species Trifolium subterraneum. Next base: position 14,051,711 of record OX637462.1, on the reverse strand, counting down.
TTGGGTTAAAATCCAAGGTTTACACGATAAAAAAAGATGCCGTTGGTTTAAATTCCAAAGCACTTGGTTTAAAGTCCAAGTTTCGCGATAAAAAGAAACGTTTGGTTTAAAGTCCAAAGTTTGAAAATGTTTGAAGACAGGATGTTTTTGATGCTTGATGATATGTGAAAATGAATTGTGTTGACTATTTTTGAAAGAGGTTTTGACCTCATTTTCCGAGAATAAAATGATTGACTATTTATTTTAAAATTGAATGTTGGGTCAGAAAAGGTAGCGCTAAAATTAATAACGTCGCAATAGGCAAAATAAGCGCGAAGACGATCCGTAATGATATTTTGATCAAAACGGGGTCTTTTCCCTCGGAATTAATATGCTAACGTTTTTGCGGAAAGCGATAAATAAATATGCATGAGATGCGATTTTTCATTTATAGTGTACATTTGTTCCTAATTACATTCTAAAGTATTTGCGAGTAAAAATAAATATCAAATGAATGCAACATGATGCTATGCAATTTATTTAAATTTACATCAAGTCCTAAAAAATACAATCTAATCTCTTTACAATGCAATAAATAAATAATTAATTACGCAAAAATAAAAAAAACAGAAGGGGGTGCAAATAACAATTAAAATTGAAAAGGGGTGCAAAAAGCAAATTTGGGCCCAAGCCCAGCTGGGGGGCGTGGCCCAGAGGAGGGTGTATGAACAAAAAACGTGAAAATCAGATCAGAGCCGTCTGATTGATCAGACAGCTCTGATTTGATTACAAATATAATGGATCAGGGACGTTGGTTTGAATCTGAGGGACATTGGCGCGCAGGTGCACCGTAAGGACGTGCACCTGCGCGCACAGGATCCAAACAGGGGTTTATATATAAAAAACCCTAAAAAATGAAACACAAACTCATCTTCTCTCTTCTCTCTCACGGCGGCGATATGCTAACCTTCTTCTTCCCTCTCTGCTCTGTTTTTCCTCTCATAAACCAAACTCCATTTTTTACAATTTCAAACTTCTATTATACATACAAACATCTTTAATAACTCAAATCAAGATTCGAATAAGCCAAACAAAAACCCTATGAGCTAGATCGAGCATAAAACCAACGGAAACAAAAGGAATCTCGACCTTGGCTGTTGATCCTGCTTCGAATCTCCTCTTCTTCTGTTCTTATCGTTCTCGTTTTGGATTTGTTTCGATTATTTTTGATGGTTTTGAGGTTGATAGTGATGATGATGGACTCGGGTTTGTTTTTCTGGGTTCGCCTTTTTTATGGATTTGGTTCGTTTATGGACGAATCAATTGGTGGTTTTGGATGATTCGGTTTCTGATTTATGATTTGGTTTCTGATTGTTTGATTTGAGGAAGAGGATATTGCGATGGCGGTATGATGATGATGATTCTGTGATGTGGATGATTTTTATTGTTTTTTTGATTTTGATCCAAAAAAAAGGAAACAAAATGGTATTTTGGTGTTTATGCGGCTGATCCTGATGAAATCTCCTCCTGGGAACTGTGCAATTAATGGATATATACTGTGTCAGACCTAGGGTTTGAGAGATGAAAAATACCACATTTGGACAAAATTGCCCCTTTTGGGCCTGGACAAAAAAACATCTGGACTGTGGACAAAAACCTGATAAAAAACGAAAATAATGATAAAAAATGATAAAAAAGACTTTAAAAAATAAATATGAGATAAAAATTACAATAAATAATACTAATACTAATAAAATAAATAAAACATCTAAGAAAATAATAAAAATAATAACATAAAAATGAAAGAACAAATAAATGAGGTATTTTTAAAATACCTCTCTGCCGAAATTTCGTCAGAAATGAACAAAGAAAAAAAATCGTCGTAAAAAGATGCATAAAAGCGATTTGGTCAAAAAATGGGGTATGACATTAATCATAAACAAAACTATCTTTAGAAGTCTCTGATCAAGAAAAAGAAAACTCTTTGTTAAAAACTGAAATAAAAGAACTTAGAAATGATCTCACAGGTTTCATAAAATCCACAGAAACTTTTCAAAATATTATGGGCTCACAATCAGGATTTTTTAATAAAAAAGGTTTAGGTTTTGATAATACAAAAACTCAGAAATTATACAAAAACCATTTTATTCCTGACAAAAAAGAATTTAAGGTCAAATGTTCTTTTTGTAAAAAGATTGGGCACCTAGAATCCATTTGCTTTCAAAAGAAAAAATTAGAACATAAGTTTTACAACGAACCAAAACGTTATCGTTATACAGAAAATGTATTAAAACAAAGTTGGTGTGAAGATAATCATCAAAAGAGTAAAAATCAATTTGTTAGAACTAACTCTCAAGGACCCAAGATGATATGGGTACCTAAAGCATCAAAGAATCAAAATGCAGGTACATTATCAAAGGGTAAAGAAAAAGCCATGGTTTTTGGACAGTGGCTGTTCAAAACACATGACAGGAGATAGAAGGTGTTTCCTCTCCTTCGTGCAAAAGGAAGGAGGATCTGTTACGTTTGGAAATAATAATACTGCACAAATAAAAGGAAAAGGTATTATAGGTAAAAATAATTCTGCAAAAATAGAAAATGTTCAATATGTTGAAGGTCTTAAACATAATTTGCTTAGTATTAGTCAACTTTGTGATAGTGGTTTTGAAGTCATTTTTAAACCAAATATTTGTGAAGTCAAACAAACCTCCTCAGGAAAAGTTTTCTTCTCTGGTTCAAGAAAGAAAAACTTTTATGTTTTATACTTAGATGACATTCCAGCTGAATCATGTTTTATGTCTATTGAAAAAGATAAGTGGATTTGGCACAAAAGAGCTGGTCATGTAAGCATGAAAACAATTTCAAAAATATCTCAACTTGATTTAGTAAGAGGTCTTCCAAAAATAAAGTTTGACAAAGATAAAGTATGTGAAGCTTGTGTAAGAGGAAAACAAGTCAAAAGTAGTTTTCATCTAAAAGATTTTATTTCAACTAAAAAACCTTTGGAACTTCTTCACATTGATTTATATGGTCCTGTCAACACCACTAGTCTTGGTGGAAAACAATATGGTTTTGTTATAGTAGATGACTACTCTAGATTCACATGGGTATTATTTTTGAAAAATAAAGATGAATCTTGTGATGCCTTCGAAAACTTTTGTAAACTAGTTCAAAATGAACAAGGCTCAAATATCATTTATGTCAGAAGTGATCATGGAGGAGAATTTGAAATTTCTTCTTTCAAATCATTCTTTGATGAAAATGGAATTTCTCACAATTTCTCTTGTGCTAGAACTCCTCAACAAAATGGAGTAGTTGAAAGAAAAAATAGAACCTTACAAGAAATGGCAAGAACTTTGTTACATGAATCAAATGTTGAAAAATATTTTTGGGCTGAAGCCATAAATACATCTTGCTATATTTTGAATCGTGTTTCAATCAGAAAGATCTTAAACAAAACACCTCATGAACTTTGGAAAAATAGAAAACCAAACATCTCATATTTTCATATTTTTGGTTGTTTTTGTTATATCTTAAACACAAAAGAAAATCTTGGTAAGTTTGATTCAAAATTAGACAAAGCTATTTTTCTAGGTTATTCTACTAACTCTAAAGGGTATATAATTTATAATTTAAGAACTCAAACTATGAAGATAAGCATGCACATTGTCTTTGATCAATTTGATGATCTCATAATACCATCCAACGAAGAAGAACAAGAAACTCAAACTACTCAAGAAACTCCAACTCAAACGGAAGAAGAAGATCCATTACTTCCTCCAAAAACTTTAAGAATTGTTGGGAGTCATCCTCCAGATCAAATAATTGGAAAACCAATTGATGGAGTAAGAACAAGATTTTCATTTAAAGAAAAAGAAAGCAACTTGGCATTGATCTCTCAGATAGAGCCAAAATCCATTGGAGAAGCCATTATTGACAAATCATGGGTAGAAGCAATGGAAGAGGAACTTCTTCAATTTGAAAAGAATCAAGTATGGTCACTTGTTCCATCTCCTACAAATCACTCAATAATAGGAACAAGATGGGTATTCAGAAACAAACTAAATGAAGAAGGTAAAGTTATTAGAAACAAAGCCAGACTTGTTGCTCAAGGATACAATCAACAAGAAGGTATTGATTATGATGAAACTTTTGCTCCAGTTGGAAGGTTAGAAACAATAAGAATTCTTTTAGCATATGCATCTCATAAAAATATCAAACTATTTCAAATGGATGTTAAAAGTGCTTTTTTAAATGGTTTTCTTAATGAAGAAGTTTATGTTCATCAACCTCCTGGTTTTGAAAATAAACAAAAACAAGATCATGTGTTTAAACTTTCAAAAGCTTTATATGGTCTAAAACAAGCTCCTCGAGCTTGGTATGATAGATTAAATGCATTCTTAATCAAAAACAATTTTTCTAGAGGAAAAATTGACACAACTCTTTTTAGAAAGCTTGACCAAAATGATTTACTAATTGTTCAAGTATATGTTGATGATATCATTTTTGGATCAACAAATGAAAAAATGTGTGAAGACTTTTCCCATCTCATGCAAAGTGAATTTGAAATGAGTATGATGGGAGAATACTAGCTGGAGTAAAGAATCAGAAAGCTCACAGTAATGAACGCATCTTCATCACTTGTGATACTTCTGATGAAGAACAAGAAGATGAAGTGCACGTTAACTCATCCTCTAGCCCCAATTCTGATTCTTCCAAAACCATCTCTGATCCAAACCCCTCCTCTTCATCCGAAAAAATCCCTTCTCCTAAACCCTCAAAATCAAATGTTGACAAAATTACCAAAGAAGAAGGGAAAGAAAAGGTTACTGAAGCCAAAACCAAGGTCTCAGAACCTAAGAAAAAGGTTTCTCAAACAAGACTTATGTCTATCAATGCCTTGATCAAAGACAAATTTCCATTGTTTGAGAAAAAGGAAGAGAAGAAGTTCAGAAACAAATGGAGAACTCGACCTATTGCTGCTGGACGTGTGTTCAACTTTCAAGCCATTGAGAAACAGGATTTAGATCTTAAATCCTTCACTGACTTTCAAGGTTGGTTTTCCTTCTTACAACTTAAGGAAACTTACTACCCTAGGTTAGTCCAAGCCTTCTATTTTAAAGCCAAATTTGATAGTGAAACAAACAGCATTAGGTCCATAGTTAAGGGAAAAGAAATAGTATTAACTGCTGATTTCATTGGTACTTTGTTTAAATTACCAACTGATGGATTTAAGTCCTTTGGAAAAGATTGGTATAGTCAAGCTGGAGTGACTATTGAAGATGTTAAAGAACCTCTCTTTTATCCTGGAACTCCCTTAGATCATTACAAAACCTCAAACCTTAAGCTGTTGCCCAAAGTTTTCAATATCATGAGCAAAGGGAACATTATGCCTCGACAAGGCAAGTATGATGCCCTTTGTGATAATGACCTGATGGTCATTTATCATTTATTTGAAAAGAAAAGATTAAGCCTTCCCCACATTATCATCAATTTCATGATGGAAGTGGCTAAATCTAACAACAAAAAATTTTGTGTTTTTTATGGAATGGTCTTGACTAGAGTGTTTAAGCATTTTGAGGTTTCTTTCAAAAATGAGATTTCTGAAACCAAATGCAAAAACTTTGACCTTAAAAACCTCAAGCATTTCAAACCAGATCCCATATCAAGTGTTCCTCTTAGAACCTACTCTAGAAACAAAAGGAAAAGAGATGAACAACAAGATGTTCAAGATATTGCTCAATCTGAACCCTCAAATCCACCCATCATTGAAACAAATGAAGCTTCTGTTGATAACTGTCATACCCCATTTTTTGACCGATCGTTTTTATTCGTCGTTTAAAACTCTTTTCTTTCCTCTGTCGTTTCTGACGAAATTTCGGCAGAGAGGTATTTTAAAATACCTCATTTATTGGTTCTTTTTTTTGTTTTTATTTTATTATTATTTTTATTTTTATTTTATCTTTTTTTATTTTTTTATTATTATTTATTTTATTTTATTTTTTAAGTCATTTTTATCATTTTTATTATTATTTTTGTTTTTTATCAGGTGTTTTTTTCTGGTCAGTCTGTCAACAGTCCAAATGTGTGTTTTTGTCCAATCCAAGCCCAAAAGGGCAATTTTGTCCAAATGGAGAAAATTTCAACTGCCAAACCCTAATTTCTGACACAATATAAATAGTGCATTTATTGCACAGTCCCCTAGGTCAGAAATTCTCCAATCAGCCGCACAACCCATTTTCATCATCAAACAGAACCAAAAAATAAAATCAAAAAATAATCAAAATCAAAGATCAGAAATCATCATCAAACCCAGAAATCTTCATCTTCATAAATCATCATCATCATCAAACCACACAAACAGAAAACCATCAAAAAAACCAGAAAGCGAAATCACAGAAATCAAAATATATCATCATCATCGTCGTCGCTCATCAAACCGAAACTTTCCAAACCCAAAACAAATCAAAATATCGAAAAACCCAGAACCAACTAAATTCAAAACCTCATCCCTTTTTCGAATCAAAACAAGAACACAGAGAAGAAGACGAATTGGAAGTAGAGTTTAAAAACACGAAAAGGTTGAAACCCTTTTTCTTTCTTTGCTTTTTTCCCGATCTAATTTCTCTTTTTGGGGTTTGATTTAGGATTTTTCAAGTTGGGATTCAAGTATGTGAGTTGTATCCTCTCTAATTTAACATTTTCATTCATACATGTCAATATTATTTATTGTTAATAACTCATCTAATCTAAACAAATTTATTTATTGCTTTATCAATTAATTATTTATTTTTATTGCAAGGACTTTAGAATGTATTTTATGGTTTTGGTGTAAATATAAATAAAAATTGCATAGCTTCCTCTCTTGCATTCATTTCATATTTATTTTTCTTGCAAATACCTTAGAATGTAATTAGGAATAAATGTACACTATAAATGAAAAATCGGATCTCATGCATATTTATTTTTATTTCTTTCCGCAAAAACGTTAGAATATTAAAATTCCGAGGAAAAGACATCGTTTTGATCAAAATATCATTACGGTTTATCTTCGCGTTGAATTATTTCACTACAACGTTAGTGTATTTCTTTTCGTGCGTAATCATTATTCGTTTATTTTTATCAAAAAATGAGGTCAAAACCTCTTTCAAAAATACGCAAACAATTTATTTTTCAAACATCGAAAAGCATCAAAAATATTTTGTCGTCAAACACTTTCAAAAACCTTGGATTTCAAACCAAGTGTTCATTTTTTTTTTCTTCCGCAAAAACCTTGGACTTCAAACTAAGTGCATTTTTCAAATCACGCAACAAACCTTGGACTTCAAACCAAGTGATTTTTTATCATTCAAAACCTTTTTCTCAATAAACCTTGGACTTCAAACCAAGCGACCACGCCTCTTTTCTAAATCAAAATATCAATCAATCTTAATCATTTAGACTTTCTTGCACAAATAAATATAAATCAAACTCACATTTTTTCTTGTTATCTTTAAAACCTTTTTCAAAACCTTAAAAATCAAACAAACAAATCACTCCGCTTTTTACCCCGAACTACGGTGGTTTGATCCCTCGGGTACGTAGGCATGAGACTTGTCTCTCCAATCAATAAAATCAACCAAAAAACATTTTTCCTTCTATTTTCGTCACTTTAACTTTTCTCAATCATCACTTTAAATCCCTAATTTGTACATTTTACAAGCAATTAAAATTAAGCACAAAGTTAGAATAAAAACAAGAGGTTCCTATAGAGTACTATAGATACTTAGGGTGCTAGTACCTTCCCTTCGTATAACTAACCCACGAACCTTGATCTCCTAAAAATTAGGGTTTTTTCGAACTTTTTCCCTTTCCCTCGGATAAATTAAAGATCGGTGATGGAACATTAAATTGCAATTCGAAGTTAATTAATAACTCGACATCCAAAAATCACCGCGACAGAAATGGCGACTTCACTGGGACAACCAAGCGGGTTGAACCTAACTTGTTTTAAATTACAATCTTCGCGCTTTTATTCTTTTAATTGTATAAATATTTGTATATATACTTGGGTTCGCTTTGAGTGGTGAGATAAGTCCCCCACCCGGACTTGAGAGAACCATAAGATAGGATAGTGGTATAATCATAATGTCTATCCGAGAGTAAGTTTCGGCCGTGGCATATGTGGGAACCACACTCAATTGAGGAACCTTGGAGGTAATAGTGCCAACATGAGTAGTCGTGTTTGACATTCTATCTTCAAGGAACCGACGATGTTGAGGACCTTTAGTTACACCTAACCCATCTTGACCTCTTTAGGGTGTAGTGCGGTGGCTAATCGAGAGTAAATCTCGGATTGGTTGATACGCGATACTACACTCAAACGAGACTTTTCTACGGATTTTGTTGGATCGGAAGTAGTTCCGTAACCCGATGATTTTCGGAGGAGGTCGAGGACTTTGAGAACTTTGTAGAACCCGTGATGCTGACATTTTTCAGTTTTTATGTTGAAACTATATCTGTCGAATAATCTATAGGAGGTTAATCACACTTCATGTAACACCCCGTATTCCCAACAAGATAAATCATACATATAAATCAGAGTATTTCAACGTATACGGAATGTTACACTTCGTAAAATACATAAGTAATAGAGTAAATTTTTCTATTAATGAATCAAACATCAACTGATAACATTTTTAATAATTTCGCAACGGAAATAGTATTCATAATTCTGTTCAACCAAAATATGGCTCTAAGGCCTCAACGTGTTCAACATTAATACAAAAATCCAACTAAATTATTTCAACATGAAATCTCAAGGAAAAATACGTAACAAGGACAATCCAACAATAAAACCCGCCCCGTTACGTATCAGAGCATCCTAAGACCATGAGAGAGTCAACTCACAACTGCAGCTAGTCCTGAATATCTGCACTTGCCCACAAGGCGGCAATTCCAACAGAAGGGTGAGATTCATATACAATAATAATAAGGATATCGTTCATCAACATAAAATTAATAACTTAAAACATCATAAACGTCAACATATTATTTCATTATTTAACTACACAACTTTTCGATGTAACTCATTAATTCTATCACAACTCGACAACACGACAAGGCTTCGACGACTTAGATAACATGACTCCAACTTAGACAACCTAGACGACTTGACTATGCAGCATGCATGTGGTACCAATCAGGGCATCAAGCCCCCAGCAAATTTTGAGCGTAGGCTCACAGGGCATCAAGCCCCCAACGGGTTTTGAGTGTAGGCTCACAGGGCATCAAGCCCCCAACGGGTTTGAGCATAAGCTCACAGGGCATCAAGCCCCCAACTTTAGTGCATATGTGGACTCTGTAAAATGCCATGACAACGAGCAACTTAATCCACTTAGACAACTTCTTACAACTCATATGACCTTGACACGACGACAAGGACTCTTCTTCACAACATCCTAATACATCATCCAACTTCATAAATTCATATAAAATTATTCACAAGGAGTTTTTGTGTCAAACCAAAGCCATTAGAAAGCTAACATCTATATCTATAACATTCGTGTTTACATCTAAGACCGATTTGTTACCGATTAATACCAGTTTTTATTTTAAATTCGGGTACAGAGATGAAGTTTCACTGTGACCTACGTGCAGTAATTCGACGATAACTTAAGTTCCAAAAATAATTTTGAAGTCAAACCAAAGCCATTAGAAAGCTAACATCTATATCTATAACTTTCATGTTTACATCTAAAACCGATTTCTTACCGATTAATACCAGTTTTTATTTTAAATTCGGGTACAGAGATGCAATTTCACTAAAATTCACTGTTCATAATAATCTAATCACTTTCTAATAACAACCCTTTTTCATATAATCTCCTTAGACTCTCTTAGTTTTTAGAAATCAAACACCCAATATTACTAATCATCTAACAACAGTTATTCTAACATGATTCAGGGGCTTCTTATTCCATTATTAATCAATTTCATAGTTAACCTAGTTTTCCCAATTTTCATCAATTCTCGTGTTAAATTAGTTTTCAGAACTACATGCTTAGAATTAAAGTATAAGTTCTCACCCTTACCTTAGTTTTGATGAGCGAATGACCCTACAGCTGCTCTTGATTCTCTAAGCCTCTTCTCTCTTGGTGCTTCTCCCTTTTTCTCCAAAACCCTTCTTTTCTTTTTTTTACGTGAAAAGTGTTTCTTTTCTCTGACTTCTATTCCTTAACCTCTCACTTCCTTATTTAATTCCTACTAATTCCACTTAATACTATTATTTCCATTTAATTCTAATTTCAACCCCTTAACTCTACTTATTCCCTTCACCACTCATCTCCTTACAATTAATTAAAAAAAAGTCATTCAAATAAAAGTACATCACATACATATAATAAATCAAGTAAATAGACTCTATATTTAATAAAATAAATAAAAGCAACTAGGGCGTTACAACTCTCCCCAACTTTAAGAATTTTCGTCCTCGAAAATATACCTCAAGCAAACAACTTTGGATACAACTCCAGCATCTTACTCTCCAATTCCCACGTTAAGCTTTCGCCAGATGCTCCTCCCCAAACAACTTTCACCAAAGGTATCTCTTTGCCTCGCAACCTTTTCACCTCGCGACCTTCAATCCTCACTGGTATGGTCTCAACCGTAAGATTGTCTCTGACTTGGACATCATCTCTTGGAATCACATGCGATGGATCCGTAACATACTTCCGAAGTTGCGACACATGAAACACGTCATGCAAGTTCGAAAGATACGGTGGTAGTCCCACTCGATACGCCACCGTTCCTATCCTCTCTGATATCTGATATGGACCAATGAATCTCGGAGTCAGTTTCTTTGACTTCAACGCACGACCAACACCTGTCATCGGCGTGACTCTCAAAAACACATGATCACCTTCTTGGAACTCGAGATCTTTTCTTCTCTTGTCATGATAACTCTTTTGCCGACTCTGCGACGCTTTCATCTTCTCTTGTATCAATTTGACCTTCTCCGTAGTTTGCTGAACAATCTCGGGTCCCAAACCTGCACTCTCACCCGTCTCAAACCAACACAAAGGAGTTATGCACCTCCTACCATACAATGCCTCGAACGGTGCCATTCCAATGCTAGAATGGTAACTGTTGTTGTACGTGAACTCTATCAATGGAAGGTGACTATCCCAAGTTCCACCTTGCTCAAGCACACATACTCTCAACAAATCCTCAAGTGATTGAATCGTCCTTTCCGACTGACCATCTGTTTGCGGATGATAAGCCGAACTCAACCTCAACTTAGAACCCAAAGCCTCTTGCAAACTCTCCCAAAATCTAGAAGTGAACCTTGGATCCCTATCTGACACAATGCTCGACGGAACACCATGTAACTTTACAATATCCCAAATGTAAATCTCCGCCAACTGCGACACATGAAAACTGATATTAATCGGGAGAAAATGCGCAGACTTCGTCAATCTATCCACAATCACCCAAATAGCATCATTCCCTCTACGAGTATTAGGTAAACTTGTCACAAAGTCCATGGAAATACTATCCCATTTCCACTCCGGCACATCTAATGATGTCAATAACCCAGCAGGTTTCTGATGTTCAATTTTTGACTTCTGACATGTCAAACAAGAGTACACAAATTGTGCCACATCACGTTTCAAACCTGACCACCAAAACAGCTTCCTAAGATCGTTGTACATCTTTGTAGCTCCCGGATGAATACTCAAACTACTTCGATGACTTTCCTCAAGAATCAACTTCTTAATCTCATCATTATCAGGAATGCAGATTCTGTCTCTAAACCTTAACACACCTTGCTTATCAACTCTAAAATCATTATCCTCCGACAGATTTCCACCAACCAAAAGATCCACAAATTTTACATCTGCTTTCTGCGCTTCCTTGATACTACTCAAGAATTCACTGTTAATCTTCAACATACCCAACATCACACTCTGAGGTGTCAATTCACAAACCAAACTCATGTCTCTAAACTGTTCAAGCAACTCAAATTCTTTAACCATCAAAGCAGACATATGAAGAGTTTTCCTGCTCAAAGCATCAGCAACAACATTAGCTTTACCTGGATGATAATTCAGCCCAAAGTCATAATCTTTCAACAGTTCCAGCCATCTTCGCTGCCTCATATTCAGTTCCTTCTGATCAAACAAGTACTTCAGACTGTTATGATCACTAAACACCTCGAACCGCGACCCATACAGATAGTGCCTCCATATCTTCAACACAAAAACCACAGCAGCCAACTCAAGATCATGAGTAGGATAGTTCCGCTCATGAATTCTCAACTGTCTAGATGCATAAGCCACTACCTTGCCATCTTGTATAAGTACACCTCCTAATCCTAACTTAGACGCATCACAATATACCACAAAAGGTTCATCTGACTTCGGAAAAATCAAGATCGGAGCTGTCGTCAAACGCCGCTTCAACTCATTAAAACTGTTTTCACATTGAGCATCCCACACAAAAGCTTTACCTTTACAAGTCAACTGAGTCAACGGAAGTGCAATCTTCGAAAATCCTTCTATGAACCTGCGGTAGTAACCAGCCAAGCCTAGAAAACTTCTAATCTCAGTCACCGACTTAGGAGTCTCCCATTGCGATACTGCTTCCACTTTAGACGGATCAACTGCAATACCATTACTTGAAATGATATGGCCAAGAAAACTCACTTCTTTCAACCAGAATTCACATTTGGATAACTTGGCATACAACTTCTTATCCTTCAGCACCTGCAAAACAATTCTCAAATGCTCGGCGTGTTCTTCCTCAGACTTCGAATAGATCAAGATGTCATCAATAAAGACAACCACAAAGCGATCCAGATAATCATGAAAAATGCGATTCATGTACTCCATAAACACACCCGGCGCATTAGTAACACCGAAAGGCATCACTGAATATTCGTAATGTCCATATCGTGTCCTAAAGGCCGTCTTCTGCATGTCTTCATCCTTCACCTTAATCTGGTGATAACCCGATCTCAGATCAATCTTGCTAAATACTTGTGCACCCACTAACTGATCCATCAGATCATCAATTCTGGGAAGTGGATACCTGTTCTTGATCGTGACTTTGTTCAACTGGCGGTAGTCTATGCACAATCTCATACTACCATCCTTCTTCTTAACCAACAGAACCGGCGCACCCCAAGGAGATACGCTTGGTCTCACAAACTTCTTATCCAACAAGTCTTCCAGCTGCTTTTTCAACTCTGCCAACTCTGATGCTGACATACGATAAGGAGCCATCGACAACGGCTTCGTACCCGGCACAAGATCAATGGAAAATTCTACTTCTCTCTCTGGCGGCACATCTGGAATTTCATCAGGAAAGACCTCTGGAAATTCATTCACAACTTGCATTTGATCGATCACTGCTTGATTTTCAACAGACATATAAGCCATCAAGGAAAACATCAACATTTCATCTCGCTCTAACTGCTTCAATTGCTTTGTACTCAAAAACTCCGCCTCACTCTCTTCTTCAGCAGAAGGAAAATGTACCGTCTTGCTAAAACAATTGAGGTGAACGTGATTATACTCTAACCAATTCATACCAAGAATTACATCCATTCCTTCTAAAGGCAGACAAACAAGATCAACCTCAAAGTCCCGACATAACATAGACAAAGGACACTTCTGACATATTAGAGAAGTAGTCATCGAACCCTTAGCTGGAGTTTCTATGACCATCTCTCCATTCATATATGACAATACAAGACCCAACTTATATGCACATCCGGAAGCAATAAAACAATGCGTCGCACCAGTGTCAATAATAGCAATTAAAGGAGTATTATTAATGAAACATGTACCTCTGATCAGACGATCCTCAGTCGATGTCTGAGTGCCAGCTAAAGCAAACACCTTCCCACTAGCCTGGGGCTTCTTAGGTTTCTTGCACTGTGAACTAATGTGACCCTCTTCATTACAATTGAAGCACACAACATCAATATGCTTGCACTCGGTGATAATGTGACCCTTCTTGCCACAACGGAAGCATCTCTTCTCATCATTGTTGCATGCATTGCTTTTGTGTCCTTTCTCACCACACTTAAAGCAGACAATCTCCGCAGGAGCACTTCTCGCATCTACATTTCTACCAGCTGGCTTCTTACCATCATTAGCTCTTTGTTTTCCTTTGTCCGCAGGAGCACTGTAAGGCTTAGGACGACTCTGCTGACTCCTTCCTCTTCGCTCATTCATTACCTTGTAATGAGCCTTAGTATCCTCTTCATAGATTCTGCAGCTACTGACCAACTCTGAGAAATGCCGGATCTTCTGATAACCGATAGCTCTCTTGATCAAATCACGTAAACCATTCTCAAACTTGATACACTTGGAGAACTCAGCTGTCTCTGCAGTGTAGTGGGGGTAGAACTTAGCCAACTCCACGAACTTGGCAGCATACTCTGCGACAGACATGTCACCCTGTTTCAACTCCAGAAATTCTATTTCTTTCTTACCTCGGACATCTTCTGGGAAGTAACTCCTCAAGAACTCTCTACTGAAAACAACCCAGGTGACAACTTCACCTCCATCCTCTAATGTCGGGCGAGTACTTACCCACCAGTCGTCAGCCTCTTCTGCTAACATATGAGCACCAAAGCGCACCTTCTGTGCATCAGTGCACTCCATAACCCTAAATATCCGTTCAATCTCTTTCAACCACTTCATTGCTCCATCGGGATCATACCTACCCGTGAAGGTGGGAGGATGATTCCTCAGGAACGTCTCCAGCTTACGGACTCCATCATCAACAACAACGCCAGCACCAACAACATGCGGCTGTCCTATAGCTTGCGCCACAGCTTGTAACGCAGCAGTTATCGCGGTATCATTTCTTCCTCTTCTAGCCATCTCTTAGCAAAATTCTACAACCAAGAACAACATATAAGCAACAAAACAAACGGCAAAATAGTCGTCACTCGACACAACTGACTCCACTACTTGGCCGGACAGACCGACCTGCTCTGATACCAATTGTAACACTCCGTATTCCCAACAAGATAAATCATACATATAACTCAGAGTATTTCAATGTATACGGAATGCTACACTTCGTAAAATACATAAGTAATAGAGTAAATTTTTCTATTAATGAATCAAAAATCAACTGATAACATTTTTAATAATTTCGCAACGGAAATAGTATTCATAATCCTGTTCAACCAAAACATGGCTCTAAGGCCTCAACGTGTTTAACATTAATACAAAAATCCAACTAAATTATTTCAACATGAAATCTCAAGGAAAAATACGTAACAAGGACAATCCAACAATAAAACCCGCCCCGTTACGTATCAGAGCATCCTAAGACCATGAGAGAGTCAACTCACAACTGCAGCTAGTCCTGAATATCTGCACTTGCCCACAAGGCGGCAATTCCAACAGAAGGGTGAGATACATATACAATAATAATAAGGATATCGTTCATCAACATAAAATTAATAACTTAAAACATCATAAACGTCAACATATTATTTCATTATTTAACTACACAACTTTTCGATGTAACTCATTAATTCTATCACAACTCGACAACACGACAAGGCTTCGACGACTTTATACAGGGCATAGTACTCTCATAACAATAATGTAACAATTATGTCTTATCTAAAAAATAATTGAGAGTCGTGGGACGAGACTGCTAAGAATCAGTGAGTTCCTACTATCAAACTAAGGCGGTGATCTACATCGGGATACGTGATTCAGTGAATCCATATATAACATAATTATACATAATATTAAGCATAAGATAAAAGGTGTAACACAAATTAATGACCTTGTTTATATTAATTTCGAAGGACACTCTCCGAGGTGAGCCGATCTCAAAGGCCTGACTAATCCATCTGCGATAATAATATACGTCGGCACGACTAAAGCTCACAATCATAGTTAGATTCTTAAAAAAATCCCATAACGTGGCACTGGAGTAACCACAACATAACTATTGAGTCACGGTCTATGTATCAAATCCTGCGTGCAACAGAATTTTTACTTTAAGACGTTACTGATACTTTTTATTATTTGACAGTCACTAGTACAAAAATACCTTTATAGAAAGGTATTTAAGTCAGTTCAATTTGCCACCCGACTTAACAAATCACGAGGTGGCAATTCCGTAAATATTTGTAACTTTGTTAGGTCGGTTGCATGTAAAACCGACTTAACAAAGATTAAATAAAAAAATTATAGCACATATTAAATTCCTTAAGTCGGTTAATAGTTAATTTAACCAGCTTAAGAAGTCATTTTCTTAAGTCGAGTAAAAATTTGACTTAAGAACTCAACACTTCGAAGTCGCCAACTATTAAGTCTGGTACAAAACCGACTTAAGAAGCTATTTTTAACCAACTTAACAAGTATTTTTTGTACTAGTGAGTTGATATTTTTTATTATAAAATGAAAAAAATATTAACATTGCACTAGAGGGAACAAATACACTGTACCACTAAAAACATTACAAAACACATATCTATAACTAGTGTTGCCCGACTACCTTTTGTTAATGTGTAATTATTTTTTATATATATATAAAAGGAAAAAATTTGTATTCAGACGAAAAGAATATCAATTTATAAATGTCTTCGCTTTATTTATTTTATTGATGTTATTTATAATTTAAATAAATAATAAATTTTTTAATAAAAAATAACTTTTTTTTATTAAGGATAAATTTTTAAAATTAGAGACGGGCCTCCAAATTATATTATTCGGAAGGACTGTGCCTACATCTAATCACGTGCTTAAACACTAAACGTTAGTAATCATTACCCGTTTACATAAATGTTACCAGATATAAATGGGACTTAAAATGAGTGGCTTAATTTATAAAAATCAAGTTCTGTAAATTTCTGGACTAACACACTCGAGAAGCCAGGTTCATGCTCGCTAGACGAGTATTGTTGATTTTCCAGCCAGACACGCTCATTAAACGAGCAAAGCTCGCTAAGCAAGAAAATCCATATTTTCAGTCATCAATGCTCGCTAAGCAAGAACACCATAAACAAAATTTTCATGCGTTTTCCAAATTGTTCCCACATATTACCACATACAGTCCCATTTAATCCCGAATATAAACATCATAAAACCACTTTATGTTCAATGTGGAGATGTATTTGGGTATTTAGTCCTCTCACACACTAATTCCCTATATTCCTAATGTTATCATGCAATTTTATCATCATTGGGAAAACTAATATATTTACTTCTAACTAAGAGTCATAGCTTCCAAGGAAACACACATGTTAAGAAGAGCACACTTGAGAGCTTTGGCAACACCAAACTCCAATCATTCCCTAAGCTTTCCCTAAAATTATTAACCGATGAAGTTACTTGGGAGAGAAGTAACAATAGTGAAGAAAGTGTAACTATGTCCGCATCATCATGTAACTAACTCTTGTGTTTAGAATCAAGTGCTATAGAGTGTAGAGTAGCTTATAATAGACCTTAGCTCATGTATATAAGTGATCAACTTGTATCCTTTTAGATCTATTCAATAATAATGAATCATTTTCTTCATTTAATCTTATAGTGTAACATGGTATCACCGCCATAGATCCAACTATACTTTCCACTGCCAAAGCCGTTTTTCATTTGTTTCTTCTCCGGCGACAATGCCTCCACGCGTAGCTTTGCCGGAACCTCGGCTTGATCATTCTTCTCCGTTTTATGTTTATCCCGGAGATGGACCATCTTTCGTCGTCGTTACTCCTCTTCTCACTGGATCCAACTACCACTCGTGGTCTCGCTCCATGAAGCGCGCACTTGACGCCAAAATGAAGCTTGATTTCATCGACGGTACTCTTCCTGTTCCCGTCGATCCTTTTGATCCATCCTTCAGAGCTTGGAATCGATGTAATCAATTGGTATCTTCTTGGATCCTAAACTCTGTTTCTGAATCGATTGCACAATCCATTGTGTTATTGGAAAACGCCATTGATATATGGAATGACCTTCGCGAATGCTTCTCTCAAGGTGATTTGATTCGAATTTCTGAATTACAGCAAGAAATCTACTCTTTCCGCTAGGAAAATCGATCGGTTAGTGAATTTTACTCTAAACTCAAACAACTTTGGAAAGAACTTGAACTTTATCTTCCAATTCCTCAGTGTACTTGTCGTAATCGGTGCAATTGTGATGCTATGCGTTCTGCACGCAACAATCACACTCTTATGCATACGATTCGTTTTCTCACTGGCTTGAATGATAATTTTGCTGTTGTTAAGTCTCAAATTTTGTTAATGGAACCTCTTCCACAAATGAACAAAGTCTTTTCTATGGTGCTTCAACACTAACGTCAAAGTAACCTTGCTTTTATCGATGATAGTAAATTCTTGGTTAATGTTGCTCGAACTCGTAAGCAAGCTTATGGTATGAAACGTGTGTGTTTATTTTGTGGTAAGGATATGTCGTGGAGAATTACTTCAAGAAGAATGTTACACCTCCACACGTGATGAAGAAATTTTTTGCACATAGTAATGTTGTTGAGGGAGGAAATGATGAATCTCCAGCTATTACTACACCATCCATTTCTCAAGATCAGTACGCTAGGTTGATGTCTTTACTTTACTCTTCATGTAACACCCCGTATTCCCAACAAGATAAATCATACATATAAATCAGAGTGTTCAACGTATACGGAATGCTACACTTCGTAAAATGCATAAGTAATAGAGTAAATTTTTCTATTAATGAATCAAACATCAACTGATAACATTTTTAATAATTTCGCAACGGAAATAGTATTCATAATTCTGTTCAACCAAAATATGGCTCTAAGGCCTCAACGTGTTCAACATTAATACAAAAATCCAACTAAATTATTTCAACATGAAATCTCAAGGAAAAATACGTAACAAGGACAATCCAACAATAAAACCCGCCCCGTTACGTATCAGAGCATCCTAAGACCATGAGAGAGTCAACTCACAACTGCAGCTAGTCCTGAATATCTGCACTTGCCCACAAGGCGGCAATTCCAACAGAAGGGTGAGATACATATACAATAATAATAAGGATATCGTTCATCAACATAAAATTAATAACTTAAAACATCATAAACGTCAACATATTATTTCATTATTTAACTACACAACTTTTCGATGTAACTCATTAATTCTATCACAACTCGACAACACGACAAGGCTTCGACGACTTAGATAACATGACTCCAACTTAGACAACCTAGACGACTTGACTATGCAGCATGCATGTGGTACCAATCAGGGCATCAAGCCCCCAACAAATTTTGAGCGTAGGCTCACAGGGCATCAAGCCCCCAACGGGTTTTGAGCGTAGGCTCACAGGGCATCAAGCCTCCAACGGGTTTGAGCATAAGCTCACAGGGCATCAAGCCCCCAACTTTAGTGCATATGTGGACTCTGTAAAATGCCACGACAACCAGCAACTTAATCCACTTAGACAACTTCTTACAACTCATATGACCTTGACACGACGACAAGGACTCTACTTCACAACATCCTAATACATCATCCAACTTCATAAATTCATATAAAATTATTCACAAGGAATTTTTGTGTCAAACCAAAGCCATTCGATAGCTAACATCTGTATCTACATCTTTCGTGTTTACACATAAGACCAATTATGTACCAATAAGTACCAGTTTTAATCGCAAAGTCAGGTACAGAAGCAGAAGTTTCACTGTGACCTACGTGTAGTAATTTGACGATAACTTAAGTTCCAAACATAATCTGGAAGTCACACCAAAGCCATTAGAAAGCTAACATCTTTATCTACAACTTTCGTGTTTGCCCCTAAGACCAATTACTTACCTATTAATACCAGTTTTAATCGCAAAGTCAGGTACAGAAGCAGAAGTTTCACTGTGACCTACGTGTAGTAATTTGACGATAACTTAAGTTCCAAACATAATCTGGAAGTCACACCAAAGCCATTAGAAAGCTAACATCTTTATCTACAACTTTCGTGTTTGCCCCTAAGACCAATTACTTACCTATTAATACCAGTTTTAATCGCAAAGTCAGGTACATAAGCAGAAGTTTCACTGTGACCTGCGTGTAGTAATTTGACGATAACTTAAGTTCCAAACATAATCTGGAAGTCACACCAAAGCCATTAGAAAGCTAACATCTTTATCTACAACTTTCATGTTTACATATAAGACCAATTATGTACCGATTAATACCAGTTTTTATTTTAAATTCGGGTACAGATATGAAATTTCACTAAAATTCAATGTTCATAATAATCTCCTTAGACTCTCTTAGTTTTTAGAAATCAAACACCCAATATTACTAATCATCTAACAACAGTTATTCTAACATGATTCAGGAGCTTCTTATTCCATTATTAATCAATTTCATAGTTAACCTAGTTTTCCCAATTTTCATCAATTCTCATGTTAAATTAGTTTTCAGAACTACATGCTTAGAATTAAAGTATAAGTTCTCACCCTTACCTTAGTTTTGATGAGCGAATAACCCTACAGCTGCTCTTGATTCTCAAAGCCTCTTCTCTCTCGGTGCTTCTCCCTTTTCTCCAAAACCCTTCTTTTCTCTGTTTTACATGAAAAGTGTTTTCTTTTCTCTAACTTCTATTTCTTAACCTCCCACTTCCTTATTTAATTCCTACTAATTCCACTTAATACTATTATTTCCATTTAATTCTAATTTCAACCCCTTAACTCTACTTATTCCCTTCACTACTCATCTCCTTACAATTAATTAAAATAAAGTCATTCAAATAAAAGTACGTCACATACATATAATAAATCAAGTAAATAGACTCTATATTTAATAAAATAAATAAAAGCAACTAGGGCGTTACACTTCAAGTCTTGCTCCCAATGCTGAGTCTGCAAGTTCTAACTAGGTTGGTTCATCCATGATGACTGATCTTCCATCAGGTAATCATACATGTATAAGAAATTTTTCCTTAAATGCATGTATCCGAAATTCTATTTACTTATGAATTTTCATTTAAAATCTGTATCTACCTAATTACCCGACCCAACCCAATTTATTAAGTTGGATTGAGTGGGTTTGACTGAATCGACCGAACTTGTCCAATCCATACACACCCCTAGTTCCTGGAGCACTAGTTAAGAATCTTAGGGTCCGTTTGACCCGGCTTTTTTAGGCCTCAGAAGTTGACTGAAAGGTAAAAATGAAAATAAGAACTTTCAAAAAAAGAGCAAAGATATTTTCTTTTTAGATACAAATTTATTGTTAATCTAAAATTTGTTTGCTAAAATATATTTTTTTAAAAACTATTTGTACAAAAAAAAAAAATTTTAAAAAAATATTAACAACTAATAATATTTAAATGATAACAAACTAAAAAATTAAAAAAAATAATAAAAAGAGTCTTAGTAGGATTCGAAGCGTGATCTTTGCAAAAAAAACTCCAGATGTTTTTTCAAAAGTAGGTTTCAATCTCTTTTCCTAGAAGCTCATTTAATCCAATTTTACACATTGAAAAAAAATCTGATTTTTATGGTTAAGAGCTTTATTAAAAATGTGTTTGACCCAACTTTTGATTAAAAAGAGAATAAAAAGCTAAAAAAAAGAAGGGCCAAACGGAGCCTTAGTATGATAAAATGACTTTTAAATTTGTGTAATTTATCTTTTGAAAGGATATAGAAAATTTTACAAAATAAATCTTTTGATTTCTTAAATAGTGTGACCCGTCAAATTAATCATTTCAAAATTTGGTGTTTATACTATTGATTAGGTAATTTTTTAATAACAATTTTTTACTAATATTATGGAATAGAGGGAGTAATTTAAATATTTTAAGAGTCATGAAATAATTATGCAAGAAATGAAATAAGCCGTTTACAATTTACATCTAAAAAAATAACGTTGAGGGACAAGAATAATGCATTATTTTTGTCCTGTTCCATGCTACCTATTTTGTTCAGTCTCATAACTAGTTTCTAAATCAAACAGGGTACAACAAAAGTTAGTCAATCTCTTGTTTTTTAGCAGATCAAACACACATGTAAAAATAACTTATTAGAATAAAAAGAAAGAAATTGTCCGTCTTATGCAGAGATCTGGTTTATTAATAATATATTTGCCATTAAAAAAAAGAATAAAAAGAAAGAAAAAATTTATGAGAAAATCACTTATACTATTCCTTATTTGTTTTCCCTTTTATGTGACTATTCTAAAAATGTTAGAAACCGCTGACTAGTGTTTATAAAAATCCTAAAATTAGTGCATCTCTTACATAAATTAGTGGCAAAGGAAATCTTTCTATAATATTTTGTGTGTCGGAATTGAGTTATGCACCAATCAATCGGAGGCGTTCGCGGGTCCTGTGATGATGACATTAATAACGATGAAAGAAGATCTTCTTACAATCGTCTTACGTCGGCTCAAATTGTCAGACTTGAAAAGTAAGATAATTCATTTCATTAACGACAATTTATTTTCAATTTTATTATTTCGTTATTTCAATTTTTTGCTTTTGAAGGAGAATTGACTTCACTCTTGAGTTAAAAATATGAAACTATTAATTATATGTTAATCAAGTTCGCCGCTTGAATTGATACTTAACGCGACATATATGCCGCTGTGTTGAAATTAGGGTAGGAACTACAAAATTTGTAAAGCCTTTTTAGATTTTAATTATGTTCGATGCATCATTTTTTATTGATTTTTTTTAAAATATTTTTATTTGATTATTTGTAACTAGTCTTGATTTTTTTGATATTTAACGGGGCCTAAGTAAAAAAAAATTATATGGAAACTAAACATTAGTATTTAATTTTTCTTTGTATGACTTGATTCCTTCGATGACATGAACTTATTTAGTAATTATATTTAATTAACTATTTGAAGAATTAAGTTTGTACGTTTGATTATAAGTTCAGGAATGACTCCCTTCTCTATTTTATTGTAAATTTTATTTTAGTGGTTACGTTAGCTCTTGGATCCAGATCCTGTGCTAGAGAGTGGTAGTGAAGATCACGAGTTACAATGTCGGGATTGTCTATTAAATACGTAGAAAAGGGGTCCGAGCAGTTACAACGTGCATTCACACGTTTTTGAACGACTTATTTCGATCGGACACTCTATGATAAAATTATATTTTAATTTTATAAAAAGTGAAGTTTTTAGTCTTTAAATTTTAAATCTTTTGATCAATCGTTAGTTGGTTCAGTGGTGATTGGCGCTGAACTTGGTAGGGAGGACCACAGTTCGATCCCCCGCAACTGCGATCGGGAGGGGGCTGGAACCATTTGATGCCAGAACTGACCCCCGAACCAGATTAAACTGGTGGTGAAATTTTTTTTTTAAACCTTTTGATAAATTGGGCGTAAAAATCGCATGACTAAAAGACTATATCATTGTTGCACAAGATCCAAATCCATTAACTATATTAGCTACTTATGAACATAATATATCCATTTAATTTGTTGTCTACTTTATTTTATTTATTTATTTATTTACATTGGCAATTTATTCTCAACTAATTGGGAACTTTTAATATTGGATGGAGTTTCATGAAAGAATGCAATCATCCAAATGAGGACGAACAACGACAATTGACTAAGGAGCTTGTGCTTCAGCCCAAATAAGTCAAATTTTGGTTTCAGAACAAGAGAACTTTGTTGAAGGTGATAATTCCTTTTCACTATAGTAGTATCATATCTTATACACCAAATTTTAGTTTGAGTAACACACTCTTGGATCCTTGAATATTTCATACAATACCACTATAGTCCATTAATATAAAATAATTACAAAAATACCGTAAAAAAATTATCACAAAATATTTTTAAATGTGTCTTTTACCATAGTTTGATCATTAAATGTATATAATATTACCAATAGAGAAGACACATTTATAACTATTTTTGAAGTTTTGATACATTAATTCATACACTGTACTTTATATAGAGCAAAAAACTGGATTAAGGAGCTTCAAAGAATGTGCAACCAATCTAATACTTGTGCCACATCATTTAATGTTTAACCCTTCTTCTTCATCTTCTTCTTCTTCATTTTAGTTTTTAATTATGTTTTACTCAGCTTCATCAATTTTTTCCCAATTACTCATTTCTTAGTTTCACCCATTTTCGCACTTTTAAAATTAGAAATTAGAAAAAATGCAAATGTCTGAAATGAACTCTCAAAATGAATCTGAACCAAACTTGTCGGTTTGGTTTGGTTAAATTCGGATACTTTAATCGGTTTTACATCGCATTTTTTTTATTTGTTCCATGCTATTATTTTTTTTCCCATGACTTCATCCAATATAAAATACAATTTATCAAATAAGTTGATGAAATACAATATACAATTCTTTTATCAAATACATAATACAACCATATTGAAATTAAGTTCATCAAATACAAAATACAACCATATATTAAATTAAGTTCATAAATTCTTCAAATAATAAAGTACAAAAAATAAAAGATTGTATGAGATGAGAGAGATGAGAGCAGAGCTCTTGAGAGTAAATCGAAAAAAACAAAGAAAAATAAATCACATAAGCAAAATGAAAAACAGAAATCACAAACAGAGTAGCGCTTGAGAGTAAATCTAAATAAAAATCAGTACATCCAAGTCTGAAGATGAGGTGAGAGCAGCAAAAATCAATAAATCAAAACAAAAATCATAAATCACAAACAAAGTATAGCTTGAGAATGAAATTAGAGTAGCGTGAGGTTGTTTGTAGATGTGAGCCCTTGTTGTGATGGAGAGAGTCTGAGAGTTAATTTTAAGTTAGGGTTTGTATTGTGAAGCGAGTGAATAAGATTTCTTTTTTCTTTTTTACATGTAATTGAGCCTGTCTTATTTTTTAATAGATATGAGCTGCCTAAAAAAAATTAACTTCATAATATTGTTGTTTCGGATTTATTAGGATCATCAGTTTTTTATACGCACCATTGCCTTTCGTTATTCCTTAGGGCGTCGAATCTGAGACTTCCTCGATCCCTTTAGAATCATTTTTCTTACCAAGAGCAAATGTTGGCCTCCATCCACCCTTTACTACAGAATGCATCATTTTTTAAAACAACAAGAATTAATTACAAATGCAGAAAAAGTTACAAGAGATCTCTAGAATCATACAAAATTTACAAGAATTAATTAATAAATCTTAATAATTAGCCTAGAAAATTTCAATTGCACATCTATATAAGATCTCTAGAAATATTTAAAAAAATATCTTTAATCGTTGGATGATACTTTGCCCGTAAGAAGAAGAAGAGAAATCCCAAACCATCCTTGAAACTCATAGGTAGCGGATGACCGATGAGTAAAAATATGGCGTGCGAGAAACTCGTAAGTAGCAGATGAGTAAAAACAGAGCGCGCAAGAAACTTGTAGGTAGCGGATGACTAAAAATATGGCGCGCGAAAAGCTTATAGGCAGGGGATGAGTAAAAATAGAATGCGCGAGAAACTCGTAGGACGACAAAAGAGATTTCATTCAATTTGTGAAATAATTATTGATCATATATATATATATGTATGTTTTTTTACATTTTTTTGCTAAAAATTTGCTAAGTAACAAAATTTAAAACAAAAAAAAACATTTTTTTTGCCTATAAGGGTTTCGGGCTTTTGGGCTAGTCCGCATTTTTATATTTTTCCAATAAATAAATTAAAAATGGCAAAACATAAGTGTTTTTTTTTTTGTTTTAAATTTTGTTGCTTAGCAAATATTTAGCAAAAAAATGTAAAAAAAAAAACATACATTTATATTATTATTTTTTTTGAAGAAACTAAATTAGCCCACCCAAATTGGCTCCAACAGGAATCGAACCTGAGACCTTGAGAGGAGAATACTCCAAGGACCCAAGCCAACATTTATATTATATATATAGGATAAATAATTTTTTCACAAATTGAATTAAATCTCTTTTGTCGTCCTACGAATTTCTCGCGCACCCTATTTTTACTCATCCGCTACCTACAAGTTTTTCGCGCACCATATTTTTAGTCATCTGTTACCGACGAATTCTCGCGCGCTCTATTTTTACTCATCTATACTTACGAGTTTCTCGCGCACTCTATTTTTACTCATCAGTCATTCGCTACCTACGAGTTTCATCCAAAGACGGTTTGGGATTTCTCTTCTTCTTGTGCTTACAGGCAAGTATATCATCCAACGACGATTAAAGATATTTTTTTAAATGTTTCTAGAGACTTTATATAGATGTGCAATTGAAATTTTCTAAGCTAATTATTATGATTTACTAATTAATTTTTGTAAATTTTGTATGTTTCTAGAGATCTCTTGTAACTTTTTCTTAATTCGTAATTAATTCTTGTTGTTTTAAAAAAATGATGCATTCTGTGGTAAATGGTGGATAGAGGCCAACATTTGTTCTTGCTAAGAAGAATGATTCTAAAGGGATCGAGGAAGTGATCTCAGATTCGACGCTCTAAGGAATAACGAAAGGCAATGGTGCGGATAAAAAACCGACGATTCAAATCAATCATAAACAACAATTACATGTAAGTTAATTTTCTTATAACGCCACCTGTCCATCATTATTTTTGCATATATTTCTACGTTTTTTTCTTCATTATTTTCGTTCTTGCAAATATTTCTACTTTTTTTTTTGTTACTTTTTTTTTGTTATATGATATATATAATGGGTAATGCTAAATAGTGTCTATGGACAATGATTAAAAAAACAAAAACATTAATATAAATTTGAAAGTATCACAAAATCAACTGTACAACTGCATTAATGGGTAATGCTATATGTCCCGAAAATATCACTCACGAAAATTCCCCGAATGATGTGTCCCAATCCCAACAATTTCGGTCTCTCTCTCTCTCCACAAAACAAACTAACTTGCACAAAGTTTATTTTTTTCTGTGTTTAATGTGATGATGAGAACTATTGAATAGAGAAATCAGAGAAATGGGCACAAAGATTGTGATAGATGCATTTTGCAATGACTCTTAATTGAACATTTATGTTTAGTTGTTTGAAATTTTGCAGTCAACTCAATCAAGCAGAGAAGTTGTTTGATGAAATGCTTCAAAGAGGGATGAAACCTACTGTCATGACATTGATAACAAAAAAAGAGGATGAAACCTACTCCTTCAGTTTAGACCAAGCTTTTCTACCCCTTTGAATCCTAGAGCTTGTCTCTGATGTGTGGAGAATTTAGTATGGCCACGGAAACATGTCATATCGGTCTCAGATTGGTTGCTTCCAGGCCCGGCCCAACGCTATATGAGGCTTAAAGCGAATTTTGAATTGGGACATTTTACATTCTAATAAAAAATTAAATTAAATTTTTATAATATATATTTAAAATTTACTTTTCGAGCTTTTTGAGATGCAAAATCATTTATTAAATTAAACTATTATAATCGATTTCAGTTAACATTTCTTTTTCAATCGCTAATAAAGCCAATTCATTTAATCTTTGTTGAGACAAATTTGATCTTAAATAAGATTTTATCAATTTTAATTTTGAAAAACTACTTTATATTCAAGCAACAATTACAAGAACGATATCGTCAACATTATTATATAAGCAACAAATGCATATGGGAATGAGTTCATTCTTATTATATAGTTAAGTATAATTGGTCTATCATTTTTAACGTGTATGATTTCTTAATATTTTTAATTCTTTTTGAGTGGAAAGTGATGCAAAAATTAAATGATAGGAGAATTTTTTTGAGAAGTTGACGTACACATTACTGGGTTATTATGGGAAGAAGAAGAGTCGAAGACCGGTACAAAACTGAAAAAGTCGAGGCCTTCTTTTTCACGCAGCGCAGAACAATTTCACTGCTAGGAGGCTTTTAATTTATTTTTTTGAGGCCTTAATTACTTTGATAAAAAATATATATATGTTGGGGGCCTAAAGCCCTATCCTTAGTTGCTTGGCCCAATGGCCGGCCCTGGTTGCTTCTGATGTAGGAGTTTACTGTCTGGAATTTCCTAATTGTTTGTGTAGTTGTAGTGCAATTTCTACTTCCTGTAGTATCAATGCAGTTGTACAGTTGATTTTGTGATCTCTTACATATGTATAGATATAGTTTCTAGTAGTTTGTTAATTTCATCATGCTAAACATATCAAGCTAAACATTGAAGTTTTTAATTGTTTATGGTTGGCTTTTAGATTGTCCTCCCCGTTGACAGTTCTTTGAGATTACATGGATGGCTTAGCCTTCCTTCCTGTGCTGCTGTACCTTTATTCCCTTATCCAGAATGCATCTTTGTCTTGTTGTACCTGTACTGTTGTTTTTGCTGGCAGTTTTTAAGCTTGGATGGATGTCTACATTTGCTTGCTTAGCTTTATGTGTATTGCTCTACCTATTTTGCAGATCTGGTGTTCAACTTTGGGTCTGTGTTGTTTTTGATTTTACTAGCCATAAGTTAGGTGAAACATTAAAACTAAAACATCCTAAACATGGATAACACAGCTACAAGCATGCTACTACTCCGCAGCTTGCTTGCCTCGATCACCCTGAGTACCTGAAACATGAACGGGGGGGGGGGGGTAAGACTACTAAGTCTCGTGGATTCTACTACCCACCTAGCGGTGACTATACCGGGGTAACCTGCACGTCAGTCCTCACGCAATAATAGCGCATCTCATATGTGTGTATATATATATATATATATATATATATATATATATATATATATATATATATATATATATATATATATATCTCTATACAACAAATAATATGGTGTATCACAAAGAATTATCTGAATTCATTTTAAACTCCGCAAGGACACTCTGAGGTGAGCCTGTCTCAGAGAGCCTCACACTCCTCCGCACCAATTCTCGTGAACATAAGCACTATGGTACGGAGCCTCCGGCATCACAATTATTATTAAACATTTTACTCCGGATTCCTCGAATCTCTGTAGTGGTGTACAGAAGACAACCAACTACTCTCCGACTGACATGTACATCTATAGTTTTAACAACTACCAATATATCCCAATCCCGGGGAATTAACCTATCACATAACCTAACTTATCTTGTGTGATAATCCTATTCTGTGCAATTAACATTTCGATTGTTAGAACCTCATAATGTCAATGGATAGCAGACCAGGAATGATGACCATTTAAATGTATTAATTAAGTTTTGAAAAACAGAACAAAACTAAAAATCCTGTCATGGTCGCTTAGCGAGGACCTGGCGAATGCTAGCGAACCAAGTCAGAAGGTTCTGGCCAGCCAGCGAACGCTAGCGACCAAAACCTGCAAAACCCAGTTGCCGTTCGCCAGCTGCTCGCTTAGCGAGCAACACGATTTTCTGCTCTGTTCTGCAGAATTCATATAAACACCAGAAAAATTCCAATCACAATCATCATTCAGTCCAGCCATTAACATTATCATTATCATAACAATCAAAATGGAGAGAGTTATGGGAGTTAACTTCTCTCATACACCTAATCTAATTTCCTAAAAACCTATGTTATCATGCATAGATTGAGTTTTGGGAAATTCTAACTAAATTCACCTAAGAACCCACCTTTGATTGAGCTTGAGTCCTTTGCTAAAACTTGATTAAAGGTTAGAATTTCTAGCTTCAACTCCTCCTTGAGCAGCAGTTTCCGATTCCACTTCCACTAGTGATTAATACTACCTAATGTATCAAGATGTCCATTTGCATGAGTTTTATGGAGCTAATTTGTGGAAGAAATTTGAGAAGAGAAAGTGGGTTTTGTTGTTTTGATTTCACGAGGGAGAGAAGAGAGCAAGAAGAGGAGTTTTCTGTTTTGTTTTCTTCAGACCAAAATGAATGAAAGCCATGAGAAGGTGTAGTGTACTTTGGCTTAGTCATGGTTTTGGAACCCAATAAACATATGTCCACCTTGAGTTCTAGAGTCATTAGATTAATGACACCTCCACACTAGTAACTACTACATATTATGTATAATGACTCTAATGCTAGCTCTAGACATGTGATATTTTTTGAAAATACCCTTAATAGTCTATAATACGAAGATAAGAAATTGGGGATGTTACAAGATTCGTATCCACATGGATTGTGATAAATCAACAATTGCAGTTTGAAAACATATTTAGGTAAATTGACATTAATATAAAAGGGGGGATTTTTCTAGGGTTTGTTGGAGAAAATACTTTGAAAATAGGGTTTGACTTAAGAAGGAGAAGCGATTGGACTTTTTCGGTTCATCTAATCATTATTGTCTCGGTAGTTCATGTATGTTAACAAATTACCAAACTAGTTTCACGATTTGATTAAAATAAATAACTATGCTCAATCTCTTGATAACATAATCCTCTCCCTTGATCATAAACCCCGCTAATCTCTTATGATGATTTATGATCCGGGAGGAATTTGCGCTTTAATCTTTAATCTCAATTAGTAAACCAAAATCTCTTAAGTGTAAACCAATTTTACAATAATTCCTAGGTCAATAATCTATTCCTATTCTCATAGTAAAACAAATTATTAAATTCATTACACGAGTGATCAAATCATGTAAAGCATTAAGCACAAGGAAGAATTGATGAAACTAACTTCGTAAACAATTAAACATAGCATATGAAACTACATGGTTCAAGAACAATAACAATTAGAATCCCCTAAGATCCAATCATGGAAGTTTAGCTAGACATAATTAAAGAGTAAATTACATCAACAAAGGTGAAACAAAGCATTACAATAAGTTCTCTTATCGCCTTCAAAAGTCTGCCGTTTCGCCGTAAAATTCTGTACCCTAATTCTGCTTCAGAAATTCCAATATATAGGCCAAAGTTACGAGTCCGCGTCGCGCGCAGGATTCCCGCGCCGCACGCCAAACAACAGAACAGAAGGGTTATTTTTTCACTAGTCGTTGGCGCCGCGCGCAGACATCTGGCGCCGCGCGCAGACATCTGGCGCCGTGCGCCAACTGATAGACTTGTACTCATATTTTTCTGCTTTTCTTGTGCTTTCCGCAGCCTTGTACTCGATGTAACTTTCACTTATTATTGTGCAAAAATATAATAAAAACATACTAAAACCTCGTAAATAGGTCTCGGAAATAGGTAGAAATAAAGTAATGACGTGGAGTCATCACAACCCCAAACTTGAACTTTTCCTTGTCCTCAAGGAATATCTTCATCCATCGGAAAACCTGGCACTATCATCAACAATCTTATTCAAAGCATCAAAGTCAATCAAGTTAGATACCCACAATTATCATTTCAATGATCATCCCTATCAAGAATTTACTCGCATATAGATTTATAACGAAAAATCAAGAACTTTTCACAAATATTGACCAAACTTTAATCACTTCACTCCCTCACATTCTCTCCTATTTAAAGATGGTATATATTTCACTCAATCAACACAAACATAGCCATTCTACCATAGGCTTGCAAACATTCTAGAAATCAATCAACATGCATAAGAATTCACACCTTTAGAGGACTTGAGGGTTATAACGGGGCTTAGGTTTTAGGGTGGATGTTTTTGGAAGGTAAGCAGAAAAACTTGGAGTTTAAAAGATCACCTATTTCCCAAAATCGGATTATTCAAACATTTTCCCCTTTTATTTCAAGCATTGTTATACTAGAGAACTTATTTATCAATCATTTGGTGTTTTCTCTTTTTTTTTTTTTTTTTGTGTACACCATTTTGTTCATTCATTTTTTTTCTTTTTGTAGTTCTCTAGTACCTCACCCCAAACTTAATTTGTTGCTTATTCCAGAAGCAACCCCAAACTTAATGATGAGCATTGTGCTCTAATCATAAGTACAGTGATCTAACTCCAAGAAAATCATCTTTTTTTTGTTTTTTTTCATAATTTCAAACTTGGGTTGTCAAATAAAGAACATTTTTCTTTCGGCTCAATTGGGGTTTAACGAAGAGTATAACTTTCATGATTGTTCTTGTGAAAAACTTGATAATAACTTTCATGATCTAGAGTGTATCTCCCATCTTGATGAGTATTTGAAATGTTGATCCAAAAAGGCTCATTAGTTCTAACAAGCCTAACCAATTCTTGCATAGCAAGAATTGCAACTTGAGATATCATTTTGTTTTCTTCATCATAATTTTGTGTTGATCTATTCACTAACATAGTTTCCCTCAAAGTTAGATTACTAAGACCATGAACATGAGTTGATCTTCCATAAATCATTGGTGGATTTTCCAGATCATTGTTACTTGAAAATGCATCTATAGAATTAAAAGTATACTCAAACATAGGTTGAGCTATTTTTCTCTCCATGACACTCGTAAGAAGCTTGGACTTTTTTTCACACTGAAAGTGAAAATCAATTTACAAATATAAAAATGTGATTATGCATAGGTAAACAATTGAATAAACTAAAGCAACTGAAACCACATTTATTCAAACCAAACAACTATTTTAATATTTGGATAAGATGAATCTAATTTTTGAATCAAATGACTTATTATCTCAAATTGAACACGAGATACTTGTATGCATGCTTAACGTAAATGTTAACGTAAACGTTTTAAGTAAAATCTAATTCAAAGGTTGAGTTGCCCATGTCAAAATCGACTCAAACCAAATTACAAACATCTTAGTTAATATTAATCAAAAGCAAAATCTATGTTATTGATATAAAATAATTAATTAAAAGAGAATCATATAAATGAGTTCACCACCTCTTCCTTAATCTGAGCATTTTCTCGTTGCATCTTGTGCATGTATTGTTCATGGTCTTCCCTTGGAAATGAGGGACCCCCACAAGGTGCACACGCTGTGACCTTCAATGCCTCTTTCATTAGGAGGTTTTCATTACGAATCCTTTCATTTTCGATTCTAAGGTTATTGTTATTTTGTCTCTCGTATTGATTCTATAGGTAAAAAATACAAATAATTATTAGCACGAAGCATGTGAAATAAATTTGTTGCATAAAGAATGTATGGAAACTTCAAATATAGTCATAAATGAATCTTGATAGTAATTTTGTAGATACAAATATAAAATATATTTGAAAATAAAATTAATATGAAATTCATTTAACGATAAAACTATGGTAAAAGACACATTTAAAAAAAAATTATAATTATTTTATAATAGTGTTATTGTATGAAATATTCAAAGATCTAAGTGTGTGTTACACAAATAATTAATATTTGATGTATAAGGTAAAATACTACTATAGTGAAAAGGAATCATCACCTTCAACAAAGTTCGCTTATTCTGGAACCAGAACTTTATTTGTTTTGGCTGAAGCCCAAGCTCCTCAGCCAATTGTTGTCGTTGGGCATCATTTGGATGATTGTATTCCTTCATGAAACTTTATAAAAATAAAAATAAAAAGTTTCCAATTTGTTGAGAGATGAATTTAATGACATGCCAATGTAAATAAATAAATAAATAAAATAAACTAGACAACAAATAAATTGGATATAGTCTTTTAGTAAGTAGCCAAGAGCTAACATATCTTGCTTGATGACATTCATTTATATATGATTGCATGCAGTCACGCGTTTCTGATTGTTTGATCTAGATTAAACAATTAAAAATTTAAAGACTGGAACTTTACTTTTTGTAAAATTAAAATATAATTTTATCATAGACCGTCCGATCGAGATCAGACGTTCAAAAATGTGTGATTGCACGCAGTCACTGACTGCACAAGTGATGGAATTGTTGTTTGAGATGGTAGCTAGAATCCTTCATAAATTCCGTCTATTTTTTTTAATCTCAATATTTATGTAAGTTTCCTAAATTCCTCTCAAATTTTGTCGTTTATTAGCTTTTTTTTAGGAGTAACAGAATCTGAGTCCAAGAGCTAACATAACCACTAAAAATAAAATTTACAATAAAATAGAGAATCAAATTGTTCAAGATCTTATAATCAACCGTACAAAATTAATTCTACAAAAAGTAAATTAAATGTAATTACAAAATGATAAATTAATGTCATCAAAGGAATCAAGCCAAACAAAGAAAAATTAAATACTAACATTTAGTCATCGTGTATTTTTATTTTTTTGGCTTAGGTCCTGCTGGATACCAAAAAAAATTACGACAAATTACTCATAATCAACGGAAAAAAATTTCAAAAAAAAAAAAATCATATAAAAATTATGCATCGAACATAATTAAAACCTAAAATGGCTTTACAAATTTTCGAGTTCCTACCACAATTCTCAAATGAGCGTATATGTCGTGCTAAGTATCAATTCAAGCGACGAGACGAACTTGATTAACATATAACTAATATTTTCATATCTTTAACTCAAGAGTGAAGTCAATTCTCCTTGAAAAGCAAAAAATTGAAATGACACAAAATAGTAAAATTGAAAATAAACTATCGTTAATATATGAAATGAATTAGCTTCCTCTTCAAGTCCGGCTGTTTGAGCCGACGTTAGACGATTGTAAGAAGATCTTCTTTCGTCGTTATTAATGTAATAATCACGGGACCCGTGAACGCGTCTGCTTGATTGATCCATTTCTCAATTATGATAATCGCCCACAAAATATTACAGAAATACGGTAATTAATTTATGCAAGAGGTACGCTAATTTATGCAAGAGGTACGCTAAAAAATGGTATTAGTGATTTTCTCATAAGTTTTCTTTTTTTTATTCTAATAAGTGATTTTCACATACTTTTATGTTTAATTTGAATTTTCTTTTTCATGATTTTTTCGTCTGGTGTTCCTCTTGTTGTAGCCTGAAGTTGTTTGTTTTGATTTCTCGTCTTGGTATGATGTTTTGATGTTCCGTCTTGACACGATGTTTGTTTTATTCATATTTGCATATTATGCTACATTTCAAATTCAATGCAGATTAGTTTAATGATTTTAGCGTCTTCAACGTTGAATATATGGAGACATGACTATTGTGAACATTTTTATTCTGTTATATCAATTATAGGCTTTGTCATTAGGTCGTTATATGCTTTTAACTCGAGTGTTGTGAGTTTGTTCTCCAATTCATCCTTTTTAGTTTTTAGCAAACTTGTATATGTAATGGTTTCAATTGATGTAATTTACAAATTTGAATGAATGTTGTGGTTTTTAGTCAAATAAAGACATAAAATAAAGAATGGTAAAACAAAAAAAAAAAAAGCAATAATTTCATGACTTGCCAAATATTAATTTTTCCCTTAGATTCTAGAAAAGCAATAAATAGAAAAATTGTTTTAATCATTTTATATATAAGAAATATCATTTCTAAACAAGTAAAATTTAACTACTTCTATAATAAAGCGTGACTTTATAATTGTTAATAAAATTTCTATTATAAGTTTTGATAAGCATGAACATATTTTATCTTTTTTTTATAGACAAATGTGAACCTCACAATCACTTATGGGTAAATTATGGATCCTTTATAAATGCAAGAAGGTGAGATTGTGACTCTCTTATCAATCAATTATGTTATAATTTTTGTCAATGCACCGATCTAGAATATGAAATGGTTTAACTAGTCTCTTAGAGTTATTGATCTTCTCACTCACAAATTGTTGTATATGTTTTAATTTTACAGGAAGGTTACTCTCCCATCCAAATCAGCTCGTGGTAATGTTAAGAAGAAAAGCACTGATGGATTTTTTTGTATATGTTCAAGTCTTCATTCAAGTCTTCATTCAACAAGGTTGACAAACTCAAAAGTGAATTCAAAAGAGGCAAGTCTTGCTTTCTATTGAACTATGGTTTTTGTTAATAAAGGCCGTTCAATTGATGGAACTGATCAACCCTAGTGATCTCTCTACATAGATTTTGTTGTATATTCTGTCATTAATACAGCGTAAATGTTGTTGATTTAGATCGTCATAGATTTGATCATTTAGTGGCACTGTTATTTCCTTAATGTTAATTTCCGATACTTGACCAAAATGTGATGTTTGTGTCATCATTATAAATTTGGGTTGTCAATTCCGATAATTATGTTTTATTAATTGATTGTTGTAAATTTTGTATGTTTCTAGAGATCTCTTGTAACTTTTTCTGAATTTGTAATTAATTATTGTTGTTTTAGAAAATGATGCATTCTGTAGTGAAGGGTCAAAGGAGGCCAACATTTGCTCTTGCTAAGGAAAATGATTCGGAAGAGATCGAGGAAGTCTCAGATTCGACGCTCTAAGGAATAACGAAAGGCAATGGTTGAATCCTTCATTAAGAAGTAGGTAATTCCCTACTACTTTCTCTTCTTCGTTAAGACCATGGTTTAGATAATTTATTATGTCAAATTAGTTTGTAAATGTATCAAAATTATATCCACAAATGGTTCTGCTATATATTAGTCATTTTGGTCTTTAAATTTGTTTATAGGTAGTCAATTTAATCTTCAAATGTATTTGTCATTGATCAATTTAGTCCATAAAATTATTTCTAGACCAAGATGGTGATTTGCTCACATACATGTAGTAATCTATCTCTTGAAAAAAGCAATAACGACTAATGTGCTATTTTTTAGCCTATGTTTGATCTAGGAGCTAGGGTTCCGTTTTCTTCATCGATAGTTCAACCAACCAAATCATTCGCACTAGATCTTCTAATTCAGAAGTCGATAATTGATTTGAATTTTGAATATTTTAATTGAATTTGCATTTATCAACGTTTTTGTTTGTGATAAGAAATGGTATAGTGAAAATCTTAAGAAAATGAAATAAAAAACTGCTTTGAAATCTTATGAATAATCAGGCAAACATGAAATTAACATAATTTGCTATTACAAACAAGTTGATGTTGGTGAATATGGGTCATAACTGATGTTTCATTTTATTCATCTCGACCTAACACACCACCTTTTTCTCGCCCCTGGAAACATTCTTCTGGATGTATAATTCGTGAAATATCTAACAAGTCTTGTTTGATTAGTAGTTACATGCATATTTGTGTGAAACATAGTAACCGAAAATGCATCAAAATTAATCTCTAAAACTATTCATATTTCTTTTCATACATACATATAGTTTAACTTTAGATGTATACTTGATACTCAACATAAGATATTATCACATGCTCTATGTTAGGTTACTTAGGTTAAACATGTGTAAGTAGAAGATATGCTCCATACACACCACATGTTTAGAGATTTTGTTTGTAACTATACTTTATATGGATTTAAATCTGGATTAAGGATCTTCAAAGATTGTGTGACATTTTTCAATTTTTATGTTGAAACTATATTTGTCGAATAATCTATACTTGGTTAATCACACTTCACACTTTGTCTTCTTAGTTACACTTCCAAATATTCTTATATTCATTTATTCGCTGCCTTTACAATTTTCTTTTCTTCTAAAGAGCCTAGTTGTGAAACTCACACATAAGTGTTGAGTTGAACTTGCGCTCCATTATATATCAAATGTCTTTGTTACTAGTTATTATCTGAACTGTACTTACACAACTTTGATTCTTCAATTTTATATTTAGCTAAACTAATTAATATTACATGCGATCCAAACAATTGAAGTGAGAAGGAGTGTGTTGAAACTTGCTCATAGAATGATTAAGATTTTCTGTGAATGTTTAAAAATGGCTAATCAATTAGAATTCCAACATTTGAAACACCATTAAATAGTAACAAAAAATAAATTTCTAACACAAGTATCAATTTTATTCATAAAATTTAAAGAAAAACATAACAAAAGTCAAGCAAACTTATCACCATACAAAGAAAAACCAAACAATAAAATTTGTCCAACAGAAATATTAATTAAGATACTTGTCTTAAATAAGAAATGAGAGCTACTCCATATTGGTAATTAGAGTTAATGGGAGCACCCCTTACTTTTAGAACACTAGTGGACAAAAGGGTGTTGATAGTAGCAACAACTTCCATGTTTTGCTGCTGATCAATTCCATTTGGGCTATATGTCAAAATTTGGGAGACCAAAGTTAACAATGTCGCAGCTCCTACTCTAACAACTTCCATGTCTTTTTTACTATTTAATGGTGATTTAAATGTTGGAATTCTAATTGACCGGCCTTTGTTAAACATTCACATAAAATCTTAACCATTCTATGAGCAAGCTTTATCACACTTCTCCTTCCTTCAATTGTTTGGATTACTGCATATAATATTAATTAGTTTAGTTAAATATAGAATTGAAAAAATAAATTTGATTAAGCACAGTTCATATAGTTACCGGCGACATAAACATCTGATATACTGGAGCACGAGTTCAACTCAAAACTTGTGTGTGAGTTTCACAACTAGGATCTTTAGAAAGAAAAAAAAATTAAAAAGGTGGCGAATACATGAATATAGGAATATTTCAAAGACTAATCAAGAAGACAAAGTGTAATTAACCTCCTATAGATTCTTCAGCAGGTACAATTTCAGCATAAAAACTAAAAGATTTGTCACAAATTCTTTAAAGCTCCTTAATCCAGCTTTCAACTCCATATAAAGTATAGTTACCAACAAAATCTCTAAATATGTGGTGTGTATGGAGCATATCTTCCACTTCCACATGCTCAATCCAAGTAACCTAACATAAAACATGAAATCATATCATTTGTTGAGTATCAAGTATACATCTAAAGGTTAAAATATATGTAGATATGTAAAGAAATATGAATATTTTTAGATATTAACTTTTGATGCATTGTCGATTACTATATTTCACAAATATGCATGTCACAACTAACCAGACAAGACTTGTTAGGCATTTCACGAATTATACATCCAGAAGGATGTTTCCAAGAGCGAGAAAGAGGTTGTGTGTTAGGTCGAGAAGAATCAAATGACACATCAGTTATCACCCATACACCGACATCAACTTGTTTGCAATAGCGAATAATGTTAAATTCCCGAGGCCGCACTTGAAGTGATAAAATATGCATTTCTTCATTCATCTGCCACAAAACAAACATTTAAAAATTGAAAAACAATTATGATTAAAAAGCTTAGCATAAATCAAAATTTCAGAAAATATTATGATACCAACAACAAAGCTCCATCTCGATTTCCTGGTGAGCCAGTTTCAATCACTTTGGTAGTTTCCACTTTAGTAACAATTGTTAAGAATAAGTTTGTCCATTTTCCCTATAAAAATTAATCATATATCATTCGTTTATAGGTAGATGTATTTCTTTACTAAAATTAATTAAAGAGTCAATACTAAAATAAATAAATTAGAGAGGCACATTTAGAGGAAAAAATGTAAAATCATTCTCTATTTTTGTCACTACATATATAAAGCAACAGCGAAATTTGAGAATGGTTTTATTTCTTCCATAACAAAATTATTTTCACTAATACGAATTTATAATTGCATGCTTACCGAGTCGAGAAACATTTCTACCAATTTCATCCCGTCAAACTAAACTATTCCTGAATACTTTGAAGATTCTTCAGAAATAGTATCACCTCTATTTGTGTTCTTGGGAAAAAATTGATAATAACTTTCATGATCAAGGGTGTATCTCCCATCTTGATGAGTATTTGACATGTTTTTTTTTTATAAGCAATGTTAGTTGTTAGTATTACAATATTATGTTCGTTTTCTCTTTGCTAGGATTCGAACCTTGGACCTCCAGCTCCTTAACTCTTAGCTCAACTAGTTGAGCTACCCATCCCACCCGAGTATTTGACATGTTGATTGATGACACACAAAAATATATGATGTTTTTAGGTAGTTCTTAGGTTAGTTTTTAGGTAGTTCTTAGGTTAGTTTTTACTACTTTTTGGTCAACTTGAGGACCAAATCTAAGCAAAAAGCCTAAAATTACGAAGCTACACACCAAAGAGCAAAGAATTTGAATATTGCATAAAAAAGGGCAAAAATGGAAGGAAGTGAAGAATCCCATCGTACCACGATGAGACCCATCGCACAACGATGAAGACAGCTGTGATCAGCGTGACTTGCAAACAAAGAAATGATCCCATTGCACGACGATGGATATCATCGTGGCACGATGGGCTGCGATGGTACACGATGAATAATTTGTTTAGCCTAAAAAAACTATAAATAGAGCTCTCCACCACACTTATTATTCATTCAACAATTCTGGAGCTTAGGTGTCTCTAAGTAGAAAAGGACGAGAAGAATAGAGAGGGTCTAGTACTCTCTACGGGAGAAAACCTTCCCAACCCTAGGGAAAGGTAACTTCCTCTGAAAGATACTGAGGTTATGGTTGTGTATATTACTCTTTTGTTTTAATATGCTTATTTGTAGCTAAAGTAACTTTAGGTTAAGTTGAGTAGACAATCTCCTTATGAATGCTTGAAACATGTGATGCGGTATTTCTCAAGTTTACACTACAACAAATTTGTCATATACCCACGGACATATTTAGTGACGGTCAATAAATCCGCGGGTATTGTACAGGTGATCCGTGGATATAGCCCTCGTACAACTTAAATAAAAAATTCCCACAAAAATAAAAATAAAATGTTATATAGGGAAAAAAGGAACACCACTGCCAGAATTTTGATTTGTCTTAAAAAAATCCCTAAAATCCCATATTGCTACTTCTCACTGAGCCACCATTGTTGTTTCTGCAAAAACCCTACGTCCCTAATCTCAACCTTTTCAAAATCCCTAAAATCGCTGCTTCTCGCGAGCCCTCTTTCGGTGAACATCCTCAACTTCTTCTTCCGCACGTCCTTTGCATTGACTTCCTTTCACGACACTAATCGCAAGCACAAGCATCCCTTGTTTTGGTTTTCGAGGCTTCTACACTCTACAAGTCCACGAAAAAATTCAATTCCGGTTGTGGTTTGATCATCCTTCTATGAGGGTGTTCCTGGAGCCATCAACCGCCACGTGAATTTTTTGTTCTTATGCTGCTTTTTCTTCACTATTTTGCATATTATTAGACCAGTTTTTTCACCAAAATGCCACACTTTTAAACCTTAAATACCAAACTGCTAAACTTTAAAAACAAATTTACAAAGTGCCTGCCTAAGTGCCTGACTTTCCTATATTACTTCCGCCACCCCCTGTGGCGGTATTGTACACCCACTGCATTTTTTTTCATTTTTTTCCTAGCACTAGAATATGGCGGTATTGTACACCATAAAAAAAAATTTCCCTGGCAAAGCATGTGGCAGTAATGTATAGGTTTTTATTTTTTTGTTTTTTTTAACACTAACCCTTCACTAACCCTAACCCTAAAACCCCAAACCCAATTTTTTTTAAAAGATTTTAAATAAACTATCTTCAAATTAATTAATTTATAAAATGATGAATGCTGGAATTAATTAGTAGTAGAACACTTAACATTTTGAAGTAGCTAGGAAATAATATAAACAATTAAATTAGTAGTAATTGTTGACTAATCCTGTTTAGTATTTGTTGTGGTTTGTGATCACGTGGGTTGAAGATGACACATGTCTGTAATGGCATGCTGCACTACAGCTTGAGCGCAACCGTATGCGTTTGTGTTTTGCCTTAATATTAATTAGAGATTTGGATCCTCTCCAATTTTTTCTCTCCAATTCCCTCTCCAATTATTTTTATGTGTCTTCCTCTCTCATGTGAAGAGAAAGAAA
Source organism: Trifolium subterraneum (assembly GCA_951799995.1). Classification (NCBI taxonomy): domain Eukaryota; kingdom Viridiplantae; phylum Streptophyta; class Magnoliopsida; order Fabales; family Fabaceae; genus Trifolium; species Trifolium subterraneum. The sequence goes on along the minus strand of OX637462.1, from coordinate 14,010,313 downwards.
TTAATAATAAAAAATAAACAAGTAATGATGAGAGAGAAGAAATGATGAGAGAGAAATGTTTTTGGCAACATAGAATGTTTTTGGCAACATACATGAGAATGTTAAGTTGGCTAGAAGTAAAGTAGATTACATACAAGCCCTACTAGATACCAATGGTCCTTCTGATTTGATTCTTGAACAAGAAAAGTTAGCTCAAGTCGATCTTGAAAATGCTCTTCATATGGAAGAATTGTTCTGGCATGAAAAATCCAATGTTAAGTGGCATTGTGATGGCGATAGAAACACTGCATATTTCCACAAAATCGCCAAAATTAGGAGAGCTACCAACCAGATTACCTCCCTTAGGAATGGTGAAATTTCTCTAAATAGCCCTGATGAGGTCAATGCTCATATTGTTAATCACTTCACAACTCTTTTCAATGCTCAAACTGTTAACAATGATAACGGTCTAGTGGATGAGGTTATTCCTAACCTTATCACATATAGAGTAAATTGCATGCTCACAAGGTTGCCTACCGATGATGAAATCAAATTTGCAGTTTTCTCTCTAAATAAAGATAGTGAACCAGGTCCTGATGGATTTGGGGCAATCTTTTTTCAAACATTTTGGGGCATAATCAAACTAGATGTAATCAAGGCAATTTTACAGTTTTTTACATCTGGTTGGATTATGCCTAATTTTAATTGAAACACTCTTGTTTTAATTTCTAAGACAGGGAATGCTGATAATGTGAATGATTATAGACCTATAGCTATTGCTAACTTTAAGTTTAAGTTGATTTCTAAGATAATTGCAGACAGGTTAGCTTCAGTTATGCCAGCTATTACGTCCATTCAGCAAAGAGGCTTTATAAAAGGGAGAAGTATCAAGGATTGCATATGTCTCACCTCAGAAGCTATTAATGTTTTGCAAAAGAGAAGTTTTGGAGGCAATCTTGCAATCAAAGTAGACATAGCCAAAGCCTTTGACACCATTCACTGGTCCTTTTTGCTAAGGGTCTTGAGAGCTTTTGGTTTCAATCAGAAGTTTTGCCATTGGATCCATTCTATTCTTAAGTCAGCAAAGATGTCCGTCTCTATTAATGGCAAGCAACATGGTTTTTTTAAATGTTCCAGAGGAGTGCGTCAAGGTGTTCCTCTCTCACCTCTTCTCTTCTGCAAGGCAGAAGAAGTTATCAGTAGAAGCATCACAAAACTAGTTAGAGATGGCAAGTTATCTCTCATAAAAGGTTCTAGACATATGGATGTTCCATACCATATTCTTTATGCAGATGATATTATGTTGTTTTGCAAAGCCACAACATCAAACATTTTTGAATTGTCTAATTTGTTTGTTAAATATGCCGAGACCTCGGGACAATTTGTCAACCCAACAAAGTCTTTCATATATGCAGGAGTCATCTCTTCACAAAGGTTATATCATATTGCAACTCAGTTAGGCTTCAACATTGACTCTTTGCCTTTTGTTTATCTTGGAACTCCTATCTTTAAAGGCGAGCCAAAAAAATCCCATCTTCAGCCTATAGTAGACAGAATCAAATCGAAGCTCTCAGCTTGGAAGGCCTCTTATCTCTCTATGGCAGGAAGAATGCAGCTTATTAAAAGTGTTATTCAAGGTATGGTGTTGCATACTATTTCAGTTTACTCTTGGCCCTCAAGTCTCCTTAAAGATTTAGAAAAGTGGATAAGGAATTTTTTATGGAGTGGTGATGTCAATCAAAGGAAATTAGTAACTGTGGCTTGGCATAAGGTTTGTACTCCATTTATTGAAGGGGGACTTGGAATTAGATCTTTGTCTAAAGTTAATGAGGCTGCTAGTTTGAAATTATGTTGGGAACTCCTGAATTCTGACATGCAATGGGCAAAGTTCTTAAGATTTAGGGTCCTTAATGGTACAAAGCCTATTTCTTACCATATTTTCTCATCAGTTTGGAGTAGTGTTAAGCACAAATTACCTAAAATTTATTCCAACTCATCCTGGAAACTTGGCAATGGTGAATTGATAAATTTTTGGTCTGACCCCTGGTGTGGAGAGCCTTTAATGATTTCTCTTAATATTCCTCAGCACCTGCACACATTTCTTAAAGCTAAAGTTAAACATTTCATTGATAATCATGCTTGGAACATCCTTGCTTGTTTGTTATTAGCTTACCCATATCTGCATTCTTTAACTGCTAATATCACCATTCCTTTGAGAGATAATGTTGATAGACTGTGTTGGAAGCACTCTCATGATGGGGATCTAACTATGAAGGATTCGTACTCTTTTCATTGCACTCCTGGGCAACAGTTTAACTGGTCTAAGATAGTTTGGAGTATTGACATACCTCCTTCTAAATCCATGGTTGTATGGAGAAGCTTGCAGAACAAGTTACCTACTGATGAGTGTCTTGCTCTATGAGGTTGTCATATGCCCTCGATGTGCAGCCTTTGTGAAAGCGATCTGGAATCCAATCAACATCTTTTTTTGACTTGTAGGTACTCACAAAACATTTGGAATTGGCTGAGCTCTTGTCTCAATTTCAATTGTCAATTCAATGATTTAAAGGAAGCCTTTGTCTTATGTAATTCGTCTTGGTCTCCTCTTTGTAATCTGATTGTGGCTGCTGCTATTGTTAATTGTGTGAACTTCATATGGTTTGCGAGGAATCAATCCAGGTTCAATGACAAGAAAATTCATTGGAGGTCATTAATCAACCATATCATTGCTGCAGTGTCTTTGTCAGGTAATAACTCTTGCTTGAAGGCTAAATCCAACATTTCTGAGTTTGTCCTTCTTCGTAAGTTCAAGGTGAAAATGAACTATGGAAATGCTCCTAAAATTAAAGAAGTTCTTTGGCAGCCTCCCATTTTGAACTGGATTAAGTGTAATTGTGACGGTGCCTCTATGGGTAATCCAGGGAGTTCTGCCTGTGGTGGTTTATTCAGAGATGCTAATTCATCTTTTTTAGGTGCCTTTTCTTATAATATTGGAATAAGCACTTTTTTGAATGCTGAATTGATAGGGGCAATGATTGCCATTGAAATTGCGACAAGCAAAGGATGGAGCAATTTTTGGTTAGAATCAGATTCTATGTTAGTTGTGCTTGTCTTCTCTTCTGCTAAAATTGTTCCTTGGGCTCTAAGGAACCGTTGGGACAATTGTATAACTCTGCTCTCCAATATGGATTTTTATGTTTCACATATCTATAGGGAGGGAAATCACTGTGCTGATAAATTGGCAAATTTAGGTTTATCTTTACAGGGTTTCAAGTGGTGGAATCATATTCCCCAAGGGTTGCAGGGTGATTTTGTTAGAAACCGTCTTGGTATGCCGTATTATAGGTTTTCTTAATGTTTTAGTTCTCTTGAGGGTCAGGTTCTTTGTCCCCCCTCTTCTTTTGTTCTTTCTAGTTTTTATCAATATATTTTGAGGGCTTGCTTCTTGCAAGTCTCTTTTGTTTAAAAAAAAAAAAAAGATGAGAGACAAAGACACATAAAAATAATTGGAGAGAGAATTGGAGAGAAAAAATTGGAGAGGATCCAAATCCCTAAAGTCAAGTCAAAATATTTCCATTTATTTATTATAATAACATGCTGTTATATATGTCTTTCCTTTGTTGCTGGGTTATTTGTGAAATGAGAATTAACTATTATGTTGTTATTATATTATAATTTCTATGTGACAAGATGGATAAGCAAAAAAAAATTTCTAAACCTATATATTACCGCCACACCTTGTAGCTGAGAAAAAAAAATTAAAAAAAGATAAATTTGAACACAATACCGCCACATGCTTTGGCAGGGAAAAAAAATTTGAATTTTTTTTCTAGGGTGTACAATACGGCCATATCCTATGGCTAGGAAAAAAAATTTAAAAAAAAATGCAGTGGGTGTACAATGCCGCCACATGGAGTGATGGAAGTAATATAGAAAAGTCAAAAGTGTGGCACTTTAGAATATTTTTTTTTCAAAGTGTGGCAGTATGATGTTTTAGGTTTGAAAGTGTGGCATTTTGGTGATAAAGCCTAGGGGTGTCAAAATGGATGAATTGGATGGCTTTGGATTGGATTGCTAATGGATGGATCAAAGTAATCCATTAACATTCAATGAAGAAAAAAAAGCAATAATTTCATGACTTGCCAAATATTAATTTTTCCCTTAGATTCTAGAATAGCAATAAATAGAAAAATTGTTTTAATCATTTTATATATAAGAAATATCATTTCTAAACAAGTAAAATTTAACTACTTCTATAATAAAGTGTGACTTTATAATTGTTAATAGAATTTCTATTATAAGTTTTGATAAGCATGAACATATTTTATCTCTTTTTTTATATATAAAATTACAAAGTCATTGAAAACTCACACATACAAAGTGGAGAGATCGCAGTTTGAATCCCGGTCATGACGTCCAACACTAGCAATTTCAACATTTCTGTCAGTTGAGCTAGGATTGTGGATGAACATATTTTATCTCTAACGACACTTTAAATTTTAAAGCGTCAATTTGTCTATAGATGAAGTGACAAACACCAATTAAAAATTTATACACATAAAGTAGAACATTCTAGGTTCAAATCTGGTTACCATGAAAAAAAAAATTAGTCCGATGATTTTGTCAATGTCAATTATGTTGGATGTTACATACACATATTGACATATTATAGTATTTTTTTTATTCGATGTGTCAATGTGATTATAGGGCGTTCACTACAAGAATTCATGAAATTACCCATGAAAATATTCCTAGGTAAGCTAACCAAATTCCTAGGAAATGCACATTTCCGAGGAAAATATTCGTTGGTATTTTCAATTCTATTGAGAGGAATTTTCCGAGGAACTAGTGAGGAAACGTGTGTCAGAGTTTTTCATAGGACTTTTTCCTAGGAATAATTCCTAGGTAACCTTCTCCACAGTCTGCCAAGCGCAGGTCAGAGCAGAGTGATGTGACAGATAGTTTCCTAGGAATTTTTTCTAGGTAACAATCATTATTAAATAAAAAATATTTATACCGTAAATAAAAAATAAAATTAGCAGCAATTATTATTTTTAAAAAACCGCCTCAAAATTTTGGCTCCAAATTTGAAAATTTTGCAAAAAAATCGAAAATCAAAATTTTGCGCCAGAAAAATTAAAATTTGTAAACATAGTTTCCTAGGAATTCAAATTCTAAAATTATGAAATTTCTACCCAAAATTTCTGAAATTTCTATTTAAATTCTAAAATTTGAAACTAGCACAAAAATAATTGAATTTCTACCCTAAAATTTATATTTTTTAAAAATGAGTTAACAAAAATTTGAAAGAAAGATGTAATAGAATATATGTAGTTTTAAAGAAATATTGCATATAAAGAAAGGATTAAAAAGATAATAAGATAATAAAGTATATGGAAAGGATGAAAAGTAAATGTGTTGAAGAAGATGAATGATTGTTGAAAGAATAAAGAGAAGAAAGTGAAGTAAAATATGAAGAAGATGTTGAGTGAATTGAATGTGTAGATTGGTAGTAGAAATTTTGTAGTAGAGATTGAATGTGTTGAAGAAAGTGTTTAAAGAAAAAGGGTTAGATATAAAGATAGGATTAAAAAGATATTAAGATAATTAATAAAGTATATGAAAATTGGATGAAGAGTAAATGTGTTGAAGAAGATGAATGATTGTTGAAAGAATAAAGAGAAGAAAGTAAAGTAAAATATGAAGAAGATGGTGGAGGAATTGAAATGAAAAGTATTAATGTTGAAAGAATGAAAAATTAAGTAGTAGAGAGTGTATTATATATAGATAAAATTTTGAAAAAGCAGTAAGTTTCAGAGGAAATTTCCTTGGAATTTATCCTAGGTAATGTTTCTAAACAAAGGTGTGACCGCAAGCTGTCACATGTGATTTATTTAAATTTAAATTTTCATTTTCCCACTCAAAATTTCAAATGTTATTAAGATATTCAAAATTAATTTATATTTAAAATAAAAGTTAAAAATATGGATATTATGTATTTTAATTATAATTAAAAATATCCAAATTTAATTATAAAATATTTGTTCTATATTTCCACTTGCTGGGTCAAACCACTCACAATAAAATACCACAATGTTGTTATCTTGTTCGACATATCGGTAACTCAATTAAAAAATTCATTTAATTACACCATAGAAGTTATCTTCACCTCCCTAACTCCTTTGACATAAACACCACTATTAATTGTTTTTTTGCCGATGGTCCATGATTGAGTATGAAATTTATATCCGTTAACTTATGATGCACGGGTACTACAATCGAGGAAGGGTACCAATACCGAGTACGTATCAGGTACCGGTACGCGTACCGTACATGCACCTGGGCAACGTAGTCTCCGAGGACCATCAATTAATCCTATCAAATGAAATATTTGTGCAGTTGGTCGGCATATTTTTCACTTGATCCTTAAACCATTCGGGAAAATTGGTAAATATGTCACCAATGGTCCAACTTTAGTGCAATTGATCATCATATGAACTCTGGCTGACTGCGTCTCTGCATCGTTTATCCAATATTCTCTCTGTAGTTCCTATGGTTGACTGCATTATATGCTAGCTAACATTAATTTTAGTAACTAATTTTTTTTTTGCACATAATATTTTTTCCTTTTAAACTATAATGTAATAACATTTTTATTATAAACTACTTCCCCCGTCCCAAAATATAAGAAAAAGTTGATCAACAAAATTGAATGTATTTGGTCCAAATCTTTAACACATATGTTGTTTAAATACTCTAGGATCGATTGAAATATAAAACGAGTGAAAGAGTGCCTAAACACTACACATTCTTTTGCTAATAAGTTAAACTCATCTGTAAACGAATCTGTAGTCCTTTAAGTAGATTTCCACCTACCATTTCAATCCATCCTAGTACAACACAGCGAACGAGTTGTACATTCAACATGCAGATTAATCTTGGGTTTCGAATTTTCTCATAAGGGTAAGGGTTTGACTTGGTTGAGATTTAAAAGGGTAACCTAATATGATAGATTTTGGCTAATCGAATACGTGAGGTTTGAACTTCTTATTTTAAGACTGAACTGAGTTGCTTGACGTTTGGATGATTGATGGGTCAGTTACGGATTGAACAGGACGAGAAATAATTTACAAATGGTGACAAGTCATTACTCTACGCTATTAATTCCAACTTAAGATGACCTGAGCTGGTTATCGGTAATAATTACAGAGCTGGGCCATTATAGAAGAGATACTCAGAGTTAACACCGGTCTAACATGGTTACAGAGAATGGAACGGAATTGATTGAATTAACGTTTCTAACATTTGAGGTATCTTACGACGTTGTTTGATAGGTTAACAAAGCAAGGGAAAACTTAAACTGAAATTACTCATGAATCTTAATAATTGATTAGATGTGGGTGGCTCAGGATTCGTCATCAGTAATTACTCTTGGAGAACACAAAGTTGCTGCTCTAAAGGTCATCATGAATAATTGACGGTCCCTAAAAAACAAGATTATCTATTAGTTCTGGATAGAACATGGTTTAATACGCTTAACCAGCCGTTCAATCTTACCATGATCTGAACTGATCACTGATAACAAGGCTGAAAAGTTGAAGATGTTTCCTTAGAGTGACATAGGGATAATAGGCTGAATGTGATTCTATTTTTGCCGATATCGAGGAATTGGAAAGATTTTGCGACTTGATTGAATTCTTACACTGAAGATACTTGATGGGTCTCAAACACCGCAAGGATTTATCTCTTTACCAAGCTTAGGTAGATGCGGGGGAATGTATGGTCACAACATAACAAGGTTCACTAGTTACGAATCTTGCATAGCATTGATTTGACGGTTTTGGCTGAATTAAAATTTGCACAAAGGAGTAAGTACTAAAGATCTTAGCTCTATTGCTCTAAGCTGACATCTCACGATTTCTCATAACTAACTATTCTTTGTGTTGGAGACAAACTCGATCCTCATGAAAACTTAACAGATGAACTCTCACAACGGTTTAACCAAATGTCGGGTTACTAGCTAAGAGATTTGAATACGGAAATTAATTGTCGGCTTGCGTAAGTACGGAATTGAAATACTCTAGACGAAGCTTGGCTACTATTTGGCTAGCTATGGTATTAGTTCGAACTGAGAGGCTGAATTGACTTTACTGAAAACACTTGGGTTTCATTCTACGAAAATGGTATAACAAGCTGATATTGAAAATTGGAGAAATGTGTGGAGTCTAGGTTGGCTCCTCTGATAGTGTAGCTAATAGGCTTATGTCATTAGGGAGGAAAATAACTCGGCTGGAACGAAGATGAAACGAATTTAAAGGAATTTGGTTTCCTGACCTCTGATGAACCGTGGTTGAACTACCGCACTTCGGGTAATATGATTCTCAAGGGTGTGTGTCTACTGGTGTACTGCACTTCATTCTACACTGCTCTTCGTACTTATAATTCCATTATCCGCATTACTGCACCCAGCAGACTTACTACCATTGTCTAGTTACCGCACATCAATATTCTGTCTCGGCTCTACTCCAATCAACGCATACTTTATACTGGGTTTTCCATTCCCTTAATTCTTCGCATCCTTAAATATGCTACCGTCAGTCGAGCGCATTCGCTTCGTGCAACTCCTGACTTGCTCCTTGCTACTGATAGCTCGCCACATACTATTCCAACTTCCACGCGTCCTATTGTGGCGTCGAATACTGCATTTCCAATGTCCGCTTCCAACGGCCTTCACTCATACTTCCGTCCAAGTTTGCGCTTCAACTTCTTGTACCACCCGACCTCCTTGGTCCACTTTGGTTCTCAACCGTAATACCCTGCCTATCACACACGACACTGAGCTGATCAGACTCAGTACGCGAGGATTTCAGCGTAAACTGTCAGACTCCAAAGGGTCCGTACTACTTGGATTGAATTTTAATGATCCACGACAAGGTTCGAAATGAATCGACCTGCTCTGATACCAATTATAACACCCCATATCAATTTATCTAGAATATCAATAGGAGTGTACATAACTGAATCGGGACACAATAAAACTATCATTACATACTTAGGATACAAAATCCCCTAAAGAATACATTCTGAGCTATCTACTGTACATAAAATATCTGAGTCTTATACTACTATAAGACAAATCTGGATGTCAGCTCCTCAATGTAATCCTTGTATCCGAATCTTTACGCTGCAGCTCCGCGACAAATGCGAACCTGTAATCTGAAATGATGAAGAATGGGGGGTGAGACTACTAAGCCTCGTGAATTCTACTACCCTCCTAATGGTGACTACACCGGGTAACCTGAATGTCAGTCCTCACGCATCACAGGCGCATCACACATGTGTACATATATATATATATAAACAATTAATAAGGTGTAACACAAATATTATCTGAGTTCATTTTAGCTCCACAAGGACACTCTGAGGTGAGCCGGTCTCAGAGAGCCTCACACTCCTCCGCACCAATCTTCGTGGACATAAGCACTATGGTACGGAGCCTCCGGCATCACAATTGTTATTAAAACATTTTACTTCGGATTCCTCGAATCCCTGTAGTGGTGTACAGAAGACAACCATTTGCTCTCAACTCCGGATTCCTCGAATCCCTGTAGTGGTGTACAAAAGAAAATCCACTTACTCTCCGACTGACATGTAAACATCTATAGTTTCAACAACTACCAATATATCCCAATCCCGGGGAAACTAACTTAGTTTATAACCTAAGTTAAATTGTAATATTTCCTAACGTGTAATTAACATTTCGATTATTATTACCTCGTAATGTCAATGGAAAGTAAACCTGGAAGGATAATAATTTTAAAAACAGTATTGAGTTTCAAAAGCCAAAACAGTTGGCTAAATTCTGTCATGGTCGCCCAGCGAGTGCTAGCGACTGCTAGCGACCAGAGTCAGAAGGTTCTGGCCAGCCAGCGATTGCCAGCGACCAAAACCTGCAACTCATGGTTGCACGTTCGCCAGAGCTCGCTTAGCGAGTATCACAGGATTTTAGCCATGTTCTGCAAATTCAGTGAAAAACTAGAAATTCCAAATCAAATTTCCATATCCAATCCAGCCATTAACAATACAAGTATAATAACAATTAAAATGGAGAAGAGTTTTGGGTATTAACTCCTCTCATACACCATTCAATTTCCCTAAACCTATGTTATCAAGCAATGTTCAATTATTGGGGAAATTCTAACTATTCTAAATCCTAAGAACCCACCTGAGATAGACGCTTGATCAATCCCATCGCCATCTCTAGAGCTCGTCGAACCGCGGAGTTTGCAATAGAAATGCTTTTGAACTCCAACTTAGATTTTTCTGCATAATTCTGCTTCATAGGTCCAACTTCGGAAAATCCTAGCGACCTCATTTCTCATCCAATTTCCACGAAACCAAAACCACAAAATCGAGAACTGAGTTAGCTTTCCAATGGAACCGGCCTCGTTCAATTTGAAGTTACAGCAAGAGAGTTCAGACCATTTTAGTGTAGCACCGTCAAACATCAATTCTGCAGAAATCCTGAGTTGATCCCTCAACTTCAAAAATTCGTCCAGACCTCAATTCTTGTCCAAATATTATGAAACCGGTGTCCAATTGACCGGAATTAAGTTAGCTATCCATAGCAAAAAGCGGAATTTCAATCGGAGTTACGAGGAATGCAAAATTACCTTTTTAATGGAGGTATATCCAGGAATACGGGTTTAACCAATCTTCTTCCAATTTGTTCCAAATCTGTTAACCATGGCTCCTTGATCCTTGAAAGCTCATATGCAAGATGCAACTCAACCTTGGGCTTGATTAAAGGCACAAATTTGATAATGGAAAGAAGATTAGGATGATGTTTACTTCATTTGAAAGCTTAAAACCTAAGGATTACAATTCATGATTTAAGGTGGGTTTGAAGAACTTACCATTTTTGCTTGTGACTTCCTCCACCTTATTCCATTTCTGAGATCCAGTTTCTATTGTCTATTAAAGCCTCAAAACCACCATGGATTGCACATGCAAGACTTCTAAGTTAGATATTTTGGAAGAAATGGTGATTTGGGTTCATATTGATTTTTGGGTGATGATAGTGAGCAATATGAGAGCTTGAGTTTCCTATTTTGATTCTGTGGATCTAATGGGGATGAGAATGAAGTATCATGTGTGAGTCGAGTTGAATTTGAATGAAATGAAGTTTTGGGGTTGTTGTTGTTAAAACCGTGGGAGAGAAAATGGAAGAGAGAAGATTGTTGTTGTACTGAGGCAATGAATTTGTGGGAGAGAAAGAGTCTCATCGTGAGAGAGAGAAAGGAAATGAGGAATGAATGACAATACCTCAACTTTTACCACTTATGTGTACTTGTTTCTTTACTTTAGTTGGTATGTAGGTCCCACATATTAATCCAAATTGGGGTTGTTACAGTAATTAGGAATAAATGTACACTATAAATGAAAAATCGCATCTCATGCATATTTATTTTTATTGCTTTCCGCAAAAACGTTACAATATTAAAATTCCGAGGAAAAGACATCGTTTTGATCAAAATATCATTACGGTTTATCTTCGCGCTTAATTATTTCATTACAACGTTAGTGTATTTCTTTTCGCGCGTAATCATTATTCGTTTATTTTTATCAAAAAATGAGGTCAAAACCTCTTTCAAAAATACGCAAACAATTTATTTTTCAAACATCGAAAAGCATCAAAAATATTTTGTCGTCAAACACTTTCAAAAACCTTGGATTTCAAACCAAGTGTTCATTTTTTTTTCTCTTCCGCAAAAACCTTGGAATTCAAACCAAGTGCATTTTTCAAATCACGCAACAAACTTTGGACTTCAAACCAAGTGATTTTTTATCATTCAAAACCTTTTTCTCAATAAACCTTGGACTTCAAACCAAGCGACCGCGCCTCTTTTCTAAATCAAAAAATCAATCAATCTTAATCATTTAGACTTTCTTTCACAAATAAAAATAAATCAAACTCACATTTTTTCTTGTTATCTTTAAAACCTTTTTCAAAACCTTAAAAATCAAACAAACAAATCACTCCGCTTTTTACCCCGAACTACGGTGGTTTGATCCCTCGGGTACGTAGGCATGAGACTTGTCTCTCCAATCAATAAAATCAACCAAAAAACACTTTTCCTTCTTTTTTCGTCACTTTAACTTTTCTCAATCATCACTTTAAATCCCTAATTTGTACATTTTACAAGCAATTAAAATTAAGCACAAAGTTAGAATAAAAACAAGAGGTTCCTATAGAGTACTATAGATACTTAGGGTGCTAGTACCTTCCCTTCGTATAACTAACCCCCGAACCTTGATCTCCTAAAAAATAGGGTTTTTTCGAAATTTTTCCCTTTCCCTCGGATAAATTAAAGATCGGTGGTGGAACATTAAATTGCAATTCGAAGTTAATTAATAACTCGACATCCAAAAATCACCGCGACAGAAATGGCGACTTCACTGGGACAACCAAGCGGATTGAACCTAACTTGTTTTAAATTACTATCTTCGCGCTTTTATTCTTTTAATTGTATAAATATTTGTATATATACTTGGGTTCGCTTTGAGTGGTGAGATAAGTCCCCCACCCGGACTTGAGAGAACCATAAGATAGGATAGTGGTATAATCATAATGTCTATCCGAGAGTAAGTTTCGGCCGTGGCATATGTGGTAACCACACTCAATTGAGGAACCTTGGAGGTAATAGTGCCAACATGAGTAGTCGTGTTTGACATTCTATCTTCAAGGAACCGACGATGTTGAGGACCTTTAGTTACACCTAACCCATCTTGACCTCTTTAGGGCGTAGTGCGGTGGCTAATCGAGAGTAAATCTCGGATTGGTTGATACGCAATACTACACTCAAACGAGACTTTTCTACGGATTTTGTTGGATCGGAAGTAGTTCCGTAACCCGATGATTTTCGGAGGAGGTCGAGGACTATGAGAACTTTGTAAAACCCGTGATGCTGACATTTTTCAGTTTTTATGTTGAAACTATATCTGTCGAATAATCTATAGGAGGTTAATCACACTTCACACTTTGTCTTCTTAGTTACACTTCCGAATATTCTTATATTCATTTATTCGCTGCCTTTACAATTTTCTTTTCTTCTAAAGAGTCTAGTTGTGAAACTCACACATAAGTGTTGAGTTGAACATGCGCTCCATTATATATCAAATGTCTTTGTCACAAGTTATTATCTGAACTGTACTTACACAACTTTGATTCTTCAATATTATATTTAGCTAAACTAATTAATATTATATGCGATCCAAACAATTGAAGTGAGGATGAGTGTGTTGAAACTTGCTCATAGAATGGTTAAGATTTTCTGTGAATGTTTAAAAATGGCTAGTCAATTAGAATTCCAACATTTGAAGCACCATTAAATAGTAATAAAAAATAAATTTCTAACACAAGTATCAATTTTATTCATAAAATTCAAAGAAAAACATAACAAAAGTAAACTTATCACCATACAGAGAAAAACCAAACAACAAACAGATACTTGTTTTAAACAAGAAATGAGAGCTACTCCAAATTGTTAATTAGAGTTAATGAGAGCACCCCTTATTTTTAGAACACTAGTGGACAAAAGGGTGTTGATAGTAGCAACAACTTCCATGTTTTGCTGCTGATCAATTCCATTTGGGCTATATGTCAAAATTTGGGAGGCCAAAGTTAACAATGTCCCAGCTTCTACTCTAACAACTTCCATGTTTTTGTTACTATTTAATGGTGATTTAAATGTTGGAATTCTAATTGACCAATCTTTGTTAAACATTCACAGAAAATCTTAACCATTCTATGAGCAAGCTTCATCACACTTCTCTTTCCTTCAATTGTTTGGATCACTGCATATAATATTAATTAGTTTAGTTAAATATAAAATTGAAAAAATAAATTCGATTAAGCACAGTTCATATAGTTACCGGCGACATAAACATCTGATACACTGGAGCACGAGTTCAACTCAACACTTGTGTGTGAGTTTCACAACTAGGCTCTTTAGAAGGAAAAAAATTAAAAAGGTGGCGAATACATGAATATAGGAATATTTGAAAGAGTAATCAAGAAGACAAAATATAATTAACCTCCTATAGATTCTTCAGCATAAAAACTGAAAGATTTGTCACACAATCTTTAAAGCTCCTTAATCCAGCTTTAAACTCCATATAAAGTATAGTTACAAACAAAATCTCTAAATATGTGGTGTGTATGGAGCATATCTTCCACTTCCACATGCTCAACCCAAGTAACCTAACATAAAACATGAAATGATATCATTTGTTGAGTATTAAGTATACATCTAAAGTTTAAAATATATGTAGATATGTAAAGAAATATGAATATTTTTAGATATTAACTTTTGATGCATTGTCGATTACTATGTTTCACAAATATGCATGTAACTACTAACTAAAAAAGACTTATTAGCATTTCACGAATTATACATCCAGAAGGATGTTTCCAAGAGCGAGAAAGAGGTTGTGTGTTAGGTCGAGAAGAATCAAATGACACATCAGTTATCACCCATACACCGACATCAACTTGTTTGTAATAGCGAATAATGTTAAATTCGTGGGCCGCACTTGAGGTGATAAAATATGCATTTCTTCATTCATCTGGCATAAAAAAAATATTTAAAAATTGAAAAACAATTATGATTAAAAAGCTTAGCATAAATCAAAATTTCAGAAAATATTATTATACCAACAACAAAGCTCCATCTCGATTTCTTGGTGAACCGGTTTCAATCACTTTGGTAGTTTCCACTTTAGCAACAATTGTTAGGAATAAGTTTGTCGATTTTCCCTATAAAAATTAATCATATATCATTTGTTTATAGGTAGATGTATTTCTTTAATACTAAAATTAGAGAGGCACATTTAGAGGAAAAAATGTAAAATCATTCTCTATTTCTGTCACTACATATATAAAGCAACAGCGAAATTTGAGAATGGTTTTATTTCTTCCATAACAATTTTATTTTCACTAATACGAATTTATATTTGCATGCTTACCAAGTCGAAAAACAATTCAACCAATTTCATCCCGTCAAACTCAACTATTCCTGAATACGTTGAAGATTCTTCAGAAATAGTATCACCTCTAATGTGATTGTTCTTGGGAAAAAATTGATAATAACTTTCATGATCAAGAGTGTATCTCCCATCTTGATGAGTATTTGACATGTTTTTTTTTATAAGCAATGTTAGTTGTTAGTATTACAATATTATGTTAGTTTTCTCCTATAAATAGTCCGTTTAGCCTAAAAAAACTATAAATAGAGCTCTCCACCACACTTATTATTCATTCAACAATTATGAAGCTTAGGAGTCTCTAAGGAGAAAAGGATGAGAAGCATAGAGAGGGTCTAGTACTCTCTACGGGAGAAAACCTTCCCAACCTTAGGGAAAGGTAACTTCCTCTGCAAGATACTGAGGTTATGGTTATGTATATTTTTACTCTTTTGTTTTAATATGCTTATTTGTAGCTAAAGTAGCTTTAGGTTAAGTTGAGTAGACAATCTCCTTATGAATGCTTGAAACATGTGATGCGGTGTTTCTAAAGTTTATATTAATTACTATATTCTAGGGGTGTACGTGGATCAGATTGGTTTGGGTTTGGCCAAAACCAAAACTCAAATCATATGGAGTACTCCGGATTGGGTCGAGCAAAATAACCACCCCTTTACCATTGGGACGGGTTGAGTAAACCCACTTGTTTCTGGGTTGGGTTAGGTGGGTAGTGGGTTACCCAAATTTTAATTTTTTCAATATTAAATGACCAAATGACAAATCATCATATTTTTTCATAAAAATAACTCAACCTTTTTATTTCTTAAAAAATAATATAACATATTTTCAGTATAGTTTTAGCATCATAATATGATAATATCATCATCATATTTTTTTCTTCATTGAAACAACATATTTTCACTATTTTCAAAGAATAATATTTTTTAGCACCACTACTTTTAAATGAAAAAATTAAGTCGAAGAGTGAACACTCGAAGGAGTTTATCAGAAAATGCGTTAAAATTGTGATGTACAAAATGTGTTTACCATCGGGAATAAACACACATACAACTTTTTTTGAAAATTAGAGTATTGAACATGTGACTTTTCCCTTTTAATGCTCAAGTTGGAAAAGAAAAATCTTTGTTATTTATATTAAAATTATTTTTAAAAATCATAACACTACAAATTAAGTGGGTTCGTGGGTTTTTTGGGTTGGGTTCGGTTTTGCCCAAAACCTGATTTTTTTTATGGATTTTTCATTTTGAAATTCATACCCACCCAATGACCCGATCCAACCCACTTTTTGTTGTTGGATTGGGTCGGTTTGACCGGGTTGACCGAATTTGCCCAAACTATATACTCAATTCCATTACTATGCTTATGCCTTAGCCTTGTTATAACGCTTTATTTATTTATATCGGCCAATATTTATAAATGAACTCATAGACCTAGGCGGTATCCGTGACAGCGCAAACTATGGTCCGACATAAGGACGATATAACTAATTAGGTGAACTGTAATCTCATAGTAATATAATTAGGGGCTTAACGTACCAAAAATATGTATATGATTAGTAGCATATTCAATTCGGCTTGTTACCTCGTTTTGCCTGAACCAGAAAACGGCTACGACATTGAGAGCTTGTATGGATGAGTTTAGCTCAAAGGAAATACAGGGGTCTTCGTATACCTAGGGGAGTAGCGGTCTCAATACAAGTGTCATTGGATATGAGACGTCTTATCATTACAAACGTGAAATTAATCTGCTAGATAATAAGATAGGAGAGTAAACGGTATAACACCAAAACACCAAGAAGGAGGAAGGAGAGAGTCGATTACACTTAACGTATTCTTCGTACTTTACTTTAATGTTTTTTATTGTTTTATCAAAACAAACTTTTTTCAAAAACCAAAGCGAAAACTAAACTATCGGTATTCCTAAACGAAAGTAAACCATCAGAATTCCTAAACGAAAGTAATTGTGCACGATCTCTACTCATTCTAACTTTAGAGTGTGAATTATTACTCGATGACAGACTGGTTCACTTGCCAGACCACATTCATTGATCCAAAAAGGCTCATTAGTTCTAACAAGCCTAACCAATTCTTGCATAGCAAGAATTGCAAGTTGAGATATATTGTCTTTTCTTCATCATAATTTTTTGTAATTAGATTACTAAGACCATGTGAATGACATGATCTTTTATAAACCATTGGTGGATTTTCAAGTTCATTGTTTCTTGAAATTGCGTTGTATAGAATTAAGATCATGCTCAAACATAGGTCGATATATTTTTCTCTCAATGAAACTTGTAAGAAGCTTCAACTTTTTCTCATACTGAAAGTTATAAATATAAATATGTGTTTATGCATAGCTATAAATAAATTGCATAAAGTAGTGTAATTCTAACCACATTTATTTAAATAGGATAAGATTTTTCTTAAGAAAGTCGTCCAAACCAAACAACTATTCTAATATTTGGATCGGATGAATTTTTATTTCAAAAGCAAGATCGGCACAACATAATTATTAGTCTAATAAATGTTTAATTGGGATTTCAAAATCTAATTTTTAAATCCGAAGGCTTTTTATATAAAAAAAAACAAGGCGCGCGCGAGATGCTTAAAGTAAATAGTAAATGTTAACGTAAAAGTTTTAAGTAAAATCTAATACAGATGTTGAGTCGCCCAAGCTCAACATAGATTCAAACCCAGTTACAAACATCTTGGCTAATATTAATCAAAAAGTAACAATCTTACAGCTCTCTATTTTATGCACGTACAAAAAGAAAAGGAATTATTCAAGGATACTGTAATTATTTTATATTAATGGACTATAGTGATATTGTATGAAATATTCAAGGATTCAAGAGTGTGTTATTTGCATGTATAAGATAAGATACTACTATAGTGAAAACGAATTATCACCTTCAACAAAGTTCTCTTATTCAGGAACCAAAATTTGACTTGTTTGGGCTAAGCCCAATCTCCTCATCCAATTGTCGTCGTTGGACCTCATTTGGATGATTGCATTCTTTCATGAAACATCATCAAAAAATGAAAGTTTCCAATTAGTTGAGAATAAATTGCCAATGTAAATAAATAAATAAAATAAACTAGGCAACATATAAATTGGATATAGTGTTTTAGTAAGTAGCTAATCGGAACGAATCTGGATCCTGTGCAGTCAATGATATAGTCTTTTAGTCATGCATTTTTTTATTGCCCAATTTATAAAATTGTTTAAAGTTTAAAAACTAAAACTTTAATTTTTATAAAATATAATTTTATCATGGACTGTCCGATCGAGATTAGTCGTTCAAAAATGTGTGACTCACGTTGTAACAACTCATACCCCTTTTCTACGTATTTATAGTAGGAAATCTCGACGTTGTACCTCATGATATTTTCTACCCCTCTCCAATAGAGTTTTTTTCTTCCGTTAAAATTGAATCACATAACTTAGGGTTCAAGTACATGTTTAATCCTGTGACACTGACTACACAAGATCCTGATCCAAGAGCTAACATAACCATTAAAAATAAAATTTACAATAAATAGAGAATCGAGTTATTCATGATCTTATAATCAAACATACAAAATTAATTCTTCAAAAAGTAAATTAAATATAATTACTAAATGATAAGTTCATGTCGTCGAAGGAATCAAGCCATACAAAGAAAAATTAATTACTAACGTTTAGTTTCCGTGTAATTCTTTATTTATTTTTTTTGCTTTGGCACCATTGAATACCAAAAAAATCAAGACAAATTACTCATAATCAAGAAAAAAATTTGAAAAAAAAAACAAATAAAAAATGATGCATCGAACATAATTAAAAAACCTAAAAAGGCTTTACAAATTTTTTATTTCCAACCCTAATTTTCAAAAGAGCGGCGTATATTTCGCGTTAAGTATCAATTCAAGCGGCAAACTTGATTAACATATAAGTAATAATTTCATATCTTTAACTCAAGAGTGAAGTCAATTCTCCTTCAAAAGCAAAATATTGAAATAACACGAAATAATAAAATTGAAAATAAACTATCGTTAATGAAATGAATTATCTTGCATTTCAAGTTCGGCTGTTTGAGCCGACGTAAGACGATTGTAAGAAGATCTGTCTTTTGTCATTATCAATGTCATCATCACGGGACTTGCGAACGCCGCAGATTGAATGATCATAACTCAGTTCTGATAATCACACAAAATATTATAAAAAGATTTTCTTTACCACTAATTCATTTATGTAAGAGATACGCTAATTTTAAGGTTTTTATAAACACTAGTCAGCGATTTGTGACCGTTTTATAATAGTCACATAAAAGGGAAAACAAATAAGGAATGGTATAGTGATTTTCTGCTAAAGTTTTTCTTTCTTTTTGTGTGTTCTTTTCCCGGTGATACTCCCGTCGTAGCGTGCAGTTGTTTGTTTTCATTTCCTTTCTTGGCACAATGTTTCTTTTGATTTCCTGTTTTAGTACGGTGTTTGTTTTGTTCAGATTTTCAGATCCGCTTCAATCCAAATTCAGTGCAGATTCAATGACTTTAACGTCTTCAACGTTGAATATCCGGAGGCATGGCTATTTCGTATATTTAAATTTTGTCATTTCAATTATAGGATTTTACATTAGGCCTAGGGTTGCTTGCGGTTCGGTTTGGATCGGTTATGAGACAAAAAGTCATCTGATCAAAAGAAAAAATATCATGCGGTTTGGTTCGGTTTTTGGATGAGTAAAAAAAATATCCGATCCAATCCAATCCATGCGGTTTACTTCGGTTTGGTTGTTTCGATTTTATTCGGTTTTTAAATAAACAATAATTAAATAATTTTAATATAAAAAATATATTTTATCTGAATCTATTAAAAAAGAAAATTAAGGAAGCAACAAATTATATTGTTAGATATTTAAAACATATTCATCGAAAATGATATATATGATACTTGATGGATAGTCCAAAAAACCATATTTTCTAGATTACAAGAGGAAATCAAAGAGCATTAAACAAAAGAAAAATAACCAAAATTAAAATGTTATGATTGTTCACTAGCCATGCTGTTATGATACTCCGGTTTTCATATGCACCAAGGGACTATGAATTTGTAGTAACTACAAAATATCTTAAAAAAAATTAAAACCAGCGCATACTCGGTTAATGTAATATATTATACTAATAAAAAGAAAAATTGCTGGAACAAAATGAGTTTTAGTTATAAAACACCCTAAGTTTTGATGATAACAAGGTATTAAATGGACAATTGGTATTACTAATTAATGATCTAGTGTGCAGGAACAAAGTAAAAATCTTATTCACTCAGATCATCAATTGAGCTTCTGAAGGACACAGTCTGAAGCGTTTAGACTCTGAGAAGCAAGAAGCTTCAGAGCCTCTGAAGAAGTCCTTAGATGCCAAAGAGAGAAACATGTCTTGAAGCTTGCGTACACTATTCAGAAGATCAATGAAATGTTATTACAAGATTCTGAATGACACTCTATGAAGAAAGACAGCTCATAACTAATGGAATAGTACAACAATCTTATCATCAAATGGAGCGTGCAGTACTCTGTACTATTTTACCTAATTTACTGAAGCGCCATTTGACAAAGAGAAGTAGTGGAATTGATTTACTCCTTCTGGAAGAAATAATCAAATCCAGCTCAGCAAAAGAAGATTGTACTACCAACGGTCCTTTCTCAACGTCATTATACTTAGAGTATACATAGAAGACAATCTACTTGAGAGAAGACTACTGTAAGACTACTAAAAGACTATTGAAAAATATTGAAACTCAGAGAAAGATTTACTTTGTATTCAAGCTGATAATTGTTTCTTTCTTGTGTAACTTCTAAGTCAAATATCTTTTGATATTGTTAGGCTCTGAACTGTGTGTTAAGAGAGTCTAGCTTAGAACTTTTAGTCCTACTTAATCTGTGTATTAAGTTAGTGTGTGAAGAACCCACTTGGGTTGGCCTAGTGGTGTTGGCTTGGGTCCTTGGAGTATGCTACTCTCAAGGTCTCAGGTTCGATTCCCTCTGGTGCCAATTTCGGTGGGCTAGTCCATACAGAGCAAAAAAACTCTGGCTTTAAATGGGCCCCCCGCAAGTGGGCGGTGGGATTGGTCCCCTCGGATTAGTCGGTCCTAGGGCCGGATACCGAGTTTTCAAAAAAAAAGTTAGTGTGTGAAGTCTCTTATCTTTGTGATTTGAGCAAGGAAGTCTCTCTGTCTTGTGTGACTTAGAGCAAGGAAGTCTCTCTGTCTTGTGTGACTTAGAGCATTAAGAAAGGGCTCTTGCTTGTATGCTTGAGCACTAGTATTGTAATCTTTTGTGATTATAGTGAAATCCCTTGTAAGTGCAAGGGGACTGGACTACTCTCGTTTTGTGAGAGGAACCGGTATAAATTTTGTGTGTGCACTCTCTTCTCTCTCTCTCACTGTCTTATTCGTGTTTTGCATTCTGACTAACTTCTCTTATCCGCTGCTTTACAATCTGATAGCTAGAAAAGAATTAATTTTTCAAAACACAATTCAACCGCCCTTCTTGTGTTTTTCACCTTCAAAAATAAGTATTAAAATTTATGTATGTGGTTTGTTTCGGTTAATTTGGATTGATTTTGAAAAATCAATCCAAAATCCGTTCCGATCCTGCGATTTTTACAAAATGGCATCCAAATACAACTAAAATTATACAATTTTTTTCTATTTTCGGTTTTTTTGGACCAGTTTGCGGTTTTTAATCGGATTGGTTTGGATTTGAGCACCCTTAATTAGGCCCTCATATGATATTAACTCTAGTGTTGTCAGTTTTTTGCAAATTCATCATTTTTATTAGTTTTTAGCGAACTTGAATGTGTAATAATACTGTTTGACATACTTTACAAATTTGAATGAACATCGTTATTTTTAGTCAAAAAAATACAAATAAAATAAAGAATATGGTATAACAAAAAAAGAAGCAACAATTTCATGACTTGCGAAATATTAATTTTTCCTTTAGATTCTAGAATTGCAGTAAATAGAAAAATTGTTAATCATTTTATATATAAAAAATTTTCATTTCTAAACAAGTCATTTTTAACTATTCTATAATAATTTTTTTTTGAATGACAAATATATATATATATATATATAAATAATGCAGAAGTCACAAATATAAGGGGAGATCACAAACAAATAGGAGTACCAGGAGTTACTTCTATAATAACTAGTATAATACTTGTGTTTACGCACGGATTGCGGCATTGCTGTGATTTTTTTATTATTGTAGGACGAATATTGCTTAGTACGAAATTAGTCTCATTATAAAATTACTTGCCATTGGAAGATCGTTGTCCGATGTATGATATAATTATAATTCTAATATTTATTAGTGACAACTTATTCATATAAATAATATTAAATTTGTTTGGTTGATATTTCTCATCGTAATAGTTGCAATTTCTCATATTTGTCCTATAAAACATAAAAGTAAAAACAAATATTAAAACATATTATAAATTTTTAGAATACAATTAATATTTGTAATGAATTAAAATTTAGAGACTCTAATTCATAGGACTAACGTTCATTATATTTACATAGAGGGAAGTAAGATGACTTGTGATAATATGTTTGAAAACTAATTTTCTATAAATTTGAAACAGATTGTGATAATATTCAATTGTGATAATATTCTTGAGTTCCTACTATATTGTGCAGATTGTGATAACCTTTGTGATAAGACTTGGAGTGGATTGAGTTCGGTGCCTTAATGCTCTGCTGTTGGAGATGAGTGCTCCTTTAAAGAATGATTTGGTTGCATGGCCAATTAAATGGGATGTACAATTGGAGTTAATTAGAAGTGATTTTTGTTACACTATAAGATTGAAGGAAGAAAATGATTTATTATTATTGAATAGATCTAAAAGGATACAAGTTGATCACTTATATACATTAGTCTATTATAAGCTACTCTACACTTTATAACACTTGATGATGTGGAGGTAGTTACACTTTCTTCACTATTGTTACTTCTCTCACAAGTAGCTTCATCAGTTAACATCCTCCCACAAGTTGATGCTTGGTATATGTCAAACAATCCAAGCTTGGTCATAAACTGATGAAACTTGGTCATTGATAGTGCCTTGGTGAAGCAATCTGCTAGCTGATCCTGAGTAACAATAGGAAGTAATCTCAACATTCCTTCTTGAACCTTTTCTCTAACAAGATGGCAATCGATTTCAATATGCTTTGTTCTTTCATTGAATACAGGATTTGAAGCTATGTGTAGAGCACTCTGATTGTCACAAAACAATACATGCAATTTGGAACACTCTATATGCAAATCTTTTAAGAGATATAAAAGCCATATCAATTCACACAAAGCTCTATACTCAGCTTCAGATGAGGACTTTGAAATGGTTGATTGTTTTTTAGATTTCCATGAGATCAATGAAAACCCTAAGAAAAAGCAATAACCAGTAGTTGATTTCCTTGTATCCAAACAACCAGCCCAGTCAGCATCACTATACCCTAGAATTTGTACATCTGCATTTCTTTGAAACAAGAGACCTCTTCCATGGTTATGTTTTAGATATCTAATCACTCTACAAGCAGCTTTGTAGTGAGTCATGGTTGGTTTATGTAAGAACTGACTTAGCTGTTGAGTAGCATAGGCAATGTCAGGTCTTTATTTGTTAAATACAATAACTTACCAATGAGTCTTTTGTATAAACGAATGTCCTAAAAAGGTTTGCCATCATCATTGTGTAATTTCACAGAAGGATCTAAAGGGGTGGATGCAGGCTTTGATGCAAGTAAACCTGAGTCTTTCAATAAGTTCAGACAATATTTTCTTTGAGAAATGCTAATGCCAGTTTTGGAATGTGCAACTTCAAGACCAAGAAAGTATTTGACAATGCCTAAATCTTTGTTTTTGAAATTGCAATCTAATATGGTTTTAATTCTATCAATCTCTGCCATGCTAGTTCTAGATAAGATGATATCATCCACATAAATGAGTAAAGCAGTGAAATTACCTTCTTTATTGAGAGTGAAGAGAGAGTAATCTACAGTGGATTGTGTATATCACTTCCTGACTAGCAAGGATGTAAGCTTCTCATACCATTTTTTGCTGGCTTGTTTCAAGCCATATAAGCTCTTGAGAAGTTTGCAGGCTTGATTAGGTTTATCACAAGGAACACCTTCTGGTACAACCATATAAACATCTTCTTGTAAATCACCATGCAAGAATGCATTATTGACATCCAATTGATGTAGAAACCACCCTTTGATGGAAGCTAGAACTAAGAGGAGCCTGACTGTAGTAAGTTTAGCAACATGAGAGAAGGTATCAAAGAAATCAATTCCTTTTATCTGTGTGTAACCTTTAGCTACTAACCTAGCTTTGTATCTTTCCACACTACCATCAGAGTTATGTTTAATGTTATAGACCCACCTGCATCCAATAGGTCTGACATTGGATGGTAGACCCACAATTTTCCAAGTACCAGTTCTAGATAGTGCCTCTAGTTCAGTATTCATAGCTTGAACCCAATGGTCTAATTTGCAAGCCTCTAAATAGATATTAGGTTCAGTGTGTTGTGTGAGAGAGACTGTGTATGCAGTGTGTGAAGGAGACAATTGAGCCAAAGAATGAAAAGAAGAAATAGGATAAGGGATACCTAATGAAGATGATGATTGTAGTGAACTTGAAGAATTGCATACAAAATCTGCCAAATAAGATGGTATATGTTTTTCTTTGTGAGGTCTATCATGGGTTTGGCTAAGGGGAATAGTGGGAACAATGTCATTGGCAACATCCATAGAGGGAGTATCTGTAGGTGTGTAATCTGAGACAATGTCAGATGGGTGTTCAAAGTCAAAATTTGAATGGTAATGCCAATTGATTTTGGAATTTTTGGTCTGATAGGGAAAGAAATGGTCATAATGTGTGACATTTCTAGAAACAAAAATTTCTTTAGTGTTGAGATCAAGAAGCACTGTGCCTTTGACACCTTGCTTGTAACCTAAGAAAACACATTTTCTACCTCTTGGTGAAAGTTTAGTTCTATGAACAGAAAGACTTGATGCATATGCAAGTGAACCAAAAACCTTTAAATAATATGTTTTAATTGATTATACAACATTTCATGAGGAGATTTGTTTTCAAGAACAGGAGTACACATTCTATTGATTATATAAGTAGCATGTAAAACAACATATGACCAGTAAGTCTTATGCAAATTAGATTGATATAATAGAATTGAGCAATATTAAGTAAATGTTGGTGTTTCCTCTCCCCTCTACCATTTTGTTCGGGAGATTCTACACAGCTAATCTGATGTATGATACCCTTTGAAGAATAGAAATCATGCATCATAAATTCTTGTCCATTATCTGTTTTAACTATTTTAACTTCATGACCATATTGAGTTTTAATCATTTTCAAAAGATTAACAACATGTTGTCTAGTTTTAGCTTTACTTTTCATTAAAATAACCCAGGTATATCTACTATAATCATCAATAGCAGTAAAAAATAAGCTTGTTTAGCTTTATTAAAACTATTATGATAAGGAAGTTTCTTATGCCTAGCAAGGTGAAAAAACATCACAGATACCTCCTTGATCAACTACTACAAAAGGAAATTTAGATTTTAAACTTGCTAATCTACTATGTGAGGAATGTCCAAGTCTGAAATGCCATATGGCTTGTTTGGGAATGGAAGGGTAGCTAGATCCATCAGCAGCAGAAACACTAGCTATCTTATTTGTCAGATTGAGGTAGTACAATCCTCCATGTTCATTAGCAAAATCAATCATCTTCATACTCTTTTGATCCTGAATGACACATTTGGAATCGTTGAAAGTAATTAGATAATTTGGTGTATGACAAAGTTTTGAAACAACTATCAAATTTATTGAAAAATCAGGAACATATAAGATACTATCTAAAGTGTATTTGGATGAGAATCTAACAGTACCAAAATATTTTGCAATTGCAAAATGTCTGTTTTAGCAAGTGTACTAAACTCGTCGCAAGTAATAAAATTTATAAGATTCGTATCCACAGGGATTGTGATAAATCAACAATTGCAGTTTGAAAACATATTTAGGTAAATTGACATTAATATAAAAGGGGGGATTTTTCTAGGGTTTGTTGGAGAAAATACTTTGAAAATAGGGTTTGACTTAAGAAGGAGAAGCGATTGGACTTTTTCGGTTCATCTAATCATTATTGTCTCGGTAGTTCATGTATGTTAACAAATTACCAAACTAGTTTCACGATTTGATTAAAATAAATAACTATGCTCAATCTCTTGATAACATAATCCTCTCCCTTGATCATAAACCCCGCTAATCTCTTATGATGATTTATGATCCGGGAGGAATTTGCGCTTTAATCTTTAATCTCAATTAGTAAACCAAAATCTCTTAAGTGTAAACCAATTTTACAATAATTCCTAGGTCAATAATCTATTCCTATTCTCATAGTAAAACAAATTATTAAATTCATCACACGAGTGATCAAATCATGTAAAGCATTAAGCACAAGGAAGAATTGATGAAACTAACTTCGTAAATAATTAAACATAGCATATGAAACTACATGGTTCAAGAACAATAACAATTAGAATCCCCTAAGATCCAATCATGGAAGTTTAGCTAGACATAATTAAAGAGTAAATTACATCAACAAAGGTGAAAGAAAGCATTACAATAAGTTCTCTGATCGCCTTCAAAAGTCTTCCGTTTCGCCGTAAAATTCTGTACCCTAATTCTGCTTCAGAAATTCCAATATATAGGCCAAAGTTACGCGTCCGCGTCGCGCGCAGGATTCTCGCGCCGCGCGCCAAACAACAGAAGAGAAGGGTTATTTTTTCACTAGTCGTTGGCGCCGCGCGCAGACATCTGGCGCCGCGCGCCAACTGACAGACTTGTACTCGAAATTTTATGCTTTTCTTGTGCTTTCCGCAGCCTTGTACTCGATGTAACTTTCACTTATTATTGTGCAAAAATATAATAAAAACATACTAAAACCTCGTAAATAGGTCTCGGAAATAGGTAGAAATAAAGTAATGACGTGGAGTCATCACAACCCCAAACTTGAACTTTTCCTTGTCCTCAAGGAATATCTTCATCCATCGGAGAACCTGGCACTATCATCAACAATCTTATTCAAAGCATCAAAGTCAATCAGTTAGATACCCACAATTATCATTTCAATGATCATCCCTATCAAGAATTTACTCGCATATAGATTTATAACGAAAAATCAAGAACTTTTCACAAATATTGACCAAACTTTAATCACTTCACTCCCTCACATTCTCTCCTGTTTATAGATGGTATATATTTCACTCAATCAACACAAACATAGCCATTCTACCATAGGCTTGCAAACATTCTAGAAATCAATCAACATGCATAAGAATTCACACCTTTAGAGGACTTGAGGGTTATAACGGGGCTTAGGTTTTAGGGTGGATGTTTTTGGAAGGTAAGCAGAAAAACTTGGAGTTTAAAAGATCACCTATTTCCCAAAATCGGATTATTCAAACATTTTCCCCTTTTATTTCAAGCATTGTTATACTAGAGAACTTATTTATCAATCATTTGGTGTTTTCTCTTCTTTTTTTTTTTTTTTGTGTACACCATTTTGTTCATTCATTTTTTTTCTTTTTGTAGTTCTCTAGTACCCCACCCCAAACTTAATTTGTTGCTAATTCCAGAAGCAACCCCAAACTTAATGATGAGCATTATGCTCTAATCATAAGTATAGTGATCTAACTCCAAGAAAATCATCTTTTTTTTGTTTTCTTTTCATAATTTCAAACTTGGGTTGTCAAATAAAGAACATTTTTCTTTCGGCTCAATTGGGGTTTAACGAAGAGTATAACTTTCATGATTGTTCTTGTGAAAAACTTGATAATAACTTTCATGATCTAGAGTGTATCTCCCATCTTGATGAGTATTTGAAATGTTGATCCAAAAAGGCTCATTAGGTCTAACAAGCCTAACCAATTCTTGCATAGCAAGAATTGCAACTTGAGATATCATTTTGTTTTCTTCATCATAATTTTGTGTTGATCTATTCACTAACATAGTTTCCCTCAAAGTTAGATTACTAAGACCATGAACATGAGTTGATCTTCCATAAATCATTGGTGGATTTTCCAGATCATTGTTACTTGAAAATGCATCTAGAGAATTAAAAGTATGCTCAAACATAGGTTGAGATATTTTTCTCTCCATGAAACTCGTAAGAAGCTTGGACTTTTTTTCACACTGAAAGTGAAAATCAATTTACAAATATAAAAATGTGATTATGCATAGGTAAACAATTGAATAAACTAAAGCAACTGAAACCACAATTATTCAAACCAAACAACTATTTTAATATTTGGATAAGATGAATCTAATTTTTGAATCAAATGACTTATTATCTCAAATTGCACACAAGATACTTGTATGCATGCTTAACGTAAATGTTAACGTAAAGGTTTTAAGTAAAATCTAATTCAAAGGTTGAGTTGCCCATGTCAAAATCGACTCAAACCAAATTACAAACATCTTAGTTAATATTAATCAAAAGCAAAATCTATCTTATTGATATAAAATAATTAATTAAAAGAGAATCATATAAATGAGTTCACCACCTCTTCCTTAATCTGAGCATTTTCTCGTTGCATCTTGTGCATGTAATGTTCATGGTCTTCCCTTGGAAATGAGGGACCCCCACAAGGTGCACACGCTGTGACCTTCAATGCCTCTTTCATTAGGAGGTTTTCATTACGAATCCTTTCATTTTCGATTCTAAGGTTATTGTTATTTTGTCTCTCGTATTGATTCTATAGGTAAAAAATACAAATAATTATTAGCACTAAGCATGTGAAATAAATTTGTTGCATAAATGAATCTTGATAGTAATTTTGTAGATACAAATATAAAATATATTTGAAAATAAAATTAATATGAAATTCATTTAACGATAAAACTATGGTAAAAGACACATTTAAAAAAAAATTATAATTATTTTATAATAGTGTTATTGTATGAAATATTCAAAGATCTAAGTGTGTGTTACACAAATAATTAATATTTGATGTATAAGGTAAAATACTACTATAGTGAAAAGGAATCATCACCTTCAACAAAGTTCGCTTATTCTGGAACCAGAACTTTATTTATTTTGGATGATTGTATTCCTTCATGAAACTTTATAAAAAAAAAAAAACAGTTTCCAATTTGTTTAGAGATGAATTTAATGACATGCCAATGTAAATAAATAAATAAATAAAATAAACTAGACAACAAATAAATTGGATATAGTCTTTTAGTAAGTAGCTAAGAGCTAACATATCTTGCTTGATGACATTCATTTATATATGATTGCATGCAGTCACGCGTTTCTGATTGTTTGATCTAGATTAAACAATTAAAAATTTAAAGACTGGAACTTTACTTTTTGTAAAATTAAAATATAATTTTATCATAGACCGTTCGATCGAGATCAGACGTTCAAAAATGTGTGATTGCACGCAGTCACTGACTGCACAAGTGATGGAATTGTTGTTTGAGATGGTAGCTAGAATCCTTCATAAATTCCGTCTATTTTTTTTAATCTCAATATTTATGTAAGTTTCCTAAATTCCTCTCAAATTTTGTCGTTTATTAGCTTTTTTTAGGAGTAACAGAATCTGAGTCCAAGAGCTAACATAACCACTAAAAATAAAATTTACAATAAAATAGAGAATCAAATTGTTCAAGATCTTATAATCAACCGTACAAAATTAATTCTACAAAAAGTAAATTAAATGTAATTATGAAATGATAAATTAATGTCATCAAAGGAATCAAGCCAAACAAAGAAAAATTAAATACTAACATTTAGTCATCGTGTATTTTTATTTTTTTGGCTTAGGTCCCGCTGGATACCAAAAAAAATTACGACAAATTACTCATAATCAACGGAAAAAAATTTCAAAAAAAAAAATCATATAAAAATTATGCATCGAACATAATTAAAACCTAAAATGGCTTTACAAATTTTCGAGTTCCTACCACAATTCTCAAATGAGCGTATATGTCGTGCTAAGTATCAATTCGAGCGACGAGACGAACTTGATTAACATATAACTAATATTTTCATATCTTTAACTCAAGAGTGAAGTCAATTCTCCTTGAAAAGCAAAAAATTGAAATGACACAAAATAGTAAAATTGAAAATAAACTATCGTTAATATATGAAATGAATTAGCTTCCTCTTCAAGTCCGGCTGTTTGAGCCGACGTTAGACGATTGTAAGAAGATCTTCTTTCGTCGTTATTAATGTAATAATCACGGGACCCGTGAACGCGTCTGCTTGATTGATCCATTTCTCAATTATGATAATCGCCCACAAAATATTACAGAAATACGGGAATTAATTTATGCAAGAGGTACGCTAATTTTAGGGTTTTTATAGACACCAGTCAGTGGTTTATGACATTTTTAGAATAGTCACAAAAAAGGAAAACAAATAAAAAATGGTATTAGTGATTTTCTCATAAGTTTTCTTTTTTTATTCTAATAAGTGATTTTCACATACTTTTATGTTTAGTTTGAATTTTCTTTTTCATGATTTTTTCGTCTGGTGTTCCTCTTGTTGTAGCCTGAAGTTGTTTGCTTTGATTTCTCGTCTTGGTATGATGTTTTGATGTTCCGTCTTGACACGATGTTTGTTTTATTCAGATTTGCATATTATGCTACATTTCAAATTCAATGCAGATTAGTTTAATGATTTTAGCGTCTTCAACGTTGAATATATGGAGACATGACTATTGTGAACATTTTTATTTTGTTATATCAATTATAGGCTTTGTCATTATGTCGTTATATGCTTTTAACTCGAGTGTTGTGAGTTTGTTTGCCAATTCATCCTTTTTAGTTTTTAGCAAACTTGTATATGTAATGGTTTCAATTGATCTAATTTACAAATTTGAATGAATGTTGTGGTTTTTAGTCAAATAAAGACATAAAATAAAGAATGGTAAAACAAAAAAAAAAAGCAATAATTTCATGACTTGCCAAATATTAATTTTTCCCTTAGATTCTAGAAAAGCAATAAATAGAAAAATTGTTTTAATCATTTTATATATAAGAAATATCATTTCTAAACAAGTAAAATTTAACTACTTCTATAATAAAGCGTGACTTTATAATTGTTAATAAAATTTCTATTATAAGTTTTGATAAGCATGAACATATTTTATCTTTTTTTTATAGACAAATGTGAACCTCACAATCACTTATGGGTAAATTATGGATCCTGTATAAATGCAAGAAGGTGAGATTGTGACTCTCTTATCAATCAATTATGTTATAATTTTTGTCAATTCACCGATCTAGAATATGAAATGGTTTAACTAGTCTCTTAGAGTTATTTATCTTCTCACTCACAAATTGTTGTATATGTTTTAATTTTACAGGAAGGTTACTCTCCCATCCAAATCAGCTCGTGGTAATGTTAAGAAGAAAAGCACTGATGGATTTTTTTGTATATGTTCAAGTCTTCATTCAAGTCTTCATTCAACAAGGTTGACAAACTCAAAAGTGAATTCAAAAGAGGCAAGTCTTGCTTTCTATTGAACTATGGTTTTTGTTAATAAAGGCCGTTCAATTGATGGAACTGATCAACCCTAGTGATCTCTACATAGATTTTGTTGTATATTCTGTCATTAATACAGCGTAAATGTTGTCGATTTAGATCGTCATAGATTTGATCATTTAGTGGCACTATTATTTCCTTAATGTTAATTTCCGATACTTGACCAAAATGTGATGTTTGTGTCATCATTATAAATTTGGGTTGTCAATTCCGATAATTATGTTTTATTAATTGATTGTTGTAAATTTTGTATGTTTCTAGAGATCTCTTGTAACTTTTTCTGAATTTGTAATTAATTATTGTTGTTTTAGAAAATGATGCATTCTGTAGTGAAGGGTCAAAGGAGGCCAACATTTGCTCTTGCTAAGGAAAATGATTCAGAAGAGATCGAGGAAGTCTCAGATTCGACGCTCTAAGGAATAACTAAAGGCAATGGTTGAATCCTTCATTAAGAAGTAGGTAATTCCCTACTACTTTCTCTTCTTCGTTAAGACCATGGTTTAGATAATTTATTATGTCAAATTAGTCTGTAAATGTATCAAAATTATATCCACAAATGGTTCTGCTATATATTTGTTTATAGGTAGTCAATTTAATCTTTAACTGTATTTGTCATTGATCAATTTAGTCCATAAAATTATTTCTAGACCAAGATGGTGATTTGCTCACATACATGTAGTAATCTATCTCTTGAAAAAAGCAATAATGACTAATGTGCTATTTTTTAGCCTATGTTTGATCTAGGAGCTAGGGTTCCGTTTTCTTCATCGATAGTTCAACCAACCAAATCATTCGCACTGGATCTTCTAATTCAGAAGTCGATAATTGATTTGAATTTTGAATATTTTAATTGAATTTGCATTTATCAACGTTTTTGTTTGTGATAAGAAATGGTATAGTGAAAATCTTAAGAAAATGAAATAAAAAACTGCTTTGAAATCTTATGAATAATCAGGCAAACATGAAATTAACATAATTTGCTATTACAAACAAGTTGATGTTGGTGAATATGGGTCATAACTGATGTTTCATTTTATTCATCTCGACCTAACACACCACCTTTTTCTCGCCCCTGGAAACATTCTTCTGGATGTATAATTCGTGAAATATCTAACAAGTCTTGTTTGATTAGTAGTTACATGCATATTTGTGTGAAACATAGTAACCGAAAATGCATCAAAATTAATCTCTAAAACTATTCATATTTCTTTTCATACATACATATAGTTTAACTTTAGATGTATACTTGATACTCAACATAAGATATTATCACATGCTCTATGTTAGGTTACTTAGGTTAAACATGTGTAAGTAGAAGATATGCTCCATACACACCACATGTTTAGAGATTTTGTTTGTAACTATACTTTATATGGATTTAAAACTGGATTAAGGATCTTCAAAGATTGTGTGACATTTTTCAGTTTTTATGTTGAAACTATATTTGTCGAATAATCTATACTTGGTTAATCACACTTCACACTTTGTCTTCTTAGTTACACTTCCAAATATTCTTATATTCATTTATTCGCTGCCTTTACAATTTTCTTTTCTTCTAAAGAGCCTAGTTGTGAAACTCACACATAAGTGTTGAGTTGAACTTGCGCTCCATTATATATCAAATGTCTTTGTTACTAGTTATTATCTGAACTGTACTTACACAACTTTGATTCTTCAATTTTATATTTAGCTAAACTAATTAATATTACATGCGATCCAAACAATTGAAGTGAGAAGGAGTGTGTTGAAACTTGCTCATAGAATGATTAAGATTTTCTGTGAATGTTTAAAAATGGCTAATCAATTAGAATTCCAACATTTGAAACACCATTAAATAGTAACAAAAAATAAATTTCTAACACAAGTATCAATTTTATTCATAAAATTTAAAGAAAAACATAACAAAAGTCAAGCAAACTTATCACCATACAAAGAAAAACCAAACAATAAAATTTGTCCAACAGAAATATTAATTAAGATACTTGTCTTAAATAAGAAATGAGAGCTACTCCATATTGGTAATTAGAGTTAATGGGAGCACCCCTTACTTTTAGAACACTAGTGGACAAAAGGGTGTTGATAGTAGCAACAACTTCCATGTTTTGCTGCTGATCAATTCCATTTGGGCTATATGTCAAAATTTGGGAGACCAAAGTTAACAATGTCACAGCTCCTACTCTAACAACTTCCATGTTTTTTTTACTATTTAATGGTGATTTAAATGTTGGAATTCTAATTGACCGGCCTTTGTTAAACATTCACAGAAAATCTTAACCATTCTATGAGCAAGCTTCATCACACTTCTCCTTCCTTCAATTGTTTGGATTACTGCATATAATATTAATTAGTTTAGTTAAATATAGAATTGAAAAAATAAATTTGATTAAGCACAGTTCATATAGTTACCGGCGACATAAACATCTGATATACTGGAGCACGAGTTCAACTCAAAACTTGTGTGTGAGTTTCACAACTAGGATCTTTAGAAAGAAAAAAAATTAAAAAGGTGGCGAATACATGAATATAGGAATATTTCAAAGACTAATCAAGAAGACAAAGTGTAATTAACCTCCTATAGATTCTTCAGCAGGTACAATTTCAGCATAAAAACTAAAAGATTTGTCACAAATTCTTTAAAGTTCCTTAATCCAGCTTTCAACTCCATATAAAGTATAGTTACCAACAAAATCTCTAAATATGTGGTGTGTATGGAGCATATCTTCCCCTTCCACATAAAACATGAAATCATATCATTTGTTGAGTATCAAGTATACATCTAAAGGTTAAAATATATGTAGATATGTAAAGAAATATGAATATTTTTAGATATTAACTTTTGATGCATTGTCGATTACTATATTTCACAAATATGCATGTAACAACTAACCAGACAAGACTTGTTAGGCATTTCACGAATTATACATCCAGAAGAATGTTTCCAAGAGCGAGAAAGAGGTTGTGTGTTAGGTCGAGAAGAATCAAATGACACATCAGTTATCACCCATACACCGACATCAACTTGTTTGCAATAGCGAATAATGTTAAATTCGCGAGGCCGCACTTGAAGTGATAAAATATGCATTTCTTCATTCATCTGCCACAAAACAAACATTTAAAAATTGAAAAACAATTATGATTAAAAAGCTTAGCATAAATCAAAATTTCAGAAAATATTATGATACCAACAACAAAGCTCCATCTCGATTTCCTGGTGAGCCAGTTTCAATCACTTTGGTAGTTTCCACTTTAGTAACAATTGTTAGGAATAAGTTTGTCCATTTTCCCTATAAAAATTAATCGTATATCATTCGTTTATAGGTAAAATAAAAGTTAAAAATATGGATATTATGTATTTTAATTATAATTAAAACTATCCAAATTTAATTATAAAATATTTGTTCTATATTTCCACTTGCTCGGTCAAACCACTCACAATAAAATACCACAATGTTGTTATCTTGTTCGACATATCGGTAACTCAATTAAAAAATTCATTTAATTACACCATAGAAGTTATCTTCACCTCCCTAACTCCTTTGACATAAACACCACTATTAATTGTTTTTTTGCCGATGGTCCATGATTGAGTATGAAATTTATATCCGTTAACTTATGATGCACGGGTACTCCAATCGAGGAAGCGTACCAATACCGAGTACGTATCAGGTACCGGTACGCGTACCGTACATGCACTTGGGCAACGTAGTCTCCGAGGACCATCAATTAATCCTATCAAATGAAATATTTGTGCAGTTGGTCGGCATATTTTTCACTTGATCCTTAAACCATTCGGGAAAATTGGTAAATATGTCACCAGTGGTCCAACTTTAGTGCAATTGATCATCATATGAACTCTGGCTGACTGCGTCTCTGCATCGTTTATCCGATATTCTCTCTGTAGTTCCTATGGTTGACTGCATTATATGCTAGCTAACATTAATTTTAGTAACTAATTTTTTTTTTGCACATAATATTTTTTCCTTTTAAACTATAATGTAATAACATTTTTATTATAAACTACTTCCCCCGTCCCAAAATATAAGCAAAAGTTGATCAACAAAATTGAATGTATTTGGTCCAAATCTTTAACCAAATACTTCAAATTTCTTTAACTCATTCTTACTTATATTTTTTGATAGAAGGACTACCTCTCGAACAATTAAATATTTTGTACTAAAAACTGCACCTTTTTTTTTTACCAACTAACATTATTTTTCTTAACTAATATTTTTTTATCATTTATTTTTTTACTAACTACATATCTTTTAGAAAAAATTATAATATAATAACAAATTTACTAGCTGTCAAAAAATAACAATTTTACTAACTATATTTTTTTATTAAAATCATTTTTATTAAGTACACTTATTTTATCACCTAACATTTTTATTACTAATGACAAATTTATTGTGATAAAAAACTAACCTCGAACAATATTAGTGCACTGAAAAAAGCTCCGAAAAAACAACAGCGCAGCAGCAACAACAACAAACACGTGACCAAATATTAACTACAATGAATAATACAATATTTTATATTACTCCCTCCGTTTCAAATTACTTGTCGTTTTAGAAAAGAAAAAAAAAATTAAGAAATTGTATTTTGGCACCTTATTTTCCTACTATACATTTATTTTAATTTACCAATAAATTAAAAATTTTTTTACGCACTTTCTCTTTCCAATAAATTTAATATATACGAGGAAGTTTAATAAAAAAAATCAAAACAAAAACAAGATTATACGGGTAAAAGGAAGCAAGATTTTGAGTTTATTCATATTGTGATGAAGTTGTAGTTATGTGTAACAAGATTTTCAATAAACATGCAAGGAAAAAAAAAGCAAAAAAAAAACAATAAAAAAATTATACGAAGAAGTTTAGTAAAAAAAAAATACAATAAAAAGATTATATAAAATTTAGTCAATAAAAAAATTAGAAATGAGGGTATAATAGATAAAATATAACCTTAAATTATCAAAACTGTTGGGAACAAAATCCTTATTTGATGTTTTAAAGATAACAAACATATAAATTAAATTATAATCTTGATTATCTTGTTATTTGCTAATGTGTTTTGTGAGAAATGTTTCAACGATAACGTTATGGTCTGACAACGGTAACGCACATGATGAACACATACACAAGTAAAACATGGAAAAACATACATAGCAAACAAGAATAAATTGAAGCAACTTAAAGTCTTGGCTTAAATGATGAAAACGCTTCACTTGGATATATTCCTTTTGCATTACTAAATGTGGTAGTATTTTAAGGAAACATAAGTGTTGGATTCATACCATATATGACATAAAGGATTTCATGGGCCTAGCAATTTTTGGACTATGTAATCAAGGCCTTTTAATGCAAACAAAAGGAATGTCACCTAAGAAGAAAGAATCTCCCACGTAGAAGTTTTTGAAAAAATGGAAGAAGATATTTTTTCATCACATGGGAATTGATTTTTGTGGACAAGAAGCAAACACATCCTTCTATCTTTGCAAAGTACATTAGTCACAAAACAACAAAAGACATGCTACATAGTTTGGTCCCCTCATGAGAGACAAAGGCTCCTCCAACATTCTCCGCTTGCTGATGCATTGTCATCACAAATTCAAAATTGATCCTGTCATATGAACAAGATAGAAGCCACGTAAAAGCTTCAAAAGCCATGCAAAGCATTGCAGCAGTTTTTCAACAGACGGTAATGCACAAGTGAACTGACGATAATGCACTATTCACAGTACATGGCAACAAAGATCACAACGTATCTTTGACAGATTTTGAAATTCAAAATCTCTCTCATACGCTCCTCTTCAGCAATTGAAAAGTCTATAAATACCAAGGAGCTTCATGAAGAAAAACTCAAGAGTTTACACAAAGAATTAATCATATACATTGTTGAAGCAAAAATCAACAAAGTTCCAAACTCTTCAAAAAGCAAGCTAATCACAAAAGTTCTCATACTTATATTGTTTACACGCTTGTTAAATTTTATCAATCTCTTATATGAGTTGATATTCACAAATTCTCAAACACTTTGTAAACCTCTCAAATCTATCTTTTAGGTTAGATTGAGTGATTGTGAGGAAGTCTTTTCTAGTGAAGAAAAGCATTGTGAAAAAGTCTTTTCCAGTTAGGAAAAGCAGTTTGTAAAAGTCTTTTCGAGTGAAGAAAATCATATTGTATTTTGATCAAGGGTTGATCAAAAGTTGGTGCCAAGCAGAAGGTTCTGATCTGAGCATTTTAGTGGATAATCTCACAAGGCTGTGAGGACTGGACTAGCCCAAGTTTGGGTGAACCAGGATAACTTCTGGGTGTTGTATTTTCTCTTATCTCTTAATCTCTTAAAATACAACTCAACTAAAACCAACTAAATATTTCCAGAGTTCTCTGGTCCTTCACTTATATCTTTGCTATCATTATCGTCTTAACATTATTTCTTTGATTACTTGTTACTAACCCATAAAAGAAATATTGTGTTAAGTTATTATTTATAAAAAGAATTTTAAAAAGGGTCACAATTCAAACCCCCCTTTCTTGTGACATTTATTGCTACTTCAATTGGCATCAGAGCACTGCCTCTAAAGGTTTGTGCACCTAACCAGTGCTAGAGGAAAAAGATTCAGGAAGAAAAATGTCAAAAGAAAGATACATTGCAGAAGGAGGTTCTGCTTCAAGGCCACCCTTGTTTACAGGAAAAAACTATTACTTCTGGAAAAACAAAATGCAATTGTTTCTTAAATCCCAGGAAGTAGGTATAGTTACAGAAGGAGATTATGTTCCTACAGCAACTTCACCTGAAGGAGTCATCACTGAAAAACCAGAAGAAGCATGGACTACAGTTGAACAAACAAAGGTACTCCTAAACTCTAAAGCTCACTTATTTTTATCGTGTGCATTAAGCATGGAAGAAAGTGAAAGAGTAGATGAATGTGTCACGGCCAAACAAGTTTGGGACACTTTAAGAATTCATCATGAAGGAACTAATCATGTAAAAGAAACTAGAATAGACATAGGAGTAAATAAATTCGAAACCTTTGAAATGGGTGAAAATGAAAGCATTGATGAAATGATCTCAAGATTTACTTCTATAATAAGTGAATTAAGATCACTTGGGAAATCTCTCACAAAACATGATAGAATTAGAAAAATCCTAAGATGTCTTCCAATTTCTTGGAGACCCATGGTTACTGCCACTACTCAAACCAAGGATTTAAAAATTCTTCCCATAGAAGATCTTATTGGATCTCTAAGAGCTCATGAGATTGTTCTTCAAGGGGATAAACCTTTAAAGAAAGATAAAACTATTGCTTTAAAAGCTTCTCAAAACGAAACAAACAGTACATGTTCTTTAAAAGTAGAAACTAAAGACATAGATTCAACACAAGAGGAAGCTGAAAGTGAGTTAGCTTTTATCTCTAGTAAGATTCAGAAAAACGTTGAGAAGAAGAGATCAAATTAGAAAGAATTTTTCAATGGGAAAAGATAACTCAAAAAATGACTTTGACAAAAGTCAAGTTAGTTGTTTCGGATGCAACAAACCTGGACATTACAAATCAGAATGTCCTTTGAGCAAAACTCCTAGGAAATTTCCTTTCAAGAAAAAGTCAATGATGGCTACCTAGGAAGATGATGATGAGTCTGAAACAAATGAAGAAGAAGAAGCCAACATCTGTCTAATGGCAAATTTAGACAATGAAGAGGTATTTCTCTTTGATAAAACTCGTTTATTTAATGAATTAGAAACTAACTTTGATAGTTTACTGCCTGATTCTGAGTTTTTATCTAAACAATGTTTTTTACTTCCAAAAGAAAATTCAGAGATTAAGAAAAGAAAAACTTATGTGTTCAAATAATGAATTCAAGAAAACAATTCAAGAACTTAATCATAAACAAAATCTATCTTTAGAAGTCTCTGATCAAGAAAAAGAAAACTCTTTGTTAAAAACTGAAATAAAAGAACTTAGAAATGATCTCACAGGTTTCATAAAATCCACAGAAACTTTTCAAAATATTATGGGCTCACAATCAGGATTTTTTAATAAAAAAGGTTTAGGTTTTGATAATACAAAAACTCATAAATTATACAAAAACCATTTTATTCCTGACAAAAAAGAATTTAAGGTCAAATGTTCTTTTTGTAAAAAGATTGGGCACCTAGAATCCATTTGCTTTCAAAAGAAAAAATTAGAACATAAGTTTTACAACGAACCAAAACGTTATCGTTATACAGAAAATGTATTAAAACAAAGTTGGTATGAAGATAATCATCAAAAGAGTAAAAATCAATTTGTTAGAACTAACTCTCAAGGACCCAAGATGATATGGGTACCTAAAGCATCAAAGAATCAAAATGCAGGTACATTATCAAAGGGTAAAGAAAAAGCCATGGTTTTTGGACAGTGGCTGTTCAAAACACATGACAGGAGATAGAAGGTGTTTCCTCTCCTTCGTGCAAAAGGAAGGAGGATCTGTTGCGTTTGGAAATAATAATACTGCACAAATAAAAGGAAAAGGTATTATAGGTAAAAATAATTCTGCAAAAATAGAAAATGTTCAATATGTTGAAGGTCTTAAACATAATTTGCTTAGTATTAGTCAACTTTGTGATAGTGGTTTTAAAGTCATTTTTAAACCAAATATTTGTGAAGTGAAATAAACCTCCTCAGGAAAAGTTTTCTTCTTTGGTTCAAGAAAGAAAAACTTATATGTTTTATACTTAGATGACATTCCAGCTGAATCATGTTTTATGTCTATTGAAAAAGATAAGTGGATTTGGCACAAAAGAGCTGGACATGTAAGCATGAAAACAATTTCAAAAATATCTCAACTTGATTTAGTAAGAGGTCTTCCAAAAATAAAGTTTGACAAAGATAAAGTATGTGAAGCTTGTGTAAGAGGAAAACAAGTCAAAAGTAGTTTTCATCTAAAAGATTTTATTTCAACTAAAAAACCTTTGGAACTTCTTCACATTGATTTATTTGGTCCTGTCAACACCACTAGTCTTGGTGGAAAACAATATGGTTTTGTTATAGTAGATGACTACTCTAGATTCACATGGGTATTATTTTTGAAAAATAAAGATGAATCTTGTGATGCCTTCAAAAACTTTTGTAAACTAGTTTAAAATGAACAAGGCTCAAATATCATTTATGTCAGAAGTGATCATGGAGGAGAATTTGAAAATTCTTCTTTCAAATCATTCTTTGATGAAAATGGAATTTCACACAATTTCTCTTGTGCTAGAACTCCTCAACAAAATAGAGTAGTTGAAAGAAAAAATAGAACCTTACAAGAAATGGCAAGAACTTTGTTACATGAATCAAATGTTGAAAAATATTTTTGGGCTGAAGCCATAAATACATCTTGCTATATTTTGAATCGTGTTTCAATCAGAAAGATCTTAAACAAAACACCTTATGAACTTTGGAAAAATAGAAAACCAAACATCTCATATTTTCATATTTTTGGTTGTTTTTGTTATATCTTAAACACAAAAGAAAATCTTGGTAAGTTTGATTCAAAATCAGACAAAGCTATTTTTCTAGGTTATTCTACTAACTCTAAAGGGTATAGAATTTATAATTTAAGAACTCAAACTATGAAGATAAGCATGCACATTGTCTTTTATTAATTTGATGATCTCATAATACCATCCAACGAAGAAGAACAAGAAACTCAAACTACTCAAGAAACTCCAACTCAGACGGAAGAAGAAGATCCATTACTTCCTCCAAAAACTTTAAGAATTGTTGGGAGTCATCCTCCAGATCAAATAATTGGAAAACCAACTGATGGAGTAAGAACAAGATTTTCATTTAAAGAAAAAGAAAGCAACATGGCATTGATCTCTCAGATAGAGCCAAAATCCATTGGAGAAGCCATTATTGACAAATCATGGGTAGAAGCAATGGAAGAGGAACTTCTTCAATTTGAAAAGAATCAAGTATGGTCACTTGTTCCATCTCCTACAAATCACTCAATAATAGGAACAAGATGGGTATTCAGAAACAAACTAAATGAAGAAGGTAAAGTTATTAGAAACAAAGCCACACTTGTTGCTCAAGGATACAATCAACAAGAAGGTATTGATTATGATGAAACTTTTGCTCCAGTTGCAAGGTTAGAAACAATAAGAATTCTTTTAGCATATGCATCTCATAAAAATATCAAACTATTTCAAATGGATGTTAAAAGTGCTTTTTTAAATGGTTTTCTTAATGAAGAAGTTTATGTTCATCAACCTCCTGGTTTTGAAAATAAACAAAAACAAGATCATGTGTTTAAACTTTCAAAAGCTTTATATGGTCTAAAACAAGCTCCTCGAGCTTGGTATGATAGATTAAATGCATTCTTAATCAAAAACAATTTTTCTAGAGGAAAAATTGACACAACTCTTTTTAGAAAGCTTGACCAAAATGATTTACTAATTGTTCAAGTATATGTTGATGATATCATTTTTGGATCAACAAATGAAAAAATGTGTGAAGACTTTTCCCATCTCATGCAAAGTGAATTTGAAATTAGTATGATGGGAGAATACTAGCTGGAGTAAAGAATCAGAAAGCTCACAGTAATGAACGCATCTTCATCACTTGTGATACTTCTGATGAAGAACATGAAGATGAAGTGCACGTTAACTCATCCTCTAGCCCCAATTCTGATTCTTCCATAACCATCTCTGATCCAAACCCCTCCTCTTCATCCGAAAAAATCCCTTCTCCTAAACCCTCAAAATCAAATGTTGACAAAATTACCAAAGAAGAAGGGAAAGAAAAGGTTACTGAAGTCAAAACCAAGGTCTCAGAACCTAAGAAAAAGGTTTCTCAAACAAGAATTATGTCTATCAATGCCTTGATCAAAGACAAATTTCCATTGTTTGAGAAAAAGGAAGAGAAGAAGTTCAGAAACAAATGGAGAACTCGACTTATTGCTGCTGGACGTGTGTTCAACTTTCAAGCCATTGAGAAACAGGATTTAGATCTTAAATCCTTCACTGACTTTCAAGGTTGGTTTTCCTTCTTACAACTTAAGGAAACTTACTACCCTAGGTTAGTCCAAGCCTTCTATTTGTGAAACAAACAGCATTAGGTCCATAGTTAAGGGAAAAGAAATAGTATTAACTGCTGATTTCATTGGTACTTTGTTTAAATTACCAACTGATGGATTTAAGTCCTTTGGAAAAGATTGGTATAGTCAAGCTGGAGTGACTATTGAAGATGTTAAAGAACC
Source organism: Trifolium subterraneum (assembly GCA_951799995.1). Lineage (NCBI taxonomy): Eukaryota > Viridiplantae > Streptophyta > Magnoliopsida > Fabales > Fabaceae > Trifolium > Trifolium subterraneum. Next base: position 13,967,448 of record OX637462.1, on the reverse strand, counting down.
TCTCTTTTATCCTGGAACTCCCTTAGATCATTACAAAACCTCAAACCTTAAGCTGTTGCCCAAAGTTTTCAATATCATGAGCAAAGGGAACATTATGCCTCGACAAGGCAAGTATGATGCCCTTGGTGATAATGACCTGATGGTCATTTATCATTTATTTGAAAAGAAAAGATTAAGCCTTCCCCACATTATCATCAATTTCATGATGGAAGTGGCTAAATCTAACAACAAAAAATGTTGTGTTTTTTATGGAATGGTCTTGACTAGAGTGTTTAAGCATTTTGAGGTTTCTTTCAAAAATGAGATTTCTGAAACCAAATGCAAAAACTTTGACCTTAAAAACCTCAAGCATTTCAAACCAGATCCCATATCAAGTGTTCCTCTTATAACCTACTCTAGAAACAAAAGGAAAAGAGATGAACAACAAGATGTTCAAGATACTGCTCAATCTGAACCCTCAAATCCACCCATCATTGAAACAAATGAAGTTTCTGTTGATAACTGTCATACCCCATTTTTTGACCGATCGTTTTTATTCGTCGTTTAAAACTGTTTTCTTTCCTCTGTCGTTTCTGACGAAATTTCGGCAGAGAGGTTTTTTAAAATACCTCATTTATTGGTTCTTTTTTTTGTTTTTATTTTATTATTATTTTTATTTTTATTTTATCTTTTTTTATTTTGATTTATTTATTTTTTTATTATTATTTATTTTATTTTATTTTTTAAGTCATTTTTATCATTTTTATTATTATTTTCGTTTTTTATCAGGTGTTTTTTTCTGGTCAGTTTGTCAACAGTCCAAATGTGTGTTTTTGTCCAATCCAAGCCCAAAAGGGCAATTTTGTCCAAATGGAGAAAATTTCATCTGCCAAACCCTAATTTCTGACACAATATAAATAGTGCATTTATTGCACAGTCCCCTAGGTCAGAAATTCTCCAATCAGCCGCACAACCCATTTTCATCATTGAAATCTGGCACGCCCAGGAACTAATGTTGAATACAATGTTTCAACACTTCTGTGAACACAGTGTTGTAACCAATGTTCCAACCTTATACGAAGCAGCAGTAAATATAATCTAAATGACAGAAAACAATAAAAACACAAATGATTTGTTAACCCAGTTCGGCATAAACGAACCTACTCTGGGGGATACCAATCCAGGAAGGAAAACCACTAATGTAGTGCTAGATCTAAGCCCTCAGTAAACGCCCCGTTTACAACTTATATCCTAGACACCTACTTGTGCAACTTCTACTTAAGAACTCCTAAGTATGAGATCCTATCTCACCTCCAACTTATCACGCACAGTGATTACAGTAGCACAATGATGATTGCGAAGACACACTTCAAAACACAAGTCAACTCCGTACTTAGAAGCTTAGGAGTAACTAACACACACAACAAAATCAGTCCTTAGCTTGTGTTATAGAATCCACAAGAAAGGCTCACAACATAATACAAAACTCAAAACCCTAGAATCCTATTCTTCAATGACGGCTTTGATAACCCTACTGGGTTTTTCGTTCTTCATATATATACTCCAAGCAACACGGGCTGAACTCCACTTTGGGCTTAGAACACACATTAATCAAGAATCAGAACTATACATAAAGTTTCCTAAAATGTCAGAAAATCTTTAGGAAAATATCTCATCTCTGATTCTGTATAAAAGTATACTCCTTGGCACGCAAGAGTAAAAACGTGGTTTCCTTTAAAAACGCGCTTTCCTTATATAAAACACGCGCGCAAATCATTTGGACACTGGTTGTACCAATGTTGAAACATTTGGTCCAACATCTTGCTTGTATATTTGTTTTAGAAAATGCGGCCAATTCAAATATCCAACAATCTCCCCCTTTGGCAAATTTTTGGCTAAAACAATCTGAGATTACTTCAACCATTTCAGAGAGATACACAGAGATGTAATTTCCACAGATCAACATGAACACACAACATATGAAACAGAACATCATTTCTTCAAAGCAAATTAGTCATTTGAGCTCCTCAAGATAAATTGCAGATAAGAAAAAAATAGTATCACTCAGAAATATCAGAGGCATACAACAGCGGAATAGTGAACACAACTAGCCTCACAGGATAAGCCAACAGAGAGAAATGGTCTCTCACACAAACTCAGCCACTTAGGAAAAATAAATTCCCAGTAAATGGATGTTTCAACATTTATCAGAACATAAGCACATGCATAAATCACAGCACACTTGCTCCCCCTCAACATCAGAATCAGAGCAAACATGAACACCCTGAACATGTTGTCATACTACTCCCCCTCAAACATACATCACATGCATAGCTACTCATACATGCATAATAAACTACTACTACACATACTAGCAGAATGCTTCAACATCTGATTCCACATCACACAACAGGGAACATGCTCATACTAACATTGTTCTCCCCCTTTTTAGCCACAAAAGTTGACAAATTATCTTCAGGCAGAAAAACTAACAATACCATAAGGATATAAGTGTAGATTATTACAGACCAGCATAGCATAAGGGTGCTCAAATATTCAGGGCAGCGCCCATGATAAGAAAGTCATAATAGAAACATAACAACATAAAACAAAAACAAGAGCTAAGAACAAAGCAGTAGACTCAGTCTTCAGAACTGCTAGCAGTAGCTTCTCCCTCATCTGTATCACCACCAGATGTTCCAGCACTGGTCTCAACATCATCACCACCTTTGTCATCACTCACACCAGTTCCATCCTCAGCAGCAACAGCAACATTACCTTGCATATTATCAGCATCTACAGCAACAGAATCTTCCTCACGCTCCAGAGCAGCAATCATATCCTCAAATATCTTCTTCTTAGCATCAAACATCCTGTCAAGCTCCTCTTTCTTCTCACCAAATTCCCTACAGACATCCTTCAACCCAGCTATAACATCCTTCCTTGTCATTTGCACAGGGGCAGCTTGGGAGGATGTTCCAACAATATCAGGAACATGCTGATTACTAAACAGCTTATAGTGGAAAATCAGAGGAGATTCCCTCTTCTTAGCCACATCATCAGAAGACACAATACCTGGATGTTGACTGATAATAATGCCACACAAAAGAGTGGGAAACACAATAGGTAGACTCACAGCACCAGACTTACCATGCCTCAAGGTTTGATTAAAAATATACTGTCCAAAATCATATGGAATATTATTTGCAACAATATAGATGAACTTTGCCAAACCTGTTGAGATATCAGAGGTGTGAAGGGTTGGAACCCAGTTCACTGAGCCAATTCTGTTCAATAAGGCATACTTCACAGTGAGTTTCCCAGCAGGGACCTTTGCACTAATGGGCCACGCATTGACCTGTCCACCAGTAAGAGCCTTGCATAAGGCATTATCAGTGACCTCCACTTCAGCGTGAGGTTCTTCATCTCTGCCCAAATATTTGTTGATTACCTTAGGGGAAAAAATTACCACCTTGCCTCTAACATGCACCTTCTGGAAGTCTTTACTCAGAGGATCATTGCAACCTTCAGGAATATTAACCAGAAATTCCTTGACTAAACGTTCAAAACAGTCTCCAAAGGCAATGACTGTTCTCATCAAACCAGTAGCTGTCTTCCTTGTACTCCCTCTCAACCTAGTCTTGATAGTGTTCTTCATGACTTGGGCAAGGGGCTCAGTAGGGTAGGTTACAGCATCCACATCAATAAACACATGATCATTATTAATAGTATCCTCAGAAGAATCCTTCGTATTGACTTCAACAGTCTTCTCAATGCTTTCAGATTTTTCTTTGTCAGCTGTCACAGTTTTCTCAGTAGTGGCCTGAGAAGCAGAATTTGTATCAGGTTGAGCCAAGGATGTTTCAACATCCGGCGCAACATCGTTAGGTGGAGGAACACTGGATGTTCCAACATCCTTCACCACATTAGTAGCATCACCAGTTGGTTTTTGTGACTCCAACTGAGCATCAACAACACCAGTGGTTTCACCATCAACAGTCGTAGGTTTCTCAACAGTATTTTCATCAACAGTAGGAACGACAGTATTCTCAACAGACTTCCCTAAAAGATCATCAGATTTGGGATCATCAGAGCCTAGTTTTGGGATCTAGGGTTACAGATTCATCAACAGTCCTAGATGTTTCAACATTTGATTTTCCAGAATCAACAGCAACATCAACATTATCGGATGCAAAGGGATTTGGATTTAAATATAAATCCGTCATGGTAAAAGCACGCTTAGCCATAGATTTAGTACTCTTTTTCTTACTACCCGTAGTTTTACTAGGAACAGAGATTGGAGACTTACGCGTTTTCTTTGCCTTGTCTTTCTTTGCAACAGATTTACTTCGAGTTGAGGGAGTTGATTTTTCTTCCACTTCACTTGCATGCACCGACGTCAATGGATCAACGAGAGCGATCAAAGAGGATGTTTCAACCTTTGATTTGGAGTGATCGGAAGAACTTTTTGTGGGCGAAGCAGTTGTTTGATCTTTGGCAGAGGAGGATTTTTGTGAAGTAGACATGGCGGAATGAGGGTTTTGGTGAAGAGGAATTTTAGTGATTTTACGGTTTGCAGAGAGAAGAAGGTTTGAGAAGTTGGAGAGGTTGTATGTGGAGACAAAAAAGGAAAATATGAAAAGGTTTAGGAAAGTGTATATTTGATTTCCTAGATTTTCGTGCAGCGCTAAAGTAAGGGAGTTGGTTATAACTGCTGCACCCCCACATAACTGTAATTGCTACAGCTCTTCAAATAGGCAAATTCCAAACTTGCCCCTTAATTTCTCAAACTGATTTGCATCCAATGCCTTAGTAAAAATGTCTGCCAACTGTTCCTCTGTAGACACATGTTCTAGAGTAACAACTTTGTCTTCAACTAAATCTCTGATGAAGTGATGACGAATATCAATGTGTTTGGTTCTACTGTGTTGAACTGGATTTTTTAAAATATTTATGGCGCTCAAATTGTCACAGTACAATGTTAGAACATCCTGCTCAACATTATATTCTTTCAACATCTGCTTCATCCATAAAAATTGAGAGCAGCTACTTCCGGCTGCTATGTATTCAGCTTCAGCAGTTGATAGAGAGACACTGTTTTGCTTTTTACTGAACCATGAGATCAAATTACTTCCAAGAAAGAAACAAGCACCTGATGTGCTTTTCCTATCATCAGCACTTCCAGCCCAATCAGCATCACAATAGCCAATTAGTCTAGAATCATTACCATGTGAGAACAGAATACCATAGTCACTTGTTCCATTCACATATTTCAGAATCCTCTTGACTTGAGTAATATGACTAATCTTGGGCTCTGCCTGGTATCTTGCACAAACTCCTACAGCAAACGTGATGTCAGGCCTGCTTGCAGTAAGATACAACAAACTGCCAATCATACTCCTATAAAGACTTTGATCAACACTTGTACCACTTTCATCCTTAGTAAGCTTTAGATGTGTAGGTGCAGGTGTCCTTTTGTGTGGAGCATTCTCCATTCCAAATTTCTTCACAATGTTCTTGGCATACTTGCTTTGAGAGATGAAGATGGTTTCTTCCATTTGCTTCACTTGAAGACCCAGAAAGTAAGTTAGTTCACCTACAAGACTCATCTCAAATTTAGATTGCATCTGCATAACGAAATGTTGAACCATCTGATCCGACATTCCACCAAAAACAATGTCATCCACATATATTTGTGCTATCATCAATTTACCATTTTCTTCCTTAACAAACAGAGTTTTGTCATTCCCTCCTTTTCTGTATCCTTGACTAATAAGAAAATCAGTGAGTCGTTCATACCAAGCCCTTGGAGCTTGCTTTAATCCATATAGAGCTTTCTTCAATTTGTAAACATGATCTGGATGAGTTGGATCAATAAACCCCTTAGGCTGTTCAACATAGACTTCTTCATGTAAGTACCCATTAAGGAAGGCACTTTTCACATCCATTTGGAATAGCTTAAACTTGAGGATGCAAGCTACTCCCAAGAGTAATCTTATAGATTCTAACCTAGCCACAGGAGCAAAGGTTTCATCAAAGTCAAGACCTTCCACTTGAGTGTATCCTTGTGCAACTAACCTGGCTTTGTTTCTAGTCACAACTCCATTCTCATCAGATTTATTCTTGTACACCCACTTTGTACCAATCACATTCAAACCACTAGGTCTAGGCACAAGATCCCATACCTCACTACGCTTGAACTGATTCAACTCATCTTGCATAGCACATATCCAGAATTCATCAGTAAGAGCTTCCTTTATGTTCTTAGGTTCAAATTTTGAAACAAAACATGAATTAGAGACCACATCAATCGTTCTTCTTGTGGCAATTCCCTGTTCAGGATTACCTATGATGAGCTCGTTTGGATGATTTTTCTGAACCCTTACAGATGGTCCCTTGTTAGTTGGATCATTCTGAGACCCACCTATAAATTCATCAGCCTGCTTATTTGATTGTTTATCGCTGCTGTCAGCTTCTTCTGATGGTTCAAATGTTGCGGCACCTTGTTCAACATCCTTTGCCTTTTCTGATGGTGAGTCATCCACTACCACGTTGATTGATTCCATCATAACTTTGGTTCTTGAATTAAAAACCCTGTAGGCCCTGCTGTTGGTTGAGTAACCAAGGAATATTCCTTCATCACTTTTAGGGTCAAGCTTTCTTCTCTGTTCTCTATCAGCCAGAATATAACACTTGCTTCCAAACACATGAAAATGTTTTACTGTGGGCTTTCTTCCTTTCCACAACTCATAAAGAGTCATGATGGTTCCTGTTTTTAGTGTGACTCTATTATGAATATAGCAAGCAGTGTTTATTGCCTCAGCCCAGAAATTCAAAGGCAAATTCTTTGCATGAATCATCACTCTAGCAGATTCTTGCAATGTTCTATTCTTTCTCTCAACAACACCATTTTGTTGAGGTGTGATGGGAGAAGAAAACTCATGCTTAATACCTTCTGATGAACAGAATTCAAGAAACTTAGCATTCTCAAACTCTCTTCCATGATCACTCCTAATCCTTATGATTCCACTACTTTTCTCCCTTTGTAATTGTTTACACAAGTCTTGAAATACTTCAAAAGTGTCAGACTTTTCTCTAATAAAGCTCACCCAAGTAAACCTTGAATAATCATCAACCATTACAAAGACGTACCTTTTTCCACCAAGACTTTCTACTTGCATAGGTCCCATTAAATCCATGTGCAATAATTCGAGTACACAGGAAGTAACAGAATGTTGGAGCCTTGGATGCGACATCTTGATTTGCTTACCAATCTGACATTCACCACAAATGTGTTTCTCTTCAATATGCAACTTAGGTAATCCCCTGATAGCTTCTTCAGATATGGCTTTCTTCATTCCTCTGAGATGGAGATGACCAAGTTTCTGGTGCCACAGCTTTACTTCTTCTTCCTTGCTTAATAAACATGTGAAAGAGTTAGCTTCCTTTTGAGATGTCCATAAGTAGCAGTTGTCTTTGGACCTTTCCCCCTTCATTATCACCACTCCCTCTTCATTTGTGACAATACATTCAGCTTGTGTGAAATTTACTTTGTATCCTTGATCGCAAAGTTGACTAATACTGATCAGATTAGCTGTAAGACCTTTGACCAATAGAACATTATCAAGCTTTGGTAAGCCATGATTAATTAGCTTCCCTGTACCGATGATTTCACCTTTTGCTCCATCTCCAAACGTAACAAAGCTGGTGGCATAAGGTTCAATATTTTCAAGGAACCTGCTAATTCCTGTCATGTGACGTGAGCATCCACTATCAAAGTACCAGTCTTCCCTTGATGAAGCTCTAAATGAAGTATGAGCAATGAGAGCAACACTTTCTCCTTTAGGTTTCCATTCACTTTTAGTTTTCAAAATAGGAGGTTCAGGAGGAAACTCCCTGAAGTGTTTGGGATACCCATAGAGTTTGTAACAGTAAGGTCTGATATGTCCCTTCTTACCACAGTGATGACATATCCATGAACGTGATATGTTCATGTGAGTCTTCTGATGTCGCTTAGGATGTTGAAACATCTGCCTGGGCACTGTGAAGTGATGATTACCTTCAGCAGTCATAAACTTCGTATCTGGATCATACATCTGCTTTTTGTTGAGAGCTTCATAGTCAAGCCCAATGGGTTGTGGCTTAACAACCTGTTTTTCCAGAATCTCATCTAAAGCATGTGTACTATGGTGCATCATTACAACTTGCTTCTTTAAGTGTTCAAGTTGAGAGTTTAATTGAGTTACCTCATCATTCAAAGTTTCTATTTTGGCAAGATGATTCTTCCTTTCAGTCTTTAGTTGAGTAACCAATTTCCTTTCAGCTTCAAGTTGCTCACATACTTCCTCACTTCTGATGCACAGAGACATAAAAGATACAGCTAACTCATCATATGACACTTCCTCATCAATTGAATCAAAATCAGATTCAACCACTCCAGTTAAGGCAGTTACATGTCTGGCTGCTTCATTCTCAGCTTCTCCTTCAGATTCATCCTCTTCAGACCATGTAGCAGTCATGCTCTTTTTCTGTCTTTTGAGAAACGTGCCACACTCAGCTCTAATGTGCCCAAAACCTTCACATTCATGACATTTTACACCCTTGGATTGTCCCACTTTGTCATCAGTTTTTGTCCTTCTGAAATTGTTTCCAGGTTTGCTGATGTCGAATCTGATGTTTGGAACATTTCCTTTTGTCTTTCTATCCATGCGTCTCATAACCTTGTTGAATTGCCTTCCCAGCAGTACCATGGCATCTGAGATACTTTCATCAGTGTCAATGTCATCTTGATGGTCTTCATTATCAGTATTTGACACAAGTGCTATGCTCTTATTCTTGCTACCACTACTTCCAGACCGCTCATTAACTGACATTTCAAATGTTTGAAGCGAACCTACCAAGTCATCAAGCTTAATAGTGTCAAGTTCTCTAAATTCTTCAATGCATGTGACTTTCATATCAAACTTCTTTGGTAAAGATCTCAGCATTTTTCTCACCATTTTCTCTTCTGAAAGCTTCTCACCTAGAGCATCAAAAGTGTTGGCATAATCTAGAATAGTCATATGAAATTCATGCACACTTTCATCCTCCTTCATCCTGAGTTCTTCAAACTTTGTAGTGAGCATCTGTAGTCTAGAATTCCTTACTTTAGATGTTCCCTCTTGAGTGGTTATCAGGATTTCCCAAGCTTCTTTAGCAACTTTGCAACGTTTAATTAGTCTAAACATATTTTTATCAACTCCATTAAACAATGCATTCAACGCTTTTGAGTTGCCAAGAGCCAATTCATCTTCCTCTTTAGACCACTCACTTTCAGGCTTCAGCTCTTCCAGTTTCTTTCCATCTTTGTCCTGCAATACTGGTGGTTCCCATCCAATTAAAACTGCCTTCCATGTTTTGCTGTCAATAGACTTTAGAAAAGCTTCCATACGGGACTTCCAGTAGTCATAATTATTTCCATCCAACAGAGGAGGTCTATTCACGAACCCTCCTTCTTTCTCCATTTCTACTAGATGTATACGCCCTGAATCTCACCCAATCCAGAATAGGGTGCCTGCTCTGATGCCAATTGAAATCTGGCACGCCCAGGAACTAATGTTGAATACAATGTTCCAACACTTCTGTGAACACAGTGTTCTAACCAATGTTCCAACCTTATACGAAGCAGCAGTAAATATAATCTAAATGACAGAAAACAATAAAAACACAAATGATTTGTTAACCCAGTTCGGCATAAACGAACCTACTCTGGGGGATACCAATCCAGGAAGGAAAACAACTAATGTAGTGCTAGATCTAAGCCCTCAGTAAACACCCCGTTTACAACTTATATCCTAGACACCTACTTGTGCAACTTCTACTTAAGAACTCCTAAGTATGAGATCCTATCTCACCTCCAACTTATCACGCACAGTGATTACAGTAGCACAATGATGATTGCGAAGACACACTTCAAAACACAAGTTAACTCCGTACTTAGAAGCTTAGGAGTAACTAACACACACAACAAAATCAGTCCTTAGCTTGTGTTATAGAATCCACAAGAAAGGCTCACAACATAATACAAAACTCAAAACCCTAGAATCCTATTCTTCAATGACGGCTTTGATAACCCTACTGGGTTTTTCGTTCTTCATATATATACTCCAAGCAACACGGGCTGAACTCCACTTTGGGCTTAGAACACACATTAATCAAGAATCAGAACTATACATAAAGTTTCCTAAAATGTCAGAACATCTTTAGGAAAATATCTCATCGCTGATTCTGTATAAAAGTATACTCCTTGGCACACAAGAGTAAAAACGTGGTTTCCTTTAAAAACGCGCTTTCCTTATATAAAACACGCGCGCAAATCATTTGGACACTGGTTGTACCAATGTTGAAACATTTGGTCCAACATCTTGCTTGTATATTTGTTTTAGCAAAATGCGGCCAATTCAAATATCCAACAATCATCAAACAGAACCAAAAAATAAAATCAAAAAATAATCAAAATCAAAGATCAGAAATCATCATCAAACCCAGAAATCTTCATCTTCATAAATCATCATCATCATCAAACCACACAAACAGAAAACCATAAAAAAAACCAGAAAACGAAATCACAGAAATCAAAATATATCATCATCATCGTCGTCGCTCATCAAACCGAAACTTTCCAAACTCAAAACAAATCAAAATATCGAAAAACCCAGAACCAACTAAATTCAAAACCTCATCCCTTTTTCGAATCAAAACAAGAACACAGAGAAGAAGACGAATTGGAAGTAGAGTTTAAAAACACGAAAAGGTTGAAACCCTTTTTCTTTCTTTGCTTTTTTCCCGATCTAATTTCTCTTTTTGGGGTTTGATTTAGGATTTTTCAAGTTGGGATTCGAGTATGTGAGTTGTATTTATGTTTGTTTGGTTTGTTTTTTGTTTGAAAAATGGAGTTTGGGTGAGGAAGGAGTGAAACCGAGAGAGATGGGAGAAGGAAGAAGTGTCTCGGCTTTGCGGTGAGAGAGAAAGAGGGTGGAAAATGTGAAAAAATTTAGGGTGGGGTATTTATACCCCAACCCTATCCGGTGTGCGCGTGTCTATCGCAGCACACCGTGCACCCTCTCTTCTCAGCCACTGATCCTTATTAGATGGCCTGGATCCCTTCGTTTTAAGTTTAGATCAGGGCCGTCTGATCCATCAGACGACTGAGATTGATCCTGTTTTTTTTGGACGTTTTTTTGGCAGATGGGCCTCTTTTGGACTGGGCCTTGCTTGTTCTGTTACTTTTTGCACCCCCATTTATTTTTCGTTTTGATATTCTCACCCCCTGTTTTATTTATTTTTTTATTTTTTAACCTATGACAAAAAGTACTTATGGAATATGCTTCATTGAGCTATTCAATCCAAATTAAGTACTAATTGGAGGTTTTTTTTTATTAACTTACTAACTCACTAACATTTTATTTATGCTTAATTATTGTTGCTAACTTAATATTTATTTATGCTTATTATTATTGTTACTAATCCACTAACTTAACAATATCAACTTTATTTATTGTCATTAACTTAATTATCCTCTCTAATTTAACATTTTCATTCATACATGTCAATTTTATTTATTGTTAATAACTCATCTGATCTAAACAAATTTATTTATTGTTTTATCAATTAATTATTTATTTTTATTGCAAGGACTTTAGAATGTATTTTAGGGTTTTGGTGTAAATATAAATAAAAATTGCATAGCATCCTCTCTTGCATTCATTTCATATTTATTTTTCTTTCAAATACCTTAGAATGTAATTATAACACCCCATATCAATTTATCTAGAATATCAATAGGAGTGTACATAACTGAATCGGGACACAATAAAATTATCATTACATAAAGATTCCATACATACTTAGGATACAAAATCCCCTAAAGAATACATTCTGAGTTATCTACTGTACATAAAATATCTGAGTCTTATACTACTATAAGACAAATCTGGACGTCAGCTCCTCAATGTAATCCTTGTATCCGAATCTTTACGCTGCAGCTCCGCGACAAATGCGAACCTGTAATCTGAAATGATGAAGAATGGGGGGTGAGACTACTAAGCCTCGTGAGTTCTACTACCCTCCTAATGGTGACTACACCGGGTAACCTGAATGTCAGTCCTCACGCATCACAGGCGCATCACACATGTGTACATATATATATATATATATAAACAATTAATAAGGTGTAACACAAATATTATCTGAGTTCATTTTAGCTCCGCAAGGACACTCTGAGGTGAGCCGGTCTCAGAGAGCCTCACACTCCTCCGCACCAATCTTCGTGGACATAAGCACTATGGTACGGAGCCTCCGGCATCACAATTGTTATTAAAACATTTTACTCCGGATTCCTCGAATCCCTGTAGTGGTGTACAGAAGACAACCATTTGCTCTCAACTCCGGATTCCTCGAATCCCTGTAGTGGTGTACAGAAGACAATCCACTTACTCTCCAACTGACATGTAAACATCTATAGTTTCAACAACTACCAATATATCCCAATCCGGGGGAAACTAACTTAGTTTATAACCTAAGTTAAATTGTAATATTTCCTAACGTGTAATTAACATTTCGATTATTATTACCCCGTAATGTCAATGGAAAGTAAACCTGGAAGGATAATAATTTTAAAAACAGTATTGAGTTTCAAAAGCCAAAACAGTTGGCTAAATTCTGTCATGGTCGCCCAGCGAGTGCTAGCGACTGCTAGCGACCAGAGTCAGAAGGTTCTGGCCAGCCAGCGACTGCCAGCGACCAAAACCTGCAACTCATGGTTGCACGTTCGCCAGAGCTCGCTTAGCGAGTATCACAGGATTTTAGCCATGTTCTGCAAATTCAGTGAAAAACTAGAAATTCCAAATCAAATTTCCATATCCAATCCAGCCATTAACAATACAAGTATAATAACAATTAAAATGGAGAAGAGTTTTGGGTATTAACTCCTCTCATACACCATTCAATTTCCCTAAACCTATGTTATCATGCAATGTTCAATTATTGGGGAAATTCTAACTATTCTAAATCCTAAGAACCCACCTGAGATAGACGCTTGATTAATCCCATCGCCATCTCTAGAGCTCGTCGAACCGCAGAATTTGCAATAGAAATGCTTTTGAACTCCAACTTAGATTTTTCTGCATAATTCTGCTTCATAGGTCCAAATTCGGAAAATCCTAGCGACCTCATTTCTCATCCAATTTCCACGAAACCAAAACCACAAAATCGAGAACTGAGTTAGCTTTCCAATGGAACCGGCCTCGTTCAATTTGAAGTTACAGGAAGAGAGTTCATACCATTTTAGTGTAGCACTGTCAAACATCAATTCTGCAGAAATCCTGAGTTGATCCCTCAAATTCAAAAATTCGTCCAGACCTCAATTCTTGTCCAAATATTATGAAACTGGTGCCCAATTGACTGGAATTAAGTTAGCTATCCATAGAAAAAAGCAGAATTTCAATCGGAGATACGAGAAATGAAAAATTACCTTTTTAATGGAGGTATATCCAGGAATACGGGTTTAACCAATCTTCTTCCAATTTGTTCCAAATCTGTTAACCATGGCTCCTTGATCCTTGAAAGCTCATATGCAAGATGCAACTCAACCTTGGGCTTGATTAAAGGCACGAATTTGATAATCGAAAGAAGATTAGGATGATGTTTACTTCATTTGAAAGCTTAAAACCTAAGGATTACAATTCATGATTTAAGGTGGGTTTGAAGAACTTACCATTTTTGCTTGTGACTTCCTCCACCTTATTCCATTTCTGAGATTCAGTTTCTATTGTCTATTAAAGCCTCAAAACCACCATGGATTGCACATGCAAGACTTCTAAGTTAGATATTTTGGAAGAAATAGTGATTTGGGTTCATATTGATTTTTGGGTGATGATAGTGAGCAATATGAGAGCTTGAGTTTCCTATTTTGATTCTGTGGATCTAATGGGGATGAGAATGAAGTATCATGTGTGAGTCGAGTTGAATTTGAGTGAAATGAAGTTTTGGGGTTGTTGTTGTTAAAACCGTGGGAGAGAAAATGGAAGAGAGAAGATTGTTGTTGTACTGAGGCAATGAATTTGTGGGAGAGAAAGAGTCTCATCGTGAGAGAGAGAAAGGAAATGAGGAATGAATGACAATACCTCAACTTTTACCACTTATGTGTACTTGTTTCTTTACTTTAGTTGGTATGTAGGTCCCACATATTAATCCAAATTGGGGTTGTTACAATCTACCCCCCTTAAAAGAATTTCGAGGAATCGTCCTCGAAATTCGGAACTTCTTCATTCACTGTTAGAGTAATCGTTCAAGTTTTCGATTTTTCAACTTGTCATTGGTTACGGATCGGGTTCAAAGGAACAATACGCCTCACACCTTGCTACACTTTTCGTCTGATTACTACCAAGAACCTATACTTATGGATTTCATGAACCTACAACTTCAGTTTATTAATACAATTCTTGGGTTTAAGCGTTTACACATGTCTACTTCCTTCATCGTACGTTCATTAGTCATCTTACAGTCATTCATATCAAACTTCATGGAATAACACTTTCCTCTTTCAAAGAGTTGTTGCCGTGTAAGCCAATCTGTCGCCCACATTTTCGACCGTTACTCGGTTGTGCACTCTGATTTAACTACTTACTAACATTCTTTCTACGTATCATTACAATCTCAATTGTAACTTTACATACACGGTTTCCCATCATCGCGTCTCATCCGACGTTAATTCAGCTATTAATACTTTTCGTACCAATTGACATCACTTCGTGACTTTGATACACCACTTATACTTAACTTCTTATCGTAATCCTACATATATGCGATACAAACCCATTCTGCTTACAGTTGTCTCATACCATCGTTCTTCTAACACACGACTCATTCTTACCCTTCACGTCAGGTTTCTGCTCAACTTTTTCACTTTACCGATCTCAACTGCATTTAATCTCTTTTTAGTATATGCTCTCTTTTATTTCCCAGACAATTGTTCCACTACTCAACAGGTCTCATCAAGTCGGTATTTGGCCTGGTTGGTTACACTTCGTAACACGGGACACTGGTTGGGGTTACAAGGTTATCTGAAGGGTATATGCTTGAGCATTAATACTGATAGTTCCAAGGATTTTTTTTTTTTTTTTTTCATTAACAAGCGCCCAACATGTTATAGGTACTACTACATAACACATATGTTGTTTAAATACTCTAGGTTCGATTGAAATATAAAACGAGTGAAAGAGTGCCTAAATACTACACATTCTTTTGCGAATAAGTTAAACTCATCTGCAAACAAATCTGTAGTCCTTTAAGTAGATTTCCACCTACCATTTCAATCCATCCTAGTACAACACAGCGAACGAGTTGTACATTCAACATGCAGATTAATCTTGGGTTTCGAATTTTCTCATAAGGGTAAGGGTTTGACTTGGTTGAGATTTAAAAGGGTAACCTAATATGATAGATTTTGGCTAATCAAATACGTGAGGTTTGAACTTCTTATTTTAAGACTGAACTGAGTTGCTTGACGTTTGGATGATTGATGGGTCAGTTACGGATTGAACAGGACGAGAAATAATTTACAAATGGTGACAAGTCATTACTCTACGCTATTAATTCCAACTTAAGATGACCTGAGCTGGTTATCGGTAATAATTACAGAGCTGGGCCATTATAGAAGAGATACTCAGAGTTAACACCGGTCTAACATGGTTACAAAGAATGGAACGGAATTGATTGAATTAACGTTTCTAACATTTGAGGTATCTTACGACGTTGTTTGATAGGTTAACAAAGCAAGGGAGAACTTAAACTGAAATTACTCATGACTCTTAATAATTGATTAGACGTGGGTGGCTCAGGATTCGTCATCAGTAATTACTCTTGGAGAACACAAAGTTGCTGCTCTAAAGGTCATCATGAATAATTGACGGTCCCTAAAAAACAAGATTATCTATTAGTTCTGGATAGAACATGGTTTAATACGCTTAACCAGCCGTTCAATCTTACCATGATCTGAACTGATCACTGATAACAAGGCTGAAAAGTTGAAGATGTTTCCTTAGAGTGACATAGGGATAATAGGCTGAATGTGATTCTATTTTTGCCGATATCGAGGAATTGGAAAGATTTTGCGACTTGATTGAATTCTTACACTGAAGATACTTGATGGGTCTCAAACACCGCAAGGATTTATCTCTTTACCAAGCTTAGGTAGATGCGGGGGAATGTATGGTCACAACTTAACAAGGTTCACTAGTTACGAATCTTGCATAGCATTGATTTGACGGTTTTGGCTGAATTAAAATTTGCACAAAGGAGTAAGTACTAAAGATCTTGGCTCTATTGCTCTAAGCTGACATCTCACGATTTCTCATAACTAACTATTCTTTGTGTTGGAGACAAACTCGATCCTCATGAAAACTTAACAGATGAACTCTCACAACGGTTTAACCAAATGTCGGGTTACTAGCTAAGAGATTTGAATACGGAAATTAATTGTCGGCTTGCTGGTGTAAGTACGGAATTGAAATACTCTAGACGAAGCTTGGCTACTATTTGGCTAGCTATGGTATTAGTTCGAACTGAGAGGCTGAATTGACTTTACTGAAAATACTTGGGTTTCATTCTACGAAAATGGTATAACAAGCTGATATTGAAAATTGGAGAAATGTGTGGAGTCTAGGTTGGCTCCTCTGATAGTGTAGCTAATAGGCTTATGTCATTAGGGAGGAAAATAACTCGGCTGGAACGAAGATGAAACGAATTTAAAGGAATTTGGTTTCCTGACCTCTGATGAACCGTGGTTGAACTACCGCACTTCGGGTAATATGATTCTCAAGGGTGTGTGTCTACTGGTGTACTGCACTTCATTCTACACTGCTCTTCGTACTTATAATTCCATTATCCGCATTACTGCACCCAGCAGACTTACTACCATTGTCTAGTTACCACACATCAATATTCTGTCTCGGCTCTACTCCAATCAACGCATACTTTATACTGGGTTTTCCATTCCCTTAATTCTTCGCATCCTTAAATATGCTACCGTCAGTCGAGCGCATTCGCTTCGTGCAACTCCTGACTTGCTCCTTGCTACTGATAGCTCGCCACATACTATTCCAACTTCCACGCGTCCTATTGTGGCGTCGAATACTGCATTTCCAATGTCCTCTTCCAACGGCCTTCACTCATACTTCCGTCCAAGTTTGCGCTTCAACTTCTTGTACCACCCGACCTCCTTGGTCCACTTTGGTTCTCAACCGTAATACCCTGCCTATCACACACGACACTGAGCTGATCAGACTCAGTACGCGAGGATTTCAGCGTAAACAGTCAAACTCCAAAAGGTCCGTACTACGGGTTAAGTTACGAGTAATTAAGTTAGCTATCCATAGCAAAAAGCGGAATTTCAATCGGAGTTACGAGGAATGAAAAATTACCTTTTTAATGGAGGTATATCCAGGAATACGGGTTTAACCAATCTTCTTCCAATTTGTTCCAAATCTGTTAACCATGGCTCCTTGATCCTTGAAAGCTCATATGCAAGATGCAACTCAACCTTGGGCTTGATTAAAGGCACGAATTTGATAATCGAAAGAAGATTAGGATGATGTTTACTTCATTTGAAAGCTTAAAACCTAAGGATTACAATTCATGATTTAAGGTGGGTTTGAAGAACTTACCATTTTTGCTTGTGACTTCCTCCACCTTATTCCATTTCTGAGATTCAGTTTCTATTGTCTATTAAAGCCTCAAAACCACCATGGATTGCACATGCAAGACTTCTAAGTTAGATATTTTGGAAGAAATGGTGATTTGGGTTCATATTGATTTTTGGGTGATGATAGTGAGCAATATGAGAGCTTGAGTTTCCTATTTTGATTCTGTGGATCTAATGGGGATGAGAATGAAGTATCATGTGTGAGTCGAGTTGAATTTGAGTGAAATGAAGTTTTGGGGTTGTTGTTGTTAAAACCGTGGGAGAGAAAATGGAAGAGAGAAGATTGTTGTTGTACTGAGGCAATGAATTTGTGGGAGAGAAAGAGTCTCATCGTGAGAGAGAGAAAGGAAATGAGGAATGAATGACAATACCTCAACTTTTACCACTTATGTGTACTTGTTTCTTTACTTTAGTTGGTATATAGGTCCCACATATTAATCCAAATTGGGGTTGTTACAGTAATTAGGAATAAATGTACACTATAAATGAAAAATCGTATCTCATGCATATTTATTTTTATTGCTTTCCGCAAAAACGTTACAATATTAAAATTCCGAGGAAAAGACATCGTTTTGATCAAAATATCATTACGGTTTATCTTCGCGCTTAATTATTTCATTACAACGTTAGTGTATTTCTTTTCGCGCGTAATAATTATTCGTTTATTTTTATCAAAAAATGAGGTCAAAACCTCTTTCAAAAATACGCAAACTATTTATTTTTCAAACATCGAAAAGCATCAAAAATATTTTGTCGTCAAACACTTTCAAAAACCTTGGATTTCAAACCAAGTGTTCATTTTTTTTTCTTCCGCAAAAACCTTGGACTTCAAACCAAGTGCATTTTTCAAATCACGCAACAAACCTTGGACTTCAAACCAAGTGATTTTTTATCATTCAAAACCTTTTTCTCAATAAACCTTGGACTTCAAACGAAGCGACCGCGCCTCTTTTCTAAATCAAAAAATCAATCAATCTTAATCATTTAGACTTTCTTTCACAAATAAAAATAAATCAAACTCACATTT
This sequence comes from Trifolium subterraneum, assembly GCA_951799995.1. NCBI lineage: Eukaryota > Viridiplantae > Streptophyta > Magnoliopsida > Fabales > Fabaceae > Trifolium > Trifolium subterraneum. The sequence goes on along the minus strand of OX637462.1, from coordinate 13,948,702 downwards.
TTTCTTGTTATCTTTAAAACCTTTTTCAAAACCTTAAAAATCAAACAAACAAATCACTCCGCTTTTTACGCCGAACTACGGTGGTTTGATCCCTCGGGTACGTAGGCATGAGACTTGTCTCTCCAATCAATAAAATCAACCAAAAAACATTTTTCCTTCTTTTTTCGTCACTTTAACTTTTCTCAATCATCACTTTAAATCCCTAATTTGTACATTTTACAAGCAATTAAAATTAAGCACAAAGTTAGAATAAAAACAAGAGGTTCCTATAGAGTACTATAGATACTTAGGGTGCTAGTACCTTCCCTTCGTATAACTAACCCCCGAACCTTGATCTCCTAAAAAATAGGGTTTTTTCGAACTTTTTCCCTTTCCCTCGGATAAATTAAAGATCGGTGGTGGAACATTAAATTGCAATTCGAAGTTAATTAATAACTCGACATCCAAAAATCACCGCGACAGAAATGGCGACTTCACTGGGACAACCAAGCGGGTTGAACCTAACTTGTTTTAAATTACTATCTTCGCGCTTTTATTCTTTTAATTGTATAAATATTTGTATATATACTTGGGTTCGCTTTGAGTGGTGAGATAAGTCCCCCACCCGGACTTGAGAGAACCATAAGATAGGATAGTGGTATAATCATAATGTCTATCCGAGAGTAAGTTTCAGCCGTGGCATATGTGGTAACCACACTCAATTGAGGAACCTTGGAGGTAATAGTGCCAACATGAGTAGTCGTGTTTGACATTCTATCTTCGAGGAACCGACGATGTTGAGGACCTTTAGTTACACCTAACCCATCTTGACCTCTTTAGGGCGTAGTGCGGTGGCTAATCGAGAGTAAATCTCGGATTGGTTGATACGCGATACTACACTCAAACGAGACTTTTCTACGGATTTTGTTGGATCGGAAGTAGTTCCGTAACCCGATGATTTTCGGAGGAGGTCGAGGACTTTGAGAATTTGTAGAACCCGTGATGCTGACATTTTTCAGTTTTTATGTTGAAACTATATCTGTCGAATAATCTATAGGAGGTTAATCACACTTCACACTTTGTCTTCTTAGTTACACTTCTGAATATTCTTATATTCATTTATTCGCTGCCTTTTCAATTTTCTTTTCTTCTAAAGAGTCTAGTTGTGAAACTCACACATAAGTGTTGAGTTGAACATGCGCTCCATTATATATCAAATGTCTTTGTCACAAGTTATTATCTGAACTGTACTTACACAACTTTGATTCTTCAATATTATATTTAGCTAAACTAATTAATATTATATGCGATCCAAACAATTGAAGTGAGGATGAGTGTGTTGAAACTTGCTCATAGAATGGTTAAGATTTTCTGTGAATGTTTAAAAATGGCTAGTCAATTAGAATTCCAACATTTGAAGCACCATTAAATAGTAATAAAAAATAAATTTCTAACACAAGTATCAATTTTATTCATAAAATTCAAAGAAAAACATAACAAAAGTAAACTTATCACCATACAGAGAAAAACCAAACAACAAAGAGATACTTGTTTTAAACAAGAAATGAGAGCTACTCCAAATTGTTAATTAGAGTTAATGAGAGCACCCCTTATTTTTAGAACACTAGTGGACAAAAGGGTGTTGATAGTAGCAACAACTTCCATGTTTTGCTGCTGATCAATTCCATTTGGGCTATATGTCAAAATTTGGGAGGCCAAAGTTAACAATGTCCCAGCTTCTACTCTAACAACTTCCATGTTTTTGTTACTATTTAATGGTGATTTAAATGTTGGAATTCTAATTGACCAATCTTTGTTAAACATTCACAGAAAATCTTAACCATTCTATGAGCAAGCTTCATCACACTTCTCTTTCCTTCAATTGTTTGGATCACTGTATATAATATTAATTAGTTTAGTTAAATATAAAATTGAAAAAATAAATTCGATTAAGCACAGTTCATATAGTTACCGGCGACATAAACATCTGATACACTGGAGCACGACTTCAACTCAACACTTGTGTGTGAGTTTCACAACTAGGCTCTTTAGAAGGAAAAAAATTAAAAAGGTGGCGAATACATGAATATAGGAATATTTGAAAGAGTAATCAAGAAGACAAAATATAATTAACCTCCTATAGATTCTTCAGCAGGTACAGTTTCAGCATAAAAACTGAAAGATTTGTCACACAATCTCTAAAGCTCCTTAATCCAGCTTTAAACTCCATATAAAGTATAGTTACAAACAAAATCTCTAAATATGTGGTGTGTATGGAGCATATCTTCCACTTCCACATGCTCAACCCAAGTAACCTAACATAAAACATGAAATGATATCATTTGTTGAGTATTAAGTATACATCTAAAGTTTAAAATATATGTAGATATGTAAAGAAATATGAATATTTTTAGATATTAACTTTTGATGCATTGTCGATTACTATGTTTCACAAATATGCATGTAACTACTAACTAAAAAAGACTTATTAGGCATTTCACGAATTATACATCCAGAAGGATGTTTCCAAGAGCGAGAAAGAGGTTGTGTGTTAGGTCGAGAAGAATCAAATGACACATCAGTTATCACCCATACACCGACATCAACTTGTTTGCAATAGCGAATAATGTTAAATTCGTGAGGCCGCACTTGAGGTGATAAAATATGCATTTCTTCATTCATCTGTCATAAAACAAATATTTAAAAATTGAAAAACAATTATGATTAAAAAGCTTAGCATAAATCAAAATTTCAGAAAATATTATTATACCAACAACAAAGCTCCATCTCGATTTCTTGGTGAACCGGTTTCAATCACTTTGGTAGTTTCCACTTTAGCAACAATTGTTAGGAATAAGTTTGTCGATTTTCCCTATAAAAATTAATCATATATCATTTGTTTATAGGTAGATGTATTTCTTTAATACTAAAATTAGAGAGGCACATTTAGAGGAAAAAATGTAAAATCATTCTCTATTTCTGTCACTACATATATAAAGCAACAGCGAAATTTGAGAATGGTTTTATTTCTTCCATAACAATTTTATTTTCACTAATACGAATTTATATTTGCATGCTTACCAAGTCGAGAAACATTTCAACCAATTTCATCCCGTCAAACTCAACTATTCCTGAATACTTTGAAGATTCTTCAGAAATAGTATCACCTCTAATGTGATTGTTCTTGGGAAAAAATTGATAATAACTTTCATGATCAAGAGTGTATCTCCCATCTTGATGAGTATTTGACATGTTTTTTTTTATAAGCAATGTTAGTTGTTAGTATTTCAATATTATGTTAGTTTTCTCCTATAAATAGTCCGTTTAGCCTAAAAAAACTATAAATAGAGCTCTCCACCACACTTATTATTCATTCAACAATTCTGAAGCTTAGGAGTCTCTAAGGAGAAAAGGATGAGAAGCATAGAGAGGGTCTAGTACTCTCTACGGGAGAAAACCTTCCCAACCTTAGGGAAAGGTAACTTCCTCTGCAAGATACTGAGGTTATGGTTATGTATATTTTTACTCTTTTGTTTTAATATGCTTATTTGTAGCTAAAGTAGCTTTAGGTTAAGTTGAGTAGACAATCTCCTTATGAATACTTGAAACATGTGATGCGGTGTTTCTAAAGTTTATATTAATTACTATATTCTAGGGGTGTACGTGGATCAGATTGGTTTGGGTTTGGCCAAAACCAAAACTCAAATCATATGGAGTACTCCGGATTGGGTCGAGCAAAATAACCACCCCTTTACCATTGGGACGGGTTGAGTAAACCCACTTGTTTCTGGGTTGGGTTAGGTGGGTAGTGAGTTACCCAAATTTTAATTTTTTCAATATTAAATGACCAAATGACAAATCATCATATTTTTTCATAAAAATAACTCAACCTTTTTATTTCTTAAAAAATAATATAACATATTTTCAGTATAGTTTTAGCATCATAATATGATAATATCATCATCATATTTTTTTCTTCATTGAAACAACATATTTTCACTATTTTCAAAGAATAATATTTTTTAGCACCACTACTTTTAAATGAAAAAATTAAGTCGAAGAGTGAACACTCGAAGGAGTTTATCAGAAAATGCGTTAAAATTGTGATGTACAAAATGTGTTTACCATCGGGAATAAACAGACATACAACTTTTTTTGAAAATTAGAGTATTGAACATGTGACTTTTCCCTTTTAATGCTCAAGTTGCAAAAGAAAAATCTTTGTTATTTATATTAAAATTATTTTTAAAAATCATAACACTACAAATTAAGTGGGTTCGTGGGTTTTTTGGGTTGGGTCCGGTTTTGCCCAAAACCTGATTTTTTTTTATGGATTTTTCATTTTGAAATCCATACCCACCCAATGACCCGATCCAACCCACTTTTTGTTGTTGGATTGGGTCGGTTTGACCGGGTTGACCGAATTTGCCCAAACTATATACTCAATTCCATTACTATGCTTATGCCTTAGCCTTGTTATAACGCTTTATTTATTTATATCAGCCAATATTTATAAATGAACTCATAGACCTAGGCGGTATCCGCGACAGCGCAAACTATGGTCCGACATAAGGACGATATAACTAATTAGGTGAACTGTAATCTCATAGTAATCTAATTAGGGGCTTAACGTACCAAAAATATGTATATGATTAGTAGCATATTCAATTCGGCTTGTTACCTCGTTTTTCCTGAACCAGAAAACGGCTACGACATTGAGAGCTTGTATCGATGAGTTTAGCTCAAAGGAAATACAGGTGTCTTCGTATACCTAGGGGAGTAGCAGTCTCAATACAAGTGTCATAGGATATGAGACGTCTTATCATTACAAACGTGAAATTAATCTGCTAGATAATAAGATAGGAGAGTAAACGGTATAACACCAAAACACCAAGAAGGAGGAAGGAGAGAGTCGATTACACTTAACGTATTCTTCGTACTTTACTTTAATGTTTTTTATTGTTTTATCAAAACAAACTTTTTTCAAAAACCAAAGCGAAAACTAAACTATCGGTATTCCTAAACGAAAGTAAACCATCACAATTCCTAAACGAAAGTAATTGTGCACGATCTCTACTCATTCTAACTTTAGAGTGTGAATTATTACTCGACGACAGACTGGTTCACTTGCCAGACCACATTCATTGATCCAAAAAGGCTCATTAGTTCTAACAAGCCTAACCAATTCTTGCATAGCAAGAATTGCAAGTTGAGATATATTGTCTTTTCTTCATCATAATTTTTTGTAATTAGATTACTAAGACCATGTGAATGACATGATCTTTTATAAACCATTGGTGGATTTTCAAGTTCATTGTTTCTTGAAATTGCGTTGTATAGAATTAAGATCATGCTCAAACATAGGTCGATATATTTTTCTCTCAATGAAACTTGTAAGAAGCTTGAACTTTTTCTCATACTGAAAGTTATAAATATAAATGTGTGTTTATGCATAGCTATAAATAAATTGCATAAAGTAGTGTAATTCTAACCACATTTATTTAAATAGGATAAGATTTTTCTTAAGAAAGTCGTCCAAACCAAACAACTATTCTAATATTTGGATCGGATGAATTTTTATTTCAAAAGCAAGATCGGCACAACATAATTATTAGTCTAATAAATGTTTAATTGGGATTTCAAAATCTATTTTTTAAATCCGAAGGCTTTTTATATAAAAAAAAACAAGGCGCGCGCGAGATGCTTATATGCTTAAAGTAAATAGTAAATGTTAACGTAAAAGTTTTAAGTAAAATCTAATACAGATGTTGAGTCGCCCAAGCTCAACATAGATTCAAACCCAGTTACAAACATCTTGGCTAATATTAATCAAAAGTAACAATCTTACAGCTCTCTATTTTATGCACGTACAAAAAGAAAAGGAATTATTCAAGGATACTGTAATTATTTTATATTAATGGACTATAGTGATATTGTATGAAATATTCAAGGATTCAAGAGTGTGTTATTTGCATGTATAAGATAAGATACTACTATAGTGAAAAGGAATTATCACCTTCAACAAAGTTCTCTTATTCAGGAACCAAAATTTGACTTGTTTGGGCTAAGCCCAATCTCCTCATCCAATTGTCGTCGTTGGACCTCATTTGGATGATTGCATTCTTTCATGAAACATCATCAAAAAATGAAAGTTTCCAATTAGTTGAGAATAAATTGCCAATGTAAATAAATAAATAAAATAAACTAGGCAACATATAAATTGGATATAGTGTTTTAGTAAGTAGCTAATCGGAACGAATCTGGATCCTGTGCAGTCAATGATATAGTCTTTTAGTCATGCATTTTTTTACTGCCCAATTTATAAAATGGTTTAAAGTTTAAAAACTAAAACTTTAATTTTTATAAAATATAATTTTATCATGGACTGTCCGATCGAGATTAGTCGTTCAAAAATGTGTGACTCACGTTGTAACAACTCATACCCCTTTTCTACGTATTTATAGTAGGAAATCTCGACGTTGTACCTCATGATATTTTCTACCCCTCTCTAATAGAGTTTTTTTCTTCCGTTAAAATTAAATCACATAACTTAGGGTTCAAGTACATGTTTAATCCTGTGACACTGACTACACAAGATCCTGATCCAAGAGCTAACATAACCATTAAAAATAAAATTTACAATAAATAGAGAATCGAGTTATTCATGATCTTATAATCAAACATACAAAATTAATTCTTCAAAAAGTAAATTAAATATAATTACTAAATGATAAGTTCATGTCGTCGAAGGAATCAAGCCATACAAAGAAAAATTAATTACTAACGTTTAGTTTCCGTGTAATTCTTTATTTATTTTTTTTGCTTTGGCACCATTGAATACCAAAAAAATCAAGACAAATTACTCATAATCAAGAAAAAAAAATTGAAAAAAAAAACAAATAAAAAATGATGCATCGAACATAATTAAAAAACCTAAAAAGGCTTTACAAATTTTTTATTTCCAACCCTAATTTTCAAAAGAGCGGCGTATATTTCGCGTTAAGTATCAATTCAAGCGGCAAACTTGATTAACATATAAGTAATAATTTCATATCTTTAACTCAAGAGTGAAGTCAATTCTCCTTCAAAAGCAAAATATTGAAATAACACGAAATAATAAAATTGAAAATAAACTATCGTTAATGAAATGAATTATCTTGCATTTCAAGTTCGGCTGTTTGAGCCGACGTAAAACGATTGTAAGAAGATCTGTCTTTTGTCATTATCAATGTCATCATCACGGGACTTGCGAACGCCGCAGATTGAATGATCATAACTCAGTTCTGATAATCACACAAAATATTATAAAAAGATTTTCTTTACCACTAATTCATTTATGTAAGAGATACGCTAATTTTAAGGTTTTTATAAACACTAGTCAGCGGTTTGTGACCGTTTTATAATAGTCACATAAAAGGGAAAACAAATAAGGAATGGTATAGTGATTTTCTGCTAAAGTTTTTCTTTCTTTTTATTCAAATAATTGATTTTTAAATACTTTTACGTTTTATTTAAAATTTATTTTTTGTGTATTCTTTTCCCGGTGTTACTCCCGCCGTAGCGTGCAGTTGTTTGTTTTCATTTCCTTTCTTGGCACAATGTTTCTTTTGATTTCCTGTTTTAGTACGGTGTTTGTTTTGTTCAGATTTTCAGATCCGCTTCAATCCAAATTCAGTGCAGATTCAATGACTTTAACGTCTTCAATGTTGAATATCCGGAGGCATGGCTATTTCGTATATTTAAATTTTGTCATTTCAATTATAGGATTTTACATTAGGCCTAGGGTTGCTTGCGGTTCGGTTTGGATCGGTTATGAGACAAAAAGTCATCTGATCGAAAGAAAAAATATCATGCGGTTTGGTTCAGTTTTTGGATGAGTAAAAAAAATATCCAATCCAATCCAATTCATGCGGTTTACTTCGGTTTGGTTGTTTCGATTTTATTCGGTTTTTAAATAAACAATAATTAAATACTTTTAATATAAAAAATATATTTTATCTGAATCTATTAAAAAAGAAAATTAAGGAAGCAACAAATTATATTGTTAGATATTTAAAACATATTCATCGAAAATGATATATATGATACTTGATGGATAGTCCAAAAAACCATATTTTCTAGATTACAAGAGGAAATCAAAGAGCATTAAACAAAAGAAAAATAACCAAAATTAAAATGTTATGATTGTTCACTAGCCATGCTGTTATGATACTCCGGTTTTCATATGCACCAAGGGACTATGAATTTGTAGTAACTACAAAATATCTTAAAAAAAATTAAAACCAGCGTATACTCGGTTAATGTAATATATTATACTAATAAAAAGAAAAATTGTTGGAACAAAATGAGTTTTAGTTATAAAACACCCTAAGTTTTGATGATAACAAGGTATTAAATGGACAATTGGTATTACTAATTAATGATCTAGTGTGCAGGAACAAAGTAAAAATATTATTCACTCAGATCATCAATTGAGCTTCTGAAGGACACAGTCTGAAGCGTTTAGACTCTGAGAAGCAAGAAGCTTCAGAGCCTCAGAAGAAGTCCTTAGATGCCAAAGAGAGAAACATGTCTTGAAGCGTGCGTACACTATTCAGAAGATCAATGAAATGTTATTACAAGATTCTGAATGACACTCTATGAAGAAAGACAGCTCATAACTAATGGAATAGTACAACAATCTTATCATCAGATGGAGCGTGCAGTACTCTGTACTATTTTACCTAATTTACTGAAGCGCCATTTGACAAAGAGAAGTAGTGGAATTGATTTACTCCTTCTGGAAGAAATAATCAAATCCAGCTCAGCAAAAGAAGATTGTACTACCAACGGTCCTTTCTCTACGTCATTATACTTAGAGTATACATAGAAGACATTCTACTTGAGAGAAGACTCTGAACTGTGTGTTAAGAGAGTCTAGCTTAGAACTTTTAGTCCTACTTAATCTGTGTATTAAGTTAGTGTGTGAAGTCTCTTATCTTTGTGATTTGAGCAAGGAAGTCTCTCTGTCTTGTGTGACTTAGAGCAAGGAAGTCTCTCTGTCTTGTGTGACTTAGAACATTAAGAAAGGTCTCTTGCTTGTATGCTTGAGCACTAGAATTGTAATCTTTTGTGATTATAGTGAAATCCCTTGTAAGTGCAAGGGGACTGGACTACTCTCGTTTTGTGAGAGGAACCGGTATAAATTTTGTGTGTGCACTCTCTTCTCTCTCTCTCACTGTCTTATTCGTGTTTTGCATTCTGACTAACTTCTCTTATCCGCTGCTTTACAATCTGATAGCTAGAAAAGAATTAATTTTTCAAAACACAATTCAACCGCCCTTCTTGTGTTTTTCACCTTCAAAAATAAGTTTTAAAATTTATGTATGTGGTTTGTTTCGGTTAATTTGGATTGATTTTGAAAAATCAATCCAAAATCCGTTCCGATCCTGCGATTTTTACAAAATGGCATCCAAATACAACTAAAATTATACAATTTTTTTCTATTTTCGGTTTTTTGGACCAGTTTGCGGTTTTTAATCGGATTGGTTTGGATTTGAGCACCCTTAATTAGGCCCTCATATGATATTAACTCTAGTGTTGTCAGTTTTTTGCAAATTCATCATTTTTATTAGTTTTTAGCGAACTTGAATGTGTAATAATACTGATTGACATACTTTACAAATTTGAATGAACATCGTTATTTTTAGTCAAAAAAATACAAATAAAATAAAGAATATGGTATAACAAAAAAAGAAGCAACAATTTCATGACTTGCGAAATATTAATTTTTCCTTTAGATTCTAGAATTGCAGTAAATAGAAAAATTGTTAATCATTTTATATATAAAAAATTTTCATTTCTAAACAAGTCATTTTTAACTATTCTATAATAATTTTTTTTTTGAATGGCAAATATATATATATATATATATATATATATAAATAATGCAGAAGTCACAAATATAAGGGGAGATCACAAACAAAGAGGAGTACCAGGAGTTACTTCTATAATAACTAGTATAATACTTGTGTTTACGCACGGATTGGGGCATTGCTGCGATTTTTTTATTATTGTAGGACGAATATTGCTTAGTACGAAATTAGTCTCATTATAAAATTACTTGCCATTGGAAGATCGTTGTCCGATGTATGATATAATTATAATTCTAATATTTATTAGTGACAACTTATTCATATAAATAATATTAAATTTGTTTGGTTGATATTTCTCATCGTAATAGTTGCAATTTCTCATATTTGTCCTATAAAACATAAAAGTAAAAACAAATATTAAAACATATTATAAATTTTTAGAATACAATTAATATTTGTAATGAATTAAAATTTAGAGACTCTAATTCATAGGACTAACGTTCATTATATTTACATAGAGGGAAGTAAGATGACTTGTGATAATATGTTTGAAAACTAATTTTCTATAAATTTGAAACAGATTGTGATAATATTCTATTGTGATAATATTCTTGAGTTCCTACTATATTGTGCAGATTGTGATAACCTTTGTGATAAGACTTGGAGTGGATTGAGTTCGGTGCCTTAATGCTCTGCTGTTGGAGATGAGTGCTCCTTTAAAGAATGATTTGGTTGCATGGCCAATTAAATGGGATGTACAATTGGAGTTAATTAGAAGTGATTTTTGTTACACTATAAGATTGAAGGAAGAAAATGATTTATTATTATTGAATAGATCTAAAAGGATACAAGTTGATCACTTATATACATTAGTCTATTATAAGCTACTCTACACTTTATAACACTCGATGATGTGGAGGTAGTTACACTTTCTTCACTATTGTTACTTCTCTCACAAGTAGCTTCATCAGTTAACATCCTCCCACAAGTTGATGCTTGGTATATGTCAAACAATCCAAGCTTGGTCATAAACTGATGAAACTTGGTCATTGATAGTGCCTTGGTGAAGCAATCTGCTAGCTGATCCTGAGTAGCAATAGGAAGTAATCTCAACATTCCTTCTTGAACCTTTTCTCTAACAAGATGGCAATCGATTTCAATATGCTTTGTTCTTTCATTGAATACAGGATTTGAAGCTATGTGTAGAGCACTCTGATTGTCACAAAACAATACATGCAATTTGGAACACTCTATATGCAAATCTTTTAAGAGATATAAAAGCCATATCAATTCACATGTCCCAGCTGACAAAGCTCTATACTCAGCTTCAGATGAGGACTTTGAAATGGTTGATTGTTTTTTAGATTTCCATGAGATCAATGAAAACCCTAAGAAAAAGCAATAACCAGTAGTTGATTTCCTTGTATCCAAACAACCAGCCCAGTCAGCATCACTATACCCTAGAATTTGTACATCTGCATTTCTTTGAAACAAGAGACCTCTTCCATGGTTATGTTTTAGATATCTAATCACTCTACAAGCAGCTTTGTAGTGAGTCATGGTTGGTTTATGTAAGAACTGACTTAGCTGTTGAGTAGCATAGGCAATGTTAGGTCTTTATTTGTTAAATACAATAACTTGCCAATGAGTCTTTTGTATAAACGAATGTCCTAAAAAGGTTTGCCATCATCATTGTGTAATTTCACAGAAGGATCTAAAGGGGTGGATGCAGGCTTTGATGCAAGTAAACCTGAGTCTTTCAATAAGTTCAGACAATATTTTCTTTGAGAAATGCTAATGCCAGTTTTGGAATGTGCAACTTCAAGACCAAGAAAGTATTTGACAATGCCTAAATCTTTGATTTTGAAATTGCAATCTAATATGGTTTTAATTCTATCAATCTCTGCCATGCTAGTTCTAGATAAGATGATATCATCCACATAAATGAGTAAAGCAGTGAAATTACCTTCTTTATTGAGAGTGAAGAGAGAGTAATCTACAGTGGATTGTGTATATCACTCCCTGACTAGCAAGGATGTAAGCTTCTCATACCATTTTTTGCTGGCTTGTTTCAAGCCATATAAGCTCTTGAGAAGTTTGCAGGCTTGATTAGGTTTATCACAAGGAACACCTTCTGGTACAACCATATAAACATCTTCTTGTAAATCACCATGCAAGAATGCATTATTGACATCCAATTGATGTAGAAACCACCCTTTGATGGAAGCTAGAACTAAGAGGAGCCTGACTGTAGTATGTTTAGCAACATGAGAGAAGGTATCAAAGAAATCAATTCCTTTTATCTGTGTGTAACCTTTAGCTACTAAACTAGCTTTGTATCTTTCCACACTACCATCAGAGTTATGTTTAATGTTATAGACCCACCTGCATCCAATAGGTCTGACATTGGATGGTAGATCCACAATTTTCCAAGTACCAGTTCTAGATAGTGCCTCTAGTTCAGTATTCATAGCCTGAACCCAATGGTCTAATTTGCAAGCCTCTAAATAGGTCTTAGGTTCAGTGTGTTGTGTGAGAGAGACTGTGTATGCAGTGTGTGAAGGAGACAATTGAGCCAAAGAATGAAAAGAAGAAATAGGATAAGGGATACCTGATGAAGATGATGATTGTAGTGAACTTGAAGAATTGCATACAAAATCTGCCAAATAAGATGGTATATGTTTTTCTTGGTGAGGTCTATCATGGGTTTGGCTAAGGGGAATAGTGGGAACAATGTCATTGGCAACATCCATAGAGGGAGTATCTGTAGGTGTGTAATCTGAGACAATGTCAGATGGGTGTTCACAGTCAAAATTTGAATGGTAATGCCAATTGATTTTGGAATTTTTGGTCTGATAGGGAAAGAAATGGTCATAATGTGTGACATTTCTAGAAACAAAAATTTCTTTAGTGTTGAGATCAAGAAGCACTGTGCCTTTGACACCTTGCTTGTAACCTAAGAAAACACATTTTCTACCTCTTGGTGACAGTTTAGTTCTATGAACAGAAAGACTTGATGCATATGCAAGTGAACCAAAAACATTTAAATAATATGTTGTAATTGATTATACAACATTTCATGAGGAGATTTGTTTTCAAGAACAGGAGTACACATTCTATTGATTATATAAGTAGCATGTAAAACAACATATGACCAGTAAGTCTTATGCAAATTAGATTGATATAATAGAATTGAGCAATATTAAGTAAATGTTGGTGTTTCCTCTCCCCTCTACCATTTTGTTGGGGAGATTCTACACAGCTAGTCTGATGTATGATACCCTTTGAAGAATAGAAATCATGTATCATAAATTCTTGTCCATTATCTGTTTTAACTATTTTAACTTCATGACCATATTGAGTTTTAATCATTTTCAAAAGATTAACAACATGTTGTCTAGTTTTAGCTTTACTTTTCATTAAAATAACCCAGGTATATCTACTATAATCATCAATAGCAGTAAAAAATAAGCTTGTTTAGCTTTATTAAAACTATTATGATAAGGAAGTTTCTTATGCCTAGCAAGGTGAAAAAACATCACAGATACCTCCTTGATCAACTACTACAAAAGGAAATTTAGATTTTAAACTTGCTAATCTACTATGTGAGGAATGTCCAAGTCTGAAATGCCATATGGCTTGTTTGGGAATGGAAGGGTAGCTAGATCCATTAGCAGCAGAAACACTAGCTATCTTATTTGTCAGATTGAGGTAGTACAATCCTCCATGTTCATTAGCAAAACCAATCATCTTCATACTCTTTTGATCCTGAATGACACATTTGGAATCGTTGAAAGTAATTAGATAATTTGGTGTATGACAAAGTTTTGAAACAACTATCAAATTTATTGAAAAATCAGGAACATATAAGATACTATCTAAAGTGAATTTGGATGAGAATCTAACAGTACCAAAATATTTTGCAATTGCAAAATGTCTGTTGAATAATTTAGCAAGTGTACTAAACTCGTCGCAAGTAATAAAATTTATAAGATTCGTATCCACAGGGATTGTGATAAATCAACAATTGCAGTTTGAAAACATATTTAGGTAAATTGACATCAATATAAAAGGGGGGATTTTCTAGGGTTTGTTGGAGAAAATACTTTGAAAATAGGGTTTGACTTAAGAAGGAGAAGCGATTGGACTTTTTCGGTTCATCTAATCATTATTGTCTCGGTAGTTCATGTATGTTAACAAATTACCAAACTAGTTTCACGATTTGATTAAAATAAATAACTATGCTCAATCTCTTGATAACATAATCCTCTCCCTTGATCATAAACCCCGCTAATCTCTTATGATGATTTATGATCCGGGAGGAATTTGCGCTTTAATCTTTAATCTCAATTAGTAAACCAAAATCTCTTAAGTGTAAACCAATTTTACAATAATTCCTAGGTCAATAATCTATTCCTATTCTCATAGTAAAACAAATTATTAAATTCATCACACGAGTGATCAAATCATGTAAAGCATTAAGCACAAGGAAGAATTGATGAAACTAACTTCGTAAATAATTAAACATAGCATATGAAACTACATGGTTCAAGAACAATAACAATTAGAATCCCCTAAGATCCAATCATGGAAGTTTAGCTAGACATAATTAAAGAGTAAATTACATCAACAAAGGTGAAAGAAAGCATTACAATAAGTTCTCTGATCGCCTTCAAAAGTCTGTCGTTTCGCCGTAAAATTCTGTACCCTAATTCTGCTTCAGAAATTCCAATATATAGGCCAAAGTTACGCGTCCGCGTCGCGCGCCAAACAACAGAAGAGAAGGGTTATTTTTTCACTAGTCGTTGGCGCCGCGCGCAGACATCTGGCGCCGCGCGCCAACTGACAGACTTGTACTCAAATTTTTCTGTTTTTCTTGTGCTTTCCGCAGCCTTGTACTCGATGTAACTTTCACTTATTATTGTGCAAAAATATAATAAAAACATACTAAAACCTCGTAAATAGGTCTCGGAAATAGGTAGAAATAAAGTAATGACGTGGAGTCATCACAACCCCAAACTTGAACTTTTCCTTGTCCTCAAGGAATATCTTCATCCATCGGAAAACCTGGCACTATCATCAACAATCTTATTCAAAGCATCAAAGTCAATCAAGTTAGATACCCACAATTATCATTTCAATGATCATCCCTATCAAGAATTTACTCGCATATAGATTTATAACGAAAAATCAAGAACTTTTCACAAATATTGACCAAACTTTAATCACTTCACTCCCTCACATTCTCTCCTGTTTAAAGATGGTATATATTTCACTCAATCAACACAAACATAGCCATTCTACCATAGGCTTGCAAACATTCTAGAAATCAATCAACATGCATAAGAATTCACACCTTTAGAGGACTTGAGGGTTATAACGGGGCTTAGGTTTTAGGGTGGATGTTTTTGGAAGGTAAGCAGAAAATCTTGGAGTTTAAAAGATCACCTATTTCCCAAAATCGGATTATTCAAACATTTTCCCCTTTTATTTCAAGCATTGTTATACTAGAGAACTTATTTATCAATCATTTGGTGTTTTCTCTTTTTGTTTTTTTTTTGTGTACACTATTTTGTTCATTCATTTTTTTTCTTTTTGTAGTTCTCTAGTACCCCACCCCAAACTTAATTTGTTGCTTATTCCAGAAGCAACCCCAAACTTAATGATGAGCATTATGCTCTAATCATAAGTACAGTGATCTAACTCCAAGAAAATCATCTTTTTTTTGTTTTCTTTTCATAATTTCAAACTTGGGTTGTCAAATAAAGAACATTTTTCTTTCGGCTCAATTGGGGTTTAACGAAGAGTATAACTTTCATGATTGTTCTTGTGAAAAACTTGATAATAACTTTCATGATCTAGAGTGTATCTCCCATCTTGATGAGTATTTGAAATGTTGATCCAAAAAGGCTCATTAGTTCTAACAAGCCTAACCAATTCTTGCATAGCAAGAATTGCAACTTGAGATATCATTTTGTTTTCTTCATCATAATGTTGTGTTGATCTATTCACTAACATAGTTTCCCTCAAAGTTAGATTACTAAGACCATGAACATGAGTTGATCTTCCATAAATCATTGGTGGATTTTCCAGATCATTGTTACTTGAAAATGCATCTAGAGAATTAAAAGTATGCTCAAACATAGGTTGAGATATTTTTCTCTCCATGAAACTCGTAAGAAGCTTGGACTTTTTTCACACTGAAAGTGAAAATCAATTTACAAATATAAAAATGTGATTATGCATAGGTAAACAATTGAATAAACTAAAGCAACTGAAACCACATTTATTCAAACCAAACAACTATTTTAATATTTGGATAAGATGAATCTAATTTTTGAATCAAATGACTTATTATCTCAAATTGCACACGAGATACTTGTATGCATGCTTAACGTAAATGTTAACGTAAAGGTTTTAAGTAAAATCTAATTCAAAGGTTGAGTTGCCCATGTCAAAATCGACTCAAACCAAATTACAAACATCTTAATTAATATTAATCAAAAGCAAAATCTATGTTATTGATATAAAATAATTAATTAAAAGAGAATCATATAAATGAGTTCACCACCTCTTCCTTAATCTGAGCATTTTCTCGTTGCATCTTGTGCATGTATTGTTCATGGTCTTCCCTTGGAAATGAGGGACCCCCACAAGGTGCACACGCTGTGACCTTCAATGCCTCTTTCATTAGGAGGTTTTCATTACGAATCCTTTCATTTTCGATTCTAAGGTTATTGTTATTTTGTCTCTCGTATTGATTCTATAGGTAAAAAATACAAATAATTATTAGCACGAAGCATGTGAAATAAATTTGTTGCATAAAGAATGTATGGAAACTTCAAATATAGTCATAAATGAATCTTGATAGTAATTTTGTAGATACAAATATAAAATATATTTGAAAATAAAATTAATATGAAATTCATTTAACGATAAAACTATGGTAAAAGACACATTTAAAAAAAAATTATAATTATTTTATAATAGTGTTATTGTATGAAATATTCAAAGATCTAAGTGTGTGTTACACAAATAATTAATATTTGATGTATAAGGTAAAATACTACTATAGTGAAAAGGAATCATCACCTTCAACAAAGTTCGCTTATTCTGGAACCAGAACTTTATTTGTTTTGGCTGAAGCCCAAGCTCCTCAGTCAATTGTTGTCGTTGGGCATCATTTGGATGATTGTATTCCTTCATGAAACTTTATAAAAAAAAAAAAAAAAGTTTCCAATTTGTTGAGAGATGAATTTAATGACATGCCAATGTAAATAAATAAATAAATAAAATAAACTAGACAACAAATAAATTGGATATAGTCTTTTAGTAAGTAGCCAAGAGCTAACATATCTTGCTTGATGACATTCATTTATATATGATTGCATGCAGTCACGCGTTTCTGATTGTTTGATCTAGATTAAACAATTAAAAATTTAAAGACTGGAACTTTACTTTTTGTAAAATTAAAATATAATTTTATCATAGACCGTTCGATCGAGATCAGACGTTCAAAAATGTGTGATTGCACGCAGTCACTGACTGCACAAGTGATGGAATTGTTGTTTGAGATGGTAGCTAGAATCCTTCATAAATTCCGTCTATTTTTTTTAATCTCAATATTTATGTAAGTTTCCTAAATTCCTCTCAAATTTTGTCGTTTATTAGCTTTTTTTTAGGAGTAACAGAATCTGAGTCCAAGAGCTAACATAACCACTAAAAATAAAATTTACAATAAAATAGAGAATCAAATTGTTCAAGATCTTATAATCAACCGTACAAAATTAATTCTACAAAAAGTAAATTAAATGTAATTACGAAATGATAAATTAATGTCATCAAAGGAATCAAGCCAAACAAAGAAAAATTAAATACTAACATTTAGTCATCGTGTATTTTTATTTTTTTGGCTTAGGTCCCGCTGGATACCAAAAAAAATTACGACAAATTACTCATAATCAACGGAAAAAATTTCAAAAAAAAAATCATATAAAAATTATGCATCGAACATAATTAAAACCTAAAATGGCTTCACAAATTTTCGAGTTCCTACCATAATTCTCAAATGAGCGTATATGTCGTGCTAAGTATCAATTCGAGCGACGAGACGAACTTGATTAACATATAACTAATATTTTCATATCTTTAACTCAAGAGTGAAGTCAATTCTCCTTGAAAAGCAAAAAATTGAAATGACACAAAATAGTAAAATTGAAAATAAACTATCGTTAATATATGAAATGAATTAGCTTCCTCTTCAAGTCCGGCTGTTTGAGCCGACGTTAGACGATTGTAAGAAGATGTTCTTTCGTCGTTATTAATGTAATAATCACGGGACCCGCGAACGCGTCTGCATGATTGATCCATTTCTCAATTATGATAATCGCCCACAAAATATTACAGAAACACGGTAATTAATTTATGCAAGAGGTACGCTAATTTTAGGGTTTTTATAGACACCAGTCAGTGGTTTATGACATTTTTAGAATAGTCACAAAAAAGGAAAACAAATAAAAAATGGTATTAGTGATTTTCTCATAAGTTTTCATTTTTTATTCTAATAAGTGATTTTCACATACTTTTATGTTTAGTTTGAATTTTCTTTTTCATGATTTTTTCGTCTGGTGTTCCTCTTGTTGTAGCCTGAAGTTGTTTGTTTTGATTTCTCGTCTTGGTATGATGTTTTGATGTTCCGTCTTGACATGATGTTTGTTTTATTCAGATTTGCATATTATGCTACATTTCAAATTCAATGCAGATTAGTTTAATGATTTTAGCGTCTTCAACGTTGAATATATGGAGACATGACTATTGTGAACATTTTTATTTTGTTATATCAATTATAGGCTTTGTCATTAGGTCGTTATATGCTTTTAACTCGAGTATTGTGAGTTTGTTCGCCAATTCATCCTTTTTAGTTTTTAGCAAACTTGTATATGCAATGGTTTCAATTGATGTTATTTACAAATTTGAATGAATGTTGTGGTTTTTAGTCAAATAAAGACATAAAATAAAGAATGGTAAAACAAAAAAAAAAAGCAATAATTTCATGACTTGCCAAATATTAATTTTTCCCTTAGATTCTAGAAAAGCAATAAATAGAAAAATTGTTTTAATCATTTTATATATAAGAAATATCATTTCTAAACAAGTAAAATTTAACTACTTCTATAATAAAGCGTGACTTTATAATTGTTAATAAAATTTCTATTATAAGTTTTGATAAGCATGAACATATTTTATCTTTTTTTTATAGACAAATGTGAACCTCACAATCACTTATGGGTAAATTATGGATCCTGTATAAATGCAAGAAGGTGAGATTGTGACTCTCTTATCAATCAATTATGTTATAATTTTTGTCAATGCACCGATCTAGAATATGAAATGGTTTAACTAGTCTCTTAGAGTTATTGATCTTCTCACTCACAAATTGTTGTATATGTTTTAATTTTACAGGAAGGTTACTCTCCCATCCAAATCAGCTCGTGGTAATGTTAAGAAGAAAAGCACTGATGGATTTTTTTGTATATGTTCAAGTCTTCATTCAACAAGGTTGACAAACTCAAAAGTGAATTCAAAAGAGGCAAGTCTTGCTTTCTATTGAACTATGGTTTTTGTTAATAAAGGCCGTTCAATTGATAGAACTGATCAACCCTAGTGATCTCTACATAGATTTTGTTGTATATTCTGTCATTAATACAGCGTAAATGTTGTCGATTTAGATCGTCATAGATTTGATCATTTAGTGGCACTGTTATTTCCTTAATGTTAATTTCCGATACTTGACCAAAATGTGATGTTTGTGTCATCATTATAAATTTGGGTTGTCAATTCCGATAATTATGTTTTATTAATTGATTGTTGTAAATTTTGTATGTTTCTAGAGATCTCTTGTAACTTTTTCTGAATTTGTAATTAATTATTGTTGTTTTAGAAAATGATGCATTCTGTAGTGAAGGGTCAAAGGAGGCCAGCATTTGCTCTTGCTAAGGAAAATGATTCGGAAGAGATCGAGGAAGTCTCAGATTCGACGCTCTAAGGAATAACGAAAGGCAATGGTTGAATCCTTCATTAAGAAGTAGGTAATTCCCTACTACTTTCTCTTCTTCGTTAAGACCATGGTTTAGATAATTTATTATGTCAAATTAGTCTGTAAATGTATCAAAATTATATCCACAAATGGTTCTGCTATATATTAGTCATTTTGGTCTTTAAATTTGTTTATAGGTAGTCAATTTAATCTTCAAATGTATTTGTCATTGATCAATTTAGTCCATAAAATTATTTCTAGACCAAGATGGTGATTTGCTCACATACATGTAGTAATCTATCTCTTGAAAAAAGCAATAACGACTAATGTGCTATTTTTTAGCCTATGTTTGATCTAGGAGCTAGGGTTCCGTTTTCTTCATCGATAGTTCAACCAACCAAATCATTCGCACTAGATCTTCTAATTCAGAAGTCGATAATTGATTTGAATTTTGAATATTTTAATTGAATTTGCATTTATCAACGTTTTTGTTTGTGATAAGAAATGGTATAGTGAAAATCTTAAGAAAATGAAATAAAAAACTGCTTTGGAATCTTATGAATAATCAGGCAAACATGAAATTAACATAATTTGCTATTACAAACAAGTTGATGTTGGTGAATATGGGTCATAACTGATGTTTCATTTTATTCATCTCGACCTAACACACCACCTTTTTCTCGCCCCTGGAAACATTCTTCTGGATGTATAATTCGTGAAATATCTAACAAGTCTTATTTGATTAGTAGTTACATGCATATTTGTGTGAAACATAGTAACCGAAAATGCATCAAAATTAATCTCTAAAACTATTCATATTTCTTTTCATACATACATATAGTTTAACTTTAGATGTATACTTGATACTCAACATAAGATATTATCACATGCTCTATGTTAGGTTACTTAGGTTAAACATGTGTAAGTAGAAGATATGCTCCATACACACCACATGTTTAGAGATTTTGTTTGTAACTATACTTTATATGGACTTAAAACTGGATTAAGGATCTTCAAAGATTGTGTGACATTTTTCAGTTTTTATGTTGAAACTATATTTGTCGAATAATCTATACTTGGTTAATCACACTTCACACTTTGTCTTCTTAGTTACACTTCCAAATATTCTTATATTCATTTATTCGCTGCCTTTACAATTTTCTTTTCTTCTAAAGAGCCTAGTTGTGAAACTCACACATAAGTGTTGAGTTGAACTTGCGCTCCATTATATATCAAATGTCTTTGTTACTAGTTATTATCTGAACTGTACTTACACAACTTTGATTCTTCAATTTTATATTTAGCTAAACTAATTAATATTACATGCGATCCAAACAATTGAAGTGAGAAGGAGTGTGTTGAAACTTGCTCATAGAATGATTAAGATTTTCTGTGAATGTTTAAAAATGGCTAATCAATTAGAATTCCAACATTTGAAACACCATTAAATAGTAACAAAAAATAAATTTCTAACACAAGTATCAATTTTATTCATAAAATTTAAAGAAAAACATAACAAAAGTCAAGCAAACTTATCACCATACAAAGAAAAACCAAACAATAAAATTTGTCCAACAGAAATATTAATTAAGATACTTGTCTTAAATAAGAAATGAGAGCTACTCCATATTGGTAATTAGAGTTAATGGGAGCACCCCTTACTTTTAGAACACTAGTGGACAAAAGGGTGTTGATAGTAGCAACAACTTCCATGTTTTGCTGCTGATCAATTCCATTTGGGCTATATGTCAAAATTTGGGAAACCAAAGTTAACATTGTCGCAGCTCCTACTCTAACAACTTCCATGTTTTTTTTACTATTTAATGGTGATTTAAATGTTGGAATTCTAATTGACCGGCCTTTGTTAAACATTCACAGAAAATCTTAACCATTCTATGAGAAAGCTTTATCACACTTCTCCTTCCTTCAATTGTTTGGATTACTGCATATAATATTAATTAGTTTAGTTAAATATAGAATTGAAAAAAAAATTTGATTAAGCACAGTTCATATAGTTACCGGCGACATAAACATCTGATATACTGGAGCACGAGTTCAACTCAAAACTTGTGTGTGAGTTTCACAACTAGGATCTTTAGAAAGAAAAAAAATTAAAAAGGTGGCGAATACATGAATATAGGAATATTTCAAAGACTAATCAAGAAGACAAAGTGTAATTAACCTCCTATAGATTCTTCAGCAGGTACAATTTCAGCATAAAAACTAAAAGATTTGTCACAAATTCTTTAAAGCTCCTTAATCCAGCTTTCAACTCCATATAAAGTATAGTTACCAACAAAATCTCTAAATATGTGGTGTGTATGGAGCATATCTTCCACTTCCACATGCTCAATCCAAGTAACCTAACATAAAACATGAAATCATATCATTTGTTGAGTATCAAGTATACATCTAAAGGTTAAAATATATGTAGATATGTAAAGAAATATGAATATTTTTAGATATTAACTTTTGATGCATTGTCGATTACTATATTTCACAAATATGCATGTCACAACTAACCAGACAAGACTTGTTAGGCATTTCACGAATTATACATCCAGAAGGATGTTTCCAATAGCGAGAAAGAGGTTGTGTGTTAGGTCGAGAAGAATCAAATGACACATCAGTTATCACCCATACACCGACATCAACTTGTTTGCAATAGCGAATAATGTTAAATTCGCGAGGCCGCACTTGAAGTGATAAAATATGCATTTCTTCATTCATCTGCCACAAAACAAACATTTAAAAATTGAAAACAATTATGATTAAAAAGCTTAGCATAAATCAAAATTTCAGAAAATATTATGATACCAACAACAAAGCTCCATCTCGATTTCCTGGTGAGCCTGTTTCAATCACTTTGGTAGTGTCCACTTTAGTAACAATTGTTAAGAATAAGTTTGTCCATTTTCCCTATAAAAATTAATCATATATCATTCGTTTATAGGTAGATGTATTTCTTTACTAAAATTAATTAAAGAGTCAATACTAAAATAAATAAATTAGAGAGGCACATTTAGAGGAAAAAATGTAAAATCATTCTCTATTTTTGTCACTACATATATAAAGCAACAGCGAAATTTGAGAATGGTTTTATTTCTTCCATAACAAAATTATTTTCACTAATACGAATTTATAATTGCATGCTTACCGAGTCGAGAAACATTTCTACCAATTTCATCCCGTCAAACTCAACTATTCCTGAATACTTTGAAGATTCTTCAGAAATAGTATCACCTCTAATGTGATTGTTCTTGGGAAAAAATTGATAATAACTTTCATGATCAAGGGTGTATCTCCCATCTTGATGAGTATTTGACATGTTTTTTTTTTATAAGCAATGTTAGTTGTTAGTATTACAATATTATGTTCGTTTTCTCTTTGCTAGGATTCGAACCTTGGACCTCCAGCTCCTTAACTCTTAGCTCAACTAGCTCAACTAGTTGAGCTACCCATCCCACCCGAGTATTTGACATGTTGATTGATGACACACAAAAATATATGATGTTTTTAGGTAGTTCTTAGGTTAGTTTTTAGGTAGTTCTTAGGTTAGTTTTTACAACCTTTTGGTCAACTTGAGGACCAAATCTAACCAAAAAGCCTAAAATTACGAAGCTACACACCAAAGAGCAAGGAATTTGAAAATTGCATAAAAAAGGGCAAAAATGGAAGGAAGTGAAGAATCCCATCGTACCACGATGAGACCCATCGCACAACGATGAAGACAGCTGTGATCAGCGTGACTTGCAAACAAAGAAATGATCCCATTGCACGACGATGGATATCATCGTGGCACGATGGGCTGCGATGGTACACGATGAATAATTTGTTTAGCCTAAAAAAACTATAAATAGAGCTCTCCACCACACTTATTATTCATTCAACAATTCTGGAGCTTAGGTGTCTCTAAGTAGAAAAGGACGAGAAGAATAGAGAGGGTCTAGTACTCTCTACGGGAGAAAACCTTCCCAACCCTAGGGAAAGGTAACTTCCTCTGAAAGATACTGAGGTTATGGTTGTGTATATTACTCTTTTGTTTTAATATGCTTATTTGTAGCTAAAGTAACTTTAGGTTAAGTTGAGTAGACAATCTCCTTATGAATGCTTGAAACATGTGATGCGGTATTTCTCAAGTTTACACTACAACAAATTTGTCATATACCCACGGACATATTTAGTGACGGTCAATAAATCCGCGGGTATTGTACAGGTGATCCGTGGGTATAGCCCTCGTACAACTTAAATAAAAAATTCCCACAAAAATAAAAATAAAATGTTATATAGGGAAAAAAGTAACACCACTGCCAGAATTTTGATTTGTCTTAAAAAAATCCCTAAAATCCCATATTGCAACTTCTCACTGAGGCACCATTGTTGTTTCTGCAAAAACCCTACGTCCCTAATCTCAACCTTTTCAAAATCCCTAAAATCGCTGCTTCTCGCGAGCCCTCTTTCGGTGAACATCCTCAACTTCTTCTTTCGCACGTCCTTTGCATTGACTTCCTTTCACGACACTAATCGCAAGCACAAGCATCCCTTGTTTTGGTTTTCGAGGCTTCTACACTCTACAAGTCCACGAAAAAATTCAATTCCGGTTGTGGTTTGGTCAGCCTTCTATGAGGGTGTTCCTGGAGCCATCAACCGCCACGTGAATTATTTGTTCTTATGCTACTTTTTCTTCACTATTTTGCATATTATTAGACCAGTTTTTTCACCAAAATGCCACACTTTTAAACCTTAAATACCAAACTGCTAAACTTTAAAAAAAAATTTACAAAGTGCCTGACTAAGTGCCTGACTTTCCTATATTACTTCCGCCACCCCCTGTGGCGGTATTGTACACCAACTGCATTTTTTTTCATTTTTTTTCCTAGCCATAGAATATGGCGGTATTGTACACCATAAAAAAAAATTTCCCTGGCAAAGCATGTGGCAGTAATGTATAGGTTTTTATTTTTTTGTTTTTTTTAACACTAACCCTAACCCTAAAACCCCAAACCCAATTTTTTTTAAAAGATTTTAAATAAACTATCTTCAAATTAATTAATTTATAAAATGATGAATGCTGGAATTAATTAGTAGTAGAACACTTAACATTTTGAAGTAGCTAGGAAATAATATAAACAATTAAATTAGTAGTAATTGTTGACTAATCCTGTTTAGTATCTGTTGTGGTTTGTGATCACGTGGGTTGAAGATGACACATGTCTGTAATGGCATGCTGCACTACAGCTTGAGCGCAACCGTATGCGTTTGTGTTTTGCCTCAATATTAATTTGGGATTTGGATCCTCTCCAATTTTTTCTCTCCAATTCCCTCTCCAATTATTTTTATGTGTCTTCCTCTCTCATGTGAAGAGAAAGAAATTAATAATAAAAAATAAACAAGTAATGATGAGAGAGAAATGTTTTTGGCAACATAGTATGTTTTTGGCAACATACATGAGAATGTTAAGTTGGCTAGAAGTAAAGTAGATTCCATACAAGCCCTACTAGATAACAAGGTCCTTCTGATTTGATTCTTGAACAAGAAAAGTTAGCTCAAGTCAATCTTGAAAATGCTCTTCATATGGAAGAATTGTTCTGGCATGAAAAATCCAATGTTAAGTGGCATTGTGATGGCGATAGAAACACTGCATATTTACATAAAATCGCCAAAATTAGGAGAGCTACCAACCAGATTACCTCCCTTAGGAATGGTGAAATTTCTCTAAATAGCCCTGATGAGGTCAATGATCATATTGTTAATCACTTCACAACTCTTTTCAATGCTCAAACTGTTAACAATGATAACGGTCTAGTGGATGAGGTTATTCCTAACCTTATCACATATAGAGTAAATTGCATGCTCACAAGGTTGCCTACCGATGATGAAATCAAATTTGCAGTTTTCTCTCTAAATAAAGATAGTGCACCAGGTCCTGATGGATTTGGGGCAATCTTTTTTCAAACATTTTGGGGCATAATCAAACTAGATGTAATCAAGGCAATTTTACAATTTTTTACATCTGGTTGGATTATGCCTAATTTTAATTCAAACACTCTTGTTTTAATTCCTAAGACAGGGAATGCTGATAATGTGAATGATTATAGACCTATAGCTATTGCTAACTTTAAGTTTAAGTTGATTTCTAAGATAATTGCAGACAGGTTAGCTTCAGTTATGCCAGCTATTACGTCCATTCAGCAAAGAGGCTTTATAAAAGGGAGAAGTATCAAGTATTGCATATGTCTCACCTCAGAAGCTATTAATGTTTTGCAAAAGAGAAGTTTTGGAGGCAATCTTGCAATCAAAGTAGACATAGCCAAAGCCTTTGACACCATTCACTGGTCCTTTTTGCTTAGGGTCTTGAGAGCTTTTGGTTTCAATCAGAAGTTTTACCATTGGATCCATTCTTTTCTTAAGTCAGCAAAAGATGTCCGTGTCTATTAATGGCAAGCAACATGGTTTTTTTAATTGTTCCAGAGGAGTGCGTCAAGGTGTTCCTCTCTCACCTCTTCTCTTCTGTCTTGCAGAAGAAGTTATCAGTAGAAGCATCACAAAACTAGTTAGAGATGGCAAGTTATCTCTCATAAAAGGTTCTAGTCATATGGATGTTCCATCCCATATTCTTTATGCAGATGATATTATGTTGTTTTGCAAAGCCACAACATCAAACATTTTTGAATTGTCTAATTTGTTTGTTAAATATGCCGAGACCTCGGGACAATTTGTCAACCCAACAAAGTCTTTCATATATGCAGGAGTCATCTCTTCACAAAGGTTACATCATATTGCAACTCAGTTAGGCTTCAACATTTACTCTTTGCCTTTTGTTTATCTTGGAACTCCTATCTTTAAAGGCAAGCCAAAGAAATCCCATCTTTAGCCTATAGTAGACAGAATCAAATCGAAGCTCTCAGCTTGGAAGGCCTCTTATCTCTCTATGGCAGGAAGAATGCAGCTTATTAAAAGTGTTATTCAAGGTATGGTGTTGCATACTATTTCAGTTTACTCTTGGCCCTCAAGTCTCCTTAATGATTTAGAAAAGTGGATAAGGAATTTTTTATGGAGTGGTGATGTCAATCAAAGGAAATTAGTAACTGTGGCTTGGCATAAGGTTTGTACTCCATTTATTGAAGGGGGACTTGGAATTAGATCTTTGTCTAAAGTTAATGAGGCTGCTAGTTTGAAATTATGTTGGGAACTCCTGAATTCTGACATGCAATGGGCAAAGTTCTTAAGATTTAGGGTCCTTAATGGTACAAAGCCTATTTCTTACCATATTTTCTCATCAGGTTGGAGTAGTGTTAAGCACAAATTACCTAAAATTTATTCCAACTCATCCTGGCAACTTGGCAATGGTGAATTGATAAATTTTTGGTCTGACCCCTGGTGTGGAGAGCCTTTAATGATTTCTCTTAATATTCCTCAGCACCTGCACACATTTCTTAAAGCTAAAGTTAAACATTTCATTGATAATCATGCTTGGAACATCCCTGCTTGTTTGTTATTAGCTTACCCATATCTGCATTCTTTAACTGCTAATATCACCATTCCTTTGAGAGATAATGTTGATAGACTGTGTTGGAAGCACTCTCATGATGGGGATCTAACTATGAAGGATTCTTACTCTTTTCATTGCACTCCTGGGCAACAGTTTAACTGGTCTAAGATAGTTTGGAGTATTGACATACCTCCTTCTAAATCCATGGTTGTATGGAGAAGCTTGCAGAACAAGTTACCTACTGATGAGTGTCTTGCTCTATGAGGTTGTCATATGCCCTCGATGTGCAGCCTTTGTGAAAGCGATCTGGAATCCAATCAACATCTTTTTTTGACTTGTAGGTACTCACAAAACATTTGGAATTAGCTGAGCTCTTGTCTCAATTTCAATTGTCAATTCAATGATTTAAAGGAAGCCTTTGTCTTATGTAATTCGTCTTGGTCTCCTCTTTGTAATCTGATTGTGGCTGCTGCTATTGTTAATTGTGTGAACTTCATATGGTTTGCGAGGAATCAATCCAGTTCAATGACAAGAAAATTCATTGGAGATCATTAATCAACCATATCATTGCTGCAGTGTCTTTGTCAGGTAATAACTCTTGCTTGAAGGCTAAATCCAATATTTCTGAGTTTGTCCTTCTTCGTAAGTTCAAGGTGAAAATGAACTATGGAAATGCTCCTAAAATTAAAGAAGTTCTTTGGCAGCCTCCCATTTTGAACTGGATTAAGTGTAATTGTGACGGTGCCTCTATGGGTAATCCAGGGAGTTCTGCCTGTGGTGGTTTATTCAGAGATGCTAATTCATCTTTTTTAGGTGCCTTTTCTTATAATATTGGAATAAGCACTTCTTTGAATGCTGAATTGATAGGGGCAATGATTGCCATTGAAACTGCGACAAGCAAAGGATGGAGCAATTTTTGGTTAGAATCAGATTCTATGTTAGTTGTGCTTGCCTTCTCTTCTGCTAAAATTGTTCCTTGGGCTCTAAGGAACCGTTGGGACAATTGTATAACTCTGCTCTCCAATATGGATTTTTATGTTTCACATATCTATAGGGAGGGAAATCACTGTGCTGATAAATTGGCAAATTTAGGTTTATCTTTACAGGGTTTCAAGTGGTGGAATCATATTCCCCAAGGGTTGCAGGGTGATTTTGTTAGAAACCGTCTTGGTATGCCGTATTATAGGTTTTCTTAATGTTTTAGTTCTCTTGAGGGTCAGGTTCTTTGTCCCCCCTCTTCTTTTGTTCTTTCTAGTTTTTATCAATATATTTTGAGGGCTTGCTTCTTGCAAGTCTCTTTTGTTTAAAAAAAAAAAAAAAAGATGAGAGAGAAAGACACATAAAAATAATTGGAGAGAGAATTGGAGAGAAAAAATTGGAGAGGATCCAAATCCATTAATTAGTAGTAGTGCATGCCTAAAGTCAAGTCAAAATATTTCCATTTATTTATTATAATAACATGCTGTTATATATGTCTTTCCTTTGTTGTTGGGTTATTTGTGAAATGAGAATTAACTATTATGTTGTTATTATATTATAATTTCTATGTGACAAGATGTATAAGCAAAAAAAAATTTCTAAACCTATACATTACCGCCACACCTTGTGGCTGAGAAAAAAAAAATTAAAAAAAGATAAATTTGAACACAATACCGCCACATGCTTTGGCAGGGAAAAACAATTTGAATTTTTTTTCTAGGGTGTACAATACGGCCATATCCTATGGCTAGGGAAAAAAATTGAAAAAAAAATTGAAAAAAAATGCAGTGGGTGTACAATGCCGCCACATGGAGTGGTGGAAGTAATATAAAAAAGTCAAAAGTGTGGCACTTTAGAATATTTTTTTTTTCAAAGTGTGGCAGTATGATGTTTTAGGTTTGAAAGTGTGGCATTTTGGTGATAAAGCCTAGGGGTGTCAAAATGGATGAATTGGATGGATTTGGATTGGATTGCTAATGGATGGATCAAAGTAATCCATTAACATTCAATGAAGAAAAAAAAGCAATAATTTCATGACTTGCCAAATATTAATTTTTCCCTTAGATTCTAGAATAGCAATAAATAGAAAAATTGTTTTAATCATTTTATATATAAGAAATATCATTTCTAAACAAGTAAAATTTAACTACTTCAATAATAAAGTGTGACTTTATAATTGTTAATAGAATTTCTATTATAAGTTTTGATAAGCATGAACATATTTTATCTCTTTTTTTATATATAAAATTACAAAGTCATTGAAAACTCACACATACAAAGTGGAGAGATCGCAGTTTGAATCCCGGTCCTGACGTCCAACACTAGCAATTTCAACATTTCTGTCAGTTGCGCTTGGATTGTGGATGAACATATTTTATCTCTAACGACACTTTAAATTTTAAAGCGTCAATTTGTCTATAGATGAAGTGACAAACACCAATTAAAAAATTATACACATAAAGTAGAACATTCTAGGTTCAAATCTGGTTACCGTGAAAAAAAAAATTAGTCCGATGATTTTGTCAATGTCAATTATGTTGGGTGTTACATACACATATTGACATATTATAGTATTTTTTTTATTCGATGTGTCAATGTGATTATAGGGCGTTCACTACAAGAATTCATGAAATTACCCATGAAAATATTCCTAGGTAAGCTAACCAAATTCCTAGGAAATGCACATTTCCGAGGAAAATATTCGTTGGTATTTTCAATTCTATTGAGAGGAATTTTCCGAGGAACTAGTGAGGAAACGTGTGTCAGAGTTTTTCATAGGACTTTTTCCTAGGAATAATTCCTAGGTAACCTTCTCCACAGTCTGCCAAGCGCAGGTCAGAGCAGAGTGATGTGACAGATAGTTTCCTAGGAATTTTTTCTAGGTAACAATCATTATTAAATAAAAAATATTTATACCGTAAATAAAAAATAAAATTAGCAGCAATTATTATTTTTAAAAAACCACCTCAAAATTTTGGCTCCAAATTTGAAAATTTTGCAAAAAAATCGAAAATCAAAATTTTGCGCCAGAAAAATTAAAATTTGTAAACATAGTTTCCTAGGAATTTTTCCTCGGTAATGTCAAATAAAAAATAAAAACAATCGAAATTTTTGGCTCCAAAGTTTCAAAATTTTGGCTTGGGATTTGAAAATCAAAATTTTGGCCAGAAAAATTGAAAGTTGCAAAAATCGTTTCCTAGGAATTTTTCCTCGGTAATGTAAAATAAAAAATAAAATCGAAAATTTTGGCAAAAAATCTGAAAATCTACATTTTGCGCCAGAAAATGGAAATTTAGAAAAATTTGATAATTCTGCCAAAAAAAATTTTGAGCCAAAAAATTTGAAATTCAAATTCTAAAATTATGAAATTTCTACCCAAAATTTCTGAAATTGCTATTTAAATTCTAAAATTTGAAACTAGCACAAAAATAATTGAATTTCTACCCTAAAATTTATATTTTTTAAAAATGAGTTAACAAAAATTTGAAAGAAAGATGTAATAGAATATATGTAGTTTTAAAGAAATATTGCATATAAAGAAAGGATTAAAAAGATAATAAGATAATAAAGTATATGGAAAGGATGAAAAGTAAATGTGTTGAAGAAGATGAATGATTGTTGAAAGAATAAAGAGAAGAAAGTGAAGTAAAATATGAAGAAGATGTTGAGTGAATTGAATGTGTAGATTGGTAGTAGAAATTTTGTAGTAGAGATTGAATGTGTTGAAGAAAGTGTTTAAAGAAAAAGGGTTAGATATAAAGATAGGATTAAAAAGATATTAAGATAATTAATAAATTATATGAAAATTGGATGAAGAGTAAATGTGTTGAAGAAGATGAATGATTGTTGAAAGAATAAAGAGAAGAAAGTAAAGTAAAATATGAAGAAGATGGTGGAGGAATTGAAATGAAAAGTATTAATGTTGAAAGAATGAAAAATTAAGTAGTAGAGAGTGTATTATATATAGATAAAATTTTGAAAAAGCAGTAAGTTTCAGAGGAAATTTCCTTGGAATTTATCCTGGGTAATGTTTCTAAACAAAGGTGTGACCGCAAGCTGTCACATGTGATTTATTTAAATTTAAATTTTCATTTTCCCACTCAAAATTTCAAATGTTATTAAGATATTCAAAATTAATTTATATTTAAGTAAAAATTTAAAATAAAAGTTAAAAATATGGATATTATGTATTTTAATTATAATTAAAAATATCCAAATTTAATTATAAAATATTTGTTCTATATTTCCACTTGCTGGGTCAAACCACTCACAATAAAATACCACAATGTTGTTATCTTGTTCGACATATCGGTAACTCAATTAAAAAATTCATTTAATTACACCATAGAAGTTATCTTCACCTCCCTAACTCCTTTGACATAAACACCACTATTAATTGTTTTTTTGCCGATGGTCCATGATTGAGTATGAAATTTATATCCGTTAACTTATGATGCACGGGTACTCCAATCGAGGAAGCGTTCCAATACCGAGTACGTATCAGGTACCGGTACGCGTACCGTACATGCACCTGGGCAACGTAGTCTCCGAGGACCATCAATTAATCCTATCAAATGAAATATTTGTGCAGTTGGTCGGCATATTTTTCACTTGATCCTTAAACCATTCGGGAAAATTGGTAAATATGTCACCAATGGTCCAACTTTAGTGCAATTGATCATCATATGAACTCTAGCTGACTGCGTCTCTGCATCGTTTATCCAATATTCTCTCTGTAGTTCCTATGGTTGACTGCATTATATGCTAGCTAACATTAATTTTAGTAACTAATTTTTTTTTTGCACATAATATTTTTTCCTTTTAAACTATAATGTAATAACATTTTTATTATAAACTACTTCCCCCGTCCCAAAATATAAGCAAAAGTTGATCAACAAAATGGAATGTATTTGGTCCAAATCTTTAACCAAATACATCAAATTTCTTTAACTCATTCTTACTTATATTTTTTGATAGAAGGACTACCTCTCGAACAATTAAATATTTTTTACTAAAAACTGCACCTTTTTTATTACCAACTAACATTATTTTTCTTAACTAATATTTTTTTATCATTTATTTTTTTACTAACTACATATCTTTTAGAAAAAATTATAATATAATAACAAATTTACTAGCTGTCAAAAAATAACAATTTTACTAACTATATTTTTTTATTAAAATCATTTTTATTAAGTACACTTATTTTATCACCTAACATTTTTATTACTAATGACAAATTTATTGTGATAAAAAACTAACCTCGAACAATATTAGTGCACTGAAAAAAGCTCCGAAAAAACAACAGCGCAGCAGCAACAACAACAAACACGTGACCAAATATTAACTACAATGAATAATACAATATTTTATATTACTCCCTCCGTTTCAAATTACTTGTCGTTTTAGAAAAGAAAAAACAATTAAGAAATTGTATTTTTGCATCTTATTTTCCTACTATACATTTATTTTAATTTACCAATAAATTAAATTTTTTTTTACGCACTTTCTCTTTCCAATAAATTTAATATATACGAAGAAGTTTAATAAAAAAAATCAAAACAAAAACAAGATTATACGGGTAAAAGGAAGCAAGATTTTGAGTTTATTCATATTGTGATGAAGTTGTAGTTATGTGTAACAAGATTTTCAATAAACATGCAAGGAAAAAAAAAAAGCAAAAAAAAAGCAATAAAAAAATTATACGAAGAAGTTTAGTAAAAAAAAATACAATAAAAAGATTATATAAAATTTAGTCAATAAAAAAATTAGAAATGAGGGTATAATAGATAAAATATAACTTTAAATTATCAAAACTGTTGGAACAAAATCCTTATTTGATGTTTTAAAGATAACAAACATATAAATTAAATTATAATCTTGATTATCTTGTTATTTCCTAATGTGTTTTGTGAGAAATGTTTCAACGATAACGTTATGGTCTGACAACGGTAACGCACATGATGAACACATACACAAGTAAAACATGGAAAAACATACATAGCAAACAAGAATAAATTGAAGCAACTTAAAGTCTTGGCTTAAATGATGAAAACGCTTCACTTGGATATATTCCTTTTGCATTACTAAATGTGGTAGTATTTTAAGGAAACATAAGTGTTGGATTCATACCATATATGACATAAAGGATTTCATGGGCCTAGCAATTTTTGGACTATGTAATCAAGGCCTTTTAATGCAAACAAAAGGAATGTCACCTAAGAAGAAAGAATCTCCCACGTAGAAGTTTTTGAAAAAATGGAAGAAGATATTTTTTCATCACATGGGAATTGATTTTTGTGGACAAGAAGCAAACACATCCTTCTATCTTTGCAAAGTACATTAGTCACCAAACAACAAAAGACATGCTACATAGTTTGGTCCCCTCATGAGAGACAAAGGCTCCTCCAACATTCTCCACTTACTGATGCATTGTCATCACAAATTCAAAATTGATCCTCTCATATGAACAAGATAGAAGCCACGTAAAAGCTTCAAAAGTCATGCAAAGCATTGCAGCAGTTTTTCAACAGACGGTAATGCACAAGTGAACTGACGATAACGCACTATTCACAGTACATGGCAACAAAGATCACAACGTATCTTTGACAGATTTTGAAATTCAAAATCTCTCTCATACGCTCCTCTTCAGCAATTGAAAAGTCTATAAATACCAAGGAGCTTCATGAAGAAAAACTCAAGAGTTTACACAAAGAATTAATCATATACATTGTTGAAGCAAAAATAAACAAAGTTCCAAACTCTTCAAAAAGCAAGCTAATCACAAAAGTTCTAATACTTATATTGTTTACACGCTTGTTAACTTTTATCAATCTCTTATATGAGTTGATATTCACAAATTCTCAAACACTTTGTAAACCTCTCAAATCTATCTTTTAGGATAGATTGAGTGATTGTGAGGAAGTCTTTTCTAGTGAAGAAAAGCATTGTGAAAAAGTCTTTTCCAGTTAGGAAAAGCAGTTTGTAAAAGTCTTTTCGAGTGAAGAAAAGCATATTGTATTTTGATCAAGGGTTGATCAAAAGTTGGTGCCAAGCAGAAGGTTCTGATCTGAGCATTTTTATGGATAATCTCATAAGGCTGTGAGGACTGGACTAGCCCAAGTTTGGGTGAACCAGGATAACTTCTGGGTGTTGTATTTTCTCTTATCTCTTAATCTCTTAAAATACAACTCAACTAAAACCAACTAAATATTTCCAGAGTTCTCTGGTCCTTCACTTATATCTTTGCTATCATTATCGTCTTAACATTATTTCTTTGATTACTTGTTACTAACCCATAAAAGAAATATTGTGTTAAGTTATTATTTATAAAAAGAATTTTAAAAAGGGTCACAATTCAAACCCCCCTTTCTTGTGACATTTATTGCTACTTCAATTGGCATCAGAGCACTGCCTCTAAAGGTTTGTGCACCTAACCAGTGCTAGAGGAAAAAGATTCAGGAAGAAAAATGTCGAAAGAAAGATACATTGCAGAAGGAGGTTCTGCTTCAAGGCCACCCTTGTTTACAGGAAAAAACTATTACTTCTGGAAAAACAAAATGCAATTGTTTCTTAAATCCCAGGAAGTAGGTATAGTTACAGAAGGAGATTATGTTCCTACAGCAACTTCACCTGAAGGAGTCATCACTGAAAAACCAGAAGAAGTTTGGACTACAGTTGAACAAACAAAGGTACTCCTAAACTCTAAAGCTCACTTATTTTTATCGTGTGCATTAAGCATGGAAGAAAGTGAAAGAGTAGATGAATGTGTCACGGCCAAACAAGTTTGGGACACTTTAAGAATTCATCATGAAGGAACTAATCATGTAAAAGAAACTAGAATAGACATAGGAGTAAATAAATTCGAAACCTTTGAAATGGGTGAAAATGAAAGCATTGATGAAATGTTCTCAAGATTTACTTCTATAATAAGTGAATTAAGATCACTTGGGAAATCTCTTACAACACATGATAGAATTAGAAAAATCCTAAGATGTCTTCCAATTTCTTGGAGACCCATGGTTACTGCCATTACTCAAACCAAGGATTTAAAAATTCTTCCCATAGAAGATCTTATTGGATCTCTAAGAGCTCATGAGATTGTTCTTCAAGGGGATAAACCTTTAAAGAAAGATAAAACTATTGCTTTAAAAGCTTCTCAAAAAGAAACAAACAGTACATGTTCTTTAGAAGTAGAAACTAAAGACATAGATTCAACACAAGAGGAAGCTGAAAGTGAGTTAGTTTTTATCTCTAGTAAGATTCAGAGAATGTTGAGAAGAAGAGATCAAATTAGAAAGAATTTTTCAATGGGAAAAGATAACTCAAAAAATGACTTTGACAAAAGTCAAGTTACTTGTTTCGGATGCAACAAACCTGGACATTACAAATCAGAATGTCCTTTGAGCAAAACTCCTAGTAAATTTCCTTTTAAGAAAAAGTCAATGATGGCTACCTTGGAAGATGATGATGAGTCTGAAACAAATGAAGAAGAAGAAGCCAACATCTGTCTAATGGAAAATTTAGACAATGAAGAGGTATTTCTCTTTGATAAAACTCGTTTATTTAATGAATTAGAAACTAACTTTGATAGTTTACTGCTTGATTCTGAGTTTTTATCTAAACAATGTTTTTTACTTCCAAAAGAAAATTCAGAGATTAAAGAAGAAAAAGAAAAACTTATGTGTTCAAATAATGAACTCAAGAAAACAATTCAAGAACTTAATTGTCGCGGTGATTTTTGGATATCGAGTTATTAATTAACTTCGAATCGCAAATTAATATTCCACCACCGATCTTTAATTTATCCGAGGGAAAGGGAAAAAATTCGAAAAAAACCCTATTTTGAGAGAACAAGGTTCGGGGGTTGGTTATACGAAGGGAAGGTGTTAGCACCCTAAGTATCTATAGTACTCTATAGGAACCTCTTGTTTTTATTCTATCTATGCGCTTAATTTATTTGCTTGTAAAAAAAATGTATAAATGTGAAATTAAAGGGATAATAAAAATGCTTAAAGAATGATAAAGAAGAAAAATGTTTTTGTTGATTTTATTGATTGAAGAGACAAGTCTCATGCCTACGTACCCGAGGGATCAAACCACCGTAGTTCGGGGTAAAAGGACGAATAAATTTGTTTGTTTGTTTTTAAGGTTTTGAAAAATGGTTTTAAAATACCAAAAGCCAAAAGTGGCAAAATGTGAGTTTGATTGATGTTAATTTGTGAAGAAAGTCTATATGGTTAATTTGATTGAGATTTGATTATGAAAATGAGACGCAGACACTTGGTTTAAAATCCAAGGTTTGTTGAGAAAATGTTTGAAGTGATAAAAGACACTTGGTTTAAAATCCAAGGTTTATGCATGATTAAAAATGTATGAATGAGACAAATGTACTTGGTTTAAAATCCAAGTTTTAGGCGAGAAAAAGGACACTTGGGTTAAAGTCCAAGGTTTTAGCGATAAAAGGAGCCGTTGGTTTAAAGTCCAAGGCACTTGGTTTAAAATCCAAGTTCGCGGTAAAAAAGACACTTGGGTTAAAATCCAAGGTTTACACGATAAAAAAAGATGCCGTTGGTTTAAATTCCAAGGCACTTGGTTTAAAGTCCAAGTTTCGCGATAAAAAGAAACGTTTGGTTTAAAGTCCAAAGTTTGAAAATGTTTGAAGACAGGATGTTTTTGATGCTTGATGATATGTGAAAATGAATTGTGTTGACTATTTTTGAAAGAGGTTTTGACCTCATTTTCCGAGAATAAAATGATTGACTATTTATTTTAAAATTGAATGTTGGGTCAGAAAAGGTAGCGCTAAAATTAATAACGTCGCAATAGGCAAAATAAGCGCGAAGACGATCCGTAATGATATTTTGATCAAAACGGGGTCTTTTCCCTCGGAATTAATATGCTAACGTTTTTGCGGAAAGCGATAAATAAATATGCATGAGATGCGATTTTTCATTTATAGTGTACATTTGTTCCTAATTACATTCTAAAGTATTTGCGAGTAAAAATAAATATCAAATGAATGCAACATGATGCTATGCAATTTATTTAAATTTACATCAAGTCCTAAAAAATACAATCTAATCTCTTTACAATGCAATAAATAAATAATTAATTACGCAAAAATAAAAAAAACAGAAGGGGGTGCAAATAACAATTAAAATTGAAAAGGGGTGCAAAAAGCAAATTTGGGCCCAAGCCCAGCTGGGGGGCGTGGCCCAGAGGAGGGTGTATGAACAAAAAACGTGAAAATCAGATCAGAGCCGTCTGATTGATCAGACAGCTCTGATTTGATTACAAATATAATGGATCAGGGACGTTGGTTTGAATCTGAGGGACATTGGCGCGCAGGTGCACCGTAAGGACGTGCACCTGCGCGCACAGGATCCAAACAGGGGTTTATATATAAAAAACCCTAAAAAATGAAACACAAACTCATCTTCTCTCTTCTCTCTCACGGCGGCGATATGCTAACCTTCTTCTTCCCTCTCTGCTCTGTTTTTCCTCTCATAAACCAAACTCCATTTTTTACAATTTCAAACTTCTATTATACATACAAACATCTTTAATAACTCAAATCAAGATTCGAATAAGCCAAACAAAAACCCTATGAGCTAGATCGAGCATAAAACCAACGGAAACAAAAGGAATCTCGACCTTGGCTGTTGATCCTGCTTCGAATCTCCTCTTCTTCTGTTCTTATCGTTCTCGTTTTGGATTTGTTTCGATTATTTTTGATGGTTTTGAGGTTGATAGTGATGATGATGGACTCGGGTTTGTTTTTCTGGGTTCGCCTTTTTTATGGATTTGGTTCGTTTATGGACGAATCAATTGGTGGTTTTGGATGATTCGGTTTCTGATTTATGATTTGGTTTCTGATTGTTTGATTTGAGGAAGAGGATATTGCGATGGCGGTATGATGATGATGATTCTGTGATGTGGATGATTTTTATTGTTTTTTTGATTTTGATCCAAAAAAAAGGAAACAAAATGGTATTTTGGTGTTTATGCGGCTGATCCTGATGAAATCTCCTCCTGGGAACTGTGCAATTAATGGATATATACTGTGTCAGACCTAGGGTTTGACAGATGAAAAATACCACATTTGGACAAAATTGCCCCTTTTGGGCCTGGACAAAAAAACATCTGGACTGTGGACAAAAACCTGATAAAAAACGAAAATAATGATAAAAAATGATAAAAAAGACTTTAAAAAATAAATATGAGATAAAAATTACAATAAATAATACTAATACTAATAAAATAAATAAAACATCTAAGAAAATAATAAAAATAATAACATAAAAATGAAAGAACAAATAAATGAGGTATTTTTAAAATACCTCTCTGCCGAAATTTCGTCAGAAATGAACAAAGAAAAAAAATCGTCGTAAAAAGATGCATAAAAGCGATTTGGTCAAAAAATGGGGTATGACATTAATCATAAACAAAATCTATCTTTAGAAGTCTCTGATCAAGAAAAAGAAAACTCTTTGTTAAAAACTGAAATAAAAGAACTTAGAAATGATCTCACAGGTTTCATAAAATCCACAGAAACTTTTCAAAATATTATGGGCTCACAATCAGGATTTTTTAATAAAAAAGGTTTAGGTTTTGATAATACAAAAACTCAGAAATTATACAAAAACCATTTTATTCCTGACAAAAAAGAATTTAAGGTCAAATGTTCTTTTTGTAAAAAGATTGGGCACCTAGAATCCATTTGCTTTCAAAAGAAAAAATTAGAACATAAGTTTTACAACGAACCAAAACGTTATCGTTATACAGAAAATGTATTAAAACAAAGTTGGTATGAAGATAATCATCAAAAGAGTAAAAATCAATTTGTTAGAACTAACTCTCAAGGACCCAAGATGATATGGGTACCTAAAGCATCAAAGAATCAAAATGCAGGTACATTATCAAAGGGTAAAGAAAAAGCCATGGTTTTTGGACAGTGGCTGTTCAAAACACATGACAGGAGATAGAAGGTGTTTCCTCTCCTTCGTGCAAAAGGAAGGAGGATCTGTTACGTTTGGAAATAATAATACTGCACAAATAAAAGGAAAAGGTATTATAGGTAAAAATAATTCTGCAAAAATAGAAAATGTTCAATATGTTGAAGGTCTTAAACATAATTTGCTTAGTATTAGTCAACTTTGTGATAGTGGTTTTGAAGTCATTTTTAAACCAAATATTTGTGAAGTCAAACAAACCTCCTCAGGAAAAGTTTTCTTCTCTGGTTCAAGAAAGAAAAACTTATATGTTTTATACTTAGATGACATTCCAGCTGAATCATGTTTTATGTCTATTGAAAAAGATAAGTGGATTTGGCACAAAAGAGCTGGTCATGTAAGCATGAAAACAATTTCAAAAATATCTCAACTTGATTTAGTAAGAGGTCTTCCAAAAATAAAGTTTGACAAAGATAAAGTATGTGAAGCTTGTGTAAGAGGAAAACAAGTCAAAAGTAGTTTTCATCTAAAAGATTTTATTTCAACTAAAAAACCTTTGGAACTTCTTCACATTGATTTATATGGTCCTGTCAACACCACTAGTCTTGGTGGAAAACAATATGGTTTTGTTATAGTAGATGACTACTCTAGATTCACATGGGTATTATTTTTGAAAAATAAAGATGAATCTTGTGATGCCTTCGAAAACTTTTGTAAACTAGTTCAAAATGAACAAGGCTCAAATATCATTTATGTCAGAAGTGATCATGGAGGAGAATTTGAAAATTCTTCTTTCAAATCATTCTTTGATGAAAATGGAATTTCTCACAATTTCTCTTGTGCTAGAACTCCTCAACAAAATGGAGTAGTTGAAAGAAAAAATAGAACCTTACAAGAAATGGCAAGAACTTTGTTACATGAATCAAATGTTGAAAAATATTTTTGGGCTGAAGCCATAAATACATCTTGCTATATTTTGAATCGTGTTTCAATCAGAAAGATCTTAAACAAAACACCTCATGAACTTTGGAAAAATAGAAAACCAAACATCTCATATTTTCATATTTTTGGTTGTTTTTGTTATATCTTAAACACAAAAGAAAATCTTGGTAAGTTTGATTCAAAATTAGACAAAGCTATTTTTCTAGGTTATTCTACTAACTCTAAAGGGTATATAATTTATAATTTAAGAACTCAAACTATGAAGATAAGCATGCACATTGTCTTTGATCAATTTGATGATCTCATAATACCATCCAACGAAGAAGAACAAGAAACTCAAACTACTCAAGAAACTCCAACTCAAACGGAAGAAGAAGATCCATTACTTCCTCCAAAAACTTTAAGAATTGTTGGGAGTCATCCTCCAGATCAAATAATTGGAAAACCAATTGATGGAGTAAGAACAAGATTTTCATTTAAAGAAAAAGAAAGCAACTTGGCATTGATCTCTCAGATAGAGCCAAAATCCATTGGAGAAGCCATTATTGACAAATCATGGGTAGAAGCAATGGAAGAGGAACTTCTTCAATTTGAAAAGAATCAAGTATGGTCACTTGTTCCATCTCCTACAAATCACTCAATAATAGGAACAAGATGGGTATTCAGAAACAAACTAAATGAAGAAGGTAAAGTTATTAGAAACAAAGCCAGACTTGTTGCTCAAGGATACAATCAACAAGAAGGTATTGATTATGATGAAACTTTTGCTCCAGTTGGAAGGTTAGAAACAATAAGAATTCTTTTAGCATATGCATCTCATAAAAATATCAAACTATTTCAAATGGATGTTAAAAGTGCTTTTTTAAATGGTTTTCTTAATGAAGAAGTTTATGTTCATCAACCTCCTGGTTTTGAAAATAAACAAAAACAAGATCATGTGTTTAAACTTTCAAAAGCTTTATATGGTCTAAAACAAGCTCCTCGAGCTTGGTATGATAGATTAAATGCATTCTTAATCAAAAACAATTTTTCTAGAGGAAAAATTGACACAACTCTTTTTAGAAAGCTTGACCAAAATGATTTACTAATTGTTCAAGTATATGTTGATGATATCATTTTTGGATCAACAAATGAAAAAATGTGTGAAGACTTTTCCCATCTCATGCAAAGTGAATTTGAAATGAGTATGATGGGAGAATACTAGCTGGAGTAAAGAATCAGAAAGCTCACAGTAATGAACGCATCTTCATCACTTGTGATACTTCTGATGAAGAACAAGAAGATGAAGTGCACGTTAACTCATCCTCTAGCCCCAATTCTGATTCTTCCAAAACCATCTCTGATCCAAACCCCTCCTCTTCATCCGAAAAAATCCCTTCTCCTAAACCCTCAAAATCAAATGTTGACAAAATTACCAAAGAAGAAGGGAAAGAAAAGGTTACTGAAGCCAAAACCAAGGTCTCAGAACCTAAGAAAAAGGTTTCTCAAACAAGACTTATGTCTATCAATGCCTTGATCAAAGACAAATTTCCATTGTTTGAGAAAAAGGAAGAGAAGAAGTTCAGAAACAAATGGAGAACTCGACCTATTGCTGCTGGACGTGTGTTCAACTTTCAAGCCATTGAGAAACAGGATTTAGATCTTAAATCCTTCACTGACTTTCAAGGTTGGTTTTCCTTCTTACAACTTAAGGAAACTTACTACCCTAGGTTAGTCCAAGCCTTCTATTTTAAAGCCAAATTTGATAGTGAAACAAACAGCATTAGGTCCATAGTTAAGGGAAAAGAAATAGTATTAACTGCTGATTTCATTGGTACTTTGTTTAAATTACCAACTGATGGATTTAAGTCCTTTGGAAAAGATTGGTATAGTCAAGCTGGAGTGACTATTGAAGATGTTAAAGAACCTCTCTTTTATCCTGGAACTCCCTTAGATCATTACAAAACCTCAAACCTTAAGCTGTTGCCCAAAGTTTTCAATATCATGAGCAAAGGGAACATTATGCCTCGACAAGGCAAGTATGATGCCCTTTGTGATAATGACCTGATGGTCATTTATCATTTATTTGAAAAGAAAAGATTAAGCCTTCCCCACATTATCATCAATTTCATGATGGAA
Source organism: Trifolium subterraneum (assembly GCA_951799995.1). Lineage (NCBI taxonomy): Eukaryota > Viridiplantae > Streptophyta > Magnoliopsida > Fabales > Fabaceae > Trifolium > Trifolium subterraneum. Next base: position 13,906,348 of record OX637462.1, on the reverse strand, counting down.
GTGGCTAAATCTAACAACAAAAAATTTTGTGTTTTTTATGGAATGGTCTTGACTAGAGTGTTTAAGCATTTTGAGGTTTCTTTCAAAAATGAGATTTCTGAAACCAAATGCAAAAACTTTGACCTTAAAAACCTCAAGCATTTCAAACCAGATCCCATATCAAGTGTTCCTCTTAGAACCTACTCTAGAAACAAAAGGAAAAGAGATGAACAACAAGATGTTCAAGATATTGCTCAATCTGAACCCTCAAATCCACCCATCATTGAAACAAATGAAGCTTCTGTTGATAACTGTCATACCCCATTTTTTGACCGATCGTTTTTATTCGTCGTTTAAAACTCTTTTCTTTCCTCTGTCGTTTCTGACGAAATTTCGGCAGAGAAGTATTTTAAAATACCTCATTTATTGGTTCTTTTTTTTGTTTTTATTTTATTATTATTTTTATTTTTATTTTATCTTTTTTTATTTTTTTATTATTATTTATTTTATTTTATTTTTTAAGTCATTTTTATCATTTTTATTATTATTTTCGTTTTTTATCAGGTGTTTTTTTCTGGTCAGTCTGTCAACAGTCCAAATGTGTGTTTTTGTCCAATCCAAGCCCAAAAGGGCAATTTTGTCCAAATGGAGAAAATTTCAACTGCCAAACCCTAATTTCTGACACAATATAAATAGTGCATTTATTGCACAGTCCCCTAGGTCAGAAATTCTCCAATCAGCCGCACAACCCATTTTCATCATCAAACAGAACCAAAAAATAAAATCAAAAAATAATCAAAATCAAAGATCAGAAATCATCATCAAACCCAGAAATCTTCATCTTCATAAATCATCATCATCATCAAACCACACAAACAGAAAACCATCAAAAAAACCAGAAAGCGAAATCACAGAAATCAAAATATATCATCATCATCGTCGTCGCTCATCAAACCGAAACTTTCCAAACCCAAAACAAATCAAAATATCGAAAAACCCAGAACCAACTAAATTCAAAACCTCATCCCTTTTTCGAATCAAAACAAGAACACAGAGAAGAAGACGAATTGGAAGTAGAGTTTAAAAACACGAAAAGGTTGAAACCCTTTTTCTTTCTTTGCTTTTTTCCCGATCTAATTTCTCTTTTTGGGGTTTGATTTAGGATTTTTCAAGTTGGGATTCAAGTATGTGAGTTGTATCCTCTCTAATTTAACATTTTCATTCATACATGTCAATATTATTTATTGTTAATAACTCATCTAATCTAAACAAATTTATTTATTGCTTTATCAATTAATTATTTATTTTTATTGCAAGGACTTTAGAATGTATTTTATGGTTTTGGTGTAAATATAAATAAAAATTGCATAGCTTCCTCTCTTGCATTCATTTCATATTTATTTTTCTTGCAAATACCTTAGAATGTAATTAGGAATAAATGTACACTATAAATGAAAAATCGGATCTCATGCATATTTATTTTTATTTCTTTCCGCAAAAACGTTAGAATATTAAAATTCCGAGGAAAAGACATCGTTTTGATCAAAATATCATTACGGTTTATCTTCGCGTTGAATTATTTCACTACAACGTTAGTGTATTTCTTTTCGTGCGTAATCATTATTCGTTTATTTTTATCAAAAAATGAGGTCAAAACCTCTTTCAAAAATACGCAAACAATTTATTTTTCGAACATCGAAAAGCATCAAAAATATTTTGTCGTCAAACACTTTCAAAAACCTTGGATTTCAAACCAAGTGTTCATTTTTTTTTTCTTCCGCAAAAACCTTGGACTTCAAACTAAGTGCATTTTTCAAATCACGCAACAAACCTTGGACTTCAAACCAAGTGATTTTTTATCATTCAAAACCTTTTTCTCAATAAACCTTGGACTTCAAACCAAGCGACCACGCCTCTTTTCTAAATCAAAAAATCAATCAATCTTAATCATTTAGACTTTCTTGCACAAATAAATATAAATCAAACTCACATTTTTTCTTGTTATCTTTAAAACCTTTTTCAAAACCTTAAAAATCAAACAAACAAATCACTCCGCTTTTTACCCCGAACATTTCTCCAATCAATAAAATCAACCAAAAAACATTTTTCCTTCTATTTTCGTCACTTTAACTTTTCTCAATCATCACTTTAAATCCCTAATTTGTACATTTTACAAGCAATTAAAATTAAGCACAAAGTTAGAATAAAAACAAGAGGTTCCTATAGAGTACTATAGATACTTAGGGTGCTAGTACCTTCCCTTCGTATAACTAACCCACGAACCTTGATCTCCTAAAAATTAGGGTTTTTTCGAACTTTTTCCCTTTCCCTCGGATAAATTAAAGATCGGTGATGGAACATTAAATTGCAATTCGAAGTTAATTAATAACTCGACATCCAAAAATCACCGCGACAGAAATGGCGACTTCACTGGGACAACCAAGCGGGTTGAACCTAACTTGTTTTAAATTACAATCTTCGCGCTTTTATTCTTTTAATTGTATAAATATTTGTATATATACTTGGGTTCGCTTTGAGTGGTGAGATAAGTCCCCCACCCGGACTTGAGAGAACCATAAGATAGGATAGTGGTATAATCATAATGTCTATCCGAGAGTAAGTTTCGGCCGTGGCATATGTGGGAACCACACTCAATTGAGGAACCTTGGAGGTAATAGTGCCAACATGAGTAGTCGTGTTTGACATTCTATCTTCAAGGAACCGACGATGTTGAGGACCTTTAGTTACACCTAACCCATCTTGACCTCTTTAGGGTGTAGTGCGGTGGCTAATCGAGAGTAAATCTCGGATTGGTTGATACGCGATACTACACTCAAACGAGACTTTTCTACGGATTTTGTTGGATCGGAAGTAGTTCCGTAACCCGATGATTTTCGGAGGAGGTCGAGGACTTTGAGAACTTTGTAGAACCCGTGATGCTGACATTTTTCAGTTTTTATGTTGAAACTATATCTGTCGAATAATCTATAGGAGGTTAATCACACTTCATGTAACACCCCGTATTCCCAACAAGATAAATCATACATATAAATCAGAGTATTTCAACGTATACGGAATGTTACACTTCGTAAAATACATAAGTAATAGAGTAAATTTTTCTATTAATGAATCAAACATCAACTGATAACATTTTTAATAATTTCGCAACGGAAATAGTATTCATAATTCTGTTCAACCAAAATATGGCTCTAAGGCCTCAACGTGTTCAACATTAATACAAAAATCCAACTAAATTATTTCAACATGAAATCTCAAGGAAAAATACGTAACAAGGACAATCCAACAATAAAACCCGCCCCGTTACGTATCAGAGCATCCTAAGACCATGAGAGAGTCAACTCACAACTGCAGCTAGTCCTGAATATCTGCACTTGCCCACAAGGCGGCAATTCCAACAGAAGGGTGAGATTCATATACAATAATAATAAGGATATCGTTCATCAACATAAAATTAATAACTTAAAACATCATAAACGTCAACATATTATTTCATTATTTAACTACACAACTTTTCGATGTAACTCATTAATTCTATCACAACTCGACAACACGACAAGGCTTCGACGACTTAGATAACATGACTCCAACTTAGACAACCTAGACGACTTGACTATGCAGCATGCATGTGGTACCAATCAGGGCATCAAGCCCCCAACAAATTTTGAGCGTAGGCTCACAGGGCATCAAGCCCCCAACGGGTTTTGAGTGTAGGCTCACAGGGCATCAAGCCCCCAACGGGTTTGAGCATAAGCTCACAGGGCATCAAGCCCCCAACTTTAGTGCATATGTGGACTCTGTAAAATGCCATGACAACGAGCAACTTAATCCACTTAGACAACTTCTTACAACTCATATGACCTTGACACGACGACAAGGACTCTTCTTCACAACATCCTAATACATCATCCAACTTCATAAATTCATATAAAATTATTCACAAGGAGTTTTTGTGTCAAACCAAAGCCATTAGAAAGCTAACATCTATATCTATAACATTCGTGTTTACATCTAAGACCGATTTGTTACCGATTAATACCAGTTTTTATTTTAAATTCGGGTACAGAGATGAAGTTTCACTGTGACCTACGTGCAGTAATTCGACGATAACTTAAGTTCCAAAAATAATTTTGAAGTCAAACCAAAGCCATTAGAAAGCTAACATCTATATCTATAACTTTCATGTTTACATCTAAAACCGATTTCTTACCGATTAATACCAGTTTTTATTTTAAATTCGGGTACAGAGATGCAATTTCACTAAAATTCACTGTTCATAATAATCTAATCACTTTCTAATAACAACCCTTTTTCATATAATCTCCTTAGACTCTCTTAGTTTTTAGAAATCAAACACCCAATATTACTAATCATCTAACAACAGTTATTCTAACATGATTCAGGGGCTTCTTATTCCATTATTAATCAATTTCATAGTTAACCTAGTTTTCCCAATTTTCATCAATTCTCGTGTTAAATTAGTTTTCAGAACTACATGCTTAGAATTAAAGTATAAGTTCTCACCCTTACCTTAGTTTTGATGAGCGAATGACCCTACAGCTGCTCTTGATTCTCTAAGCCTCTTCTCTCTTGGTGCTTCTCCCTTTTTCTCCAAAACCCTTCTTTTCTTTTTTTTACGTGAAAAGTGTTTCTTTTCTCTGACTTCTATTCCTTAACCTCTCACTTCCTTATTTAATTCCTACTAATTCCACTTAATACTATTATTTCCATTTAATTCTAATTTCAACCCCTTAACTCTACTTATTCCCTTCACCACTCATCTCCTTACAATTAATTAAAAAAAAGTCATTCAAATAAAAGTACATCACATACATATAATAAATCAAGTAAATAGACTCTATATTTAATAAAATAAATAAAAGCAACTAGGGCGTTACAACTCTCCCCAACTTTAAGAATTTTCGTCCTCGAAAATATACCTCAAGCAAACAACTCTGGATACAACTCCAGCATCTTACTCTCCAATTCCCACGTTAAGCTTTCGCCAGATGCTCCTCCCCAAACAACTTTCACCAAAGGTATCTCTTTGCCTCGCAACCTTTTCACCTCGCGACCTTCAATCCTCACTGGTATGGTCTCAACCGTAAGATTGTCTCTGACTTGGACATCATCTCTTGGAATCACATGCGATGGATCTGCAACATACTTCCGAAGTTGCGACAAATGAAACACGTCATGCAAGTTCGAAAGATGCGGTGGTAGTCCCACTCGATACGCCACCGTTCCTATCCTCTCTGATATCTGATATGGACCAATGAATCTCGGAGTCAGTTTCTTTGACTTCAACGCACGACCAACACCTGTCATCGGCGTGACTCTCAAAAACACATGATCACCTTCTTGGAACTCGAGATCTTTTCTTCTCTTGTCATGATAACTCTTTTGCCGACTCTGCGACGCTTTCATCTTCTCTTGTATCAATTTGACCTTCTCCGTAGTTTGCTGAACAATCTCGGGTCCCAAAACTGCACTCTCACCCGTCTCAAACCAACACAAAGGAGTTATGCACCTCCTACCATACAATGCCTCGAACGGTGCCATTCCAATGCTAGAATGGTAACTGTTGTTGTACGTGAACTCTATCAATGGAAGGTGACTATCCCAAGTTCCACCTTGCTCAAGCACACATACTCTCAACAAATCCTCAAGCGATTGAATCGTCCTTTCCGACTGACCATCTGTTTGCGGATGATAAGCCGAACTCAACCTCAACTTAGAACCCAAAGCCTCTTGCAAACTCTCCCAAAATCTAGAAGTGAACCTTGGATCCCTATCTGACACAATGCTCGACGGAACACCATGTAACTTTACAATATCCCAAATGTAAATCTCCGCCAACTGCGACACATGAAAACTGATATTAATCGGGAGAAAATGCGCAGACTTCATCAATCTATCCACAATCACCCAAATAGCATCATTCCCTCTACGAGTATTAGGTAAACTTGTCACAAAGTCCATGGAAATACTATCCCATTTCCACTCCGGCACATCTAATGATGTCAATAACCCAGCAGGTTTCTGATGTTCAATTTTTTACTTCTGACATGTCAAACAAGAGTACACAAATTGTGCCACATCACGTTTCAAACCTGACCACCAAAACAACTTCCTAAGATCGTTGTACATCTTTGTAGCTCCCGGATGAATACTCAAACTACTTCGATGACTTTCCTCAAGAATCAACTTCTTAATCTCATCATTATCAGGAATGCAGATTCTGTCTCTAAACCTTAACACACCTTGCTTATCAACTCTAAAATCATTATCCTCCGACAGATTTCCACCAACCAAAAGATCCACAAATTTTACATCTGCTTTCTGCGCTTCCTTGATACTACTCAAGAATTCACTGTTAATCTTCAACATACCCAACATCACACTCTGAGGTGTCAATTCACAAACCAAACTCATGTCTCTAAACTGTTCAACCAACTCAAATTCTTTAACCATCAAAGCAGACATATGAAGAGTTTTCCTGCTCAAAGCATCAGCAACAACATTAGCTTTACCTGGATGATAATTCAGCCCAAAGTCATAATCTTTCAACAGTTCCAGCCATCTTCGCTGCCTCATATTCAGTTCCTTCTGATCAAACAAGTACTTCAGACTCTTATGATCACTAAACACCTCGAACCGCGACCCATACAGATAGTGCCTCCATATCTTCAACACAAAAACCACAGCAGCCAACTCAAGATCATGAGTAGGATAGTTCCGCTCATGAATTCTCAACTGTCTAGATGCATAAGCCACTACCTTGCCATCTTGTATAAGTACACCTCCTAATCCTAACTTAGACGCATCACAATATACCACAAAAGGTTCATCTGACTTCGGCAAAATCAAGATCGGAGCTGTCGTCAAACGCCGCTTCAACTCATTAAAACTGTTTTCACATTGAGCATCCCACACAAAAGCTTTACCTTTACAAGTCAACTGAGTCAACGGAAGTGCAATCTTCGAAAATCCTTCTATGAACCTGCGGTAGTAACCAGCCAAGCCTAGAAAACTTCTAATCTCAGTCACCGACTTAGGATTCTCCCATTGCGATACTGCTTCCACTTTAGACGGATCAACTGCAATACCATTACTTGAAATGATATGGCCAAGAAAACTCACTTCTTTCAACCAGAATTCACATTTGGATAACTTGGCATACAACTTCTTATCCTTCAGCACCTGCAAAACAATTCTCAAATGCTCGGCGTCTTGTTCCTCAGACTTCGAATAGATCAAGATGTCATCAATAAAGACAACCACAAAGCGATCCAGATAATCATGAAAAATGCGATTCATGTACTCCATAAACACACCCGGCGCATTAGTAACACCGAAAGGCATCACTGAATATTCGTAATGTCCATATCGTGTCCTAAAGGCCGTCTTCTGCATGTCTTCATCCTTCACCTTAATCTGGTGATAACCCGATCTCAGATCAATCTTGCTAAATACTTGTGCACCCACTAACTGATCCATCAGATCATCAATTCTGGGAAGTGGATACCTGTTCTTGATCGTGACTTTGTTCAACTGGCGGTAGTCTATGCACAATCTCATACTACCATCCTTCTTCTTAACCAACAGAACCGGCGCACCCCAAGGAGATACGCTTGGTCTCACAAAATTCTTATCCAACAAGTCTTCCAGCTGCTTTTTCAACTCTGCCAACTCTGATGCTGACATACGATAAGGAGCCATAGACAACGGCTTCGTACCCGGAACAAGATCAATGGAAAATTCTACTTCTCTCTCTGGCGGCACATATGGAATTTCATCAGGAAAGACCTCTGGAAATTCATTCACAACTTGCAACTGATCGATCACTGCTTGATTTTCAACAGATATATAAGCCATCAAGGAAAACATCAACATTCCATCTCGCTCTAACTGCTTCAGTTGCTTTGTACTCAAAAACTCCGCCTCACTCTCTTCTTCAGCAGAAGGAAAATGTACCGTCTTGCTAAAACAATTGAGGTGAACGTGATTATACTCTAACCAATTCATACCAAGAATTACATCCATTCCTTCTAAAGGCAGACAAACAAGATCAACCTCAAAGTCCCGACCAAACATAGACAAAGGACACTTCTGACATATTAGAGAAGTAGTCACCGAACCCTTAGCTGGAGTTTCTATGACCATCTCTCCATTCATATATGACAATACAAGACCCAACTTATATGCACATTCGGAAGCAATAAAACAATGCGTCGCACCAGTGTCAATAATAGCAATTAAAGGAGTATTATTAATGAAACATGTACCTCTGATCAGACGATCCTCAGTCGATGTCTGAGTGCCAGCTAAAGCAAACACCTTCCCACTAGCCTGGGGCTTCTTAGGTTTCTTGCATTGTGAACTAATGTGACCCTCTTCATTACAATTGAAGCACACAACATCAGTATGCTTGCACTCGGTGATAATGTGACCCTTCTTGCCACAACGGAAGCATCTCTTCTCATCATTGTTGCATGCATTGCTTTTGTGTCCTTTCTCACCACACTTAAAGCAGACAATCTCCGCAGGAGCACTTCTCGCATCTACATTTCTACCAGCTGGCTTCTTACCATCATTAGCTCTTTGTTTTCCTTTGTCCGCAGGAGCACTGTAAGGCTTAGGACGACTCTGCTGACTCCTTCCTCTTCGCTCATTCATTACCTTCTAATGAGCCTTAGTATCCTCTTCATAGATTCTGCAGCTACTGACCAACTCTGAGAAATGTCGGATCTTCTGATAACCGATAGCTCTCTTGATCAAAGCACGTAAACCATTCTCAAACTTGATACACTTGGAGAACTCAGCTGTCTCTGCAGTGTAGTGGGGGTAGAACTTAGCCAACTCCACGAACTTGGCAGCATACTCTACGACAGACATGTCACCCTGTTTCAACTCCAGAAATTCTATTTCTTTCTTACCTCGGACATCTTCTGGGAAGTAACTCCTCAAGAACTCTCTACTGAAAACAGCCCAGGTGACAACTTCACCTCCATCCTCTAATATCGGGCGAGTACTTACCCACCACTCGTCAGCCTCTTCTGCTAACATATGAGCACCAAAGCGCACCTTCTGTGCATCTGTGCACTCCATAACCCTAAATATCCGTTCAATCTCTTTCAACCACTTCATTGCTCCATCGGGATCATACCTACCCGTGAAGGTGGGAGGATGATTCCTCAGGAACGTCTCCAGCTTACGACTCCATCATCAACAACAACGCCAGCACCAACAACATGCGGCTGTCCTATAGCTTGCGCCACAGCTTGTAACGCAGCAGTTATCGCGGTATCATTTCTTCCTCTTCCAGCCATCTCTTAGCAAAATTCTACATCCAAGAACAACATATAAGCAACAAAACAAACGACAAAATAGTCGTCACTCGACACAACTGACTCCACTACTTGGCCGGACAGACCGACCTGCTCTGATACCAATTGTAACACCCCGTATTCCCAACAAGATAAATCATACATATAAATCAGAGTATTTCAACGTATACGGAATGCTACACTTCGTAAAATACATAAGTAATAGAGTAAATTTTTCTATTAATGAATCAAACATCAACTGATAACATTTTTAATAATTTCGCAACGGAAATAGTATTCATAATCCTGTTCAACCAAAACATGGCTCTAAGGCCTCAACGTGTTCAACATTAATACAAAAATCCAACTAAATTATTTCAACATGAAATCTCAAGGAAAAATACGTAACAAGGACAATCCAACAATAAAACCCGCCCCGTTACGTATCAGAGCATCCTAAGACCATGAGAGAGTCAACTCACAACTGCAGCTAGTCCTGAATATCTGCACTTGCCCACAAGGCGGCAATTCCAACAGAAGGGTGAGATACATATACAATAATAATAAGGATATCGTTCATCAACATAAAATTAATAATTTAAAACATCATAAACGTCAACATATTATTTCATTATTTAACTACACAACTTTTCGATGTAACTCATTAATTCTATCACAACTCGACAACACGACAAGGCTTCGACGACTTAGATAACATGACTCCAACTTAGACAACCTAGACGACTTGACTATGCAGCATGCATGTGGTACCAATCAGGGCATCAAGCCCCCAACAAATTTTGAGCGTAGGCTCACAGGGCATCAAGCCCACAACGGGTTTTGAGCGTAGGCTCACAGGGCATCAAGCCCCCAACGGGTTTGAGCATAAGCTCACAGGGCATCAAGCCCCCAACTTTAGTGCATATGTGGACTCTGTAAAATGCCATGACAACCAGCAACTTAATCCACTTAGACAACTTCTTACAACTCATATGACCTTGACACGACGACAAGGACTCTACTTCACAACATCCTAATACAACATCCAACTTCATAAATTCATATAAAATTATTCACAAGGAGTTTTTGTGTCAAACCAAAGCCATTCGATAGCTAACATCTGTATCTACATCTTTCGTGTTTACACATAAGACCAATTATGTACCGATTAATACCAGTTTTTATTTTAAATTCGGGTACAGAGATGAAGTTTCACTGTGACCTACGTGCAGTAATTCGACGATAACTTAAGTTCCAAAAATAATTTTGAAGTCAAACCAAAGCCATTAGAAAGCTAACATCTATATCTATAACTTTCGTGTTTACATCTACGACCGATTTCTTACCGATTAATACCAGTTTTTATTTTAAATTCGGGTACAGAACTTAAGTTTCACTAAAATTCTGTTCATCAAAATTTAACCACTTTCTAATAACAACCCTTTTTCATATAATCTCCTTAGACTCTCTTAGTTTTTAGAAATCAAACACCCAATATTACTAATCATCTAACAACAGTTATTCTAACATGATTCAGGGGCTTCTTATTCCATTATTAATCAATTTCATAGTTAACCTAGTTAAATTAGTTTTCAGAACTACATGCTTAGAATTAAAGTATAAGTTCTCACCCTTACCTTAGTTTTGATGAGCGAATAACCCTACAGCTGCTCTTGATTCTCTAAGCCTCTTCTCTCTTGGTGCTTCTCCCTTTTTCTCCAAAACCCTTCTTTTCTTTTTTTTACGTGAAAAATGTTTCTTTTCTCTGACTTCTATTCCTTAACCTCTCACTTCCTTATTTAATTCCTACTAATTCCACTTAATACTATTATTTCCATTTAATTCTAATTTCAACCCCTTAACTCTACTTATTCCCTTCACCACTCATCTCCTTACAATTAATTAAAATAAAGTCATTCAAATAAAAGTACATCACATACATATAATAAATCAAGTAAATAGACTCTATATTTAATAAAATAAATAAAAGCAACTAGGGCGTTACATCTCCTGCACACTTAATTTAAACATTTAATACTTTGTTATCATCAAAACTTAAGGGTATGTACTAACACATATTTTGTTCCAACAAATATAACACCCCATACCGATTGTCTAGAATATCAATAGGAATGTACATAACTAAATCAAGATACATTAAATGTTACAATGCAAACGTTCGAAATACAAATACATAGTCTTTACATAAACAGGTACACAATGGGAACATAGTCTTATACAGGGCATAGTACTATCATAACAATAATGTAACAATTATGTCTTATCTAAAAAATAATTGAGAGTCGTGGGACGAGACTACTAAGAATCAGTGAGTTCCTACTATCAAACTAAGGCGGTGATCTACATCGGGATACGTGATTCAGTGAATCCATATATAACATAATTATACATAATATTAAGCATAAGATAAAAGGTGTAACACAAATTAATGACCTTGTTTATATTAATTTCGAAGGACACTATCCGAGGTGAGCCGATCTCAAAGGTCTGACTAATCCATCTGCGATAATAATATACGTCAGCACGACTAAAGCTCACAATCATAGTTAGATTCTTAAAAAAATCCCATAACGTGGCACCGGAGTAACCACAACATAACTATTGAGTGCACGGTCTACGTATCAAATCCTGCGTGCAACAGAATTTTTACTTTAAGACGTTACTGATACTTTTTATTATTTGACAGTCACTAGTACAAAAATACCTTTATAGAAAGGTATTTAAGTCAGTTCAATTAGCCACCCGACTTAACAAATCACGAGGTGGGAATTCCGTAAATATTTGTAACTTTGTTAGGTCGGTTGCATGTAAAACCGACTTAACAAAGATTAAATAAAAAAATTATAGCACATATTAAATTCCTTAAGTCGGTTAATAGTTAATTTAACCAGCTTAATTAAGAAGTCATTTTCTTAAGTCGAGTAAAAATTTGACTTAAAAACTCAACACTTCGAAGTCGCCAACTATTAAGTCTGGTACAAAACCGACTTAAGAAGCTATTTTTAACCGACTTAACAAGTATTTTTTGTACTAGTGAGTTGATATTTTTTATTATAAAATGAAAAAAATATTAACATTGCACTAGAGGGAACAAATACACTATACCACTAAAAACATTACAAAACACATATCTATAACTAGTGTTGCCCGACTACCTTTTGTTAATGTGTAATTATTTTATTGATGTTATTTATAATTTAAATAAATAATAAAATTGTTCCCACATATTAACACATACAGTCCCATTTAATCCTGAATATAAACATCATAAAACCACTTTATGTTCAATGTGGAGATGTATTTGGGGATTTAGTCCTCTCACACACTAATTCCCTATATTCCTAATGTTATCATGCAATTTTATCATCATTGGGAAAACTAATATATTTACTTCTAACTAAGAGTCATAGCTTCCAAGGAAACACACATGTTAAGAAGAGCACACTTGAGAGCTTTGGCAACACCAAACTCCAATCATTCCCTAAGCTTTCCCTAAAATTATTAACCGATGAAGTTACTTGGGAGAGAAGTAACAATAGTGAAGAAAGTGTAACTACCTCCGCATCATCATGTAACTAACTCTTGTGTTTAGAATCAAGTGCTATAGAGTGTAGAGTAGCTTATAATAGACCTTAGCTCATGTATATAAGTGATCAACTTGTATCCTTTTAGATCTATTCAATAATAATGAATCATTTTCTTCATTTAATCTTATAGTGTAACATGGTATCACCGCCATAGATCCAACTATACTTTCCACTGCCAAAGGCGTTTTTCATTTCTTTCTTCTCCGGCGACAATGCCTCCACGCGTAGCTTTGCCGGAACCTCGGCTTGATCATTCTTCTCTGTTTTATGTTTATCCCGGAGATGGACCATCTTTCGTCGTCGTTACTCCTCTTCTCACTGGATCCAACTACCACTCGTGGTCTCGCTCCATGAAGCGCGCACTTGACGCCAAAATGAAGCTTGATTTCATCGACGGTACTCTTCCTGTTCCCGTCGATCCTTTTGATCCATCCTTCAGAGCTTGGAATCGATGTAATCAATTGGTATCTTCTTGGATCCTAAACTCTGTTTCTGAATCGATTGCACAATCCATTGTGTTATTGGAAAACGCCATTGATATATGGAATGACCTTCGCGAATGCTTCTCTCAAGGTGATTTGATTCGAATTTCTGAATTACAGCAAGAAATCTACTCTTTCCACTAGGAAAATCGATCGGTTAGTGAATTTTACTCTAAACTCAAACAACTTTGGAAAGAACTTGAACTTTATCTTCCAATTCCTCAGTGTACTTGTCGTAATCGGTGCAATTGTGATGCTATGCGTTCTGCACGCAACAATCACACTCTTATGCACACGATTCGTTTTCTCACTGGCTTGAATGATAATTTCGCTGTTGTTAAGTCTCAAATTTTGTTAATGGAACCTCTTCCACAAATGAACAAAGTCTTTTCTATGGTGCTTCAACACTAACGTCAAAGTAACCTTGCTTTTATCGATGATAGTAAATTCTTGGTTAATGTTGCTCGAACTCGTAAGCAAGCTTATGGTATGAAACGTGTGTGTTTATTTTGTGGTAAGGATATGTCGTGGAGAATTACTTCAAGAAGAATGTTACACCTCCACACGTGATGAAGAAATTTTTTGCACATAGTAATGTTGTTGAGGGAGGAAATGATGAATCTCCAGCTATTACTACACCATCCATTTCTCAAGATCAGTACGCTAGGTTGATGTCTTTACTTTACTCTTCAAGTCTTGCTCCCAATGCTGAGTCTGCAAGTTCTAACTAGGTTGGTTCATCCATGATGACTGATCTTCCATCAGGTAATCATACATGTATAAGAAATTTTTCCTTAAATGCATGTATCCGAAATTCTATTTACTTATGAATTTTCATTTAAAATCTGTATCTACCTAATTACCCGACCCAATTCAACCCAATTTATTAAGTTGGATTGAGTGGGTTTGACTGAATCGACCGAACTTGTCCAATCCATACACACCCCTAGTTCCTGGAGCACTAGTTAAGAATCTTAGGGTCCGTTTGACCCGGCTTTTTTAGGCCTCAGAAGTTGACTGAAAGGTAAAAATGAAAATAAGAACTTTCAAAAAAAGAGCAAAGATATTTTCTTTTTAGATACAAATTTATTGTTAATCTAAAATTTGTTTGCTAAAATATATTTTTTTAAAAAATATTTGTACAAAAAAAAACAAATTTTAAAAAAATATTAACAACTAATAATATTTAAATGATAACAAACTAAAAAATTAAAAAAAATAATAAAAAGAGTCTTAGTAGGATTCGAAGCGTGATCTTTGCAAAAAAAACTCCGGATGTTTTTTCAAAAGTAGGTTTCAATCTCTTTTCCTAGAAGCTCATTTAATCCAATTTTACACATTGAAAAAAAATCTGATTTTTATGGTTAAGAGCTTTATTAAAAATGTGTTTGACCCAACTTTTGATTAAAAAGAGAATAAAAAGCTAAAAAAAAGCAGGGCCAAACGGAGCCTTAGTATGATAAAATGACTTTTAAATTTGTGTAATTTATCTTTTGAAAGGATATAGAAAATTTTACAAAATAAATCTTTTGATTTCTTAAATAGTGTGACCCGTCAAATTAATCATTTCAAAATTTGGTGTTTATACTATTGATTAGATAATTTTTTAATAACAATTTTTTACTAATATTATGGAATAGAGGGAGTAATTTAAATATTTTAAGAGTCATGAAATAATTATGCAAGAAACGAAATAAGCCGTTTACAATTTACATCTAAAAAAATAACGTAATAATCGCTTTATATAAAAATAATGCACAAAAGCGTTCCATGAGCTTGACTCAATTAGTTGGATATCGCATATAATTTATATATGCAGGGGGCCAGGTTTGAATCCAGTCATCCCACTTATCCACCTAGGGTGGAATTTTAGCGACTAAGCTACTTGACCAACAAAAAAAATATAATGCACATGATAAGAAGTTTAATTTACTCTATCTCATTGTTTGTTTGGGATTTCAGTTTCTTTTATATTTAGGGATATTTTTTTTTACTCAAGTTATCCCTCCCCTTTATATTTTGTACATATATTATTTTACGGTAAATTTTAATGTGGACTACATTTTTTTTTTTTGGTAAGGATGTGGACTACATATTTAAACAAATAGAGTAAAATAAATTTTTTATCTTTAAAAATATGCCGACATTTGTGTCAAAAAAAAGTATATCGAATTTTGATTTTACTCTTTAAAAATAAAATCAGGATGTTTTGGTCGTTCAAATATTTTTTGTATTGTTTTTAATCTACAATGACTAATTTATGTTCATGTTATTATTTTATGTTCTTTATATGGTTGTTCTGTCAAGCTTCCTTTTTTCCATATTATATTAAAGAAATATAAAAAAAGTATCAAAATTATATGTACCAAGAAAGGAACATGAAATCAAAAGAAACATATTGTACCAAGAAAGGAAATGAAAACAAACAACTCCATATGCTACGACAGAAGTAGCACTGGGCAAAAAAAAAACACAAAAAAGAAAATTTAAATGAAACCTAAAAGTATTGTCAAAAAAAATAAAACCTAAAAGTATGTAAAAATCACTTATTAGAATCAAAAGAAAGAAAACTTTTATCAGAAAATAACTTATCAGAAAACTTTGAGGGACAATAATAATGCATTATTTTTGTCCTGTTCCATGCTACCTATTTTGTTCAGTCTCATAACTAGTTTCTAAATCAAACAGGGTACAACAAAAGTTGGTCAATCTCTTGTTTTTTAGCAGATCAAACACACATGTAAAAATAACTTATTAGAATAAAAAGAAAGATATTGTCCGTCTTGTGCAGAGATCTGGTTTATTAATAATATATTTGCCATTAAAAAAAAGAATAAAAAGAAAGAAAAAATTTATGAGAAAATCACTTATACTATTCCTTATTTGTTTTCCCTTTTATGTGACTATTCTAAAAATGTTAGAAACCGCTGACTAGTGTTTATAAAAATCCTAAAATTAGTGCATCTCTTACATAAATTAGTGGCAAAGGAAATCTTTCTATAATATTTTGTGTGTCGGAATTGAGTTATGCACCAATCAATCCGAGGCGTTCGCGGGTCCTGTGATGATGACATTAATAACGATGAAAGAAGATCTTCTTACAATCGTCTTACGTCGGCTCAAATAGTCAGACTTGAAAAGTAAGATAATTCATTTCATTAACGACAATTTATGTTCAATTTTATTATTTCGTTATTTCAATTTTTTGCTTTTGAAGGAGAATTGACTTCACTCTTGAGTTAAAAATATGAAACTATTAATTATATGTTAATCAAGTTCGCCGTTTGAATTGATACTTAACGCGACATATATGCCGCTGTGTTGAAATTAGGGTAGGAACTACAAAATTTGTAAAGCCTTTTTAGATTTTAATTATGTTCGATGCATCATTTTTTATTGATTTTTTTTAAAATATTTTTATTTGATTATTTGTAACTAGTCTTGATTTTTTTGATATTTAACGGGGCCTAAGTAAAAAAAAAAATTATATGGAAACTAAACATTAGTATTTAATTTTTCTTTGTATGGCTTGATTCCTTTGATGACATGAACTTATTTAGTAATTATATTTAATTAACTATTTGAAGAATTAAGTTTGTACGTTTGATTATAAGTTCAGGAATGACTCCCTTCTCTATTTTATTGTAAATTTTATTTTAGTGGTTACGTTAGCTCTTGGATCCAGATCCTGTGCTAGAGAGTGGTAGTGAAGATCACGAGTTACAATGTCGGGATTGTCTATTAAATACGTAGAAAAGGGGTCCGAGCAGTTACAACGTGCATTCACACGTTTTTGAACGACTTATTTCGATCGGACACTCTATGATAAAATTATATTTTGATTTTATAAAAAGTGAAGTTTTTAGTCTTTAAATTTTAAATCTTTTGATCAATCGTTAGTTGGTTCAGTGGTGATTGGCGCTGAACTTGGTAGGGAGGACCACAGTTCGATCCCCCGCAACTGCGATCGGGAGGGGGCTGGAACCACTTGATGCCAGAACTGACCCCCGAACCAGATTAAACTGGTGGTGAATTTTTTTTTTAAACCTTTTGATAAATTGGGCGTAAAAATCGCATGACTAAAAGACTATATCATTGTTGCACAAGATCCAAATCCATTAACTATATTAGCTACTTATGAACATAATATATCCATTTTATTTGTTGTCTAGTTTATTTTATTTATTTATTTATTTACATTGGCAATTTATTCTCAACTAATTGGGAACTTTTAATATTGGATGGAGTTTCATGAAAGAATGCAATCATCCAAATGAGGACGAACAACGACAATTGACTAAGGAGCTTGTGCTTCAGCCCAAATAAGTCAAATTTTGGTTTCAGAACAAGAGAACTTTGTTGAAGGTGATAATTCCTTTTCACTATAGTAGTATCTTATCTTATACACCAAATTTTAGTTTGAGTAACACACTCTTGGATCCTTGAATATTTCATACAATACCACTATAGTCCATTAATATAAAATAATTACAAAAATACCGTAAAAAAATTATCACAAAATATTTTTAAATGTGTCTTTTACCATAGTTTGATCATTAAATGTATATAATATTACCAACAGAGAAGACACATTTATAACTATTTTTGAAGTTTTGATACATTAATTCATACACTGTACTTTATATAGAGCAAAAAACTGGATTAAGGAGCTTCAAAGAATGTGCAACCAATCTAATACTTGTGCCACATCATTTAATGTTTAACCCTTCTTCTTCGTCGTCTTCTTCTTCTTCATTTTAGTTTTTAATTATGTTTTACTCAGCTTCATCAATTTTTTCCCAATTACTCATTTCTTAGTTTCACCCATTTTCGCACTTTTAAAATTAGAAATTAGAAAAAATGCAAATGTCTGAAATGAACTCTCAAAATGAATCTGAACCAAACTTGTCGGTTTGGTTTGGTTAAATTCGGATACTTTAATCGGTTTTACATCGCATTTTTTTTATTTGTTCCATGCTATTATTTTTTTTCCCATGACTTCATCCAATATAAAATACAATTTATCAAATAAGTTGATGAAATACAATATACAATTCTTTTCCTATAAATTTATCAAATACATAATACAACCATATTGAAATTAAGTTCATCAAATACAAAATACAACCATATATTAAATTAAGTTCATAAATTCTTCAAATAATAAAGTACAAAAAATAAAAGATCGTATGAGATGAGAGAGATGAGAGCAGAGCTCTTGAGAGTAACTCGAAAAAAACAAAGAAAAATAAATCACATAAGCAAAATGAAAAACAGAAATCACAAACAGAGTAGCGCTTGAGAGTAAATCTAAATAAAAATCAGTACATCCGAGTCTGAAGATGAGGTGAGAGCAGCAAAAATCAATAAATCAAAACAAAAATCATAAATCACAAACAAAGTATAGCTTGAGAATGAAATTAGAGTAGCGTGAGGTTGTTTGTAGATGTGAGCCCTTGTTGTGATGGAGAGAGTCTGAGAGTTAATTTTAAGTTAGGGTTTGTATTGTGAAGCGAGTGAATAAGATTTCTTTTTTCTTTTTTACATGTAATTGAGCCTGTCTTATTTTTTAATAGATATGAGCTGCCTAAAAAAAATTAACTTCATAATATTGTTGTTTCGGATTGATTAGAATCATCAGTTTTTTATACGCACCATTCCCTTTCGTTATTCCTTAGGGCGTCGAATCTGAGACTTCCTCGATCCCTTTAGAATCATTTTTCTTACGAAGAGCAAATGTTGGCCTCCATCCACCCTTCACTACAGAATGCATCATTTTTTAAAACAACAAGAATTAATTACAAATGCAGAAAAAGTTACAAGAGATCTCTAGAAACATACAAAATTTACAAGAATTAATTAATAAATCTTAATAATTAGCCTAGAAAATTTCAATTGTACATCTATATAAGATCTCTAGAAATATTTAAAAAAATATCTTTAATCGTTGGATGATACTTTGCCCGTAAGAAGAAGAAGAGAAATCCCAAACCATCCTTGAAACTCATAGGTAGCGGATGACCGATGAGTAAAAATATGGCGTGCGAGAAACTCGTAAGTAGCAGATGAGTAAAAACAGAGCGCGCAAGAAACTTGTAGGTAGCGGATGACTAAAAATATGGCGCGCGAAAAGCTTATAGGCAGGGGATGAGTAAAAATAGAATGTGCGAGAAACTCGTAGGACGACAAAAGAGATTTCATTCAATTTGTGAAACAATTATTGATCATATATATATATATATGTATGTTTTTTTACATTTTTTTGCTAAAAATTTGCTAAGTAACAAAATTTAAAACAAAAAAAAACATTTTTTTTGCCTATAAGGGTTTCGGGCTTTTGGGCTAGTCCGCATTTTTATATTTTTCCAATAAATAAATTAAAAATGGCAAAACATAAGTGTTTTTTTTTTGTTTTAAATTTTGTTGCTTAGCAAATATTTAGCAAAAAAATGTAAAAAAAAAAAACATACATTTATATTATTATTTTTTTTGAAGAAACTAAATTAGCCCACCCAAATTGGCTCCAACAGGAATCGAACCTGAGACATTGAGAGGAGAATACTCCAAGGACCCAAGCCAACATTTATATTATATATATAGGATCAATAATTTTTTCACAAATTGAATTAAATCTCTTTTGTCGTCCTACGAATTTCTCGCGCACCCTATTTTTACTCATCCGCTACCTACAAGTTTTTCGCGCACCATATTTTTAGTCATCTGTTACCGACGAATTCTCGCGCGCTCTATTTTTACTCATCTATACTTACGAGTTTCTCGCGCACTCTATTTTTACTCATCAGTCATTCGCTACCTACGAGTTTCATCCAAAGACGGTTTGGGATTTCTCTTCTTCTTGTGCTTACAGGCAAGTATATCATCCAACGACCATTAAAGATATTTTTTTAAATGTTTCTAGAGACCTTATATAGATGTTGTTAATTCTTGTAATTAATTCTTGTTGTTTTAAAAAAATGATGCATTCTGTGGTAAATGGTGGATAGAGGCCAACATTTGTTCTTGCTAAGAAGAATGATTCTAAAGGGATCGAGGAAGTGATCTCAGATTCGACGCTCTAAGGAATAACGAAAGGAAATGGTGCGGATAAAAAACCGACGATTCAAATCAATCATAAACAACAATTACATGTAAGTTAATTTTCTTCATTATTTTCGTTCTTGCAAATATTTCTACTTTTTTTTTGTTATATGATATATATAATGGGTAATGCTAAATAGTGTCTATGGACAATGATTAAAAAAACAAAAACATTAATATAAATTTGAAAGTATCACAAAATCAACTGTACAACTGCATTAATGGGTAATGCTATATGTCCCGAAAATATCACTCACGAAAATTCCCCGAATGATGTGTCCTAGTCCCAACAATTTCGGTCTCTCTCTCTCTCCACAAAACAAACTAACTTGCACAAAGTTTATTTTTTTCTGTGTTTAATGTGATGATGAGAACTATTGAATAGAGAAATCAGAGAAATGGGCACAAAGATTGTGATAGATGCATTTTGCAATGACTCTTAATTGAACATTTATGTTTAGTTGTTTGAAATTTTGCAGTCAACTCAATCAAGCAGAGAAGTTGTTTGATGAAATGCTTCAAAGAGGGATGAAACCTACTGTCATGACATTGATAACAAAAAAAGAGGATGAAACCTACTCCTTCAGTTTAGACCAAGCTTTTCTACCCCTTTGAATCCTAGAGCTTGTCTCTGATGTGTGGAGAATTTAGTATGGCCACGGAAACATGTCATATCGGTCTCAGATTGGTTGCTTCCAGGCCCGGCCCAACGCTATATGAGGCTTAAAGCGAATTTTGAATTGGGACATTTTACATTCTAATAAAAAATTAAATTAAATTTTTATAATATATATTTAAAATTTACTTTTCGAGCTTTTTGAGATGCAAAATCATTTATTAAATTAAACTATTATAATCGATTTCAGTTAACATTTCTTTTTCAATCGCTAATAAAGCCAATTCATTTAATCTTTGTTGAGACAAATTTGATCTTAAATAAGATTTTATCAATTTTAATTTTGAAAAACTACTTTCTATTCAAGCAACAATTACAAGAACGATATCGTCAACATTATTATATAAGCAACAAATGCATATGGGAATGAGTTCATTCTTATTATATAGTTAAGTATAATTGGTCTATCATTTTTAACGTGTATGATTTCTTAATATTTTTAATTCTTTTTGAGTGGAAAGTGATGCAAAAATTAAATGATAGGAGAATTTTTTTGAGAAGTTGACGTACACATTACTGGGTTATTATGGGAAGAAGAAGAGTCGAAGACCGGTACAAAACTGAAAAAGTCGAGGCCTTCTTTTTCACGCAGCGCAGAACAATTTCACTGCTAGGAGGCTTTTAATTTATTTTTTTGAGGCCTTAATTACTTTGATAAAAAATATATATATGTTGGGGGCCTAAAGCCCTATCCTTAGTTGCTTGGCCAAATGGCCGGCCCTGGTTGCTTTTGATGTAGGAGTTTACTGTCTGGAATTTCCTAATTGTTTGTGTAGTTGTAGTGCAATTTCTACTTCCTGTAGTATCAATGCAGTTGTACAGTTGATTTTGTGATCTCTTACATATGTATAGATATAGTTTCTAGTAGTTTGTTAATTTCATCATGCTAAATATATCAAGCTAAACATTGAAGTTTTTAATTGTTTATGGTTGGCTTTTAGATTGTCCTCCCCGTTGACAGTTCTTTGAGATTACATGGATGATCATCTTTGATGGCTTAGCCTTCCTTCCTGTGCTGCTGTACCTTTATTCACTTATCCAGAATGCATCTTTGTCTTGTTGTACCTGTACTGTTGTTTTTGCTGGCAGTTTTTAAGCTTGGATGGATGTCTACATTTGCTTGTTTAGCTTTATGTGTATTGCTCTACCTATTTTGCAGATCTGGTGTTCAACTTTGGGTCTGTGTTGTTTTTTATTTTACTAGCCTTATGGTTAGGTGAAACATGAAAACTAAAACATCCTAAACATGGATAACACAGCTACAAGCATGCTACTACTCCGCAGCTTGCTTGCCTCGATCACCCTGAGTACCTGAAACATGAACGGGGGGGTAAGACTACTAAGTCTCGTGGATTCTACTACCCACCTAGCGGTGACTATACCGGGGTAACCTGCACGTCAGTCCTCACGCAATAACAGCGCATCTCATATGTGTGTGTGTATATATATATATATAACAAATAATATGGTGTATCACAAAGAATTATCTGAATTCATTTTAAACTCCGCAAGGACACTCTGAGGTGAGCCTGTCTCAGAGAGCCTCACACTCCTCCGCACCAATTCTCGTGAACATAAGCACTCTGGTACGGAGCCTCCGGCATCACAATTATTATTAAACATTTTACTCCGGATTCCTCAAATCCCTGTAGTGGTGTACAGAAGACAACCAACTACTCTCCGACTGACATGTACATCTATAGTTTTAACAACTACCAATATATCCCAATCCCGGGGAATTAACCTATCACATAACCTAAGTTATCTTGTGTGATAATCCTATTCTGTGCAATTAACATTTCGATTATTAGAACCTCATAATGTCAATGGATAGCAGACCAGGAATGATGACCATTTAAATGTATTAATTAAGTTTTGAAAAACAGAACAAAACTAAAAATCCTGTCATGGTCGCTTAGCGAGGACCTGGCGAATGCTAGCGAACCAAGTCAGAAGGTTCTGGCCAGCCAGCGAACGCTAGCGACCAAAACCTGCAAAACCCAGTTGTCGTTCGCCAGCTGCTCGCTTAGCGAGCAACACGATTTTCTGCTCTGTTCTGCAAAATTCATATAAACACCAGAAAAATTCCAATCACAATCATCATTCAGTCCAGCCATTAACATTATCATTATCATAACAATCAAAATGGAGAGAGTTATGGGAGTTAACTTCTCTCATACACCTAATCTAATTTCCTAAAAACCTATGTTATCATGCATAGATTGAGTTTTGAGAAATTCTAACTAAATTCACCTAAGAACCCACCTTTGATTGAGCTTGAGTCCTTTGCTAAAACTTGATTAAAGGTTTGAATTTCTAGCTTCAACTCCTCCTTGAGCAGCAGTTTCCAATTCCACTTCCACTAGTGATTAATACTACCTAATGTACCAAGATGTCCATTTGTATGAGTTTTATGGAGCTAATTTGTGGAAGAAATTTGAGAAGAGAAAGTGGGTTTTGTTGTTTTGATTTCACGAGGGAGAGAAGAGAGCAAGAAGTGGAGTTTTCTGTTTTGTTTTCTTCAGACCAAAATGAAAGCCATGAGAAGGTGTGTACTTTGGCTTAGTCATGGTTTTGGAACCCAATAATGAGACATATGTCCACCTTGAGTTCTAGAGTCATTAGATTAATGACACCTCCACACTAGTAACTACTACATATTATGTATAATGACTCTAATGCTAGCTCTAGACATGTGATATTTTTAGAAAATACCCTTAATAGTCTATAATACGAAGATAAGAAATTGGGGATGTTACAATCTACCCCCCTTAAAGAAATTTCGTCCGCGAAATTGAAAACATACTTGAAAGAAGATATGGATAGTTTTTCGCCATTTGGTGATTGAGACCATCCTACTTTCTCCATCGGAATTTCCTTGTTCCGAAGAATCTTAACATTACGGTCCACAATCCGAATAGGATCAGACGGATAGATTAGGTTGGGCTTCATATCTACGCTTTTCAATCTTATCGGCACGAACGGATCTGAAATAATTTTCGGGATTGTGATACAGAATACATTCCCTACCGTAACAGGGTTGGTGACAACGGTGGCTGACATTCTACGGAACCGTTGTTCCTAGGAATTTGTTATGGTCAAACCTAACATGAGTCGAGTTTCTCCGTTCTAAATGCTCATGCTAATGTACTTAATTGAACTGTGTTTTCCCTAGAAGCAATCTTAACGTTTAGGGATGCTTCGTCATTCATCGACTAATGTCTTATAATCATCCATCTCCAATCCCTTGGAATAAAACTTTCCTCTCTCAAGAGGTTGATGACCTAAAATCCACTTACTGACCATGTTCCTAAACGACCTCATGCTGCGCACTCTGATCTCTAACATTTTCCATCATTCACTTATTTGTGTCATTTCCTTCCTATATTCCACTGTAACTAATATACTCGCGATACGTCACTTGCATCATCTATCGTTGCCTCATACTCTACATTTCCCCCAATGAGTTGCGCTCTACACTATACTTCTTCGTTACACCGCAGTCCGCTTGTGGTAACTTTGCTGATTCAACATCACTCAGTAGTTACTCTACAGTTGTTACCTGCGAGCTGGTTTTGCTTAATCTTATGCTTTACAGACCACTGCCATAACTAATATCCTCTTTATCATTGCAGGCACTAGTTCCGTAAGTTTACTAATTTAATAGGTCGGTATCTGGCCTGGTTGGGTACACTCTGAAAACGGAATTCTAACGAACTTTACAAAGTTACCTAAAGGTATGAACTTGGGTTTTCCGATCCTTCTTTGTGAATCCAAATCCTACTCTTGTCACACGTCACTTCGATTCTATTCAACTTGACTCCGTCCTTCCGGTAAGTGACTTTCAAATTCATATCTCTGAATTTGTCATACAACCCACACTGATACATTAAAATCTCTGACGCATACAACGCCTTTCTGCTCAAAGCATCAGCTACTACATTTGCCTTTCCTGGGTGGTAGTTCAATTCAAAGTCAAAATCTTTCAAGTACTCCATCCACCTCCTTTGTCTCATGTTCAACTCCTTCTGATCAAAAAAATACCTTAAACTTTTGTGATCACTGTACAATGCAAATTGTACACCGTACAAGTGATGTTTCCAGATTCTCAGAGCGAAAATAATGGCCGCAAGTTCAAGATCATGGGTAGGATAATTCTCTTCATGAGGTTTCAACTATCCCGATGCGTATGCTACTACTGCGCCTTCTTGCATGAGTACGCATCCGAGTCCTTTATTAGAAGCATCACAGTACACTACATACTTCTTATCAGGATCAGGAATTACTAACACTGGAGCACTAGTCAACTTTTGTTTTAACAAGTTAAAACTATTTTCGCATAATTCATCCCAGACAAATGCAGCTCCTTTTCTAGTCAACCGGGTTAATGGTAGCGCTATCTCCGAAAATCCCAAAATGAATCTTCGATAATAGCCTGCTAAACCAAGGAAACTTCTTATTTCTGATACAGTTCTAGGCCTTTCCCAATTAAGCACCGCTTCAACTTTGGATGGATCAACAGATACACCGCCTTGTGATATTATATGGCCCAGAAACTTAACTTCGGACAGCCAAAACTCACACTTACTGAATTTGGCATAAAGTTGCTTCTCTCTCAGAATATTAAGAACAATCCTCAGATGCTCCGCATGCTCCTGAGGATCTTTAGAGTAGATTAGAATATCATCAATGAAGATTACCACAAACTTATCAAGATAAGGCTGGAAAATTCTGTTCATGTAATCCATGAATATGGCTGGAGCATTGGTCAAACCAAACGGCATAACCAAAAATTCATAATGACCATAGCGAGTCCTGAAAGCAGTTTTGGACACGTCAGAGGTCCTGATATGGATCTGATGATACCCGGATCTAAGATCAATCTTTGAAAAGATAGTAGCTCCTCTGAGTTGATCTAACAGATCGTCAATACGAGGTAACGGATACTTGTTTTTGATAGTAACTTTATTGAGCTGACGATAGTCAATACACAACCGCATTGTACCGTCCTTCTTTTTCACTAACAGAACCGGAGCACCCCAAGGTGAGACACTCGGGCGAATAAAATGCTTTTGTAACAACTCTTCAAGTTGAGATTTCAATTCTCGGAGTTCAAGAGGGGACATTCTATATGGTGCAATAGAAATAGGTTGAGATCCTGGGACAAGATCAATTGAGAACTCAATTTCTCTTTCCGGTGGTAAACTATTTATCTCTTCTAGAAACACATCCAGATATTCTCTAACAATCGGAATATCACTGGGACTCAAACTGGACTCTGAACTAATAGTAAACATAATACTGAAACATTTGTTCTCTGCACCGAGATACTGGATTAACTGATGAGTATTCTGCAGCAGAGCAGTCAGGGCTCTACTCTCTGCATTAAGATCAATAGGAACATAGAGATTCTTTTTAGCACAGCCTATGTACACAGTGTTGGCAGAGAGCCAATCCATGCCTAGTACTATGTCCATGTCTTTCAATGGTAGACAGATCAGATCGACATGATAGATTTTTCCTGCGACGCTAACAGGACAGTTTTGACATACCCTCTTGGAAACAACCTTTGTTTCTGAACTGGGAAAACACTGATACGTAATGGGTCAACTCAGGTTACTGTTGGTATTAGAATAAAATTTCAATCATTATGCTACACGAACTTGATCGCTACAATTCGGACATGAGTATGAAATAAGAGATGAAATTCCTTTGATTGGGGAGCAATTAATAATTTATGATAATGATTCGATAATCAGACAACAGACATTAGGGAGGTTCATAAAGTCTAGTTAATCCTCCTACAGTAACTGAGTCAAACGACTCTTGTAATTAGGCGTTGATATGCTGAAGTGATGATCGGACAGAGTAAAAGTGTTTCTGGTTTCCCGTCTCCCCTCGATACTACACTACTCATTGTTGTTCTCCAAGACTAGCAATACCCTATATCACTATCTCCTACATAGTCCATTTATAATTACTTACATCAGAAAGAACGAGATGATTACCTCTTCACTTGTAAGGGCAATCCTTCGAGTAATGTCCCACCAGCTTGCACTTGTAACAGCCTGGGTATCCTCGCATACACAGTCCTGAATGGAGCTTTCCACATTCTGCGCAACAACGGTGCTCTCGTGAACGTGATGACTGACCACGCTCTCCTTCACTCTGTTCCTTGACAGTTTCAGGACAATACTTCCCAAGGAAGAGTGCACGGAATTGTTCCCATTCTCGGGGTATGTTGTATCCCAGCGTCTCCTTTATTCCATCCCACCAATATCCTGCTGCTCCTTTTAGCATGTACGTAACGAACAATACCTTCTCATTGTCCGTGCATGGTATTACTTTCAAGATATTTTCTATAATCAACAGCCAATCATGTGCAACATCCGGACTTACATCTCCTCGGAACACTGGGGGTTTCAACTTCAAAAATTCTCCAAACGCCTGTTCACTTCTAGTTTTGAATTGCGCCTCTACCTGCCCTTGCACGACTTGTTGCATTTCAAACTGTTGTTCTAACATCACTGGATGTCGCCGCATCACTCCCATCATCCGTTGTTCTTGAGCCATCCAGACTCGAGAATCATCATTCCTTGGTTCAATCGAAATCGAATTCCTTAAACGTCTTTCGAATTCAGCTGGGTCCTTCTCGACATTCCTTCTCGCTCCTCCGGATCCGTGTCCTCTTGGTAATTCCGACATACTACTCTACCTGTCATAATCAAATTGAGTTAGCTAGGCTCAAAGTGACATGACATGTAGAATAAATGCAAGACATCCCTAGAGTACGCATTTAATTTAGAATGCACTGTATACTCATGACTCTGGCACGGTCTGAATCGACCTGCTCTAATACCAATTATGACACCCCATAATACATGGTCTAGAATATATTATAAAGTCCATAATCAAATACCGAGTACATAAAATTTACAGATACATGGAGTGTTGATTAAGCACACGCAGGTGCTAAAGTACCAAAAGTACAAACACAGCGGAAAGGAAAATAGACTGAAACATGAAAACTAAAACATCCTAAACATGGATAACACAGCTACAAGCATGCTACTACTCTGCAGCTTGCTTGGATTCTACTACCCACCTAGCAGTGACTACACCGGGGTAACCTGCACGTCAGTCCTCACGCAATAACAGCGCATCTCATATGTATATATATATATATATATATATATATATATATATATATATATATATATATATATATATATATATATATATATATATATATATATATATATCTATACAACAAATAATATGGTGTATCACAAAGAATTATCTGAATTCATTTTAAACTCCGCAAGGACACTCTGAGGTGAGCCTGTCTCAGAGAGCCTCACACTCCTCCGCACCAATTCTCGTGAACATAAGCACTATGGTACGGAGCCTCCGGCATCACAATTATTATTAAACATTTTACTCCGGATTCCTCGAATCTCTGTAGTGGTGTACAGAAGACAACCAACTACTCTCCGACTGACATGTACATCTATAGTTTTAACAACTACCAATATATCCCAATCCCGGGGAATTAACCTATCACATAACCTAAGTTATCTTGTGTGATAATCCTATTCTGTGCAATTAACATTTCGATTATTAGAACCTCATAATGTCAATGGATAGCAGACCAGGAATGATGACCATTTAAATGTATTAATTAAGTTTTGAAAAACAGAACAAAACTAAAAATCCTGTCATGGTCGCTTAGCGAGGACCTGGCGAATGCTAGCGAACCAAGTCAGAAGGTTCTGGCCAGCCAGCGAACGCTAGCGACCAAAACCTGCAAAACCCAGTTGCCGTTCGCCATCTGCTCGCTTAGCGAGCAACACGATTTTCTGCTCTGTTCTGCAGAATTCATATAAACACTAGAAAAATTCCAATCACAATCATCATTCAGTCCAGCCATTAACATTATCATTATCATAACAATCAAAATGGAGAGAGTTATGGGAGTTAACTTCTCTCATACACCTAATCTAATTTCCTAAAAACCTATGTTATCATGCATAGATTGAGTTTTGGGAAATTCTAACTAAATTCACCTAAGAACCCACCTTTGATTGAGCTTGAGTCCTTTGCTAAAACTTGATTAAAGGTTAGAATTTCTAGCTTCAACTCCTCCTTGAGCAGCAGTTTCCGATTCCACTTCCACTAGTGATTAATACTACCTAATGTATCAAGATGTCCATTTGCATGAGTTTTATGGAGCTAATTTGTGGAAGAAATTTGAGAAGAGAAAGTGGGTTTTGTTGTTTTGATTTCACGAGGGAGAGAAGAGAGCAAGAAGAGGAGTTTTCTGTTTTGTTTTCTTCAGACCAAAATGAATGAAAGCCATGAGAAGGTGTAGTGTACTTTGGCTTAGTCATGGTTTTGGAACCCAATAATGAGACATATGTCCACCTTGAGTTCTAGAGTCATTAGATTAATGACACCTCCACACTAGTAACTACTACATATTATGTATAATGACTCTAATGCTAGCTCTAGACATGTGATATTTTTTGAAAATACCCTTAATAGTCTATAATACGAAGATAAGAAATTGGGGATGTTACAAGATTCGTATCCACATGGATTGTGATAAATCAACAATTGCAGTTTGAAAACATATTTAGGTAAATTGACATTAATATAAAAGCGGGGATTTTTCTAGGGTTTGTTGGAGAAAATACTTTGAAAATAGGGTTTGACTTAAGAAGGAGAAGCGATTGGACTTTTTCGGTTCATCTAATCATTATTGTCTCGGTAGTTCATGTATGTTAACAAATTACCAAACTAGTTTCACGATTTGATTAAAATAAATAACTATGCTCAATCTCTTGATAACATAATCCTCTCCCTTGATCATAAACCCCGCTAATCTCTTATGATGATTTATGATCCGGGAGGAATTTGCGCTTTAATCTTTAATCTCAATTAGTAAACCAAAATCTCTTAAGTGTAAACCAATTTTACAATAATTCCTAGGTCAATAATCTATTCCTATTCTCATAGTAAAACAAATTATTAAATTCATCACACGAGTGATCAAATCATGTAACGCATTAAGCACAAGGAAGAATTGATGAAACTAACTTTGTAAACAATTAAACATAGCATATGAAACTACATGGTTCAAGAACAATAACAATTAGAATCCCCTAAGATCCAATCATGGAAGTTTAGCTAGACATAATTAAAGAGTAAATTACATCAACAAAGGTGAAACAAAGCATTACAATAAGTTCTCTGATCGCCTTCAAAAGTCTGCCGTTTCGCCGTAAAATTCTGTACCCTAATTCTGCTTCAGAAATTCCAATATATAGGCCAAAGTTACGAGTCCGCGTCGCGCGCAGGATTCCCGCGCCGCACGCCAAACAACATAACAGAAGGGTTATTTTTTCACTAGT
This sequence comes from Trifolium subterraneum, assembly GCA_951799995.1. Lineage (NCBI taxonomy): Eukaryota > Viridiplantae > Streptophyta > Magnoliopsida > Fabales > Fabaceae > Trifolium > Trifolium subterraneum. Next base: position 13,875,745 of record OX637462.1, on the reverse strand, counting down.
CGTTGGCGCCGCGCGCCAACTGATAGACTTGTACTCAAATTTTTCTGCTTTTCTTATGCTTTCCGCAGCCTTGTACTCGATGTAACTTTCACTTATTATTGTGCAAAAATATAATAAAAACATACTAAAACCTTGTAAATAGGTCTCGGAAATAGGTAGAAATAAAGTAATGACGTGGAGTCATCACAACCCCAAACTTGAACTTTTCCTTGTCCTCAAGGAATATCTTCATCCATCGGAGAACCTGGCACTATCATCAACAATCTTATTCAAAGCATCAAAGTCAATCAAGTTAGATACCCACAATTATCATTTCAATGATCATCCCTATCAAGAATTTACTCGCATATAGATTTATAACGAAAAATCAAGAACTTTTCAAAAATATTGACCAAACTTTAATCACTTCACTCCCTCACATTCTCTCCTGTTTAAAGATGGTATATATTTCACTCAATCAGCACAAACATAGCCATTCTACCATAGGCTTGCAAACATTCTAGAAATCAATCAACATGCATAAGAATTCACACCTTTAGAGGACTTGAGGGTTATAACGGGGCTTAGGTTTTAGGGTGGATGTTTTTGGAAGGTAAGCAGAAAAACTTGGAGTTTAAAAGATCACCTATTTCCCAACATCGGATTATTCAAACATTTTCCCCTTTTATTTCAAGCATTGTTATACTAGAGAACTTATTTATCAATCATTTGGTGTTTTCTCTTTTTTTTTTTTTTTTGTGTACACCATTTTGTTCATTCATTTTTTTTCTTTTTGTAGTTCTCTAGTACCTCACCCCAAACTTAATTTGTTGCTTATTCCAGAAGCAACCCCAAACTTAATGATGAGCATTGTGCTCTAATCATAAGTACAGTGATCTAACTCCAAGAAAATCATCTTTTTTTTGTTTTTTTTCATAATTTCAAACTTGGGTTGTCAAATAAAGAACATTTTTCTTTCGGCTCAATTGGGGTTTAACGAAGAGTATAACTTTCATGATTGTTCTTGTGAAAAACTTGATAATAACTTTCATGATCTAGAGTGTATCTCCCATCTTGATGAGTATTTGAAATGTTGATCCAAAAAGGCTCATTAGTTCTAACAAGCCTAACCAATTCTTGCATAGCAAGAATTGCAACTTGAGATATCATTTTGTTTTCTTCATCATAATTTTGTGTTGATCTATTCACTAACATAGTTTCCCTCAAAGTTAGATTACTAAGACCATGAACATGAGTTGATCTTCCATAAATCATTGGTGGATTTTCCAGATCATTGTTACTTGAAAATGCATCTATAGAATTAAAAGTATGCTCAAACATAGGTTGAGATATTTTTCTCTCCATGACACTCGTAAGAAGCTTGGACTTTTTTTCACACTGAAAGTGAAAATCAATTTACAAATATAAAAATGTGATTATGCATAGGTAAACAATTGAATAAACTAAAGCAACTGAAACCACATTTATTCAAACCAAACAACTATTTTAATATTTGGATAAGATGAATCTAATTTTTGAATCAAATGACTTATTATCTCAAATTGCACACGAGATACTTGTATGCATGCTTAACGTAAATGTTAACGTAAAGGTTTTAAGTAAAATCTAATTCAAAGGTTGAGTTGCCCATGTCAAAATCGACTCAAACCAAATTACAAACATCTTGGTTAATATTAATCAAAAGCAAAATCTATTTTATTGATATAAAATAATTAATTAAAAGAGAATCATATAAATGAGTTCACCACCTCTTCCTTAATCTGAGCATTTTCTCGTTGCATCTTGTGCATGTATTGTTCATGGTCTTCCCTTGGAAATGAGGGACCCCCACAAGGTGCACACGCTGTGACCTTCAATGCCTCTTTCATTAGGAGGTTTTCATTACGAATCCTTTCATTTTCGATTCTAAGGTTATTGTTATTTTGTCTCTCGTATTGATTCTATAGGTAAAAAATACAAATAATTATTAGCACGAAGCATGTGAAATAAATTTGTTGCATAAAGAATGTATGGAAACTTCAAATATAGTCATAAATGAATCTTGATAGTAATTTTGTAGATACAAATATAAAATATATTTGAAAATAAAATTAATATGAAATTCATTTAACGATAAAACTATGGTAAAAGACACATTTAAAAAAAAATTATAATTATTTTATAATAGTGTTATTGTATGAAATATTCAAAGATCTAAGTGTGTGTTACACAAATAATTAATATTTGATGTATAAGGTAAAATACTACTATAGTGAAAAGGAATCATCACCTTCAACAAAGTTCGCTTATTCTGGAACCAGAACTTTATTTGTTTTGGCTGAAGCCCAAGCTCCTCAGCCAATTGTTGTCGTTGGGCATCATTTGGATGATTGTATTCCTTCATGAAACTTTATAAATAAATAAAAAAAACAGTTTCCAATTTGTTGAGAGATGAATTTAATGACATGCCAATGTAAATAAATAAATAAATAAATAAAATAAACTAGACAACAAATAAATTGGATATAGTCTTTTAGTAAGTAGCCAAGAGCTAACATATTTTGCTTGATGACATTCATTTATATATGATTGCATGCAGTCACGCGTTTCTGATTGTTTGATCTAGATTAAACAATTAAAAATTTAAAGACTGGAACTTTACTTTTTGTAAAATTAAAATATAATTTTATCATAGACCGTTCGATCGAGATCAGACGTTCAAAAATGTGTGATTGCACGCAGTCACTGACTGCACAAGTGATGGAATTGTTGTTTGAGATGGTAGCTAGAATCCTTCATAAATTCCGTCTATTTTTTTTAATCTCAATATTTATGTAAGTTTCCTAAATTCCTCTCAAATTTTGTCGTTTATTAGCTTTTTTTTAGGAGTAACAGAATCTGAGTCCAAGAGCTAACATAACCACTAAAAATAAAATTTACAATAAAATAGAGAATCAAATTGTTCAAGATCTTATAATCAACCGTACAAAATTAATTCTACAAAAAGTAAATTAAATGTAATTACAAAATGATAAATTAATGTCATCAAAGGAATCAAGCCAAACAAAGAAAAATTAAATACTAACATTTAGTCATCGTGTATTTTTATTTTTTTGGCTTAGGTCCTGCTGGATACCAAAAAAAATTACGACAAATTACTCATAATCAACGGAAAAAAATTTCAAAAAAAAAAAATCATATAAAAATTATGCATCGAACATAATTAAAACCTAAAATGGCTTTACAAATTTTCGAGTTCCTACCACAATTCTCAAATGAGCGTATATGTCGTGCTAAGTATCAATTCGAGCGACGAGACGAACTTGATAAACATATAACCAATATTTTCATATCTTTAACTCAAGAGTGAAGTCAATTCTCCTAGAAAAGCAAAAAATTGAAATGACACAAAATAGTAAAATTGAAAATAAACTATCGTTAATATATGAAATGAATTAGCTTCCTCTTCAAGTCCGGCTGTTTTGAGCCGACGTTAGATGATTGTAAGAAGATCTTCTTTCGTCGTTATTAATGTAATAATCACGGGACCCGTGAACGCGTCTGCTTGATTGATCCATTTCTCAATTATGATAATCGCCCACAAAATATTACAGAAATACGGTAATTAATTTATGCAAGAGGTACGCTAATTATGCAAGAGGTACGCTAAAAAATGGTATTAGTGATTTTCTCATAAGTTTTCTTTTTTTATTCTAATAAGTGATTTTCACATACTTTTATGTTTAGTTTGAATTTTCTTTTTCATGATTTTTTTGTCTGGTGTTCCTCTTGTTGTAGCCTGAAGTTGTTTGTTTTGATTTCTCGTCTTGGTATGATGTTTTGATGTTCCGTCTTGACACGATGTTTGTTTTATTCATATTTGCATATTATGCTACATTTCAAATTCAATGCAGATTAGTTTAATGATTTTAGCGTCTTCAACGTTGAATATATGGAGACATGACTATTGTGAACATTTTTATTCTGTTATATCAATTATAGGCTTTGTCATTAGGTCGTTATATGCTTTTAACTCGAGTGTTGTGAGTTTGTTCTCCAATTCATCCTTTTTAGTTTTTAGCAAACTTGTATATGTAATGGTTTCAATTGATGTAATTTACAAATTTGAATGAATGTTGTGGTTTTTAGTCAAATAAAGACATAAAATAAAGAATGGTAAAACAAAAAAAAAAAGCAATAATTTCATGACTTGCCAAATATTAATTTTTCCCTTAGATTCTAGAAAAGCAATAAATAGAAAAATTGTTTTAATCATTTTATATATAAGAAATATCATTTCTAAACAAGTAAACTTTAACTACTTCTATAATAAAGCGTGACTTTATAATTGTTAATAAAATTTCTATTATAAGTTTTGATAAGCATGAACATATTTTATCTTTTTTTTATAGACAAATGTGAACCTCACAATCACTTATGGGTAAATTATGGATCCTGTATAAATGCAAGAAGGTGAGATTGTGACTCTCTTATCAATCAATTATGTTATAATTTTTGTCAATGCACCGATCTAGAATATGAAATGGTTTAACTAGTCTCTTAGAGTTATTGATCTTCTCACTCACAAATTGTTGTATATGTTTTAATTTTACAGGAAGGTTACTCTCCCATCCAAATCAGCTCGTGGTAATGTTAAAAAGAAAAGCACTGATGGATTTTTTTGTATATGTTCAAGTCTTCATTCAAGTCTTCATTCAACAAGGTTGACAAACTCAAAAGTGAATTCAAAAGAGGCAAGTCTTGCTTTCTATTGAACTATGGTTTTTGTTAATAAAGGCCGTTCAATTGATGGAACTGATCAACCCTAGTGATCTCTACATAGATTTTGTTGTATATTCTGTCATTAATACAGCGTAAATGTTGTCGATTTAGATCGTCATAGATTTGATCATTTAGTGGCACTGTTATTTCCTTAATGTTAATTTCCGATACTTGACCAAAATGTGATATTTGTTTCATCATTATAAATTTGGGTTGTCAATTCCGATAATTATGTTTTATTAATTGATTGTTGTAAATTTTGTATGTTTCTAGAGATCTCTTGTAACTTTTTCCGAATTTGTAATTAATTATTGTTGTTTTAGAAAATGATGCATTCTGTAGTGAAGGGTCAAAGGAGGCCAACATTTGCTCTTGCTAAGGAAAATGATTCGGAAGAGATCGAGGAAGTCTCAGATTCGACGCTCTAAGGAATAACGAAAGTCAATGGTTGAATCCTTCATTAAGAAGTAGGTAATTCCCTACTACTTTCTCTTCTTCGTTAAGACCATGGTTTAGATAATTTATTATGTCAAATTAGTCTGTAAATGTATCAAAATTATATCCACAAATGGTTCTGCTATATATTAGTCATTTTGGTCTTTAAATTTGTTTATAGGTAGTCAATTTAATCTTCAAATGTATTTGTCATTGATCAATTTAGTCCATAAAATTATTTCTAGACCAAGATGGTGATTTGCTCACATACATGTAGTAATCTATCTCTTGAAAAAAGCAATAACGACTAATGTGCTATTTTTTAGCCTATGTTTGATCTAGGAGCTAGGGTTCCGTTTTCTTCATCGATAGTTCAACCAACCAAATCATTCGCACTAGATCTTCTAATTCAGAAGTCGATAATTGATTTGAATTTTGAATATTTTAATTGAATTTGCATTTATCAACGTTTTTGTTTGTGATAAGAAATGGTATAGTGAAAATCTTAAGAAAATGAAATAAAAAACTGCTTTGAAATCTTATGAATAATCAGGCAAACATGAAATTAACATAATTTGCTATTACAAACAAGTTGATGTTGGTGAATATGGGTCATAACTGATGTTTCATTTTATTCATCTCGACCTAACACACCACCTTTTTCTCGCCCCTGGAAACATTCTTCTGGATGTATAATTCGTGAAATATCTAACAAGTCTTGTTTGATTAGTAGTTACATGCATATTTGTGTGAAACATAGTAACCGAAAATGCATCAAAATTAATCTCTAAAACTATTCATATTTCTTTTCATACATACATATAGTTTAACTTTAGATGTATACTTGATACTCAACATAAGATATTATCACATGCTCTATGTTAGGTTACTTAGGTTAAACATGTGTAAGTAGAAGATATGCTCCATACACACCACATGTTTAGAGATTTTGTTTGTAACTATACTTTATATGGATTTAAAACTGGATTAAGGATCTTCAAAGATTGTGTGACATTTTTCAGTTTTTATGTTGAAACTATATTTGTCGAATAATCTATACTTGGTTAATCACACTTCACACTTTGTCTTCTTAGTTAAACTTCCAAATATTCTTATATTCATTTATTCGCTGCCTTTACAATTTTCTTTTCTTCTAAAGAGCCTAGTTGTGAAACTCACACATAAGTGTTGAGTTGAACTTGCGCTCCATTATATATCAAATGTCTTTGTTACTAGTTATTATCTGAACTGTACTTACACAACTTTGATTCTTCAATTTTATATTTAGCTAAACAAATTAATATTACATGCGATCCAAACAATTGAAGTGTGAAGGAGTGTGTTGAAACTTGCTCATTGAATGATTAAGATTTTCTGTGAATGTTTAAAAATGGCTAATCAATTAGAATTCCAACATTTGAAACACCATTAAATAGTAACAAAAAATAAATTTCTAACACAAGTATCAATTTTATTCATAAAATTTAAAGAAAAACATAACAAAAGTCAAGCAAACTTATCACCATACAAAGAAAAACCAAATAATAAAATTTGTCCAACAGAAATATTAATTAAGATAATTGTCTTAAATAAGAAATGAGAGCTACTCCATATTGGTAATTAGAGTTAATGGGAGCACCCCTTACTTTTAGAACACTAGTGGACAAAAGGGTGTTGATAGTAGCAACAACTTCCATGTTTTGCTGCTGATCAATTCCATTTGGGCTATATGTCAAAATTTGGGAGACCAAAGTTAACAATGTCGCAGCTCCTACTCTAACAACTTCCATGTTTTTTTTACTATTTAATGGTGATTTAAATGTTGGAATTCTAATTGACCGGCCTTTGTTAAACATTCACAGAAAATCTTAACCATTCTATGAGCAAGCTTTATCACACTTCTCCTTCCTTCAATTGTTTGGATTACTGCATATAATATTAATTAGTTTAGTTAAATATAGAATTGAAAAAATAAATTTGATTAAGCACAGTTCATATAGTTACCGGCGACATAAACATCTGATATACTGGAGCACGAGTTCAACTCAAAACTTGTGTGTGAGTTTCACAACTAGGATCTTTAGAAAGAAAAAAAATTAAAAAGGTGGCGAATACATGAATATAGGAATATTTCAAAGACTAATCAAGAAGACAAAGTGTAATTAACCTCCTATATATTCTTCAGCAGGTACAATTTCAGCATAAAAACTAAAAGATTTGTCACAAATTCTTTAAAGCTCCTTAATCCAGCTTTCAACTCCATATAAAGTATAGTTACCAACAAAATCTCTAAATATGTGGTGTGTATGGAGCATATCTTCCACTTCCACATGCTCAATCCAAGTAACCTAACATAAAACATGAAATCATATCATTTGTTGAGTATCAAGTATACATCTAAAGGTTAAAATATATGTAGATATGTAAAGAAATATGAATATTTTTAGATATTAACTTTTGATGCATTGTCGATTACTATATTTCACAAATATGCATGTAACAACTAACCAGACAAGACTTGTTAGGCATTTCACGAATTATACATCCAGAAGGATGTTTCCAAGAGCGAGATAGAGGTTGTGTGTTAGGTCGAGAAGAATCAAATGACACATCAGTTATCACCCATACACCGACATCAACTTGTTTGCAATAGCGAATAATGTTAAATTCGCGAGGCCGCACTTGAAGTGATAAAATATGCATTTCTTCATTCATCTGCCACAAAACAAACATTTAAAAATTGAAAAACAATTATGATTAAAAAGCTTAGCATAAATCAAAATTTCAGAAAATATTATGATACCAACAACAAAGCTCCATCTCGATTTCCTGGTGAGCCAGTTTCAATCACTTTGGTAGTTTCCACTTTAGTAACAATTTTTAAGAATAAGTTTGTCCATTTTCCCTATAAAAATTAATCATATATCATTCGTTTATAGGTAGATGTATTTCTTTACTAAAATTAATTAAAGAGTCAATACTAAAATAAATAAATTAGAGAGGCACATTTAGAGGAAAAAATGTAAAATCATTCTCTATTTTTGTCACTACATATATAAAGCAACAGCGAAATTTGAGAATGGTTTTATTTCTTCCATAACAAAATTATTTTCACTAATACGAATTTATAATTGCATGCTTACCGAGTCGAGAAACATTTCTACCAATTTCATCCCGTCAAACTCAACTATTCCTGAATACTTTGAAGATTCTTCAGAAATAGTATCACCTCTAATGTGATTGTTCTTGGGAAAAAATTGATAATAACTTTCATGATCAAGGGTGTATCTCCCATCTTGATGAGTATTTGACATGTTTTTTTTTTATAAGCAATGTTAGTTGTTAGTATTACAATATTATGTTCGTTTTCTCTTTGCTAGGATTCGAACCCTGGACCTCCAGCTCCTTAACTCTTAGCTCAACTAGTTGAGCTACCCATCCCACCCGAGTATTTGACATGTTGATTGATGACACACAAAAATATATGATGTTTTTAGGTAGTTCTTAGGTTAGTTTTTAGGTAGTTCTTAGGTTAGTTTTTACTACTTTTTGGTCAACTTGAGGACCAAATCTAAGCAAAAAGCCTAAAATTACGAAGCTACACACCAAAGAGCAAAGAATTTGAAAATTGCATAAAAAAGGGCAAAAATGGAAGGAAGTGAAGAATCCCATCGTACCACGATGAGACCCATCGCACAACGATGAAGACAGCTGTGATCAGCGTGACTTGCAAACAAAGAAATGATCCCATTGCACGACGATGGATATCATCGTGGCACGATGGGCTGCGATGGTACACGATGAATAATTTGTTTAGCCTAAAAAAACTATAAATAGAGCTCTCCACCACACTTATTATTCATTCAACAATTCTGGAGCTTAGGTGTCTCTAAGTAGAAAAGGACGAGAAGCATAGAGAGGGTCTAGTACTCTCTACGGGAGAAAACCTTCCCAACCCTAGGGAAAGGTAACTTCCTCTGCAAGATACTGAGGTTATGGTTATGTATATTACTCTTTTGTTTTAATATGCTTATTTGTAGCTAAAGTAACTTTAGGTTAAGTTGAGTAGACAATCTCCTTATGAATGCTTGAAACATGTGATGCGGTATTTCTCAAGTTTACACTACAACAAATTTGTCATATACCCACGGACATATTTAGTAACGGTCAATAAATCCGCGGGTATTGTACAGGTGATCCGTGGGTATAGCCCTCGTACAACTTAAATAAAAAATTCCCACAAAATAAAAATAAAATGTTATATAGGGAAAAAAGGAACACCACTGCCAGAATTTTGATTTGTCTTAAAAAAATCCCTAAAATCCCATATTGCTACTTCTCACTGAGTCACCATTGTTGTTTCTGCAAAAACCCTATGTCCCTAATCTCAACCTTTTCAAAATCCCTAAAATCGCTGCTTCTCGCGAGCCCTCTTTCGGTGAACATCCTCAACTTCTTCTTCCGCACGTCCTTTGCATTGACTTCCTTTCAGGACACTAATCGCAAGCACAAGCATCCCTTGTTTTGGTTTTCGAGGCTTCTACACTCTACAAGTCCACGAAAAAATTCAATTCCGGTTGTGGTTTGGTCAGCCTTCTATGAGGGTGTTCCTGGAGCCATCAACCGCCACGTGACTCTTTGCCTTTTGTTTATCTTGGAACTCCTATCTTTAAAGGCAAGCCAAAGAAATCCCATCTTCAGCCTATAGTAGACAGAATCAAATCGAAGCTCTCAGCTTGGAAGGCCTCTTATCTCTCTATGGCAGGAAGAATGCAGCTTATTAAAAGTGTTATTCAAGGTATGGTGTTGCATACTATTTCAGTTTACTCTTGGCCCTCAAGTCTCCTTAAAGATTTAGAAAAGTGGATAAGGAATTTTTTATGGAGTGGTGATGTCAATCAAAGGAAGTTAGTAACTGTGGCTTGGCATAAGGTTTGTACTCCATTTATTGAAGGGGGACTTGGAATTAGATCTTTGTCTAAAGTTAATGAGGCTGCTAGTTTGAAATTATGTTGGGAACTCCTGAATTCTGACATGCAATGGGCAAAATTCTTAAGATTTAGGGTCCTTAATGGTACAAAGCCTATTTCTTACCGTATTTTCTCATCAGTTTGGAGTAGTGTTAAGCACAAATTACCTAAAATTTATTCCAACTCATCCTGGCAACTTGGCAATGGTGAATTGATAAATTTTTGGTCTGACCCCTGGTGTGGAGAGCCTTTAATGATTTCTCTTAATATTCCTCAGCACCTGCACACATTTCTTAAAGCTAAAGTTAAACATTTCATTGATAATCATGCTTGGAACATCCCAGCTTGTTTGTTATTAGCTTACCCAGATCTGCATTCTTTAACTGCTAATATCACCATTCCTTTGAGAGATAATGTTGATAGACTGTGTTGGAAGCACTCTCATGATGGGGATCTAACTATGAAGGATTCTTACTCTTTTCATTGCACTCCTGGGAAACAGTTTAACTGGTCTAAGATAGTTTGGAGTATTGACATACCTCCTTCTAAATCCATGGTTGTATGGAGAAGCTTGCAGAACAAGTTACCTACTGATGAGTGTCTTGCTCTATGAGGTTGTCATATGCCCTCGATGTGCAGCCTTTGTGAAAGCAATCTGGAATCCAATCAACATCTTTTTTTGACTTGTAGGTACTCACAAAACATTTGGAATTGGCTGAGCTCTTGTCTCAATTTCAATTGTCAATTCAATGATTTAAAGGAAGCCTTTGTCTTATGTAATTCGTCTTGGTCTCCTCTTTGTAATCTGATTGTGGCTGCTGCTATTGTTAATTGTGTGAACTTCATATGGTTTGCGAGGAATCAATCCAGGTTCAATTACAAGAAAATTCATTGGAGGTCATTAATCAACCATATCATTGCTGCAGTGTCTTTGTCAGGTAATAACTCTTGCTTGAAGGCTAAATCCAACATTTCTGAGTTTGTCCTTCTTCGTAAGTTCAAGGTGAAAATGAACTATGGAAATGCTCCTAAAATTAAACAAGTTCTTTGGCAGCCTCCCATTTTGAACTGGATTAAGTGTAATTGTGACGGTGCCTCTATGGGTAATCCAGGGAGTTCTTCCTGTGGTGGTTTATTCAGAGATGCTAATTCATCTTTTTTAGGTGCCTTTTCTTATAATATTGGAATAAGCACTTCTTTGAATGCTGAATTGATAGGGGCAATGATTGCCATTGAAACTGCGACAAGCAAAGGATGGAGCAATTTTTGGTTAGAATCAGATTCTATGTTAGTTGTGCTTGCCTTCTCTTCTGCGAAAATTGTTCCTTGGGCTCTAAGGAACCATTGGGACAATTGTATAACTCTGCTCTCCAATATGAATTTTTATGTTTCACATATCTATAGGGAGGGAAATCACTGTGCTGATAAATTGGCAAATTTAGGTTTATCTTTACAGGGTTTCAAGTGGTGGAATCATATTCCCCAAGGGTTGCAGGGTGATTTTGTTAGAAACCGTCTTGGTATGCCGTATTATAGGTTTTCTTAATGTTTTAGTTCTCTTGAGGGTCAGGTTCTTTGTCCCCCCTCTTCTTTTGTTCTTTCTAGTTTTTATCAATATATTTTGAGGGCTTGCTTCTTGCAAGTCTCTTTTGTTTAAAAAAAAAAAAAAAAGTTGAGAGAGAAAGACACATAAAAATAATTGGAGAGAAAAAATTGGAGAGGATCCAAATCCATTAATTAGTAGTAGTGCATGCCTAAAGTCAAGTCAAAATATTTCCATTTATTTATTATAATAACAAGCTGTTATATATGTCTTTCCTTTGTTGCTGGGTTATTTGTGAAATGAGAATTAACTATGTTGTTATTATATTATAATTTCTATGTGACAAGATGTATAAGCAAAAAAAAAAATTCTAAACCTATACATTACCGCCACACCTTGTGGCTGAGAAAAAAAAAATTAAAAAAAGATAAATTTGAACACAATACCGCCACATGCTTTGGCAGGGAAAAAAAATTTGAATTTTTTTTCTAGGGTGTACAATACGGCCATATCCTATGGCTAGGGAAAAAAATTGAAAAAAAAATCGAAAAAAAATGCAGTGGGTGTACAATGCCGCCACATGGAGTGGTGGAAGTAATATAGAAAAGTCAAAAGTGTGGCACTTTAGAATTATTTTTTTCAAAGTGTGGCAGTATGATGTTTTAGGTTTGAAAGTGTGGCATTGTGGTGATAAAGCCTAGGGGTGTCAAAATGGATGAATTGGATGGATTTGGATTGGATTGCTAATGGATGGATCAAAGTAATCCATTAATCCATTAGCAATCCATTAACATTCAATGAAGAAAAAAAAGCAATAATTTCATGACTTGCCAAATATTAATTTTTCCCTTAGATTCTAGAATAGCAATAAATAGAAAAATTGTTTTAATCATTTTATATATAAGAAATATCATTTCTAAACAAGTAAAATTTAACTACTTCTATAATAAAGTGTGACTTTATAATTGTTAATAGAATTTCTATTATAAGTTTTGATAAGCATGAACATATTTTATCTCTTTTTTTATAGATAAAATTAGAAAGTCATTGAAAACTCACACATATAAATTGGAGTGATCGCAGTTTGAATCCCGGTCCTGACGTCCAACACTAGCAATTTCAACATTTCTGTCAGTTGACCTAGGATTGTGGATGAACATATTTTATCTCTAACGACACTTTAAATTTTAAAGCGTCAATTTTTCTATAGATGAAGTGACAAACACCAATTAAAAATGTATACACATAAAGTAGAACATTCTAGGTTCAAATCTGGTTACCATGAAAAAAAAAATTAGTCCGATGATTTTGTCAATGTCAATTATGTTGGGTGTTACATACACATATTGACATATTATAGTATTTTTTTTATTCGATGTGTCAATGTGATTATAGGGCGTTCACTACAAGAATTCATGAAATTACCCATGAAAATATTCCTAGGTAAGCTAACCAAATTCCTAGGAAATGCACATTTCCGAGGAAAATATTCGTTGGTATTTTCAATTCTATTGAGAGGAATTTTCCGAGGAACTAGTGAGGAAACGTGTGTCAGAGTTTTTCATAGGACTTTTTCCTAGGAATAATTCCTAGGTAACCTTCTCCACAATCTGCCAAGCGCAGGTCAGAGCAGAGTGATGTGACAGATAGTTTCCTAGGAATTTTTTCTAGGTAACAATCTTTTTTTTTTTTTTTTTTTTGTTTTTTCAAAAAAGTGGCAGCAAAATGCTCCACCTCAAAACACGCATTGATAAAGAGAGATAGATACAAAAAATGGAGGGGGACTAGACCAAAACCTCCTTAACTATGTACAACCCTAAAACAGGGTTTACCATGCTTGTTACTATCAAAACTATCTCTAATCTCTACAGGAACGTCATTTAGCTAAACCATCTGCACAATGGTTTCCTTCCCTATAAATATGAGAAACAATTATATTCATGTTTCTAGTTCTAGACATACAATTGTACCATTTGTTGCTTAAAAACCAAGGCACCAACGTTGCTGATTTGTAAGCCTTCACTACTAACTCAGAATCCGATTCAATCCTAGGAATTTTTCCTCGGTAATGTAAAATAAAAAATAAAAATAAAATCGAAAATTTTGGCAAAAAATCTGAAAATCTACATTTTGCGCCAAAAAATGGAAATTTAGAAAAATTTGGCTTCAAATTTGATAATTCTGCCAAAAAAAATTTGAAATTCAAATTCTAAAATTATGAAATTTCTGAAATTGCTATTTAAATTCTAAAATTTGAAACTAGCACAAAAATAATTGAATTTCTACCCTAAAATTTATATTTTTTAAAAATGAGTTAACAAAAATTTGAAAGAAAGATGTAATAGAATATATGTAGTTTTAAAGAAATATTGCATATAAAGAAAGGATTAAAAAGATAATAAGATAATAAAGTATATGGAAAGGATGAAAAGTAAATGTGTTGAAGAAGATGAATGATTGTTGAAAGAATAAAGAGAAGAAAGTGAAGTAAAATATGAAGAAGATGTTGAGTGAATTGAATGTGTAGATTGGTAGTAGAAATTTTGTAGTAGAGATTGAAAGTGTTGAAGAAAGTGTTTAAAGAAAAAGGGTTAGATATAAAGATAGGATTAAAAAGATATTAAGATAATTAATAAAGTATATGAAAATTGGATGAAGAGTAAATGTGTTGAAGAAGATGAATGATTGTTGAAAGAATAAAGAGAAGAAAGTAAAGTAAAATATGAAGAAGATGGTGGAGGAATTGAAATGAAAAGTATTAATGTTGAAAGAATGAAAAATTAAGTAGTAGAGAGTGTATTATATATAGATAAAATTTTGAAAAAGCAGTAAGTTTCAGAGGAAATTTCCTAGGAATTTATCCTAGGTAATGTTTCTAAACAAAGGTGTGACCGCAAGCTGTCACATGTGATTTATTTAAATTTAAATTTTCATTTTCCCACTCAAAATTTCAAATGTTATTAAGATATTCAAAATTAATTTATATTTAAGTAAAAATTTAAAATAAAAGTTAAAAATATGGATATTATGTATTTTAATTATAATTAAAAATATCCAAATTTAATTATAAAATATTTGTTCTATATTTCCACTTGCTGGGTACAACCACTCACAATAAAATACCACAATGTTTTTATCTTGTTCGACATATCGGTAACTCAATTAAAAAATTCATTTAATTACACCATAGAAGTTATCTTCACCTCCCTAACTCCTTTGACATAAACACCACTATTAATTATTTTTTTACCGATGGTCCATGATTGAGTATGAAATTTATATCCGTTAACTTATGATGCACGGGTACTCCAATCGAGGAAGCGTACCAATACCGAGTACGTATCAGGTACCGGTACGCGTACCATACATGCACCTGGGCAACGTAGTCTCCGAGGACCATCAATTAATTCTATCAAATGAAATATTTGTGCAGTTGGTCGGCATATTTTTCACTTGATCCTTAAACCATTCGGGAAAATTGGTAAATATGTCACCAATGGTCCAACTTTAGTGCAATTGATCATCATATGAACTCTGGCTGACTGCGTCTCTGCATCGTTTATCCAATATTCTCTCTGTAGTTCCTATGGTTTACTGCATTATATGCTAGCTAACATTAATTTTAGTAACTAATTTTTTTTTTGCACATAACATTTTTTCCTTTTAAACTATAATGTAATAACATTTTTATTATAAACTACTTCCCCCGTCCCAAAATATAAGCAAAAGTTGATCAACAAAATCGAATGTATTTGGTCCAAATCTTTAACCAAATACATCAAATTTCTTTAACTCATTCTTACTTATATTTTTTGATAGAAGGACTACCTCTCGAACAATTAAATATTTTTTACTAAAAACTGCACCTTTTTTTTTACCAACTAACATTATTTTTCTTAACTAATATTTTTTTATCATTTATTTTTTTACTAACTACATATCTTTTAGAAAAAATTATAATATAATAACAAATTTACTAGCTGTCAAAAAATAACAATTTTACTAACTATATTTTTTTATTAAAATCATTTTTATTAAGTACACTTATTTTATCACCTAACATTTTTATTACTAATGACAAATTTATTGTGATAAAAAACTAACCTCGAACAATATTAGTGCACTGAAAAAAGCTCCGAAAAAACAACAGCGCAACAGCAACAACAACAAACACGTGACCAAATATTAACTACAATGAATAATACAATATTTTATATTACTCCATCCGTTTCAAATTACTTGTCGTTTTAGAAAAGAAAAAAAAATTAAGAAATTGTATTTTTGCACCTTATTTTCCTACTATACATTTATTTTAATTTACCAATAAATTAAATTTTTTTTTACGCACTTTCTCTTTCCAATAAATTTAATATATACGAAGAAGTTTAATAAAAAAAATCAAAACAAAAACAAGATTATACGGGTAAAAGGAAGCAAGATTTTGAGTTTATTCATATTGTGATGAAGTTGTAGTTATGTGTAACAAGATTTTCTATAAACATGCAAGGAAAAAAAAAAAGCAAAAAAAAAACAATAAAAAAATTATACGAAGAAGTTTAGTAAAAAAAATACAATAAAAAGATTATATAAAATTTAGTCAATAAAAAAATTAGAAATGAGGGTATAATAGATAAAATATAACCTTAAATTATCAAAACTGTTGAGAACAAAATCCTTATTTGATGTTTTAAAGATAACAAACATATAAATTAAATTATAATCTTGATTATCTTGTTATTTGCTAATGTGTTTTGTGAGAAATGTTTCAACGATAACGTTATGGTCTGACAACGGTAACGCACATGATGAACACATACACAAGTAAAACATGGAAAGACATACATAGCAAACAAGAATAAATTGAAGCAACTTAAAGTCTTGGCTTAAATGATGAAAACGCTTCACTTGGATATATTCCATTTGCATTACTAAATGTGGTAGTATTTTAAGGAAACATAAGTGTTGGATTCATACCATATATGACATAAAGGATTTCATGGGCCTAGCAATTTTTGGACTATGTAATCAAGGCCTTTTAATGCAAACAAAAGGAATGTCACCTAAGAAGAAAGAATCTCCCACGTAGAAGTTTTTGAAAAAATGGAAGAAGATATTTTTTCATCACATGGGAATTGATTTTTGTGGACAAGAAGCAAACACATCCTTCTATCTTTGCAAAGTACATTAGTCACCAAACAACAAAAGACATGCTACATAGTTTGGTCCCCTCATGATAGACAAAGGCTCCTCCAACATTCTCCATTTGCTGATGCATTGTCATCACAAATTCAAAATTGATCCTCTCATATGAACAAGATAGAAGCCACGTAAAAGCTTCAAAAGCCATGCAAAGCATTGCAGCAGTTTTTCAACAGACGGTAATGCACTAGTGAACTGACGATAACGCACTATTTATAGTACATGGCAACAAAGATCACAACGTATCTTTGACATATTTTGAAATTCAAAATCTCTCTCATACGCTCCTCTTCAGCAATTGAAAAGTCTATAAATACCAAGGAGCTTCATGAAGAAAAACTCAAGAGTTTACACAAAGAATTAATCATATACATTGTTGAAGCAAAAATCAACAAAGTTCCAAACTCTTCAAAAAGCAAGCTAATCACAAAAGTTCTCATACTTATATTGTTTACACGCTTGTTAACTTTTATCAATCTCTTATATGAGTTGATATTCACAAATTCTCAAACACTTTGTAAACCTCTCAAATCTATCTTTTAGGTTAGATTGAGTGATTGTGAGGAAGTCTTTTCTAGTGAAGAAAAGCATTGTGAAAAAGTCTTTTCCAGTTAGGAAAAGCAGTTTGTAAAAGTCTTTTCGAGTGAAGAAAAGCATATTGTATTTTGATCAAGGGTTGATCAAAAGTTGGTGCCAAGCAGAAGGTTCTGATCTGAGCATTTTAGTGGATAATCTCACAAGGCTGTGAGGACTGGACTAGCCCAAGTTTTGGTGAACCAGGATAACTTCTGGGTGTTGTATTTTCTCTTATCTCTTAATCTCTTAAAATACAACTCAACTAAAACCAACTAAATATTTCCTAAGTTCTCTGGTCCTTCACTTATATCTTTGCTATCATTATCGTCTTAACATTATTTCTTTGATTACTTGTTACTAACCCATAAAAGAAATATTGTGTTAAGTTATTATTTATAAAAAGAATTTTAAAAAGGGTCACAATTCAAACCCCCCTTTCTTGTGACATTTATTGCTACTTCAATTGGCATCAGAGCACTGCCTCTAAAGGTTTGGGCACCTAACCAGTGCTAGAGGAAAAAGATTCAGGAAGAAAAATGTCAAAAGAAAGATACATTGCAGAAGGAGGTTCTGCTTCAAGGCCACCCTTGTTTACAGGAAAAAACTATTACTTCTGGAAAAACAAAATGCAATTGTTTCTTAAATCCCAGGAAGTAGGTATAGTTACAGAAGGAGATTATGTTCCTACAGCAACTTCACCTGAAGGAGTCATCACTGAAAAACCAGAAGAAGCTTGGACTACAGTTGAACAAACAAAGGTACTCCTAAACTCTAAAGCTCACTTATTTTTATCGTGTGCATTAAGCATGGAAGAAAGTGAAAGAGTAGATGAATGTGTCACGGCCAAACAAGTTTGGGACACTTTAAGAATTCATCATGAAGGAACTAATCATGTAAAAGAAACTAGAATAGACATAGGAGTAAATAAATTCGAAACCTTTGAAATGGGTGAAAATGAAAGCATTGATGAAATGTTCTCAAGATTTACTTCTATAATAAGTGAATTAAGATCACTTGGGAAATCTCTCACAACACATGATAGAATTAGAAAAATCCTAATATGTCTTCCAATTTCTTGGAGACCCATGGTTACTGTCATTACTCAAACCAAGGATTTAAAAATTCTTCCCATAGAAGATCTTATTGGATCTCTAAGAGCTCATGAGATTGTTCTTCAAGGGGATAAACCTTTAAAGAAAGATAAAACTATTGCTTTAAAAGCTTCTCAAAAAGAAACAAACAGTACATGTTCTTTAGAAGTAGAAACTAAAGACATAGATTCAACACAAGAGGAAGCTGAAAGTGAGTTAGCTTTTATCTCTAGTAAGATTCAGAGAATGTTGAGAAGAAGAGATCAAATTAGAAAGAATTTTTCAACGGGAAAAGATAACTCAAAAAATGACTTTGACAAAAGTCAAGTTACTTGTTTCGGATGCAACAAACCTGGACATTACAAATCAGAATGTCCTTTGAGCAAAACTCCTAGGAAATTTCCTTTTAAGAAAAAGTCAATGATGGCTACCTAGGAAGATGATGATGAGTCTGAAACAAATGAAGAAGAAGAAGCCAACATCTGTCTAATGGCAAATTTAGACAATGAAGAGGTATTTCTCTTTGATAAAACTCGTTTATTTAATGAATTAGAAACTAACTTTGATAGTTTACTGCTTGATTCTGAGTTTTTATCTAAACAATGTTTTTTACTTCCAAAAGAAAATTCAGAGATTAAAGAAGAAAAAGAAAAACTTATGTGTTCAAATAATGAACTCAAGAAAACAATTCAAGAACTTAATCATAAACAAAATCTATCTTTAGAAGTCTCTGATCAAGAAAAAGAAAACTCTTTGTTAAAAACTGAAATAAAAGAACTTAGAAATGATCTCACAGGTTTCATAAAATCCACAGAAACTTTTCAAAATATTATGGGCTCACAATCAGGATTTTTTAATAAAAAAGGTTTAGGTTTTGATAATACAAAAACTCAGAAATTATACAAAAACCATTTTATTCCTGACAAAAAAGAATTTAAGGTCAAATGTTCTTTTTGTAAAAAGATTGGGCACCTAGAACCCATTTGCTTTCAAAAGAAAAAATTAGAACATAAGTTTTACAACGAACCAAAACGTTATCGTTATACAGAAAATGTATTAAAACAAAGTTGGTATGAAGATAATCATCAAAAGAGTAAAAATCAATTTGTTAGAACTAACTCTCAAGGACCCAAGATGATATGGGTACCTAAAGCATCAAAGAATCAAAATGCAGGTACATTATCAAAGGGTAAAGAAAAAGCCATGGTTTTTGGACAGTGGCTGTTCAAAACACATGACAGGAGATAGAAGGTGTTTCCTCTCCTTCGTGCAAAAGGAAGGAGGATCTGTTACGTTTGGAAATAATAATACTGCACAAATAAAAGGAAAAGGTATTATAGGTAAAAATAATTCTGCAAAAATAGAAAATGTTCAATATGTTGAAGGTCTTAAATATAATTTGCTTAGTATTAGTCAACTTTGTTATAGTGGTTTTGAAGTCATTTTTAAACCAAATATTTGTGAAGTCAAACAAACCTCCTCAGGAAAAGTTTTCTTCTCTGGTTCAAGAAAGAAAAACTTATATGTTTTATACTTAGATGACATTCCAGCTGAATCATGTTTTATGTCTATTGAAAAAGATAAGTGAATTTGGCACAAAAGAGCTGGTCATGTAAGCATGAAAACAATTTCAAAAATATATCAACTTGATTTAGTAAGAGGTCTTCCAAAAATAAAGTTTGACAAAGATAAAGTATGTGAAGCTTGTGTAAGAGGAAAACAAGTCAAAAGTAGTTTTCATCTAAAAGATTTTATTTCAATTAAAAAACCTTTGGAACTTCTTCACATTGATTTATTTGGTCCTGTCAACACCACTAGTCTTGGTGGAAAACAATATGGTTTTGTTATAGTAGATGACTACTCTAGATTCACATGGGTATTATTTTTGAAAAATAACGATGAATTTTGTGATGCCTTCAAAAACTTTTGTAAACTAGTTCAAAATGAACAAGGCTCAAATATCATTTCTGTCAGAAGTGATCATGGAGGAGAATTTGAAAATTCTTCTTTCAAATCATTCTTTGATGAAAATGGAATTTCTCACAATTTCTCTTGTGCTAGAACTCCTCAACAAAATGGAGTAGTTGAAAGAAAAAATAGAACCTTACAAGAAATGGCAAGAACTTTGTTACATGAATCAAATGTTGAAAAATATTTTTGGGCTGAAGCCATAAATACATCTTGCTATATTTTGAATCGTGTTTCAATCAGAAAGATCTTAAACAAAACACCTTATGAACTTTGGAAAAATAGAAAACCAAACATCTCATATTTTCATATTTTTGGTTGTTTTTGTTATATCTTAAACACAAAAGAAAATCTTGGTAAGTTTGATTCAATATCAGACAAAGCTATTTTTCTAGGTTATTCTACTAACTCTAAAGGGTATATAATTTATAATTTAAGAACTCAAACTATGAAGATAAGCATGCACATTGTCTTTGATGAATTTGATGATCTCATAATACCATCCAACGAAGAAGAACAAGAAACTCAAACTACTCAAGAAACTCCAACTCAAACGGAAGAAGAAGTCCATTACTTCCTCCAAAAACTTTAAGAATTGTTGGGAGTCATCGTCCAGATCAAATAATTGGAAAACCAACTGATGGAGTAAGAACAAGATTTTCATTTAAAGAAAAAGAAAGCAACTTGGCATTGATCTCTCAGATAGAGCCAAAATCCATTGGAGAAGCCATTATTGACAAATCATGGGTAGAAGCAATGGAAGAGGAACTTCTTCAATTTGAAAAGAATCAAGTATGGTCACTTGTTCCATCTCCTACAAATCACTCAATAATAGGAACAAGATGGGTATTCAGAAACAAACTAAATGAAGAAGGTAAAGTTATTAGAAACAAAGCCAGACTGTTGCAATTTCTCATATTTGTCCTATAAAACATAAAAGTAAAAACAAATATTAAAACATATTATAAATTTTTAGAATACAATTAAGAAGATTTGTAATGAATTAAAATTTAGAGACTCTAATTCATAGGACTAACGTTCATTATATTTACATAGAGGGATGTAAGATTACTTGTGATAATAGGTTTGAAAACTAATTTTCTATAAATTTGAAACAGATTGTGATAATATTCTATTGTGATAATATTCTTGAGTTCGTACTATATTGTGCAGATTGTGATAACCTTTGTGATAAGACTTGGAGTGGATTGAGTTTGGTGCCTTAATGCTCTGCTGTTGGAGATGAGTGCTCCTTTAAAGAATGATTTGGTTGCATGGCCAATTAAATGGGATGTACAATTGGAGTTAATTAGAAGTGATTTTTGTTACACTATAAGATTGAAGGAAGAAAATGATTTATTATTATTGAATAGATCTAAAAGGATACAAGTTGATCACTTATATACATTAGTCTATTATAAACTACTCTACACTTTATAACACTTGATGATGTGGAGGTAGTTACACTTTCTTCACTATTGTTACTTCTCTCACAAGTAGCTTCATCAGTTAACATCCTCCCACAAGTTGATGCTTGGTATATGTCAAGCAATCCAAGCTTGGTCATAAACTGATGAAACTTGGTCATTGATAGTGCCTTGGTGAAGCAATCTGCTAGCTGATCCTGAGTAGCAATAGGAAGTAATCTCAACATTCCTTCTTGAACCTTTTCTCTAACAAGATGGCAATCGATTTCAATATGCTTTGTTCTTTCATTGAATACAGGATTTGAAGCTATGTGTAGAGCACTCTGATTGTCACAAAACAATACATGCAATTTGGAACACTCTATATGCAAATCTTTTAAGAGATATAAAAGCCATATCAATTCACATGTCCCAGCTGACAAAGCTCTATACTCAGCTTCAGATGAGGACTTTGAAATGGTTGATTGTTTTTTAGATTTCCATGAGATCAATGAAAACCCTAAGAAAAAGCAATAACCAATAGTTGATTTCCTTGTATCCAAACAACCAGCCCAGTCAGCATCACTATACCCTAGAATTTGTACATCTGCATTTCTTTGAAACAAGAGACCTCTTCCATGGTTATGTTTTAGATATCTAATCGCTCTACAAGCAGCTTTGTAGTGAGTCATGGTTGGTTTATGTAAGAACAGACTTAGCTGTTGAGTAGCATAGGCAATGTCAGGTCTTTATTTGTTAAATACAATAACTTGCCAATGAGTCTTTTGTATAAACGAATGTCCTAAAAAGGTTTGCCATCATCATTGTGTAATTTCACAGAAGGATCTAAAGGGGTGGATGCAGGCTTTGATGCAAGTAAACCTGAGTCTTTCAATAAGTTCAGACAATACTTTCTTTGAGAAATGCTAATGCCAGTTTTGGAATGTGCAACTTCAAGACCAAGAAAGTATTTGACAATGCCTAAATCTTTGTTTTTGAAATTGCAATCTAATATGGTTTTAATTCTATCAATCTCTGCCATGCTAGTTCTAGATAAGATGATATCATCCACATAAATGAGTAAAGCAGTGAAATTACCTTCTTTATTGAGAGTGAAGAGAGAGTAATCTACAGTGGTTTGTGTATATCACTCCCTGACTAGCAAGGATGTAAGTTTCTCATACCATTTTTTGTTGGCTTGTTTCAAGCCATATAAGCTCTTGAGAAGTTTTCAGGCTTGATTAGGTTTATCACAAGGAACACCTTCTGGTACAACCATATAAACATCTTCTTGTAAATCACCATGCAAGAATGTATTATTGACATCCAATTGATGTAGAAACCACCCTTTGATGGAAGCTAGAACTAAGAGGAGCCTGACTGTAGTAAGTTTAGCAACATGAGAGAAGGTATCAAAGAAATCAATTCCTTTTATCTGTGTGTAACCTTTAGCTACTAACCTAGCTTTGTATCTTTCCACACTACCATCAGAGTTATGTTTAATCTTATAGACCCACCTACATCCAATAGGTCTGACATTGGATGGTAGATCCACAATTTTCCAAGTACCAGTTCTAGATAGTGCCTCTAGTTCAGTATTCATAGCTTGAACCCAATGGTCTAATTTGCAAGCCTCTAAATAGGTCTTAGGTTCAGTGTGTTGTGTGAGAGAGACTGTGTATGCAGTGTGTGAAGGAGACAATTGAGCCAAAGAATGAAAAGAAGAAATAGGATAAGGGATACCTGATGAAGATGATGATTGTAGTGAACTTGAAGAATTGCATACAAAATCTGCCAAATAAGATGGTATATGTTTTTCTTTGTGAGGTCTATCATGGGTTTGGCTAAGGGGAATAGTGGGAACAATGTCATTGGCAACATCCATAGAGGGAGTATCTGTAGGTGTGTAATCTGAGACAATGTCAGATGGGTGTTCACAGTCAAAATTTGAATGGTAATGCCAATTGATTTTGGAATTTTTGGTCTGATAGGGAAAGAAATGGGCATAATGTGTGACATTTCTAGAAACAAAAATTTCTTTAGTGTTGAGATCAAGAAACACTGTGCCTTTGACACCTTGCTTGTAACCTAAGAAAACACATTTTCTACCTCTTGGTGATAGATTAGTTCTATGAACAGAAAGACTTGATGCATATGCAAGTGAACCAAAAACCTTTAAATAATATGTTGTAATTGATTATACAACATTTCATGAGGAGATTTGTTTTCAAGAACAGGAGTACACATTCTATTGATTATATAAGTAGCATGTAAAACAACATATGACCAGTAAGTCTTATGCAAATTAGATTGATATAATAGAATTGAGCAATATTAAGTAAATGTTGGTGTTTCCTCTCCCCTCTACCATTTTGTTGGGGAGATTCTACACAGCTAGTCTGATGTATGATACCCTTTGAAGAATAGAAATCATGCATCATAAATTCTTGTCCATTATCTGTTTTAACTATTTTAACTTCATGACCATATTGAGTTTTAATCATTTTCAAAAGATTAACAACATGTTGTCTAGTTTTAGCTTTACTTTTCATTAAAATAACCCAGGTATATCTACTATAATCATCAATAGCAGTAAAAAATAAGCTTGTTTAGCTTTATTAAAACTATTATGATAAGGAAGTTTCTTATGCCTAGCAAGGTGAAAAAACATCACAGATACCTCCTTGATCAACTACTACAAAAGGAAATTTAGATTTTAAACTTGCTAATCTACTATGTGAGGAATGTCCAAGTCTGAAATGCCATATGGCTTGTTTGGGAATGGAAGGGTAGCTAGATCCATCAGCAGCAGAAACACTAGCTATCTTATTTGTCAGATTGAGGTAGTACAATCCTCCATGTTCATTAGCAAAACCAATCATCTTCATACTCTTTTGATCCTGAATGACACATTTGGAATCATTGAAAGTAATTAGATAATTTGGTGTATGACAAAGTTTTGAAACAACTATCAAATTTATTGAAAAATCAGGAACATATAAGACACTATCTAAAGTGAATTTGGATGAGAATCTAACAGTACCAAAATATTTTGCAATTGCAAAATGTCTGTTGAATAATTTAGCAAGTGTACTAAACTCGTCGCAAGTAATAAAATTTATAAGATTCGTATCCACAGGGATTGTGATAAATCAACAATTGCAGTTTGAAAACATATTTAGGTAAATTGACATTAATATAAAAGGGGGGATTTTTCTAGGGTTTGTTGGAGAAAATACTTTGAAAATAGGGTTTGACTTAAGAAGGAGAAGCGATTGGACTTTTTCGGTTCATCTAATCATTATTGTCTCGGTAGTTCATGTATGTTAACAAATTACCAAACTAGTTTCACGATTTGATTAAAATAAATAACTATGCTCAATCTCTTGATAACATAATCCTCTCCCTTGATCATAAACCCCGCTAATCTCTTATGATGATTTATGATCCGGGAGGAACTTGCGCTTTAATCTTTAATCTCAATTAGTAAACCAAAATCTCTTAAGTGTAAACTAATTTTACAATAATTCCTAGGTCAATAATCTATTCTTATTCTCATAGTAAAACAAATTATTAAATTCATCACACGAGTGATCAAATCATGTAAAGCATTAAGCACAAGGAAGAATTGATGAAACTAACTTCGTAAATAATTAAACATAGCATATGAAACTACATGGTTCAAGAACAATAACAATTAGAATCCCCTAAGATCCAATCATGGAAGTTTAGCTAGACATAATTAAAGAGTAAATTACATCAACAAAGGTGAAAGAAAGCATTACAATATGTTCTCTGATCGCCTTCAAAAGTCTGCCGTTTCGCCATAAAATTATGTACCCTAATTTTGCTTCAGAAATTCCAATATATAGGCCAAAGTTACGCGTCCGCGTCGCGCGCAGGATTCCCGCGCCGCGCGCCAAACAACAGAACAGAAGGGTTATTTTTTCACTAGTCGTTGGCGCTGCGCGCAGACATCTGGCGCCGCGCGCCAACTGACAGACTTGTACTCAAATTTTTCTGCTTTTCTTGTGCTTTCCACAGCCTTGTACTCGATTTAACTTTCACTTATTATTGTGCAAAAATATAATAAAAACATACTAAAACCTCGTAAATAGGTCTCGGAAATAGGTAGAAATAAAGTAATGACGTGGAGTCATCACAACCCCAAACTTGAACTTTTCCTTGTCCTCAAGGAATATCTTCATCCATCGGAAAACCTGGCACTATCATCAACAATCTTATTCAAAGCATCAAAGTCAATCAAGTTAGATACCCACAATTATCATTTCAATGATCATCCCTATCAAGAATTTACTCGCATATAGATTTATAACGAAAAATCAAGAACTTTTCACAAATATTGACCAAACTTTAATCACTTCACTCCCTCACATTCTCTCCTGTTTAAAGATGGTATATATTTCACTCAATCAACACAAAAATAGCCATTCTACCATAGGCTTGCAAACATTCTAGAAATCAATCAACATGCATAAGAATTCACACCTTTAGAGGACTTGAGGGTTATAACGGGGCTTAGGTTTTAGGGTGGATGTTTTTGGAAGGTAAGCAGAAAAACTTGGAGTTTAAAAGATCACCTATTTCCCAAAATCGGATTATTCAAACATTTTCCCCTTTTATTTCAAGCATTGTTATACTAGAGAACTTATTTATCAATCATTTGGTGTTTTCTCTTTTTTTTTTTTTTGTGTACACCATTTTGTTCATTCATTTTTTTTCTTTTTGTAGTTCTCTAGTACCCCACCCCAAACTTAATTTGTTGCTTATTCCAGAAGCAACCCAAACTTAATGATGAGCATTGTGCTCTAATCATAAGTACAGTGATCTAACTCCAAGAAAATCATCTTTTTTTTGTTTTCTTTTCATAATTTCAAACTTGGGTTGTCAAATAAAGAACATTTTTCTTTCGGCTCAATTGGGGTTTAACGAAGAGTATAACTTTCATGATTGTTCTTGTGAAAAACTTGATAATAACTTTCATGATCTAGAGTGTATCTCCCATCTTGATGAGTATTTGAAATGTTGATCCAAAAAGTCTCATTAGTTCTAACAAGCCTAACCAATTCTTGCATAGCAAGAATTGCAACTTGAGATATCATTTTGTTTTCTTCATCATAATTTTGTGTTGATCTATTCACTAACATAGTTTCCCTCAAAGTTAGATTACTAAGACCATGAACATGAGTTGATCTTCCATAAATCATTGGTGGATTTTCCAGATCATTGTTACTTGAAAATGCATCTATAGAATTAAAAGTATGCTCAAACATAGGTTGAGATATTTTTCTCTCCATGAAACTCGTAAGAAGCTTGGACTTTTTTTCACACTGAAAGTGAAAATCAATTTACAAATATAAAAATGTGATTATGCATAGGTAAACAATTGAATAAACTAAAGCAACTGAAACCACATTTATTCAAACCAAACAACTATTTTAATATTTGGATAAGATGAATCTAATTTTTGAATCAAATGACTTATTATCTCAAATTGCACACGAGATACTTGTATGCATGCTTAACGTATAAATCGACTCAAACCAAATTACAAACATCTTAGTTAATATTAATCAAAAGCAAAATCTATGTTATTGATATAAAATAATTAATTAAAAGAGAATCATATAAATGAGTTCACCACCTCTTCCTTAATCTGAGCATTTTCTCGTTGCATCTTGTGCATGTATTGTTCATGGTCTTCCCTTGGAAATGAGGGACCCCCACAAGGTGCACACGTTGTGACCTTCAATGCCTCTTTCATTAGGAGGTTTTCATTACGAATCCTTTCATTTTCGATTCTAAGGTTATTGTTATTTTGTCTCTCGTATTGATTCTATAGGTAAAAAATACAAATAATTATTAGCACTAAGCATGTGAAATAAATTTGTTGCATAAAGAATGTATGGAAACTTCAAATATAGTCATAAATGAATCTTGATAGTAATTTTGTAGATACAAATATAAAATATATTTGAAAATAAAATTAATATGAAATTCATTTAACGATAAAACTATGGTAAAAGACACATTTAAAAAAAAATCATAATTATTTTATAATAGTGTTATTGTATGAAATATTCAAAGATCTAAGTGTGTGTTACACAAATAATTAATATTTGATGTATAAGGTAAAATACTACTATAGTGAAAAGGAATCATCACCTTCAACAAAGTTCGCTTATTCTGGAACCTGAACTTTATTTGTTTTGGCTGAAGCCCAAGCTCCTCAGCCAATTGTTGTCGTTGGGCATCATTTGGATGATTGTATTCCTTCATGAAACTTTATAAAAAAAAAAAAACAGTTTCCAATTTGTTGAGAGATGAATTTAATGACATGCCAATGTAAATAAATAAATAAATAAAATAAACTAGACAACAAATAAATTGGATATAGTCTTTTAGTAAGTAGCCAAGAGCTAACATATCTTGCTTGATGACATTCATTTATATATGATTGCATGCAGTCACGCGTTTCTGATTGTTTGATCTAGATTAAACAATTAAAAATTTAAAGACTGGAACTTTACTTTTTGTAAAATTAAAATATAATTTTATCATAGACCGTTCGATTGAGATCAGACGTTCAAAAATGTGTGATTGCACGCAGTCACTGACTGCACAAGTGATGGAATTGTTGTTTGAGATGGTAGCTAGAATCCTTCATAAATTCCGTCTATTTTTTTTAATCTCAATATTTATGTAAGTTTCCTAAATTCCTCTCAAATTTTGTCGTTTATTAGCTTTTTTTTAGTAGTAATAGAATCTGAGTCCAAGAGCTAACATAACCACTAAAAATAAAATTTACAATAAAATAGAGAATCAAATCGTTCAAGATCTTATAATCAACCGTACAAAATTAATTCTACAAAAAGTAAATTAAATGTAATTACGAAATGATAAATTAATGTCATCAAAGGAATCAAGCTAAACAAAGAAAAATTAAATACTAACATTTAGTCATCGTGTATTTTTATTTTTTTGGCTTAGGTCCCGCTGGATACCAAAAAAAATTACGACAAATTACTCATAATTAACGGAAAAAAATTTCAAAAAAAAAATCATATAAAAATTATGCATCGAACATAATTAAAACCTAAAATGGCTTTACAAATTTTCGAGTTCCTACCACAATTCTCAAATGAGCGTATATGTCGTGCTAAGTATCAATTCGAGCGACGAGACGAACTTGATTAACTCAAATGGCTTTACATATTTTCATATCTTTAACTCAAGAGTGAAGTCAATTCTCCTTGAAAAGCAAAAAATTGAAATGACACAAAATAGTAAAATTGAAAATAAACTATCGTTAATATATGAAATGAATTAGCTTCCTCTTCAAGTCCGGCTGTTTGAGCCGACGTTAGACGATTGTAAGAAGATCTTCTTTCGTCGTTATTAATGTAATAATCACGGGACCCGCGAACGCGTCTGCTTGATTGATCCATTTCTCAATTATGATAATCGCCCACAAAATATTACAGAAATATGGTAATTAATTTATGCAAGAGGCACGCTAATTTTAGGATTTTTATAGACACCAGTCAGTGGTTTATGACATTTTTAGAATAGTCACAAAAAAGAAAAACAAATAAAAAATGGTATTAGTGATTTTCTCATAAGTTTTCTTTTTTTATTCTAATAAGTGATTTTCACATACTTTTATGTTTAGTTTGAATTTTCTTTTTCATGATTTTTTCGTCTGGTGTTCCTCTTGTTGTAGCCTGAAGTTGTTTGTTTTGATTTCTCGTCTTGGTATGATGTTTTGATGTTCCGTCTTGACACGATGTTTGTTTTATTCAGATTTGCATATTATGCTACATTTCAAATTCAATGCAGATTAGTTTAATGATTTTAGCGTCTTCAACGTTGTATATATGGAGACATGACTATTGTGACCATTTTTATTTTGTTATATCAATTATAGGCTTTGTCATTAGGTCGTTATATGCTTTTAACTCGAGTGTTGTGAGTTTGTTCGCCAATTCATCCTTTTTAGTTTTTAGCAAACTTGTATATGTAATGGTTTCAATTGATGTAATTTACAAATTTGAATGAATGTTGTAGTTTTTAGTCAAATAAAGACATAAAATAAAGAATGGTAAAACAAAACAAAAAAGCAATAATTTCATGACTTGCCAAATATTAATTTTTCCCTTAGATTCTAGAAAAGCAATAAATAGAAAAATTGTTTTAATCATTTTATATATAAGAAATATCATTTCTAAACAAGTAAAATTTAACTACTTCTATAATAAAGCGTGACTTTATAATTGTTAATAAAATTTCTATTATAAGTTTTGATAAGCATGAACATATTTTATCTTTTTTTTATAGACAACTGTGAACCTCACAATCACTTATGGGTAAATCATGGATCCTGTATAAATGCAAGAAGGTGAGATTGTGACTCTCTTATCAATCAATTATGTTAGAATTTTTGTCAATGCACCGATCTAGAATATGAAATGGTTTAACTAGTCTCTTAGAGTTATTGATCTTCTCACTCACAAATTGTTGTATATGTTTTAATTTTACAGGAAGGTTACTCTCCCATCCAAATCAGCTCGTGGTAATGTTAAGAAGAAAAGCACTGATGGATTTTTTTGTATATGTTCAAGTCTTCATTCAAGTCTTCATTCAACAAGGTTGACAAACTCAAAAGTGAATTCAAAAGAGGCAAGTCTTGCTTTCTATTGAACTATGGATTTTGTTAATAAAGGCCGTTCAATTGATGGAACTGATCAACCCTAGTGATCTCTACATAGATTTTGTTGTATATTCTGTCATTAATACAGCGTAAATGTTGTCGATTTAGATCGTCATAGATTTGATCATTTAGTGGCACTGTTATTTCCTCAATGTTAATTTCCGATACTTGACCAAAATGTGATGTTTGTGTCATCATTATAAATTTGGGTTGTCAATTCCGATAATTATGTTTTATTAATTGATTGTTGTAAATTTTGTACGTTTCTAGAGATCTCTTGTAACTTTTTCTGAATTTGTAATTAATTATTGTTGTTTTAGAAAATGATGCATTCTGTAGTGAAGGGTCAATGGAGGCCAACATTTGCTCTTGCTAAGGAAAATGATTCGGAAGAGATCGAGGAAGTCTCAGATTCGACGCTCTAAGGAATAACGAAAGGCAATGGTTGAATCCTTCATTAAGAAGTAGGTAATTTCCTACTACATTCTCTTCTTCGTTAAGACCATGGTTTAGATAATTTATTATGTCAAATTAGTCTGTAAATGTATCAAAATTATATCCACAAATGGTTCTGCTATATATTAGTCATTTTGGTCTTTAAATTTGTTTATAGGTAGTCAATTTAATCTTCAAATGTATTTGTCATTCATCAATTTAGTCCATAAAATTATATCTAGACCAAGATGGTGATTTGCTCACATACATGTAGTAATCTATCTCTTGAAAAAAGCAATAACGACTAATGTGCTATTATTTAGCCTATGTTTGATCTAGGAGCTAGGGTTCCATTTTCTTCATCGATAGTTCAACCAACCAAATCATTCGCACTAGATCTTCTAATTCAGAAGTCGATAATTGATTTGAATTTTGAATATTTTAATTGAATTTGCATTTATCAACGTTTTTGTTTGTGATAAGAAATGGTATAGTGAAAATCTTAAGAAAATGAAATAAAAAACTGCTTTGAAATCTTATAAATAATCAGGCAAACATGAAATTAACATAATTTGCTATTACAAACAAGTTGATGTTGGTGAATATGGGTCATAACTGATGTTTCATTTTATTCATCTCGACCTAACACACCACCTTTTTCTCACCCCTGGAAACATTCTTCTGGATGTATAATTCGTGAAATATCTAACAAGTCTTATTTGATTAGTAGTTACATGCATATTTGTGTGAAGAATGAAAGACTTCCTAATGAAAACCGCCTAATGAAAGAGGCACTAAAGGCCACAAAGTGTGAACCTTATGGGGGTCCCCCGTTTCCAGAGGAAGAACATCAACATTACATGCACAAGATGCAACGGGAAAATGATGTGCTTAAACAAGAGGTATTGAACTCATTTATATTATTCTTTTAAATATTTTATATCAATAACATAGTGTTTCTTTTTGTATATGCATAAACTAGAGAGGTATAGGACTCTTACTTTTGATTAATATTAGCCAAGATGTTTGTAATTCGGTTTGAATCTATTTTGAGCAGGACAACTAAACCTTTGTATTAGATTTTACTTAAAACCATTACGTTAGTATTTACTATTTACTTTAAGCAAATGAGTATATAATAGTGATTGTCTAGAATATTGATGGGGACATATATAATTGAAACCGAATACATTAAAATTACAAGGATAATTCGTCTTGATTATATGGTAACACCAACACCGGTAATAATTCAAATCCAGACAGCAGAAAATTGCTAAATAAATTCAAATAGTTCAAAATATAAAATAAGGAAGAAAATAAACTAATAGGAGTGTGTCAACGAACACGTGAACAACTCCGTTCGTCAACTTCCTTCTTACCCTTATCTTGTTCGACCTGTTTATCTGAAATAAATAAAAGGGAGTGGGTTGAGACAAAGCCTCAGTGAGTTCCTCCTACACCTAGGGTGTTAGTGGTTAAAGGGGTTATACTGTCAATTGATCAATCATATGAATATATGTATTATTCTATAAGTACTTCAATTCAATGTAATAAAATGTGTCACACAATTATAAATATTGGTTCGTTTTATTACCCGAACGACCTGAGGTGAGTAGTCTCAGACGCCGGCATGTCCGGCCAATTATAAATATAATAAGCTTTATATGGAAAATGGACAAACGTGTTCCTAACAATTGTTGCTAAAGTGGAAACTACCCAAGTGCTTGTAAGTTGTAACCGCCAGGAAATCGAGATGGAGCTTTGTTGTTGGTATAATAATATAATATATTTTATGAAATTTTGATTTATGCTTAGCTTTTTAATCATAATTGTTTTTCAATTTTTAAATGTATGTTTTGTGGCATATTTTATGAAATGCATTTTCAGTTACTATGTTTCACACAAATATGCATATAACTACTAATCAAACAATACTTGTTAGGTATTTCACGAATTATACATCAAGAAGGATGTTTCCAGGAGCGAGAAAAAGGTGGTGTGTTAGGTTGAGAAGAATAAAATGAAACATCTGTTATGACCCATTCACCAACATCAACTTGTTTGTAATAGCAAATTATGTTAATTTCATGTTTGCCTGATTATTCATAAGATTTCAAAGTAGTTTTTGATTTCATTTTCTTAAGATTTTCGTCATTTTCATAAGAAATTTCTTATCACTTTAAAATTTCTCCTCTTGCCCAACGGAGGATGTTTTCAACAGCTCAATGTCAGTATGGGTAAATGGAAGCCCAACGGTGGATTTTAAAGTGGAAAAAGAACTTCAACAAGGCAATCCATTATCACCGTTCTTGTTCTTAATTGAGGCTGAAGGATTGACCGGAATGGTTAATCGAGCGGTGGATATTGTTAATTTTGCTGGATACAAAGTGGGCGGTTCCATTCAATTTCAAATCTTGCAGTTTGCAGATGATACGGTTTTGTTGGGAGAAGCCTCTTGGGATAATGTTCGAACTATCAAAACTATTTTGAGAGGATTTGACTTAGTTTCAGGCTTGAAAATCAACTTTGTTAAAAGCAAGATGTACGGTATTAATGTAAAAGATAATTTTCTTGAGGCGACAGCAAGTTTTTTATCTTGTAGTGTTGATTCTATTCCTTTCAAATTTTTTGGGGATCCCGGTAGGTGCAAATCCGAGGAGACAAGAAACATGGCAACCAATTGTAGATTCAATGACAAAGAGACTATCCAACTGGTCCGGCCGCAATCTTTACTTTAATCAATTATGTGTTGTCAAGCCTTCCGCTATATTTCTTTTCTTTTTACAAGGCATCTCGGTGCATTATTAACAAATTAATGCGAATACAACGGAATTTTCTGTGGGGGGGGGGGGGGGGGGGGGGGGGGAGGACTGGAGGATAAAAAACTTTGCTGGATTAAGTGGGAACAAGTAAGCTTACCAAAGGATAGGGGTGGATTAGGTGTTAAAGATTTGGAGTTGTTTAACACGGCACTGCTATGTAAATGGAAGTGGAGATGTTTAAATGAGAAGGATGCAATATGGTTTGATTTGCTGTGTTATAGATATGGGCCGATATCTTCTAAATTATTAAGGTGGGAAGCAGTTGCAACAAGTACGAAGGATGCGCTTTGGTGGAGAGATGTGGTTGGAGTGGGGGGGAAGGCTGATGACTGTTGGTTTCCTTCAAAGGTAAGTAGTATGTTGGGTAACGGCGACTCTATAGGCTTTTGGAAAGAAAAATGGATTGGTGATGCTCCCTTAAGGGATTCATTTCCTCTTTTATTTGATAAGGAGGTACATAAAGAATGTGTGGTGTCGGATTTATTACAACCGGGCAGCCCTGTGTTATGTTGGAACTCAGTTTGGTTGGACACTTTATCTCACGACGAAATTAATGAGAAGGCAGCTCTTGAGCAAATCCTGATTGGGCTGAACTTGCATTCGGATAGGGATGACAAATGGCGTTGGGCATTAAATGATCAAGGTTTATTTAGTGTCAAATCTGCATATATTTTTGCAATCGCGGCTGGATTCAATTAATATAGCACCAAAATTAAGTTATACTTTACACAAATTGTGGAAGAATGATGTTCCGTCAAAAGTGGGAGTATTTGGATGGCGTTTGCTTCTTGAGAAACTACCTACTCGTGCTGCATTAGCTGTTAAAGGTATTTTATCCAATCCTCTTGATTTACATTGCATTTTCTGTCATCAAGTAGTGGAAGATTGCAACCATGTGTTCTTTAATTGCTCCAAAAATTTTGAAATCTGGAAGCAAGTTCTATTGTGGATGGGTTTTGATTACAACCATCAAGAAGGGGGATGGAAACATTTTTTAAGCTTTGGATCTTTAGTTAAAGCGAAAAAGGGAATGAAAGTTAGGCATTTGATTTGACTGGAGACAACTTGGTGCATTTGGCGATTGAGGAATAATATTTTATTTAGAGGATAGACGGCAGATTACTCACCTTTGCTTGACTCTATCAAATTCATTTCATGGTTGTGATTTAGTGGTAAAGCAAGTCGCAAAGCAGATTATGTGTATTATAATTGGTGTAATAATCCTCTTTACTGTCTTCAAAATATATAAGGAGATTATCTTTTTCTGATTTTGTAAGGGTTTGAGTACCCCTGGTACTCATTATTAATATAATCTTTACTTATAAAAAAAACAAACAAAAACGTTGATAAATGTAAATTCAATTAAAATATTCAAAATTCAAATCAATCACCGACTTCTGAATTAGAAGATCTAGTGCGAATGAATTGGTTGGTTGAACTATCGATAAAGCACACGGAACCCTAGCTCCTAGATCAAACATAAGCTAAAAAATAGCACATTATAGTCGTTATTGCTTCTTTCAAGAGATAGATTACTACATGTATGTGAGCAAATCACCATCTTGGTCTAGAAATAATTTTATGGACTAAATTAATCAATGAAAAATACATTTGAAGATTAAATTGACTACCTATAAACAAATTTAATAACCAAAATGACTAACAGCAGAAACATTTGTGGATATAATTTTGATACATTGAAAAACAAATTTGACATGATAAATTATCTAAACCATGGTCTTAACGAAGAAGAGAAAGTAGTAGGAAATTACTTACTTAATGAACGATTCAACCATTGCCTTTCGTTATATCTTAGAGCGTCGAAATCTAAGACTTCCTCCGCCCTTCACTACAGAATGCATCATTTTGTAAAACAACAATAATTAATTACAAATTCAGAAAAAGTTACAAGAGATCTCTAGAAACATATAAAATTTACAAGAATCAATTAATAAATCATAATAATTTGCGAGAAATGATAGGAAATGAAATGAAGATGAGAAATCATTATATTTAACCCTCGTTATTATATAATAAATATAATTTAAAATTAGAAAAAAAAAATATGATAACTAATGTTTGTAGGGGTGTACGCGGCGCGGGTTGGGTTGGGTCAATTTTAGTCAAATCCATCACCCGGCCCGCTCAAAGCTAAATGAGTTGGATTTGATGTAAAATCCGAATTTTTTATGTAAAATCCGAACCGACCCAATCCGATGGGGAGCGGGTTGGGTTGGGCCAACGGGTCATCACATATAAATTTTTTAAACAATTCTCAAAAACATATAGAGTTATATGACATTTTATTTTATGGAAATTTTAAAATTTAGACTAAATTTTACTATTTTAAATTTAAAAGTTTGAAATTACATATAAAACTTTAAATATAATATAAAAATTTAAGATTTTAAAACATAATATATTAAACTATTTTATAAAACATAATAAATGTAACAAAAATTTTTAAACGGGTTGGGTTCGCGGGTTCATGGATTTGAAATCATAAATCCGTTACCCAAACCAAACCACTTCGAATTTGAACGGGTTGGTTTCAGATTGTACCTGCACTTGAATGGGTTCTGATAAAATGCGGATTGGGGTGGGCTGGGTCATGGGTTGCCCTAAATCCGTTACCCATAAACACCCCTAAATGTTTGTGTACATAGATCAGATTGGATTATGTTTGGTCAAGACCAAAATTTAAACCATATGATGCTCCGAATTGGGTACAATAAAATGACCACCCGTTATAACATTGGGGCGGGTTGAATAAATCTACTAATTTTTGGATTTGGTTGGGTCATGGGTTGCCCAATTTATCATGTGTTTCCATAAAAATAACTCAATTATTATATTTTCCTAAGAAATAGTGTAACTTATTTGCACCGTGAAAAATAATCACCCATTTTGGTCGGATAAACTTGCTAATTTCTGGGTTGATAGTGGATTACTCGAATGATTTTTCTATTTTTAAAATTACTCAATCTTTTTATTTTTCTTAAAATATGGTATAACCTATTTTCACTATGAAAAATATTTAACTATTAAACGGCGAAACCATTAGTATTATCATAAAAATATATCAAAAAACTATAACACTAATATTGGGTTAGTTGATTTTTGTTTCTTGAGTTTGATTTTATCCGAAATATGATTTTTTTTTTTTTTGGATTTTTTCATTTTTGAAATCTGTATATCTACCCAATTACCTAACTCAACCCAATTTATTAGGTTGGATTGAGTGGATTTGACCGAATCAATCGAATTTGTCCAAACCATATAGACTCCAAGCTCCTGGAGTAATTTTTAAAATTTGTATCATTTATCTTTGGGTTAAATATGTTTTTGGTCCCTTTAGTTTCGTCGAATTTTATTTTTAGTCTCTGAAGAAAATTTTCACACTTTTTAGTCCTTGAAGTTTTTCCCATTTTTTAGTCTCTACTTTTCATTCAACTCGTGCTCAACTCGTGTATATCATTCGAAATCTTAAATTTTTTTTGCGGTCATGTTTAGTACATTATATGAATCTCTCTTACAAAAGTTTAAATTTTTTTAACAAGATGAATTAAATATGAATTTTTTAGTTTTTTGCATATAAAAATTCATAAATAATTCATCAAATTCTAAACTTTTATCGAAAATGTTCTTATAATATTATAAACATGAATACAAAAAAACATTCAAAAATATAAAAGTATAGAATTTGCTTTTTTTCAAAATAAATTTTACCTTTTTGATTTCTTAACTAGTGTGACCCTTCAAATTAATCATTTCAGAGTTTGGTGTTTATACTATTGATTAGATAAAAAATTTATAACAATTTTTTTACTAATATTATGGAATAGAGGGATTAATTTAAATATTTTAAGTCATGAAATAGTTATGCAAGAAATGAAATAAGCACTTTAATTTACATCTAAAAAATAACATAATCACTTTAATTATATAACAAAAATAATGCACAAATATCATCTTGTCCTCAAGAATCAAGAGAATACTCTAATTCAATCTCCATCGTTTTGCTGGTTGAATTTGAATGAAAAAATCTATGAAAAGCAAAAAAAAATTAAATTAAATCTCATAATTGACTCATAAAAGAAGTGAGATATAAAAATCATTTACTGGTTGGGTTAAAAAGTAAAATGATAAGGAGAGTAGAAGTTTAATTTGCATCCTAATAAAACAATAATAATTATTCCCCGGCCGGTGCGTATGGAGAAACATTTGCTGGGAGTCAACTCCTTAAATGGATCTCAGTTACTTCGAGGGGATTAGTCTCTGCAGTTTTACGCAGAGGATACCTTTAGTTTAAAAAAAATAACAATAATAATTATTTACATTAGTCATTTTAGGAGCTTCTCCCTGTAAACAAAAGGAAAATCATTGGATCGAAATTGCAATCAAATGCGAATTGGTGCGAATTACAAATTTGTGCGAATTACAAGGATATAATTTGTGCAAGTTTTAATTTTAGTCTCTATAATTTGTGCTAATTTTCATTTTCATTCCTATAATTTGTCAAGTCAGCACACTATAAACATGTTACAGTGGTCCAGTCAGCAGATTCTGGCCATGTCACAATTTTGGTGTGACATGACCACGTTAAGAACTAATCCCTCGTATTGATGTCCACACTCCCTCGTATTGATGTCCACACAATCTGATTTTATACTCCCTGTTAAGAATAATAATTGTTAGTTAGTTTGTTGATGTTAGTTAATTAGTTAGAAAGTAGTTATAGTTGGTTATTCATTAGTTTGAGTAATTAGACCCTATAAATAGGATTACTTTGTACACTTTTCATTCATTCTTTTATCAATCAATATGATTTCTTATGAGCTTTTACCTCATGAGTATTCCTATGCTCTTTACCTTTCCTATGAATATGATCTTCATCCCTATGATTCCATGATTCTTAACATGGTATCAGAGCGATACCCAAGGGATGAGGATGACGATTCCGCCGCCGATTTCGATTCATCCATTGAGGAAGATGAAGATCTTTCTCATGACGTAGCTATGGAGATTTCTGCATCAGAAGCACAATCTTCAAGCGTCTACAACAACATATGTTTTGGCAATTTCGAAAATTCAGATCTTTCCACCGTTCAATTTGCTTCAATCGCTCCAATCAAGCCAACAATTGATGGATTCACCATCAAGATCGGGGAAATTGCATGTCTCCTTATTCCTTCAAATTGCAATATTGAATCTGCATTTGCCGCTTCGGAAGACAACGAGAAATCAAAGAATCTTGATTCTGAAATTGTGATCTCTAAAGCGATCAAAGGATTGAACGAAAGCAAATCTGAATTTGGCGTTTCTGCAGAAATCAAGCAATCGAAGAATCTCGTCAAAGGTAGAGTTCTGTTACGATCTGTTTACGGCGTCGCCGCCACAAGGCTTTTCGCTTCTTGGTTTTACGTCGGAAAACAGAAACAACGTAGCAGTAGTACCGCAATCAACAACCAGGTTTTGTTTTTTAAACTACATGATGAGTTCATTGCTATTTTTGATCCCGGTGGAATTTTGTCCATGCTTTACAGTTACGCCATTATGCTCTGTATTGTGTTAATTTTCGATTCAATTTCACTCTTTCCTTTCGATCCCGGCGGTGTAATCGAGTTTTTCAGAAAAGAAACTCATTCTTTGAGAGTAAGGCTGGAAAAATATAATGCTCTCAAGGTGTTTGTAAAAAGGTTTTCATTGAAGGCAGGTTTGAATTCTTTTTGCTTTTGGATCTGTTATCTACTCCTGCAGATAGATTTCATTTTCATCTTGAGTTTTGGATTTGAGTTTTTGCAATTCCACCAATGTTTTGGAAATTTTTTTGGGAACAACTCTGAGAATTGAAATAAGTTGATGATATTTGAAGTTGATTCATCAGTTTTTGGTTCTGTTTGGCCTTTGTTTTACAAACTCATACCAAGAATTCTCTTACTATGAGTTTGAGGGAGGCAATTACACAGTATAGAGAACCAATGAACTAGTGTAGACTTTGTTACTAGCCTCAATGATTTACAACGCTTTCCTATTACAAAATAGAAGTTAGTTATGCACAATTATTAGTTTTGATTGTGCAACATAATTCAAGCTTGTTAGATGTTTAGTTGCTTATGGCTTCAGTTGTATATCAATACATGGTTTGATGAAGTCTTGGCTTAGTGTTTGTGACTTTCTGATATTGAAGACAATTTAGGATTATGTGTTGGCTATTACAATTCTGAGAGCTATTAGTGTTGCAATTATTGGTATTTTTATTACATTTGGAAATTATGCTCTACTGGTTTCTGTTCCTTGATATGCATGGTTTGAGGATGTGTTGAAGGGACGTTTGCCCACTTAGAGAGACTTGCCTTATGCAAAATTGTATCATTGAGCTTCACTCATATGTTTACGTTTGGAGACTATTTTGTATGAACAAGCCTTCTTGGACTCATTTTGAAAGATGAGATGGATCTTGGTAGAAGACATGGAATTGTTTCATTGTTATTGCAATTGATAAATGAGTTGCTCATTAAACTTTTCAATGCTGCTTGTATGAAGACTGGTAAAAAAAAAAAAAAAAATGGTTCAAATCTCCTTGTCATGAAGTAACTTGCAGGCTTGTGTGTAATTCATTGTGAAGAGGGATAATGGTTAAGGTTGGTTGCTTGGCACATGTGTTCATCAAGCTCCTTGCAATTGGGTGTTTGTTTGATACTGATTGGGCACTGAAGGTTTCATATCAATTTGGAAGGCCACTTGATGCATAATCTAGATGGAGATATCAGATTAGTTGTGCAGATTTATGCTAGTTCTTGGAATTCAATGTTTTTTTGTTTCTTTGTTATTTGGGTTTAGCGTTGTAATTCAAACTCAAATTGGACAATTTTCCAATGTTGAGTTTGAGGGAGGCTGTTAAGAATAATAATTGTTAGTTAGTTTGTTGATGTTAGTTAATTAGTTAGAAAGTAGTTATAGTTGGTTATTCATTAGTTTGAGTAATTAGACCCTATAAATAGGATTACTTTGTACACTTTTCATTCATTCTTTTATCAATCAATATGATTTCTTATGAGCTTTTACCTCATGAGTATTCCTATGCTCTTTACCTTTCCTATGAATATGATCTTCATCCCTATGATTCCATGATTCTTAACACTCCCGTTTAATACTATAACTTATAAGTTTTTTATGAGACCCTATGTGGCACATGTAGCATATGCATAGTAGTCTGCCATGGCCCATGCATGAATTGTATGGAAGTGAAGCATAATCCCTCGTATTGATGTCCACACTCCCTCGTATTGATGTCCACACAATCTGATTTTATACTCCCGTTTAATACTATAACTTATAAGTTTTTGGCCTAACTCATCCTCACATAACTGAAGTTTCTCGGAATTAGTTGCAAACACCAATTCCTCATATTTACATTGTGGATACAATAAATTTTGGTTTATCAGAGTATTTGTTATTGCATGGATAATCATATTTGTGCTGCCTTATTTGGTTGTATGTGTGGCAACATATAGAAAGATTTTATCCTTGCACAAGCTATGCACCGGTACATATGATCTATGCAACTGTTCAAGTTTCACAGAATTTCTATGCACCTATTCATGCTAGCAATGCACCAATTCAAAATAGCCTCGAGTTAAAAAGTAAAATGATAAGGAGATTAGAAGTTTAATTTACATCCTAATAAAACAATACTGATTAATTATTTACATTAGTCATTTTAGAAGCTTCTTCATGTAGAAATCAAACAAAAGGAAAATCATTGGATCGAAATTGCAATCAAATGCGAATTTGTGCGAATTACAGGGATATAATTTGTTCGAATTTTAATTTTCGTCTCTATAATTTGTGCTAATTTTCATTTTCGTCCCTATAATTTGCCAAGTCAACGCCCTATAATCACATTGACACATCGAATAAAAAAAATACTATAATATGTCAATATGTGTATGTAAGACCCAACATAATTGACATTGACAAAATCATCGGACTAATTTTTTTTTCTTCATGGTAACCAGATTTGAACCTAGAATGTTCTACTTTATGTGTATAAATTTTTAATTGGTGTTTGTCACTTCATCTATAGACAAATTGACGCTTTAAAATTTAAAGTGTCGTTAGAGATAAAATATGTTCATCCACAATCCTAGCTCAACTGACAGAAATGTTGAAATTGCTAGTGTTGGACGTCAGGACCGGGATTCAAACTGCGATCACTCCACTTTATATGTGTGAGTTTTCAATGACTTTCTAATTTTATCTATAAAAAAAGAGATAAAATATGTTCATGCTTATCAAAACTTATAATAGAAATTCTATTAACAATTATAAAGTCACACTTTATTATAGAAGTAGTTAAATTTTACTTGTTTAGAAATGTTATTTCTTATATATAAAATGATTAAAACAATTTTTCTATTTATTGCTATTCTAGAATCTAAGGGAAAAATTAATATTTGGCAAGTCATGAAATTATTGCTTTTTTTTCTTCACTGAATGTTAATGGATTGCTAATGGATTACTTTGATCCATCTATTAGAAATCCAATCCAAATCCATCTAATTCATCCATTTTGACACCCCTAGGCTTTATCACCAAAATGCCACAGTTTCAAACCTAAAACATCATACTGCCACACTTTGAAAAAAAAAAAATTCTAAAGTGCCACACTTTTGACTTTTCTATATTACTTCCACCACTCCCTGTGGCGGTATTGTACACCCACTGCATTTTTTTTCAATTTTTTTTTCCTAACCATAGGATATGGCCGTATTGTACACCATAGAAAAAAAATTTCAACTTTTTTTTTCCCAGCCAAAGCATGTGGCGGTATTGTGTTCAAATTTATCTTTTTTTAATTTTTTTTTCTCAGCCACACCTTGTGGCGGTAATATATAGGTTTAGAAAAATATTTTTGCCTATACATCTTGTCACATAGAAATTATAATATAATAACAACATCATAGTTAATTCTCATTTCACAAATAACCCAGCAACAAAGGAAAGACATAGTACACCACTTGTATAACAGCATGTTATTATAATAAATAAATGGAAATATTTTGACTTGACTTTAGGCATGCACTACTACTAATTAATGGATTTGGATCCTCTCCAATTTTTTCTCTCCAATTCTCTCTCCAATTATTTTTATGTGTGTTTCTCTCTCATCATTTCTTCTCTCTCATCATTACTTGTTTATTTTTTATTATTAATTTATTTCTCTTCACATGAGAGAGAAAGACACATAAAAATAATTGGAGAGAAAAAATTGGAGAGGATCCAAATCCCTAATTAATATTGAGGCAAAACACAAACGCATACGGTTGCGCTCAAGCTGTAGTGCAGCATACCATTACAGACATGTGTCATCTTCAACCCACGTGATCACAAACCACAACAGATACTAAACAGGATTAGTCAACAATTACTACTAATTTAATTGTTTATATTATTTCCTAGCTACATCAAAATATTAAGTGTTCTACTACTAATTAATTCCAGCATTCATCATTTTATAAATTAATTAATTTTAAGATAGTTTATTTAAAATCTTTTAAAAAAATTGAGTTTGGGGTTTTAGGGTTAGGGTTAGTGTTAAAAAAAACAAAAAAATAAAAATCTATATATTACCGCCACATGCTTTGCCAAGGAAAAAAAATTTTATGGTGTACATACCGCCATATTCTATGGCTAGGAAAAAAAAATGAAAAAAAATGCAGTGGGTGTACAATACCGCCATAGGGGGTGGCGGAAGTAATATAGGAAAGTCAGGCACTTTGTAAATTTTTTTTTAAAGTTTGGCAGTTTGGTATTTTAG
Source organism: Trifolium subterraneum (assembly GCA_951799995.1). Classification (NCBI taxonomy): domain Eukaryota; kingdom Viridiplantae; phylum Streptophyta; class Magnoliopsida; order Fabales; family Fabaceae; genus Trifolium; species Trifolium subterraneum. Next base: position 13,831,985 of record OX637462.1, on the reverse strand, counting down.
GTTTGAAAGTGTGGCATTTTGGTGAAAAAACTCTTCTAATAATATGCAAAATAGTGAAGAAAAAGCAGCATAAGAACAAAAAATTCACGTGGCGGTTGATGGCTCCAGGAACACCCTCATAGAAGGCTGACCAAACCACAACCGGAATTGAATTTTGTCGTGGACTTGTAGAGTGTAGAAGTCTCGAAAACCAAAACTAGGGATGTTTGTGCTTGCGATTAGTGTCGTGAAAGGAAGTCAATGCAAAAGACGTGCGGAAGAAGAAGTTGAGGATGTTCACCGAAAGAGGGCTCGCGAGAAGCAGCGATTTTAGGGATTTTGAAAAGGTTGAGATTAGGGACGTATGGTTTTTTGCAGAAACAACAATGGTGACTCAGTGAGAAGTAGCAATATGGGATTTTAGGAATTTTTAAGACAAATCAAAATTCTGGCAGTGGTGTTCCTTTTTTCCCTATATAACATTTTATTTTTATTTTTGTAGGAATTTTTTATTTAAGTTGTACGAAGGCTATACCCACGGATCTCCTGTACAATACCCGCGGATTTATTGACCGTCACTAAATATGTCCGTGGGTATATGACAAATTTGTTGTAGTGTAACTTGAGAAATACCGCATCACATGTTTCAAGCATTCATAAGGAGATTGTCTACTCAACTTAACCTAAAGTTACTTTAGCTACAAATAAGCATATTAAAACAAAAGAGTAATATACATAACCATAACCTCGGTATCTTGCAGAGGAAGTTACCTTTCCCTAGGGTTGGGAAGGTTTTCTTCCGTAGAGAGTACTAGATCCTCTCTATGCTTCTCGTCCTTTTCTACTTAGAGACACCTAAGCTCCAGAATTGTTGAATGAATAATAAGTGTGTTGGAGAGCTCTATTTATAGTTTTTTTAGGCTAAACAAATTATTCATCGTGTACCATCGCAGCCCATCGTCCCACGATGATATCAATCGTCGTGCAATGGGATCATTTCTTTGTTTGCAAGTCACGCTGATCATCTTCATGGACAGCTGTCTTCATCGTTGTGCGATGGGTCTCATCGTGGTACGATGGGATTCTTCACTTCCTTCCATTTTTGCCCTTTTTTATGCAATTTTCAAATACGTAGAAAAGGGGTCCGGGCTGTTACAGATAGAGATGACAATTTGACCCATACACAGTGGACACCCGCAAAAAATACCCATAATGGGTAGGGTAAAAACCAGTATTTTGGGTACGGGCACGGATATGGGTAATTACCCACAAAAATGAACCGGGTATGGGTGCGGGTACGGGTACCTTAGTACCCTCCCTGCCCCATACCCATATGATATATATTTATTTATATTATTATATAATAATACATGTATATCAATTTTAAAAAATACAACACTATTAAACTATTACACATTTTTAATAAAAATATTTATTTATAACATCAAACAAACACAATGTGAATATATCAACAGAGATACGAACTTTAACATGAGGTTAATACTAATTTTGTTTATAATTTTCATGATTCAACATTAAAATCTTTGAAATTTTTTAAATTTTATTAAAATGATATGATATTTTATAATTGATTGACTTATTTTTAACAAAAATGTGGGTACCCATAGGATATGGACACGGGTACAAAGATTGTTACCCACGCGGGTATGAGGATGGGTACGGGTATTTTTTAAAACTGCGGGTATGGGGATGAGTACTATAGTACCCTACGTCCCTACCCATACCTTACCCATTGTCATCCCTAGTTACAGAAATCATAAACAAAGAGGAGTAACGGGAGTTACTTCTATAATAACTAGTATAATACTTATGTTTACGCACGGATCGCAACATTGCTGCGATTTTTTTATTATTGTATGACGAATGTTGTTTAGTACGAAGTTAGTCTCATTATAAAATTATTCGGTATTGAAAGATCGTTGTCCGATGTATGATAATTATAATTCTAATATTTATTAGTGACAACTTGTCCATATTTATATATAAATAATATTGAATTTGTTTGGTTGATATTTCTCATTGTAATAGTCGCAATTTCTCATATGTGTTCTATAAAACATAAAAGTAAAAAAAAAAACTAAAACACATTATAAATTTTTAAAATACAATAAAGAAGATTTGTAATGAATTAAAATTTGGAGACTCTAATTAACTAGTTTTCTATCAATTTGAAACAGATTGTGATAATATGCTTGAATTCCTACTATAACGTGCAGACTTGCGGTTATTTTAGAAAACATAGATAAATATATATCCTGTATTTCTCTCTTTAATTCAGCCTAAAACCCGAAGTGGTTTGGAACTTCATATTGGAATTTCTTATAAATGAAATTTTACATAAATGGGTTCCTTTTTGGTGGATTGTTAGTCCTCTTCATCAAATGAGTAATGGTACATCCCTTTTCTATTTTAAATAGGGTGATTCAAGATAAGAAATTTATGTAAAATACCCGTTAATGCTCTGCTGTTGGAGATGAGTGCTCCTTCAAAGAATGATTTGGTTGCATGACCAATTAAATGGTATGTACAATTGGAGTTAGAAGTGATTTTAGGGAACAGTGGTGCTATATGTACCGAATTTATTTTCCCGAATTGCTCCCGAAAGCATGCGTGGCATTTTTCCTCTTTTTATTTTGAAAACGTGGATGCACTATTTGAGTGTGGGCCCAAAAACAATTGATAAAAACAACAGTGTTGCACTCTTGCCGCCTCACCAAGGGAATTATGGCAAATTCACCTAACCATAAGGCTAGTAAAATCAAAAACAACACAGACCCAAAGTTGAACATCAAATCTGCAAAATAGGTAGAGCAATACACATAAAGCTAAACAAGCAAATATAGACATCCATCCAAGCTTAAAAACTGCCAGCAAAAACAACAGTACAGGTACAACAAGACAAAGATGCATTCTGGATAAGTGAATAAAGGTACAGCAGCACAGGAAGGAAGGCTAACCATCAAAGATGATCATCCATTTAATCTCAAAGAACTGTCAACGGGGAGGACAATCTAAAAGCCAACCATAAACAATTAAAAACTCCAATATTTAGCTTGATATGTTTAGCATGATGAAATTAACAAACTACTAGAAACTATATCTATACATATGTAAGAGATCACAAAATCAACTGCACAACTGCATTGATACTACAGGAAGTAGAAATTACACTACAACTACACAAACAATTAGGAAATTCCAGACAGTAAACTCCTACATCAGAAGCAACCAATCTGAGACCGATACGACCTGCTTCCGTGGCCATACTCAATTCTCCACACATCAGAGATAAGCTCTAGAATTCAAAGGGGTAGAAAAGCTTGGTCTAAACTGAAGGAGTAGGTTTCATCCTCTTTTTCTGTTATCAATGTCATGACAGTAGGTTTCATCCCTCTTTGAAGCATTTCATCAAACAACTTCTCTGCTTGATTGAGTTGACTGCAAAATTTCAAACAACTAAACATAAATGTTCAATTAAGAGTCATTGCAAAATGCATCTATCACAATCTTTGTGCCCATTTCTCTGATTTCTCTATTCAATAGTTCTCATCATCACATTAAACACAGAAAAAAATAAACTTTGTGCAAGTTAGTTTGTTATGTGGAGAGAGAGAGACCGAAATTGTTGGGATTGGGACACATCATTCGGGGAATTTTCGTGAGTGATATTTTCGGGACATATAGCATTACCCATTAATGCAGTTGTACATTTGATTTTGTGATACTTTCAAATTTTTATTAATGTTTTTGTTTTTTTAATCATTGTCCATAGACACTATTTAGCATTCCCCATTTATATATATCATATAACAAAAAAAAAGTAGAAATATTTGCAAAAACTAAAATAATGAAGGAAAAAAACGTAGAAATATATGCAAAAATAATGATGAACAGGTGGCGTTATAAGAAAATTAACTTACATGTAATTGTTGTTTAGGATTGATTTGGATCGTCGGTTTTTTATCCGCACCATTGCCTATCGTTATTCCTTAGAGCGTCGAATCTGAGATCACTTTAGAATCATTTTTCTTAGCAAGAACAAGTGTTGGCCTCCATCCACCATTTACCACAGAATGCATCATTTTTTTAAAACAACAAGAATTAATTACAAATTAAGAAAAATTTACAAGAAATCTCTAGAAACATACAAAATTTACAAAAATTAATTAGTAAATCATAATAATTAGCTTAGAAAATTTCAATTGCACATCTATATAAGGTCTCTAGAAACATTTAAAAAAATATCTTCGTTGGATGATATACTTGCCTCTAAGCAGAAGAAGAGGAGAAATCCCAAACCATCTTTGGATGAAACTCGTAGGTAGCGAATGACTGATGAGTAAAAATAGAGCGCGCGAGAAACTCGTAAGTATCAGATGAGTAAAAATAGAGCGCGTGAGAAATTCGTCGGTAACGGATGACTAAAAATATGGTGCGCGAAAAACTTATAGGTAGAGGATGAGTAAAAATAGGGTGCGCGGGAAACTCGTAGGACGACAAAAGAGATTTAATTCAATTTGTGAAAAAATTATTGATCCTACATATATATATATATATATATAAATGTTGGCTTCGGTCCTTGGAGTATACTACTCTCAAGGTCTCAGGTTCGATTCCCGCTGGAGCCAATTTGGATGGGCTAATTTAGTTTCTTCAAAAAAAAATAAAATATAAATATATGTTTTTTTTTTGCTAAATATTTGCTAAGCAACAAAATTTAAAACAAAAAAAAAATTTGTTTTGCCATTTTTAATTTATTTATTGGAAAAATATAAAAATGCGGGCTAGCACAAAAGCCCGAAACCCTTATAGGCAAAAAAAAAATTTTTTTTTTGTTTTAAATTTTGTTACTTAGCAAATTTTTAGCAAAACAATGTAAAAACAAACACACACACACATATATATATATATATGATCAATAATTGTTTCACAAATTGAATGAAATCTCTTTTGTCGTCCTATGAGTTTCTCGGACATTCTATTTTTACTCATCCCCTACCTATAAGCTATTCGCGCGCCATATTTTTAGTCATCCGCTACCTACAAGTTTCTCGCGCGCTCTATTTTTACTCATCTGCTACTTACGAGTTTCTCGCACGTCCTATTTTTACTCATCGGTCATCCGCTACCTATGAGTTTCAACGGCGGTTTGGGATTTCGCTTCTTCTTCTTACCGGCGAAGTATCATCCAAAGATTAAAGATATTTTTTTAAATATTTCTAGAGATCTTATATAGATGTGCAATTGAAATTTTCTAGGCTAATTATTATGATTTATTAATTAATTCTTGTAAATTTTGTATGTTTCTAGAGATCTCTTGTAACTTTTTCTGCATTTGTAATTAATTCTAGTTGTTTTAAAAAATGATGCATTCTGTAGTGAAGGGTGGATGGAGGCCAACATTTGCTCTTGGTAAGAAAAATGATTCTAAAGGGATCGAGGAAGTCTTAGATTCGACGCCCTAAGGAATAACGAAAGGCAATGGTGCGTATAAAAAACTGATGATCCTAATAAATCCGAAACAACAATATTATGAAGTTAATTTTTTTTAGGCAGCTCATATCTATTAAAAAATAAGACAGGCTCAATCACATGTAGAAAAGAAAAAAGAAATCCTATTCACTCGCATTACAATACAAACCCTAACTTAAAATTAACTCTCAGACTCTCTCCATCACAACACAGGCTCACATCTACAAACAACCTCACGCTGCTCTAATCTCATTCTCAAGCTATATATACTTTGTTTGTGATTTATGATTTTTGTTTTGATTTATTGATTTTTACTGCTTTCACCTCATCTTCAGACTCAGATGTACTGATTTTTATTTCGATTTACTCTCAAGCGCTACTCTGTTTGTGATTTCTGTTTTTGATTTCTTTGTTTTTTTCAATTTACTCTCATGAGCTCTGCTCTCATCTCTCTAATCTCATACGATCTTTTATTTTTTGTACTTTATTATTTGAAGAATTTATGAACTTAATTTAATATGGTTGTATTAATTTGTATTTGATGAACTTAATTTCAATATGGTTGTATTATGTATTTGATAAATATATAGGAAAAGAATTGTATATTGTATTTCATCAACTTATTTGATAAATTGTATTTTATATTGGATGAAGTCATGGGAAAAAAAAATATCAGGAACAAAAATAATAGCATCGAACAAATAAAAAAATGCGATGTAAAACCGATTAAAGTATCCGAATTTAACCAAACCAAACCGACAAGTTTAGTTCAGATTCATTTTGAGAGTTCATTTCGGACATTTGCATTTTTTCTAATTTCTAATTTTAAAAGTGCGAAAATGGGTGAAACTAAGAAATGAGTAATTGAGATCAAATTGATGAAGCTGAGTAAAACATAATTAAAAACTAAAATGAAAAAGAGAGAAGAAGAAGAAGAAGAAGGGTTAAACATTAAATGATGTGGCACAAGTATTAGATTGGTCGCACATTCTTTGAAGCTCCTTAATCCAGTTTATTGCTCTATATAAAGTACAGTGTATGAATTAATGTATCAAAACTTCAAAAATAGTTGTAAATGTGTCTTCTCTATTGGTAATATTATAGATACAAACACAAAATATATTCAAAGATAAAATTAATTAATATTATATACATTTAATGATCAAAATTTGGTAAAAGACACATTTAAAAATATTTTGTGATAATTTTTTTACGGTATTTTTGTAATTATTTTATATTAATGGAAAATAGTGGTATTGTTGAAATATTCAAGGATCCAAGAGTGTGTTACTCAAACTAAAATTTGGTGTATAAGACAAGATACTACTATAGTGAAAAGGAATTATCACCTTCAACAAAGTTCTCTTGTTCTGAAACCAAAATTTGACTTGTTTGGGCTGAAGCACGAGCTCCTTAGTCAAATGTTGTTGTTCGTCCTCATTTGGATGATTGCATTCTTTCATGAAACTCCATCCAATAATAAAAGTTCCCAATTAGTTGAGAATAAATTGCCAATGTAAATAAATAAATAAAATAAACTAGACAACAAATAAAATGGATATATTATGTTCATAAGTAGCTAGTATAGTTAATGGATTTGGATCCTGTGCAACAATGATATAGTCTTTTAGTCATGCGATTTTTACGCCCAATTTATCAAAAGGTTTAATTCTTTTTTTCCACCACCAGTTTAATCTGGTTCGGGGGTCAGTTCTGGCATCAAGTGGTTTCAGCCCCCTCCCGATCGCAATTGCGGGGGATTGTGGTCCTCCCTACCAAGTTCAGCGCCAATCACCACTGAACCAACTAACGATTGATCAAAAGATTTAAAATTTAAAGACTAAAAACTTCACTTTTTATAAAATTAAAATATATTTTATCATAGAGTGTCCGATCGAAATAAGTCGTTCAAAAACGTGTGAATGCACGTTGTAACTGCTCGGACCCCTTTTCTACGTATTTAATAGACAATTCCGACATTGTAACTCGTGATATTCACTACCACTCTCTAGCACAAGATCTGGATCCAAGAGCTAACGTAATCACTAAAATAAAATTTACAATAAAATAGAGAAGGGAGTCATTCCTGAACTTATAATCAAACGTACAAACTTAATTCTTCAAATAGTAAATTAAATATAATTACTAATTAAGTTCATGTCATCGAAGGAATCAAGTCATACAAAGAAAAATTAAATACTAACGTTTAGTTTCCGTGTAATTTTTTTTTACTTAGGCCCCATTAAATATCAAAAAAATCAAGACTAGTTACAAATAATCAAATAAAAATATTTTAAAAAAAATCAATAAAAAATGATGCATCGAACATAATTAAAATCTAAAAAGGCTTTACAAATTTTGTAGTTCCTACCCTAATTTTCAACACAGCGGCATATATGTCGCGTTAAGTATCAATTCAACCGGCGAACTTGATTAACATATAATTAATAGTTTCATATCTTTAACTCAAGAGTGAAGTTAATTCTCCTTCAAAAGCAAAAAATTGAAATAACACGAAATAATAAAATTGAAAATAAACTGTCGTTAATGAAATGAATTATCTTACTTTTCAAGTCTGACTATTTGAGCCGACGTAAGACGATTGTAAGAAGATCTTCTTTCGTCGTTATTAATGTCATCATCACAGGACCCGCGAACGCCTCCGATTGATTGGTGCATAACTCAATTCCGACACACAAAATATTATAGAAAGATTTCCTTTGCCACTAATTTATGTAAGAGATGCACTAATTTTAGGATTTTTATAAACACTAGTCAGCGGTTTCTAACATTTTTAGAATAGTCACATAAAAGGGAAAACAAATAAGGAATAGTATAAGTGATTTTCTCATAAATTTTTTCTTTCTTTTTTAATGGCAAATATATTATTAATAAACCAGATCTCTGCACAAGACGGACAATTTCTTTCTTTTTATTCTAATAAGTTATTTTTACATGTGTGTTTGATCTACTAAAAAACAAAGTTTTCTGATAAGTTATTTTCTGATAAAAGTTTTGTGATAACGTTTTCTGATAAGTTATTTTCTGATAAAAGTTTTCTTTCTTTAGATTCTAATAAGTGTGATTTTTACATACTTTTAGGTTTCATTAATTTTACTATACTTTTAGGTTTCATTTAAATTTTCTTTTGTGTTTTTTTTTTGCCGAGTGCTACTTCCGTCATAGCATATGGAGTTGTTTGTTTTCATTTCCTTTCTTGGTACAATATGTTTCTTTTGATTTCATGTTCCTTTCTTGGTACATATAATTTTGATACTTTTTTTATATTTCTTTAATATAATATGGAAAAAAGGAGGCTTGACAGAACAACGATATAAAGAACATAAAATAATAACATGAACATAAATTAGTCATTGTAGATTAAAAACAATACAAAAAAATTTTGAACGACCAAAACATCCTGATTTTATTTTTAAAGAGTAAAATAAAAATTCGATATACTTTTTTTTGACACAAATGTCGGCATATTTTCAAAGATAAAAAATTTATTTAACTCTATTTGTTTAAATATGTAGTCCACATCCTTACCAAAAAAAAAATATGTAGTCCACATTAAAATTTACCGTAAAATAATAATGCGATGTCCAACTAATTGAGTCAAGCCTGACCCCCTGCATATATAAACTATAATGCGATGTCCAACTAATTGAGTCAAGCTCATGGGACGCTTTTGTGCATTATTTTTATATAAAGCGATTATTACGTTATTTTTTTAGATGTAAATTGTAAACGGCTTATTTCATTTCTTGCATAATTATTTCATGACTCTTAAAATATTTAAATTACTCCCTCTATTCCATAATATTAGTAAAAAATTATCTAATCAATAGTATAAACACCAAATTTTGAAATGATTAATTTGACGGGTCACACTATTTAAGAAATCAAAAGATTTATTTTGTAAAATTTTCTATATCCTTTCAAAAGATAAATTACACAAATTTAAAAGTCATTTTATCGTACTAAGGCTCCGTTTGGCCATGCTTTTTTTTAGCTTTTTATTCTCTTTTTAATCAAAAGTTGGATCAAACACATTTTTAATAAAGCTCTTAACCATAAAAATCAGATTTTTTTTCAATGTGTAAAATTGGATTAAATGAGCTTCTAGGAAAAGAGATTGAAACCTACTTTTGAAAAAACATCCGGAGTTTTTTTTGCAAAGATCACGCTTCGAATCCTACTAAGACTCTTTGTATTATTTTTTTTAATTTTTTAGTTTGTTATCATTTAAATATTATTAGTTGTTAATATTTTTTTAAAATTTGTTTTTTTTGGTACAAATATTTTTTAAAAAAATATATTTTAGCAAACAAATTTTAGATTAAAAATAAATTTGTATCTAAAAAGAAAATATCTTTGCTCTTTTTTGGAAAGTTCTTATTTTCATTTTTACCTTTCAGTCAACTTCTGAGGCCTAAAAAAGCCGGGTCAAACGGACCCTAAGATTCTTAAATAGTGCTCCAGGAACTTGGGGTGTGTATGGATTGGACAAGTTCGGTCGATTCAGTCAAACCCACTCAATCCAACTTAATAAATTGGGTTGGGTCGGGTAATTAGGTAGATATAGATTTTAAATGAAAATTCATAAGTAAATAGAATTTCGGATACAACCAGACTCAACAAAAAAAAACCACTAACCCAACAATGTTATAGTTTTTTCAAATATTTTAGTAAAAATACTAAAGCGTTTGCCGTTTAATAGTTAAATATTTTTGATGTGAAAATAAGTTACAGCATATTTTAAGAAAATAAAAAGATTGAGTAATTTTTATAAAATAAAAATAGTGATTCATCGTTTAATTATTTAATATTAAAAAAATAGAAAAATCATTCGAGTAACTCATTACCCAACTAAAAAATTAGTGAGTTTATCCTAACAAAATGGGTGGTTATTTTTCACAGCGCAAATAAGTTACACTTTTTTTTTAAAAAAAAATACAATAATTGAGTTATTTTTATGAAAAACTAGCGGGCCAGACAGGCGCGTTCCGCGCCTGCCTGTGTCTAACTTATGTCCAAAACAAATAACTAAAGACATGCCCCTATGGTAAGTTTGTTAATAAAAGATTTTTGTTGCTAAAAAAAATTCAAGGGTATTATTGGTATTATGAAAAGTCCACACCAAAATTTTTTTGTATCCTTTTTATATATAGTATAGATATGATAATTTGTCATTTAGTTAATTAATTTTTTTCTTAAAAAATAGTTATTTAATTTTTTAAAATAATAATAATTTTGGTAACCCACTACCCAACCCAAACCCGGAAATTAGTGGGTTTACCCAACCTGATCCAATGTTATAACGGGTGGCCATTTTATTGGACCCAATCCGATCCATTAACACCCTACTAGGTAGGGGTGTAAGTGAATCAGAAATTAAAATTCTATTGAACCGAGGATCCAAACCAATCCCAATCAAAACAAAAATCCGATTTTTATGGTGCGGATAAAAAACCGAACCAATTGCAAACAACCGTGGTTTGGTTTTTTTTCTAGTTTTAAGAACCGATGAATAAACTGAAGGGTTTTAACGATAAATATTTTAAATGCTTTATAACTAATTTTTATATTATAGTTTTATCAAATAGAAAGATGTGTGATAGAGATTAACTTGTTTATCAAACTTTTTTTATATTATTAGAGATAAAAATGATTATTTTTTAATGTAATTGATGTTTTTGGCAATTTAAATCAATGACAATTTTTCAATTTTTTTGGATTTTTATTTTACTATGGTCTATTTTTAATAATCCCATATGGCCTCTAAAAAGTCAAAGACGGCTCTGGATACACATTCCATATGCAATAAGAGACAACTACAAAAATAGTGACAATAACAAGAACTTCTAGAAGCATTTAAATCCCTTCAAAATTGAACTGAAAAAACACCAACTAATACAATAATGTTTTTATATTTATAAGGGTAAAATGTATTTTTAATCCCTGTAAAATTATCGAATTTGAATTTTAGTCTCTGCTAAAAGATATCCTTCCATTTTGCCCCAGGAATTTCAAATTACTTTGGTTTAGTTCTTAACATGGTCATGTCACACAAAAACTGTGTCATGGCCAGAATCTGCTGACTGGACCACTGTCACGTGTTCATAGGGTACTGACTTGACAAATTATAGGGACGAAAATGAAAATTAGCACAAATTATAGAGACGAAAATTAAAATTTGCACAAATTATATCCCTGTAATTCACACAAATTCACATTTTATTGCAATTTCGATCCAATGATTTACCTTTTGTTTGATTTCTACATGAAGAAGCTTCTAAAATGACTAATGTAAATAATTAAATTAGTATTGTTTTATTAGGATGTAAATTAAACTTCTAATCTCCTTATCATTTTACTTTTTTTTTTGAACGGAAAATATATATTAGTAATAACCAGGTCTCTGCACAAGACGAGCAAAGACCCGTAAAAGAGGAGCTACAAAAACAAAAGTGACGTATATAAGCGGAACACTAATGAAAATACCAAAACAAACACCTCCTAAAGGAGACTCACTTCTAATGCCATACTTAGAAATAAACTCCTCAGCTTCTAGACCACAAGAGAAAACAGCAACCTGACCCATAGAGATGTCACTAGACAACTAACTCCCGATCTCGAATCAAAAGTGATCGGCCCATCAGAATCAAAAACAACTCATGACAAAAGTTAATGCAACACCGGTAGAATGAGAACTTAGGCAAATGAGTTTCAGCTCGTAGACCACCTCCAGACAGTCGACACCGACGCGATAAAAGTCAACTAGATACAAAGAGACCTGCAAATCTCAACAGATTTTATTTTAAACGGCCAGAGAATCCAGTATCATAGTGAACCGATCACACACGACATCAAATACACCCCAACGACGCTAGATCCAAAATCACCACAATAGCACCTCAGCATCTAACTCAAACCAAAGGTAGCGGCGGCGCCACCAAGACCACAACCCAAATCTGACCAAACCAAGCCTCACCACCTTCAAAACATCAAACACATGGGGAGGAGCAACCCATAACCCATAACCCAAAACATCAAACACATGGGGAGGAGCAACCCATAACCCAAAACGAAAACAGCAACAACACAAAGGCAGCACCGCCGCTAAAAAGTGCTCCATGAAGACAGCAAAACCCGGCGAAAACCCAAACCGACCATCCAACACCCAAGAAGCGGCGGCACTGCCAACGCCTCACCAACACCAAACCAAACAAACACCATGTCTGGAAGATCGAAAATAAAAAATACAAACAGGGACACAAACAAAATAGATCTACAAACCAAATATGACACCGCTGAGCCGGATCCGACACTAAGTCCAAACCAACAACACCTACCTACCGATCGCCACGCTCGTTGCAACAGGCAGCCGAACTCTAACCCCAAATACAGCAGCGGCAATTCTGCTGAAGCGTTTCACTAAAAGCAACCCGTCAAATCGGAGATCAAGTCTGATTTGCCCATACCCACCAAAACAAGTCTTCAATACATCCAAGAAGAAGCAAAATGGAGAAGGAGGAAGAAGCGACCGGAGGAGGTAAAGTGACGGAAAAGACAGGTGGTGCGTAGTCGGATCTCGTCGCACCACCCCTACCCTAGACTTTTTTTTTTAAGCAACCTACCCTAGATGTTATCATTTTACTTTTTAACTCAACCACTAAATGATTTTTATATCTCACTTCTTTTATGAGTCAATAATGAGATTTAATCTATGTATCTATGTATTAATCTAAAGGGTGATCATGATCACCCCCATGAAACCCTAATTTTCCCTTAGCCAATAGCAACGAACCATGTGTCTTTGGTCTATGTCCACCACCTCATTGGAATAATGTGGCAGAGATTGACAAGTGTTATTCTTTAAGCTATTCTTCTTAGACTCTTCTTCTATTTGAGTGTCACACTTAACTGATCCCTCTGATGCATTTGTGACAAACATATAGTTTTGACAATTTAAGGTTTGCCACTTCATTTTTTTACCCCTTTCATATCTCTTTCCCGCAATCATTCTTAATACCCACCTCTCTCTCTGCCCTCACCGTCTTTAGCTTTCGCCGCCTTCTCCTCCGCTCCCTCCGTCATACCACCATCGTCCTCCACTCATCAACTCTCTCTCTCTCTCTCTCTCTCTCTCTCTCTCTCATTGTCCCCTTAATTTTTTTCATCGATTTCTCTCCTCAACCAGGGCCACCACCGTCGCGAAATCAAAGACAACTCAATCCGATCCATGTACATCCTACCCGATGTTTCCTACATTAGTTAGAATTTTTTTCTAATTTTAAATTGTTATATAATAACGAGGGTTAAATGTAATATAGTTAGTTAATCTTATGAGGGCAAGGGTACCTCTTCAAAGTGCTGCAAGTGCGCCGCATCTAATAAGGAGGGTTTGGGATTTCTTCTTACAGGCAATGTTGCATGTCTCTATATAGATCTCATCATTTCTCGTTAATTTCTGTACTATTACTATCATCCAACGATTCAAGATATCTTCTCCTTACAAAGGCCTAGGCAAGTGCCGCCAGTCTTCTCATCTTCATTTCATTTCCGATAATTTCATGCAAATTATTATGATTTATTAATTAATTGTTGTTAATTTTGTATGTTTCTAGAGATCTCTTGTAACTTTTTCTGAATTTGTAATTAATTATTGTGGTTTTAGAAAATGATGCATTCTGCAGTGAAGGGTGGATGGAGGCCAAAATTTGCTCTTGCTAAGCAAAATGATTCGGAAAGGATCGAGGAAGTCTCAGATTCGACGCTCTAAGTAATAACGAAAGGCAATGGTTGAATCCTTCATTAAGAAGTAGGTAATACCCTACTACTTTTTTTTCTTTGTTAAGACCATGGTTTAGTAGATAATTTATTATGTCAAATTAGTCTCTAGATGTATCAAAATTATATCCACAAATGTTTATGCTATTAAGTATTAAGCATTTTGGTCTTTAAATTTTTTTGCCTATGTTTGATCTAGGAGCTAGGGTTCTGTTTTCTTCATCGATAGTTCAACCAACCAATTCATTCGCACTAGATCTTCTAATTCAAAAGTCGATAATTGATTTGAATTTTGAGTATTTTAATTGAATTTGCATTTATCAGCGTTTTTGTTTGTGATAAGAAATGGTATAGTGAAATTCTTGAGAAAATGAAATCAAAAACTGCTTTGAAATCTTATTAATAATCAGGCAAACATGAAATTAACATAATTCGGTATTACAAACAAGTTGATGTTGGTGAATGGGTCATAACAGATGTTTCATTTGATTCTTCTCGACCTAACACACCACCTTTTTCTCGCTCCTGGAAACATCCTTCTGGATGTATAATTCTTGAAATGCCTAATCTGTCTTGTTTGATTAGTAGTTACATGCATATTTGTGTGAAACATAGTAACCGAAAATACATCAAAATTAATCTCTAAAACTATATTCTTATTTTTTTCATACATACATATAGTTTAACCTTAAATGTATACTTGATACTCAACATAAGATATTATCACATGCTCTATGTTAGGTTACTTAGATTAAGCATGTGTAAGTAGAAGATATGCTCCATACACACCACATATTTAGAGATTTTGTTGGTAACTATACTTAAAATGGATTTAAAATTGGATTAAGGATCTTCAAAGATTGTTTGACATTTTACAGTTTTTATGTTGAAACTATATCTTTCGAATAATCTATAGGAGGTTAATCACACTTCACACTTTGTCTTCTTAGTTACACTTCCGAATATTCTTATATTCATTTATTCGCTACCTTTACAATTTTCTTTTCTTCTAAAGAGTCTAGTTGTGAAACTCACACATAAGTGTTGAGTTGAACATGCGCTCCATTAAATATCAAATGTCTTTGTCACAAGTTATTATCTGAACTGTACTTACACAACTTTGATTCTTCAATATTATATTTAGCTAAACTAATTAATATTATATGCGATCCAGACAATTGAAGTGAGGATGAGTGTGTTGAAACTTGCTCATAGAATGGTTAAGATTTTCTGTGAATGTTTAAAAATGGCTAGTCAATTAGAATTCCAACATTTGAAGCACCATTAAATAGTAATAAAAAATAAATTTCTAACACAAGTATCAATTTTATTCATAAAATCAATTTTATTCATAAAATTCAAAGAAAAACATAACAAAAGTAAACTTATCACCATACAGAGAAAAACCAAACAACAAAAAGATACTTGTTTTAAACAAGAAATGAGAGCTACTCCAAATTGTTAATTAGAGTTAATGAGAGCACCCCTTATTTTTAGAACACTAGTGGACAAAAGGGTGTTGATAGTAGCAACAACTTCCATGTTTTGCTGCTGATCAATTCCATTTGGGCTATATGTCAAAATTTGGGAGGCCAAAGTTAACAATGTCCCAGCTTCTACTCTAACAACTTCCATGTTTTTGTTACTATTTAATGGTGATTTAAATGTTGGAATTCTAATTGACCAATCTTTGTTAAACATTCACAGAAAATTTTAACCATTCTATGAGCAAGCTTCATCACACTTCTCCTTCCTTCAATTGTTTGGATCACTGCATATAATATTAATTAGTTTAGTTAAATATAAAATTGAAAAAATAAATTTGATTAAGCACAGTTCATATAGTTACCGGCGACATAAACATCTGATACACTGGAGCACGAGTTCAACTCAACACTTGTGTGTGAGTTTCACAACTAGGCTCTTTAGAAGAAAAAAAATTAAAAAGGTGGCGAATACATGAATATAGGAATATTTGAAAGAGTAATCAAGAAGACAAATTGTAATTAACCTCCTATAGATTCTTCAGCAGGTACAGGTTCAGCATAAAAACTGAAAGATTTGTCACACATTCTTTAAAGCCCCTTAATCCAGCTTTAAACTCCATATAAAGTATAGTTACAAACAAAATCTCTAAATATGTGGTGTGTATGGAGCATATCTTCCACTTCCACATGCTTAACCCAAGTAACCTAACATAAAACATGAAATGATATCATTTGTTGAGTATTAAGTATACATCTAAAGCTTAAAATATATGTAGATATGTAAAGAAATATGAATATTTTTAGATATTAACTTTTGATGCATTGTCGATTACTATGTTTCACAAATATGCATGTAACTACTAACAAAAAAAGACTTATTAGGCATTTCACGAATTATACATGCAGAAGGATGTTTCCAAGAGCGAGAAAGAGATTGTGTGTTAGGCCGAGAAGAATCAAATGACACATCAGTTATCACCCATACACCAACATCAACTTGTTTGCAATAGCGGATAATGTTAAATTCGTGAGGCCGCACTTGAGGTGATAAAATATGCATTTCTTCATTCATCTGCCACAAAACAAATATTTAAAAATTGAAAAACAATTATGATTAAAAAGCTTAGCATAAATCAAAATTTCAGAAAATATTATTATACCTATAAAAGCTCCATCTCGATTTCTTGGTGAACCGGTTTCAATCACTTTGGTAGTTTCCACTTTAGCAACAATTGTTAGGAATAAGTTTGTCGATTTTCCCTATAAAAATTAATCATATATCATTTGTTTATAGGTAGATGTATTTCTTTAATAAAATTAATTAAAGAGTCAATACTAAAATAAATAAATTAGAGAGGCACATTTAGAGGAAAAAATGTAAAATCATTCTCTATTTTTGTCACTACATATATAAAGCAACAGCGAAATTTGAGAATGGTTTTATTTCTTCCATAACAATTTTATTTTCACTAATACGAATTTATGTTTGCATGCTTACCGAGTCGAGAAACATTTCAACCAATTTCATCCCGTCAAACTCAATTATTCCTGAATACTTTGAAGATTCTTCAGAAATAGTATCACCTCTAATGTGATTGTTCTTGGGAAAAAATTGATAATAACTTTCATGATCAAGAGTGTATCTCCCATCTTGATGAGTATTTGACATGTTTTTTTTTATAAGCAATGTTAGTTGTTAGTATTACAATATTATGTTAGTTTTCTCCTATAAATAGTCCGTTTAGCCTAAAAAAACTATAAATAGAGCTCTCCACCACACTTATTATTCATTCAACAATTCTGAAGCTTAGGAGTCTCTATGGAGAAAAGGATGAGAAGCATAGAGAGGGTCTAGTACTCTCTACGGGAGAAAACCTTCCCAACCTTAGGGAAAGGTAACTTCTTCTGCAAGATACTGAGGTTATGGTTATGTATATTTTTACTCTTTTGTTTTAATATGCTTATTTGTAGCTAAAGTAGCTTTAGGTTAAGTTGAGTAGACAATCTCCTTATGAGTGCTTGAAACATGTGATGCGGTGTTTCTAAAGTTTATATTAATTACTATATTCTAGGGGTGTAGTGTACGTGGATCGGATTGGGTTGGGTTTGGCCAAAACCAAAACTCAAATCATATGGAGTACTCCGGATTGGGTCGAGCAAAATAACCACCCCTTTACCATTGGGACTGGTTGGGTAAACCCACTTGTTTCTGGGTTGGGTTAGGTGGGTTACCCAAATTTTAATTTTTTCAATATTAAATGACCAAATGACGAATCATCATATTTTTTTATAAAAATAACTCAACCTTTTTATTTCTTAAAAAATAATATAACATATTTTCAGTATAGTTTTAGCATCATAATATGATAATATCATCATCATATTTTTTTCTTCATTGAAACAACATATTTTCACTATTTTCAAAGAATAATATTTTTTAGCACCACTACTTTTAAATGAAAAAATTAAGTCGAAGAGTGAACACTCGAAGGAGTTTATCAGAAAATGCGTTAAAATTGTGATGTACAAAATGTGTTTACCATCGGGAATAAACACACATACAACTTTTTTTGAAAATTAGAGTATTGAACATGTGACTTTTCCCTTTTAATGCTCAAATTGCAAAATAAAAATCTTTGTTATTTATATTAAAATTATTTTTAAAAATCATAACACTACAAATTAAGTGGGTTCGTGGGTTTTTTGGGTTGGGTCCGGTTTTGCCCAAAACCTGATTTTTTTTTAATGGATTTTTCATTTTGAAATTCATACCCACCCAATGACCCGATCCAACCCACTTTTTGTTGTTGGATTGGGTCGGTTTGACCGGGTTGACCGAATTTGCCCAAACTATATACTCAATTCCATTACTATGCTTATGCCTTAGCCTTGTTATAACGCTTTATTTATTTATATCGGCCAATATTTTATAAATGAACTCATAGACCTAGGCGGCATCCGTGACAGCGCAAACTATGGTCCGACATAAGGACAATATAACTAATTAGGTGAACTGTAATCTCATAGTAATCTAATTAGGGGCTTAACGTACCAAAAATATGTATATGATTAGTAGCATATTCAATTCGGCTTGTTACCTCGTTTTGCCTGAACCAGAAAACGGCTACGACATTGAGAGCTTGTATGGATGAGTTTAGCTCAAAGGAAATACAGGGGTCTTCGTATACCTAGGGGAGTAGCGGTCTAAATACAAGTGTCATAGGATATGAGACGTCTTATCACTACAAACACGAAATTAATCTGCTAGATAATAAGATAGGAGAGTAAACGGTATAACACCAAAACACCAAGCAGGAGGAAGGAGAGAGTCGACTACACTTAACGTATTCTTCGTACTTTACTTTAATGTTTTTTTATTGTTTTATCAAAACAAACCTTTTTCAAAAACCAAAGCGAAAACTAAACTATCGGTATTCCTAAACGAAAGTAAACCACCAGAATTCCTAAACGAAAGTAATTGTGCACGATCTCTACTCATTCTAACTTTAGAGTGTGAATTATTACTCGACGACAGACTGATTCACTTGCCAGTCCACATTCATTGATCCAAAAAGGCTCATTTGTTCTAACAAGCCTAATCAATTCTTGCATAGCAAGAATTGCAAGTTGAGATATATTGTCTTTTCTTCATCATAATTTTGTGTAATTAGATTACTAAGACCATGTGAATGACATGATCTTTTATAAACCATTGGTGGATTTTCAAGTTCATTGTTTCTTGAAATTGCTTTGTATAGAATTAAGATCATGCTCAAACATAGGTCGATATATTTTTCTCTCAATGAAACTTGGAAGAAGCTTGAACTTTTTCTTATACTGAAAGTTATAAATATAAATATGTGTTTATGCATAGCTATAAATAAATTGCATAAAGTAGTGCAATTCTAACCACATTTATTTAAATAGGAAAAGATTTTTCTTAAGAAAGTCGTCCAAACCAAACAACTATTTTAATATTTGGATCGGATGAATTTTTATTTCAAAAGCAAGATCGGCACAACATAATTATTAGTCTAATAAATGTTTAATTGGGATTTCAAAATCTAATTTTTGAATCCGAAGGCTTTTTATATAAAAAAAAACAAGGCGCGCGCGAGATGCTTATATGCTTAAAGTAAATAGTAAATGTTAACGTAAAAGTTTTAATTAAAATCTAATACAGATGTTGAGTCGCCCAAGCTCAACATAGATTCAAACCCAGTAACAAACATCTTGGCTAATTGAAGCGGGTGGAAAAATGCGCGAGCGAAAAGCGCTCGCTAGACAGTAAAGTCGCCACCGAACTTTATTTATTCTCGGAGGAAAAGGAAAATATCGATAAAACCTTAGAATAAAGGAAAGATGGTCATCACAACCATTTTCAGGTTCGGGAGTCGATTATGCGAGGGGAAGGTATTAGCACCCCTCACATCCGTTGTACCCAACGGGAACCTTCTCATTAATTTTAGGGTTAAAAAAAATATAAAAAAAGGTGTTTAATTTGCTTGCATGATTTTAATTAATTATTATCTACAAGGGGGAAAAAGTTAGTTTTTTATTAGTGTGCTTGACAGGATGTATGAATCCCGCTCCTACGTATTCCCGGGTGCAATATGAAATTCAAAGCTACACGCAGTTCTGGGTAGAAAATAATTGTTGGTTGGTTGGTTTTACTTATAAAAAGATTTTTGTTTTCTAAATTTTGATCGCGCAAGGGCGAAAGAGGAATTTGATGAGTTGAAATTATTTTTAAGTGTGGAAGACAAATAACCGGCGTGCAAGGTGTACACCAAGCGTTGATTATTTGAGAGTCGGGCGGAGGTACATCCAACGGTCTCTTTTTGATCCATTTATTATAAACGTTTTTTTTATGGGTGGAAGGCAAAACAACCGGCAGGCAAGGTGTACACCAAGCGTCGATTATTCGAGAGATGGACGGATGTACATCCGTCGGTCTCCTTTTAATCCATGATTTATTATTGACGTTTTTTGGTGGAAGACAAACAACCGGCCGGCAAGGTGAACACCAAGCCTCGATTATTTGAGAGATGGACGGATGTATACTCGTCGGTCTCTTTTTAATCCATGATTTTAGTAAAAATTGGTTTGGTAACATATATAAAAAAAAAAAGATGAAATAAAATAATTAGAAATATGTATTATTTTTACCGAGTTAAATCAAGAAACGAAACAAAATAAAATAAAAAAACGTAAAGCTGAGAAGGGGGTGCGAAAATTAAATAAGGGAGGTGCAAATGGCAATGATATATAAACCTGGCCCAAGCAGGGGAGCCCAGGTTGCTGCCAAACAAAATAAACGGGGAATGGATCTCAGCCGTCTGATTTGATCAGACGGTCATGATGAGATCATGGTGATGGATGATTCTAAGCCACTGATGTAAAATCAGACGGCTAGGAACGTTGGTCTGCTGTGGGCGCGCTCGCACTGGATCCAGGACCTATATACATCCAAACCACACGGTTTCTCTCATAATTTTCCAAATTTTCTCTCTCTTCTCTCAAATCTTTCTCTCTCTTCCTTCAACTTCTCTCTCTCGGTTCAATGTGTCTCTCTCTTGTTCTTATTTCTAAAATTCTCAAATCAAGCTAATGATAATCAATACAAAGACATGAAGGCAAACAACATAAAAAGGAAAAACGAAATGGTCACCGGAGGTGGTCGGAGTCGCGATTGCAGTTATGTTGCGGTGGAAGATTCGCGGCAATACCGGCGGAGACATGAAACTTCCTTCAGACTCCCTTTGTTTCTTTCAATTCGATCCCGTCTCTTTGTTCTGCTTCCCTTCTCTTTCAATTCCTTGTTTCCTTTTTTTTCGGTTGATTATGACTAGTTTTGCTTTGATCTGTGAGTTTGATTTTGATGAAAGGGGTTTTGGATGAATGTTGGTGATGATTGCTGTTTTTTTTTTAAATGATGGTGGTTATATGAATATGGTGATGGTTGTGACTATAGTGATTTGAGTATGAAGAGGGTTGTTGCTGAAGGTTTTGCGATTGAGAGGTTGTTGTGGCTGCCGTCATCGATCTCCCTCCTCTGTTTTTTCTCTCTTGCTTTTTATATGTACAAAACTAGGTTTGTGAATTGAATGTTAATTGTGCTACTTTTAGAAAGAATTAGTGTGATTGTGATTTGATTTATGAGTAGAATGGAAAACTTCTATTTTGATTGTGATTTGTTTTTAATCCTGCGCGTGAACTGCATTCCTGTTTCCTTGACTTAACTTTTTTTTTTTGTAATAACAATAACAATAAATAAATCCATGTAATTTTTGAAAAAAACGAAAATAGAATAATTGTAACTTTTTTTTTTGTTATTTTTTTTGAATAAATTACTAATGAAATAAAGTCAGAAATAAATAAAAGAAAAATAATGCAAAAAGTAAGATTTGAACCCGAGGCCTTATAGCTCACAATTCAATGAAGACCCTCATCACTACCAATCGAGCTAAGTAATATATTGTAAAGACAAATGCAACCCAATATCAATATCATAAAAAATGTGGGCAAAATTTAGGGTACGACAGCTGCCCCTATTTAATTACCTTTCACCCAAGGACATGATTGACGACAGTCTTCATGTACTCATGGTGGAAGATAATTAAATAAGAAAGGACCCAAATTTTGTCCAGGGAGGGTGAATGGGGGATGAGACTCTAATTGATAGGGAAGATGATACTCTAAAATGCCAACGATGATGGAACTCTAAATTGTCAATCAATTGCTAGCGAGGATGTGGCTCTAAATTACTAGCCAAGCGAGGTATGACTCTAAACTTCCAGCGAAGATGAGACTCTAAGTCGCCGATCAAACGAAGATGGGACTCTAAATCATCAGTCAATGGTGATATGCCTCTAAATTGTCAGCGATGATGGGACTCTAAATTGCTGGCCGCACAGAGATGAGACTCTAGTTTACTAAATAAGGTATATGACTCTGAAAACACTAAATATGGATGGGACTCTGAAAATGTCAGATAAGGATGAGACTCCGTATTTGCTCAATAAGGACGGGACTCCGAAAATACTCAATAAGGACGGGACTCCGAAAATGCTAAATATGGATGGGACTTCGAAACTTTCAAATAGGGTAGGACTCTGAAGCTTCCAAATAGGGTAGGACTCTGAAATGTCAAGGAGGGTAGAACTCTGAATTGTCAAATAGGATAGGACTCGGAAACTGTCGAATATGGTAGGACTCACTACATAAGGTAGGACTCTGAACTCCGCAAAATATGGGTAGGACTCTGAACTTTCAGCGATGATGAAACTCTAAATTGCCAGCGAAGACTAGAAATTGCCGAGGAAAATTGGAATTCGAAATTGTCAGCAAAGACAGAGCTTTAAATTGCCAGCGAAGACTGGACTTTGAATTTGTCAGCGAAGACCGAACTTTAAATTGCCAATGAAGATTGGACTTTTGATCACCAATGAAGACTGGGTTTTAAATTTCCAGCGAAGACTATACTTTGAATTTGCAATGAAGATTGAACTCTGAAAGGATTTGGCAGGTATGACTCTAGAAATGCCAACAAGGATGAGACTCAGATAGAACTCGGTGGATAGAACTCCAAAATGCCAACAAAGGCAGTGCTTCGGTAAGACTCTTGAATATTAAGAACATGAGACACTGAATTTCCATAGGCGTATGAGCCAGGAAAGGGTATGTTGTCATTGGTGTGTGAACCGCCCAATGATTGAAATATTGCCCTATAAGATCTGGCTTTTTGAGTTCAGATTGAATGCTTGTGTACTGGGGAAAATAACGAGTCTCTCTAGGGTAAGAACCTCTTTCAATAGTAGTAATGGACCTCGGTAAAGAACTAACTGAACTACCTTGAGTGGTCACATAATGCTTACTTATGCTATGTATGCGTGTGTTTGTATGATTTTTTGGATGCATGATATTTTTTGGGATGATGCACTTGCATGATATGAATGCGTGTTGCATGGCTGATGCGTGAAATGTCGGCAAAGACCTGGTTTAGGGGTGTTAAGTGGCAAGGAATTGTGGATTTCGATGTCATGGTATATTGAATTGAATGGTATGGAACCCTGGATGTAGGGAATGTCAGCGGGTATTGAGCTTTATGCGTGCCAGTGAAGATTGGGCTTTTAGGGTGCCAATGAAGATTAGGCTTTGAGTTTGGCAATGATGATTGGAACTTTCGAGTACCAATAATGATTGGACTTTCGGGGTTACTGGATGCGGTTTGGCGCACAACTTGATGCTAGAGGAATTCAAACATGATTGATGTAAGACACATGAATGATGATGAATGCAATAAGATGCATGATTTGATGCTAGAGTGATGTAGATATGATTGATATAGGCGAGATGCATGACTATGATTTGGAATGTTCGTCATAAGTTCCTTTGTGATAGGCAATGGAAAGGGTGAGAAGGTTTTTGCTAACATGATCTCCCGACACCCTAGTTGAACTCAATGGTTGCTGAGGTATAGCAGTATTTACTTGACCAGCTTGAAAAGATGGAGAAGGCTTGCCCCATGCTACAGTCATTTGCCCCTTTGATTTTTTTTTCTTCTGAAAATCCCTAACTTTTGCCTGGACCGCTCTTTCGAGTTTTCAGTCCACCGGGAGTATATTTTCTTTTTGGTGCCCCTAATTTTTGCCTGACCGCCTTTTCAGGTTTTCGGCCCACCGGGACGCTCTCTATTTCCTAAGCCGCCCTTTCGGGTTTACAACTTAGCGAGCTTTTGATGGATTTTTTTTGTATCTCTTTTTCTTTGGGCATTGCATCTTTAACTACATCGGACTGGGAGCGAAGGCTCCTCTTCATCCATGGGGTGATAAATACAGGCTGCCCCAATATTTGAATCTTTGATAGGTGTGCCCTCTGACCTAGACTGCCCTGGTACTTGAATTTTGAAATACATGCCCCTGGTTGATTGGCGCTTTAAAAGTTTGACGCATTCTTGAAACATGTTGACCCCGATCAATAAGATCTCCGAGTGATGTGCCCCTTGGTTATAGGGATTTTCTCTTGATTAATAGGACCCTTTGGTAATTTGCCCCTTGTTAGGAGTGTTGTGCAATGATTCACCTTTTGATCTGACCCTTGTTAAAAATTTCCTCGATGCTAAGTATTGATTTGCGAGTGAAATTGTTTCTTTTGAAAAGTAGTTTTGATGCAATGCACATGCAAGTTTTGAATTCAAAATTGTTTAGCTATGTAGAATGGATGATATTTGGCCAGAAGATCGGCACAATTGAAAGTGATAGAAATGAGAGAAAATTTGTTTGTTGATGATTCACCAACATGAGGAGTCAGTTTAACAATTTTGCTGAGTTTGCTTTTATAGTCAACCTAGCTTCAATTAGGTCTTTTGAAGGTTATAACGTGGCCTGGTTCACGGATTTAAGAAACAAAGGATATAAGGCTCAAAATATTATTTTAACCCTCCCAATCTACTTTGATGTTCTTCATTCTTAAGTTCAATTAACTCAACAGATGCCTTTGGTCGGCAAGAGAATTTTGTTAGTTACCCTGATGGAGGTAAAGGCAATGGTCGAAGCACTAATGAGACTCTTGTAGTGGCAGTCACTTCTTTTAGTTGACAGGCTTGTTTTCATTTTTTACTCCCTATTTTTGCATGGACCGACTCCTTTGAATGTGCGGCCCATCGGGATGCCCCATTTTTTCCTAAGTTTTGACTTAGTGGGCTCTCTCCCCTTTTTTAACAGCTCTCACGAGATTTTTCTTTTAGCTCAGCAAGTTATGACTACCACATCAACGGTTATGTGTTTTATCCTCTCATTATTCCCTCCATATTGGATGATGTACACGAGGGAGATAATGTGTTTCAACCTTGAAGTGATTAATTGGATTGATTCTCTTACATCGGAATGCATCATTGAATTAATTGTAAAACTACCCTGCCCCTGATTAAAATTAAGGGTTTTTGGCAAAATAGAAAGAACACCGACTTCAGGCTCAAAGGGGTTGACTACGGATTACCTCCTTATATCTCCAGTGTTTGGGAATTGAAACAATGCCTTACATCATCAGCCGTGTTTTACTTATAAAAGCATATATATCAGCAAATTCAATTATTTGTTTACATCATCCTCCCCACCAAGTTTGTTAACATGTGAGAAGTGAAATGACAAAGCGAGAAATGGTATAAGAAAATAGTGAATACGAATGGATGAGATCCAAAAACATGCATGCGAATTTTATTAAAACACTTGATCAAAGGGTACAACTCCAAAAACTAATCAACGTCTTAGCAGAAAGAAAATTACAACTGGGAATGATAAAAGTTTAAAGGGCCCTAAGGATAAGCCTCCTGGTTGATCTGTTGATCTTAAGAGATGCCCCTTCAACGTTCTTGCACGCGTAATGAGGGACCATTCAAGAATGGGATTCCTCCTTGAAAGACAACAACTTGCGGTCGATGAGTTCTTGCACCTTATACTTGAAGGCCCTACAACTCTCGACGTCATGTCCGGGTGACCCAGCGTGATAGTCACAGCTAGCGTTCACATCGAAACTAGGCGGGTATGGTAGCTTCGCAGGGGGAAGGGGTCTCGGCTCAACCATTCCTTTCTGGATTATGTACGGCAAGATTTGACCATACGACATGGGTATAGGATCAAAGTGTACTTGATCAAATGGCATATTCTTTCTTTCAAGACTAGGTGGATCCTTTTGTTGATGCACGTTTTGCTGTTGCCGATGATTATGTTGAACGGAATTAGCCTCGCCTTCTTTCTTCTTTGGGTCATTGTTAAAGAACTTCTTTTCCCCAACCTGATTATTGGAGGCGCCTTGTATTTTGCCGCTCTTCAACCCCTCCTCTATTCGTTCACCGATTACAACCATATCAGCAAAGCCTGATGAAATGCTCCCTATCATTTTCTCATAGTAGGGCCCTTGCAGAGTGCTCATGAACGTATCGACCAATTCCCTTTCTAGAAGCGGTGGTTGCACACGGGCAGCAAGTTCTCTCCACCTTTGAGCATACTCTTTGAAAGATTCACCACTCTTGTGAGTAAGGCTCTGCAATCGCATTCGATTAGGAACCATGTCTAGATTGTACTTGTACTGTCTCATGAAGGCATCTGTGAGATCTTTCCACGTCTGGATTTGTGTTCTCTCTAGTTGCATATACCAATCCAGTGATGCCCCACTTAGACTATCCTGAAACACGTGGATCATAAGCTTCTCATCAGTGGCGTGTGCAGCCATTTTCCTGCAGAACATCTTCAAGTGATTCCTCGGACAGTGGATCCGTTTGTACTTTTCGAAGACAGGCACTTTGAACTTTGGGGGGACGACTACGTGCGGTACTAAACACATGTCCAAAGCATTGGATCCATAGACACTAAAACCCTCTATAGCTTCCAACATTTCTTCCAAGGCCCGATACATTTGAGCAGATTCAGCATTCGGGTGAGCATTGACGGGCGTAGCTTGGTGTGGCATAGAACATCCCACACCTTCAATAGTGTGATTGGGTGTGTTATTTCCATCTTGAAGAATGTTCTCGTTGCTTGCCATAGCTTGGAAGAGCTCAAGGAGCTTATCAATTTTCCCTTTTATGGAGTCAACATCTTCCCTTAGCGCAACATTATTCTTCTCAAGTTCCTCCATAGTCCTTCAAATGTTGGCACGTGTCCCGTTTGAGTGTCGAATAGCAAGCAGGTATGTCTCTGGGAGATTTAAGGGAAATGATATGAGTTTTTTGATATGGGATGCAAATACATGAGGATGCATGTATGCAGATGTATGAAAGTGCATGGATATGCAAAAACGTATTTTCTTTTTCTTTTCAAGTTAGAGGGTATGCTAAAAAGTTTTTATGACATGCTATGATGTGATGAGATTGAATAAGGTCAGGGTGTGACCCCAAGGATGTATTTGTAGGGTCATTGGAAGTTGACAAAACATAACCTAAATGGAGGGCTCCCTATGAGAGGCTAGTTCTAGATATTTACTATCAATCCCTTCACATGTAGGATCTAGGTTTTTTGTTTGTCCAAGGGTGACAATCAAGGTCACGGCCCTCATTTGGAACTTCACCATGAGATTGGGCTAGCCAATTCAAAGGGTCTCCCTTAGGTGGAGTCATTGGGTTCTAGATGAGGTTCCTAGAGTCACGAATCACGTTCAAAACTTCGTCAAGAGGATGGGCTAGCCAATTCGAGGCGAACATTTTGAACAGATCTACTCTAGGCGGAGTTTTCATATATCGCCGATAAGGAAGTACATCCCATGGGCCCATACTACTAACCTCTTTCATTAGGAGGTTTTCATTACGAAACTTTTCATTCTCCAAACGAATATTATTGTTTCTCGTATTGATTTTCTCTAGGTAACAAATACAAATAATTATTTGCACTAAGCATGAAAAAATACATTGTTGCATAAATTATTTGCGCTTACTATTATGTATAGTGTATGAATGTGTCAAAACTTCAAAATAGTTGTAAATGTATCTTTTTTGTTAGTAATATTGTAGATAAAAACACAAAATATATTCCAAGATAAAATTAATTAATATGAAATAAATTTAATAGATCAAACTATGGTAAAAGACACATTTAAAAATAGTTTTGTAATTATTTTATATTCAAGGATTCAAGAGTGTGTTATTTGCATGTATAAGATAAGATACTACTATAGTGAAAAGGAATTATCACCTTCAACAAAGTTCTCTTATTCAGGAACCAAAATTTGACTTGTTTGGGCTAAGCCCAATCTCCTCATCCAATTGTCGTCGTTGGACCTCATTTGGATGATTCCATTCTTTCATGAAACTTCATCAAAAAAATTAAAGTTCCCAATTAGTTGAGAATAAATTTCCAATGTAAATAAATAAATAAAATAAACTAGGCAACATATAAATTGGATATAGTGTTTTAGTAAGTAGCTAATCGAAATGAATCTGGATCCTGTGCAGTCAATGATATAGTCTTTTAGTCATGCATTTTTTTACTGCCCAATTTATAAAATGGTTTAAAGTTTAAAAACTAAAACTTTAATTTTTATAAAATATAATTTTATCATGGACTGTCCGATCGAGATTAGTCGTTCAAAAATGTGTGACTCACGTTGTAACAACTCATACCCCTTTTCTACGTATTTATAGTAGGAAATCTCGACATTGTACCTCATGATATTTTCCACCCCTCTCTAATAGAGTTTTTTTCTTCCGTGAAAATTGAATCACATAACTTAGGATTCAAGTACATGTTTAATCCTGTGACACTGACTACACAAGATCCTGATCCAAGAGCTAACATAACCATTAAAAATAAAATTTACAATAAAATAGAGAATCGATTTATTCATGATCTTATAATCAAACATACAAAATTAATTCTTCAAAAAGTAAATTAAATATAATTACTAAATGATAAGTTCATGTCGTCGAAGGAATCAAGCCATACAAAGAAAAATTAATTACTAACGTTTAGTTTCCGTGTAATTCTTTTCTTTTTTTTTTTTGCTTTAGCACCATTGAATACAAAAAAAATCAAGACAAATTACTCATAATCAACAAAAAAAATTTGAAAAAAAAAACAATAAAAAATGATGCATCAAACATAATTAAAAAACCTAAAAAGGCTTTACAAATTTTTTATTTCTAACCCTAATTTTCAAAAGAGCGGCGTATATTTCGCGTTAAGTATCAATTCAAGCGGCAAACTTGATTAACATATAAGTAATAATTTCATATCTTTAACTCAAGAGTGAAGTCAATTCTCCTTCAAAAGCAAAATATTGAAATAACACGAAATAATAAAATTGAAAATAAACTATCGTTAATGAAATGAATTATCTTGCATTTCAAGTTTGGCAGTTTGAGCCGACGTAAGACGATTGTAAGAAGATCTGTCTTTTGTCATTATCAATGTCATCATCACGGGACTTGCGAACGCCGCAGATTGAATGATCATAACTCAGTTCTGATAATCACACAAAATATTATAAAAAGATTTTCTTTACCACTAATTCATTTATGTAAGAGATACGTTAATTTTAAGGTTTTTATAAACACTAGTCAGCGGTTTGTGACCGTTTAATAATAGTCACATAAAAGGGAAAACAAATAAGGAATGGTATAGTGATTTTCTGATAAAGTTTTTCTTTCTTTTTATTCAAATAATTGATTTTTAAATACTTTTAGGTTTTATTTAAATTTTCTTTTTTGTGTGTTCTTTTCCCGGTGTTACTCCCGTCGTAGCGTGCAGTTGTTTGTTTTCATTTCCTTTCTTGGCACAATGTTTCTTTTGATTTCCTGTTTTAGTACGGTGTTTGTTTTGTTCAGATTTTCAGATCTGCTTCAATCCAAATTCAGTGCAGATTCAATGACTTTAACGTCTTCAACGTTGAATATCCGGAGGCATGGCTATTTTGTATATTTAAATTTTGTCATTTCAATTATATGATTTTACATTAGGCCTAGGGTTGCTTGCGGTTCGGTTTGGATCGGTTATGAGACAAAAAGTCATCTGATCGAAAGAAAAAATATGATGCGGTTTGGTTCGGTTTTTGGATGAGTTAAAAAAATATCCGATCTAATCCAATCCATGCGGTTTACTTCGGTTTGGTTGTTTCGATTTTATTCGGTTTTTAAATAAACAATAATTAAATACTTTTAATATAAGAAATATATTTTATCTGAATCTATTAAAAAAGAAAATTAAGGAACCAACAAATTATATTGTTAGATA
Organism: Trifolium subterraneum; assembly: GCA_951799995.1. Taxonomy (NCBI): domain Eukaryota; kingdom Viridiplantae; phylum Streptophyta; class Magnoliopsida; order Fabales; family Fabaceae; genus Trifolium; species Trifolium subterraneum. Next base: position 13,801,507 of record OX637462.1, on the reverse strand, counting down.
TTTAAAACATATTCATCGAAAATGATATATATGATACTTGATGGATAGTCCAAAAAACCATATTTTCTAGATTACAAGAGGAAATCAAAGAGCATTAAACGAAAGAAAAATAACCAAAATTAAAATGTTATGATTGTTCACTAGCCATGCTGTTATGATACTCCGGTTTTCATATGCACCAAGAGACTATGGATTTGTAGTAACTACAAAATATCTTAAAAAAAATTAAAACCAGCGTATACTCGGTTAATGTAATATATTATACTAATAAAAAGAAAAATTGTTGGAACAAAATGAGTTTTAGTTATAAAACACCCTAAGTTTTGATGATAACAAGGTATTAAATGGACAATTGGTATTACTAATCAATGATCTAGTGTGCAGGAACAAAGTAAAAATCTTATTCACTCAGATCATCAATTGAGCTTCTGAAGGACACAGTCTGAAGCGTTTAGACTCTGAGAAGCAAGAAGCTTCAGAGCCTCTGAAGAAGTCCTCAGATGCCAAAGAGAGAAACATGTCTTGAAGCTTGCGTACACTATTCAGAAGATCAATGAAATGTTATTACAAGATTCTGAATGACACTCTCTGAAGAAAGACAGCTCATAACTAATGTAATAGTACAACAATCTTATCATCAAATGGAGCGTGCAGTACTCTGTACTATTTTACCTAATTTACTGAAGCGCCATTTGACAAAGAGAAGTAGTGGAATTGATTTACTCCTTCTGGAAGAAATAATCAAATCCAGCTCAGCAAAAGAAGATTGTACTACCAACGGTCCTTTCTCAACGTCATTATACTTAGAGTATACATATAAGACATTCTACTTGAGAGAAGACTACTGGAAGACTACTAAAAGACTATTGAAAAATATTGAAACTCAGAGAAAGATTTACTTTGTATTCAAGCTGAGAATTGTTTCTTTCTTGTGTAACTTCTAAGTCAAATATCTTTTGATATTGTTAGGCTCTGAACTGTGTGTTAAGAGAGTCTAGCTTAGAACTTTCAGTCCTACTTAATCTGTGTATTAAGTTAGTGTGTGAAGTCTCTTATCTTTGTGATTTGAGCAAGGAAGTCTCTCTGTCTTGTGTGACTTAGAGCAAGGAAGTCTCTCTGTCTTGTGTGACTTAGAGCATTAAGAAAAGTCTCTTGCTTGTGAAGCGGGTGGAAAAATGCGCGAGCGGAAAATGCTCGCTAAACAGTAAAGTCGCCACCGAACTTTATTTATTCCCGGAGGAAAAGGAAAATATCGATAAAACCTTAAAAGCAATGGAAAGAGGGTCATCGCAACCATTTCCAAGTTCGGGAGTCGATTATGTGAGGGGAAGGTATTAGCACCCCTCACATCCGTTGTACTCAACGGGAACCTTCTCGTTAATTCTAGGGTTAAAAAAAGTGTTTAATTTGCTTGCATGATTTTAATTAATTATTATGTACAAAGAGGAAAAAGTTAGGTTTTTATTAGTGTGCTTGACGAGATGTATGAATCTCGCTCCTACGTATTCCCGGGTGCAATGGGAAATTCAAAGCTACACGCAGTTCTGGGTAGAAAATGTTTGTGTGTTGGTTGATTTTACTTATGAAAAGATTTTTGTTTCTACGTTTTGACTGTGCTAAAAATATTTGATGCGTTGGAGTTATTTTTAGATGTGGAAAACGAACAACCTGTCGACAAAGCGTGACGCTAAGCCCCCGATTGTTCGAGAGACCAACGAATGTACATTCGCCAATCTCCTCTTTAATCCAAGATTTTTATTAAAATATATTTGAGTGGAAGACGAACAACCTGTCGACAAAGCGTGACGCTAAGCCCCCGATTGTTCGAGAGACCAACGAATGTACATTCGTCAATCTCTTTTTTAATCCACATTTATTTATCGATGTATTTTATGGTTTTATTTATTTTCAAACCGGCAAATTAAAGGTAGCAATTTTTTATCTTATTAGAATTAGATTATTATTATTATTAGCAAGTTTGAGAGGTGCACATAGATGGATTTGGGACCCATAGCCAAACAACAGTCCAATTAACAAGATAAAACAAAAAAAATAATAATAATAATAATAATAACAATTGATAAAAAAAAGAACAGAATAAAAAGAATGAAAACAGATACGCGTGAGAGACAGAGAAAGGGACTGAACCGAGAGTTTGAAGCAAACGGCAAGAGAAAGATCACGTGGTGCGTGCGGCTGCGACGGAGTGGTGCGACCGGTCTACTGCAGCGTAGCGATTGGATATCGGTTTTGTTGGACTCAGCAGCGGCGGTGGCGAAACATTGCTGCCTTTTCTATGTTCTGTTTCTCCTCTATTCTATTTCCTCTTGTTATTTTTGATCATGGTTTGTGGGTTAAGGTGGTTTTGATGGTGGTGTTGGATTTTGGAAGATTGTTGTAGATGAAAAGTGAAGATGAAGGTTTTATGGTTTGTGTTGTGATGTTGTTGATGATGATGATGTGATAAGGGTTGTAGTGATGATTTTGTGTTAGAAGAGAGATTGAAGATGATTGTGGCGCAGCAACAAGGTTGCTGTCTTTTTTTTTATTATTTTGGTTCTCTTGCCTCTGTGTATGGCCTCCCCCCTTCTCAGTGTTTTTTCTTGCTATTTATATGGGTACAAAATTAGGTTTTTATGAATTGAATGAGGATTGTTTTGGTTTATGAATGCTTTGATGATGGTGATTTGGAATTGATGGAAGAATTGATTTGTTCCTCTTTGGTTTGATTTGTCTTAAAAGTGTAGATACTTTCCCTCTCTATTCTTTTGACTTTTGACACATGATGACAATCATAATAATAATAACAATGATACTGCTAATAATAACAATTATAATGACAACAATAAAAAATAAAAAATTAATAGTAATATTGACAAATTTAAAGAAAAACATAAAAATAAATAAATAAATAAATTGACTAAAATACTTTTGGATTTTTTTTTTTAATAAAAGTTACTAACAATAAAACTTAAACTAAATGAAATAGTTATAAAAAGACGACGGTAGGATTCGAACTCAAGACCTCGCACTATTAAACCCCTAAACACTCTTTCAAATACCAATTGAGCTAATTCACATATTCAAAAGAAAATGCGGCAATAAACCATATGATTATGTAAGTGGGCAAAATTTGGGGTATGACAGCTTGTATGATTGAGCACTAGAATTGTAATCTTTTGTGATTATAGTGAAATCCCTTGTAAGTGCAAGGGGACTGTGAAGGTGAAAAACACAAGAAGGGGGGTTGAATTGTGTTTTGAAAATTTGATTTTTTTGCTTAAAGGAATATAGAAATGCAGCGGATATAAGAAACTAGACTAAACACAAAACACAAATAAAACATTGAAGGAGAGAGAGAAAGCACACACAGAAATTTTATACTGGTTCCTCTCACAAAACGAGAGTAGTCCAGTCCCCTTGCACTTCCAAGGGATTTTACTATAATCACAAAGATTACACAACTAATGCTCAAACACACAAGCAAGAGACTTCCTTGCTCTAGGTCACACAAGACAAAGAAACTTCCTTGCTCTAATCACACAAGATTAGAGACTTCCTTGCTTAAGCACACAAGCTTAAGACTTCCTTGCTTTAGTCACACAAGACTTAAGACTTCCTGCTCTAAGTCACACAAGACAGAGAGACTTCACAAACTAACTTAATACACAGATTAAGTAGGACTGAAAGTTCTAAGCAAGACTCTCTAAACACTAAGCTCAGAGTCTGTAATATCAAAAGATATTTAACTTAGAATATTACACTAGAAAGAATAACACAGTTCACAACTTGAATATGATTTGAATCTTTCTGAGTTCAGATGATCTTCCAGTAATCTTCTCTCTATCAGGATGTCTTCTATTTATACTCTAGGTATAAAGACGTTGAGAAAAGAACCGTTGGTTGTACACTCTCCTTTCTGTTGACAAGACGGTTGTACTCTTTGACAGGACCGTTGTACTATTGCATTGGTTATGAGCTGTCTTTCTTCAGAGAGAGTTCTTCAGGATCTGATGATATCGTTTCTTTGATCTTCTGAAGATGTACACAAGCTTCAGATTGTGTTTGTTTTTCTTTGGCCTCTGAGGACTTCTTCAGAGGCTCTGATGCTTCCAGCATTTTCAGAGCCTTAACACTTCAGACTGTGTCCTTCAGATGCACAAATGATGATCTACGTGGATGACATTTTTACTTTGTTCCTGCACACTAGATCATTCATTAGTAATACCAATTGTCCATTTAATACCTTGTTATCATTAAAACTTGGGGTGTTTTATAATTAAAACTCATTTTGTTCCAACAATCTCCCCCTTTTTGATAATGACAAACATAGGTATTAAATACAATTGTTTGTTGATTAATTTAATTATGTCAACATCAGGTTGTTGAGGTTTGTAAGCTCCCCCTGAGTCTGATAAACCATTAGGGTTAGGTTTGCAAGCTCCCCCTAAGTTTTATCCATAATTAAGTTGAATCAGTATAAGAACAATTTGATAAACTTGATTGTATCTACATACTTAACTCTCAGAGTGTGAGGTTTGCAAGCTCAACTCCTGAGTCTGATAAAAATAATTAAGAGCACAATCTTAACTACATTTATCTATGCAAACACAATTATGTTTATTAATTTGTTCTCCTTATCACTTAAGTTTATAAACATTTAGCAAAACAAAAAAAATCAGATTCTTATTTCAGACAGTTTCAGATTATTATGTGAGTAGATATAAAAACTACTGACAATTGTACAACTAAATAATACACCCCCTTTTGTCATCAGCAAAAAAATTTAAACAAATAGTGAAAAACAATAGGCGAAAAACAAGAATGGGAGCTCTAACTTGTTCAAGGTCGTCAGACACTCCAGCAAACATGAATCTATCAGGAAGACCAAGTTGCTCAAAGATGGAGCATAAGAGCCTTGGATGAGAGATCAACTTGGAAGGATTGTCAAACTTCTGAGCCTCATAGATTGTCTCACATAGATGTTCAAAGATGTAAGCAGGTAGATTCATTTTCCTTTTGGTGGAGAGGAAGTAGATAAAGTGTCTCTGATCCCAATTCAGAGAGTCACTGCCAGTATCCCTTGGGAGAAAAGATGAGAATACAATCTTAGCAAGAACCTTTTCACGATCATTCAGATGACTAACCTTGTTGGACAGCTTCTGATCCTTGAAACAAAGTCTGGCTATATCATTTAGATACACTGACTTTCTTCCAAGTGCTGCAGTATAGAGTCTAACCATTCCAGTGTTGGGAAGATTTAGCATCTTGGCCAAATTGCTTCTTGTTAAAATGACTTGAAAGCCTCCAATACTAGAGAGAATTTCTGTTACAGTGAATTTTCTCAGACCCAATTCTTCTCTTGATTTTCCTTTATTTTCACTTGGGTTCTGATCAATTATTCGTTGAAGTTCAGCATTAGCATCTACCAAAGTCACAGCTTCACTCTTTCTCCAGAAATCAAACACTAAATTGGAGTAGATAGGTCCATTAAGCATATCCAAGTAGTGCCCCCAGCCTTGTTCAGTGAAGAATTCCTTGTAGTCATGTCCATTGACTTTTAAGGCCTCAAAGTCTATTGGTCTTTCCATAATCAATTTACTTTCTTCAAACCTAAGATTCATAGTAGCATCTTTAAGATAAGAGTCCTGAGCATATATGTTTATTGGAATGTCCTCTGGGAATCTTGGTACAGAAGATGAACTTGCCATTGTTGAGGTTAGCGAACAGGGTTTTGCTAGTATGAGGGAGAAAGAAAGTGCTCTGGGTTTTAGAAGAGAAGGGCGAGATGTGAAAGTGAACTTGTGTGAGAAAAGAATAAAGTGATTTTGAAAAAATCTAGTAAAAACAATGATGGGGGAGTACATTCGTTGCAATAAAGAATTTCGTCATAAACTGCCTTTACTCTAACCAATCACAGACTTAAGAGTAAAAACAAATTAATTAACACGTGTACTCCACATGGGTAAACACTTCAGGGTTTAAAGATTTTCAGCGTCTGAAGACCTTCCAGAGTTCAGAGGCTGAATCCACAATTTTGTAAGTCAGAGCTTGATATCTTCAAAGACCAAAGTCATGTTCAGATGCTTTTTGATAAAATCTAATCTTTCAACTACTAAGGGTTTTGTAAATATATCAGCCCATTGTCTTTCAGTTTCAATGTATTGAATATTTACACTACCCTTCTGAACAAGGTCTCTTATAAAATGATGTTTAATTTCAATATGTTTAGCTCTTGAATGCAAAATTGGGTTTTTAGAAAGTTGAATAGTTGCAGTGTTATCACAGAAAAGTGGAATATTGTGACTATTAACTTTGTAATCCTCTAACTGATATCTCATCCAGAGTAGTTGTGTACAAAACTTGGCTGCTGATATGTATTCTGCTTCTGCTGTGGACAAAGCTATTGTAGTTTGTCTTTTGCTAGCCCAAGATATAAGATTTTCACCCACAAATTGACAATTGCCACTTGTGGATTTTCTCTATATCTTATCTCCAGCAAAGTCAGCATCACAGAATCCTATCAGCTTATAATCATTTGTTTTCTTATAAAATAATCCAAGATTTGTGGTTCCCTTTAGATATCTAAAGATTCTCTTTACAGCAGTAAGATGAGATTCTCTAGGATCTGATTGGAATCTAGCACACAAACATACACTAAACAAAATATCAGGCCTTGATGCAGTTAGGTAAAGTAAAGAACCTATCATACCTCTGTAGAGCTTCTGATCAACCTTGCCTTCTGAATCCTCCTTGCTGAGACTGCTTGTTGGATGCATTGGTGTTGTCATTGGTTTGCAGTCATCCATGTTGAATTTCTTCAGCAGCTCCTTTGTATACTTGGTTTGATGAATGTAGGTGCCATCTTTGTCTTGGTTGATTTGTATTCCCAGAAAGAATTTTAGCTCTCCCATCATGCTCATTTCAAATTCCTCCTGCATAATCTTAGAAAATTCCTTGCACAAAGATGGATTAGCAGATCCAAAAATAATATCATCAACATAAATTTGAATAATTAGAATGTCATTCTTAAATGTTTTACTGAAGAGAGTATTGTCAACTTGACCTTTTTGAAAACCTTTTTCAACTAAGAAATTGCTCAGTCTTTCATACCAAGCTCTGGGAGCTTGTTTCAGACCATAAAGAGATTTATTTAACTTAAAAACATGGTCAGGATGTGAAGCATCCTCAAAACCAGGGGGTTGTCTGACATATACTTCTTCAGAAATGTAGCCATTTAAGAATGCACTTTTAACATCCATTTGATACAAAATAATACTATGATAAGTAGCATAGGAAAGAAGTAGTCTGATAGCCTCAAGTCTAGCAACAGGAGCAAATGTTTCAGTGTAGTCAATCCCCTCTTGTTGACTATACCCTTGAGCTACCAGTCTTGCCTTATTACGAACAACTTCTCCTTGTTCATTTAACTTGTTTCTGTTGACCCATTTTGTTCCAATGATATTCTTCTTGGAAGGTTTGGGTACTAAGCTCCAGACTTCATTTCTTTCAAACTGGTTGAGCTCTTCTTGCATTGCAACAATCCATGCATCATCAGCTAGTGCTTCATCAGTTGAACTTGGTTCCACTAGGGAGATTAATCCAATTAATGAGTCTTCATTTCTGAAGCTTGATCTGGTTTTTCTTGGACTGTCCTTGTTTCCCAAGATTAGCTCTTCTGGATGAGAGGATTTGTATTTGAAAGATTGTTTTGATTGTTCAATTCTGCTTGGACTGCTTCTGATAAGTTCTGATGCTGGGTGATCTTCAGAGTCCAAGGTTTCAGGAGCTGAATTTGTTTCTTCAGAGGTTGGTTGAGTTGGTCCTGATGTCTCTTCAGGTTCTGATTCTTCATCATCTGATAGTTGTATATCTGCAAAGTTCTCAACTAGCTCTGACACTTTGTCAGGCTGCTTGTCATCAAATTTTATGTGCATACTTTCTTCCACTGTATGAGTTTCAGAATTATACACTCTGTATGCTTTTGAGCGTTTAGAGTATCCAATAAAGATACCCTTATAAGCTTTAGCATCAAATTTCTTCAGATGAACTTTTGTATTCAGAATGTAACAAGTACACCCAAATTGATAAAAATAGGATACACTGGGTTTCTTTCCCTTAAATAGTTCATATGTTGTCTTATTCAAAATAGGTCTAATATAGATTCTATTTTGAACATAACACGCTGTGTTTACAGCCTCTGCCCACAGATACTTAGCAATGTTAGTCTCATGCATCATGGTTCTGGCCATTTCTTGCAGAGTTATATTCTTTCTTTCTACAACTCCATTTTGCTGTGGAGTTCTAGGAGAAGAGAACTCATGCAAGATGCCATATTTTTCACAAAAATTTTCAAACATTTCATTTTCAAATACACCACCATGATCACTTCTAACTTTCAAAATGTGTAAACCTTTTTCTTTTTGTATCTGTGTGCAGAAACTGCAAAAGACATCATATGCATCATCCTTGTTTCTGAGGAATTTAACCCAAGTCCATCTACTGTAATCATCAACAATGACTAGTCCATATTTGTTCCCATTGATTGAGGCTGTACTTACAGGACCAAACAAATCAATGTGAAGCAGCTCTAAGGGCTTGGAGGTAGAGACAACATGTTTTGGTTTAAAAGAAGTTTTCACACTCTTTCCTATTTGGCAGGATCCACAAAGAGCATCTGAGTGATAGTGTAGCTTAGGTAGGCCTCTGACAAGGTCAAGTTTGCTAAGCTTAAAGATTAACCTCCAGTTAGCATGACCTAACCTCTTATGCCATACCCACTTCTCTTCACTCAGAGTTAGCAAGCATTTTACCTCTTGGTCTGCCAAATCAGAAAGGTTTACTTTAAAAACATTGCCTATTCTCTTACCTTTGAACACTATGGACTTGTCAGATTCTCTAATTACAGTACATAACCCTTTATCAAAGTTAACCACAAACCCATTGTCACAAAATTGACTGATGCTAAATAGGTTGTGTTTAAGTCCATCTACAAACCAAACATTATTAATTGAAAGGGAGGAGTTACCTACAATACCTGTACCTTTGATCTTGCCTTTTTGGTTTCCTCCAAAGCCGACTGTTCCACCATCTTCAAGTTTCAATGATGTGAACAATTTCTTATTACCAGTCATGTGCCTTGAACATCCACTATCCAGATACCATGATTGATTACTATTTTCTTTCAGTTTGGATAGCTGTAGAATAAACAAGGTCAATCATTGTAATAATATCCTTTACATTCATTGTGAAGTTCTCTCCAAAAATCATTTGCTTTGTCCACTTCAGCAGCTCTGGAAGTAAAGTAATGTTTTGGAACATAAGCTTTTCTTCCACAGCTGATCACTTGCTTCCATTCATCTGATTTGAAATGATTTTTCCTACAATGAAAATCTGAATAGGAGACAATTTTACATCTTGGTACCCATTGTTTTCTGGGTCCAGTTTGGTTAGTTCTATAACCTTTAGTTCTTCTTTGCCTCTGTGAAAAACTTTGTGGACTATTAAAGAATTTCCTTTGAAAATTTGGTCTTTGAAAATTGACCCTCTTAGTCCATTGATTTTGAAATCTAGGCTTTGATTGATAATCACTATAGGACTTAGATTGCTTTTCTAATCTAGGATTAATTTTGCTTACCAGAGTTTTATGTTGATTATTTATCATCAGCTTAGATTGTTTTAGAGTCTGATTGGATGAGCTTCTGAGTCCCAAAGTTTTCAGAGTCTTAGACTTGATAGTCTCAGGTTCTGAACACTCAAGTCCTGAGTTGCTCTCATTGAGGTTCTGAGAAACAGCCTCTGATGTAGTTTCAGAGCTTGTCTTGCAGACCCCATAGATACCTTCAGAGTCTGAAACAATCATAGCTTTGCCTTTGTTTTTCTCAGGCACAAAGGTTGAATAAAGATTATCAGGAATGTTATTTAAACAAATGTAAGGATTTTGTTTCCCATATGATTTACCATATGAGTAAACAATGTTATTTAAACATTATAAATCATAGACGCCATTTTACTTTTGTTGACGTTCTGATGAACAAATTCCTGAAGAGCAACCTCATGCTCATCAGTAGGTTTGTTACATCTTGTGCACCCATTTTCAAGTTCTTCAATTTTGATTAAAGAATTCTTATATAGAGCTTGAAAATGTTCAGCTTTCTTTGCTAACTCATCCTTTTGTGTTTTTAAAAGTTTTAGTTTAGAGGATGATTTAGAAAACTTGCTTAAAGACATACCAAGGTAGGTTAAGAGTTGTTCTTTAGAATAATTTAAAAATACCTGTTCAGATTCATTAGAGTCTGATCCTTCAGAGTCTTCATTAGTTGTAGCCATCAGAGCCACATTTGCTTCTTCATCATCACTATATGAGGATGCTTCCAGGTCTTCAAACGTTGTCATTAAGCTCTTCTGAAATCTCCTCTTGTAGCAACTGGACTTCTTGTTCTTGTCCTTTGATGAAGCTTCAGGACATTCAGCAATGAAATGTCCTGGTTTGTTACACTTGAAGTAATTCTTCTCTTCTCTGTTGGGAGTGTTCCTTGAACTATTTCCTTTACGACTCTTACTCATCCTTGCCCATTTTTGAAAGTTTCTGGTGAACATGGCAAGTTCTTCATCTTCTTCTTCTTCTTGATCATCTGAGGAAGAATCCTCCTCAACCTCCAGAGTTTTAGCTTTGACAGCTTTTGAAGATTTCTTGGTTGAAGTTAAAGCTACTGATCTTTCCTTCTTCTTCACTGCATCAGCATTCAATACCATCTCATGGCTCTTGAGATTGCTGATAAGTGATTCAAGAGAGATTTTCTCAAGATCCTTAGCTTCCTCAATAGCTGTAACCTTAGGTCTCCATTTGTCAGTCGAGTTATTCAGGATCTTCCACACATGATCAGAGGTTGTATAACTTTTCTTCAGAAACCTGAGGCTAGACACCAGAGTCTGAAATCTAGAAAACATGGTCTTAATGTCTTCATCAGGTTTCATGGTAAAAAGCTCATACTGCTGAACCAGTAGTCTTGCTTTGGCATTCTGAACTTGCCTATTACCATCATAGTTTGAGCATAGAGAGTCATACATAGCTTTAGCTGTAGATCTATCCATGATTTTGGTATATTCATCATGAGATATTGCTGACATCATGATTTGTTTGACCTTGTTGTGTTTAGAAAAAATCTTCTTGTTTTCAGCAGATAGAGCTCTTTTCTGAGCTATAGTAATCTTACCATCAGAACCTATTCCATCAATAGGTACTCCTTCTTCTATCAGGTCCCAAAGCTCATCGTCAATTCCATTGACATAGTGGTAGATGCTATCTTTCCACCATTCAAATCTTAGAGCATCACCACTAAAGATTGGAAATTTTTTATTGCTAGAATCATGATTGGATGCTGAAGAGGTAGAAGTCATGTTGTTGTAGTCGTATTGAAATTGAGATAGATCTGAAGCAGTAGACGTAGTTATAGGTGTAGATATGGCTTCCCCAGACATACAGTGTTTTTCAAAGATCTTTTACTGTCTCACTGTGAAGTGATTAAAAGACAGAACCGGAGCTCTTGATACCAATTGAAGGTGAAAAACACAAGAAGGGGGGTTGAATTGTGTTTTGAAAAATTGATTCTTTTGCTTAAAGGAATATAGAAATGCAGCGGATATAAGAAACTAGACTAAACACAAAACACAAATAAAACAGTGAAGGAGAGAGAGAAAGCACACACAGAAATTTTATACTGGTTCCTCTCACAAAACGAGAGTAGTCCAGTCCCCTTGCACTTCCAAGGGATTTTACTATAATCACAAAGATTACACAGCTAATGCACAAGCACACAAGCAAGAGACTTCCTTGGTCTAGGTCACACAAGACAAAGAGACTTCCTTGCTCTAATCACACAAGATTAGAGACTTCCTTGCTTAAGCACACAAGCTTAAGACTTCCTTGCTCAAGTCACACAAGACTTAAGACTTCCTGCTCTAAGTCACACAAGACAGAGAGACTTCACAAACTTACTTAATACACAAATTAAGTAGGACTGAAAGTTCTAAGCAAGACTCTCTAAACACTAAGCTCAGAGTCTGTAATATCAAAAGATATTTAACTTAGAATATTACACTAGAAAGAATAACATAGTTCACAGCTTGAATATGATTTGAATCTTTCTGAGTTCAGATGATCTTCCAGTAATCTTCTCTCTATCAGGATGTCTTCTATTTATACTCTAGGTATAAAGACGTTGAGAAAAGAACCGTTGGTTGTACACTCTCCTTTTTGTTGACAAGACGGTTGTACTCTTTGACAGGATTGTTGTACTATTGCATTGGTTATGAGCTGTCTTTCTTCAGAGAGAGTTCTTCAGGATCTGATGATATCGTTTCTTTGATCTTCTGAAGATGTACACAAGCTTCAGACTGTGTTTGTTTTTCTTTGGCCTCTGAGGACTTCTTTAGAGGCTCTGATGCTTCCAGCATTTTCAGAGCCTTAACACTTCAGACTGTGACCTTCAGATGCACAAATGATGATCTACGTGGATGACATTTTTACTTTGTTCCTGCACACTAGATCATTCATTAGTAATACCAATTGTCCATTTAATACCTTGTTATCATTAAAACTTAGGGTGTTTTATAATCAAAACTCATTTTGTTCCAATAGACTAGACTACTCTCGTTTTGTGAGAGGAACCGGTATAAATTTTGTGTGTGCACTCTCTTCTCTCTCTCTCACTGTCTTATTCGTGTTTTGCATTCTGATTAGCTTCTCTTATCCGCTGCTTTACAATCTGATAGCTAGAAAAGAATTAATTTTTCAAAACACAATTCAACCCCCCTTCTTGTGTTTTTCACCTTCAAAAATAAGTATTAAAATTTATGTATGTGGTTTGGTTCGGTTAATTTGGATTGATTTTGAAAAATCAATCTAAAATCCGTTCCGATCCTGCGATTTTTACAAAATGGCATCCAAATACAACTAAAATTATTCAATTTTTTGCTATTTTCGGTTTTTTTGAACCAGTTTGCGGTTTTTAATCGGATTGGTTTGGATTTGAGCACCCTTAATTAGGCCCTCATATGATATTAACTCTAGTGTTGTCAGTTTGTTTGCAAATTCATCATTTTTATTAGTTTTTAGCGAACTTAAATGTGTAATAATACTGATTGACATACTTTACAAATTTGAATGAACATCGTTATTTTTAGTCAAAAAAATACAAATAAAATAAAGAATATGGTATAACAAAAAAAGAAGCAACAATTTCATGACTTGCGAAATATTAATTTTTCCTTTAGATTCTAGAATTGCAGTAAATAGAAAAATTGTTAATCATTTTATATATAAAAAATTTTCATTTCTAAACAAGTCATTTTTAACTATTCTATAATAATTTTTTTTGAATGGCAAATATATATATATATATATATATATATATATATAAATAATGCAGAAGTCACAAATATAAGGGGAGATCACAAACAAAGAGGAGTACCAGGAGTTACTTCTATAATAACTAGTATAATACTTGTGTTTACGCACGGATTGCGGCATTGCTGCGATTTTTTTATTATTGTAGGACGAATATTGCTTAGTACGAAATTAGTCTCATTATAAAATTACTTTCCATTGGAAGATCGTTGTCCGATGTATGATATAATTATAATTCTAATATTTATTAGTGACAACTTATTCATATAAATAATATTGAATTTGTTTGGTTGATATTTCTCATCGTAATAGTTGCAATTTCTCATATCTGTCCTATAAAACATAAAAGTAAAAACAAATATTAAAACACATTATAAATTATTAGAATACAATTAAGAAGATTTGTAATGAATTAAAATTTAGAGACTCTAATTCATAGGACTAACATTCATTATATTTACATAGAGGGAAGTAAGATTACTTGTGATAAATAATATGTTTGAAAACTAATTTTCTATAAATTTATTCTATTGTGATAATATTCTTGAGTTCCTACTATATTGTGCAGATTGTGATAACCTTTGTGATAAGATTTGGAGTGGATTGAGTTCGGTGCCTTAATGCTCTGCTGTTGGAGATGAGTGCTCCTTTAAAGAATGATTTGGTTGCATGGCCAATTAAATGGGATGTACAATTGGAGTTAATTAGAAGTGATTTTTGTTACACTATAAGATTTATAAGATTGAAGGAAGAAAATGATTTATTATTATTGAATAGATCTAAAAGGATACAAGTTGATCACTTATATACATTAGTCTATTATAAGCTACTCTACACTCTATAACACTTGATGATGTGGAGGTAGTTTCACTTTCTTCACTATTGTTACTTCTCTCACAACTAGCTTCATCAGTTAACATCCTCCCACAAGTTGATGCTTGGTATATGTCAAGCAATCCAAGCTTGGTCATAAACTGATGAAACTTGGTCATTGATAGTGCCTTGGTGAAGCAATCTGCTAGCTGATCCTGAGTAGCAATAGGAAGTAATCTCAACATTCCTTCTTGAACCTTTTCTCTAACAAGATGGCAATCGATTTCAATATGCTTTGTTCTTTCATTGAATACAGGATTTGAAGCTATGTGTAGAGCACTCTGATTGTCACAAAACAATACATGCAATTTGGAACACTCTATATGCAAATCTTTTAAGAGATATAAAAGCCATATCAATTCACATGTCCCAGCTGACAAAGCTCTATACTCAGCTTCAGATGAGGACTTTGAAATGGTTGATTTATTTTTAGATTTCCATGAGATCAATGAAAACCCTAAGAAAAAGCAATAACCAGTAGTTGATTTCCTTGTATCCAAACAACCAGCCAGTCAGCATCACTATACCCTAGAATTTGTACATCTGCATTTCTTTGAAACAAGAGACCTCTTCCATGGTTATGTTTTAGATATCTAATCACTCTACAAGCAGCTTTGTAGTGAATCCTGGTTGGTTTATGTAAGAACTGACTTAGCTGTTGAGTACCATAGGCAATGTCAGGTCTTTATTTGTTAAATACAATAACTTGCCAATCAGTCTTTTGTATAGACGAATGTCCTAAAAAGGTTTGCCATCATCATTGTGTAATTTCACAGAAGGATCTAAAGGGGTGGATGCAGGCTTTGATGCAAGTAAACCTGAGTCTTTCAATAAGTTCAGACAATACTTTCTTTGAGAAATGCTAATGCCAGTTTTGGAATGTGCAACTTCAAGACCAAGAAAGTATTTGACAATGCCTAAATCTTTGATTTTGAAATTGCAATCTAATATGGTTTTAATTCTATCAATCTCTGTCATGCTAGTTCTAGATAAGATGATATCATCCACATAAATGAGTAAAGCAGTGAAATTACCTTCTTTATTGAGAGTGAAGAGAGAGTAATCTACAGTGGATTGTGTATATCACTCCCTGACTAGCAAGGATGTAAGCTTCTCATACCATTTTTTGCTGGCTTGTTTCAAGCCATATAAGCTCTTGAGAAGTTTGCAGGCTTGATTAGGTTTATCACAAGGAACACCTTCTAGTACAACCATATAAACATCTTCTTGTAAATCACCATGCAAGAATGCATTATTGACATCCAATTGATGTAGAAACGACCCTTTGATGGAAGCTAGAGCTAAGAGGAGCCTGACTGTAGTAAGTTTAGCAACATGAGAGAAGGTATCAAAGAAATCAATTCCTTTTATCTGTGTGTAACCTTTAGCTACTAACCTAGCATTGTATCTTTCCACACTACCATCAGAGTTATGTTTAATCTTATAGACCCACCTGCATCCAATAGGTCTGACATTGGATGGTAGATCCACAATTTTCCAAGTACCAGTTCTAGATAGTGCCTCTAGTTCAGTATTCATAGCTTGAACCCAATGGTCTAATTTGCAAGCCTCTAAATAGGTCTTAGGTTCAGTGTGTTGTGTGAGAGAGACTGTGTATGCAGTGTGTGAAGGAGACAATTGAGCCAAAGAATGAAAAGAAGAAATAGGATAAGGGATACCTGATGAAGATGATGATTGTAGTGAACTTGAAGAATTGCATACAAAATCTGCCAAATAAGATGGTATATGTTTTTCTTTGTGAGGTCTATCATGGGTTTGGCTAAGAGGAATAGTGGGAACAATGTCATTGGCAACATCCATAGAGGGAGTATCTGTAGGTGTGTAATCTGAGACAATGTTAGATCGGTGTTCACAGTCAAAATTTGAATGGTAATGCCAATTGATTTTGGAATTTTTGGTCTGATAGGGAAAGAAATGGTCATAATGTGTGACATTTCTAGAAACAAAAATTTCTTTAGTGTTGAGATCAAGAAGCACCGTGTAACACCCTCCTTATATCTACCCATAATTTCGACCAAATAAATAATTAAAACGCAAGTAGACACAAGAAGAGCGTTACATGTGAAAATCATCATTTAACCATAGCATAAAAACCAAACATATATCATGCTTCACATACATTGCAGCAGAAAATAACAATGATACTTCATCATACAAGTCATGATTCAAATAGTAAAACCATAGGTAAGTCAACAACCATATAAATCACCTACTTATATTTCATCGTCACATAAACAAGGAATAAAGTATTTGGCATTAAGCCTTACACCATCATACAAAGATAAGGTCTAACAACGGTACTAGGCTAAACCCAATAACAAATGAAACCCCCAACATAGTGTTACAATCTTTCAGAGCAACTGGACACGGTTACTACGCTAATAGTAAGACACACATCCTCACCCCAAAAACTTAGCAACGATGCCGGGTACTCCTCCTAAGCAAGCAAAGCAAATCCTCACGCCTGAGAATCTGAATCGCCCAACGATCCATTATAAAAGAAGTAGAGAGTTAGTACATATAATCGGCATTGAGATAAATGAAAGTAAATATCTAACATTAAATCCAATTCAACACACATAAGGCAATCATATACATATTCATTCCCTTATTCACATACTAACACCCATACAATACCCATTCATCAACATCAATAAAACACACACATATAATCAACTTATATGTAACCATCAACAGAATAATGCACAATTAGTGAGAACACCATTATTCAAGTATCACGTCATTATCACATCAACACAAATTGGATACACCTTCCTAATGCATCTAATGTCACCTTCATATATGTCCTAGACATTTCTATATGTGGTACCGTTCGCCATCAATATAGGATACAAGAATCCTCTTCACCATCCATTTTCACCATCCATTGACACGACATATGCATGAATGAAGTGTCATCATCAACATGTAAATAATACATATAAAACATCACCAACATTGCATGTAAAGTTACATGACTTCACCAATTCACCATCCATTGTTTGCACATATAAGCGTATTCAACAAGTACATGAAAAGCATCGTCATCCATCTTATCATATCATATATATTTAAACGCATGCACATAACCATCCACAATTAAGAATCAAGTAAACCTGACTACTTCGCCAGCTTTCGCTAGCTCTCGCCATAGCGAGGCAAGTCAGAGGCTGCTCGCTATCCCTCGCTAGTTCTCGCCGTAGCGAAGCAAGTCAGAGGGTCCTCGCCATCCCTCGCTTGTCCTCGCCGTAGCGAAACAAGTCAGAGAGCACTGGGCTGGCTGGCGAGTACTGGCGAGCTCTGGCGAGTTCCCTCGCTAGCTCTCGCTAGTTCTGGCCTGGCGACACAAGCCCAGAAACGCTGCTCTGTTTTGCGACCATTCGGATTCCACTCTCAAAATCATCCGAAAACGTGTTCCAGTTTTAAAAAGGTACTTTCTTTGGATCATAAACATGTTATCATACATGGAATTACAAGTTTCATAACATTAAAACCATTAAAATCATCATCAATTGAGGTTTATCATATTTTTCATCAAAGGCTCATGAATATGAAATTTCAAACCAATAACTCTAGATTTTCGAAATTGAAATCATCCACATATATATCTAGCATTAAGATACATGAATAACGCTAAATCAACAAGAAAGATAACATTTTGATTCATACAAGTTTATAAAAATGTCAATTTTAGACATAGCAAAGGGTGAGAGGGTTTGGGCAAAGAGAACATGGTTTCTCCCCCCTCTTTATCACCCACAATCATATAATACTACTCTCTTACCTCTAATTCTTCAAGAATTAGCTCCCCAAATCTTCGCCTCTTAGTTCCTTCTTCTATTTTCTTCCTCTTCTTCTCTAGCTTTCTCTCTCTCTATTTCTTCACAAACTTGTGACAAATGATTTCTCTCTCTTAAGTTTTCAAAACTTATACCTAGGTTAAAACCCTTTCAATTTACCAAATTACCCCTCCTCATAAGCCCACTCAAATCCTCTATTCACACCTCCTAAAAACACTACTATTCTATTCACACCACTACACTAAGAGTCACATAATTAAATAAATCACACAACATGGAATTTAAATAAATAAATTAAATCAAACAATTAATTAAATAAAAACGTGATGTTACACACCGTGCCTTTGACACCTTGCTTGTAACCTAAGAAAACACATTTTCTACCTCTTGGTGAGAGTTTAGTTCTACGAACAGAAAGACTTGATGCATATGCAAGTGAACCAAAAACCTTTAAATAATATGTTGTAATTGATTATACAACATTTCATGAGGAGATTTGTTTTCAAGAACAGGAGTACACATTCTATTGATTATATAAGTAGCATGTAAAACAACATATGACCAGTAAGTCTTAGGCAAATTAGATTGATATAATAGAATTGAGCAATATTAAGTAAATGTTGGTGTTTCCTCTCCCCTCTACCATTTTGTTGGGGAGATTCTACACAGCTAGTCTGATATATGATACCCTTTGAAGAATAGAAATCATGCATCATAAATTCTTGTCCATTATCTGTTTTAACTATTTTAACTTCATGACCATATTGAGTTTTAATCATTTTCAAAAGATTAACAACATGTTGTCTAGTTTTAGCTTTACTTTTCATTAAAATAACCCAAGTATATCTACTATAATCATCAATAGAAGTCAAAAATAAGCTTGTTTAGCTTTATTAAAACTATTATGATAAGGAAGTTTCTTATGCCTAGCAAGGTGAAAAACATCACAGATACCTCCTTGATCAACTACTACAAAAGGAAATTTAGATTTTAAACTTGCTAATCTACTATGTGAGGAATGTCCAAGTCTGAAATGCCATATGGCTTGTTTGGGAATGGAAGGGTAGCTAGATCCATCAGCAGCAGAAACACTAGCTATCGTATTTGTCAGATTGAGGTAGTACAATCCTCCATGTTCATTAGCAAAACCAATCATCTTCATACTCTTTTGATCCTGAATGACACATTTGGAATCATTGAAAGTAATTAGATAATTTGGTGTATGACAAAGTTTTGAAACAACTATCAAATTTATTGAAAAATCAGGAACATATAAGACACTATCTAAAGTGAATTTGGATGAGAATCTAACAGTACCAAAATATTTTGCAATTGCAAAATGTCCATTTGGAAGTTTAATGTTTATAGGAGGGATTTCAGTGTATAACTGAAACTAACTAAGAGATATGCATATATGGTGACTAGCTCCTAAATCAATTATCCAAGTGCCAAGACTACATGCATTTAAGGAAAAATTTCTTATACATGTATGATTACCTGATGGAAGATCAGTCATCATGGATGAACCAACCTAGTTAGAACTTGCAGACTCAGCATTGGGAGCAAGACTTGAAGAGTAAAGTAAAGACATCAACCTAGCGTACTGATCTTGAGAAATGGAAGGTGTAGTAATAGCTGGAGATTCATCATTTCCTCCCTCAACAACATTACTATGTGCAAAAAATTTCTTCATCACGTGTGGAGGTGTACCATTCTTCTTGAAGTATTTCTCCACGACATATCCTTACCACAAAATAAACACACACATTTCATACCATAAGCTTGCTTACGAGTTCGAGCAACATTAACCAAGAATTTACTATCATCGATAAAAGCAAGGTTACTTTGACGTTAGTGTTGAAGCACCATAGAAAATACTTTGTTCATTTGTGGAAAAGGTTCCATTAACAAAATTTGAGACTTAACAACAGCGAAGTTATCATTCAAGCCAGTGAGAAAACGAATCGTGTGCATAAGAGTGTGATTGTTGCGTGCAGAACGCATAGCTTCACAATTGCACCGATTACGACAAGTACACTGAGGAATTGGAAGATAAAGTTCAAGTTCTTTCCAAAGTTGTTTGAGTTTAGAGTAAAATTCACTAACCGATCGATTTTCCTAGCAGAAAGAGTAGATTTCTTGCTGTAATTCAGAAATTCGAATCAAATCACCTTGAGAGAAGCATTCGCGGAGGTCATTCCATATATCAATGGCGTTTTCCAATAACACAATGGATTGTGCAATCGATTCAGAAACAGAGTTTAGGATCCAAGAAGATACCAATTGATTACATCGATTCCAAGCTCTGAAGGATGGATCAAAAGGATCGACGGGAACAGGAAGAGTACCGTCGATGAAATCAAGCTTCATTTTGGCGTCAAGTGCGCGCTTCATGGAGCGAGACCACGAGTGGTAGTTGGATCCAGTGAGAAGAGGAGTAACGGCGACGAAAGATGGTCCATCTCCGGGATAAACATAAAACGGAGAAGAATGATCAAGCCGAGGTTCCGGCAAAGCTACGCGTGGAAGCATTGTCGCCGGAGAAGAAAGAAATGAAAAACGGCTTTGGAAGTGGAAAGTATAGTTGGATCTATGGCGGTGATACCATGTTACACTATAAGATTAAATGAAGAAAATGATTCATTATTATTGAATAGATCTAAAAGGATACAAGTTGATCACTTATATTCATGAGCTAAGGTCTATTATAAGCTACTCTACACTCTATAGCACTTGATTCTAAACACAAGAGTTAGTTACATGATGATGCGGATGCGGAGGTAGTTACACTTTCTTCACTATTGTTACTTCTCTCCCAAGTAACTTCATCAGTTAATAATTTTAGGGAAAGCTTAGGGAATGATCTGGAGTTTGGTGTTGCCAAAGCTCTCAAGTGTGCTCTTCTTAACATGTGTGTTTCCTTAGAAGCTATGACTCTTAGTTAGAAATAAATATATTAGTTTTCCCAATGATGATAAAATTGCATGATAACATTAGGAATATAGGGAATTAGTGTGTGAGAGGACTAAATCCCCAAATACATCTCCACATTGAACATAAAGTGGTTTTATGATGTTTATATTCGGGATTAAATGGGACTGTATGTGGTAATATGTGGGAACAATTTGGAAAACGCATGAAAATTTTGTTTATGGTGTTCTTGCTTAGCGAGCATTGATGACTGAAAATATGGATTTTCTTGCTTAGCGAGCTTTGCTCGTTTAATGAGCATGTCTGGCTGGAAAATCAACAATACTCGTCTAGCGAGCATGAACCTGGCTTCTCGAGTGTGTTAGTCCAGAAATTTACAGAACTTGATTTTTATAAATTAAGCCACTCATTTTAAGTCCCATTTATATCCGGTAACATTTATGTAAACGGATAATGATTACTAACGTTTAGTGTTTAAGCACGTGATTAGATGTAGGCACAGTCCTTCCGAATAATTAGGAGGCCCCTCTCTAATTTTAAAAATTTATCCTTAATAAAAAAAAGTTATTTTTTATTAAAAAATTTATTATTTATTTAAATTATAAATAACATCAATAAAATAAATAAAGCCAAGACATTTTTATAAATTGATATTCTTTTCTTCTTCAAAAGTAACACTAGTTATAGATATGTGTTTTGTAATGTTTTTAGTGGTATAGTGTATTTGTTCCCTTGTTAATATATTTTTCATTTTATAATAAAAAATATCAACTCACTAGTACAAAAAATACTTGTTAAGTCGGTTAAAAATGGCTTCTTAAGTCGGTTTTGTACCAGACTTAATAGTTGGCGACTTCGAAGTGTTGAGTTCTTAAGTCAAATTTTTACTCGACTTAAGAATATGACTTCTTAAGCTGGTTAAATTAACTATTAACCGACTTAAGGAATTTAATATGTGCTATAATTTTTTTATTTAATCTTTGTTAAGTCGGTTTTACATGCAACCGACCTAACAAAGGTACAAATATTTACGGAATTGCCACCTCGTGATTTGTTAAGTCGGGTGGCTAATTGAACTGACTTAAATACCTTTCTATAAAGGTATTTTTGTACTAGTGACTGTCAAATAATAAAAAATATCAGTAACGTCTTAAAGTAAAAATTCTGTTGCACGCAGGATTTGATATATAGACCGTGCACTCAATAGTTATGTTGTGGTTACTCCGGTGCCACGTTATGGGATTTATTTAAGAATCTAACTATGATTGTGAGCTTTAGTCGTACCGACGTATATTATTATCGCAGATGGATTAGTCAGGCCTTTGAGATCGGCTCACCTCGGAGAGTGTCCTTCGAAATTAATATAAACAAGGTCATTAATTTGTGTTACACCTTTTAAAGCATCAATTTGTCTATAGACGGAGTGACAAACATCAATTACAAAATTCATATACATAAATTGGAACATTCCAAGTTCAAACCCGGTTACCATGAAAAATATTTAGTCTGACAATTTTGTTGTCAATCACGGTATTTAATGGACTACTTTCAAAATTATATTAATATTTTTGTTTTTTTAATCATTATCCCATAGGAACTATTTAGCATTATCCATTATATATATATGTATATATATCATATAACAAAAAAAAAAAGTAGAAATATATGCAAGAACTAAAGTAATGAAAAAACGTAGAAATATATGCAAAAATAATGATGGACAGGTGGCCTTATAATGATGGACAAGTGGCCTAACAATCTCTAAAAAACACTCACAGTCCTACAAGGACGCATACCAAAAAATCCAAAGTATGACCATTAAGAAAAAATCATAACTCAAGCCTTAACCACAAAGTTTAATATAGGATAGAAACTAACATTCAAAGTATGACCAAAGACTTTAGCCACCAAGAGTAATGAGGTTGTCACTGCTATAAGTATACTGAAAAGGAAGGCAAGATTAATTCTTTTTTCATTATATGAGTGGAAAGACCGAGAGAAACTATAGCGGTGGTTGGGTTGGGTGGGATTGGATGGGATATAGGTTTGCTTCTGATCAAGACCATATACATTTTTATGTATTTATGTTTCTTTGTGACACCGTTGTATATGCCTTGAAAACCATAGTTGATTGTCTTAAAACTCCAACAGGAGCACATGCTACATGGGTCGTCTGGGTTGATTGGTTCCTTCACATGATGAAGATGATGTTTTTTTCTTCTGCATTTTCTTTTTATCATTCTAATTTAAGAAATAATAAAAACATTAGCTTTAAATAAAATAAAACATTATATCTTATGGGGCAGTCAAGTAAGCATGCCACATCATCTAATGAAGTGATATATCATCAAAAATTAAATGTCAAAATAAGAACGCACATATGAATTTTTAAAATAGGGAGACCATAATTGCAGAACAAAAATAGGGGAACTAAAATTGTAGATTTAATAAAATAGGGTGGCTAAAACTGCATTTAATGTTTATGATAGAAGATTTATAGCAGTTAATTAAATAAATATTAGTTAATAATTAATTGAGTAATTTAGATATGAGTAAGATGTAGTATTTAATTATTTATATTAGTTGAATTTATATGTTATTAGTTAGTTGGACTTTTTAAGGTGTTAGGCTCATTAAGGTTTTATCCATTTAGGAGCACTATATATATCTAGTGTTTGTGACCTTTTAACCGAATGAATGAAATGAATTGAATTTATGTTTCATTTTACTTGTCTTCTTGCATTTCTTAGGCATAGCTTAGTTCATAGTCTTGATTACTAGGCGGCGAACGAACGATTACTAGCTAGGACTTTATCATTTCCCTGTAAAGAGGCGTCCAGATCATTTTCCCAGGTGGTCAAAACTGGCAAATTATCACGTCAACCAGACACCCAATCCTTTGTTTTGTCTTATGAGGCAGCCAAGGAGGACATGGAGAAATTACAAAAGGCGTTTGTCGGGGTAGTACATGAGCCGGGTATGACGCATAACATTCAATCAGCCTTTCATAGACAAGGATATTTCGGTGTTAAAGTTACCCCATTAGGTGCAAACTTACCACTTTTAGAAGGGCATAATGATGGTGAAGTCAAAGCTCTAATGGAAGACGCTAAAGGATGGATGGATCAATGGTTCAAGGAGATTCGATCATGGTGTCCCAACGATTTAGATGTTGAACGAACTATTTGGTTGAGGATTTACGGGGTCCCTTCCCATGCTTGGAATGAGAGTTTTTTTCACCCAATTAGTTAAACCATGGGGTTCGTTTATTAACGAAGATGAAGGTACATTGAAGAAAAGCACAATGGATGTGGCACGTCTCATGATTCGCACGTCGTGTCAACAAATCATTGACGAGTTCATCAATGTTAAAGTCAATGGTGATATTTACCATCTTCGTGTTCTGGAAGACTCTTATGGGCCTACCCGTATCATGATTCCTCAAAAAAATGGTAATGAGGGACGAGATCCGAGTGTCGAGTCGGAAGAAGATGAGGAGGAAGAGGCTCGAAGGATGTGGACGGAGGGGGACATCGAGGAGAGAGAATCTGAGGTAGGAGAGTCATTAGCTTTAAAGCCAGCCTCTAATGCCAATATTGTACAAGTTAATTCCTCATGTCCAAATTTGGGTTGTAACAATGATAAGGAGGAACGCGGGGAAATTTCAACAAGTGTGGAGGGGGTAGAAGCAAGGAGGATAATAGGTTAGTGGATGGCGGTATTTTGTTGAGCCAGGAGGTTGGTGCAGGTGGACCACAACATACTAGCAACACTAATTTATCTATCACATGTAGTGTGGTTAGAAATGAGACTCAATCAGCAGAGGTGGGTTGTTTGCAAAATTTTCTAGTATCTGAAGGAGGGCGTGAAGGTCACAGAACAGGGGGTGTTTACAGTGATGGTCCACGAAATGTTTATTTCAAGTTTACCAAAACAGACCCAATTGGTAACCAAGTCAAAGACACAAAAGGGAAAGGCATGACTCACATTCACCCAACACCTGCAAAACTCAGAAAACAACAACTGCAAAACTCAGAAAACAACAACACACTATTCAGCACTTGAACTTGAAGATTCCAAATCCAGACTTATCTCTTTCGTCTTTTCGTGCTAACCCAGCTGAGGAACAAGCTTCATCTTGTCATTCTATGTCCGAGTTCAACGGTGTAACACGCAACCCTCCTTTGAAACATCGATCGGGCAGGAAACCAACTTCATCTTTGTCTTCGGCCGGCGAGGTTCTCTGCTGCAGTTCTCTTAGCTCTTCGGGTTTTCTCAATTGCAACCAAAGATTTATGGAGAAATATGATCAGGAATCGGCTCAGAAGTTATGGCAGGGAGCGGTGGTGTTAGGGGTAGAGGGTGAAGAGGTGGAGGGAATCTATGTCGAAAAAATTCTCAATAATGAAAAAAGTGATGAAGCAGCGAGACGTTTGAGGGAGCAGCATAACCGGATTTTATCATGAAGATTATGTCTCTTAATTTGAGGGGGTGGGGTGACGTGGCGAAACGACGTCGACTGAGCTCGTTATTACACTCAGGTGCGTTTGATATGTGCTTTTTACAAGAAACAAAACGATCTGCATTCACTGATTCTATGATACACGGTTTGTGGGGACATAAAGATGTTGTTTGGGTAGCTAAAGAATCCATCGGTCTCTCTGGTGATATGTTATCTATTTGGAACAAAGATTTATTTTCTTTTCGTTATAGCTTTACCGGTGTCGGTTATTTGGGTATTTGTGTGGAATGGAAAAATGAGTTGTTGTATATTGTGAATATTTATTCTCACTGTTCGTTGGCTGGTAAACGGAAATTATGGAAGGATTTGTTAGAATTTAAATCAAACAATGCTATCGGAGATTGGGTTTTAGGGGGGACTTTAATGCTATATCGAAGAGTGGAGAAAGAAGAGGTTGTAGAGGCAGTGGGTGTTTGTCGGAGAGGTCAGAATTTCCCCTTTTCATAGAGGCTATGGAAGTGATTGATATCCCGATTCTAGGGAAGAAATTTACTTGGTTCAATTCTGATGGTTCGACAATGAGCAGATTGGATCGATTCCTTTTATCTGAAGGGTTTATTCATAAAGGAGGTATATCTAATCAATGGATCGGTGACCGTGATATTTCTGACTATTTCCCTATTTGGTTAGAATGTTCTAATCTTAACTGGGGGCCTAAACCCTTTAAATTCAACAATTGTTGGGTTGATCATCCAGAATTCCTTGATCTTGTGCAAAAACATTTAGGCGCAATCCGATGTAAGAGGCACAAAGACTTTTGTTATTTCTGAAAAGATGAAGAGACTGAAAGAAGCGTTGAAGAAGTGGAATCGAGATGTTTTTGGTTTTAAGGATTTGTGCATTGACAAAACAGTGAGGGAATTGAACGAGGTAGAGGACTTAATTGCAAATGGGGATGTCGACCCAACTGATTTAAACTCGAAGGAGTTGGTTAGGAAATTTTGGGAGCAAATTCATTCTAAAGAAAGTCTTCTTCGTAAAAAATCTAGAACGAAGTGGATTCAAGAAGGAGATTCTAATTCACATTTTTTCCATTCAAGTATAAAGGGGCGTCGTCGCCGTAATCAAATTGTTATGTTAAAGAAAGGAGAGGCCTGGCTAGAAGGCGTGACGACTATTAAAAAAGAAGTGAAGGATCACTTTGTTAAGCTTCTTTCGGAACACTGGAATTCTAGACCTTTTCTTCAAGGTGTTGACTTTAAATCTTTATCATTCGATGACAATTCCTTTCTTTTAGCTCCTTTCGATGAAGCAGAAGTCAAACAAACAATGTGGAGTTGTGACGGTAACAAGAGCCCGGGTCCGGATGGCTTTAATCTTCATTTTTTCAAGGTGTGTTGGCCAATTGTGAAAATAGATTTGATGAACTTTCTAACTGAATTTCATGAGAAAGCAACTTTACCAAAGGTTGTGACTGCTTCTTTTTTGACACTTATTTCGAAGAAGGATCATCCGCAGGATCTTTTTGATTATCGCCCTATTTACTTGATCGGGAGCTTGTATAAAATTCTTTCAAAAATCTTGGCGAATCGTTTGAAAAAGGTGTTGGGAAAATTAATCTCCTCTTGTCAATCGACTTTTCTACCACAACGTCAGATTTTAGATGGGGTGTTGGTTCTTAATGAAGTCATCGATCTCGCCAAACGTAGGAAAGATAATTTTCTGTTGTTCAAAGTTGATTTCGAACGTGCTTACGATACAGTCAGCTGGGGTTTTTTGGAACGTATGATGTCTAAAATGGGTTTCTCGGAAGGTTGGTTAAAATGGATGCGAGCCTGTATCTTCGAAAGTTCAATGTCAATTTTGGTTAACGACAGCCCTACTGAGGATTTTAAAGTGGGAAGAGGTTTACGTCAGGGAGATCCTTTATCCCCGTTCTTATTTCTTATTGTCGCAGAAGGCTTGGCAAGTATGATGAACAAAGTTGTTGATGTAGGCAGGTTCAGGGGCTATAAGATAAATCCCAACCTTCACTTCCAATTGCTACAATTTGCGGATGATACCATTATTATGGGAGAAGGTAGTTGGGAGAACTTTTGGACTATTAAGTCTATGCTTAGAGGCTTTGAACTGGTGTCCGATTTAAAAATTAATTTTGTGAAGAGTAAACTCTATGACATCAATGTGGGTGCAAGACTTCTGGAAGCTGGGGCCACTTTTTTAGCTTGTAATACTGCGACAGTTCCTTTTAAATTTTTGGGAATAGCGGTGGGAGCTAATCCGCGAAGGAGAGAGACTTGGAAACCCGTTGTGGAGGCTATGACTAAACGTTTGAATTTTTGGCATAGTCGTCATTTGTCTTTTGGTGGTCGCATTTCTCTCATCAATTCTGTCTTGGCTAGTATACCTCTTTATTTTTTCTCCTTTTTCAGGGCTCCTTGTTGTGTGCTAAAAAGTATCGAGAAAATTCAGCGGAACTTTTTGTGGGGTGGTGGTGCAGAGGAGAGAAAGATATGTTGGGTTAAATGGGATCAGATTTGGTTACCTAAGGTGAAAGGTGGTTTAGGGGTAAAAAATCTCGAACTCTTTAATTTAGCTTTACTTAGCAAGTGGAAGTGGCGTTTTTTGAATCACAATAATGCAATTTGGGCCGACTTGCTTCGATACCGTTATGGTCACCTTCCTTCTATATTGCTGAGTGGCCTTGATATTACGTCTAATGCACATTCCTCTTTGTGGTGGTGTGATATTATTTGTCCCGGGCGCGGGATGAGTGATAGTTGGTTTAAATCCAACATTAGTTGTCGCGTTGGTAATGGTAATAACATTGGATTTTGGCAATTTAAATGGTACGGAAACCAGCCTTTCTGTGATATTTTTCCTGATTTGTATGCTAAAGAAGCGATCAAGAATGTTATGGTTTATGAACGTCTGCGAGGAACTGGTTCAGTGCCGTTATGGAGGTGGAATTGGTCTGAATCGTTGAGTGAGAATGAAGCCCAGCAACTTACTGAATTACAAGGTCTGTTTGATGGTTTTTCCCTTCACAACAATAATCACGATCAGTGGCGTTGGATTCCGGATTCGAATGGATTGTTCACACTTAAAGGTAGAGATCATTTCCTTTTATTTGGTGATTTGTTCAAAATGAAAGACAAAGGCCGTGTCCGGTACTTGGTATAGTTGGTAATTTTAATACTTGAAAAAAAGTTCATAATAGAGGACCCTTCTTCTTCTTCCCGGCAAGTCTTTCTCTACTTCAATTCCTCTTTTTTTCGTTTTAATTCTTAATAATGTTTTCATCAACTTCATCAATTGTTTCTCAATTACTCATTTCTCAGTTTCACTCATTTTCACATTTTTAATAAATAATAAATTCAACTAATTAACTCAAAACTCATCTCTTATATTTTTTTTCATACTACAAACCTAATCATTTCCATTAATTCTCGTAAATATGTGTCAAATTTATACATACTTCTGCACTAATACTATCATTTTTTTAAAATGTTTCTAGAGATTTTATGTAGATGTGCAATTGAATTTTTCTTAAGATAGTAACAAAAAATAAATTTCTAGCACAAGTATTATTTTTATTTAGAGCTAGAAATTTATTTTTTGTTATTATCTTAAGAAAAATTCAATTGCACATTTACGTAATGTAACGACCCGTTTTGTAGTATTTATTTATTTATGTATTTATTTAATTTTTTGCTATTTTGGGTGGTGTGTATTTATTTAATTAATTTCTTGTGTGGCATAGAAGTGAGAATGGGTGTATTTAGTAGATTAGAGAATATAGGAGGTGTTATTATGAGGATGAGTAGTGAAATGTGATGTTGGGCTTTTAGGTTTGGGCTTAAGTGAGAATTAGACCTAAGTATATAAACCTAAATTAGAGAGAGACAATTCATTTCTCATGAATTTTGGTGGAGGAAGAAAGAGAAAGTGTAGAGGTGAAGAAGAGAAAGCTTGAGAGAATAAGAGTTAGAAGAGGAAGATCAAAAAGTTAGGATTTTTCTTGAAGAACTTGAGGTAAGAGAGTAGATAATCATAATCTATGAGTGATTAAGAGGGGGGGGATTGTCTATTTCCCCTTACACAAACTCTCTCTTTGGTGGGAGATTTTCATGAACAAAGTTAGTAACTTTTTGTATGAAATAGGTTGATAATGATATTAATAATTGAAAAGTACGAATTGATGATTTCAAAATTGGGAAAGTGTAGATGTTTGTTAGATTTTATGAAGTTTTGTGAAAAAGTATGAATAATCCATTGATTCTTGGTATTATGATGTTGATGTGTTATAAATTGTACTTTCATGTGTATAAGTATGTTTATAACTTAAATGAATCACCTTTTTGTAACTGGAACACGTTTTGGTGATTTAGATGATAATTTCGTGTAGAACCCGAAACAGAGCTTGTCATTCTGACTGTGCTCGCCGGGTGAGCCTTGCAACAACGTGGTAACGAGCTTGTTGTTCTTGAGCTCGCCAAGCAAGCATGTTGCGAGAGGTAGTGACGAGTTCGCTAGCTGTCGCCAGGACTCGCCAGGAAGTCTGGGAGCTTCGGACTTGTGCTCGCCAGGCGAGTGGTAGCGAGGACAATCTGATATGTTGTATTTTCATGATGATTTGATGATGATGATGATTGATACATGGGTTAATATGCTTCTTGTGTATAATATATGATGGATGGTTGTTGATGTTAATAGGTGATGATGTTGATGAATTATGCATGTGTATATGTATATGATGATGGATGATTGTTGATACTAATTGATGATGAAGATGATGAATGTATATAAGTATGTTATGTATTGATGAGTAATTGATGGTGAAGATTATGTATGTATTTGGATACATAATGATGGTGAATAGCATACGTTATATATATGTTCATGCATCATGATTGAGTCTTTGATGAAGTTTGTGTAGTGTTCCATAATGTATTGATAAAGTTTGGGTAGTGTCCCATAACGTATTGATGAAGATTGGGCGGTTGACCCATAACGTATTGATGAAGCTTGGACGTTGATCCATAACGTGATAGGATTCGTGTATCCTTAATAGTTGATGGTGAATGGTACCGCATGCATGTAGTCATGTTTAGGGGACATGACATGAAGGTGACATTAGTATGCATTTAGGAATGTGTACATGTATGTGATTATGTGGTAAATTCATATACTTGATGAATTGATAACTTGTGTGTGATAAATGGTTGGTGACATTATATGTGTACTGTATTTAATACTATGTGATGAGGTGAATTGGATATTGATGACATGAGATTAGAGGAACGTTGTTGGTGAATATTTGTTATTCATGTATTATTGAAATAAATGCTAGTTATGTCTTACATTTATATTATTTTGGTTATGTTTATCTAACTCTCCGTTTTGTGTGTTTGTGGACTGTTGGGTGGTGCAGATTCTTAGGAGGCTTTGCTAGTACTTGCGTACAGTTGTGGTGAAGAGATGCTTAGACTCTCCGTATTTTGTTGGTTGTCTTGTATTTTGCTCTGATAGGTGTAACACCGGATAGAGGGTATTGTATCTAGGTGTTATGATTTACATATCATTTGCTTTTATACTCTTGGATTGTATGAGGCTTAATGCCAAACTTGGTGATGTTGTTGAGAACCTTTTGAAGTATTGTTGGTGAACTTATTTTATAAGTATTTTGGTGATGTTATAGCTTTTGTAGCTAACAAGCATGTGGAGATAATTGCTTCCGTTGATTGTTTTGAATACATTTGAACATGTTTGGTTTATGTGTTGAGAATTTCATGTGATGCTCTATTTAGTTTTATCTATTATTTGTTGTTGGTCTACGAATTTGGGTAGAAATGAATAGGGTGTTACACTTAAGATCTATAAAAACATTTGAAAAAAATGATAGTATTAGTGCAAAAGTATGTTTAAATTTGACACATATTTACAAGAAATTAGTCGAAAATGATTAGATTTGTAGTATGAAAGAAAATACAAGAGATGAATTTTGAGAAATGATAAGATCTTTAGAGACACGCAACACTTGCCCGTAAGAAAAAGAAGAGAAATCTCAAACCCTCGTTATTAGAGGCGGCACTTGCGGCACTTGTATGTAATAAGATTATTAACTACATTATATAATTATTATACAATTAAAATTAGAAAAAAATGCTAACGTTCCTGGTAGGGGACAAAACCAAAATGCTAACTAGTATGGAGTGCGTACCAAGCATGGGTATAACACATTTTTCGAGCAATTTAAGTTTATTTGTGGCTTAAATGCAATTTTAGTCCTTTTATTTTATAAAATATGAAGTTTTGGTTGTCTATTTTTTGTCCACTTTTGTCCATCTATTTTGAAAAATTTAGACATTTGGTCACCCTTTTTATTTAACGTTGATGACTTGACACATTTTTTGAATGATATGACACATGATATGTGCTAACTGTTAATGGCCACTTCATATTTAATTTGTTATTTGAATCAGATTTTATTATTTTCTAAATTAAAAACATGATTATTACAATAAAAAATTAGATTTTGTTTTAATTATTAATCATGATTATTACCATTAAAGTTAAATATACTTTTGATCCGTTTAAATACACAAACTTTCATTTTTATCCATCGTAAAAGCTTTCTTTAAACCATGGCCTTTTAAATATACCAACTTCTAATTTTAGTCAAGTTTTTTTTTTTATAAAAATTCGAATTTTATTTTTGAAATGATTTTTTTAATGGCATCTCATTGTGAATGCATTAAAATAACATTAGTTCAATAATTTACCATTTTAATATTTAATTTTATAATTTATCTATAACTTTAATTTTATTATTTACCATTGTTAATGCAATACTACCTAGGTATGCGTGACGGGTTTACGTTTGCTCCATTGAAGGTAGTATCTATTTTGTCCATTTAAGTACTTAGATGCATGATATGTGTTAAAAAACCTTCAAGGACTGAGATTAAATATTGAAATAAATATTTATCTAATAAATAATAAAAAATCTAATTCAATTCTTTCTCTATCATCTTCATCATACGAAACAACTTTATGTTTGACAGGTCGAACAGGTCGAATATTCGACCTGTTTTGCCACCCCAAAAGAAGATAAAGTTGTTTCGTATGATGAACTAATGTTATTTTTATGCATTAACAATGAGATGCCATTAAAAAAATCATTTCAAAAATAAAACTCGAATTTTTATTAAAAAAAAAGACTTGACTAAAATTAGAAGTCGGTATATTTAAAAGGTCATGGTTTAAACAAAGCTTTTACGATGGATAAAAATGAAAGTTTGTGTATTTAAAAGGATCAAAAGTATATTTAACCGTAATCGTAATAATCATGATTATTTATTAAAACAAAATCTAATTTTTTATTGCAATAATCATGTTTTTAATTTAGAAAATAATAAAGTCTGATTCAAATAAGAAATTAAATATGAAATGGCCATTAGCAGTTAGCACATATCATGTGTCATATCATTCAAAAAATGTGTCAAGTCATCAAGGTTAAATAAAGAGGGTGACCAAAAATGTCTAAATTTTTTAAAATAGATGGACAAAATTGGGCAAAAATTAGACGACCAACTGCATATTTTATAAAATAAAAGGACTAAAATTACATTTAAACCACAAATAAACTTAAATTGCTCGAAAAATGCGTTATACCCGTGCTTGATACAGGTTCCATACTAATTAGCGTTTTGATTTTGTCCCCTACCAGGAACGTTAGCATTTTTTTCTAATTTTAATTGTATAATAATTATATAATGTAGTTAATGATCTTATTGCATACAAGTGCCGCAAGTGCCGCCTCTAATAACGAGGGTTTGGGATTTCTCTTGTTTTTCTTATGGGCAAGTGTTGTGTGTCTCTAAAGAAACTATCGGAAATGATTAGGTTTGTAGTATGAAAGAAAATACAAGAGATGAATTTTGAGTTACTTAGTTGAATTTATTATTTATACATTAAAAGTGCGAAAATGGGTGAAACTAAGAAATGAGTAATTGAGAAAAAATTGATGAAGCTGAGGAAAACATTATTAAAAATTAAAAAGAAGAAGAAGAAGGAGGAGGGGTGTTAAACATTAAATGATGTGGCACAAGCAATGTAGTCAGGTTCGCGATCCTACGTAGGATCGGTAAGCTGGTTGAGAATCGTAAGATTGGGATTGTAGCTCGATTCGTAAGATCCTACTCAAGGATAAAATTGTAGCTTCACATATATACATATACACATAAACACAAAAAATAATAATACATGAACAAAATAAACTTAGTTAATTAATATTTCATAGACATCATTCCAAATGTTCATAGATTCATAACAGATGGGTCAGAAGAAGCAACAGTAGGGTTAAAAAAAAAAACAAAATAAAAACTGAGACTAGGGAGTGAAAGAGACGAGTTCATAAGGTTTATCGATACAAACACAATATATTCGACGATAAAATTAATTAATAAGAAATAGATTTAATGATCAAACTAAGGTAAAAGACACATTTGAAAATATTTTGTAATTTTTTTTTACGGTATTTTTGTAATTATTTTATATTAATGGACTATAGTGATATTGTATGAAATATTCAAGGATCCAAGAGTGTGTTACTCGAATTAAAATTTAGTGTATAAGATAAGTACTACTTTAGTAAAAAAAAAAAAAGATAAGTACTACTATAGCTAGTGAAAAAGAATTATCACCTTCAACAAAGTTCTCTTGTTCTGGAACTAAAATTTGACTTGTTTGGACTGAAGCCCAAGCTCCTCAGCCAATTCCCGTTGTTCGGCCTCATTTGAATGATTGCATTCTTTTATGAAACTTCTTCCAAAAATAAAAGTTCCCAATTAGTTGAGAATAAATTGCCAATGTAAATAAATAAATAAAATAAACTAGACAACAAATAATGGAAATAGTATTTTCATAAGTAGCTAATATAGTTAATGGATCTGGATCCTGTGCAATAATGATATGGTTTTTTAGTCATGTGTTTCTTACGCTCAATTTATCAAACGGTTTAAAATTTAAAGACTAAAAACTTTACGTCTTATAAAATTAGAATTAAAATATAATTTTATCATGGACTGTCCGATCAAAATAAGTCGTTCAAAAACGTGTGACTGCACGTTGTAACTGTATGGACTCCTTTTCTACGTATTTAGTAGGCAATTTCAACATTGTAACTCATGATCTTCTCTACCCCTCTCTAGCACAGGATATGGATCCAATAGCTAACGTAACCACTAAAATTAAAATTTACAATAAAATAGAGAATGGAGTCATTCATGATCTTATAATCAAACGTACAAAATCAATTCTTCAAATAGTAAATTAAATATAATTACTAAAGGATAAGTTCATTTCATCGAAGGAATCAAGCCATACAAAGAAAAAATAATTAAATACTAACGTTTAGTTTCTGCGTAATTTTTTTTTTTTGTTGCTTAGGTCCCGTTAAATATCAAAAATGTCAAGACTAGTTACAAATAATCAAATAAAAATCATTCAAAAAAATAAAAAATAAAAATGATGCATCAAACATAATTAAAATCTAAAAAGGCTTTATAAATTTTGTAATTCCTACCCTAATTTTCAAAACAGTGGCATATGTCGCGTTAAGTATCAATTCAAGCGGCGAACTTGATTAACATATAATTAATAGTTTCATATCTTTAACTCAAGAGTGAAGTCAATTCTCCTTCAAAAGCAAAAAATTGAAATAACACGAAATAATAAAATTGAAAATAAACTATCGTTAATGAAATGTATTATCTTACTTTTCGAATCTTACTGCTTGAGCCGACATAGGACGATTGTAAGAAGATCTTCTTTCGTCGTTATTAATGTCATCATCACGGGACCCGCGAACGCCTCTGATTGATTGATCCATAACTCAATTCCAATAATCACACACAAAATATTATAGAAAGATTTCCGTTGCCACTAATTTATGTAAGAGATGCGCTAATTTTAGGGTTTTTATAAACACTAGTCAGCGGTTTCTGACATTTTTAGAATAGTCGCATAAAAGGAATAGTATAAGTTCTTTTCTCATTAATTTTTTCTTTCTTTTTATTCTAATAATTTATTTTTACATGTGTGTTTGATCTGCTAAAAAACAATGGACTGGACTGGACAATGATTCTTTTGATTTCATGTTCCTTTCTTGGTACATATAATTTTGATACATTTTTTATATTCCTTTAATATAATATGGAAATACGGAGGCTTTTTTAATTGCTCTAGAGGTGTGAGACAAGGAGATCCTTTATCTCCACTTCTTTTTTGCATTGCTGAGGATGTTCTTAGTAGAAGCATTGCAAAACTAGTCCATGCTGGCAAACTGGATCTTATCAAAGGCACTAGACACAATAATGTCCCCTCTCACACTTTTTATGCCGATGATTTAATGGTTTTTTGTAAGGGTAAGTTAGTTGGACTTAAAGCTCTTAAAGATCTTTTTGACACTTATGCTTTTCAGTCAGGTCAAAATATTAATATAGCAAAATCCACCATTTTTTCTGGGTCCATAACCCGGGGTAGGCTTGATTTAATTGTAAATCTTTTGAATTTTCAAATAGGTTCTTTACCTTTTAGTTATCTGGGTGTTCCGATCTTTAGAGGTAAGCCTAAGGTTAGTTGGCTTCAGCCAATTGCTGACAAAATCCATTCCAAACTTTCAGCATGGAAGGCCTCTTTGTTGTCTATGGCAGGTAGAATTCAACTTGTTAGAGCAGTGATTCAAAGTATGCTAATTTATAGCATTACAATATATTCGTGGCCTGTATCCTTAATCAAAAAGATTGAAAAAGATGTTAAGAATTTTATTTGGAGTGGAGATGTTGGAAAAAGAAAATTAGTCACGGTTGCTTGGAAGAAATTATGTAGGCCATTCTCTCAAGGAGGTCTCAATATTAGATCTTTGACTTGTTTGAATAAAGCTTCTAATCTTAGGCTTTGTTGGTCTTTGTTCCATTCTCAAAGTTCTTGGGCCAAGCTTCTGCAAGCTCGAGTTGTGAGAGGTAATAAAGTAATTCATCATCATATTTACTCTTCCTTATGGAGCAGCATAAAAGAAGAAGTAGCAACAATGTTTGACAATTCCATTTGGCTTCTTGGGAATGGCAATGACATCAATTTTTGGAATGACAATTGGTGTGGTCCTTCTCTTTCTGAGGTGTTTAATATTCCAACTCATATCAGTAGAAAACTCACCTCTTCTGTTAGTGATTACATTCTTAATGGGCAATGGAACATTCCTTCTCAATTATCACAACAGTTCAACACTCTTAGTTTGATTGTGCAACAAGTCACGATCCCTATGGAGCCTTCACAAGATTTATTGTTATGGAAGCATACTGACTCAGGTGAGTTGCTTCTAGCTGATGCTTATCATTTCATCTTGGATCAATGGCAAGACCTTGATTGGGCTAAAGTCATCTGGAGTCCGGATATCCCTCCCTCCAAATCTTTGCTTGTTTGGAGACTCATGCATAATAAAGTCCCAACAGATGATAATCTTAAAATCAGAGGGTGTTCTTTACCTTCTATGTGTTGTTTTTGTTGCAAAAAGGAAGAATCCTCTTTTCACGTTTTCTTTGAATGTGATTTTGCTGTTAAAATTTGGTCTTGGTTAGCAAATTGTTTAGATATGGTTCTGCAGTTTACTTGCATGGAGGATATGTGGAAGATTTGTGAGTTGAATTGGGCTCCTCAATGTAAGGTTGTTATCACATCAGCTTTGATCAATTTGTTAAATGTTATTTGGTTTACCAGAAATCAGATTAAGTTCAATAACAAGATAATCAATTGGCAGTCCGTAATTTCTATGATCATTGCCAATGTCTCTCTCTCAGGTAATAATACAAAAAAATATTCTTCCAACTCCATGAGAGACTTTATCATCATGAAGCATTTTAATGTCTGTTGGCATCATTCTTATGTTCCTATCATTAAAGAAGTTATTTGGATTCCTCCCCTTCCTCTTTGGATTAAATGCAACATTGACGGGGCTGCTAAAGGTAACACTGGTCTTGCTGGTTGTGGTGGTGTTTTTAGAAACCATGAGGCAGATTTGCTTTACTGTTTTGCTGAACCTCTAGGTTTTTTCACTTCTTTTCAAGCTGAACTTAGTGCTGCAATTTCAGCTATTCAAGTTGCCTTCAGGTTTAATTGGCACAATTTATGGATTGAAACTGATTCAACCCTTGTGGTTCGTGCCTTCCAGAACCCTAGTTATGTGGTAACTTGGAATTTAAGGAACAAATGGAGGAATGTTTTGTTTTTGTTCAAGCAATTGAATGGCATCGTGTCTCATATATTTCGTGAAGGTAATCAGGTTGCAGACTCTCTTGCTAATTATGGCTGCACTTTAACCTCTTCCTCTAGTTGGCATCAAGCTCCTAGCTTTATTAGAGATGGTCTGGAGAAAAACAAGCTTGGTTTCCCTAGTTTTAGAATTTATAGTTAATGGAGTTTTGGTTTATGTCCCCTCCATTTGTTTTTGTGGTTTGTTTATCTTTTTAATATATTTTGGGTTGGTTAGCTTCTAGCTTCCAACCTTTTGGTTTAAAAAAAAAAAAAAAAATATGGAAATACGGAGGCTTGACAGAACATTGATATCAAGAACATAAAAGAATAACATGAACATAAATTAGTCATAAAAATCAATACAAGAAAATTTTGGACGCCCAAAACAACCTGATTTTATTTTTAATGAGTGAAATCAAAATTCGATATACTTTTTTTTGACACAAAGTCGGCATATTTTTAAAGATCAAAAATTTATTTAACTCTATTTATTTAAATATGTAGTCTGTATTAATATTTACCATAAAATAATATATGTACAAAGTATAAAGGGGACGGATGCGAGTAATAACTATCCCTATCCCTAAATATAAAAGAAACTGAAAGCCCAATCAAACAAGTATCGAAATAACGAAAAGTCACTAAGTTTGATCTAGTGGTAGAGATTTGGATAGTATATATGATGTCCTAGGTTCGACATTGCCAACATTGTAAAGAAAAAAATATCGAAACAAAAAACGAAGCATGTAGATGAAGTGGAGAAGCACTAGATTTCCGTTTCCATCATTCACACTTTTCTCTTCTTCTCTCTCTTATCTTCTCAAGCTAGGGCTCTTTCTCTCTCTCTTTGTTAGAAGTCCCACATTGGATAGAGATATGGCTAAGATAACCTTTATAAAGTAGTGCAAACCTCAACTCCCAAGCTAGCTTTTGTGGTTGAGTATAGACCTCTCAAATTCTAATATGGTATCAGAGTCTATCCTAGATCCATTTGTTGTTTTTTGTGGAGACCTCCCATATTTGGGCCACCCATTGTTGTTGATCCCACGCACCTAGCCCAATAGTGCTGGGCGTGGGGGGGTGTGTTAGAAGTCCCACATTGATTAGAGATATGGCAAAGATAACCTTTATAAAGTAGTGCAAACCTCAACTCCCAAGCTAGCTTTTGTGGTTGAGTATAGGCCTCTCAAATTCTAATACTCTTCAATTCATTTTCGTATTTGATTGCAACGTGTTGTCACTACTAGAAATTCTCCTTTTTCCTGCGGAAAATAATCCGCAGGTATTTCCAAGAATTTTCATGCGGATTTTGCCGAAAAAGCAATTTCCTGCGGATTTTTATGTTTCAGGAAATTTCGCAGGTATTCCCAAGGCTTTTCCTGCGGAGTTTTGCACCCAGACCACTTTCCTGCGGATTTGGCTATTTCAGCAAATTCCGCAGGTATTTCTAAGGCTTTTCCTGCGGATTTTGACACCTCACGTTCCTGCGGATTTTTCTACTTTAAGAAGTTCCGCAGGTAACTTTTAATTTATTTTGTTTAATTTAAAAATTTTCAAAAAAAGTAGTAATTTATAATTAAGATAAAGTTCCGCAGGTAATTAGTTTTTTTTGTCCAAAATGAAAAGATGCACCTTGCTAACTTAGACCTTCATGTTTTTAGGTGGGTCAGAAAACCCCTATATATATATATCCAATTTCTAATGTATCCAATTTCTATTAAAAACAAGATCTCGCCGTCAATTTGAATTAATTGTCATCTAATGGTTATGATTAATTGTTCTCATTTCTCATAATAACCAAGTGTTCTCACCGGAGTCATCCCCTATATATATATAAAATCCTACTCACTCACATCACAATACAAATTCTAACTTCGAAACTCTCAGACTCTCTCTCCATCACAACACAGGCTCACATCCACAAACAACCTCACGCTGCTTTCGCCTCATTCTCAAGCTATACTTTGTTTGTGATTTCTGATTTTTGTTTCAATTTATTGATTTTTGCTGATCTCACCTAATCTTCAGGCTCAGATGTACTGTTTTTTGTTTCGATTTACCCTCAAGCGCTGCTCTGTTTGTGATTTCTATTTTTCATTTTGCTTATGTTATTTTTTTTTCTTTCTTTTTCTCGATTTACTCTCAAGAGCTCTGCTCTTGTCTCTCTCATCTCATGTGATTTTTGATTTTCTGTACTTTATTATTTGAAGAATTTATGAACTTAATTTTAATATGGTTGTATTTTGTATTTGATGAACTTAATTTCAATATGGTTGTATTATGTATTTGATAAATTTATAGGAAAATAATTATATTTTGTATTTGATCAACTTATTTGATAAATTGTATTTTATATTGGATGAAGTTATGGGAAAAAAATATATCAGGAAAAAATAATAGTATGGAACAAATAAAAAAATGCAATGTAAAACCTATTAAAGTATCTGAATTTAACCAAACCAAATCGATGAGTTTGGTTCATATTCATTTTTGAAAAACATAAAAAAACCAAACCAAACAGAACCAATCGAGAGTTTATTTGGAACATTGAATTCACTCAAAACCGATTCAAACCGGTCAAATTACACCCCTACTACCATAACACTAGTTAGCATTTTTTTCTAATTTTAATTATATATAATATTGCTTCAAAAAAAAATTATATATATAATATAATGTACTAGCTAGTAATCATATGAGGGCAAGGGTTTATCTTCTACACGCAAGTGCCGCCTCTAATAACGAGGGTTTGGGATTTCTCATCTTCTTCTTCTTCCAGGCAAGTGTTGCATGTCTCTAGAGATGTTATCATTTCTGCACTATATATTTCATCCAACGATTCTCTAAATATTTTTTTTTTAAATATTTCTAGAGATCTTACGTAGATGTACAATTGAAATTCTCTAAGCTAATTATTATGATTTATTAATTATTCTTGTAATTTTTGTATGTTTCTAGAGATCTTTTGTAACTTTTTTCTGAATTTGTAATTAATTCTTGTTGTTTTGAAAAATGATGCATTCTGTAGTGGACGGTGGATGGAGGCAAACATCTGAAGGGATGGAGGAAGTCTCAGATTCGACGCTCTAAGGAATACCGAAGGCAATGGTCCTTCATTAAGAAGTAAGTAATTCCCTACTAGGTACTTTCTCTTCTTCGTTAAGTCTATGGTTTGGATAATTTATCATGTTAAATTGTCTCTAAATGTATCAAAATTATATCCACATATGTTTTTGCTATTAGTCATTTTTGTCTTTAAATTTGTTTATATGTAGTGAATTTGATCTTCAAATATATTTTACGTTGATCAATTTAGTCCATAAAATTATTTCTAGACCCAAATGGTGATTTGCTCACATATATATAGTAATCTATCTCTTAAGAAAATGAAATCAATGATTGATTTGAATTTTTTTCATTTTAATTGAATGGGTCATAACTGATGTTTCATTTGATTCTTCTCGACCTAACACACCACTTCTTTCTCGCTCTTTGAAACATCCTTCTGGATGTATAATTCGTGAAATGCCTAACAAGTCTTGTTTGCTTAGTTACATGCATATTTGTGAACCATCGTAATCGACAATGCATCAAAATTAATCTCTAAAACTATAATATGTCTTTACATACATACATATAGTTTAACTTAGATGTATACTTGAAACTCAACATAAGATATTATCACATGTTTTATGTTAGGTTACTTTGGTTGAGCATGTGTAAGTAGAAGATATGCTCCCTAAACATCACATATTTAGAGATTTTGTTGGTAACTATACATTATATGGATCTGAAAGCTGAATTAAGGAGCTTCAAAGAATGTGTGATAAATTTTTAAGTTTTTATGTTGAAACTATACCTGTCGAACAATCTATAAGAGGTTAATCACACTTTGTCTTCTTAATTACACATCCAAATACTCCTATATTCATGTATTAACCGCCTTTTCAAATTTTTTTCCTTCTTAAGATCCTAGTTGTGAAACTAACACATAACTGTTGAGTTGAACACGCGCTCCAGTATAACAAATTTCTTTGTCGATGATTATTATCTGAACTGTACTTACACGACTTTGTTTCTTCAATTTTATATTTAGTTAAACTAATTAATATTATATGCGATCCAAATAATTGAAGGGAGGAGGAGTGTGTTGAAATTTGCTCATAGAGAATGGTTAAGATTTTTTGTGGATGTTTAAGAATGGCTAGTCAATTAGAATTCCAACATTTGAATCACCATTAAATAACAACATTAAAAAATTTATACTTATAACATAGCAACAAAAACTAAATTTCCAACACAAGTATCATTTTTATTTTTATTCAAAAAATTCAAAGAAAAAGATAACAAAAAGTCAAACAAACATATCATAATACAAAGGAAAACCAAACGACAAAACTTGTCCAACACAAATAATAAGATACTTGTCTTAAACAAAAAATGATAAAACAAAATGAACAACTACTCCAAATTGTTAATTAGAGTTAATGAGAGCATCCCTTACTTTTAGAACAGTAGTGGACAAAAGGGTGTTGATAGTAGCAATAGCTTCCATGTATTGGTGCTGATCAATTCCATTTGGGCTACATGTCAAAATTTGGGTGGCCAAAGTTAATAATGTGTCAGCTCCTACTCTTCCAACACCACCACCACTACTATTTCCAATGTTGTTAAATGCTTCAAAATTTGCATTTGATTGTGCATATGAACACACAACAAATCCAGTTGGTAGAATTTTAATGTTATTTGAGTCTCCACCCCTTATGGCTGCAGTAATAGATGATGTATCTATTGCAGCATATACAACATATGATCCTATTGGAGATGTGAAACTTTCTTGTAAAATCACCGAGTAGTTCTCACTAGAGATGCATGGCTGGTTCAAATGAAGAAAATAATTTTTGAAATTAATTTAATTAATTTTGAAAATAAATACTAAGCCAGAGTTGTCAACGTTTTTATATATTAAAAAAAAGAGTTGTCAACATTTTTTTATATATTTTTGAAGCATAAATTTAAAGAAATGGTACATACCTAAAAAATTGAAGTGCAGTTACCAGGATATAGTCCATTTGAAATGTGGCCAATCTTATACATTGGATTTTCACAAGCCATAAGATCCCACTATAAGAAAATAACGATTAAATTAGAGACATTCAAATAAATTAGAATAAACATTCACTTTTATCTCTATAACACCTGACTGTATCAAAATTTTAGAAATAATTTAGTGTGAATTAGTGGAAAATGCAGATTAGGACTATAACCCCTGCATATTGTAATGTTCCAACCAAAGCTCATAAGGACTACATTTTTTTATTTTTTTATATTAGGAGGACTGTATAATTTGTCATTGATTGACCTAACCAACTAGGTACAATCAAGAAACATACCAACTAACAAAATACATATCTAAGACAAAATCTCACTAACAAAAGACACATTCGATAACGATTTTGCAATTTTAGTTAATTTAAGGACTATAGAGATATAGATAGCATATGATCAACAAATTCAAGGGGCCAAATTATGGTTTATTGTAGGAATAAAAGAGTGTTAAACTAGCTAGTGAACCTGATATCTTTTCGTAGGGTCTTTTAGGAATTCAAAAACATATTCAGCATGTAGAGGGAGCCAAAGGGTTGTAGCGGCAGCTACAACTATGCTATTTGGTTGGCCTATGCTGGCTTGACGAAGA
Organism: Trifolium subterraneum; assembly: GCA_951799995.1. Classification (NCBI taxonomy): domain Eukaryota; kingdom Viridiplantae; phylum Streptophyta; class Magnoliopsida; order Fabales; family Fabaceae; genus Trifolium; species Trifolium subterraneum. The sequence goes on along the minus strand of OX637462.1, from coordinate 13,757,999 downwards.
GAGACTCTAACCCCACCAATGCTACTTTCATTATTCAATTGTTGGAATTCTAATTGACCAGCCATTGTTAAACATTCACAAAAATTCTTAACCATTCTATGCGCAAGCCTCATCACACTTCTCCTTCCTTCAATTGTTTGGATCACTGCATACAATATTAATTAGTTTAGTTAAATATAAAATTGAAAAAATAAAGTTGATTAAGCACAATTCATATACTGGAGAGCGAGTTCAAGTCAACGTTTGTGTATGAGTTTCACAAGTAGGCTCTTTAGAAGAAGAAAAAAAATTAAAAAGGGGAATAAATGAATATAGGAATATTTGGAAGAGTAATTAAGAAAGCAAAGAGTAATTAACCTCCTATAGATTCTTCAGCAGGTATAGTTTCAGCATAAAAACTGAAAGATTTGTCACACATTCTTTGAAACTCCTTAATCCAGCTTTCAGCTCCATATAAAGTATAGTTACCAACAAAATCTCTAAATATGTGGTGTGTATGGAGCATATCTTCCACTTCCACATGCTCAACCCAAGTAACCTAACATAAAACATGAAATCATAAATTTTGTTTAGTATCAAGTATACATCTAAAGTTTAAACTATATGTAGATATGTAATGAAATATGAATATTTTTAGAGATAAACTTTGATGCATTGTCGGTTAATTAATATATTTCACAAATATGCATGTAACTACTAACCATACAAGACTTGTTAGGCATTTCACGAATCATACATCCAGAAGGATGTTTCCAAGAGCGAGAAAGAGGTGATGTGTTAGGTCGAGAAGAATCAAATGGCACATCAGTTATCATCCATACGCCAACATCAACTTGTTTGCAATAGCGAATTATGTTAAATTTGCGAGGCCGCACTAGAGGTGATAAAATATGCATTTCTTCATTCATCTGCCACAAAACAAACATTAAAAAATTGAAAAACAATTATGATAAAAAAGCTTAGCAGAAATCAAAATTTCAAAAAATATCATCATACCAACAACAAAGCTCCATCTCGATTTTCTGATGAACCGGTTTCAAGAACTTTGATAGTTTCCGCTTTAGTAACAATTGTTGGGAACAAGTTTGTCCATTTGCCCTATAAAAATTAATTATGTATAATTCGTTTATAGGTAGGCCGGTGTATTTCTTCACCAAAATTAATTAAAGTGTCAATACTAAAATAAATAAGTTAGAGAGGCAAATTTCGAGGAAAAAATGTAAAATCATTCTCTATTTATGTCACTGCATATATAAAGCAACAACGAAATCTGAGAATGATTTTATTTCTTCCGTAACAATTTTATTTTTTTCTAATCGGAATTTATAATTGCATGCTTACTGAGTCGAGAAACATTTCAACCAATTTCGTGCCATCAAACCCAACTATTCCTAAATACTTTGAAGATTCTTCAGAAACAGTATCACCTCTAATGTGATTGTTCTTGGGGAAAACTTGATAATAACTTTCATAATCAAGAGTGTATCTCCCATCTTGATGATTATCTGAAATGTTCATCCAGAAAGGCTCATTAGTTCTAACAAGCCTAACCAATTCTTGCATAGCAAGAATTGCATGTTGAGATATCATTCCTTTTTCTTCATCATGATTTTGTGTTGATCTATTCACTAACACACTTTCCCTATTACTAAGACCATGAACATGACTTGAACTTCCATGAACCGTTGGTGGATTTTCAAGTTCATTGTTTCTGGAAATTGCTTGTATAGAATTAAGAGCATGCTCAAACATAGGTCGAGATATTTTTCTCTCCATGAAACTTGTAAGAAGCTTGGACTTTTTCTCACACTGAAAGTGAAAATCAATTTATAAATATAAATATATGATTATGCATAGGTAAAAATTGAATAAAGTATTGCAATTGAAACTAGTTTATTTAAATTGGATAAGATTTTTCTTAACAAAGTCGTCCAAAATAAACATCTATTTTAATATTTGGATCATACGACTTTTTATTTTAAAAGCAAGATCAGCCCAACATAATTATAAATCTTAAATAAATATTAAATAAATGTTAAATAAATTGAGATTTAAAGTAACAAACAAGGCGAGTCCGAGATACTTGAATGCTTAAAGTAAATAGTAAATGTTAACGTAATGGTTTTAAATAAAATTTAATACAAAATAGATTCAAACCGAATTACAAACTTCTTGGCTAATATTAATCAAAAGTAACGGTCTTATAGTTATGCCTCTCTAGTTTATGCATATTGTCGCGGTGATTTTTGGATATCGAGTTATTAATTAACTTCGAATCGCAATTTAATATTCCACCACCGATCTTTAATTTATCCGAGGGAAAGGGAAAAAATTCGAAAAAAACCCTATTTTTAGAGATCAAGGTTTGGGGGTTAGTTATACGAAGGGAAGGTATTAGCACCCTAAGTATCTATAATATCCTATAGGAACCTCTTGATTTTATTTCTAACTTTGCGCTTAATTTTAATTGCTTGTATAATGTAGGAATTAAGGTGATGATAAAAAAGTTTAAAGTGATGAAAGAGAAAAAGTGTTTTTTGTTGATTTTATTTGATTCGCCGAGACAAGTCTCATGCCTACGTACCCGAAGGATCAAAATCTCGTAGTTCGGGGGTAAAAATTACGAGTAAATTTGTTTGTTTAATTTTAAGGTTTTTGAAAATGGTTTTAAAGACCAAAAAGCCAAAAGTGGCAAAATGTGAGTTTGATTGATATTAATTTGTGAAGAAAGTCTATATGGTTAAATTGATTAAAGTTTGATTATGAAAGGAGACGTGAACACTTGGTTTAAAATCCAAGGTTTTTGCATGATTAAAGATGTTGATTGAAGAAAATGCACTTGGTTTAAAATCCAAGGTTTTTTGCGATAAAACACTTGGTTTAAAATCCAAGTTTTGTGATAAAAAGAATTCTTGGGTTAAAATCCAAGGTTTTCACGATAAAGGAGGCCTTTGGTTTAAAATCCAAGGCACTTGGTTTAAAATCCAAGTTTTGCGATAAAAAAAAAAACTCTTGGGTTAAAATCCAAGGTTTTCACGATAAAAAGGGCCTTTGGCTTAAAGTCCAAGACACTTGGTTTAAAATCCAAGTTTTGCGATAAAAAGAATTCTTGGGTTAAAATCCAAAGTTTTGAAAATGTTCAATGACAAAAATATTTTTGTACTTTTGAGAATAAATTGCTTTGATATTTTGAAGAGGTGTTGACCTCATTTTTGACAAAAAAAAAAACAGAATTGGATAACGGTTGCACGCGAAAAATAATACTAATGTTGCAACAAATAATTAAGCGCGAAGACAATCCGCAATGATATTTTGATCAAAGCGACTTCTTTTCCCTCGGAATTTAACATTCTAACGTTTTTGCGGAAAACAATAAAAATAAATATGCATGAGATGCAAGTTTTCATTTATGGTGTACATTAAATCCTAAGATACATTCTAATGTCTTTGCGAAAAAATAAATATGGGATGATGCAATGATATTATGAGATTCTCATTTATAGTGTACATTACTAAAATACATACTAAAGTCCTTGCAATAAAATAAATAGTTAATTAATAAAGCAAGAGATAAATTGTTAGATTAGATGAATTATTAACAATAAATAAAATCAACAAGTATGAATAAAAATGATAAGTTAGTAAGTTAGTATCAATAATAAAGAATAAAGAGCATGAGTAATAAAATGTTAGATTAGTGAGCAAATATATAAAAAAAAACAAAGGAAAATAAATAAACATGAATTAGAGCAAAAATAAACACAAATAATCATGAAATAAATAAATAATAATAAAAAACAAAAGACCTCCAATTAGTGCTTATTTTGGATTTAATAGCTCATTGAAGCACATTCCATAAGCACTTTTTATCTTAGGTTAAAAAAAAAAGAAAAACAAAGAGGGGGATGCAGAAATCATTACGAAGACAAAAGGGGGTGCAGAAAGCAAAAACAGAAGACCAGGCCCAAGGCTCAGTCTGAGTCAACAGAAGAAAAAAAAACAATAATAATCTAGTGTGACACGCCTATTGTGCTTCACGATTTACCACCGTTAGATCTTCATTAAACAAGATCTGACGGTCACGTTTTAAACTTGGAGGGAGCCAATGACGTGTTGCCACGTCATCGTCTTCAACCTCCATCTCCTTCATCCTCATGAAGAACACGATGGAGCAACCTCCATGAAAGCTTCATGAAGCTCCATGGCCCAAACAACAACAACATCAATTCTCAACCAAAAAATGAAAGTAAATATACCATTTTGCTCTATTTTTCTCACTGGTCATGAATCTACAACTAGATTTCACAGTGGAAGCCTATTTATCAAAAAAAGTTTTAATCTTTGAGAACTTTAAAATTTTGAAAACTCATTTTAAGACGAATTATGAAAAACAAATGATTGGAAAAGCTTCCTGGGGTAAGGAACAAGCAAAATGGAGTATTAATTGGAGTCAGAACCTACCCAAAATGTGTGTTCCAATTCCAAGTTTTTTCAAAACTTTTTCTTCGAAAATAACATCAAATTAAGCACTGGAACTTTGATCTAAAGGTTGATTATGGTTTCTGGAAGTGTATAGAAGATGTTTTGTGGTTAAAATTTAAGAACTTGCTTTATTTTGAGATTTTGATTTTTTTGATGAAAATGGAGGAATTTCGGATTTTGAGGCTCTCTCTGAGTTTTTGGAACCTCTCTCAAGTGAAATCAGGTCTTCTATTTATAGAGAAATATTAGGGTTGAAGTGGTATGAAATTTGTTGATCAAAGAAGGGCAATTTGGAATTTTGCAATGAGATCTTTTGTGATTTTTTTTTGCACATGTGTAGTATTTTTTGTGTGATGAGGTGGTGAAAAAGAACATTCTATTCTCAATTGTAATTGGAATTGGTCAATGATTTTTTGTGACTTTGGTTTGTAATGAAAATGGATGAAAAATGATTAAAATGAATTATTGTAAAAAAAATGAAAAATGAAATAATAGGGGACAAGGGTACAATGGTAATTTTTTTGGGCTTTTATAACACCCCATATCAATTTATCTAGAATATCAATAGGAGTGCACATAAATGGATCGGGACACAATAAAATTTCATTACATAAAGATTCGATACATAATTGGATTATAAAAATCTATCAAATAATACATACTGAGCTAACTACTACACTAACATAACTGAATCTTATACTAAAGATAAAATTAACTTGTTGTCAGCTCCTTAATGTGATCCATGTATCCCGGATCTTTACGCTTCAGCTCCGCGACATATGCGAACCTGTAATCTGAAAGAATGAAGAATGGGGGGGGGGGGGGGGGGGGGGGGGGGGACTAACTAAGCCTCGTGAGTTCTACTACCCTCCTAATGGTGACTACACCGGTAACCTGAATGTCAGTCCTCACGCATCACAGGCGCATCACATGTATATATATATATATATATATATATATATATATATATATATATATATGCATAAACAAATAATAGGGTGTAACACAAATAATTATCTGAGTTCATTTTAGCTACGCAAGGACACTCTGAGGTGAGCCGGTCTCAGAGAGCCTCACACTCCTCTACAATTGTCATTCTTTCAAGCCATTAACATCATGAACTTCCTAATAATTATAAAGGAGAAGAGTTTTGGGAATTAAACCCTCCTCATGCGCATTTCAATCCCTAAATCCTATGTTATCATGCATTGTTTAAATTTAGGGGAATTTCTAACTATTCTAAATCCTAAGAACCCACCTGAAATTGACGCTTGAACAACCAACGTCATTTCCAGAATTCGCCGATGCGCATGGTTGCACTTGAAATGCTTCGAATCCGTATCCGTAATTTGCTGCAGAATTCTGCATCAGAGTATCAACTTCATAAATACCTACCGAGTTCATCCCTTGTCGGAAATTCACAAAACCAGAACCATAAGGACCGTATGTGAGTTAGCTATTCACAGAAACTAACGGAATCACAAACAGAGTTATAGAGAGAGTGCAATTAACCTTTAAACGCAGCACTATCCAAACACATTTCTGCATAATTCCTGTGTTGAATCCCTAACTTCAAAAATTCTTCCAGACCTCAATTCTTGTCCAAATATTATGAAACTGGTGCCCAATTGACCGGAATTAAGTTAGCTATCCATAGCAAAGGGCGGAATTTCAATCGGAGTTACAAGGAGTGAGAAATTACCTTTTTATTAAGACCCTGTCCAGAATACGAATTTCACAATTAAATTCCAATTTGATCCAATGATCAACCCATGGTTTCCTTTATCCTTAAAACTCTCATGCCACATGAAAAACACCGGAAATTGAGCTTTAGATGATTAAGAGAGGCACGAATTTGAAGAGGAAATGAGAAGAGTTTTGAGGAATTTAAACTTACTCTCTATGATGACCATAACCTAAGGAGTGTGGTTCATCATTTGCATGTGTTGATTCAAATGGTTTGGGAATAGAATTTGAGAGATGGAGCTGGAGTTTGTTGTTGTTGTTGAACGAGAGAGAGAGCAAAGAGAAGAGAGTTTTGCTGCCTTGTGATAATTAGGAAATGAAAGCCAAGGATGTAGTGGTTAAGGTTGATGAGTCATGGTTCCTAAGGGACACATGTCTATGCCTAGCCAATCTCTTCTTTTTGGTGATAACATACACACACTAGGTAGTAACTATATCTTGTATGCTCAAAATACTAGTGCTAGATCTTAACATGTGGTAGTTTTAGAAAATACTCTTAAGAGTTTATAATACTAATGTAAGAATTGAGGATGTTACAGCTTTATATCAAATGAGTATGAACAAAACAAATTTTATGTAAAAGAGAAAAAATAGAAAAGATAAATTTTGAGGTTTCTTGCAAATGAAGAAACATTTTTGTATTATTTAGTAAAAGGGTAAAATTGGTGGAAAATAAATGGTGGAAAAAAGAAATGCAAAAAACCAAATAAATATTAATCTAAAATTAAATGCGTTAAGCAGAATAAATGGAATGAATAAAAAAAAAAAGATATTAAAAATAATATAAGGTATAAAAATGAAAAGAAAAAAAAAGAAATTAAAATTTAGGATGGTCAAAAAATGGGGTATGACAGATGCCCTCTTTAAGTTTCTTCCATCGGAGATAAAAGAAAAAGATGATTTTTTGATGATGTTTTTGTTTTGGTTCGAAGGTGGAAGAGACTTAAATACAGAGTAAACCATTTTTTGACCGACCTAAACTATGAAATGCTATGATATGATGTTATGAGTGTTATGTTTACAAGTGTTTGAATGTAATGAAGACTATTTGACAAAAGTAATGACGACAGAAAGCGATAAAGTCCTGTATGCGGACAGAAAGCAGTAAAGTCTTGTGTATGGACAGAAGTAAAGACAGAAAGCAATAAAGTCCTGTGTGCGGACAGAAGTAAAGACAGAAAGCAAATAAAGTCCTGTGTGCGGACAGAAGTAAAGACAGAAAGCAATAAAGTCATGTGTGCGGACATAAGCAGATAAAGTCCAATGTGAGGACCTAAGTAAAGGCAGTGTCTACCAACATTGTGGGATGGTAAGGACACAACAAGGAAATAAATTGTCGGCTGTCATTGTGGGAGAGCGAGACATAACAAGAATGTGTATTTGTCTGGACCAGACACCCTGGAGATGACTTCCTTTTGGGGAAATTAACCACAAGTTTGCAGTTGATTGTTTGCAAAACCTGCTACTTGAAATATATTTGATGGAGACATCTCTCGACCAGACACACTGGGGATGACCCCTTTTTTGTGATGTATGATTGATGGAGACATCTCTGGACCAGATACACTGGGGTTGACTCTTTTTTTGTGATGTATGATTGATGGAGACATCTTCGGACCAGATACACTAGGGATGACTCTTTTTTGTGATGTATGAAGCAAGACACATGATGGTCAATGCAGTATGTATGAATGAATTGTTTGCATGTTGCATATGAATATGAATATATGTATGGACATGTGAATGATTGTATGTATGTATGCATGTATGTATGTATGTATGTATGTATTATGAATGTATGAATGATATTTGTTCATGACTGGATGAGATAAAAGTTTGACGGTAAGAAGAACATTGGGCCGACCTATCCGTACAACCACTCAATAGTTCTCCACTGAGGGCAGCATCTTTAAAGGTGAAATAAATCAGATCCTCGGGGTAAAAATCCGGTATGGTATGCTAGTTCATGGTAAGAATGATTACTTCATAAGGTAAAGCCCGTTGGTCAGAGATCTGGCAGAAGTCGCTATTTCGAACCGAAACCGAATATTTTCTCATGGTCTTGTTTCGACAGTCATGTTTACCCTTTCGGGTTTTCAATCCATCGGGAGTATATATCTCTTTTTTTGTTTTGCCCCTAATTTTTGCAAATTTCTCAAAGAGATGCCATTTGCTGTTGATATGCAAACTTCTCAAAGAGATGTCATTTGCTGCTGATATGCAAACTTCTCAAAGAAATGTCATTTGCTGTTGGTATGAGCCTCCCAAAACGGGTCTCGGCTTCTTCTTTCACTAGGGAAAAGAAAATCATACAAGCTTCTTAATGATAACCACTTGCTGGAGATTACCAGAGAACAGTCAAGTTCATTATTCAATTGAAGAATATTGGATCACATGCTCAGCATATTTTAGTAACACACGTCCATAAAACCCAAAATATCAACTCGATGATTATTGGCTCAATGAGGAAGAAACATAACAACTATCTTGGCAGATCTGGATTTTGGAAACCACTTCAGGTGCCCCAAGTGAATGAAACCTTGACTTCGAATCTTTGAAAGGTATGCCCCTGGATGTAAAGACTTGCCCCTGATTGGCAGGTTCCTGAGGTAATTTGCCCCAAGTTAGGAGCGTTTTGAGTTGATTCACCCTTGATTAGACCAATTGATTGAATTTCCTTGATACCAAATATAAATTTGCAAACAAAATTGTTTCTTTTGAAAAATATTGCTGATGTAATGTACATGCAAGTTTTGGACTCGAAATTTTTATAGAAAGCACATGTGGTGTGTGTAAAAGATAGTTACTCAACAAACAGGTGGAGTCAGTTTTAACAATAATTTCGCTGATTTATGCTTTCAAAGTAAACCTAGCTTCAATTAGGCCTTTTGAGGGTTATAACGTGGCCTAGTTCATTGTTTTGAAAAAAAGATTATTAGGCTCAAAATTCTGTTTTAACCAACCCACTTCTTTGATGTCCTTCATTCCTACATTCAAATAATTCATCTGACACGCTTTGGTTGACAAGATGATTTCTTTTGACAATGATGTTTGAGGTTGACACTTTGGTCGAAGCTTTGATGAGATTCTTGAAGTGACAATCACTTTTCATTCACAAGCCTACTTTTATTCCCTTATTTTTGCATGGACCAATTCTTTTGGATTTTGCGGTCCATCGGGAGGCCCTAAATTTTGCCTAAGTCTTTTTACCTAGCGGCCTTTTGTTTGTTGTTTTTTGTTTGTGTTTTTTTTTTTGTTTTGGTGTAAGACAATTGTGACTACCACATGCTATTGTGAGTTTTGTCTACTCATGACTTCCTCTATCTCAAAAGATTTATCATCTTGTATTGGGATGTATCATTGAATTAATTGAAAGACTACCCTGCCCCAGGTCAAGATTAAGGGTTTTTTTATAGAAATAACACCAACTTCTGACTCAAAGGAGTTGACTACGGATTATCTCCTTATTTCTCCGGTGTTTGGGAAGTGAAACAATTCCTTGCATCATCAACCGGGTATTACTAATGAAAGCATATATCAGCAATTTTAAACATTTAGTTTACATCATCCTCCCATCAAGTTTGAAAAGTGAAATAGAAAAAACATCGCCGTTTATGATGACACAAGAAAAGAGTGAATACGAATGGATGGATTCCAAAATATGCATGCTCATTGTTTAGAAATTTTAATTGAAAAAATGCAACTTTAAAATGCAAATAAATGCTTGGCAAGAAAGAAATTGCAATTGGAAAATTAAAGGCCTAGTGATCCTAGGGACAAACTTCTTGATAATCTTGAAAATGACGGAGGACCCATGATTAGGCTGAGGATGAACTTTGAACATTAGGGTTCTCATCCTTGAAAGATAGCACCTTGTCGCGGATTAAATCCTGAACAGCTTTCTTGAGAGGATAACAACGTTCTACATCATGGCCAGGGTCCCCTTGATGGAAGACACAGGTTAGATCACTGCGGTACCAGGGAGGTAATACTGCTGGCACAGGGGGAGGTGGCCTTGTCTGGACAAAAATTTTAGCAAGTAAGGCGGGGAGTAGGTCGGCATATTTCATGGGTATGGGGTCAAATGGTGGATTTCTCTGAGTGCGGTTATGATTGAATGATTGTTGGGAAGATAGTGGTGGTGTTATGGCTGCAATGTGTTGATAAGCTGAGTTTCTCGAATGATGTCCTCCTTGAGCTACCATGCCAACATCAGATTATTTCTTCTCTAAAACGTTGTTGCCATATCTCTTGGCAGTATTAGTCGGAGCTTTCTCTCTTGTCAACCGTCCATGACGGACTCCTTCTTCTAAGCACATTCCCATTTCCACCATTTCGGTGAAGTTTCTTGATATAACACCAACCATTTTCTCGTAGAAGAATGGGCTCAGAGTATGCAAAAATAACTTACACAATTCTTTCTCTTCCACTGGAGGGCGAATCTGAGCTGCAAGCTCCCTCCATCTTTGAGCATATTCCTTAAAAGACTCATTTTCTTTTTGTGCCAACGCCCGTAACTCATCCCTATCAGGGGCCAGATATGAATTGTAGTTGTACTGCCTGATGAAAGCACTAGCCAAATAATTAAAGGAACTGACGTTAGCCTTATCAAGATCCATGTACCACCTCAAAGTCGCGCCTGTCAGGCTGTCCTGAAAATAATGGATCAACAACTTGTCATTACTGGTTTGAGTTGACATTTTCCTGGCATACATTATCAAGTGAGCCTTGGGGCAAGTACTCCCCTTATACTTCTCAAAATCCGAAACTTTAAACTTATGAGGGACCACAACATCAGGGACCAAGCAGAGTTCATGCGCATCTTGGCCGAACAAATCCTTTCCTCTAAGAGCCCTCATCTCCCTTTGTATCTCACCATACTTGATCTGTAAGTCATCCACCCTGTCATAACCTCCCACACTTTCAGCATGAAAGATGGGCATCTGATTTTGCTGGATAGTATGAACTAATGGTGCAGTCACAGTTACTGTAACCTGAGGAAGTGTATTGCCAAGCTGAGGAATTGGCACTGCTGGTTGGACATGAGGAATTTCAGATATTACAGGACGTGATTCCTCCCCAAGAAAACCAACTGGCATGCCCCATGGGTAACCTTCGGGCATAGCAAACTGAGGAGCACTAGGAGGCGCAAATGAAACAGTAGGAGGTACAAGAGAATTACTAGGCTGAGGAACTGGTGCTGACACCTGATTCTGGGCAGCCATCAAAGAAGCCACCATGCTAGTCAATTTCTCGATTTCTGCTTGCATGGTTATCATATGTTCACGGAGCATATGGTTTTCTTCCTCGAAATTGTTCATCTTGCTCTTCAACTTAGACCGAGTATTGTAGACACGGGTTGCTTTGTACCGAATACGCCGGGCCACTTTGTTTGACTGAGGTAGAGAGAAGAGGAAAAAATGAGACTCGAGTTTGGAAACTTATGAATGTAGTATGATGTATGATGTGTTTATGCTAAAATATGCAATGTTTTTTTTGTTATTGAAGGACCTATCCCAAATTGGTTGTAAACATTTAGATATGGATTTTGTAAGGAGAAAGGAAGAAGAAAAGAGAAAAATTTGTTATGTATCATTTGAAATGAATGTTCTCTACAATGTTTGCAAAAAATTTGTTTAAGTCCTTCGATATCGGATGAGAAAAAAGAATTTATGAATGAGTGCATGCATGAAAGATTATGCTAGCAAACATAGTGAAAACATGGGGGGTTAAGGTATAATATTGGAGTCAAAGGTGAAACCCTCCCATATGATAAGTACTAGGGTTCATTTGTACCTGCATTACGGGTTCTATAAGGTTCCCAAAGTCATCAACCGTCTCATGGATATTACTAGGTTACGGGACTACTCTCGTTCCAATAACATCCACGGGATAATCTCGTTTGAGTGTAGTTTCGCGTGACGACTAATCTCAAGACTACTCTTGATTTAGCCACCGCACTACGTCCTAAAAAGGCCAAGATGGGTTAAAGGTAATTCTAATGGTTCTCGGCTTCTCCGGACATTCACATAGAAAGTAATAACATCATCATGACTTTTCATGACAACGAGTACTACCGTCGTGAGGCCTCCACCGAGCTGGATCATATCACATGTGCTTCATCATCATGATTTTTGGATGTCGAGTTATTAATTAACTTCGAATCGCAATTTAATATTCCACCACCAATCTTTAATTTATCCGAGGGAAAGCGAAAAAGTTCGAAAAAAATCCTATTTTTAGAGATCAAGGTTCGGGGGTTTGTTATACGAAGGGAAGGTATTAGCACCCTAAGTATCTATAGTATCCTATAGGAATCTCTTGTTTCTATTTCTAACTTTGCGCTTAATTTTAATTGCTTGTATAATGTAGGAATTAAGGTGATGATAAAAAAGTTTAAAGTGATGAAAGAGAAAAAGTGTTTTTCGTTGATTTTATTTGATTCGCCGAGACAAGTCTCATGCCTACGTACCCGAAGGATCAAAATCTCGTAGTTCGGAAAAATTACGAGTAAATTTGTTTGTTTAATTTTAAGGTTTTTCAAAATGGTTTTAAAGACCAAAAAGCCAAAAGTGGCAAAATGTGAGTTTGATTGATATTAATTTGTGAAGAAAGTCTATATGGTTAAATTGATTAAAGTTTGATTATGAAAGGAGACGTGAACACTTGGTTTAAAATCCAAGGTTTTTGCATGATTAAAGATGTTGATTGAAGAAAATGCACTTGGTTTAAAATCCAAGGTTTTTTGCGATAAAAAAGAGCACTTGGTTTAAAATCCAAGTTTTGTGATAAAAAGAATTCTTGGGTTAAAATCCAAGGTTTTCACGATAAAGGAGACCTTTGGTTTAAAATCCAAGTTTTGCGATAAAAAAAAACTCTTGGGTTAAAATCCAAGGTTTTCACGATAAAAGGTCTTTTGGTTTAAAGTCCAATGCACTTGGTTTAAAATCCAAGTTTTGCGATAAAAAGAATTCTTGGGTTAAAATCCAAGTCTTTCACGATAAAATAAACGTTTGGTTTAAAGTCCAAAGTTTCGAAAATGTTCGATGACAAAAATATTTTTGTGTTTTTGAGAATAAATTGCTTTGATATTTTGAAGAGGTGTTGACCTCATTTTGACAAAAAAAAAAAGAATTGGATAACGGTTGCACGCGAAAAATAATACTAACGTTGCAACAAATAATTAAGCGCGAAGACAATCCGCAATGATATTTTGATCAAAGCGACTTCTTTTCCCTCGGAATTTAACATTCTAACATTTTTGCGGAAAGCAATAAAAATAAATATGCATGAGATGCAAGTTTTCATTTATGGTGTACATTAAATCCTAAGATACATTCTAATGTCTTTGCGAAAAAATAAAGCAAGAGATAAATTGTTAGATTAGATGAATTATTAACAATAAATAAAATCAACATGTATGAATAAAAATGATAAGTTAGTAAGTTAGTAGCAATAATAAAGAATAAAGAGCATGAGTAATAAAATGTTAGATTAGTGAGCAAATATATAAAAAAAAAACAAAGCAAAATAAATAAACATGAATTAGAGCAAAAATAAACACAAATAATCATGAAATAAATAAATAATAATAAAAAACAAAAGACCTCAAATTAGTGCTTATTTTGGATTTAATAGCTCATTGAAGCACATATCATAGGTTAAAGTCTGAGTCAACAGAAAAAAAATACAGTAATAATCTAGTTTGACACGTCTATTGTGCTTCACGATTTACCACCGTCAGATCTTCATTAAACAAGAACTGACGGTCACGTTTTAAACTTGGAGGGAGCCAATGACGTGTTGCCACGTCATCGTCTTCAACCTCCATCTCCTTCATCCTCATGAAGAACACGATGGAGCAACCTCCATGAAAGCTTCATGAAGCTCCATGGCCCAAACAACAACAACATCAATTCTCAACCAAAAAATGAAAGTAAATATACCATTTTGCTCGATTTTTCTCACTGGTTATGAATCTACAACTAGATTTCACAGTGGAAGCCTATTTATCAAAAAAAGTTTCAATCTTTGAGAACTTGAAAATTTTGAAAACTCATTTTAAGACGAATTATGAAAAACAAATGATTGGAAAAGCTTCCTGGGTTAAGGAACAAGCAAAACTCATTTCAAAACTTTTTCTTCGAAAATAACCTCAAATTAAGCACTGGAACTTTGATTTAAATGTTGATTATGGTTTCTGGAAATGTATAGAAGATGTTTGGTGGTTTAAATTTAATAACTTGCGTTATTTTGAGATTTTGATTTTTTTGATGAAAATGGAGGAATTTCGGATTTTGAGGCTCTCTCTGAGATTTTGGAACCTCTCTCAAGTGAAATCAGGTCTTCTATTTATAGAGAAATATTAGGGTTGAAGTGGTATGAAATTTGTTGATCAAAGAAGAGCAATTTGGAATTTTGCAATGAGATCTTTTGTGATTTTTTTTTGCACATGTGTAGTATTTTTTGTGTGATGAGGTGGTGAAAAAGAACATTCTATTCTCAATTGTAACTGGAATTGGTCAATGATTTTTTGTGATTTTGGTTTGTGATGAAAATGGATGAAAAATGATTAAAATGAATTATTGTAAAAAAAATGAAAAATGAAATGATAGGGGACAAGGGTAATTTTTTTGGGCTATATATCAAATGAGTATGAACAAAACAAATTTTATGTAAAATAGAAAAAATAGAAAAGATAAATTTTGAGGTTTCTTGCAAATGAAGAAACATTTTTGTATTATTTATTAAAAGGGTAAAATTGGAAATAAAAAAAATGTTTATGAATATAAGCAAGCAAATAAGTGAATTTCCCCTGGAAGGCAGGTTATAACAATACAAGAAAATACAGGATTTGCTACGATGGATTTTGTAGCTAATCTGTAGCTAATCTCTAGTAAAACTGAGTTTGCTATGGATTTGTTGTGAATTAGCTTTCATACAGGCCGTAGCATGGATTGGGCAGCAAATCATCTATCAAAATATTTCCTAGCCAATTTGCAACTAATATAAAGAAAATCCTAGCAAGTTCCCAATTAATACCTAGTAAAATAATGTTCATTTGTTTATGTTTCCCAACTAAATCGCTAGGATATTGCCAAAATAAATCTCTAGCTACATATTCCTAATAATTTGGCAATTATATCCAAGCTTTTAATTTTATATTTTTATAATTATAAAAAGCTTTTCTATGAATTATTTACATAAAACACTTTGAAGGTTACTTAATTGTCTATGTAAGCATTGGTTTAAATCATCCAATTTTTAAAATTTATTAATAGTATTTTTTTCATGCAAACCTATATATATCTACTTATGGTGAATAAAAAATTCATTCAACAATTCATTCAATAAAAATTCAAAATTCATTCAATAAAAAATCAATTGAATCCTCAAAGCTGAACACAGTTATTTAATCATTCAACAAAAAATCATAAACACAACTTCAATTATTTAATCATTCAATTGGATCCAATAATCATCCAACAAAAAATTAAAACAATAAGTTGGATCCTCAAAGCTGAACACATTCATCATCATTTCTAGAAAACTCCTCAAAGAAAAAGTTTGCACAACTTTCTCCAAACTCCCTTTCATTGTTCCACCATCTTCAACTTCTTTGCAGTCATTGATCAACTAAAAAATAATAAGTATTGTAATCAATATAATATAATCAAGTAACTTGAATCCATGAGTATCAATGATACATTAATAAAGGCATTAGACCTTAGCACACAGTAAACAACTCCAAAACAAAAACCAATTTCTCCTAATCACATAAGGCAATTCCCCTTCCTTCCCTGCTATCTAACACATGATTACAACATAACAGTAAAAACAGTGATAATAAAACAAAACACCTTAATTACTATAGCACCACAACATGTGTACTACTAACACAGATCAGAAAAATATTCCTATAGATCTCCATGAATCACAAAGCATCACAGCTAACAACTCGGGATCTCAGCCCGTGACAAAAAATCATTCCATTAGAGATCTAACAACATAATAGCAACTAGAAAAGAGAAATGTTATTTAAACATCAAAAGGGAACATCTCTACAACATCAAGGGGAGTCACATGTCAAGGGGAGTTCTTCAACACATTTGGTTAACTGACATTAACTAAATTTGATCTCCAACTCCTCAACTATTTGTTTACGAGAAATTATATATGGGACACCTTTTGATTGTTTGCGGATGATAAAGTTAAAACAAAGTTAAAAGTAAATATTTTTTGAAGTTTGAAAGATTTTATGCCTACAACATCAAGGGGAGTCACATGTATATAACCGGGGAGTTCTTCAACACATTTGGTTAATGCGGCATTAACCAAATGTGTTGAAGAACTCCCCGGTTATATACAAGTGACTCCCCCTTGATGTTGTAGATATGCCCCCTTTTTTACGTTTAAATAACATTTCTCAGTAGAAAAACTCAAAATTGATGCTGTAAAACTCAAAATTGTGAAATTGTAGTTAGTTAACCTTCATCCAAAGCTGAGAATACCCGTTTTATTCTTCATCTTGATGCTCTACTAATCCAAGCATGTCCCTATAAATAAAGTTCGTAACACAGTATGGTTAGAATACATGAACCAATAAATTCATACATCATACTAGTTGGACTCATAAAAAGTCATGTCCAACCTTTTAATTTTATTTTTATATAATTATAAAAAGTCTTTCGTAGAACTATTTACAAAAAACACATTTTAAAGGTTTAACTAATTCAATTTTAAAAATCTATATTTACTTGGTGAATAACATGAAAACACAACTATTCAATGTATTGAACATACTTAATAAGCTAACTTTATGTCCTGCTACATAAATCTGTAGAACAAAGGGCAGAACTCAATTAGTTGTGCATATATAAATATGCAGAACAAACGGTACATTAAAATAGTCCATAACACACATGTAAATTTTACCAAGTTTTCAGCTATATATGGAAGTCGCAATTCAAGCAGCTAGTGTTCAGGGAACTAATCATATATTTATCACGCTTCTATTAACTCCACGTCATACCTCTCTACTAATTACAGAAAATACTAATAAATTTTCCTTAAGTATATTTACCTTATTAGCCTCGTATTCCACCAAATATGACAAGTCTCTTGAGTGTGCTCGACCCCAAACAACATTGCCATAACCTCTAGTGGCAATGAAAGAGGATTAATCCTACAATGACTCCTTTTTGCCTCTGTCCTAATAATTGGAAAACTTCATGTCATTGCACTCAAACTGCAGAGGCTCAGAGTGCATTACTTCCACCTCGCCCATGATATATGATATTTCAATTCAATATCTATTTTCTAATACAAAAGTATCATATAAAAGTATGATTGCTTTCACTATCTAAATATTGGTTTCTAATACTCTGCAGTTGCCTTATTAAATGCAGCCAAACCTTCAATTGGGAGATACTGCATTTCCAAGTTAAAACCATAGTTAGTAATCTAAAGCCAACAGTTTAATGATACAAATAATCGCATATGACCTAAAGAAATTGACCTCTTTGTTTTCGCCTCTCTTCAGCATAAGATTCTCTGCCTAAAAACAAGAACTTCATCAAAATCAATATTGGCTCAACTGAAAAAAATAGTCTCATGTTTCTGAACAAGTAAAATAAGAAATCAATACATGACGCATAAAATGTGCAAATTGTAAAAGACCATAGCATCAAACCCAACTTCATGACAATAAACCTAACCACGTAAATTGAAATACATTATAAGAGAAAAGGTACTTAAGTAACTCAGATAATCAAATATATAAACTCTCAGTCATTTATTTATTCATGACAAAATTCAAATTCAACATGGGAGAGATTGTCCACATTTAAGTATGTTCATAGAATCAAGGTCAATACCCTAACACAGTATCCCCAACAAACTCGTTACCTTCACTGCAACGGCATGAAAACCGTTGTGTACAGCATCCTGAGCAAACTTTAACCATTCTACCAGCGAAACTTGGCAATTGAAAACTAGCAGATTTGATTTCTCGCATAACTAAAGCCTCATCTTCTCAAATCCAAACAACTCTTCAAAATTGAAATTCGAAAACACAAAAGAAAAATACAAATTAGCATATTGTTATACAAACAATTGATATATAAATTATATATAGAAATTGAATCATTACAAATGTAAGCATCTATAGAAAGTATACACTACACAGCAAGGACAAAATGAGTATCAAGAGATGCAGCCACCGAGTATCAATGTTTCTATACTCATTTTCATTCTCAGCATGCATGAATTTAGTCTTTAAAAGAAAAACTTAGTAAATGACACAAATAAGACGAACGCATAACTCGTTACCAAATACAACACCATGATAAACAACTCATAAATGACACATTTCCACAGAACTTGGGCACCTTTTGCAACCAAATCTTTAGATCAAATCATGAATGAGAAATTGTCACAAATAAGACGAACGCATAACTTGTTACCTTGCTGAAAAACAGAATATGTGTTAACATATAAGTTTTTTCTTAAATAAATGACTATATGCAAAGATGGTTCATAAATGTATATACACATTAATGAGAAGATTTAGTAATTAAAAAGTAGGAAACCAAAGTAAGCAAACACTAAATGTCTGGATAAATGACAGAAGCAAATTAAGCAACCTACCCTGTTCAAAAAACAATTAAAGCATCATGCTTTCAGAAAACATCTAATTCATAGTTAAAGTAAATAAAAAAATAACCAAAAGCTCATAATTCAAGTAAATTAACATACGTTTTAAGTTCCATTTATCTCTGATAATATTTATGTAAAAGGGTAATGATTACTATACCTTTAGTGTGTTAAGCATGTGTGTAGAAAATTATGAACATAAGCAAGCAAATAAGTGAATTTCCTCTGGAAGGCAGGTTATAACCCCATGATTAGTAATATTTGTTATGTTGTGGTTACTCTCTGTTGCCACGTTTTGAGATTCATTTTCGAATTCAATTATGATTGTGAGCTTCAGTCATGCCAACGTACATTATTATCGCAGATGGATAAGTCAGGTCTCCGAGACCGGTTCATCTCAGAGTGTCGTTCGAAGTTAAAATGAACAAGATAATTAATTTGTGTTACAAATTTTTATATTATGCTTAATATTATGTAAAATTATGTTATGGATTGACTAAATCATGTACCCCGGTGCAATCACCGTCTTAGTTGGATGGTAAGAACTCATTGATACTTAGTACTTTCACCCCACTACTCTCAAAAAAAAATTCCCAAATAAGCAGGTATCACGTGGTAAGCAGGCTATGCAGTAGCTGAGATGCAACAAATGATTTCCATGTCATTTTACATTATTCTTGTGACAATACTATGCCCTGTATATATAAGACTTTGTTTTTATATGTTGTGTGGTTGTTTATTGATCTATGTATTTGTATTTCGAACGTTTGCGTTATAATATTTAATGTATCCTAATTCAGTTATGTACATTCTTATTGTTATTCTAGGAAATCAATATTGGGTGATATATTTTGATAAGCATATACTTTATCAAAATTCAAACACATAAAGTGGAACATTCCATGATCAAACCCAGTTACAATGAAAATATTTAGTCTTCGTCATTGTAGTTGGGTCTTACCAGCACATATTAGTGTTTTTTATTCAATATGTTAACGTGATTATAATAAAATATGTGTGTAGAGGTTCAACGAACTATAAAATATCTAAAATCTCAACTTGAGACTTTTTAAACATAAATGACCAGCTTAAAACCTAAAATAAACATAAAAGATCAAATATGTAATTAACCCATATTTTTATTATTTCATATTTTCACAAAGCATAATTAAAGAGTTAAATGAAAATATTGTTTAAACTAATAAAATATCATTTTATTAATATTAATTAATAAGTAAATAAAAACTGAAAATAATAATAATTAATATATTTAGTACATTAGTGTTTGTATCTTCTAAATATCATTAAAATATTTTAAATAATATCAATATTTCAATAGTAATTTATGAATAATATATCATATTAAATATTTATCAAACAATTCATATAACTACAACATTTTTTACTTTTGGCAACGGCAGAAACCTGTGGCAAAAAGTACAAAAAATGTTGCCTAGAGGTTTAGTCAACAGTACCACCTATTGTATAAACCCACGCATAGAAAAAGCATTGCCACTCAACAGAGTAAAAGTTCTATAAATTCACCACCGTTTCCAATCAATATCATGTTTTGCTTATACTTGTGTCTTAGGCTATATTTGGATTGAATGGAACATAATAGAATGGAGTGGAACAAATCAGAATGGAACATAATTTCTATTCTATTGTTTGGATATTTTTTTTTTTTTGTCAAGTAGCCTAGTGGCTAAAAACTCCACTCATAAGGTGGATAAGTGGGATGACCGGGGTTCGAACCCCGGCCCCCTGCATATAATATGAGGAACAAAATTTTCATTCTATTGTTTGGGAACTAAATAGAATGGAATAAGTTATACCTTTTTTATTTCATATTTATCCTTAATTCCTAATTAAAAAAAAAAACTTGTATTTTTCAATAGAATCGATTGAACTTTTATTTCAAAATTTTTTACTAACGTTTTTTTATGAATTTTTATTTCTAGCACGTGAACTATCAAAGTATATGCGGTAAGTTTTTTTCTTCCTGTAATATATATTTCATTTTTGCCTGTTAAAAAAAAAACAATTATAGTAAATCTCGACAAAGAAAATTCTTAGTAAAACAAGCAACATAATCATGCACTAGCAAAATAAATAAATTAGACAGACAATACTAAAATAAATAATTGTTGGAAGATAGTGAATTTGACACATGTTTGCGAGAAATTAACGGAAATGATTAGGTTTGTAGTATGAAAGAAAATATAATACAGTATATGAATTTTTATTTATTAAAAGTGTGAAAATGGGTAGTGGAGAAAAATTGATGAAGTTGAGGAAATGAAGATTTGCAGCACTTGCCTGGAAGAAGAATAAGGGTTATATCACAACCCCAAACCCTCGTTTAATTATCTTTCTGTTTTTAAAAATTAAATAATTAAATCACAAATTACCATATCATATAGTTATGTAGTTATTTTTCAAAGTGCAAATAGGTTACACTTAGAAAATACAATAGTTGAGTTATTTTTATGAAAAAATATGATATAATAATTTGTGATTTAATTATTTAATTTTTAAAAACAGAAAGATAATTAAACGAGAGTTTGGGTTTGTGATTTAACTCTTCTTCTTCCAGGCAAGTTCCGTAAGTCTTCATTTCCCCAACTTCATCAATTTTTTCTCCACTACTCATTTCTCAGTTTCATCCATTTTCACACTGTTAATAAATAAAAATTCATATCTTGTATTTTCTTTCATATTACAAACCTAATCATTTCCGTTAATTTCTCGCAAAAATGTGTCATATATACTACTATCTTCCAACAATTATTTATTTTAGTATTGCCTCTAATTTATTTATTTCACTATTGTGTGCTTATGTTGCTTGTTTTACTATCATTTTTCTTTGTCAAAATTTTCTAAGAAAAAAACTTACCGCATATACTTTGATAGTTCACATGCTAGAAATAAAAATTCATAAAAAACCTTAGTAAAAAATCTAGAAATAAATTAAAGAGTAGATGTATAAGTAGATGTATTTCTTCACTAAATTTAATTAAAGAGTCGATACTAAAATAAATAAATTAGAGAGGTAAATTTAGAGGAAAAAAAAAAACTAAAATCATTTAAGCGTGTGAAAATCATTCTATAAATAACAAATACAAATAATTATTAGGACTAAGCGTGTGAAATAAACTTTGTTGCATAAAGAATTATTTTGTTCTCTAAATATGAGTTGTAAATGAATGTAGGAAACTTATTAGTATAGTGTATGAATATATGGAAACTTCAAAAATAGTCGTAATTGAATCTTCTCTGTTAGTAATTTTATAGATACAAATACAAAATATATTCGAAAATCAAATTAATATGAAATTCATTTAATGATAAAACTATGGTAAAAGACACATTTAAAAATATTTTTGTAATTATTTTATATTAGTGGACTATAGTGATATTATATGAAATATTCAAGGATACACGAGTGTGTTACTCAAATTAAAATTTGATATATAAGATAAGATACTACAATAGTGAAAAGGAATCATCACCTTCAACAAAGTTATTTGGGCTGAAGCCCAGGCTCCACAGCCAATTGTTGCCGTTGGGCCACGTTTGAATGATTGTATTCTTTCATGAAATGTCATTGTAATTAAATAAATAAAATAAAATAAAATAAAATAAACTAGACAACAAATAAATTGGATATAGTCTTTTAGTAAGTATCCAAGATCTAACAAATTTGGATGTTGTGGAGTTATGACTGCGGGCAATATCACATTTTTTATCGCCTGATTTAAATCAAATAGTTAAAAGTTTAAAGACTAAAATTTTACTTTATATAAAATCTAAATCTAAATTTATCATTGAATGTTCGATCGAGAACAGACGCTAAAAAATGTGTGACTGCACACAATCACCGACTGCACTTGTGATGGAATCAGCAATGGATATTTTGAAATGGTAGAATTTGTCATAAATTTTGTCGCTATTTTTGTAATCTCAATATTTATGTAAGTTTCATAAATTCCTCTCAAATTCCGTGACATATAGTGAGGGAACCGAATTTCTCCCTAAATCTGTCGCTAATTAGCTTTGTTTTAGTAGTGCCAGAATCCGAGTCCAAAAGCTAACATAACCACCAAAAATAAAATATTCAATAAAATAGAGAATCGAGTTGTTCATGATCTTATAATCAACCTTACAAAATTAATTCTTCAAAATGTAAATTAAGCGTAATTAATAAATGATAAATTCATGTCATCAAAAGAATCAAGCCAAACAAAGAAAAATTTAAATACTACCGTTTAGTCTCCGGTCGTGATTATTTTTTTTGGCTTAGGTCCTGTTGGATGTAAAAAAAAATGAAGACAAATTACTCATAACCAACTGAGAAAATATTTTTTTAAAAAAATCATATAAAAATTATGCATCGAACATAATTAAAACCTACAAAGACTTTGCAAATTTTGTATTTCCTACCATAATTCTCAAAAGAGCGTATATGTAGCGTTAAGTGTCAATTCGAGCGATGAGATGAACTTGATTAATATATAATTAACTGTTTCATATCTTTAACTCATGAGTGAAGTCATTTCTCCTTCAAAAGCAAAAAATTGAAATAACACGAAATAATAAAATTGAAAATAAACTATCGTTAATGAAATTAATTGTCTTACTTTTCAAATTCGGCTGTTTGAGCCGAAATAAGACGATTGTAAGAAGATCTTCTTTCGTCGTTATTAATGTCATTATCACGGGACCCGCGATCGCCTCCAATTGAATAGTCCATAACTCAATTCCGATAATCATACACAAAATATTATAGAAAGATTTCCTTTCCCACTAATTTATGTAAGATATACGCTAATTTTAGGGTTTTTATAGACAATAGTCAACGATTTGTGACAATTTTAGAATAGTCACAAAAAAGGAAAAACAAATAAAGAATGGTATAAGTGATTTTATCATAAATGTTTTCTTTCTTTTTATTCTAATAATGTGTTTTTTACATACTTTTAGGTTTCGTTTGAATTTTCCTTTTCGTGTTTTCTTTGTCTGGTGTTATTCCCGTTGTAGTGTGCAATTGCGTGTTTTTATTTTTCGTCTTGGTATAATGTTTGCTTTGATTTCTCGTCTTGGTACAGTGTTTGTTTTGTTCAGATTTGCAGATTTGTTTCCATCCAAATTCAATGTAGATTCAATAACATTAGCGTTTTCAACGTTGAATATCTTGGAGGCAAGATTATTTCGAACATTTAAATTTTGTGATATCAATTATAGGCTTTGTCATTAGGTCGTCCTATGTTATTACTCGAGTGTTGTGAGTTTGTTCGTGAATTCATCCTTTTTAATTTTTAACGAACTTGAATATATAATGTGATACGAGACTGCTTAGTGATCGTCTTGAAAAACAGGTAAAAAGAACTTGACCCTAACCGCGACCTGCTGGTAGAACCAAAGTTATCAAGAAAAAAAAGAGGAACTTGACCCTAACCGCGACCTGCCGGTAGAACCAAAGTTATCAAACAAAGTGTGACCCTAACCGCGACCTTCCGGTAGAACCAACACTATAAAGTTCTTATCACAAGAACAAAGGAAAAGTTCTCACAAGAAAACTCTCAAATTGATAATATTCAAGTTGTTCTTTGAGAAGTACATATGAGTCCTATTTATAGTCTATCCTTACATAGTAGGATTTATTGTCCACTATCATACATTCATGATAGGCCTTAGAAAAATAGCACTAACATGGTTATATATTCCCACTAGCCACTATAATGACTTAGTGCACCACTAGGAAGCATCTAGAGAGCCTAGGGAGCAACTAAAGGTCATCTAAAAATCCTCCCAATACCAAAAATGAAAATTACATATAAAATTAGGAAAATTGGACTTAATTATTTTTCTATTTAGTCCAATATTATTAGACCACAAACAAACCAATATTTCTATTTTACCCCTTTTGAAAAATTTAAAAAATGAGTTTTGAACATTTCGCCACGGTTTAACCGTGGCTAATATGAACAATTTTCGGAACACTTTTTATATGTACTCCGATAACAAATGTGTAAATCGGAACAATTTGGAAAAAGTCTTCCGAATAGCGTTAGCCACGGTTAAACCGTGGCAAACACTATAATCTGGAAAAGTACAAACACACTACGGATTAGCTACGAAGTAGCTACAAATTCGGTTGTAGCTAATCCTATGTTTTCTTGTGTTTTTTTACTTGTTAGATTCATTCGTAGTCCTTTAGTTGATGAGATTTTTTCTAATGGAATGATTCCGACCATTATTTGATTTTTGTTGTCGAATAATCTGTGTCTTTGTGGCTACAAGAAAATACAGGATTAGATACAACGGAATTAATCCGTAGTGTTTTTGTACTTTTCCAGATTATAGTGTTTGCCACGGTTTAACCGTGGCTAACGCTATTCGGAAGACTTTTTCCAAATTGTTCCGGTTACACATTGTTATTGGAGTACATGGAAAAAGTGTTCCGAAAATTGTACATATTAGCCACGGTTAAACCGTGGCTAAATGTTCAAAACTCATTTTTATAATTTTTCGAAAGGGATAAAATGGGAATATTGGTTTGTTTGTAGAGGTAAAGGGTTAAATGTATGAGTAGAAAAAAAAATGTTCTTCTTCTTATCATGTGAATTGGGCTTCAAGTTGGGCTTAAAGCATTCTTCATCCAAAATATTTTAGTGCATTTTTTATAAGTTTCCTTCCACATGTTTAATGAACTCATGATCTCATCATTCTCTCCCTCTTCAAGAGGATTTGTCCTCAAATCCAAACCTGCATAAATAACTAATGGATTAGAAAAAAATATTCTCTCTTTTGTATATTCTCTTTCTTTTTGCAAGTTGAATTATTTCTCTTCAATCTTCTCAAAATTATCATCTTTCTCAACTCCCTCTTTTATTTTTTTTCTCATGAAGTTCCTTCTCTTCACATTCATTCTTCTTTTTGTTAAGATTTCCATGGTTTGGAGAAAATGGAGAGAAGCTTAGAAAATCTTCAAGATAATGGAAATCAAAAGGATTCATATTGATAAAAGAATGACGGAAAAGAGTACAATTAGCGCTCTTATATAGAGCAATTTGAAGATTAAATAACAATAACAAACCATTAACTAACTCTAATGAAAAGACTAACTACTGGGAGTTTTGACTAATCATGAATATTCTTAACATCCTCCGTCAAACTCAACATTGGTAAATTCACCAATTTGAGTTTGGAATTACAAAGCTAAAACCAAACAAAGAAGCAACACATTGAATTTTTAGGTTGTAACACATTCCTGCAAACCAGACTCCAAGCAAGCAACATAAAACTGTACAGTTAGTAAGACATCTCCTTCTAAATTCTACAGCAAGTTCTAAAGATGAAATAGTAGTATAGCATCCCAATTGAAACCAAGAATATGGTGGAGACCTTCAGCCAGAACAAAAGAGCTTCCAAAGAACTCAAGAACTACCATAAGTGAATGAACAAAAAAATCAATTCCTATGTTCCAGTGACTGCTTCCAAAATTAAATTTCTTCAACCACTCATGAAGTGTGCTTTATAGCCAATTGTAAATCAGAAACAATGAGCCACTTCAATCACATATTAGAGAACCAATTCATTCATTGAAGAAAATAGAACTCCCTCATTGTGATCAAATATCACAGCAAACAAACAGTTGCTATCACAAAGCTATCACTCAAATTCTTGTACTAAAGGATACTACCAAGTTACTCTAGTGTAGCAGCAACAAAGAGTGACCACAAACAGTTTGCTTCAATCCAAAATTCTGGTTTCAGAGGTTTCTCAATGCAGAAAATAACAACTATTATCATAATAATGAATTACCAATTAATTCTAGCAAGGACAATAGTACTAAAAGCCACAAGCAGCACCGGGTAAATGAAAATCACAAGAAAGTGTGACTTTACTTCCTTTTTCAATAGAGTCTACACTAATGCTTTGATTCTAAGTATTTGTTCAATACCAAAATCATTCAAATTCAACAATTGAAACATAACAACTCTGTAATCACAACTAGCAACAATCACAATTCCTCAGTGCAATTAGCAAACCAAAACACTCATTTCCACATCAAGATTATAGTCAAAATGCTTGAATGAACATATGATATCAAAACAACTAAAGAGCTGCAGTGGTGACTTTTAACAAACACCTTATGCGCACAATATTCCATTGGCAGTAATTGCAGGAGAAGTGGAACTTTCCTCCGGGGTCAAATACAGTGACGGCGAATTCCCCGGAAAATTTAACAACTAACACCACAACCAAATAGAAAACTAACAGCAGAGAAGTTAAGGTTATCGTACCACCACATTGCGACGAAAAGAGATTCAACCAAACCGCCGGGATCAAACACAGTTCCGACGACGATAACGGTGTTGTTGATGCAGTGAAGAAACGGAATCATGTGTATCGAAACTAAATCGAGATCAAGATGAAGTGTACCTTCAAGAAGGTGACCAGCGAATGAGGAGATGGAGTGGGTTTTGATAAGTGTCAAAAAGTAGAAATATTCCATATATAATTAAGGCACTTATTAACTTTATTTTGCAAATTAACTTATAGAATTCCCCACTATTATGTAAATATTAAGTTGATATGTTTTAATGATCAATTGGTGATATTTTGCATAATCCCAAGTATTTTAATGGTCTCAAGCTTAGAGAAATATTTTTGATGAAAATTGACGAAGAAAAGTTCAAAGCAAGCTACAACGAGGTCAAAGCGAGGGAGTAGCGAGCCAAGGCAGGGAGTTAAAAATTCAAAGCAAGCTACAGCAGGTCAGAGCAAGGGGTGTCGCTAAGCGAGGTCATTGGCTCGCATAGCGAGCCTGGCGGTTTGTGTTGACGTGTCGGCAAACCTTCTGATGAAGAAAGGTTGTCTCACTTAGAAAGGCATGTCTTGCTAAGCGAGCCTGTATTTTTCTGACTTGTATAAATAGCTATAAATTGATGCAAAACAGATCTCTAACCACTTTTTTACATCAGAACAGATAGAAAACCCTAGGAGACTAATTTTAAGTAGTTTTGAAGGTGGATTTTATCATTTTGTTTGAGGAATCTTCATTATGATGTTCATCTATCTTCTCTTCTCATATCTTTGTGAAAGTACCTTGATCATGGGTAACTAATTTCTCATTTTGTTGGGGTTAGATGTAAAATTTACTCTACTAGTATGTATTTAACTTGATCATGGTGTTATATATATTCAAGTTGCAAATCAATATTGGTGTTATCTTTGTTGTTATTGTTTTATCTTTAGATTTGAAATAGTATAGGGATATATGTTTTAAATCTTGATTTAGGATAACATCTATTAAAAGCTAAGATCTAGGAATAGACTTAGATTTAATATTCACTCAAAAGTAATGGAACTTAATGCTATTATATCGATTAATCACTTGAGGGATCGGGGTTTGATAGTTATAATAGATTTCTCAACAATATCTGGGAACGGAAATGTTTGACGAGTAAATACGTGATAATATTGATGAGTAACTTGAATATGTATAACTGATTAAGGAAATGCGTATGAATGAGTCGATTGAGTCTAACCCCAGCAAATTATTCTCTATGTTAAGAAAATCATCTTTTTACCGTTTTTACTAATTTGCAAGCACAAGTTTTATTTACAAAATACTTTTCAAAAACCCTCACTTAGAATCATGGTTATTGTTGAACGCCATTTAATATCACAATAGTCGCTGTGGAACGATATATGCAAAAATACTTGCTTTTGTACTTTAACAAGTTTTCACAGCGATGCTAGAATAATCGCGGGTATTGAATCTTCCTGCTATTGAATGCAATTCTTGCTATTCTTGACTGAAAATACCAAAATTGAAATCACAAGCGCTTTTCTTCAAGGATCGAAAATTGAGAATGTAAACATCAAGTCCAGTTACTGAATTCGATTTTGAACCCTCTCTAGCATCAATTTTCAAATCCATTATTGGAACTAAAAATTTGGAATCCATAATCGAGTAATGAAAATCACCAAATCTGAAATTGTAGAGATCGTTTGTTGTAGATGATTCAAGAACAGAGGTAGATGCAGTTGGAATCTCCCCCTCTGCCTCTGAAATGGAATCACTCAAAAGTTCTTGAAGATGGATAGAAGGTTCCTAAGATGAATTTTGGAGTGGAGGAAGAGGTAAGAATCGCTGCAGCTTGGATTTCTTCCATAGATGATTGAGAATTGTGTAAACCATGATAAAAGATGGTGGATCAAAAAGTATAGTGTAAATTTCTTTGTGAAAAGGAATGGAGGAATCTTCCGGTAACGGTACAATGGCGGAAGTGGAACGTATTCCCGGTGATCGAAACCGAGGCGATGATACCATGTTAAGATTTCCATGATTTGGAGAAAATGGAGAGAAGCTTAGAAAATCTTCAAGATAATGGAAATCAAAAGGATTCATATTAATAAAAGAATGATGGAAAAGAGTACAATTAGTGCTCTTATATAGAGCAATTTGAAGATTAACTAACAATAACAAATCATTAACTAACTCTAATGAAAAGACTAACTAATGAGAGTTTTGACTAATCATCAATATTCTTAACACTTTTCTCTCATCTCTTCTTTCCCAACCCAAATCCGGAAATTAGTGGGTTTATCCAATCCGGTCTAATATTATAATGGCTGGCCATTTTATTGGACCCAATTTAATTAGAGTATCTTATAGTTTGAATTTTGATTTTGGTCAAACTCAACCTAATCTAACCCATTAACACCCTACTAGGTAGGGGTGTAGGTGAATCAGAAAAATCCAATTGAACCAACGATCCAAATCAATCCCAAAAAAAAAACCGATTTTAATGGTGCGGATAAAAAACGAACCAATTGAAAACCAACATGGTTTGATTCATTACTAATTTTAAGAACTGATGAATAAACTGAACCTATATATATATTATGAAGTTAATAATTTTTTTAGGCAGCACACATCTATTAAAAAATAAAACAGGTTCAATTACATGTAAAAAAAAGGAAATTTTGCTCAATCACATCACAATACAAACCCTAACTTAGAAACTCTCAGACTCTCCCTCCATCACAACACAAGCTCACATCCACGAACAACCTCACGTTGCTCTCACCTCATTCTCAAGCTATACTTTGTTTGTGATTTATGATTTTTGTTTCGATTTATTGATTTTTGCTGCTCTCACCTCATCTTCAGGCTCAGATGTACTGATTTTTGTTTCGATTTACTCTCAAGCGCTACTCTGTTTGTGGTTTCTGTTTTTCATTTTTCTTATGTGATTTTTTTTTTCTATTTACTCTCAAGAGCTCTGCTCTCATCTCTCTCATCTCATGTGATTTTTGATTTTCTGTACTTTATTATTTGAAGAATTTATGAACTTAATTTCAATATGGTTGTATTTTGTATTTGATGACCTTAATTTCAATATGGTTTTATTATGTATTTGATAAATTTATGGGAAAAGAATTGTATTTTGTATTTGATCAACTTATTTGATAAATTGTATTTTATATTGGATGAAGTTATGGGAAAAAAATATATGTGAAAAAAAAATAATAGCATGGAACAGATAAAATAAAAAAATGTGATGTAAAACCAATTAAAGTATCCGAATTTAACAAAACCAAACGGATGAGTTTGGTTCAGATTCATTTTTTAAGAACATAAAAAACCAAACCAAATTGAACCAATCGAGAGTTTATTTCGGACATTGGATTCACTTAAAGACTATGAAGCACGGAAACTTCTCAGATTAGGCGTGTCGGTGTCGGATACGTGTCCGTGTCGGACATCGACACCAACACTTATGATTACACTAAATTATGTCATTTTTTCAAATTATATATTATCGGTGTTGGTGTGTCAGTGTCCGTGCTTCTTTGCTTATCGCCATCCAAAATCGAACAAATTACACCCCTACTATGAGGAACACTAGATAGCATTTTTTTGTAATTTTAATTATATCTATTATTTATCTATTATTTATATGTTTACAAGTTTCTCTTTCATGATCAAATTCCCATGTGGCGTTCTACCATTTATCGCTCATTAAGTGGCATTCTATCGTAGCTTTACTTTCTATATGGCAACCTAATAACATACTTTGATAAAAAAAAGTCAACAAATTTAAAATAGAAAATCTCTATCAAGAATTAAACATTAATTTCTTTTTGATTTTTTTTGATTTACTTTCTTTTTGAATTTTAAATTTTAACTAATAGAATCAATCACCATAATAATTTAATTATTTCCTTTTTAATCTCCTTCTCATATCCTTTTTAATAGCCTAATTTATATTCATATTCTTACGAATTTTTTAGGGTTAGCCGCCAACTTTCCGATAAAAAGCATTATGGTTTATTTTTATATATATACTTGTCGTTGGAACCATTAGCTCCACAATTTTATTATTTTTTCTATCAAATGATTTAAATTTCAGCTCTTGCTCTAATTCTTAACTTTTATTTTCCTTTTTAATTCGTTTATTTGGTTGCATTTATCCTTTGCTAATATAAATTTTGTTTTTGTATATTTTCTTTCATTTTCTATTGATTTTTCTGTTGCATTTTCATCTAGCAACCATTCTATTATTTTCCCTTTTCTATGATTCTATAGCCAATGTCCAATTCCAATATATGTATCATGATTCATTGATTCATCAAGAATATATATGTGTGTGTATGTATCATGGTTTTTAAGTTTTTACTTTACATGCTCTAATACTAGTATATATATAATATAATGTACTAGTTAGTACTCTTATGAGGGAAAGGCATTTTCTTCGTGCCACAAGTGCCGCCTCTAACAACGAGGGTTTGGGATTTCTCTTCTTCTCCTTACAGCAGGCAAGTGCTGCATGTCTCTAGAGATCTTACCATTTCTCGTTAATTTCTGCACTATTAATATCATCCACCGATTCAAGATATTTTTTCAAAATGTTTCTAGAGATCTTAGATGTGCAATTGAATTTTTCTAAGCTAATTATTATGTTTTATTAATTAATTCTTGTAAATTTTGTATGTTTCTAGAGATCTCTTGTAACTTCTGAATTTCTAATTAATTCTGGTTGTTTTAAAAAATGATGCATTCTGTAGTGAAGGGTGGATGGAGGCAAACATTTCTTCTTGCTAGGAAAAATGATTCTGAAGGGATCGAGGAAGTCTCAGATTCGACGCTCTATGAAATAACGAAAGGCAAAATGGTTGAATTCTTCATTAAGAAGTAAGTACTTCCTTACTACTTTCTCTTCTTCGTTAAGACCATAGTTTAGATAATTTATCATGTCAAATTGGTCTCTTCTTCCTTATTACTTCTAGGGACCAAATGGTGATTTGGTCAATAATGACTAATGTGCTATTTTGTAGCCTATGTTTAGGATCTAGAGGTTTCTGTTTTCTTCATCAACGATTTAACCATTATGCTTCTTATGTTATCTTCTAATGCAGAAGTCGATGATTGATTTGAATTTTGAATGTTTAATTGAATTTTAATTTATCAACGATTTTTGTTTGTGATAAGATATATATATATATATAGTATAGTCAAAATCTTAAGAAAATGAAATCAAAATCTACTTTCAAATCTTATGAATAATCATGCAACATAAAAATAGTATCACATGAAATTAACATAATTCGCTATTGCAAACAAGTTGATGTTGGTGAATGAGTCATAACTGATGTCTCATGTGATTTTTCTCGACCTAACACACCACCACTTTCTCGCTCTTGGAAACATCCTTCTGGATGTATAATTCGTGAAATGCCTAACAAGTCTTGTCTGGTTAGTAATTACATGCGTATTTGTGTGAAACATAGTAACCGACAATGCATCAAAATGAATCTCTATATTCATATTCTTTAAATACATACATATAGTTTAACTTTAGATGTATACTTAATCAACATAAGATATTATCACATGTTCTATGTTAGGTTACTAGGGTTATTCATGTGTAAATAGCAGATATGATCCACACACACCACATATTTAGAGAATTTGTTGGTAATTGTACTTTATATGGATCTGAAAGCTGGGTTAAGGAGCTTCAAAGAATGTGTGATAGATTTTTAAGTTTTTATGATGAAACTATATCTGCGAACAATCTATAGGAGGTTAATCACACTTTGTCTTCTTAATTACACTTCCAAATACTCCTTTATTCATGTATTTACCACCTTTTCATTTTTTTTTCTTTCTAAAGATCCTAGTTGTGAAACTAAAACATAAGTGTTGAGTTGAACATGCGCTCCAGTATAATAAATTTCTTTGTTGCTGGTTATTATCTGATCTGTTTACACGACTTTGTTTCTTCAATTTAAATTTAGCAAATCTAATTAATATTTTATGCGATCCAAACAATTGAATGGAGGAGGAGTGTGTTGAAACTTGCTCATAGAATGATTAAGATTTTTTGTGGATGTTTAAAAATAGCTAGTCAATTCTAGAATTCCAACATTTGAATCACCATTAAATAACAACATTAAAAAAATTTATACTTTCTAACACAAGTATCATTTTTATTCATAAAATTCATAGAAAAACATAACAAAAGTCAAGCAAACTTATCATAATACAAAGGAAAACCAAACAACAAAACTTGTCCAACACAAATATTAAGATACTTGTCTTAAACAAGAAATGGTAAAACAAAATGAACAACTACTCCAATTTGTTAATTAGAATAGTTCAAGAGAGCACCCCTTACTTTTAAAACACTAGTGGACAAAAGGGTGTTTATAGTAGCAACAACTTCCATGTTTTGGTGCTGATCAATTCCATTTGGGCTATATGTCAAAATTTGGGTAGCCAAAGTTAACAATGTGCCAGCTCCAACTCTTCCAACACCACCACTACTACAACTTCCAATGTTGTTAAATGCTTCAAAGCTTGCATTTGGTTGTGCATATGAACACACAACAAATCCACTTGAAATTGAGTCTTCATCCCTTATGGCTGCAATAATAGATGATGTATCTATTGGAGCAAATACAACATATGATCCTATAGGACATGTGAAACTTTCTTGTAAAATCATTGAGTAGTTCTCACTAGGGATGCATGGCTGGTTCACATGAAAAGAATAATTTTTGAAATTAATTTAATTAATTTTGAAAATAAACACTAAGGCAGAGTTGTCAACATTTTTTTATATACTTTTGAAGCATAAATTTAAAGAAATCGTACATACCTGAAAAATTGAAGTGCAGTTACCAGGATGGAGTCCATTTGAAATGTGGCCAATCTCATACATGGGATTTTCACAAGCCATAAGATCCCACTATAAGAAAATAACTATTAAATTAGAGTCATTCAAATAAATTATAGAATAAACATCATTTTGATCACTATAGCACCTGATTGTATCAAAATTATAGAAATATCTTTGAGTGTATATTTTATATTTATTTTCTTTTGTTAAATAATTTAGTAATTGACTGACCTTACCGATAGACTAGTATTCAAGAAACTTGCCAACTAACAAAATACACATCTAAGACAAAATCTCACTAACAAAAGACACATTCGATAACAATTTTGCAATTTTAGTTAATTTAAGGACTATAGAGATATAGATAGAATATGGTCAACAAATTCAAGGGGCCAAATTATGGTTTATTGTAGGAATAAAAGAGTGTTAAACTAGCTAGTGAACCTGATATCTTTTCGTAGGGTCTTTTAGGAATTCAAAAACATATTCAGCATGTAGAGGGAGCCAAAGGGTTGTAGCGGCAGGTACAACTATGCTATTGGTTGGCCTATGCTGGCTTGACGAAGAGAGACTCTAACCCCACCAATGCTACTTTCATGATTCAATTGTTGGAATTCTAATTGACCAGCCATTGTTAAACATTCACAAAAATTCTTAACCATTCTATGCGCAAGCCTCATCACACTTCTCCTTCCTTTAATTGTTTGGATCACTGCATACAATATTAATTAGTTTAGTTAAATATAAA
Organism: Trifolium subterraneum; assembly: GCA_951799995.1. Lineage (NCBI taxonomy): Eukaryota > Viridiplantae > Streptophyta > Magnoliopsida > Fabales > Fabaceae > Trifolium > Trifolium subterraneum. The sequence continues at coordinate 13,723,166 of OX637462.1, read as the reverse complement.
ATTGAAAAAATAAAGTTGATTAAGCACAATTCATATACTGGAGAGCGAGTTCAAGTCAACGTTTGTGTATGAGTTTCACAAGTAGGCTCTTTAGAAGAAGAAAAAAAATTAAAAAGGGGAATAAATGAATATAGGAATATTTGGAAGAGTAATTAAGAAAGCAAAGAGTAATTAACCTCCTATAGATTCTTCAGCAGGTATAGTTTCAGCATAAAAACTGAAAGATTTGTCACACATTCTTTGAAACTCCTTAATCCAGCTTTCAGCTCCATATAAAGTATAGTTACCAACAAAATCTCTAAATATGTGGTGTGTATGGAGCATATCTTCCACTTCCACATGCTCAACCCAAGTAACCTAACATAAAAAATGAAATCATATCTTTTGTTGAGTATCTAATATACATCTAAAGTTTAAACTATATGTAGATATGTAAAGAAATATGAATATTTTTAGAGATAAACTTTGATGCATTGTCGGTTAATTACTATATTTCACAAATATGCATGTAACTACTAACCATACAAGACTTGTTATGCATTTCACGAATCATACATCCAGAAGGATGTTTCCAGGAGCGAGTAAGAGGTGGTGTGTTAGGTCGAGAAGAATCAAATGACACATCAGTTATCACCCATACGCCAGCATCAACTTGTTTGCAATAGCGAATTATGTTAAATTTGCGAGGCCGCACTAGAGGTGATAAAATATGCATTTCTTCATTCATCTGCCACAAAACAAACATTTAAAAATTGAAAAACAATTATGATAAAAAACTTAGCCGAAATCAAAAATTTCAAAAAATATTATCATACCAACAACAAAGCTCCATCTCGATTTTCTAGTGAACCGGTTTCAAGAACTTTGGTAATTTCCGCTTTAGTAACAATTGTTGGGAACAAGTTTGTCCATTTGCCCTATAAAAATTAATTTTATATAATTCGTTTATATGTAGGCCGGTGTATTTCTTCACTGAAATTAATTAAAGAGTCAATACTAAAATAAATAAATTAGAGAGGCAAATTTAGAGGAAAAAATGTAAAATCATTCTCTATTTATGTCACTACATATATAAAGCAACAACGAAATTTGAGAATGATTTTATTTCTTCTGTAACAATTTTATTTTTTTCTAATCGGAATTTATAATTGCATGCTTACCGAGTCGAGAAACATCTCAACCAATTTCATGCCATCAAACCCAACTATTCCTGAATACTTTGAAGATTCTTCAGAAACAGTATCACCTCTAATGTGATTGTTCTTGGGAAAAACTTGATAATAACTTTCATGATCAAGAGTGTATCTTCCATCTTGATGATTATTTGAAATGTTGATCCAGAAAGGCTCGTTAGTTATAACAAGCCTAACCAATTCTTGCATAGCAAGAATTGCATGTTGAGATATTATTCCTTTTTCTTCATCATGATTTTGTGTTGATCTATTCACTGACATACTTTCCCTATTACTAAGACCATGAACATGACTTGAACTTCCATGAACCGTTGGTGGATTTTCAAGTTCATTGTTTCTTGAAATTGGTTGTATAGAATTAAGAGCATGCTCAAACATAGGTCGAGATATTTTTCTCTCCATGAAATTTGTAAGAAGCTTGGACTTTTCCTCATACTGAAAGTGAAAATCAATTTATAAATATAAATATGTGATTATGCATAGGTGAAAATTGAGTAAAGTATTGAATTTGAAACCAGTTTATTTAAATTGGATAAGATTTTTCTAAAGAAAGTCGTCCAAACCAAACATCTATTTTAATATTTGGATGATACGACTTTTTATTTCAAAAGCAAGATCGGCTCAACATAATTATAAATCTAAAATAAATGTTAAATAAATTGAGATTTTAAGTAACAAACAAGGCGAGTCTGAGATACTTGAATGCTCAAAATAGATTCAAATCGAATTACAAACGTCTTGGCTAATATTAATCTAAAGTAAGAGTCTTATACCTCTCTAGTTTATGCATATACAAAAAGAAAAATTATGTTATTGATATAAAATAATTAAAAGAGAATCATATAAATGAGTTCACTACCTCTTTTCTTAGCTCATCATTTTCCTGCTGCATCTTGTGCTTGTAATGTTCATGCTCTTCCATAGGAAAAGGGGGACCCCCACAAGGTTCACACTTTGTGGCCTTCAGTGCCTCTTTCATTAGGAGGTTTTCATTACGAAGCCTTTCATTCTCCAAACGAATATTATTGTTATTTTGTTTCTCGTATTGATTCTATAGGTAACAAATACAAATAATTATTTTCACTAAGCATGTGAAATAATTTGTTGTATAAATTATTTTGTTCTCTAAATATGAATGTATCAAAACTTCAAAAATAGTTGTACATGTATCTTCTGTGTTGTAATTTTATAGATACAAACACAAAATATATTCGAATATAATTAATTAATATGAAATACATTTAATGATCTAACTATGGTAAAATACACATTTAAAAATATTTTTGTAATTATTTTATATTAATGGACTATAGTGATATTGTATGAAATATTCAAGGATTCAAGAGTGTGTTACTTAAATTAAAATTTGATGTATAAGATAAGATACTACTATAGTGAAAAGGAATTGAATCATCACCTTCAACAAAGTTCTCCGGTTTTGGAACCAAAATTTGACTTGTTTAGGCTGAATCCCAAGCTCCTCAGCCAATTGTCGTTGTTGGGCCTCATTTGGATGATCGCATTCTTTCATGAAACTTCATCCAAAAAAAAAAGTTCCCAATTAGTTGATGATAAATCGCCAATGTAAATAAATAAAATGAATTGGACAACAGATAAATTGGATATAGTCTTTTAGTAAGTAGCTAATAGCTAACGAATCTGGATCTTATGCAGTCAATGATATAGTCTTTTAGTCATACGTTTTTTACCACCCAATTTATCAAATGATTTAAAATTTAAAGACTAAATTTTTATAACATTAAAATCAAAATATAATTTTATCATTGACTGTCTGATTTAGTAGGCAATCCCGGTGTTGTACCTCATGATCTTCTCTACCCCCTCTCTAATAGATTTTTTGTCTCGTGGTAATCGAACCACCTTAAGGTTCAAGTACATGTTCAATCATGTGACACTGACTGCACAAGATCCGGATCCAAGAGCTAACATAACCACTAAAAATAAAATTGACAATAAAATAGAGAATCGAGTCATTCATGATCTTCAAAAATTAAATTAAATCAAATATAATTAATAAATGATAAGTTCATGTCATCAAAGGAATCAAGCCATACAAAGAAAAATTAAATACTAACGTTTAGTTTCCGTGTATTTTTTTTTTTTTGCTTAGGCCCCATTGAATATAAAAAAAATCAAGACAAATTACTCATAATCAAGAAAAAATCTTTCAAAAAAAAAACCAATAAAAATTGATGCATCGAACATAATTAAAACCTAAAAAGGCTTTACAATTTTTTTAGTTCCTACCATAATTTTCAAAAGAGCGGCGTATATGTCGCGTTAAGTATCAATTCAAGCGGCGAACTTAATTAACATATGTCAATAGTTTCATATCATATCTTTAATTCAAGATTGAAGTCAATTTTCCTTCAAAAGAAAAAAATTGAAATAGCATGAAATAATAAAATTGAAAATCATCTATCGTTAATGTAATGAATTATCTTACTTTTCAAGTCTGGCTGTTTGAGCCGACGTAAGACGATTGTAAGAATATCTTCTTTCGCCGTTATTATTGTCATCATCACGGGACTCGCGAACGCCTCCGATGGAATGCTCCATAACTCAATTCCGATAAGTACACACAAAATATTATAGAACGATTTCTTTTACCACTAATTTATGTAAAGGATTCGCTAATTTTAGGGTTTTTATAAACACTAATCAGCGATTTGTGACATTTTTAGAATAGTCGCATAAAAGGGAAAACAAATAAGGAATGGTATAAGTGATTTTCTAATAAATATTTTCTTTCTTTTTGTTCTAATAAGTGATTTTTACATACTTTTAGGTTCATTTAAATTTTATTTTCTTGGGTTTTCTTTGCCCGGTGTTACTCTCATCGTAGCGCGGATTTGTTTGTTTTCATTTCCTTTCTTGGTACAATGTTTCTTTTGATTTCTCGTCTTAGTGCGGTGTTTGTTTTGTTCAAATTTACATATCTGCTTCAATTCAAATTCAAAGCAAATACAATGACTTTAACGTCTTCAACGTTGAATATCCAGAGGCATGGCTATTTCGTACATTTAAATTTTGTCATATCAATTATAGGCTTTTTCATTAGGCCATCATATACTATTAACTCTAGTGTTGTCAGTTTATTCACAAATTCATCCTTTTTAGGTTTATTGGAAAACTGGTGTATCTCACCAATATTATGGGTTGGATCCATTAATTTTTCAATGAACCTAAAAAGTTATTTTTTACTTATATTAGTGACATGGAGGAAATAATAACTAGTATAATACTTGTCTTTACGCACACGTTGCGACAATATTGCTGCAATTTTTTTTATTATTGTAGGACAAATATTGTATAGTACGAAATTAGTCATGTTATAAAAGTACTCGTCATTGAAAGATCGTTGTCCGATGTATGATAATTATAATTCTAATATTTAGCAGTGACAACTTGTTCATATTCATATTATAAATAATATTGAATTTGTTGGGTTGATATTTCTCATTTTAATAGTTGCAATTCCAATGTGTCCTAAAAAACATAAAAGTAAAAAAAAAAATTAAAGCTTATTATAAATTTTTAAAATACATAAAGAAGATTTGTAATGAGTTAAAATTTGGAGACTCTAATTCATAGAATAACGTTCATTATATCTATATCGTGCAAACTTGCAATTATTTTAGGCAACATATATATATATATATATATATATATATATATATATATATATATATATATATATATATATATATATATATATATGTATATATATCCAATATTTTTTTATCGAGCGTTATAAATAATACTAAATATAAAACTTGACAAATTTGATTAAGAAATATTTTTGGTTATAATTAAAAAATTGATATATTAGTTACTTAAATTTTTTATAAGCAGCAACTTATTCCCCGTGTATAATATTTTTCAAATTTTTATGAGTAGCAACTTATTTTTTCGGGTATAATGGTTAATTTAAATTTTTATCAACAACATTTTATCATGTGTGTTTAATAGCTATTTAAATTTTTGTCAAAAAAAAATAGGTATTTAAAATTAATTATTGATGATAACTTGTCACACATATATAAATAGTTATTTCAAAAAAATTATGAGTGATGTTTTTCTAGTGTAATTAGTTTATTCATAAAAATTCATATTTAATTCATCCCTCTATTAAAAAAGTCTCAACTAAACATTTGGTCTCCTACGTTTATTTTAGGTTTCAATTTGGTCTCTTACGTTTAAAACGTATCATTTTGGTCCGTTACATTTAATTCCATTAGGTTTCAATTTAGTCTTTTCCGTTAGTTTTGTCACTAACTAACAACGTTTGAAATATACAGTGTTAGTGTATCCAAGTGTCCACGTGTCTGGTGTCTGCCCACATATGCAAATTGGCTGCCACATGTGATAATTTTTAAACGTAAAGGACTACATTGAAATCTAAAATAAACGTAACGGAAGAAATGTGTAATTAAGCATTAAAATAATAAACCTTTTGCAAGAGATATTTCTACAATGTATTGAAGATGATTGCGGGAAAAAAAAAATCAAAATTTTTAAGTGCAAAAAATATAAATTTTTTTTTTTGGTGAATTAAAAATATATATTTAATTCATTCATTTTTAAAATAAGTTAACCTTTTATAATGTTCCAACTAAATTATCTAGAATATTTAGTCGAGACATATACACCTGAGACATTATACTTACAGAATAAATTACTTTCGTTTACAATTACAACAAGTGTAACAAGGTAAACTATAACAATACATACACCTGAACAAATAACTAAAGAATCCTAAACCTATCGATGCATAAATTGAAAGAATTAAATGTTTAGAGATCGAGATATTATATGAAATTAGAACACACTTACTTATAAGACGAAAATCACAATCGTTACCGGAATCGCCAATATCGAAAATATCGATATGTTAGACAAAGTCTTCCTTTGCCTAATCACAAGCTCCAGGATTTGAGGTTATCAATGGGGCAACCACAAACGAGCATATAGCCAGAGTGACGGCTTACAATTCACGTGATGGCAAAGGGGACCTAGCCTATCTATTTATATAAGATAGCAACCCTAGCCATACTACCCATCATGTACACTAGAGGTTGGGCCTACACTTTGTTTCTACACGAATCAGAATTAGTGTCCAAAACCCATTATTATTGATCACAATTATCGGGCTTAAGCATCATCAAATGGATCACAACAACATCAACTCGTTTTTATTAAAACCAAAACTCACAATTGATTGTAGCCCACAAAATATTAGAAAATATTCTAACATTCTCCCACTTGGGCAAAATCAATTGTGTATATTTAATTTGAAGAAAACATTTTGAAAACGACTCTCGAGTTGATAACATATTTATTAACGTGGCCACAATGATCCCAAGATGCAACATCTAATTAAGACTCCATCCAACAAAAGTTAAATGATATCGAATCATAGCGGTAATTATATCCTTATTGATACAATACCTTCCATGGTTACAAATACCACCAAACTCCGTCGACTAGTCATTCGTGTAGAGTGTAGCAAGAAAATGATATGTTTGTGATCCCAACCATACTATCATTTTCTTCGTCAGTCCTCAATTTCTCTCAAATGCCTTAAAGCCAGAGAAATTCTATGGTCCATAAGATACCACAAGTCCAAGCTCCAAAATAATGTTGACTGTCGCGACATAATGATCAAATCAACATTGAGCTCCAATATTAGACATAATTTCTCTCAAATGCATCAAAGCCAGAGAAATTACATGGTCCTTAAGATACCATAATACCTCAGCTCCAAAATAGTGTTGATCACCGGCTAAGTGATCCAAACAACACTGAGCTATAATTTTTATTTATGTTTACACATAATGTCTCAGCTCCAATATAGTGTTGATCACCGGCTAAGTGATCCAGACAACACTGAGCTTTAATTTATGTCTTCACATAATGCCTCAGCTCCAAAATAGTGTTGATCACTAGCTAAGTGATCCAGACAACACTGAGCTTTGATTTCTTTATATAATGTCTCAAATATATATATATCTCCATAAAACCATGATACATGGTTATTTTAAAATGAATAAAAATTACCAAAACTTCCAGCTGAAGAAAGGTAAAATAACGTGTGAATGGATATGCAATCATACTTTGTAAAACGACACATTCACAAAATCACACAGCAGTTTAAATATGTACATTGATCTCTGCAACATATTAGCAAATCAAACTAAACCAAAATTGAGACTCAGAAAAATTATATTCGTATCAAACTGTATATATAAGGCAAAAGTAATGCATCACCAGTAGCATAAAAATCTTATACCCGATAGACTATAAAAATTATGTAAAAGAAAAAGATGCATACGTTTTACTCTTATATGGTAGAAATTAAAGCAAACCAACAGTGGTAGATTCACAGTGAACAACTTCGTTTATTTATTAAAATTTTGAAATCCAATATGAATGAAGACAGTCAATCTCAAATGCTTTAAAACCAAAAAATAATTTAACATTACTGAGGAGTTAACATAAAATTTAAACTCTCACTAACCAAGTATTTCAAAAGAATTTAAGTTGTCTCCCACTTACTCAAATATTATTTTCAAAACTCCCACTAATCAAGCACATCAAAATAACTCACAATGCTCATGCAATATTGCTCTTGAAAGCAATGAGCCTAAGTCTTTTGATTAAGGGATCAACCAATATAAATTTTAACAAAATCAATGTGACACTGAAGCATTCAATTCTCTCCCACTTACACAAATATTATTTCTATTCAGGTGTGCTCCCCGCATTAATGATAGGCTTATTTCCCAAATCTTGCTTCCATTTCTTATAATTTTAAGATGTTCAACATTTCAATGGAAACATAACAAATATGCGTGGAAAAATTCCTTATTAAATCAAAACAATAATGCATTAGCATTATCATAACAAGGCCAATATAGTAGTACAATCACCTTTAGGCAGAATGTACAAACTAAGGTCAAAACCTCAGTCAAAACCTCATATGAGTTAATTATCATAAAGACAAGATATAGCTAGCTCAAAATCGAGAAGCTATCACAACGAGGCCAATATAATAGTGCAATCACCTTTAGGCAGAATGCACAAACAAAGGTCAAATCCTCAGTCAAAACCTCAGATGAGTTAATCAATGAGCACACATTGATCTTTGGAATTTGTCACCTTTAGGCAGGCAAATTCCTCCGATCAATACATCCTCCAATAACTTCATCTCAAATTAATTTTTAATTATAACATATAATCATCACCTTTAGGCAGAAAATCACATGTCACAATTAAAAACATTCCTCAAGCTACAAAGAAAATTTCATCAATCAATATGAGCGGTCCCACTTTGATGGTAACGGCCTATACCAACGTATGAAATCTCTCGCATAGGAATCAATAATTAAAAAATCATTCCTCAAACTACAAAGAAAATTTCATCAAATCAATAATATAAGCGGTCCCACTTTGATGGTAACGACCTATATCAATGCATGAAACCTCTTGCATAGGAATTAATATTTCTTGTCAGAACACGACTCAGTAAAAATATGCATCATATAAATGCATCTAAACTGGTCACTCAATATTTTAATTTGCATTATCAACATGTTATGATTCATTTATTTGCAGTGGAGGAGTGGTATAAGAAAAGCACATGCTATTATTTGAGGAGAGAGATCTTTACTGTGAAACAGTCAACTCACAATATAATAATTAAATAACTTACGCAGCGGAAAAATAAAAGACTTCAATTTTAAATCAATTGAGGATACAAAACAAATAGTCCCGAACTTTTATTAATAACATAGGACTATAATATCTCAATTTAAGTCTTTATAAACATTTATAAATAGTTGACATGTAAAACTCTCCCACTTGATAGAGAATTGTAGTTGAATTATCAATCCAAAACTTTTAAAATATTTAAGCAAATATCCAACTATCTTCTCTATCACACAATAAACATGTCAAGTAATGTCACACCAATCGGCATGTCCACTACTCACATTATACAAGGAGAATTGCAATCCATTTTGAAATTTTTTTTTTTTTTTTTAAAATTAATAATAGATTGCATTTTATCCAGAATAGAACTCTCAAAATATTAAATTTGAAATTAATACTCCCACTCAATTGAGTAAATTTTAAAAATTGGAGTATATAACTAAAATCAATTATTAATTATATAGAGTGTTTCTAATTTTAGAATATTCTGGAAAAATAATAAAACTTTCCCATATAGTTGCAATTTATTATTTCAAAATGAGTAGATAATGTTGAAAACAACTTCTCCTTATACACAATTATAAAATAAGGCACAAGAGGATAAGTAATTATTGCATCACTAACCTCCAAAAGTGTGACATTCATCCTTGCAATTAGAGTCAATGAAATTAACTTTGATGACTTGAGAGTATTATGAAGTCTTTTACAGTGTCATCTCAAACAATTCACAAATCAATAGTAAACCGTTATATCATAATAAAAAGAACTCTAATAGTATTATTCAATTTTCAATTACCTTAATAATTGCTCAAAAGAATAATTTCGACAATAGTTTACAATTGAGCACTCAAATAATAACAAGGCGATATAGAATTTATAAAATATTTATAAACTCATATATATAAATAATATTTTGTGTATAATTAATAAAATTGAGCCTAAAATAACTTTCCAACTATAACATTTTAACATAAATGTTTCACATCAGTGTTACCACTTTAAAAGAGATTTTCTTAAATAATATTTTAGGCTAAAATCTCATATAATTATCAAATTTAATCAACACCAAATATTTAAAGATTTTACAAAATAATCTCATTCTCAAAACCAAGAATATAATTTTAGTATCAAATAAATATTCTCGAATTAAAAACTATAAAAAATATTTTAGGATTAAATGAAATCATAATTTTATTTCATCCAAATTGAGAAATTTGAAATAGAAAGTTTCTGGTTCTTTGTCAAACCAACGAATTCAATATAGTGCACAAATTAAGTATTTGCCATTGAACAAGAATTTTTAGCATTGTGTAGTCTTGTGTATAATAAATACTAAAACAAAATATACACACATATATGATCCATAAACAGAGAAAAGAAAGTTACCTCAGGATCCAAAGGATAATCACAATGATAGTCCTTATTGATGGTCACTCAAAATTTGATCAAATAATAATAATAATAAATATGATCAAAATACAAGTATATGCTAAATGAAAAAATAAATGACCAAACTCAAAAGACAATACCAGTAAGGGTGCCAAAAATAAGTCCACGCTCAATTTCTCTTAACATATACTTCACATGGTTGCTGCAAAATAGAATTAGTAGCAATCCCGCATAGGACAATTTAATTGGTCCCAACAAATTATGAGATACTTCAATCTAAATTGAGAAATTGGAAATATGAAATTTCCACATTGGACACAAATATTTGAGAATATGATATTTAAAATTACAATTTATTCTCAAATGCATTAATAAAATATCTTCATGTGTCCAAAATTTCCAAAAGAAAATGCCATAAATTTGAGTCTAATAATTCACCTTACAAATAAAAATTAAAGTGAAACAGGCGATACATAGTTTAAGCACGAAATTCTAAATTAACATTTAAACATGAATATTATTGTAAATATTCAAAAGAAGATCAACCATAGTTTTAGAACCAATTGGTGTAAAGTGGCGGCGCTGTATTCCCAAAATTGAATCATAATACAAGCAACAAGATTGACTCAACTTTATTCATATAATTATAACATTAACACTTTTAGATACTTATAACCATGTATATAATGACTCAACCAGAATTGGATTCATGGAATAAAATGTCCAGAAAATAAAAATCCACAAACTCTTATGTCAGATCAAAACAAAATTTAATCACATAAGCATGGTATCGAAACTGGAGAAAAGATGACTTCCAATCATGACCAAAATCAGTCTTAAAGCCAAGTTAATATATTTGCATGAATGAAACTCTTTTTCATATGAAAACACCACTAGATTTAAAATTATATTTTATCGAGAATAGAACTCTCAAAGTACTACACTTAAAATACTCCCACTCAATAGAGTAAAATTTTAAAAATCGAAGTGTATAACAAGAAATCAATCAATGATCATATAGAGAGTTTCAAATTTTAGAATATTCTGAAAAAACAATAACACTTTCATATACAATTGCACATAAGGAGAAACTGTTTTAAGATACTCCCTCCGATCTCATATATAAAATTGACTCCTTTTAAAATAAAATTGCTCCTTAACAGGAAAGAAACTACGAATTCACGATTCCCATGTAAAGTATTTATTCTTGTTCCAAATCTTAAAAAAATAAATAAAATTTGGAGCAAGAATTCTGGCTTAATTAATTCATGATTCGTTTGATGCGTATATGATGTTTTCATAACCATAATAAATTCAATTGAACCTAGCAAGGTAGACACGGTTCCAGATAAATCACAAACCATATAGAAAATTGAAAAATCTGCAGCTTTCTTTTGCCAAACCCGATTAGCATGCATACCGCATAAATAAATAAATAAATAAACGAACAAAAAATACCATACGGTCCATAACCATTGCAGGTTGTAATCGGATGAAATAAAAGGAAATTATCATAAGCCAAATTTGAGAAATACAAACACATAGGGATATGATATGGCTATCACAAAATCAAAAAGATAAACTCTTCAATTCATGCGCTGAAAAGCGTGAATGGCCAAAACACAAAATACACAACTGGCAGTAAGTATGATAATAGCATAGTTGCTAGGTTACACTAAAATTAGGGTTCTAAATCATATAATAGTGGCTCTGATACCACATGAAAGAATTAAATGTTTAGAGATCGAGATATTATATGAAATTAGAACACACTTACTTATAAGACGAAAATCACAATCGTTACCGGAATCGCCAATATCGAAAATATCGATATGTTAGACAAAGTCTTCCTTTGCCTAATCACAAGCTCCAGGATTTGAGGTTATCAATGGGGCAACCACAAACGAGCATATAGCCAGAGTGACGGCTTACAATTCACGTGATGGCAAAGGGGACCTAGCCTATCTATTTATATAAGATAGCAACCCTAGCCATACTACCCATCATGTATACTAGAGGTTGGGCCTACACTTTGTTTCTACACGAATCAGAATTAGTGTCCAAAACCCATTATTATTGATCACAATTATCGGGCTTAAGCATCATCAAATGGATCACAACAACATCAACTCGTTTTTATTAAAACCAAAACTCACAATTGATTGTAGCCCACAAAATATTAGAAAATATTCTAACATTAATAAAAAGCAATGCTAAAGTCATAAGTAAGAGCTAAGCTAAAGTCTTCCGCAAGATAATCCAAGTGTGGCTTCAATCATCAACATCCTTCCCACACTGACATTTCTTGACATGTCACTTATAAATAATAATTGATGGGGTGAGACTATAATGCCTCAGTAGGTTCCAACTACCCAACAACGATGGTGACTACACCAAGGCAATAACTATCAGTTGATCAATAATATAATATTTTTCATATTTAACATAACCGAATAATCAATAAAGTGAGGTGTATCACACGTATATCTTGGTTCATTTTGCCAAGACACACCCCAGGGTGAGCTGTCTCAGAGGCTCCTAACTAATCCCGTATATGATGTCAAAAGTATCAACGGTTAAACTCACAATTAGCGTAACCCTCTAATGGAAGTTGCAGGATTCATCATATGAAATCAATCAAAACAACGTTTATTAACTTTGGCCTGAAAATCATCGACAGTTAAACTCACAATTACCAATCCCGGGGAACCTACATCACTAATGTTCTCAAGTTCTCGACATGCCAAATGCATATTCGATCATTGGCGGTTTCACCTACACTATGATAATAGTTACGGTGTGAGAATATTTGTTATAAAAGATTTATCACACTTTAATCATTATATCAATGTAGAACAACAATCAAACATATTTTTAGTGTGTCTAAGTATAGGCGAAGTACGGCTCAACGATTGGCAAAGAGACGCAAAAAACAACACATGATAACATACCATGGTTGTCCCCTGCTATGAAGCACAGACACCTCGAGGTCCGACACTCGAACGACACGCGTCGGGTAGCTCAATGATTAGACGTGTTGTGGTGTCTGATACGTGTCGGTGTCCGATACTCGTATGACACTCGAACGACACGTGTCGAATAGCTCTGACCGGGTGTCCAAAAAATTTAACTTTTCATTTACTATGACACTCCTTTGATCGGTGTCTGACACCTGTAAGACACTCGTATAACCCGTGTCGGACAAGTGTCCTAAAAAAAATTGTTTTGTTTTTTTGTTTATACTCTCCTTAGGCACATATCAGACATATCTACAATAGTTAAAGATGTGTCGAAGCAACATTATTGATTAAAGAGGGTTTGAAAACATTACATTTTTATTACAATATTTTTAGCTTTTTCGATAGTATATGGATAAATAAAAATAAACTTGTTTTAAAACTTTTTTTTGAGAAATAACTTCCTCAACTTAGATTTACCTGTATATATTTTATAAATATGTAGCGGTGTCGGTGTCCTATATTTTTTCGATTAGCAGTGTCGCAATGTCTGTGTCCGTGTTGTGTCGCAGTGTCCGTATCAGAGTCCGTGCTTGATAGGTCCTGTGTGCCTTGGGCGGTGCTGCCTGCGCATGGGGTGCAAAAGGCAGTGTGCCATGCCATGCCCTATAATTATGCAGTTTGCAAATCCAAACAGCCCAGAAATTCAGTATTTTCAAGTACCCAATATTCTTGTTCATAAATATAAATCTATGGGTCTAAATTATCTAATATGCATTTGAATTAAGAAAAATCTTATCCATTTGAATTCATCTTTTAGTAAGAGCCTTATCAAGCACATTTTTTCTTTTTAAATTTTTAAAAAAGTTTTTGGGAAGCGTTTCAAATGAGCCATAAGTAATTCATTTTCTACGATACTTTTCACTTTTCTTAGTTTTGATTATTTCATTTTTCCTGTTCATATTCTCCTCAATTATTTCTTTCCCTCTTCTTATTTTTTCAATTTATTTAATTTAATAATACTATGCGCAATAAAATTGACCACTTTATTTGAATGAGTTTGAATACAAAGTGAAAAGTATTTGTGTTGAGATATATCATGTGTGAGTGAGGTCTCACATTGATCACAAGAGTAGATATTGAACGTATAAATAAAAATATTTTGTCATTATAAACTTATTATTGAGGGAAATAAGTCACCTTCTTGGTAAAAAAAAACATTATTGGAGGAAAACATTCGGGAAATCCAATTTACAATGCAACAAAGTATATTAATAAAGCATAAAACGTTGATTTAAAAAGGGAATTACTTTTGTGAGTTTAATAAAATAGGAAAACTAAAAGTGAAAAGTATTGAAAGAAAAAATAAAATTACCCACCTTCTATAAAATGTTGCATAAGACTAGTTCAACCATGGGCTAGAAATTCCAACATCATATAAAGTCTCTTTACAATTTTGTCACTGAACCGGTTACTCACGCGCCCTTCACATTTCTTATTCTACTCTTCCGCTACTTAAGAAGCGGACGTTATAAAAATGAGAAATTTTGATGAAAAAACACCATACCAAGAATTTTACTAGTTCTCTACTTATGTAGCAGACGTTATAAAAATATGAAATGTGAGAGGAAAAAACTCCTAACATGAAAATTTATCATTGTTATAACATCCGCTACTTAAGTAGTGAATTTGAAAAATTTTGAGGAAAAAACACCCTACCAAGATTTTTACCAGTTCTCTACTTAAGTAAATGATTCTACAGCATTCTATATTTTTGTAGCGGACGTTATAAAAATAAATTTTTTGGGAAGAAAAAAAAACCCTCCCAGGTAGAATTCATTTTATATAGTTTGTGAACTTTCAAAATGATTTCACACCGCAACAGCCGCATTGCGTGTTGCAGCAACCGCAATGACACCATTCACAACAATCGCAATTGTTACCGCATCCGTGGCCGCAACTACAATTTAAAATCTTGAGAGGGAGAGAACATGAGTGAGAAAGAAATGAATTGAGTAGATTCAAGTCCTTACCTTACCTTAGCTTTTGAACCTCCAGGAGCATGAATATATATGATTGCATGTCTGATTTTCTTAAAAGGTGATGCGAAGAAAAACCGGTTTTGTTAGAAATGGTGGTGTGGGCATGAGGAAGAAGAGAGGTCTTTGGCTACTTCTTCTTCTGAATTTTGGAAAATGAATAATAATTTGTATTAATCTAGTTTAAATATACCTCTTTTCAATATTAGCTCTATTAATTAAAGTGTGATGTTACACCTTTTGCTAGAGATATTTCTATAAAGTACGAAATATGATTGTGGGAAAAATACTCAAATTTTGAATGATACATGTAATTATTTAAAAGCATGAATCAAAAGTTTTAGTAACAAAAAATAGTTGATGTACCAAAATTGCTAAAACTTTTACTATATTTTCTTTATAAAAATAAGAAAAAAAATCATAGTATTTAATGGACTACTTTCAAAATTATATTAATATTTTTGTTTTCTTAACCATTGCCCCATAGACACTATTTAGCATTATCCATTATATATAATATATCTTATAACAAAAAAAAAAGAAGTAGAAATATATGCAAGAACAAATATATAATGCAAAAAAGTAGAAATATATGCGAGAATAATGATAGACAAGTGGCCTTATACTATGCTAGGAGGGTTAATTTTGTCTTTTCATTGTATCTTGTTTATATATATATATATAGGTCGGTATCAAATGACATGAAGATAAATATCAATTACAAAATTCATACACATAAACTTCAAAACCGGTTAATTATCATGATTTTAAAATCATGATTATAATAAAATATGTGTTGAGGTTCAACAAACTATAAAATATTTAAAATCTCAATTTGAAAAGTCTCATGCTGGCTTATAACAGATTCAACTAACAATTTTAACTAATAACAGTTTTTCTAAAACAGTACTTTTGTAATGACTTACATTAGTTCTTTACTAATTTTTTTCCTTTTTTGATAAGTTTTGTGTAACATCCCATCTCTAATTAGTAATTATAGCATTAACTAGAAATTCTAATTAGACAGAAAATAGTATTTTATCAGTAAATCGGAGAATTGAAAAGAAAGGAGTACATTTGTAGAATGGTGAAGCAATTAGTAAGTGACATTTTTAGCAATGAAGTAGAATGGTGAAACTAAACGGTAGTATTTAAATTTTACTTTGATTTTATCTGTTGTGTGAATGTTTATTGACCTATGTATTTGTATTTCGAACATTTGCGTTATAATATTTAATGTATCCTAATTCAGTTATGTACATTCCTATTGTTATTCTTGGCAATCAATATTGGGTGATATATTTTGATAAGCATATACTTTATCAAAATTCAAACACATAAAGTGGAACATTCCATGTTCAAATCCGGTTATAATAAAAATATTTAGTCTAACAAATTTTGTCATTGTAGTTGGGTCTTACCAACACATATTAGTGTTTTTTTATTGAATATGTTAACGTGATTATAATAAAATATGTTTGTGTAGAGGTTCAACGACTATAAAATATCTTAAATCTCAACTTGAGACTTTTTAAACATAGATGACCAGCTTAAAACCTAAAATAAACATAAAAGATCAAATATTTAACTAAGCCATATTTTTATTATTTTCATATTTTCACAAAGCATAATTAAAGAGTTAAATGAAAATATTGTTTAAACTAATAAAATATCATTTTATTAATATTAATTAATAAGTAAATATAAATTGAAAATAATAATAATTAATATATTTAGTACATTAGTGTATGTATCTTCTAAATATCATTAAAATATTTTAAATAATATCAATATTTCAATAGTAATTTATGAATAATATATCATATTAAATATTTATCAAACAATTCATATAACTACGACATTTTTTACTTTTGGCAACGGCAGAAACCTGTGGCAAAAATTACAAAAACTGTTGCCTAGAGGTTTAGTCGACAGCACTGCCTATTGTATAAACCCACGCATAGAAAAAGCATTGCCACTATACCAAAAAAAAAAAAAGCATTGTCACTCAACAGAGTAAAAGTTCTATAAATTCACCACTGTTACAATCAATATCATGTGTTGCTTATACTTTGTGTCTTAGGCTATATTTGGATTGAATGGAACATAATAGAATGGAATGAAACAAAGCGGAATGGAACATAATTTCTTTTCTATTGTTTGGATATTTACGGTGGAGAGGAACAAAATTTTCATTCCATTGTTTGAGAACTAAATGGAATGGAATAAGTTATACCTTTTTTATTTCATATTTATCCTTAAAAAAAAAAAAAAACTTGTATTTTTCAATAGAATCGATTGAACTTTTATTTCTAGATTTTTTACTAACGTTTTTTTTATGAATTTTTATTTCTAGCACGTGAACTATCAAAGTATATGCGGTAAGTTTTTTTCTTCATGTAATATATATTTCATTTTTGCCTGTTCAAAAAAAACAATTATAGTAAATCTCGACAAAGAAAAATCTTAGTAAAAAAAGCAACATAAGCATGCACTAGCGAAATAAATAAATTAGACAGACAATACTAAAATAAATAATTGTTGGAAGATAGTGAATCTGACACATGTTTGCGAGATATTAATGGAAATGATTAGGTTTGTAGTATGAAAGAAAATACAATACATTAGATGAATTTTTATTTATTAAAAGTGTGAAAATGGATAATGCAGAAAAAATTGATGAAGTTGAGGAAATGAAGACTTGCAGCACTTGCCTGGAAGAAGAAGAAGAAGAAGGGTTAAATCACAAACCCAAACCCTCTTTTATTTATCATTTTGTTTTTAAAAATAAATAATTAAATCACAAATTACCATATCGTATAGTTATGTAGTTATTTTTCAAAGTGCAAATAGGTTACACTATTTTTTAAGAAAATACGATAGTTGAATTATTTTTATGAAAAAATATGATATAATAATTTGTGATTTAATTATTTAATTTTTAAAAACAGAAAGATAATTAAACGAGGGTTTCGTTTTGTGATTTAACTCTTCTTCTTCCAGGCAAGTGCCGCAAGTCTTCATTTCCTCAACTTCATCAATTTTTTCTCCACTACTCATTTTTCAGTTTCACCCATTTCCACACTTTTAATAAATAAAAATTCATATCTTGTATTTTCTTTCATACTACAAACCTAATCATTTATGTTAATTTCTCGCAAACATGTGTCAAATTTACTACTATCTTCCAACAATTATTTATTTTAGTATTGCCTCTAATTTATTTATTTCACTAGTGCATGCTTACCGCATATACTTTAATAGTTCACATGCTAGAAATAAAAATTCATTTTTTTAAGAAGCTAAATTAGCCACAGAAATTTGCATCAGAGATAATCGAACCTGAGACCTTAAGGAGGAGAACACTTCTAGGTCTCAAGCTAATACCACCATACCAACTCAAGTGGGTTCTAGAAATAAAAACTCATAAGAAAACCTTAGTAAAAAATCTAGAAATAAATTAAAGAGTAGATGTATAAGTAGATGTATTTCTTCACTAAAATTAATTAAAGAGTCGATACTAAAATAAATAAATTAGAGAGGTAAATTTAGAGGAAAAAAACTAAAATCATTCTCTATTTCTGTCACTACATAAAGTAACAACGAAATTCGAGAATGATTTTATTTCTTCCTAACAATTTTATTTTTTTTCTATAGTAATTTATAATTGCATGCTTACCGATTCAAGAAACATTCAACCAATTGCATGCCATCAAGCCCAACTATTCCTGAATACTTTGAAGATTCTTCAGAAACATTATCACCTTTAATAACTTTCATGATCCATAAAGGCTCATTGATCACTCTCCCAAGCCTCGTCAATTCTCCCGTAGCAAGAATTGCAAGTCGAGACATCATTGTCTTTTCTTCAACAATGATGCTCATAATCGACTCGAACCAAATTACAAACATCTTAGTTAATATTAATCAAAAGCAAAAACTATGATATTGATATAAAATAATTAAAAGAGAATCATATAAATGAGTTCACTACCTTTTCCGAAATCTAAGCATTTTCTCGTTGCATCTTGTGCATGTATTAATTGTTCATGGTCTTCCCTCAGAAATGGGGGACCCCCACAAGGTGCACACATTGTGGCCTTCAGTGCCTCTTTCATTACGAGGTTTTCATTACAAATCCTTTCATTTTCGAGACGAAAATTATTGTTATTTTGTCTCTCGTGTTGATTCTATAGATAACATACAAATAATTATTAGCATTAAGCGTGTGAAATAAAATTTGTTGCATAAAGAACTATTTTGTTCTCTATATATGAGTAGTAAATGAATGTAGGGAACTTATTAGTATAGTGTATGAATGTATGGAAACTTCAAAAATAGTCGTAATTGAATCTTCTCTATTAGTAATTTTATAGATACGAATACAAAATATATTAGAAAATAAAATTAATATGAAATTTATTTAATGATATAACTATGGTAAAAGACACATTTACAAATATTTTTGTAATTATTTTATATTAGTGGACTATAGTGATATTGTATGAAATATTCAAGGATGCAAGAGTGTGTTACTCAAATTAAAATTTGGTATATAAGATAAGATACTACTATAGTGAAAAGGAATCATCACCTTCAACAAAGTTCTCTTGTTCTGGAACCAAAACTTAACTTGTTTGGGCTGAAGCCCAGGCTCCTCAGCCAATCGTTGGGCCTCGTTTCGATGATCGCATTCTTTCATGAAACTTCATCCAAAAAAAAAGGTTCTCATTAGTTGAGAGATGAATTAATGAAATGTCATTGTAATTAAATAAATAAAATAAAATCAACTAGACAACAAATAAATTGGATATAGTCTTTTAGTAAGTAGCCAAAAGCTAACTGTCATACCCTAAATTTCGCCCAACTGATTTTTGTTTCTAATCAAAGGTTCTTTTTTAACGTTTAATTTTATTAAAAAAAATTTGTTTGTCTGCGTCTGTGTCTGTCCATTTTGTTAATAAATGTCCGAATCAACTCAGTTGACTAAAAAGTCCAACTTTTATTTTAGTTCTCATTTAATGTCCTTTCAATTTCTACCGGTACCATTATTACTACATTTATCATTATTATTAATACCATTAATTATCATTATTATTGTAAAAACAAAAGTAAAAATTTAAAAAAAAAAAAAGAAGAGCAGCGTGGCTGCATCTTCTTCCCCTCCCATGTTTTTTTTGTTTTTTTATTATAATTATCATTATTATTATAAGTATCAATATTATTATAATATTATTATCATTATTATTCAAAAAAAAATAATAAAAAATAAAGGAAGAAACGGCCAACAGTGGCCGCCCTCCTTCCTCACTTTCTTTTTTTTAATTATAATTATAATTATTATTAATTCATTATTATAACAAAAATTAAAAAAAAAAGAGAAGAAGAGGAGGACAACAGAAGAACACGTCCATCCCTCTCTTGTGTCCTCAAATATTTTGCTCAGTAACATCCTTTTATCCAAAAAACATGCTATTATCCATTGGTCCATAGGAGGGAGGAGACAACAACAACTGTAGCAACAGTACCATGTTCCCTCATCAACAACAAACCCTAATTTTGCCTCTGCCTATGAAAAGAGAGAAAGAAAACCCTAAAAAAAAAGGAGAAACCTGACGGCAGGAAAAAAAAAAAAAGAGACCAAAAACCCTAAAATTTCTCAACAGCAGAACAAAAAAAATCACAGAACCACTACTTTCTCCAACAACCACTTTCCATAATCCATATCCGAAATCACAAAAAAAACTAAACCAAAAAAAAGAACAGAACCAAAAAGAAGAAGAACAAAACCGAGAAAAAAGAAAGCCAAAAGAGAAGGTAATAGACAGATCTATGGTTTTTTTATTTTAGAATTGTTCAGTTTTGATTTTGTGTTTTGGGGTTTGATTTGTGTCTAAAAAATGGTAAATATGTGTTTAGAAAAAGATTAGGGATTTTTCTGGTAAAAATTGGAATTTTGGGTGATTTTAGGGTTCCGTCGCGGTGGTGACACCGTTCAGGACCGGCGGCCGCCGCGCCGGATTCTGGGCTGGACGGCGTTGTCTCGCCGGAAGGGATGAAGATTCATCCCTTGTTCATCAAAATGATGAACCCTAGCAGAGAGAAGAGAGAGGGATCGGTGAGAAAGAAAGAAGAAGAGAGAGGATTTTTGTGAAAAATGAGAAAATCTGATGGTTTTGGGTATTTATACCTAAACCAGATTCTGTGTGCTCGTGTCTATCGCAGCACGCTATAAGCCTCTCATCACAGCCGTTTGACCTTGATCAAAAGACCCAAAATGTGCTTCCCCGTGATCAGATCAGGAACGTCTGATTAAATCAGACGGTCCTGATATTCCCCTCGTTTTTTTTGTTTGTTCCAGCGCCCTAGGGCCTCCTTCTGGGCCAGACCCAGATCTGTTTACTAGTTACACCCCTATCCATTGTTATTTACACCCCCCTGTTCAGTTTGTATTTTATTTTTTATTTTTATTTTTTTTCTTATCTATTGCATTTATTTTATTTAATCATTTATGTTTATTGTAAATAGAATAAAAAATGCTAAAAAAACAAAAACAAAACATAAGGAAATTACTAACTATTTCCAGAGTTCTCTGGTCCTTGCTTTAAGATTATCTATTTTATCCAGAGTTCTCTGGTCCTTGTCAACCAATATTTAAAAGTAAAAATTTTCATGAGTTATTTTGTCATAATCATAAAACAAAAAAATATTTTTTCTCAAGACAATAAAATCAAACACAACTCATCAAACCAATTTTTGCTTTTTTGCGCAACCAAGATCAAAACAAGTTTTTTTTTCTCAACTTCTAAAAAACCGAAGGATGTTTTATCCATTTTTAACGTGATACAAACAACGCTTAAAGCCTCCCACGCGTGAGCATACAAGCATACGTTTAACCACTAAAATGCGACTAAAACATTATCCTCTAAAAAAAACCAACACACAAGTTTTTTTTAGAGAACTACGTGGGCTTTGATTTCTCCATTGCACCTGGAGATACGTAGGCACGAGATTCAACATCTTGTCGAGCTCAATAATAAAAAACTAATATTTTCCCCCCTTTTGTATATACTTTAATAAAGCAACACAAGGATAAAAACAGGACATTAATAAAAAGCACGCAAACAAATTTAGAGAACACTTTCTAACCCTAAGCTAAAAAGGAGGTTCCCGTTGAGTACAACGGATGTGAGGGGTGCTAATACCTTCCCCTCGCATAATCGACTCCCGAACCCGGAAATGGTTGCGACGACCATCCTTCCGTTTGTTCCAAAGGTTTTATCGATATTTTCCTTTTCCTACGGGAATGAATAAAGTTCG
Organism: Trifolium subterraneum; assembly: GCA_951799995.1. NCBI lineage: Eukaryota > Viridiplantae > Streptophyta > Magnoliopsida > Fabales > Fabaceae > Trifolium > Trifolium subterraneum. Next base: position 13,700,534 of record OX637462.1, on the reverse strand, counting down.
GTGGCGACTCTGTGTTTCATCTCGCGCGTACCCTACGCCCCGGGCGTTTTTCGCAGCGCGACACTAACAAATCTGGATGTTGTACAGTTATGAATGCGGGCAATCACGCATTTCTGATCGCCAGGTTTAAATCAAATAGTTAAAAATTTAAAGACTAAAATTTTACTTGATATAAAATAAAAATATAAATTTATCATTGAATGTTCGATCGAGAACAGACGCTAAAAAACGTGTGACTGCACACAATCACTTACTGCACTTGTGATGAAATCAGCAATGGATATTTTGAGATGGTAGAATTTGTCATAAATTCCATCACTATTTTTTTACTCTCAATATTTATGTAAGTTTCCTAAATTCCTCTCAAATTTCGTAACATATAGTGCGGGAACCAGATTTCACCCTAAATCCTTCGCTAATTAGCTTTTTTTTAGTAGTGACAGAATCCGAGTCCAAGAGCTAACATAACAACTAAAAATAAAATTTACAATAAAATAGAGAATCGAGTTGTTCATGATCTTCTAATCAACCTTACATAAATAATTCTTGAAAATGTAAATTAAGCGTAATTAATAAATGATAAATTCAGGTCATCAAAAGAATCAAGCCAAACAAAGAAAAATTTAAATACTGCCGTTTAGTTTCTGTGATTATTTTTTTTTTGGCTTAGGTCCTGTTGGATATAAAAAAAAATTAAGACAAATTACTCATAACCAACTGAGAAAATATTTTTTAAGAAAATCATATAAAAATTATGCATCGAACATAATTAAAACCTACAAAGACTTTACAAATTTTGTAGTTCCTAGCATAATTCTGAATAGAGCGTATATGTCACTTAAGTGTCAATTCAAGCGATGAGATGAACTTGATTAACATATAATTAACTGTTTCATATCTTTAACTCTAGAGTGAAGTCGTTTCTCATTCAAAAGCAAAAAATTGAAATAACACGAAATAATAAAATTGAAAATAAACTATCGTTAATGAAATTAATTGACTTACTTTTCAAATTTGGTTGTTTGAGCCGACGTAAGATGATTGTAAGAAGATCTTCTTTCGTCGTTATTAATATCATCACGGGACCCGCGATCGCCTCCAATTGAATAGTTTATAACTCAATTCCGGTAATCATACACAAAATATTATAGAAAGATTTCCTTTGCCACTAATTTATGTAAGAGATACGCTAATTTTAGGGTTTTTATAGACAATAGCTAGTCAACGATTTGTGAGATTTTTAGAATAGTCACAGAAAAGGAAAAACAAATAAAGAATGGTATAAGTGATTTTATCATAAATGTTTTCTTTCTTTTTATTCTAATAATGTGATTTTCACATACTTTTAGGTTCGTTTGAATTTTCCTTTTCGTGTTTTCTTTGTCTGGTGTTATTTCCATTGTAGCGTGCAGTTGCGTGTTTTGATTTTCCTTCTTGGTACAATGTTTGCTTTGATTTCTCGTCTTGGTACGATGTTTGTTTTGTTCAAATTTGCAGATCTGCTTCCATCCAAATTCAATGTAGATTCAATAACATTAGCGTTTTCAACGTTGAATATCCGGAGGCAAGATTATTTCAAACATTTAAATTTTGTGATATCAATTATAGGTTTTTCTATACTTTGAGGTTCGGTACATCTTATATTCCCTTTTGTAGACTATTTTGGTGTATAATGTTTTTTCTTATATATATATATATATATGTAACATCCCGATCTTAATTCATAGAAATATTATTAATTGAGAATATGTATTGAGGATAATCAATTAAGAATGAAAAATAGTGGAGGAGTACAATGGTAAACTAGTAATACTTGGAAGAACCATATGACATTTTATGGCTATTACTATAGTGGACCAATTAGAAACATTATGAGTATTTTACTAAAATTATGACCAAGTGGCAGTATGTGTCCACAAATGTTTCCAGTTCCTTCTTCTTCTCTCACGCCCCCACCATCACTCACCAAGCCTCCAACATTTTTCTTTAGACCAACCAAAATTCATGCAAAGGAAAGGATTTTATGAACTTACTACAAATACTAGATTAAGTTTGGTGAGAACAATCACAATTGCAATAACAATAGTTCTCATCTCTCCCTCACGAACCACCACCATCTCATCTTCAGCATCACCAAGTTCCTTTAGTGAACCAACATGCAAATACATAAAATGGATTCCTCTCATCATAAGCTTCAAGGAGTTGAAAATTAAATCAGGCTCTCATTCCTCTACTCCTTCTCACGTGCTCTGTTCACCAACAACAATCCATTCTTGGATGCTCATTCATTCACCCTCAATATTCTAGTGTTCAATTGGTAAGTGAAATCCCTCAAATTCCTCTTCAATTTCTCTCACTTGTGTTCTGTTCTTCAATTACCAAGAGACTTAGTTTTTGTTCTTCACTTGCATGTCATGGGTTGGAGCTCATAAATAGTTCCATGGTGATTTTGGAAAATTTGTGAAAAACCCGTATTCCTGGATATACCTCCACTAAAAAGGTAATTTACCATTCCTCGTAACTCCTTTTTCAATTCCGTTTGATCCTGTAGTTAGCTAACTTAATTCCGGTCAAATGGGCACCAGTTTCATAATATTTGGACAAGAATTGATGTCTGGACGAATTTTTGAAGTTAGAGATTCAACACAGGAATTCTGCAGAAATGTGTTTGGATAGTGCTGCGTTTAAAGGTTAATTGCGCTATCTCTATAACTCCGTTTGTGATTCCGTTGGTTTCTGTGAGTAGCTAACTCAGTTACGGTCCTTATGGTTCCGGTGTTGTGGATTTTCGACAAGGGATGAGCTCGGTAGGTATTCATAAAGTTGATGCTCGGATGCAGAATTCTGCAGCAAATTACGGATACGAGTTGGGAGCATTTCAATTGCAATTACGCGTCGTGGCGAACTCTGGAAATGGCGATGGTTGTTCAAGCGTCAATTTTCAGGTGGGTTCTTAGGTTAGTGTAGTTAGAAATTCCCCACAATTGATGATTGCATGCCAACATAGGATTCTAGGAATTAATTGTGTATGAGAGGGTTTAATTCCCAAAACTCCTTTCCATATTAATTGTTATTTCATGTGTGTTGTTAATGGCTGGACTGGTTTATGGATTGGATTGGAAATTTCTGGTTTGTACACTGAATTTTGCAGAGCAGGGTAAAATCCTGTGTTGCTCGCTAAGCGAACAGCTGGCGAACGTGCAACTGGGTTTGCAGGTTTTGGTCGCTGGCGCTCGCTAGCTGGCCAGAACCTTCTGACTTGGTTCGCTAGTGGTTGCCAGCCTTCGCTAAGCGAACATGACAGGATTTCAGCCATCTGTTTTAGTTTTTGAAACTCAATTTGGTTTAAAACTCTTATCCTACCTAGTCTATAATCCATTGATAACATATGGTAATAATAATAATATGTAATTGCACGTAGGAACATTATGAACTGAACGTAGGTTATGTATACTAAGTTAGTCCCCCTGGGATTGGGATATATTGGTAGAATGTTCAAACAATAGATGTTACATGTCAGTCGGAGAGTAAGTGGTTGTCTTCTGTACACCACTACAGGGATTCGATGAATCCGGAGTTGAGAGCAAGTGGTTGTCTTCTGTACACCACTACAGGGATTCGAGGAATCCGGAGTAAAATGTTTAATAACAATTGTGATGCCGGAGGCTCCGTACCATAGTGCTTATGTCCACGAAGATTGGTGCGGAGGAGTGTGAGGCTCTCTGAGACCGGCTCACCTCAGAGTGTCCTTGCGGAGCTAAAATGAACTCAGATAATAATTGTGTGTTACACCTTATTGATTGTTTATATATACATATATATGTACACATATGTGATGCGCCTATGATGCGTGAGGACTGACATTCAGGTTACCCGGTGTAGTCACCATTAGGAGGGTAGTAGAACTCACGAGGCTTAGTAGTCTCACCCCCCCCCCCCCCCCCCCCCATTCTTCATCATTTCAGATTACAGGTTTCGCATTTGTCGCGGAGCTGAAGCGTAAAGATTCGGAATACATGGAGTACATTGAGGAGCTGACATCCAGATTATTCTTGTCGTTGCATAAGATTCAGTTTATGTCATGTATAGTAGTTAGCTCAGTATGTATTATTCAGTGGATTTTTATGATCCAACTATGTATTGAATCTTTATGTAACGAAATTTTATTGTGTCCCGATTCAGTTATGTACACTCCTATTGATATTCTAGATAAATTGATATGGGGTGTTATAATATATAATTATATTTGTCATTCAAAAAAAATTATAGGTTTTGTCATTAGGTTGTGCTATGTTATTACTCGAGTTGCCAAATATCAATTTTTCCTTTAGATTCTAGACTAACAATAAATAGAAAAATTGTTAATCATTTTATATATAAGAAAATTTCATCACTAAACAAGTCACTTTTAACTACTTATAACACCCCATATCGATTTATCTAAAATATTAATAAGAATGTTCATAACTGAATCGGGATACAATAAAATACATTACAATTTTCTTTTGACTAAAATAAAATACATTACAATTGAGTCCAAATACATGAACAAGATTACATTAATCCAAAAGTGAATACTAAATTAAGTTAACAACCGAAAACATAACAATTAAGTCTTATACAAGTATAAGATAAATCTTGACGTTAGCTCAACTGCGTAATCCACGTATCTGAATCTCCATATATGCTTGCATACCATGAAATTTTGATCAACCTGATTATCTAAAAAAATAATAGGAGTGGGGTGAGACTACTAAGCCTCAGTGAGCTCCTACTACCCGATTAATGGTGACTACACCCGGAACATTTGACCTAATGGTTTCTATCTTGAACTAATGAGATTTCAAATAACTCTTATTTTATTTTTTAAACTCTTATTTTCACTTATAGATTTCAGACAACTTCTAAAAGCTAAAACAGCTAGGTCAAACAGACCCTTCTTCTCTCTCTTATCTCCTCTCTTTTACGAGTCAATAATGAGATTTAATTTTATTTTTTTTGCTTTTCATATATTCTTTCATTCAAATTCAACCACCAAAACGATGGAGATTGAATTAGAGTATTCTCTTGATTCTAGAGGTCAAGATGATATTTGTACATTATTATTTATATAAAGCGATTATTACGTTATTTTTTTTAGATGTAAAGGGCTTATTTCATTTCTAGCTTGCATAATTATTTCATGACTCTTGAAATATTTAAATTACTCCCTCTATTTCAGAATATTAATGAAAAATTGTTATAAAAAAATTATCTAATCAATAGTATAAACACCAAAGTTTGAAATGATTAATTGGAAGGGTCACACTATTTAAGAAGTCAAAAGATTTATATTGTAAAAATGCATTTTTCTATATACTTTCAAAAGATAAATTACAACAATTTCAAAGTCATTTTATCGTACCAAGGTTCTTAACTAGTGCTCCAGGAACTAGGTGTGTATATAAATTGGACAAATTTGATCGATTCCGTCAAATTCACTCAATCAAACTTAATAAATTGGGTTGAGTCGAATAATTGGATAGATATAGATTTTAAATGAAAATCCATAAGAAAATCGAATTTCGGATATAACCAGAGTCAACAAAAAAAACCACTAATCCAATAGTATTATAGTTTTTTGAAATATTTTAGTAAAAATACTACAGTGTTTGCCGTTTAATAGTTAAATATTTTTCATAGGGAAAATAAGTTACACCATATTTTAAGAAAATAAAAAGATTGAGTAATTTTTATAAAATAAATATAGTGATTCATCATTTAATTATTTAATATTAAAAAAATAGAAAAATCATTCGATAAGTTACACTGTTTATCCTAACAAAATGGGTGATTATTTTTCACAGTGCAAATAAGTTACACTGTTTTTTAAGAAAATACAATAACTGAGTTATTTTTATGAAAAATATGATAATTTGCCATTTAGTAATTTAATTTTTATTGGACCCAATTTAATTAGAGTATCTTATGGTTTGTATTTTGGTTTTGGCCAAACTCAACCAAATTCGAGCCATTAACATCCTACTAGGTAGGGGTGTAAGTGGATCAGAAAAATCTAATTGAACCGACGATCCAAACCAATCCCAAACAAAAAAAAAACCGATTTTTATGGTGCGGATCAAAAACCGAACCAATTGAAAACCAATGTGGTTTGGTTCGTTTCTAGTTTTAAGAACCGATGAACAAACTGAACCGATATATATATATTATGAAGTTGATTTTTTTTTTAGGCAGTTCACATCTATTAAAAAATAAGACAAACTCAATTACATGTAAAAAAGAAAAAAGAAATCCTGCTCACTCGCATCACAATACAAACCCTAACTTAGAAACTCTCAGACTCTCTCTCCATCACAACACAGTCTCACATCCACAAACGACCTCACGCTGCTCTCACCTCATTCTCAAGCTATACTTTGTTTGTGATTTATGATTTTTGTTTCGATTTATTGACTTTTGCTGCTCTCACCTCATCTTCAGGCTCACATGTACTGATTTTTGTTTCAGTTTACTCTTAAGCGCTACTTTGTGATTTCTGTTTTTCATTTTGCTTATGTGATTTCTTTTTATTTCTTTTTTTTTATTTACTCCCGAGAGCTCTGCTCTCATCTCATGTGATTTTTTATTTTTTGTACTTTATTATTTGAAGAATTTATGAACTGAATTTCAATATGGTTGTATTAGGTATTTGATAAATTTATGGGAAAAGAATTGTATTTGTATTTGATCAATTTATTTGATAAATTGTATTTTATATTGGATGAAGTTATGGGAAAAAAATATATCAGGAAAAAATAATAGCATGGAACAGATAAAAAATGCGATGTAAAACCGATTAAAGTATCCGAATTTAACCAAATCAAACCGATGAGTTTGGTTCAGAGTCATTTTTAAAAAAGATAAAAAACCAAACCAAACAGAACCAATCGAGGATTCATTTCGAACATCGAATTCACTCAAAACCGATTCAAACCGGTCAAAGTACACCCCTACTACCAGGTAGAGTTGTCAAAACGGACGGCCTGACAAATTGTGGGCCGGCCCGAACGACCATCAGGCGGCATCGGGCCGGGCTAAAAAGCCGGGATGAAAAACGGGCTCGAAAAAGTATGGCCCGAGCCCGGCCTTATACGGGCTTCGGGCTAGCCCGCATTTTTTTATTTTCCCAATAAATAAATTTAAAATGGAAATTGTTTTTTTAAAAAAAAAAATTGTTGTTTAGCAAATTTTTAGCAAAAAAATGTAAAAAAAAACATACATTTATATATATATATATGTTTGTGTGTGTATAGGATCAATAATTTTTTCACAAATTGAATAAATCTCTTTTGTCATCCTACGAGTTTCACGCGCACGCTATTTTTACTCATCCGCTACCTACAAATTTTTCGCACGCCATATTTTTAGTCATCCGCTACCTACGAGTTTCTCGCGCGCCTATTTTTACTCATCTACTACTTACGTGTTTCTCGCGCGTCCTATTTTTACTCATCAGCATTCGCTACTTAAGTAGTAAAAATGAGAAATTTGATGAAAAAACACCGTCCGCTACTTAAGTAGCGGATAATGTTTAAGAAACTCGTAGGTCGGTAAAATAAACTCTCATAATGCAAACAAAGTCCAAATAATCCAAAACAACTTACTTATATTTATATTTTAATTTTTTATTATAATTTATTCTGATTTGCGAGCCCCCGCCGCCTATACTGGCTAGCCCATATTTTAAACGGGTTTTATTGGACCGGACTAAAAGGTCCATAAACAATTTGGGCTAGAATTTTAAGGCCTAAGCTCGGGAAAAATCGAACTTTGCGGGCCGACCCATTCGAACTAGCCCATTTTGACAGGTCTCATACCATGAACACTGATTAGCTTTTTTTTTCTAATTTTAATTATATATATAATATAATGTACTAGTTAGTAAGTAATCAAATGAGGGCTTCTGTCAACAAAAAAAAAAATCATATGAGGGCCAAGGGTTTCTCTTCAACACGCAAGTGCCGCCTTTAATAAGGAGGGTTTGGGATTTCTCTTCTTACAGGCAAGTGTTGCATGTCTCTAGAGGTCTTACCATTTCTCGTTAATTTCTGCACTATTAATATCATCCAACGATTCAAGATTTTTTTTTTTTTAATGTTTCTAGAGATTTTAGATGTGCAATTGAATTTTTCTAATCTAATTATTATGATTTATTAATTAATTCTTTTAAATTTATGTTTCTAGAGATCTCTTGTAACTTTTTCTGAATTTGTAATTAATTCTTGTTGTTTTAAAAAATGGTGCATTCTGTAGTGAAGGGTGGATGGAGGCAAACATTTGTTCTTGCTAGTAAAAATGGTGCTAGGAAGTCTCAGATTCGACGCTCTATGGAATAACGAAAGGCAAAATGGTTGAATCCTTCATTAAGAAGTAAGTACTTCCTTACTACTTTCTCTTCTTCGTTAAGACCATGGTTTAGATAATTTATCATGTCAAATTGTTCTCTAAATGTATAAAAATTATATCCACAAATGTCTGCTATTAGTCAATTTGACCTTTAAATATGTTTCTCGTTGATCAATTTAGTTCCTAAAATTACTTTTAGGGACCAAATGGTGATTTGGTCAATAATGACTAATGTGCTATTTTTTTTAGCCTATATGTTTGATGTAGGATCTAGAGGTTTCTGTTTTCTTCATCAACGATTTAATCATTATGCTTTTTATGTTATCTTCTAGATGATTGATTTGAATTTTGAATGTTTAATTGAATTTTCATTTATCAACGATTTTTGTTTGTGATAAGATATATATATATATTATAACACCCCATATCAATTGTCTAGAATATCGACAGGAGCATATATAAATGAAAACGGATACATTAAAATTACAAGGATAATTTGTCTTAATTACAAGGTAACACCAACACTTGTAATAATTCAAATACAGACAGCGGAAAAATCGCTACATAAATTCAAATAGTTCAATCTATACAAAATAAGGAAGAAAATAAACTAATAGAAGTGTGTCAATGAACACGGGAACAAACTCCGTTCGCCAACTTCCTTCTTACCTTTATTTTGATCGACCTGTATATTTGAAAAAATAAAAGGGAGTGGGTTGAGACAAAGTCTCAGTGAGTTCCGCCTACACCTAGTATGTTAGTGGTTAAAGGGGTTATATTGTCGGTTGATCAATCATATGAATATATGTATTATTCTATAAGTACTTCAATTCAATGTAATAAAATGTATCACACAATTATAAATCTTGTTTCGTTTTATTACCCAAACGACCTGAGATGAGTAGTCTCAGATGCCGGTGTGTCCGGCCAATTGTAAGTATACTAATTGGACGCAGAAATTACCTCACATATTAATTAAATTACCATGTGGATTCCTATAATGCGAAATCCAACCAACACAATCAACTATAATACGAAGCTCGTGTGGCGTCTCAGTGACCATGTACAAAATGTAATTATAATCGGCAGATAATAATGTATGCACAAGAATTCAAGTATATCGATCAACTAAAATATCATGCTCAACTAAATAAAGGGGTAGTAGTAGTTAACTATCTCACTTATGGATAATCTAGCACCAACGTTCCAAACCCATTTACATTTTCTTTCTTAAGCAATGAACTATTTAAGTTTCTTCCCATACTAATTTATTAGTCTTAAGTACTTAATAAGTCTTCAATTTTATGATAACACATCAATTCGGGAATTAATTATCACATCCTAAAGTGTACAATGCGTTGAGAAAACTTAAAAATAATTATTTTATACTTTGGTACATTTTCACCTTGAACCGACTCAAATATAGGAATCTGGATTTGGTGAAAATGAGGTTTTGTTCAATTTCTTTCAAAGGTTTGCATCCTCAACACATCAACACAATAGAAACAGGAAAATCAATATGCTATCATATTGTTTAGAGAAATTGGATATATGTCCTTTCCTGCCAACTTCAGCTCTAAACAACAACCCACAACTCCATCACCATGGTTTACCCACCAATACTCATTTACACGTAAGTAAAAATCAGAATTTCTAAAGGTAGAAGAAAGAGTGAGTGGTTCGGCCAAGAGAGGAGAAATATGGAAAGAGATGAGACATACTTGATTAGTATCTCATGGCAATTTTACTTATGAGATTGCATGCTAGATTAAGAGTTGATTTTTGTGAGTTTGTTAAAGGAAAGTGGAGGGAGGCATGAGATGGTTGAGAGAAAGAGATATACATTCTGCTTCCTCATGCTTCTAGTGGAAAATAAAATGAATGTAATGGGTTTGGTTTATAAGCCAATGTGTGGTCCCATCTTTGTCCTTTCTTAACATTGGTTTACCATCATGTGGACCACAAGTCATGGTGTGCTATTGGTTGAAAATAAGGTGAGTGGGAAGTTGAGAGAGATGCACGTGAGAGAGAGTAAGAAAGGAAAGGTCTTGGTTCAACTTTTCTTTATGACTACTTAACATATCCATTTTGTCCTTCACCTATATTTAGTGTATAATGTCTATTAGGTCTTTCCACTTACTTCCAAAAAGTTTGTGTCCATTATTTTTCATTCCTATTTATTCACATAATTCCAATTAGCCTTCAATATTTATCTCTAATTAATATTCTTCTAATAATTAAAGTCGGGATGTTACATATATATTATAGTGAAAATCTTAAGAAAATGAAATCAAAATCTACTTTGAAATCTTATGAATAATCATGCATCATAAAAATAGTATCACATGAAATTAACATAATTCGCTATTGCGAACAAGTTGATGTTGGTGAATGAGTCATAACTGATGTCTCATTTGATTTTTCTCGACCTAACACACCACCAGTTTCTCGCTCTTGGAAACATCCTTCTGGATGTATAATTCGTGAAATGCCTAACAAGTCATGTCTGGTTAGTAGTTACATGCGACTTTGTGTGAAACATAGTAACCGATAATGCATCAAAATGAATCTCTATATTGATATTCTTTAAATACATACATATAGTTTAACTTTAGATGTATACTTAATCAACATAAGATATTATCACATGTACAATGTTAGGTTACTAGGGTTGATCATGTGTAAATAGAAGATATGATCTACACGCACCACATATTTAGAGAATTTGTTGGTAATTGTACTTTATATGGATCTGAAAGCTGGGTTAAGGAGCTTCAAAGAATGTGTGATAGATTTTTAAGTTTTTATGATGAAACTATACCTGCGAACAATCTATAGGAGTTTAATCACACTTTGTCTTCTTAATTACACTTCCAAATACTCCTATATTCATGTATTTGCCACCTTTTCAATTTTTTTTCCTTCTTAAGATCCTAGTTGTGAAACTAACACATAAGTGTTGAGTTGAACACGCGCTCCAATATAATAAATTTCTTTGTCGCTGGTTATCATTTGAACTGTACTTACACGACTTTGTTTCTTCAATTTAATATTTAGCAAAACTAATTAATATTATATGCGATCCAAACAATTGAATGGAGGAGGAGTGTGTTGAAACTTGCTCATTGAATGGTTAAGATTTTTTGTGGATGTTTAAGAATGGCTAGTCAATTAGAATTCCAACATTTGAATCACCATTAAATAACAACATTAAAAAAATTAAACTTATAACAACATGGTAATAAAAATAAAAAATTCTAACACAAGTATCATTTTTATTCATAAAATTTAAAGAAAAACATAACAGAAGTCAAACAAACTTATCATAATACAAAGGAAAACCAAACAACAAAACTTGTCCAACAAAAATATTAAGATACTTGTCTTAAACAAGAAATGATAAAACAAAATGAACAACTACTCCAAATTATTAATTAGAGTTCATGAGAGCACCCCTTACTTTTAAAACACTAGTGGACAAAAGGGTGTTGATAGTAGCAATAGCTTCCATGTTTTGGAGCTGGTCAATTCCATTTGGGCTACATGGCAAAATTTGGGTGGCCAAAGTTAACAATGTGCCAGCTCCTACTCTTCCAACACCACCACTACTACTACTTCCAATGTTGTTAAATGCTTCAAAGTTTGCATTTGGTTGTGCATACGAACACACAACAAATCCACTTGAAAGAATTTTTATGTTTTTTGAGTCTTCACCCCTTATGGCTGCAGTAATAGATGATGTATTTATTGGAGCATATACAACATATGATCCCATAGGAGATGTGAAAGTTTCTTGTAAAATCATTGAGTAGTTCTCACTAGGGATGCATGGCTGGTTCACATGAAGAGAATAATTTTTGAAATTAATTTAATTAATTTTGCAAATAAATACTAAGGCAGAGTTGTCAACATTTTTTTATATACTTTTAAAGCATAAATTTAAAGAAATGGTACACACCTGAAAAATTGAAGTGCAGTTACCAGGATGGAGTCCATTTGAAATGTGGCCAATCTCATACATTGGATTTTCACAAGCCATAAGATCCCACTATAAGAAAATAACGATTAAATTAGAGTCATTCAAATAAATTATAGAATAAACATTCATTTTGATATCTATAGCACCTGATTGTATCAAAATTATAGAAATATCCTTGAGTGTAAATTCTATATTTATTTACTTTTGTTAAATAATTTAGTAATTGACTGATCTAACCGATCGACTAGTAGAAGATACATTCAAGAAACTTGCCAACAAACAAAATACACATCTAAGACAAAATCTCACTAACAAAAGACACAATCGATAACAATTTTGCAATTTTAGTTAATTTAAGAACTATAGAGATATAGATAGCATATCATCAACAAATTCAAGGGGCCAAATTATGGTTTATTGTAGGAATAAAATATTGTTAAACTAGCTAGTGAACCTGATATCTTTTTGTAGGGTCTTTTAGGAATTCAAAAACATATTCAGCATGTAGAGGGAGCCAAAGGGTTGTAGCGGCAGCTACAACTATGCTATTTGGTTGGCCTATGCTGGCTTGACGAAGAGAGACTCTAACCCCACCAATGCTACTTTCAAGATTCAAATGTTGGAATTCTAATTGACCAGCCATTGTTAAACATTCACAAAAATTCTTAACTATTCTTTGAGCAAGTCTCATCACATTTCTCCTTCCTTCAATTGTTTGGATCACTGCATACAATATTAATTAGTTTAGTTAAATATAAAATTGAAAAAATAAAGTCGATTAAGCACAATTCATATACTGGAGAGCGAGTTCTAGTCAACGATTGTGTGTGAGTTTCACAAGTAGGCTCTTTAGAAGAAAAAAAAATTAAAAAGGGGAATACATGAATATAAGAATATTTGGAAGAGTAATTAAGAAAACAAAGAGTAATTAACCTCCTAAAGATTCTTCAGCAGGTATAGTTTCAGCATAAAAACTGAAAGATTTGACACACATTCTTTGAAGCTCCTTAATCCAGCTTTCAGCTCCATATAAAGTATAGTTACCAATAAAATCTCTAAATATGTGGTGTGTATGGAGCATATCTTCCACTTCCACATGCTCAACCCAAGTAACCTAACATAAAACATGAAATCATAACTTTTGTTGAGTATCAAGTATACATCTAAAGTTTAAACTATATGTAGATATGTAAAGAAATATGAATATTTTTGGAGATAAACTTTGATGCATTGTCGGTTAATTACTATATTTCACAAATATGCATGTAACTACTAACCATACAAGACTTGTTAGGCATTTCACGAATCATACATCCAGAAGGATGTTTCCAAGAGCAAGAAAGAGGTGGTGTGTTAGGTCGAGAAGAATCAAATGACACATCAGTTATCACCCATATGCCAACATCAACTTGTTTGCAATAGCGAATTATGTTAAATTTGCGAGGCCGCACTAGAGGTGATAAAATATGCATTTCTTCATTCATCTGCCACAAAACAAACATTTAAAAATTGAAAAACAATTATGATAAAAAAACTTAGCATAAATCAAAATTTCAAAAAATATTATCATACCAACAACAAAGCTCCATCTCGGTTTTCTGGTGAACCGGTTTCAAGAACTTTGGTAGTTTCCGCTTTAGTAACAATTGTTGGGAACAAGTTTGTCCATTTGCCCTATAAAAATTAATATATATAATTCGTTTATATGTAGGCCGGTGTATTTCTTCACTAAAATTAATTAAAGAGTCAATACTAAAATAAATAAATTAGAGAGGCAAATTTAGAGGAAAAAATGTAAAATCATTCTCTATTTATGTCACTACATATATAAAGCAACAACGAAATTTAAGAATGATTTTATTTCTTCCGTAACAATTTTATTTTTTTCTAATCGGAATTTATAATTGCATGCTTACCAAGTCGAGAAACATTTCAACCAATTTCATGCCATCAAACCCAACTATTCCTGAATACTTTGAAGATTCTTCAGAAACAGTATCACCACTAATGTGTTTGTTCTTGGGAAAAACTTGATAATAGCTTTCATGATCAAGAGTGTATCTCCCGTCTTGATGATTATTTGAAATGTTGATCCAGAAAGGCTCATTAGTTCAAACAAGCCTAACCAATTCTTGCATAGCAAGAATTGCATGTTGAGATATCATTCCTTTTTCTTCATCATGATTTTGTGTTGATCTACTCACTAACACACTTTCCCTATTACTAAGACCATGAACATGACTTGAACTTCCATGAACCGTTGGTGGATTTTCAAGTTCATTGTCTCTGGAAATTGCTTGTATAGAATTAAGAGCATGCTCAAGCATAGGTTGAGATATTTTTCTCTCCATGAAACTTGTAAGAAGCTTGGACTTTTTCTCACACTGAAAGTGAAAAACAATTTATAAATATAAATATGTGATTATGCATAGGTGAAAATTGAATAAAGTATTGAATTTGAAACCAGTTTATTTAAATTGGATAAGATTTTTCTTAAGAAAGTCGTCCAAACCAAACATCTATCTTAATATTTGGATGATACGACTTTTTATTTCAAAAGCAAGATCGGTCCAACATAATTATAAATCTAAAATAAATGTTAAATAAATTGAGATTTTATGTAACAAACAAGGCGAGTCTGAGATACTTGAATGCTCAAAATAGATTCAAATCGAATTACAAACGTCTTGGCTAATATTAATATAAAGTAAGAGTCTTATACCTCTCTAGTTTATGCATATACAAAAAGAAAAATTATGTTATTGATATAAAATAATTAAAAGAGAATCATATAAATGAGTTCACTACCTCTTTTCTTACCTCATCATTTTCCTGTTGCATCTTGTGCTTGTAATGTTCATGCTCTTCCATAGGAAAAGGGGGACCCCCACAAGGTTCACACTTTGTGGCCTTCAGTGCCTCTTTCATTAGGAGGTTTTCATTACGAAGCCTTTCATTCTCCAAACGAATATTATTGTTATTTTGTTTCTCGTATTGATTCTATAGGTAACAAATACAAATAATTATTTGCACTAAGCATGTGAAATTATTTGTTGTATAAATTATTCTGTTCTCTAAATATGAATGTATCAAAACTTCAAAAATAGTTGTACATGTATCTTCTCTGTTGTAATTTTATAGATACAAACACAAAATATATTCGAAGATAATTAATTAATATGAAATACATTTAATAATCTAACTATGGTAAAATACACATTTAAAAATATTTTTGTAATTATTTTATATTAATGGACTATAGCGATATTGTATGAAATATTCAAGGATTCAAGAGTGTGTTACTTAAATTAAAATTTGATGTATAAGATAAGATACTACTATAGTCAAAAGGAATCACCACCTTCAACAAAATTCTCCGGTTTTGGAACCAAAATCTGACTTGTTTGGGCTGAAGCCCAAGCTCTTCAGCCAATTGCCGTTGTTGGGCCTCATTTGGATGATCACATTCTTTCATGAAACTTCATCCAAAAAAAAAGTTCCAAATTAGTTGAGGATAAATTGCCAATGTAAATAAATAAAATGAACTGGACAATAAATAAATTAGATATAGTCTTTTAGTAAGTAGCTAATAACTAACGGAACTGGATCTTGTGCAGTTAATGATATAGTCTTTTAGTCATGCGTTTTTTACCGTCCAATTTATCAAATGATTTAAAATTTAAAGTCTAAAACTTTTTATAACATTAAAATTAAAATATAATTTTATCATGGGCTGTCTGATTTAGTTGGCAATCCCGGCGTTGTAACTCATGATCTTCTCTACCCCCTCTCTAATAGATTTTTTGTCTTGTGGTAATCGAACCACCTTAAGATTCAAGTACATGTTCAATCCTGTGACACTGACTGCACAAGATCCAGATCCAAGAGCTAACATAACCACTAAAATTAAATTAAAATTGACAATAAAATAGAGAATCGAGTCATTCATGATCTTTAAAAATTAAATTAAATATAATTAATAAATGATAAGTTCATGTCATCAAAGGAATCAAGCCATACAAAGAAAAATTAAATACTAACGTTTAGTTTCCGTGTTATTCTTTTTTTTTTTTTTGCTTAGGCCCCGTTAAATATTAAAAAAATCAAGACAAATTACCCATAATCAAGAAAAAATCTTTCAAAAACAAAACAATAAAAAGTGTTGAATCGAACATAATTAAAACCTAAAAAGGCTTTATAAATTTTTTTGTTCCTACCCTAATTTTCAAAAGAGCGGCGTATATGTCGCGTTAATTATCAATTCAAGCGGCGAACTTGATTAACATAGTTCCATATCTTTAACTCAAGAGTGAAGTCAATTTCCTTCAAAAGCAAAAAATTGAAATAACACGAAATAATAAAATTGAAAATCATCTATCATTAATGAAATGAATCATCTTACTTTTCAAGTCTGGCCGTTTGAGCCGACGTAAGACGATTGTAAGAATATCTTCTTTCGTCGTTATTAATGTCATCATCACGGGACCCGCGAACGCCTCTGATAGACTGCTCCATAACTCAATTCCGATAATAACACACAAAATATTATAGAACGATTTCTTTTGCCACTAATTTATGTAAGAGATACGCTAATTTTAGGGTTTTTATAAACACTAATCAGCGGTTTGAGACATTTTTAGAATAGTCACATAAAAGGGAAAACAAATAAGGAATGGTATAAGTGATTTTCTCATAAATGTTTTCTTTCTTTTTGTTCTAATAACTGATTTTTACATACTTTTAGGTTTCATTTAAAATTTCTTTTCTTGGGTTTTCTTTTCCTGGTGTTACTCCCGTCGTAGCGCGGAGTTGTTTGTTTTCATTTTCCGTTTTGGTGCGGTGTTTGTTTTGTTCAAATTTCTAGATCTGCTTCAATCCAAATTCAATACAGATTCAATGACTTTAACGTCTTCAACGTTGAATATCCAGAGGCATGGCTATTTCGTACATTTAAATTTTGTCATATCAATTACAGGCTTTTCATTAGACCGTCATATGATATTAACTCGAGTGTTGTCAGTTTATTCTCAAATTCATCCTTCTGGTGAATTTGACCATCGAATACATTAATTTTTCAATGAACCAAAAAAATGGTTTTTTACTTATATTATCGGAGGAAGTAATAACTAGTATAATACTTGCAGCAATTTTTATTATTATTGTAGGACAAATATTGTAGCAATTTTTATTATTATTGTAGGACAAATATTGTATAGTACGAAATTTGTCCCGATATAAAGTACTCGTCATTGGAAGATCGTTGTCCGATGTATAATAATGATTATAATTCTAATATTTATCAGTGACAACTTGTTCATATTCATATATAAATAATATTGAATTTGTTGGGTTGACATTTCTCATTTTAATAGTTGCAATTTTTCATATATGTGTCCTACAAAACATAAAAGTAAAAAACAAATTAATTAAAGCTTATTAAAAAATTTTAAAATACATAAAGAAGATTTGGAATGAGTTAAAATTTGGAGACTCTAATTCATAGGACTCATGTTGTTTCTTCTTCTACTAATTTCTCTTTTCTTTTAGGATCTATTTGTTGGTTTTTGGTTTCAACTTGGTTGAAATATTGTTTCCTTTTTTATGTCCACAAGCTGTTTGATAAAAAATTTCTCAACCAACATGTCTTTTTTTGGGTACCTTAATTTTTATTTTTATTCTATCAAAACCCTTCTATTTTGAGTAGACCAAAGCACAATTTTGCATTGTTCAATGGGTTCTACGCAAATTGGAAGCTTGCATTGTCCATTCCGTGGATTTCATTGTTGCTCGGATGGTAGGGAAGGGAGTAAGGGTATTTCTCATATGGTGTCTCATCTCAAGTTACAACACCTTTGTAGTGATGAACGGAAAAGTTCGTTACGAGAAGCCATCGAGAGTGATTTGAGTTTGTTTATGGCATTGGAGGAGTCCTTGAGGGGGCTTAGACAATGGTTGTGTGGAAGGTGTATGACTATTCGCGCCTTGAGTCGGGCATGTCATCATTCCGATGAATCGGTTCGTGTTACTCTTGATTCAGGAGAGGTTGGGAGCTACATTGTAGGTATTCTAAAACCATCTACAGAGGACGTCGATACTCTTGGTGAACAGGAGGGGCTAGTATTGGACTCAAGGTTGTTAGAGAGAGTTCTCCAAGCACCTATTTGCACTGTAAAAAAGTATACCTCATAGTTGTCGTATGGCTTTCTCTCAAGCATTGAAAGAGGCTCTTTATAAGGTGGTTGTTGAGAGAGGTTCTATAAGCGCTTGGGTTCAATTGTTGCTACTGCCTCGGTGCACATTACAGGTGGTCAAACCTCAAAATAGGCGGGATCGTAGGTCTGGGAATCGAAAGTCTATGCAACAACATCATATTTTCGAATGCTTTGCTACATGGAAGGAAACAAATGGTCTCGCCAAGTTAGTTGATCGTGTGTTGGGCAGTCACAGACAGAATGGTCATGATTATGGGAAACATAATATTGAGAAGGAAACTAAAAAGATGAGCACTAACATCAAGAAATGTCTCCGTAAGGTGGCAGATGGGCACTTCACAGCGGCTGTGAAGGTGCTGGGGTCATCTGGAGTAGCCCCATACAATGAAGACACCATGAAAATATTGGGGGATAAACATCCATACATGCCACCTCCCTCCGTGCCGACTACCTTGTTTTCTGAAGCTCCTCTGGCGGTTGATGTTGACACTGTTTTCAGATGTATTAAATCATTCCCTAAAGGAACATTGTGTGGCAGAGACGGTTTGCGAGCTCAGCACCTATTAGACGCATTGTGTGGAGAAGACTCTGCTATGGCAAGAGATCTTTTAGATGCTATCACTCCAGTGGTTAATTTGTGGCTTACAGGAAGATGTCCCAAGAGTTTATCAGAGTTTGTTGCTTCCGCACCTTTGACACCGTTATTAAAGTCGGATGGTGGGATACGCCCTATTGCTGTAGGCACTATTTGGAGGCGTCTGGTATCCAAGGTTGCTATGAAAGGAGTCTGTAAAGATATGACTAAATATCTTAATGACTTTCAGTTTGGGGTTGGGATATCAGGTGGTGCAGAGGCCATTTTGCATAGTGTCAATAGGGTGTTGAGCGAGCGACATGGAGATGGATCTTTGGCTATACTCACAGTAGATTTGTCCAATGCTTTCAACATGGTTGACAGGTCGGCACTTCTGCGTGAGGTAAGAGTGAGATGTCCATCTATTTCTTTGTGGGTTGAGTTTCTTTATGGTCAAGAAGCGAGGTTATATATTGGGGATGATCATATTATGTCAGCCACTGGGGTACAACAAGGTGACCCATTGGGACCGCTCCTTTTTGCTCTTGTGTTACACCCTCTTATTCATATGATCAGAGACAATTGCAAGCTTCTTCTTCATGCTTGGTATCTTGATGATGGGACTGTTGTAGGCGATTCAAGGGAAGTGGCTAAAGCACTTGATATCATCCGAGAGACAGGCCCAGGATTGGGTCTTGATTTAAATATTCGTAAGACTGAGATATTTTGGCCTTCATGTGATGGAAATAAACTCCGTGAGGGGTTGTTTCCTTCGGATATTGGGAGACCGGAGTTGGGGGTGAAATTGCTCGGAGGGGCTGTTAGTCGAGATAAATATTTTATCGAGGGGGTGGCCATGAAGAGAGCTGTTAGGGTTGTTGAGGTAATGCATCTTCTTCCTCGGTTAAGGGACCCACAGGGTGAGCTTCTTTTACTTCGTTCATGCATGGGTATTGCAAAACTGTTTTTGGGCCTAAGGACGTGTCAACCAGTTTACACTAAAGATGTGGCTATTTTGTTTGATAAAGAGTTGCGTGGTGCGGTTGAAGACATTGTGGTTGGTGGAGGCCCTTTCTTTGGGGATTTTCAGTGGAGGATAGCTTTCTTACCTATTAAGGTTAGGGGAATTGGGATTATACTCAGCAGTAGAGGCAAGCTCTTATGCTTTTGTGGCTTCTAGAGCTCAGTCTTGGGTGTTGCAAGAACACATATTGAGGGATAGTGGAGTATGTGGCATGGACTCTGATTTTTACAATGCTTTGGATGGTCTCCGTGATATGATTCCAACTTTTGACTTTAGCAGTTTCACTAGCAAGGACACCGTCCCCCCTAAAGCCCAACATGTTTTGGTGAGTGCCCTGTTTAGTAAAATTGTTAAGGACATGGAAGTTAACTTTCAAATGACCATCAGACAGAAAGCAGTTTTTGGATACTTACAAGCGGCCCATGCTCAAGATTTTCTGCTAGCTATCCCAATTAACGGATTATGCCAACATATGTCCCCGGTAGAGTATCACACTATTCTCAAATATCGCCTGATGATTCCTTTATTTCCTGCCGATGAGGTATGCCCTGTTTGTCGGAAGGCATGTCTGGATAGATTTGGGGAGCATGCAGTTCATTGTCGAGAGCTCCCAGACTTCAAATACAGACATACTTTTGTTCGGGATGTCCTTTTTGATGTTTTTAAGTGCGCAGGAATATCTGTGAAGAAAGAGGCACCTGTGAACTTCTTGACTGACCCACTGGAGGGAAGATCTACATTGAGGCCAGCCGATGTTTTGGTGTACGGGTGGGTAGGAGGAAAACATGCATGTGTTGACTTGACTGGAGTCTCCCCACTTGTGGGATTGTCGAATAGAGATTTTACTGTAGGACAGGCGGCCCTCAAAGCTACTTCAAACAAAGTGACTAAACATGAGAGAGCATGTTCTGACAATCAACATGCATTTATACCTTTTGCATTTGACACGTTTGGTTTCCTAGCACCAGATGCTGTGAATATTTTGCAACGAATTCAAAGAGTTATGCATAGCAATGTAGTGTCTCCTAGGTCTGTAGATGTAGTATTTAAGAAAATTGGTTTTGCGATCCAAAAAGGGTTAGCGGCGCAGCTTGTTGCCCGTTTGCCTTCTATCCAAGTGTAATTAGCTTATATATATATAAAAAGGTTCAATATATCTTCTTTGGAAAGAAAAAAAAATTTACTTGTTATATTATTTTATGTCTATTATTATTATTATTATTTCGTGGGCGATAATTAATTAATAGGCGAGAGTATAAGTTAATTAAACGAGTTTGTGAGAATTACACGAGTATGGGCTTATGAAGCTATTGGGCTTGAGTGCTAATGGGCCTAAATGATTCATGAAATAGTGAGAGCTATATAAGCCTAAGGTTAGAGAGAGAAAACCATTTTGTCACACTTTTATGTTCTTTTGAGAGAGAAAGAAGAGAGAAGCAAGAGAAGAGCTTGGGCAAGAGAGAATCAAGAGAAAATCGCGAGGATTCGTCGAACTAAGGTAAGAGAGATAGTTTTCATAATTGTGAGTGACTTGAGAAAGGGGAGAAAGTCGATTTCTCCGAACCCAAACTTTCTCCACTCATTTTCGTGAGCTTTCTGGGATAATTTTTCTTAATGAAATTGAAAACTAATGTTCATAGTATGTTTAATATACTCTTAACATGATGTATGAACAATTTTTATGGATAAAAATGGGTATTTGTAATTGTTTGTTAAGATTTGTAAATGTTTATGAGTTTTTACAAATATGTCAAGATCCAGGTAAAATAAGTGATTGTTGGTGTTAATAAGTTACTTTTAATGTGTTTTGAACATGTATGAACATAACTCATGCTTGGTATATTCTCTGGAACTGAAAATAAGTTATTTTTGGTCAAAATAAGTGATTTTCGCATAAAAACGTGTTTTCTGCAGGGGTGCTCGAATTCCTGCGCGGCGCGCAGCTTTTTCAGTATTCTCCTCGGATTCCTGCGCGACGCGCAGCCTTGCTGCAGTTCTCCGCGGCACACAGGAGACTGATAGCTTGTTGACTTTTGGTTGACTTTTTTTATTTTTGACGGTTTATGCACCCGGAACCTATTTCACTCGATTTTTCGCGTAGATTCCGATTCCGAATTTAGTTTTATAAGACGAGGCTTGGTTTATGAAATTTTCTTATATGTTTGTATACTTCCTATACTTTTAAAATTGTTGATAATTGTATTTTGATGATTGATAATGAATGTTATAAATTGTGGATGATATTTTTGTAAAATATCAAAGACGAATATTAAGATGTGTTATATCTTAATAAAGACGAATATGAATAATGTTTTCATATTATAGGAGTGAAGCTTAATGCTACTTATTTGAGATTATTCATGAGTCATCCATGCATTCATGAATTGAGTTAGGGATATTAGAATAGTTATTCTAATAAAGATGGATATTGAATTATATTTATTCGATAAAGATGGATATTAGAGGTGAGATACTCTAATTAAGACGATGGTACCACATGCATTAGATATGTCTAGGGTGACATAGCATGAGAATTTGACATTAGATTGCATTAGGAAATGTGTATATATATACTTGATGATTGATATGTGACATTGTGTGTATGCGTTAATTGAGTGAATTCATATTTGCTAATTCTTAACCTCAATTGTGATTCATTATATTAATTGTTTATAGGAAAGGATGAATATGTATATGTGAGTTAGATTATGCATGATAATATGTATGAAGTATAAGTTTATTGTTTACACTTATATTTATTGATTATGGTTTCTAACTCTCTGCTTTGTGTACCTCTGAACCGTTGGGTGGTTCAGATCACCAGGTTGAAGAGTTCGCTCGGATTAGGAGTTTGTTCTTGTGCTAGTCTTAGCATACGTTTTGGTAAGGAGTTTAGCTCAGCTACTCCTTTAGTATTATCTTTTGGGTTGTAATAGCAATTGTTCTGATAGTTGTAACTTTGAGTCGGGGATTATACGCTTGAAGTCGTTTATAACTTGTTTATTTTGTTGACCTTGCTATTTTGTAATTATAATGTGGTTAAGTTGTTATGGCTTGTATAAACTATTAGCCTCTGAATATATTACGATTATCATGATGATTAATATATGGTAATCGGATTGTATTCCGCTGTGGTTTTCCTTTTATAATCATGATGAATGCTTTGCATGCTTGTTTTCGTTTTTAATTATCCATGTAACGCCTTAATTTCTTGATGTTTATTTGCTTATATTTTAATAAATATGCACTTAAGGGGTTAGGGTGTTACATTATCTACATAGAGTGAAGTAAAATTAGTTGTGATAATATGCTTGAAAACTATTTTTCTATTACTTTGAAACAAATTTTGATAATATGCTTGAATTCCTACTATATCGTGCAAACTTGCAGTTATTTTAGGCAACATAGATAAATATATATATATCCAATATTTTTTTTATCTAACGTTTATTTGAATTATAAACATTACTAAATATAAACCTTGACAAATTTTGTTAAGAAATATTTTTGGTTATAATTAAAAGATTGATATATTAATTACTTAAATTTTTTATAAGAAGCAACTTATTCCCCGTGTATAGTATTTTTCAAATTTTTATGAGCAGCAACTTATTTTTCTGGGTATAATGGTTAATTTTAATTTTTATCAACAACATTTTATCATATGTATAATAGCTATTTAAAATTTTGTCAAAAAAAAATAGGTATTAAAAATGAATTATTCATGATAACTTGTCACACATATATAATAGTTATTTCAAAAAAATTATGAGTGATGTTTTTCTAGTGTACATTAGTTTATTCATAAAAATTCATATTTAATTCATCCCTCTACTAACAAAAGACTTAACTAAACATTTGGTCTCTTACGTTTATTTTAGGTTTCAATTAGGTCCAGTTGCGTTTAATTCCATTAGGTTTCAATTTAGTTTTTTCCGTTAGTTTTGTCACTAACAACGTTTGAAGTATACACGTGTCAGTATATCCAATTGTCCACGTGTATGTCCACATATGCAAATTGGCTGCCACATGTGATACTATTTAAACGTAATGGACCAAATTGAAACCTAAAATAAACGTAATGGAAGAAATGTGTAATTCAGCCTTAAAAAAGTAAACCTTTTGCAAGAGATATTTCTGTAATGTATTGAAGATGATTGCGGGAAGAAAAAAAAATCAAAATTTTTAAGTGCAAAAAATATAAAAATATATTTAATTTTTTTGGTGAATTAAAAATATATATTTAATTATTCCTTTTTAAAATAAGTTAACCTTTTATAACGTTCCAACTAAATTGTCTAGAATATTTAGTCGAGACATACACCATTGAATCCTGAGACATTATAATTACAGAATAAACTACTTTCGTTACCAATTACAACAAGTGTAACACGGTAAACTACAACAATACAGCTAAAGAATCATAAACCTATCTATGCATAAGTAAAAAGCAAATCTGAAGTCATAAGAGCAAAGCTAAAGTCTTCCACTACAGATAATCCAAGTGTGGCTTCAATTCATTAACATCCTTCCCACACCAGCATTTCTTAACTTGTCACCTATAAACAATAATTGATAATTGATAGGGTGAGACTATTGAGCCTCAGTGGATTTCTACTACCCAACAATGATGGAGACTACACCAAGACAATAACTATCAGTTGATCAATAATATAATATTTTTCATATTTAACATAACCGAATAATCAATAAAGTGAGGTGTATCACACGTATAATTATATCTTGGTTCATTTTACCAGGACACCGTGAGGTGAGCTGTCTTAGAGGCTCCTAACTAATCCTGTATATGATGTCAAAAGCATCGACGGTTAAACTCACAATTAGCTTAACCCTCTAGCGGAATCAATTGCAGGATTCATCATATGAAATCAATCAAAACAACTTTTATCAACTTTGGCCTGAAAATCACCGAGACACCGATGGTTAAACTCACAATTACCAAACCCGGGGAACCTACATTACTAATGTTCTCGACATGCCAAATGCATATTCGATCATTGGCGGTTTCACCTACATTATGATAATAGTTACAGTGTGAGAATATTTTTTATAAAAGGTTTATCAAACTTTAATCATTATCTCAATGTAGAACAACAATCAATCATATTTTTAGTGTGTCTAAGTATAGGGGAAGTAGGGCTCAACAATTCGCAATTAGAAGCAAAAGACAACACATGGGAACATACCATGGGTTGTCCCCTGTGCCTGGGGCGATGTGTAATACCAAAATCCGTTATTTAAATATTTCTACCTTTATTAAAATCTTTTCAAAATACGCAACGGAAAAATCACAATTTAATTATAAAATGTTTGGTTAAGGTATTACAAACTTCAACATACTTAACTAATTGATTAATTAGTCTAAACATCGTCTACAAAAATCCTTCTTTATAAAATATACATTTTTCAAAATAAATACATTATGTCATAAAAGACTCTATATCTTAAATACAACCGTTTCCCCGTGTCACACTCAGAGCAGAGCTTCACCAAACACTTGGGCATCAAATAAGCACATAACTTGTAAATCTAGACCCCCTAACAGTCCAGAAGTACATAAAACAGAGAGTTAGCAAATCATAACCAACAAAATACAAGTGTAAGAAAATATACTTAACACTTCAACATATTATCATGCATAATCTAACTCACATACATATTCTCAATCTTAAATCAAACATGAGATTATCAATATATCACATTGAAACAACAATTAGAATCAATGTTAATCCACATAACTCACTCATATAATCCACGCCACGCACACAATGTCACATAACAATTACCACGTAATGTGCACATAATCCTAATGCAATCTAATTTCAATCTCATGTTATGTCACCCTAGACATACTAATGCATGTGATACCATTACTTCTTTATTAGAGTATCTTACCTCTAATATTCTTCTTTATCGAAATTTTCGATATACTTCTTTATTGGAAAGTCCAATATCCACATTTAATTCATGAATGTATGTATGTTCATGAATATATTCACACAACTCAATATATTATTAAGTTCTCATTTTATAATTGGAACACAATCCAACATTACTTCTTTATTAAGATAACACAATACCTTAATATACATCTTTATCGAATAAAATCTGATATTCTTCTTTATTAAGATAACATAATACCTTATTATACTTCTTTATTAGAATAACACAATTATAATCTTCTTCATTCATATATATATATATATATATATATATATATACAAATCATATATTCATTAACATCAACAATTAATTTAAAACGTCATCAACAATATGTGTAATGACTTACATTAGTTCTTTGCTAATGTTTTTCTTTTTTCATAAGTTTTGTGTAAGATGCCATCTCTAATTAGTAATAATAGCATTAACTAGAAATTCTAATTAGAAAGAAAATAGTATTTTATCAGTAAATTGGAGAATTGAAAAGAAAGGAGTACATTTGTAGAATGGTGAAGCAATTAGTAAGTGACATTTTTAGTAATGGAGTTGACAAAATGGACAATTAATTTGATATCATAAGAAAGAATTATTGGTATAAAACAAAGAAGTAAAGAAAGAATGCTTAGCGAGTGTGCCTGGCTAGAAATATGACTTTTCTTGATTACCGAGTGCTTAGTGAGCATGTCTGACTGGAAAATCAGCAATGCTCGTCTAGCGAGTTGAACCTGGCTTAGCGAGTATGTTTGTGCAGAAATTTACAAAACATGGTTTTTATAAAATAAGCCACTCGTTTTAAGTTAATTTATCTCTGATAATATTTATGTAAGAGGGTAATGATTACTATACGTTTAGTGTGTTAAGCATGTGATTAGGTGTAGGAAATTATGAACATAAGCAAGCAAATAAGTGAATTTCCCCTGGAAGGCAGGTTATAACAGATACAATAGTTCAAACTATAATGTGTTGCCATGTTATGAGATTCATTTTAGAATTCAATTATGATTGTGAGCTTCAGTCATGCCGACCTACATTATCATCGCAGATGGACTAGTCAGGCCTCTGAGACCGGCTCACCTCAGAGTGTCGTTCAAAGTTAAAATGAACAAGATAATTAATTTGTGTTACACTTTTTATTTTATGCTTAATATTATGTAAAATTATGGTATCGATTGACTAAATCATGTACCTCGGTGTATCACTGATGGTTAGTAATCTCACCCACAACTCTCAAAAAAAAATTCCAGATAAGCATGTATCACGTGGTAAGCAGACTATGCAGCAGATGATTTCCATGTCACTTTACATTATTCTTAATTATGAAATACTATGCCTTGTATAAAACTTGTTTTTATCTGTTGTGTTGTGTACCTGTTTATTGATCTATGTATTTGTATTTTGAACGTTTGCGTTATAATATTTAATGTATCATCATTCAGTTATGTACATTCCTATTGTTATTCTAGGCAATCCATATTGGGTGATATATTTTGATAAGCATGTACATACTTTATCAAAATTCAAACACCTAAAGTGAAACATTCCATGTTCAAACCCGGTTACAATGAAAATATTTAGTCCAACAATTTCGTCATTGTAGTTGGGTCTTACAACACATATTAGTGTTTTTTATTCAATGTGTTAAACGGATTATAATAAAATATGTGTGTAGAGGTTCAACGACTATAAAATATCTAAAATCTCAACTTGAAACTTTTTAAACACAAATGACCAGCTTAAAATCTAAAATAAACATAAAAGATCAAAGATGTAATTAAGTCATGTTTTTATTATTTTCACAAAGCATAATTAAAGAGTTAAATGAAAATATTGTTTAAACTAATAAAATATCATTTTATTAATATTAATAAGTAAATAAAAATTGAAAATGTTCCATAAGTCCTAACTCAACTGACAAAAATGCCGAAATCGTTAGGTCGGACGTCGTGACCCAGGTTCGAACCCAGGATCTCACACTTATATGTGAGTTTTTTTTTTGTTTTTCACCACCAGTTTAATCTGGTTCGGGGGTCAGTTATGGAATCAAGTGGTTCCAGCGCCCTCCCGATCGCAGTTGTGGGGGATCGTTCCGCAGTCCTCCCTACCATGTTCAACGTCAATCACCACTTAACCAACTAACGATTGGTCACTTATATGTGAGTTTAATTTCAGTGGATTACCACTTCATCTAAGACAAAAAATAAAATAAAAACTGAAAATAATAATAATTAATATATTTAGTACATTAGTGTTTTTCTATCTTCTAAACATCATTAAAATATTTTAAATAATATCAATATTTCAATAATAATTTATGAATAATATGTCATATTAAATATTTATCAAACAATTCATACACTACCACATTTTTTTTACTTTTGGCAACAACAGAAACGTGTGGCATAAGGTACAAAAAATGTTGTCTAGAGATTTAATCAACAGCGCTGCTTATTGTATAAACCCACGCATAGAAAAGCATTGCCACTCAACAGAGTAAAAGTTCTATAAATCCACCACCGTTTACAATCAATATCATCTGTTGCTTATACTTGGCTATATTTGGATTGAATGGAACATAATATAATGGAGGGAAATGGATCATAATTTTCATTCCATTGTTTGGATATTTACGGTGGAGAGGAACAAAATTTTCATTCCATTGTTTGAGAATTAAATGGAATCGAATAAGTTATACCTTTTTTATTTCATATTTATCATTAATTCCTAATTAAAAAAAAAACAACTTGTATTTTTCAACATAATCGATTGAACTTTTATTTCTAGATCTTTTACTAAGGTATTTTTATGAATTTTTATTTCTAACACGTGAACTATCAAAGTATATGCAGTAAGTTTTTTTCTTCCTGTAATATATATTTCATTTTTGTCTGTTAAAAAAAACAATTATAGTAAATCTCAACAAAGAAAAATCTTAGTAAAACAAGTAACATAAGCATGCACTAGCGAAATAAATAAATTAGACAGACAATACTAAAATAAATAATTGTTGGAAGATAGTGAATTTGACACATGTTTGCGATAAATTAACGGAAATGATTAGGTTTGTAGTATGAAAGAAAATACAATACAGTAGATGAATTTTTATTTATTAAAAGTGTGAAAATGGATAGTGGACAAAAAATTGATGAGTTGAGGAAATGAAGACATGCAGCACTTGCCCGGAAGAAGAAGAAGAAGAAGGGTTAAATCACAAACCCAAACCCTCGTTTAATTATCTTTTTGTTTTTAAAAATTAAATAATTAAATCACAAATTACTATATCATATAGTTATGTAGTTACTTTTCAAAGTGCAAATAGGTTACACTATTTTTTAAGAAAATACTATAGTTGAGTTATTTTTATGAAAAAATATGATATAATAATTTGTAATTTAATTATTTAATTTTTAAAAACAAAAAGATAATTAAACGAGGGTTTGGGTTTGTGATTTAACTCTTCTTCTTCCAGGCAAGTGCCGCAAGTCTTCATTTCCTCAACTTCATCAATTTTTTCTCCATTACTCATTTCTCAGTTTCACCCATTTTCACACTTTTAATAAATAAAAATTCATCTCTTGCGTTTTCTTTCATACTACAAACCTAATCATTTCCATTAATTTCTTGCAAATATGTGTCAACAATTGTCTATCTTCCAACAATTGTTTATTTTAGTATTGCCTCTAATTTATTTATTTCACAAGTGTGTACTTATGGTGCTTGTTTTACTATGATTTTTCTTTGTCGAGATTTACTATAATTGTTACAGGAAGAAAAAAACTTACCGCGTATACTTTGATAGTTCACGTGCTAGAAATAAAAATTCATATAAAACCTTAGAAAAAAATCTAGAAATAAATTAAAGAATAGATGTATAAGTAGATATATTTCTTCACTAAAATTAATTAAAGAGTCAATACTAAAATAAATAAGAGAGGAAAATTTAGAGGAAAAAAACTAAAATCATTCATTAAGCGTGTGAAAATATAACACCCCACAATACATTGTCTAGAATATATTATAGTGCGCATAATTAAGTACTGAGTACAAATAAGTTACAATACATGGAGCGTTAATATCCAACACACACCGGTGCTAAAATATTATCAGATACAACAAAGCTGACAGAAGGTACAAAACATATATAATAAACTAAACATCCTAAAGCACGATCAACATCGCTTCAAGCTTGCTGCCTACTCTGCAGCTTGTTTGCCACGATCACCCTGAGTACCTGAAATATGAGAGGGGGGGGTTAAGACTACTAAGTCTTGTGGATTCTACTACCCACCTAGTGGTGACTACACCATGGGGAAACTTGTAATCAGTCCTGAACATTCTTTTGCGCAATAAAATATTTTAAATAAAAAGGTGTAACACACAGTAAAATCTGAGTTCATTTTAGCTATGCAAGGACAACCTAAGGTGAGCCGGTCTCAGAGAGCCTTACTCTTTTCCGTACCAATCTTCGTGATCATAACGCACTATGGCACGGAATCTCTGACATCACAATTATTATTAACACTTTTAACTTTGGATCCCTCGAATCCGATCGATGGTGCCTCACAACCATTTTCTTTTGACTGATACTACACATAATTCTAATGTGTTAACATACTACCAATATATCCCAATCCCGGGGAACTAACCTAAGTTATTTCATTTCCTATGCGTGCAATTAACATCGTAATTATTATTCACCCATAATGTTAATGGAAAACAGGCCTTGAAAGATGACAATTCAAAAATGTGTAGGAGTTCTAAAAGCCAGAAACAGAAGCAAAGCTGAAAAAAATTTGTCAGTCTGCGCCTAGGCGCAATTCCCTTGCGCCTAGGCGCGAACCTGCACCTTTGATTCTGTTCCTGCCCCTTTTTGCCTGCGCGTAGGCGTGAGGGTTCTGCAGTATTCAGTTTAAACCAGATTTCTACACTACAATTATCATTCTTTCAAGCCATTAACATCATAAGACAATAATAATTAAAATGGCGAAGAGCTTTGGGAATTAAACTCCTCTCATACACAATTCAATCCCTAATCCTATGTTGTCATGCAAATTTCAATTTGGGGAATTTCTATCTAACTAAATTCCTAAGAACCCACCTGATTTGGAGCTTGATCTTGGTTATCAACCGGTTTACAAACTTGGATTTGAAATCCTAATTCCCTTGTGAGCTGAAGTCTTGAATTCCAGTTCCTATAGCACCACAAAATCACAATTAAGCATGTTTCCAACACATGCATTTTGAATAACTGAATTTTGAGCTTAGAAGAGGGGAATTTAGAGCACGAATTTGGAAAGGATTGAGAAGAGTTTTGAGGAATTAAACTTACCACTAGTGATTAATTCAACCTAAGGAACATGATTCTCCATTTGCATGAGTTAAATGGAGATGATTGGTAGAAGAATTTGAGTGATGAAGATGGGTGTTTGTTGTTGTTGTTTGGACGAGGAAGAGAGAGAGCAAAGAAGAAGGGAGTTTACTGCTTTGTGTTTATCAGAAAATGGAAATGTGATGGTGTAGTGTTTTGGTGAGTCATGGTTTGACTTACTAGTGGGACACATGTTAATTCTTGGCCATAGATCTTTCCTCTATTAATGACAACTCATGTAATGACTTATTGTTTATCTACTACTACATCCTATATGATTCATATACTAATGCTAGCTCTAAACATGTGGTGGTTTTATGAAGAATACCCTTAATAGTATATAATACTAATGAAAGAATTGGGAATGTTACAGAAAATCATTCTATAGATAACAAATACAAATAATTATTAGCACTAAGCGTGTGAAATAAACTTTGTTGCATAAAGAATTATTTTGTTCTCTAAATATGAGTCGTAAATGAATGTAGGAAACTTATTAGTATAGTGTATGAATGTATGGAAACTTCAAAAATAGTCGTAATTGAATCTTCTATGTTAGTAATTTTATAGATACAAATACAAAATATATTCGAAAATAAAATTAATATGAAATTCATTTAATGATAAAACTATGGTAAAAGACACATTTAAAAATATTTTTGTAATTATTTTATATTAGTGGACTATAGTGATACTATTGTATGAAATATTCATGGATGCAAGAGTGTGTTACTCAAATTAAAATTTGATATATAAGATAAGATACTACTATATTGAATAGGAATCATCACCTTCAACAAAGTTCTCTTGTTCTGGAACCAAAACTTAACTTGTATGGGCTGAAGCTCATGCTCCTCGGCCAATTGTTGTCGTTGGGCCTCGTTGGATGATTGCATTCTTTCATGAAACTTCATAAAAAAAAATGGTTTCCAATTAGTTGAGAGATGAATTTAATGAAATGTCATTGTAATTAAATAAATAAATAAAATAAACTAGACAACAAATAAATTGGATATAGTCTTTTAGTAAGTAGCCAAGCGCCAACAAATCTGGATGCTATATATGTTGTGAAGTTATGACTGCGGGCAATCACACATTTCTAATCACGAGAATAGACGCTAAAAAACGCGTGACTGCAAACAATCACTGACTGCACTTGTGATGAATCAGCGATCGATAAAGAATTATTTTGAGATGGTAGAATTTGTCATAAATTCCGTCGCTATTTTTTTAATCTCAATATTTATGTAAGTTTCCTATATTCCTCTCAAATTCCGTAACATGTAGTGAGAGAACCGGATTTCTCCCTAAATTATGTCACTAATTAGCTTTGTTTTGGTAGTGACGAAATCCGAGTCCAAGAGCTAACATAACCACTAAAAATAAAATTTACAATAAAATAGAGAATTGAGTTGTTCATGATCTTATATAATCAACCTTGCAAAATTAATTCTTCAAAATGTAAATTAAGCGTAATTAATAAATGATAAATTCATGTCATCAAAAGAATCAAGCCAAACAAAGAAAAATTTATATACTAACTTTTAGTCTTCGTGATTATTTTTTTTTTGGCTTAGGCCCTGTTGGATACCAAAACATTAAGACAAATTACTCATAACCGATAGAGAAAATAATTTTTTAAAAAAATCATATAAAAATTATGCATCAAACATAATTAAAACCTACAAAGACTTTACAAATTTTGTAGTTCCTACCATAATTCTCAAAAGAGCGTATATGTCGCGTTAAGTGTCAATTTGAGCGATGAGATGAACTTGATTAACATATAATTAACTGTTTCATATCTTAACTCAAGAGTGGAGTCATTTCTCCTTCAAAAGCAAAAAATTGAAATAACACGAAATAATAAAATTGAAAATAAACTATCGTTAGTGAAATTAATTATCTTACTTTTCAAAGTCGGATGTTTGAGCCGACGTAAGACAATTGTAAGAAGATCTTCTTTCGTCGTTATTAATGTCAAGAGATACGTAAAACAATTGTAAGAAGATCTTCTTTTGTCGATAATCACACACAAAATATTATAGAAAGATTTCCTTTGCCACTAATTTATGTAAGAGATACGCTAATTTTAGGGTATTTATACACAATAGTCAGCGATTTGTGACGTTTTTAGAATAGTCACAGAAAAGGAAAAACAAATAAAAAATGGTATAAGTGATTTTATGATAAATGTTTTCTTTCTTTTTATTCTAATATAAGTGATTTTCACACACTTTTAGGTTTCGTTTGAATTTTCCTTTTCGTGTTTTCTTTGTCTGGTGGTATTCACGTTGTAGCGTGCAGTTGTGTGTTTTGATTTTCCGTCTTGGTACAATGTTTGTTTTGATTTCTCGTCATGGTACGGTGTTTGTTTTGTTCAAATTTGTAGATCTGCTTCCATCCAAATTCAATGTAGATTCAATAACATTAGTGTTTTCAACGTTGAATATCCGGAGGCAAGATTATTTCGAACATTTAAATTTTGTGATATCAATTATACGCTTTGTCATTAGGTCGTCCTATGTTATTACTCGAGTATTGTGAGTTTGTTCGCGAATTCATCCTTTTTAGTTTTTAATGAACTTGAATATATAATGTTTTCGATTGATGTACTTTATAAATTTGATTGAATATTGTTGTTTTTAGTCAACAAAATAAAATAAAGAATGGTGTAAAAAGAAAAAGATATAATTTCATGAGTTGCCAAATATTAATTTTTCCTTTAGATTCTAGAATAGCAATAAATAAATAAATTGTTAATCATTTTATATATAAGAAAATTTCATCACTAAACAAGTCACTTTTAACTACTTCTATATCACCCCATATCAAGTTATATAGAATATCAATAAGAGTGTTCATAACTGAATTGGTATACAATAAAATACATTACAATTGAGTCCAAATAACACCCCGACTAAATTTTTAGAATATTTAATCGAGATATACATAACTGAATCTGAGTACATTAAAATTACAAAATAATTTCTTCTTGAACTACAAATTAGCACGAATATAATACAGCGGAATAAGAATTATTTTCTAAATAAACAAGTTAAAACAAAACAAAGAAGAAGACGAAGTCTTCTAATCCGATAATCCAAGCTCAGCCTCGATCATCGGTTCTTGCCTGGTCCTTGCTCCGGTAAACCTGTCTACCTAAAAAAAATTAAAAGGCGTGGGGTGAGACTACTAAGCCTCAGTGAGTCCTACTAACCAATCTAATGGTGACTACACCTGGGCAACTAAAACTAATAGTTTCTATTCCTGTCTTAATCCTGAATGCATAATTCTGATAATTCATCAATTAATCACTTACATCTCATATTCATTCGTCAATTACATAGCATATAAATAAGTGTATCACACAATAATTATCTGGGTTCATTTTACATAGAAAACCTGAGGTGAGTTAGGCTCAGGATGTCTACCTAGTCGGTCAAATTCCCTATCAAGGGCTAGGACACGACTCCTTGACTCGTCTTGTCGTTATGTGGAATTCCCTCTGGGAATCCAACCAGATTATCCAACTCCTATATCAGGTAATCTCTGGTATCACTATGATCATAACTTAAACATTTTATTCATATACGTGGTCCAAAGCCCACTGAAACATTTCATAATTCTTACATATTAGTTCCTAATAATATACAGAAACCCATCATAAATCATATTATGATGCGATGCATTCACAATACTGTTGAATAACATGATCATGAGTTGTTATCCTACCCATGCATATCCCGAACCCGGGGAATTTTCTAAACTTATATTATCATGTAATCATCATCCTAAGGGTTGTTCATCAACATAAAATAGCGAGAAATGATGTTTATTAATTTGGAGCATTAACGTATGAACTAGGAACCATTAGAAGCTTAAAATAGTGAAATTTCATCAAAAACAAGTCTCATAAACCGATTCGTCAGTCCATGAATCGATTGATCATAGTTAGCAGGGGTTCATGAATCGATTTGAAATTATGGCGCAGTCCAGATAGGGTATCGGATGGGGCAGCATCTGCTTCAACACAGTTCCCAACATAACATAATGGACAATTTAACATTAAAAAAACAGAAATTAAAATAACACAGTATGTTGTTAACTCAATTCGGAGCAACCTCTCCTACTCTGGG
Source organism: Trifolium subterraneum (assembly GCA_951799995.1). NCBI lineage: Eukaryota > Viridiplantae > Streptophyta > Magnoliopsida > Fabales > Fabaceae > Trifolium > Trifolium subterraneum. The sequence continues at coordinate 13,664,895 of OX637462.1, read as the reverse complement.
GGATACCAATCCAGGAATGAATTCACTACTATAGTTCTAGTTCAAAGACTCCAAAACCTCTCGTTTCTATCTTATCGCCTAGACACTATCTCATGCAATCCTACCTAGGAACTCCTAGATATGAGACGCCTCATCTCACTTCCTCCTAGCCACACAACCAGTGTGACCGTATAATACTAATATCAATTTGGCGAAGTACACACTTCAAACAAATACCTATCTCCGTACTTCAAAGCTTGGGAGTAGATTAAAATATTACAACTCAACTAAAAACAGTCCTACTCTAGCATCAAGATGATACAAGAGTGGCTCACAAATAAAGCACAAGGCTTACAAGATAGGAAACCCTAAAAGACTACATCTTTGATATATTTGTTTAAGCTTCGGTTTCGGTAAATAAATTAAGTCTGAGTCTTCAATATATATAGCCTGAGATAGCCTGGGCTATTCCTTGATTTCAGACTTCACAAATAACCTAAAATATAGGAATATATTTTAGGCGTGATATACTTTGAGATATCTTCAGAAAATAGACCGATCTCCATGTCTTGAGGAACAAGTATAGCGCTAAAGAGATTAACTTGACAAATATAGCGCACAACAAACTTGTAACAAACTGTTCATATTTTCTAGCTTCAGGATGTTGTTCCAAATGTAGCCACATCTGACCCTACATCTGACTAGATGTTGTTTTTGCAAAATATAGCCAATTTCAAAAACCCAACACGATTCATACGGGAATGAACCGAATCATGTTTTCCAAAACAGATTTTTATCTTTCCAAAAGGGACCAATCAATTCACATAATGCATCAATCAATTCATGCAACATATTTTGAGGTTTTTCATGGAATGTTCAAGATAAAACAAGTATTTAACATAGCTCAATGGTTCCTAAATCATATCTAATAACAAAACTAATTAATAATCATATTCCACACTAAACATACTTCATAAGAAATAGTAAACAACATTTACATGATAAAATTAGGGAAACCTAAGAATTTTTCATGTATACACTTTGTTCATACAAAATCATTATTCTAATGAACATTAGGAGTATGTAGGGAACTTAATACTCCACATATCACAATTTCTAACTTGATAATGGCTGAAACTAAAAGGTGTGCTAATACCTAAGGAACCCACCTGAAATTGACGTTTGAACAGTACCACCGACATCTCCAAAATTCTCGTGTGTAGATTTTTCTAGATAATTTCAGCTTCAGACCTCCAACTTCAAAAATTCTCCCTGACTTCATCGCTTGTCTAAAAATCATGAAACCAGTACCGAAACGACCGTATTTGAGTTAGCTAGCCATAGAAACAAGCGGAGTTGAAAACCGAGTTACGAGGAGAAAGTACCGATGGTTTTAGTGAAGCCATGTTCTTGAACACGGGTTTAAATCTCAAAATCCCAACATTCTCTTCTAACTTGTACAATTGTGGAAACAAACATGCAAAGTCCATTAACAACCAAAATCAATCCATCTCAGTTTATAAAAATACTTTTTCAACCATTTAGGGACTTAGGGTTTGGCATCCAAAGAAAGGGAAATGGAAGGAGGGTTTGATTTTCTTACCTTAGATTGTCTGATAACTCATGGTGGTTGTTGAATAAAATAATGATGAATAAAATATGTGTAATATTAGAATAAGTTGCTTGAGTACAATCACTGAAGAGTTTAAATAGACTATGTTATACCTAATAGACCTAACTTAGAGGCTAAGTGAAATTCTGGTATAACAGAATCTGGATGTCGTATAGGATGTTGCGACATCTGATCTGGCGTGAACAATACATCAAGATATACAACATTAAATAACAGATACTGAAAAGCATAAAGAACACAGTGATTTGTTAACCCAGTTCGGCATAAATGAACCTACTCTGGGGGATACCAATCCAGGAATGAATCCACTAATATAGTTCTAGTTCAAAGACTCCAAAACGCTCCGTTTCTATCTTATCGCCTAGACACTACCTCATGCAATTCTACCTAGGAACTCCTAGATATGAGACGCCCCGTCTCACTTCCTTTAAGCATACACCTTACTAACCCGCAAGGATTTTAACAACACCGTGAACAAATTAGAAGACACACTTCCATGACAAATACGTAGCCAATACTCTTGACTAAGCACACAACTTGGAGTTGCTTACAAGCTTCCTCTAATGACAATATTCACTCATTACCTACAGGTTTATGAGTGATTACACAGTGACCATCTCACAATCTGAGTGGTTCACTTTACACCAACTCTCCTAGAGAGTGGCTACACGACTAAGCCCTAATAATATTACATTGTTGGCTTGATACAAAACTAGGTTACAAAACTTCTATTTATAACCTATACCCAACTGGATTTGGGCCTTCAAACACACAGTTGGTCCAAGGAATATCCAGCACACATATTCTTGAAACAAATACAATGTTTCCTTAAATATATTGTTTCCTTAAAAATATTGTTTCCTAAAATGTCAAAACATCTTTAGAAAATATCTCATCGCTGATTCTCCATAGAAATATGCTACTTGGCACACAAGTATATATAAAAACGTGGTTTCCTTATTTAAAAACGCGCAAAACATTGGTACACAGGTCGTACCCACATGTTGAAACATTTGGTCCAACATCTTGCTTGTATATTTGTTTTAGAAAAATGAGGCCAATTCAAATATCCAACAATCTCCCCCTTTGGCAAATTTTTGGCTAAAACAATCTGAGATTACTTCAACCATTCCAGAGAGATACACAGTAATGTAGTTTGCACAGATCAACATAAGCACATAACATATGAAACATAACATCATTTCTTCAATTCAAATTTTTCATTTGAGCACCTCAAAAATAAATTGCAGATAAGAAAATATAGTATCACTCAGAAATATCAGAGGCACACAACAGCGGAATAGTGAACACAACTAGCCTCACAGGATAAGCCACAAGAGAGAAATAAACTCACACAGAAACTCAGCCACTTAGGAAAAATAAATTCCCAGTAACTGGATGTTTCAACATTTAACAGAACATTAGCACATGCATGGGTCATAGCAGACTTGCTCCCCCTCAACATCTGAATTAGAGCAAAAACATGAATAAAATCCTTTTCAAAGAAGGTTTTGCTCCCCCTCAACATGTCACTGTACTACTCCCCCTCAAGCATAACTACACATAGATGCATGCATAACATAATACTACCAGGATGTTTCAACATCAGATTACACATCGTACATCCAAGCACATATTAGCAGAGAACGCGCAATCAATACTTACTCCTCAAAAGTCATGCACAACACACAAGCATGTTGCCAATAACAACATTCAACTACTACACATACTAATTAAGCACTACAACCTAATAGCACACATCATAACATGTTTCAACATCAGTCACCACATCAGACATGTTAGCAGAGCACAGCCAGCAATAACTACTCCCCCTTTTTAGCCACAAAATTGACAAAAACAGTAAGATACCAGAATAAGTATCCAGAACAAAATATCCACAGATCATAGTGAGCACATACCATAGGCACACTGAGTGCACAAACTATCCAGAACAGGATCACAAATGAAAATATCCAGAAAAATAATTACCACGCAAGTGAACCAGGGAAAAATAAATTTCCACATAGAGCGACGGAGTTCTCATACACACCACTAGGAAAAATAAATTTCTATTCCACTGAGAAAAATAAATTCTCGGACTCATAAGAACATGAACTCAGAATCAGACAATCGGGATGAGGTAGCATTTGGCAACGCATCTGACATACTAGTATGATGTCAAACATATACAAATTAAACTGCACCTCTCAACACATACATGGCAGAGTGATCATCAGGATATTAGCAGAAAAACTTCACTCCTCCTGAACACATACATATCACACAAATGAAATTTACTCTCCCTCACTACAACATAGCAATCACATACATCAAGCACATAGACTAGCACAACACCATTATAGCATCATCGGGCTAGTAAAAGCACACACTCCCCCTCAATAGCATATTAGAAAGAAATATCCTTATTCCCTGAATAGTTACCACACGCATATATCAAATGTACATACTATGATATCATCAACATCACTATATCAGAGCACGTCTTCTTATCTTAAATGCATCACACATATCACAGTCACAAACACATCATGCATTTATACAGAGCAACACATGTCACAACAACATGCATATCAAAGAACACACACTCCAGAACATACATCACATATACTCCCCCTAAGTTACACATCAGATAGAGTTGTGGATACCAGATTAAACCATAAAACCAGTCACACAACAAACCGGTTCTACACTACTTCTACACTGCTTATCATCATATGTTTAAACATCAAGCACAACATCAGATAACACAATAGATTTTTATACTCCCTTTATAGCCATAAGTTTTGACAAATAAAGTCAAATCAAAGATCATCACCTGCATGGAGTAGAAAAAACCAGAGACGTAGTAGAACCATAGAAGAATCTCATCATCACAGAGTGCATGAGATTACAGACCAGAATCACACATGATGCCTAAAACATCCAAAGCATAGCCCACAACGACACAAGAACTACAGAAGCACCAACATAAGGCAGCAAGGTTCATCAGACATCAATACTTCCTTTTCTATTCTCCTCTTTGGCCATCACTTACATTAGTTCCTTCTTCCTCACCTTCTTCCCAAGAAATTGTTAATCGCAACAGGGAATCATAATCAATTAGCCTCACAGACATACTTCAGCAGCGAGAGATAAACTCTTACAAGGAAAAATAAATTCAAACACATCTTCATCAAAAATTTTCAACATGTGGATACGACCTGTGTACCAATGTTTTACGCGTTTTTAAATAAGGAAACCACGTTTTAAGAGGAAACCACGTTTTTATATATACTTGTGTGCCAAGTAGCATATTTCTATAGAGAATCAGTGAGGAGATATTTTCTAAAGATGTTTTGACATTTTAGGAAACAATATTTTTAAGGAAACAATATATTTAAGGAAACATTGTATTTGTTTCAAGAATATGTGTGCTGGATATTCCTAGGACCAGCTGTGTGTTTGAAGGCCCAAATCCAGTTGGGTATAGGTTATAAATAGAAGCTTTGTAACCTAGTTTTGTATCAAGCCAACAATGTAATATTATTAGGGCTTAGTCGTGTAGCCACTCTCTAGGAGAGTTGGTGTAAAGTGAACCACTCAGATTGTGAGATGGTCACTGTGTAATCACTCATAAACCTGTAGGTAATGAGTGAGTATTGTCATTGGAGGAAGCTTGTAAGCAACTCCAAGTTGTGTGCTTAGTCAAGAGTATTGGCTACATATTTGTCATGGAAGTGTGTCTTCTAATTTGTTCACGGTGTTGTTAAAATCCTTGCGGGTTAGTAAGGTGTGTGCTTAAAGGAAGTGAGACGGGGCGTCTCATATGTAGGAGTTCCTAGGTAGAATTGCATGAGGTAGTGTCTAGGCGATAAGATAGAAACGGGGCGTTTTGGAGTCTTTGAACTAGAACTATATTAGTGGATTCATTCCTGGATTGGTATCCCCCAGAGTAGGTTCGTTTATGCCGAACTGGGTTAACAAATCACTGTGTTCTTTATGCTTTTCAGTATCTGTTATTTAATGTTATATATCTTGATGTATTGTTCATGTCAGATCAGATGTCGCAACATCCTATACGACATCCAGATTCTATTATACCAGAATTTCAATTGGTATCAGAGCAGGCATCCTGTTCTGTTTTCTGGGTGAGATCCTAGGGAAGATACTTTCTGGTTTTGGGCAAGTAAGGAATACTGAAAAGGTGTTTGAACTTTGAGAAGTTCATATTGATTGAATGGTCCCTAGAAGTGGAGGATGGACTATTCATGACAGAGTGTGTATTAGACCTGTCTGTTGTTGTTCAGGTGTGGAGTGTTGGTGATGAACCGTTGTATGGTTTGATTTATTTTCAAACCTATGTTAACATGTTGCACCTGGTGTGAAGTTTTGTGCAAAGTTCATTATATTGTGCCTGAAGTTTGTTGAGGAGTTTTCTGGCTTGAATTCCGCTGCATATATAGATCTGATGGAAAACTCCTGATGGTTTTGAGTGTTGAAGATGCAACACTCTGTTTTCCTTTGTAAATGTGTCCATTGGTGTGGTGATACTTGAGGAGAAGTTCAACTAACTTGTTAGAGATGCCAAAGATACTTGAGGGTGATCTCAAGTCCACTCATTAAGGCACTCATATATGAGTTTGTTGAAACGAGATATGAAGGAATTTATGAGCAATGTATTTTTGTTAAAGGATCTCTTGGTGTTGTTCCTTGAAAGGGAACCTGGTGTCCTACCAGATGTTGGAACATCTGACCAGCAGATTATGCAGAACCTTTTTGGATGACAGTAGGGCATGGCAGATGCTTGGGTGCTAAACAAATGTGTACTGATTACATATGTTTGGAACATTCTCCTGATCTGGAAGAGGAGGCATCTGTGTCTAAGATGTTTCTACGATAGAAACATATCTTAGATAAATATGTTGATCAGGACGCGATCAACATATGGTTCACTTTTTGGGTTAGTTTTTTATGATCCAAGTGGCAGTGCATAGGTTGTTTTTTGTTTCTGTGGAAGCTTGATAAAAGTATCTTATCCAAATTCTGTATGTGGAGGTCAAAATCAAATGTCAAGGACATTTTCTCTAACATCTGGAGAATCCTTGTGATCAAAGAAACCAAAATTATGAAATCTTATTTATGGCCATAAAATATAGTTTGTTTGGAAGAGAGTAACTTGCATCTACCAACCACAGAAAGTGCAACTATTGGAGGGGATAATGTATAATTCTCTAGAGTGCTATAAGCATTTATTAAGGGGGAATACTTAATTTGAAATTGAAAGACCTTGAAGACATGTCAGGCGTAATGTCTTGACATTTATATATTGAGAATCCATTTTTCTCAATACGTCTGGTGGTATTTCCCTGAAACAGGATGGAGGTTGTTTACTCTTACTTGATATTATCAAGTCTATGAGAGCATGGAACTCTGGTTCTATTGTAGTAGAAAGAACTTCAAGTGATTATGAACTTTGGAGATGTTTCAACCTATGTCCAATGGTTGATTGTTATCTGCACTTTGGAGTGTCATCCAAATCACCTAGCCACATTTCAGTTGTTTCAAGCAACGAGGAGTTATTATTTTTGGGACCAAAAAATTATGGTTCTCTGGTATCTAATGGGAAGTTCCACTTTGACTTGGAGTCCAGTTATGTGGTGTCCTCACATAATGGAATGGTTGTGTTGCAAGGATTGAAGGGGATCCTTGTGTATCTGGAGAAGCAGATTTAGTCTGAAAATCTGCTTGTAGTGAGTAATGACCAGTCACTGCCATTGTTTTTGTAGTTTGTTCCAGATACCTATTAGAGGGAATCTCCTCCATAGGTGTAGAAGAATGGCATCCATATCTCATAGTCAGACAGAATGTTTGAACATTAGCATAAGATGCTTCAGATGTATAATATGCAGGTCTTGCATGTGTTGATGATCTGGTATTGAAGGTTTATCAACTACTGATGATTGATCCTCTTGTGTTCCCTTGCAAGAGTTTTGGACTACTATGGTATCTCCAGACCATAGTTCAGGATGAAACCCACGAGGTTGAGATTGATGTCAGAATTGATGTTGAAACATTATCTCAAAGATCTGCTTGTGCAGCCAAGGAAGCTAGTTCTACTCAGGGTGGAGTACAAGGTCAAGCCACTGAACTAATTAGGAATGATTTGTGGTAAGAATAGCTGTCATAACTGGTTGTCATCTGCTGGTGCTAGATATATGACGAAGAAGGATGTCATATCAAATGTCCTACCTTGTTTGAGAAGGTAATCCTATCTGACAAATGATAAATACTTTAACGGGAGCTGAGTGTTTGTCTATCCTCTGTATGCATAAGACTAATGGTGAATACTTTGACGGGATACTGAGTATTTGTCTAAGGAGTGGTGCAATTATGTAGTCTGAACTTTATGGTTCAAATAGTATGTGGAAGTTTATTTCTCTCCACAGTATTCAGGTGTTTGAAAAACCTGGATGATCAACACTGGTGATATTCTATTGTGAGCTTCTAGAAGGATTTCTATGCACGATGAGTTCTTTAAATGAAGATTTACGAACCAAGGTAATTTGGTTCTGAAATCAGAAGCTGATGTCCCAAATGATGTTGTAATATCATTATTGATGGCTGTTCTATGGAAGGTGCTTGAGATTGTGCATGAGAGTGCTCAAGCAGTTTTGTCAGAAGTGGCGTTTCTGACTATGTGAATCAGAATGTGGAGGTTCTGATCATGTTTTTGTAGCATGCATGACTATTGATTCTATTAGTATCAGCAACTACTAGTGGATGTAAGGATAAAAGAATATTGTCAGATACTAAGGTCTGATTATTGTCGTTGGTTTTCTTCTACTGCAAGTCACCCCAGAAAAGGGTCGAAGTTCAATGTCTGACCAAGTCTAAAATGTTGTGAAGAATTATATTGTGCTAGGTTAAGATGGATGTCAGAACAAATGTCTTGACATTTGTTAAAAGGGAGAAAAGTTGTGACCTGTGTTCTGAGTTACCATGGGTGGTGTATGGATACTTCATAAGTTTCCTTGTATACCACATGTTGACTGGTGATTGTTGCAGGGTTCTCTTATGCCACCTCTTGAGAGGAATATTTTTTCATCAATGACAAGAAGAGGTTGTCGGTTTGAGGGGGAGTGTCAGCTATCTTCTTCCTCGTGTGCAAGTTTTTTGCTTCAATGGAGCTCCTTCCAAATGCTATAATGAAGATGTCGAACAAGATGTTCTGACAATATAAAAACTGAAGATGTTCTTCATATTTCTGCATACAGTAGTTATTGATGGCTACTATTTACAGGTGTGAGCTCAGTAGTGACTGATGGTGGTTTGGAGTATTGAGGTTTTGAATGTGGTGGAAGAAATTGATTTTGATGATCTTCTTTTTGACCAAGCTATTGCTCAAAGTATGGTTGGAAGATAACTGGTCCTATTATGACTGGTAGTTGTGGATGCTGTTGCATCAATCTGTGTTGATGTTACCAAAGATGGGAATGTTCCTTCAAATTTCCCTGCTGATGCTGTGAAAACTGTGCCAAAGCCTGGCTCTACTGATAATGTTGTATCATATGTTAGAACATATTTGGGCCAACAAAAACAGAATGTTGCCACATTTATTGAATCTTTTGGTCCTCAGGCTGAAGTAAGCAAAGCAAAATTTGTGTCTCGTTGATAACGACACTGAATCTGAGAAGACTGTGATTGATGTTATTGTTGTTAAGGATGCATCTCTCAAGTCTGGCATATTCGGTCCTCCTAGACCGTGGAGCAAAGGAATTCCTCTTTCTAACAAAAAGGAGAAGACTTTGAAGAGAAAGAAAACTGTGTCAAGTAACTCTGAGCTAGATGTTGAGAATGATGTTCAGGACATAATGTCACCTGATAGGAAGAAAGTTGGCATGGGGAGATGTCTATTTCATGAGTACTGACTATGATGGCTATGATATGTTTCCTCCACTGCTGATTTATATCTGATGAGGTATGTCTCCCATGGTGATATCTTCACTTGCAATAGCTTTTCTTTCACTATGTGGTTGATGTGATCAGGGTAGTATAGGCTTATGCCTTATGCCTTACGATCTTCATGGTTTTGTGTTTCTGATGTAGTGCATCATGCGATGACATGTTTGTGATATTAGTGTAGTATTTGATGGTTTCTGCTACTTTACAATGTTATGTATGATGTTGTGACATGCTATGCTAGCATTTATGTGGAGTAGTATGTGTGTGACATGCATATTTTCAGGGGGAGTGAGAATAGGTTTTCTGGTGTCCTGATAAAATGCATGAGCTGATGTATTCAGGGGGTAAAAAGTAATTTACTCTGGTCTGATATTAAGGGGGAGTAGTACAGGTACTCTGCCTATGTATGCTTAATGAAAGTTGTGGACGCTCTACCAAATGTTGAAACATCTTGATGAAGATGTGTGTGAATTTATTTTTCCTTGTAAGAGTTTATCTCTCTCTGCTGAAGTATGTCTGTGAGGCTAATTGATTATGATTCCCTGTTGCGATTAACAATTTCTTGGGAAGAAGGTGAGGAAGAAGGAACTAATGTAAGTGATGACCAAAGAGGAGAATACAAAAGGAAGTATTGATGTCTGATGAACCTTGCTGCCTTATGTTGGTGCTTCTGTAGTTCTTGTGTCGTTGTGGGCTATGCTTTGGATATTTTAGGCATCATGTGTGATTCTGGTCTGTAATCTCATGCACTCTGTGATGATGAGATTCTTCTATAGTTCTACTACGTCTCTGGTTTTTTCTACTCCATGCAGGTGATGATCTTTGATTTGACTTATTTGTCAAAACTTATGGCTATAAAGGGAGAGTAAAAATTTGTTGTGTTATCTGATGTTGTGCTTGATGTTTAAACATATGATGATAAGCAGTGTAGAAGTAGTGTAGAACCGGTTTGTTGTGTGACTGGTTTTATGGTTTAATCTGGTATCCACAAAACAGAACAGGATGTCTGCTCTGATACCAATTGAAATTCTGGTATCACAGAATCTGGATGTCGTATAGGATGTTGCGACATCTGATCTGACGTGAACAATACATCAAGATATATAACATTAAATAACAGATACTGAAAAGCATAAAGAACACAGTGATTTGTTAACCCAGTTCGGCATAAACGAACCTACTCTGGGGGATACCAATCAAGGAATGAATCCACTAATATAGTTATAGTTCAAAGACTCCAAAACGCCCTGTTTCTATCTTATCGCCTACACACTACCTCATGCAATTCTACCTAGGAACTCCTAGATATGAGACGCCCCGTCTCACTTCCTTTAAGCACACACCTTACTAACCCGCAAGGATTTTAACAACACCGTGAACAAATTAGAAGACACACTTCCATGACAAATACGTAGCCAATACTCTTGACTAAGCACACAACTTGGAGTTGCTTACAAGCTTCCTCCAATGACAATACTCACTCATTACCTACAGGTTTATGAGTGATTACACAGTGACCATCTCACAATCTGAGTGGTTCACTTTACACCAACTCTCCTAGAGAGTGGCTACACGACTAAGCCCTAATAATATTACATTGTTGGCTTGATACAAAACTAGGTTACAAAGCTTCTATTTATAACCTATACCCAACTGGATTTGGGCCTTTAAACACACAGCTGGTCCAAGGAATATCCAGCACACATATTCTTGAAACAAATACAATGTTTCCTTAAATATATTGTTTCCTTAAAAATATTGTTACCTAAAATGTCAAAACATCTTTAGAAAATATCTCCTCGTTGATTCTCCATAGAAATATGCTACTTGGCACACAAGTATATATAAAAACGTGGTTTCCTTTTAAAACGTGGTTTCCTTATTTAAAAACGCGCAAAACATTGGTACACAGGTCGTACCCACATGTTGAAACATTTGGTCCAACATCTTGCTTGTATATTTGTTTTAGCAAAATGAGGCCAATTCAAATACCCAACACTAAGTAAAACAAAATAGAATCTATAATAAAAATAATAATAATAATAATAATAATAATAATAATAATAATAATAATAATAATAATAATATATTCACAACACTCCCCCTCAAGCTGATGAATGAATATCAATCATTCGAAGCTTGCAAGTGTGTGGGTTGAATTGCTCCGTGGGTAAACCCGTCTTTATTATCGTAACATAACTTCATAGGATCTTCCCATTATGCTTGAAGTTGTTTATAAGAGACAAAATTAGAAGTGAGACGTCTATATATAGAGGGACATGATCTCTTTTCTCTTCTTAAAGCAAGAGGTACATCATTCTGGTTAGTATCACAACTATCAGAAATATGAGAATTATCAATAGGATGAGCATTTTCAGTGCTTACCACCGGTTCATACGATTGAATTTGTTGTTGGAGCGGAACGGGTTTACTTCTTCTTTGATACCCCCGAGTTGGTCCTGAAGGTGTTGATTGCTCCAAAACAGAAGACATTGAAGGACCATGAACACTTATAGACTCAGGTTCAAGAGTGGGTGCATGGACATGTGTTCTAGGGAGGCTGGGACCCAAAACCAGAAACTCAGACTCTAAGTCATTTACATTCTCCCCCTGAGACTGAGGACGAGTAAAGTACGACACATTTTCATGAAAAGTGACATCTTTGGAGACAAAACTGGGAGGATGATAACATTTGTACCCCTTTTTGTTAGGTGCATAACCTAGAAAGATACACCTTACTGCACGAGGATCCAACTTGTTGCGATATTGTTTATGAACATGAACAAAAGCAACACAACCAAACACACGGGTCTTAAGATTTTGTAATATAGGAGCAGAAGGAAAATGTGAGAGCATGCATTTAATAGGACTGGTATTACCTAAAACATGATATATGACTCGATTAATCAAATAGACAGCGGTAAAGACTGTCTCTCCCCAATATGAAGTGGGAACAGACATTTGAAACATAAGAGATCGAGCAACTTCAAGTAAATGACGGTTTTTTCTTTCTGCGACTCCATTTTGTTGAGGGGTATCCACACATGTGAATTCATGGAGTATGCCATGTTTACTTGTGAAGTTAGAAAAAGTACGATTGACATATTCTTTACCATTGTCTGAACGAAGTCTTTTGATACCTTTCCCAAATTGTGTTTTTACCATATTATAAAACTGAATAAATAATTGTGGTACTTCTGATTTAGTATTCATCAAAAAGATCCAAGTTAATCGAGTACAATCATCAATAAAGGATACAAACCATTTTGCACCAGAAACATTAGAGGTAGGGGCAGGTCCCCAAACATCAGAGTGAATAATATTAAATGGTTCATCACTTTTATTAAAACTAGGAGAAAAAGAAACACGGTGGTGCTTTGCTAACTCGCAAACATCACACTTAAACGACTCAACAGAATGTCGTGAAAACAACAACGGATACATAGACTTAATTATAGAAAATGGAGGATGACCAAGACGCTTGTGTTGAAGCCAAATTTGTGAGACAGAAGAGGAAGATTCAGACTGGAGAGAGGAGGACAATACCCTCGGACCATCTGGCTCATCAGAGAAGTAGTATAACCCTTCATTTTTTTTAGCAATTCCAATCGTCTGTCCCGAGGTCAAGTCCTGAAAAACACAATGAGAAGCAAAGAAAGTTACTTTACAGTTTAGATCACGGGTAAGCTGCTGGATAGAAATTAAAGTGTTGGAAAGTGTAGGAACATGAAGCACAGATTGCAACTTGAATGAAGGTTGCAAGTCAATATTCCCAACGCCAACAACACGAGCATGAGAGCCATCGACAATAGTGATATAAGGAGTACTCGAAGGTGATGTATAAGAGGATAGTAAAGTGGAATCAAAAGTCATATGATTAGTAGCACCAGAGTCAAGAATCCAAGTCTTTTTTGGAATAACACCACAAACAGTAAAGGACCGAGAGTACACATTCTTACCAGTAAGTGCAGAGACCCAGATCCAGAAGGCTTGCTAATGGAAGCAAGAAGAGACTGTAAACGATCCACATCATTTTGGCTGAAAGAGGACAAGTCAGTTTCTCCCTTTGCAACGTGTGCCCGATTCGGTTGCATATTACGATAGCCTCCTCGTCGCCTAAGAACCTGTTCTTTTCCATGTAGGTCGAAACACATGGACTTGTGATGCCAAGGCTTTTTGTTTATTTTATTGCCCTTTAAAAGACACATGACTTTTTCACTTCAATTAATTATTTTCTTTAATTAATTAAATGACATTGACATAACTACCTTCTATTTATAACATGTTTGAGTAGTGATAATTGATTTTTTTGTCTAAAGTGAAAATGCGCATCTTCCTAACTTAGACCTTGACTTTTTCAAGTGGGTTTAAGTTAGCAAACCCTGGGTGCAAATAATAATTCTCCCTAACTGTAAAAGAAACCAAAAAAAGCCCAAACGAGTATATCTTTCTTTGTTGAAAGAGTGCAAAATTGATATTTGCAGAGAACGACGAAACACGAGAAGCACGTAGCTGAAGTGGAACCACCAGATCTCTTTATCTCCGATGGAGTTTTCCGTTTCCGTTATTTGCACCTTTCTCTTCATCTTCTCTCTCTTATCTCCTCAAGCTAGGGTTCGTTTTCTCTCTATTCAATCCAATTCGCATTTGATTGCTTTTGCGATTTCGATCTAACGATTTTTCCTTTTGTTTGATTTTTACAGGGAGAAGCTTCTGGTTCTGTTTTCTTCATCGATAGTTCGACTAATCAATTCCTTCGTACTAGATCATCTAACGATGAGGTTTAATCATTATTGTATCTTATATGTTATCTTCTAATTCAGAATTCGATGATTGATTTGAATTTTGAGTGTTTTAATTGAATTTGAATTTATCAATGTTTTTTGTTTGTGATAAGATATGATGTGGTGAAAATCTTAAGAAAATTAAATTAAAATGAAATCGAAATCGATTTTGAAATCTTATGTATAATCATCGTAAACCTAGTATGCCTAGTTGTTACTTGTTAGTGTTTAAAATCTTGGAAGAAGTTTATGTTTGTATTGTTATGAGAAAATTGATTTTGAGTGAATTGATTCTGACAAAAACTGAGTTCAAGGTGATGTGATTTATGTTTAGATACATTCATGTAAAATTTAGTTGAACAATAAATTTGAGTGTAAAAATAAAATATAGGATTAGAAGTGACAATTTTTAGGTTCAAATAAAATCAATTCTGGAGGCAAAATCAATTCTACTCTATAGGAATCAAACATGTCAAAATCAATTATGCGTCTCTAGAATCATTTTTGGCTTCTCCAAAAGTGAAACCAAACATACACAAAGTGATAGTTAATGAATGGAGAAAAAAAATTAATAGATGCAATGACTGAATTTAAAATAATTTGTCACAGAAAGATTGTTCTGATGTTATGAATTATTCTTGTTAGCAACAATAGTAACACTAATGATTATTGGAACAATTAAGAAATAAGTTTGTAATAAGATAACTAACTAGTAATAACACTTGAAAATGTAAATGAGGAAGTAGAAGAATTTTTTTTTCCAGTCTCTTGTTTTATTGATATGATTGATGATTGATATTAACACCAAGACTAATTTGTCAAACGGCATATTCAATCCTAAGTATATTTTGTAAATGATATTTGAGAAGGGCAGTTTTTTAATTTAACTCGCTGAAAGTTTATAGTTTAATTTTCTCTTTACTTTGTTTACTTTGGAAGAGATTGAGTGCCAGTAACGCTGAAATTAAAAGGGGAAGTGCTAGGATCAAAAGAATTGAACTGTTGTATTTTGGTTAGAACACGAGTTCAAGAAAACAAAACTTGTATTATTGATTTAGAAACTTATGTATTAAAGAAGGAAGTCTCCTGTAACCCCAGAGCTATTGCTCCTCAGAGAAGAAATGATTCTCTCTGCCCAACTATGAAGTTGTAATTGAAATATGATTTATAATGATCTTTCACACTCCTCTTGCTGTCTAATATGAAGTCTGGATCACTTAGATTCCCTTCCCTACAACTGCGGTAACCATATTCTAGCTCACTAACTCTCTCTTAACCCCACTCTATTTTTTCTAGAATATGCCTAGGTGTCCTATCAGTTTTGCAGAGAAAAGGACAGTTTTGCACAGAAAAGATAATGGAATTGTCCTCGTGGGTTTTCCCTTAACAAAGAATTTCTCTTTTCACACACAAGCTATCAAATCAAATTCACAAAATGATTCTTCTTCCCATACAACTTCCCCTATTTTATTTTATTTTTGTATAACTAACCCGCTCTAACTAACTAACGATCTAGCTAGCTAGCTAGCTGCTTTGACTTCCCTAACAATTTTCTCATTAACGTTCTTTTTATTGGTGTGACTTTGAAGGTTTACTATTTTCATCATGTTCATCCTTTCTGTGATCTCTCTGTTTCTACTAATGAGGCTGCTTCACTATGTTGTCATGGTTAAAATCAATTAATAATTATTTCACTGAATGGTGTGCCATTTCACTTTGCAGAAGCCTTCAATTTTGCTTCAAGAAGTTGGTGCTGCTGTGCCAATCTTGCTTGGTTTTGCACCTCCGTCCACCCTTTCAGCCTCCAGCTCATCCAAGGTTCTAGAAATCATTAGTGACGTGCAGTTTTTACTACCTTATATATTTTTCATCACACTTCTGTTATAGTGATGAGAGATCTGATTGGTGGTAATGTTTTGCTTTCTGCAGTTGAACGAGGTTTTGACTCCTAATCCATTCAATAGGCCTCGTGCTGTGTTTTTACTGGAAGTGAATGGAATCAATGGTTTCTGACCTTTGCTTTGAGTATAACAATCAATTTCTATAATATGTTATCTTTCTTTAAATCATAATAATAATTTTGTAATATTTGCAGGTCTTGAAAAAACTGTCCAGGATAATGTGATGTTCAGCAAGTCATCGTGGGATACAAATGTTGTTGGTTCAGATAAAGTTGACATTCAACTTCCAGGTGAATACAATCGAAATGATGATGGTCACTACTGATATGGCTTAATCATAATACTTTTTTGGAAGACTTGACTTGACTTTTGCTTCTTTTTTTTTTAAATCATGCAGATGAAAGTGACGTTTCTGTCCATTCTTTGGATGAGCAATTGGAAGAATTCATCACCGACAAAGAAATTAGTGATTTTGTCAGTTTTGATTCATCGTATACATGTCTTTGAACTATTTCTTTATTGTTTGATTCTCAAGTTATATGTTTAAATGACTGTCTTTTTTATTTTATTTTAGTCATCACTGATTGGTGGATCATATGCTGCTGATGCCCTAGAGCCATTAAATGGAGTGCTTACCGTTCCTCTGGCAAATGGTGCCTTAGTGAATCTCCATATGTCAAAGGTGTGATGAAGATTTTTGTTAGGTATATTTTTCTACTTGTATGTGCATTTGTTAGGACTGATTGAAGGTTTATGTGCTTGTATTTGCAGAAAGCAGAAAGAAAGTTCGTGATAAGTCTTTTGTCTCTCGCTCAAAATGTCAAAAGGGCAATTCAGATACATCAGGAATTATCTCATCATAGACCAAGTCCAGCTGAGTTATTAACAGGATCCTTCAATGGCATTAAGGTGTGCAACTTTCTTCCTCCTTTCATTTTCTTATTAATTTTTTTTTTTATAATCTGTTTGTGTATGAAAGGAGTTCACCAGTGACTTAGGTCTTGCACTATGCACAAGCAATTTTACACCATTAGATGAATAAGTCCCATCATTTTTATCATACATGATTCGCTGAATCATGTTCCTCGTCCTCCTCCCATCCCCCCACAACCGTCTATTATTTTTTATCCTTTCTCCCTAGCCGTAACTGTACCTCTTTTTTCCGTATTTTTATCTAAGAGTTAGAAAAGGTCTTGAACCGTGCAAGACCTATTTAATTGATGCACCATAGATGGAGTCATTAGAGATAGAGGAAGATCAAGAATAACAATAAAGTGAATAAACTTAACCATTAGATAGGATTTGGGGTTTAACTGGTTTATAACCAGGCATATATATGATAGATAGGACATAACGGCATTGCTAAATCCATGTAACCAACCAACCTCAATACCTCATTTAGCTAGGTGGTATATTTTCAATCTCTAATTTCATTACCTTGACATAATAAAGATTATTGATTCTTTTATTACTCTTATTGATTTGGTTATCTTTAAAGAAGAAAAGTAATATTGCCTATTAGAGGCAAATAGACCCTATACATATTTTGAATACATGTTTTTGTTCGTGTTTATCTGCAATGTAATGATGTTTTGTACATGAATTTTAGTTGTATAATCCTATCAACCAATGTGATGCAGGTTTTGCAAGAGCAAGAAGAAGCTGAAATTATTGCTCAGCATGGAGTTGAATTGTTACTTGTAACTTTGACAAAGATATTTGGCTCATTGCAAGAAGCATACAAAGGTCAATTTTTGTTTGGCTTACTCGCTGTTTTAAATTAGAGCATTACAAGATTGAAAGTTATTTGCTTTAGTATAAAAGTCCTAGTCAAATGACTGTAGTAAACTCTCGGCTGATTATTTAGTATAAAAGTTCATTTGCTTTTATTGAACCTGTTAATGATCTATGACTGAGCAGGTCAAATTGTTGGAATTATCTATTGTCAAACGGCCACTCCTCAAGAGTCTGGCAAGAAGTTTGATGTGATGTTTACTCCTCCTCATTACCATGCGGTGCGGTGGTTGGAAGAAGTAAATTCACTGAATACAACTATTGCAGAAGTGGCACTGGTTAGAAGAACCCTTGCCTGGATAACAGGAATAATTTTGCTTGTTTCAACTCTTATGGGGGTAAGTTTTTGTTGAAATACTCATACTTTAATACTTTAAGTTTTTGTTTCAACATGACCAATATATTGCAACTGTTGGTCAAGTAGGATACTCCATTTCTGATGCAACGATCATAAACATTTTTTGATTCGTTTCTTTTTCTTTTTCTGGCAGACATGTTACCTCTTGTATATGCCAATCACAAGAGACACACTTCTCTATTCTAATGTCAAGCTTGACTAGGCATGGAAACAAACATACGATACAAATCTTTTTGCCAAACTAGGGACGACCGGGCTGCTGTTGAACCTTTTGATTGGGGGGTTTTATCTACATGCCTCTAATCTTTGTGCATTATTATATTTATTGTTGTTAATGGATCAGTGTAGCCAATTTCTTACATTCATGATATCATGTATTGGAAACTTGTTCAATTAGGATTTAGGTCATCAAATTATGGATATTTTGCCCCTTGCTCAGGACTTGGATAGTTTTGATTGTCCTGACCATCTCCAATAATGTGTACCCTCATGATTGAAATGATTTTCAATAATATATTGTAAAATAATAAAATTTCATAAAAATGTTTCTTGTGCCTTCCTATATCTAAATTGTGTTCATCACAAATGTTATTTTTGTGTAGCCATGTATAGGCATGTTGCTCTTCTCCAAGGATAATGATATAAGCAATGCTGTTATGTCAATGGAGTTAACTTCAGTCTCCACTCTAATGCAATGGTTTTTCTTAACGGTTTTAATGAGAAAAATTAATATAAAATAAAAACTTGTTTTTTTTACTGCTTCGGATTCATTACTTGACAACACAACCTTCACAAAAATAAATGGATATAAGATTTCTATAATTAAGTGAGAGTGAGAGCTTCAATGGTCATTTAGGCTTTAACATGAAGTCCACTTGTAATATGTTAGAATTTTTTAAGACATTTGCGATGTAAGGAGATAGAGTCTAACTAAGAAATGAGACAGAAGATGTCATTAAATATGAATAACTTGTTACTGAAAAATGCAAAAAATATATCTACACACTATCTATCGAGAATATGAAAAGTCTTATTAATCTTCTTTTGAAAAGCTGCACTAAAAACGAAAAGCTGCACTAAAAACTTACAATGATAGTGTGAATATGAAGAGTGTTTGTTTGGAGTATAAACTCTCTGTTTCTTTTAAGAAATGAAAAATGCAAGTACTAAAGTTTAAATATTTAAATATTTAAATAATATTAATTATTGTCAAAAGACGTGCATTTATATTCTTCATTTTTTTGAAGAAATTGAGAGGATTCTAACTCGTTTGATTGAGATTTGGATCCTCTCCAATTATTTCTCTCTAATTCTCTCTCCAATTATTTTTATGTACTTTTTTTTTTTTTGATAAATTTTTATGTATCTTTTTCTATTATCATTTCTTCTCTCTCGTCATCACTTGTTTATTTTTTATTATTAAGTTTTGTCTCATCAAACTCACAAAAAGGAAAATTGAGAAGGGAATTGAAGAAAAAAAAATTAGAGAGGATCCTAATCCATTAAATCCGTTTGTTTGGGTATAAAAGACAACATAAAGTGTTCAGTGTATATTTGTTTTTTCAAGTAAGAAATGAGCTTTTAAAGGGATGGAGAGGATCCTATTCCTTATGTAGCTCTAATTTTAAGCTGGTAAGGTATATAACCCGTGCAACGCCAAAAAAACATTTTTGTTGCAAACATGAATTTCTTTCAATGAACAACTAGAATCAAACTGAAACCAATGAAACCATTTCACTCCAATTTCCGCCGCCACTTCGCCACCAAATACACCGCCAAAATCACCTCCACATCTCCCACCGGCCGTTCATTAGCCGCCGAAGTAACACCACCACCACCACTCCCCTCCGACATTCGCGGTTACTCCCTCCCCCGCCGTGACCTAATCTGTAAAGCAACCCAAATCCTCCTCTCCGCCACAAACCCCCGTTCTACCAAACAAACCACTCTCCCCGATCCCTTCTCCGATCTAACCGAATATCTTCAATCTCTCTCAATCTCCTTAACTCCTCTAGAAGCTTCCGAAATTCTCAAATCACTTAAAAACCCTACACTCGCTTTTAAATTTTTCCATTTTTGCCCTTCCCATGATCCCAATTTCCGGCATGATTCATTCACATATAACCGTCTTTTCCTTATACTCTCATTGTCGTCTTCGCCTCTTCGATTCGAACAGGCAGAATCGTTACTCGATGATATGGAGCGACGTGGCGTGCGTGGCTCCATTTCAACTGTTAATATACTTATTGGGTTTTTTGGTGATTTAGATAGGTGTGTTGGGTTGGTTAAGAAATGGGAACTTAGACTTAATGCTTATACTTATAAGTGTTTACTTCAAGCTTATTTGAGATTACGTGATTGTAATAAAGCTTTTGATGTTTATTTGGATATGTTGAGACGTGGTTATCATTTGGATATTTTTGGTTATAATA
The DNA here is from genome assembly GCA_951799995.1 of Trifolium subterraneum. Lineage (NCBI taxonomy): Eukaryota > Viridiplantae > Streptophyta > Magnoliopsida > Fabales > Fabaceae > Trifolium > Trifolium subterraneum. The sequence continues at coordinate 13,644,052 of OX637462.1, read as the reverse complement.
TGCTTTTGGATGCTTTGGCTAAGGATGAAAAGGTTTGTTTGTTTTTTTGTTGTTTATTTTGAATTGGTTAGGTTTATGACAATGCATGTTTTTAAGAGAGACAAATACAACCCATGAGCGCTTAGATGAGATAGCACGGGTCTTTTTAGCTTAACCAATGTCCTGGGTTCGATCCCTGGCTTGGGCATGCAGTGATGCAACAACGTTAAAAGTCTTAGGGAGAGTTTGCCGCCATTTGGGTCTCACAAGGCTCGAGGGATAGTCTCTGCAGTTGCACACAGAGGATACCCGGTTTACACACACACAAGAAATACAAATTTGTACACCCTTTAGGATAAAGTTTGAGTATTTACTATTTAGGTGTGCATTTGAAAAGCTTATTTGAATTTATCTTATGACATTGACACTTGTGAAATGTTTGAAAAAGTTGATGAAAAATAGCTTATGGTATTGTTTGAAGCTTGTTTTCATAAGCTTGCAATAATATCTTGGCTAAGTGTTTGGTTGAACGGTAGGCAACCCGTGATTTTAGCGCTCTCCCACCATGATTTCTAGAACGTCCACTTCGACTTTGATGTTTCTCAAACACATTAAATAGTTTATCTGTATACTTAAGCAGGGTTTCCTCTCAATTCCTTTTTGATCTTGGATAAATAAGCATTAATGTGATAACTGAGCTTGAAAGAACTTATGAAAATAGTTTATATGATTTGTTCATGCGTTGTTTATAGCTTATATACAATAAGCAGTATTGGATAAGCACTTCACTGAATTATTTTCCCAAATGTTTCCTTAGTGTCAGTTGGGTGCTAGCAGTTAAATCTGTTGGTCTGCTATTTGGGTAGAGAGTTAGAGACTGATGTAGCTTTTGGCTCACAATTACTGTCTCTATTCCCTCCTTTTTATTGAAGCAAAATATATCACTCTTTTTGCTTTCTGTCTTAATTTAAATTTGCATTAAATACAGAGTAAAATTTGTATGATCTATTTTCTTAACCCTACACGAGTTATCTTTTAGTTTTTTGAAATTATTTACCTCTGGCTTGCGTCTAATTGAGTTATACTGATGTTCTAAATTGTTTTTGAGAAGAACATTTTACTTCGGTTGATCCTGTTTACCAGTTTTCATATATTTCAATATTTTGACAGGTGGATAAAGCATATAAAGTATTTGAGGACATGAAGCGGAGGCATTGCGAGCCTGATACGTTCACATACACCATTATGATCAGAATGACTGGAAAATCCGGCAAAACTGATGAGTCACTAGCACTCTTTCAGAAGATGTTAGAAAAGGGCTTCACTCCAAATTTGATTGCTTATAATACTATGATCGAGTCACTTGCCAAGGGACGGATGGCAGACAAGGCCATCCTGCTTTTCACAAAAATGGTGGAGAATGATTGTCAGCCAAATGAATTTACGTACAGTGTGCTTTTGAATGTTCTGGTCGCTGAAGGACAGCTTAGTAAGCTTGACTATATTGTGGAGATATCGAAAAAATATATGAATAAGCAGATATATGCATATTTTGTACGGACTTTAAGCAAATTAGGTCATTCCTCTGAAGCGCACAGGCTATTTTGCAACATGTGGAACGTTCATGACAAGGGTGATAAAGACGCGTACATGTCCATGTTGGAGAGCTTATGCAGTAGCAATAAAATGACAGAAGCAATAGATCTTCTGAATAGATTTCATGAAAAGTGTATAACCACTGATACTATCATGTATAATACAGTATTCACAGCTCTTGGCAGGTTGAAACAAGTATCACATATCCATGATCTATACGAAAAGATGAAACGAGAGGGCCCTCCTCCAGACATATTCACATACAATATTCTGATCTCCAGCTATGGAAGGGCTGGAAGAGTTGACAGTGCTGTTAAAATTTTCGAAGAGCTAGAGAATAGTAATTGTAATCCTGACGTTATTTCGTATAACAGTTTGATCAACTGCCTTGGAAAGAATGGGGATGTTGATGAAGCTCACATGAGATTTAAAGAGATGCAAGAGAAAGGATTAAATCCTGATGTTTTCACTTATAGTACACTTATTGAGTGCTTCGGCAAGACAGATAAAGTTGAGATGGCATGTAACTTGTTCGATGAAATGATTGCTGAAGGATGCTCTCCTAACTTAGTAACATATAATATTTTACTTGATTGCCTTGAAAGATCTGGAAGAACTGCTGAGGCGGTGGACCTTTATGCAAAACTTAAACAACAAGGGCTGACGCCAGATTCAATAACATATGCAGTGCTTGAGCGATTGCAAAGTGGAAGACACGGGAAGTTGAGAAGTCGCAAACAGAACCCAATTACAGGATGGGTTGTTAGCCCTTTATGATGATGATATAGAAGACGAAATAATTGTTGTAAATTCATTATGCTGAAATTCTTTGTTATTAGGCCTTCTCAGGGATCTCTGTCTAAGATATTATTGCCATGTGGTTGAGGTTAAGAACATATGATTATGGCCATGTGATGCCCGTTGACACTCTTGTTTGTTGGCAAACATACTCAACTTTTCTGCAATGGGATTTGTGACTTGAAACATGCGAAGTTAAACAAAAAGAGTATGCTTTCTTTCTCTTATGAATCTCATATAGATAGATTCTAATAATTTAATTTGTAATAGGATCTGTAGCAAGTTCATGTTAGATTATGGAAAAAGTTGTATATAGAATTCTTCATTGTTACATGAATAGTAACAGAAAATCTAGTTTTAGAGGAAAGAGGAGGATTAATTTTTCTTGGTTTTATATTTGAGTTTTCCAAGCTTGTACCCCAACCCCAAGTATACAATTAGCATTAAGTATTGAATAACACTCGGAAAAATTTGATCCTGAAATACTTTTTCTTTTCTTTTTAGGCCAAACCTGAAATTCACATTTTCTTATTTCTCTCTAGGAGATTTATTACTCTTTACACAAAAATTGATACTCTTTCAGTTACAGCAAACATGGTTCTTGCAAGCAAAAGAAATCATTCTGTTGAAAAGATTCCAAATAATAACAGCTCTTTATTACATATTCTGATATTCTATCAGAAGGTTCACCAATCTATACCCAATTCTCTTTCAAGAAAGATCTTCTCTATGTATCGGAGTAGAGGCGGAGATGCTGATATATAAGTTTCCATTAGGACCTTTCCTGTAGACTCTGAATCATAATACATTGGAGAACAAAAAAATGTAAACATCCATAATTCATAACTACAAAAGCAAAAGTTTTTTATATGAAAAAACTAGATTATATAATAACAAATGCTATACTTACCATCTACACTGAGTTTCCTATATAGCTGCTGCTTTGTAGGGATGTAATGTAACCTTACAGATACTGCCTTTCTGAGAGCCCAACCATGATATGAATTAAATATTTGTGTGTAAGCTTTAGAAACTGCTTCCCTCATAGAATTTCCCCTGCCAAAACACACATTGGAACTTAATTTACTATCACTGTCAAATACTACCAAATCTAATCAAAATCGTAAAAAACTTAAAACAAAGGATCACGTTAACTTGTGTCCTATATTTTAACACTAAAATAACTATTAGTCAACGGACACTTTCTCCACGCTGCCAACTTTGCACTGTGGATCAAAGAATTGTAAGTGGAATATTTTTCTGTCATCCACTTTTCCACTTTCAGTTTTTTATTATTATTCCCCCGAGTTGAATTTTGGAGTTCACCAAGTTAGAACAAGCCTCGCGCTCAAAGAGATACACTTATATGTTGCTCACCGTCAACAAGATTCGCAAAGCTACAACAGAATTTAAACTCATGTTCTTATAAAATTAGTGTCTTTTTTCTGTTTAGTCATTGTTTTTTCCTGTCTTTGTGTCAGTCTCGAACCGAGTAACACAAGGTTGAACGATAAACTTGGCATATGAAAAGTATATATCAAATTAAACATTAAAAGCTGAAAATGGTAAAGTAGCCAATGAATTAGATATACATACTCTGTGAGTATAACTTGTTCAAATAGCACCTTGAGAAATTCAAGTCCACGTTTTATTTTCAAAAGATTTCTGGAATGACTCCCTTGTTTTCTCACAGTATTAGTTTGTATATCTTGATCAACCATAGATTGTAATGTCTTGAAAGACTTTGATGCTTCTGCTATGTCATTAACCTGTATTACAATAAAAAAATCACAAAATGTCTACCAAAAAAAAATTCATAAAATGAAATATAGTATATGAACTCACAATAAGGTGAACAAGTATCATGAACTATTAGAACTATTCTATAGTATGTGTTTGGCATTAACACAACACTGACACATAATTACATTTAGGGTCGGTGTGTTCGGTGTCCATGTATGTCTAAGTGTATGTATTAATTAATAATAACTAGTTTATCGGTAGCTTACCTTAATAACATAATCCATCTCAATGAACTCGAAGTGAAAGCCAACACTACCGAAAAGGGGAGCTACAAAAGAACATGCACGGGAAAAAGCAGCAACCTCAATATCATTTTCGGAGATGATAACACTTGCTAGCTCTTTGAATGCATCTGCAATTTTAATGAGAGGCTTTTCATTGACGGCCGTGGAAGCCACCCTTCTTCTTCTTGTGATCTCCTCCGTGTTGTTGTCATCGTCATCATCATGCACCGATTGCTGTTCTTTGCTGGAAGTGGCCGAAAAGCACGACAGAAAAACACCACATGGTTTAAACACTTTTCTCTGAGGTTCATGTTGTTCATTATTTGCCATGGAAGTTGGAATTGGAATGGAAGAAAGAATATATGATTATACTTCTACTGTTGTTAGTGTTGCAACTTTTCTTCATATATATACGTGATACCTGTGTGTGAATGTGTTGAGTGGATGCAATAATTCAAATTCTGATGGAAGGTTCGAAGAAAGAGTACTAAGAACAGACAGTTCAAACGGAATTACGGAAGTCACAGTAAACAATCATTTTGTATTGCAATCTCGTATATGGATTAATTTATTTGAGTTTATCTACTGTTATAAGTTTTGAGAGAATTCGTGAAAATAATTTATGACAATTTTTATAAGTTTGTTTCAACTTATTTTCGAAAGTTCTCCACTATAATATATGAAAAAACAAGAGATGGTATACTATCAAATGACACCAAACTAGATTGACACCAAATTATAACTATTAAGTTTATTTAAAGTGATTTATTTTTTGGTTTATGCAAATAAATAAATTTTGTCAAAGTAGTTTATTAAAAAATAGCTTATGAAGATGCAATTTTTACTAGTGAAAACTTATGAATTAACATAAAAAAATTATTTGCATAAACTATTTTTTTATAAATTAAAATAAATTAATCTCATCAGGCCTTAAAAGCTCACATCTATTTAGAGACTAAGTCTAAGATGATGATTGAAAGTCTAAAGTGATGATTGAATAGTGATATAAAATACTTTAAAGACTATGTATGAAAATATTAATATTTTGTCCAAATACTCCAATTTATTTTCAAAGAATAAGTATGAAAATAGTACTAATATTTAGAGACTAAATTTATGATTTAGTTGTATAGGTATAATCATATGAACAAGTCAAGTCATCATATGAGTCTTTTCCTTTTACAATTAACATGACTTGATAGGTCCCATTTTCCATTCACTTCAACTTCCAAGTGGCCTATATTAATATTATTAAATATTAAATATAAAATGTGAACAGAGAGTATCACAGTTATTTAATTTAAAGATTAAATCTAATTTTTTTCTTTGTTTTTTAATCAAAAAATGTGAACAGAGTATATAGTCTTGATGATTGAATTTTTAAAAGTTGAGACTACATTGACAAAAGATATTGTTCTAAATTGATGAGCTACTTTCCGCGGATGGAAGGGAACATCTATCATAGGGGACAGGTTAGACCATCTTCGATGGTGATTCTTATACTATTAAGAATCATTTCTTAATAGGAACTACCATTGGAGCAATATATTTTTGAATTTTTAATAGGAACCAATTCTTAAATAAGAATTATCTCTCTCCTCTAGGGCCCACTTTTGTTTTCATTAAAATATATTTTTTAATGGACCCGCTTACTTTTATATATTATTAATAATTAAAATATATTGTGATGTAGAGTTACTAATGGAACTCATTTAGAACTTTTGAAGAGGTGCTGGGTTGTAGGGATTGAGTGTTTATTAAGAACTATTGTTAAAAAATAATAAATGAGTGATGTGTACACGTGAGACCTAGTTAAAAACTCAAATTTGGAGAGCTCCATTGTGGATGCTCTTACGTTCTATTCGAGAAGATATATATGCATAGCTTATGAGTTTATTTGGCTAAAATGTTTTATAATAGTTTATCAAAGAGATTTTATAATTTATTTTACTAATTTATAGTTTATTTTTTAAATTATTTTAAGTAGCTTATGAACTTATGACTTATTATTTTTTCTTTTAATTTTACCTCTACAATTTTATTTTATTTTTAAATTAAATATTAATTAAATATATATTTTTATGTCATTTTATATTTATAAATTAGTTTAACCGTTAATTTTATCAAACACTGCAAATTTAATCAGCTAATTTATTCACTATACACTAGTAAAAATTAATTTATAAGTTATTTGCTATAAATTCTTTCGCTAAACAAAATCTTAGTGAAAAAATTATGAGAAATTAGGTGATGTGGCAAGCAAAGTATACGCCATCATTTTAATGTAGGGTGATGGGGCAAACACGTCATTGGTGGAATGTGAATACCAATGACGTGTACTTTGGAAAAAAGGACCATCTTCTTTTAACATTGGTGGAAGTGGAACATGATGAGGAAAGGAGAAGGAAATTGGATAAAGGGATAGGATGTGTGGTGGTTGAGAAATTGTACTAGTACTCCATTTTGAACTTATACTCATTTTCTCCCACGTCCTCCAGATTTACAAAAATAGTCATTCTATTATGGCCAGTGGCGGAGCCAGGAATAAAATCTCGGGTGGGCCGCTAAAATAAACTATAATATATTTATATATTAAATATTAAAATTATAATGCATACAAAAAGTTGATCATACGAAAATTAGACTACATACCTTAAAATACTAATCTACGTGTAGCGAGTGCCTTGAAATCATCAATTATAAGATCTGAACTAATGCTTGCACCAATTTCCCTTTCAATGTAAACAGTCATACTATCGGCTAGAAACCGACCTTCCATCTTGTTTCGCAACCTAGTCTTAATAATTTTCATTGCTGAAAAACATCTCTCAGTTGTTGCTGTAGAAACTGGAAGAGTCATGATAAGACGGAGTAATCTATCAATCAAGTAGTAGATTCTCGCCCTGTCAGTTGCAACCAAGCACGAACATAACTCTTGAATAGATGATAAATTCTTCAAATCTGTTGATTGGCGGGCATCAACGAGAAATTGCCGAAGCTGAAATTGCAAAGTAATCTTCTCTTGCTCATTGAAATCCATAGGATAATACTTTTCAACTAGAGTGCATACAGTATCAATGTTAAAAGCTTTATAATTACCCTTAGGATTCAAAGCACAACTTAGAGTTAACAATTCCATTACTTCCTCACTAAATTTGTTATTCAACTCTTGTAATTGCTGGTCAATGATAGCAAAAAATATCTCAACTTTAAAGTAATGCTCTATTGTGACCCGATTCTCTAAAAGACGAGAGCGTCCAAATCTTGTTGCTGAATGAGTATCACCAAGATCAGGAATCTCAATATCATGTCTTACACAATAAGACGTCACATTGGCATACAACTTATCCCAACCATCTTCTCTCAGTTCTTGAATAAGAGTTTTTATTCCACGAACTAAATTCATAGCATTAACCACATCTTGAGATTGTTGTTGTAAAGCTTGACAAAGCGCATCTGTTAACCCCATAATTTCTTTCATCAAATGCAAGATCAATATGAAACCAAATTCCTTCAGGTAATTGTAACCTCTATTACCATCCCCACGTGTATTGTAATTTCGTCCTTCTTTTGCTAATGTTTTTAAAACACGACAAGTTGCTTCATACATATTCATCAAGCTACAAATAGATCTGAAATGTGATCCCCAACGAGTAGCCCCAGGCCGTTTCAAAGTACCAATTTGATTTTCACCTTTACCGGTAATGATTTCATCAATCTCCAACAAATGTTCAATTTCTTTTAGTTGGGCTCCTTGTAACTCATCATGTCGCTTTGGTGAAGAACAAACAGCATTGACAATAAAAGTCAACTTTTCAAAGAATTCATTGATTGGTGTGATTTCTCTTGAAGCAGTAACCAAAGCAAGTTGCAATCGATGAGCAAAGCAATGGACGTAGTATGCATAAGGACAATCCTTCATGAATAGTGCTTGTAAACCATTTCATTCTCCTCTCATATTGCTTGCACCATCATACCCTTGGCCACGAAGGTTAGAAATATCAAGGTTATGTCGAGAAAGTATATCACATGTCTTACCCTTGAGAGTTAAAGCTTTAGTGTCGTCCACATGTTCCACATCAAAAAACCGCTCTTGTATTAAACCACATTTATCAAGAAATCGTATTACAAGAGCCATTTGTTCCTTGTTAAACTCATCACGAGCTTCGTCTATAAGAATGCAAAATTTGGAATTACCAATTTCCAAACGAATGTGCTCCCTAACCCTACTAGCAAGAATCTCCAAAAGCTCTTTTTGAACTTGATGGCAAGTATATTTGGCATTTTGTGGAGCATTATCCAACACAGCTTTTGCTACTTCATCATTATAAGAAGCCAATAGTTTTAACAACTCAAGAAAATTACCTTGATTTTTTGATTCGCTAGATTCATCATGGCCCCTAAAAGCACAAGCTTGAAGTGTCAACCAACGAACAGTGTCAATTGAAGTTTTGAGACATAGTCGATTATTCTTAATTTGACATGAGCTTTGTTTTTCGAAAACATTCCTAAGATGTGCGTCTTGATTCAACAAGTCTTGACAAGCTTTCATTGCATTGTTGTGTGGTGAGCAAGGATCTCTCCCTATATGTTTAAGAAAAGCACATTTCTTTCCATCTCTCACTCTTTTCCAACCTCTAAAACCTGTAGTAATAAAGACACTTTGTTCTTTGCTAAAAAGATAACATGGTAAGCAATATGCGACATCCTTTGAAGGTGAATATTCTAGCCAAAAAGGAAAGATGTCAAACCAAGTCTGTTGAAACCGTCTTGGATGATTCTCTTTACCAGACAAAGGATATTCTTCTAAAAGGATTCGATATGAACCCCATTTCAAATAAGCTCTCCGTATTTGATCGACATGATTTGGTGAATATGACCATATTGGGGAACGCTTTCCAGGATCACGTTCTAAAGAATTCAAAAAATCATCTACAACTTCACCTCGTTGAGGCATAAAAGTTGTCACTTCTTCAATTCTTGAAACTTGAACCGGTTGAGGCGTAGAAGTTATCACTTCTTCAATTCTTGGAACGTGAATCGGTTGAGGCGTAGAAGATACGACTTCTTCGATTCGTGAAACTTTTACAGGTTCGGATGTAGAAGCATTCTCACAAGCTTTCCTCTTAAAAAAATCATTAATTTTGGTATTCTTCATCTTTATTTTTCTGTTTTAAAGAAATCAACAACAAATCCATCAACTATATTTAGCAACAAACAAGTATAAATTGTACAATCACAATCAACAAAAAATCACAACAGTCAACAACTAATCCTAATCAGTAAAAAAAATCTTGTTTTCATTAAAAAAAAAAAAAAAAATCAAACAGAGTACCATCTTGTTTGCATTTTCATTAAAAAAAACATTCAAAAAGAAGTTTTCCAAATCAGTAACAATAACCCTAATCCTAATCCAAGGCAAAATAAACAATCAAACAATCTCATTCATTCAAGTAAAAATCAGTAATCAAACAAGCTCTATCCTAAATCCTAATCCAAGGCAAAATCAAAAAAATCAAACAAGCTCTGTCAACGTTGAACAAAATCATTCATTCAAAATCAACAAAAAATCATTCTAAGTCAACATCATTCATTCAAAATCAACAAGGTACCATCTTGTTACTAACATTACCTTTTAGAAAAACAGAGGAGTAGGTTCTCGGAGGAGATGAAGAAGCAGTGACGAGGAGATGAAGAAGCGGTGACGGAGACGATGATGATTGAGTGAAAGCAGAGAGACGATGAAGATGACGATGACTGAAAGCAGAGAGAGGAAGACGCACGGTGATGATGATTGATGAAGAAGCGGTGAAGACTGAAGAAGCGATGAAGTTGAAAGGGTTTCTATTGTTACGCATCACCAACACGCAACAACAGTTTTTTTTTTTTTTAATATACTAGTAATTTTTTTAATCAATCAGGGGTATGATAGTAAATTACTACTATATAAATTTTTTTTTTTTTGGGTGGACCGCAGCCCAGCCGGGCCACCCCTGTCTCCGCCATTGATTATGGCGGATAAATCCCAAAAACATCCTACTAATTTGTTTTTTATAATGTCCACTATTTAAGTATCAGACGTTATAAAATTGAAATTTTTTTGAAAAATGTCGTTCGCTACTTAAGTAGCGAAATAGTAAAAATGCAAACATGTAGGCCGCGCGAGAAGCGGATAGAATGATAAAAGAAGATCTTTTATGAAAAAATGTTTACTTTTTAAATTACTAGAATGTTTTTTAATCCATATTATATAGTATGTGACTAATTTATATGATGTGTCAGCATATATTCACCAATATAAAAATCAAAATTATTTATAAAAAACAACCTCTATCTCGCTAAGTTGGACTCGAATAATGATGTGAAGCTTCCCAGTTACCATATAGGAAGCTCCGCCCAATGATATGAAGGAGCTACTCTCGTCTGATGCTCTAAGGGTGGGTTGGGCTACACTATAGCCTAATTTCTTTCCTTTCCAATTTCTTTCAGTAGAGAAACGTTGAGCCTCTAAAGTTCTATAAATGGAGGATTGGAGGAATAGCCGGAGAGCTTTTTCTTCTCTTTGGGTTTCAGTCCCATAACAACATGTACACAATTGATTTTGCGGTAATAATTGTTAAGAAACATGACATCCATGGAAAACCGAGAGAAAACTAGAAAACTTACATTGATGGTAACGAGGAGAATTACAGTAATGAAAAAATTGGATACAAATGACTAATGTAAAACTTATTTATAGGCTAACTAACTATATCTCTAGTAATAATAACCAACTCTTTTAAGAGTATAATATCACTACAATAGTTTTCATTTCAACATATTCTCTCCGGTTTAATATATATATATATAGGGGTTTGCTAACTTAGACCCACCTAAAAACATGAAGGTCTAAGTTAGCAAGGTGCACCTTTTCACTTTGGACAGAAAAACCCTTGATATTTAGGTATTTTACACTAGAAAATTGAGGGTTAGTTTGGTAAATTTTATCAAATGATATGCACCTACTTTGCTAATTTTTAAAATACAATCTTTTTTTTTGTCAAGTTGTCTAATGACTAGAATTTTAACTTTTTAAGGTAAAATTGTGGGAGTACCCGGTTCGAACCGGTCCTGCATTTTACATGCAATGTCCCAACCAAGTGAGCTATGCTCAGGGGACACCTACTTTGCTAATTTAAACCCAAATAATTATAAATATATATAACACAAATTAAATAAACTCATGACAACCTGGAAAATAAAAATTAGACAACTTGAACCATTATGAAGTCGAATTAAAAAAACCTGAACCATTAATGAAGTTGAATTAGAAAAAAATAATTAATTAGTTAGTACTAATACTCGAGGTATGATTAGTCAAAAAAGCAAACAAATACTCGAGGGATGAAGAAACACAATTTAAACTGACTAATTAAGCAAGAAGCAAATAACATGTCCAGTAGGAGTTGTTTTATTTTTTATTTTTCAAGAAGCAATTTAAACCAACTTAAGGCATTGAGTTTGTCCATAAGCAATTTAAACCAATTTAAACCGAGTTAAATTGTAGGCGCTGTTTTATAACGTCCAAATTTATGATATTTTATTGAAAAATAAAAAATGAATTAAACTTACCAAACTACCCCTTATTTTAAATTGGTTTACACTAGTGGACATTGGTTATTTTGTCTAAGTTAGCAAACCCCATATATATATATATATATATATATAATTACTTTTTAGATTCATTCAATTCAATGTATATGAAGCATAGATAACAATCAAAGAGTGACAAATTAGACATTACTATTTATTAAATTATTATTATTATAGTATAAGTGCAGCTATTGGTACAAAGATGTAAAATGGAAACTGTTTAGCTACTAATAGTACACAAATCTATTGTTCAAAAAAAAATAGTACACAAATCTAGCCATCTATGTAATATCACCAATCAAATGGCTCAAAACTTGGCATAAATTTAGAGCAAATAACTGCTTGCAAAGGATTTATATGGATCATCTTGAAACCTGTCTGGCTTCTATGTCCTGAAGTCTTAAGGTAACGGCTCGCTTGTGTGCTTCAAGCCCTTCAACTTCAGCCATGGTTTCAACGTACGGTCCAAGTTTTCTTAGACCTTCCTCGGTAAGAGACTGCACGGTAATGTACTTGAGGAAGGAATCCAATGACACACCGCTGTACATTCTTGCATATCCATAAGTAGGAAGGACATGGTTTGTCCCACTTGCGTAATCACCAACACTCTCCGGTGTCCACGGTCCCAAAAACACAGAACCTGCGGAGGAAATTATCAAGGACACACGTATTTAGAATTGGATTCTCTGAGAGATTGCAGAACACAGACACAAAAAAAGGCACCGACAATAGAAGAACACGAAGACTGTTTATTATTACCTGCATTCTCGATAAAACTCTCCCACTTCTCTGCATCTTTCACATTGATAATTAAATGCTCAGGTGCATACATGTTTGAGAAAGTGATCGCCTGGAAGATGCAAAAGTAACTTTTACTTCTGAAACTCCAATGCATATGTTCGTAGATTGAGACTTAACAAGCTAAAGGAGTAGTACTTAAGTATAAACTGTTTCATTGATTAAAAACAAACACAAAAGTCTATAAACATAGATTCAAAGCCTGACAGTCTGTTCTCATTAACGGCCTGTTTGAATTGGCTTATTTGAGATTATCCACTAGCATAAGCACTTGTGAGACTGTTTGAAAGAGCTTATGACATGTCCATAATCTATTTTCAGCTTATTTCGATAAGCTCTCCATGATAGCTTATGAAAATAACATGTAACATATACGAAAACAATTTGACTTTATTTTATGTTCGGTTATAAAAATAGCTTATACATAAGCATTTTTATGACAAGCATTTATGTTATAATTGTACTGTAACTTATAAGTGTTTAATTAAGCTGCTTATCTAAACAAGGCCTAAACTCATCAACCTGCTTTTAGTGGTTACAGACAGAAACTTGGACAAAAGGACTGACCTCAAGCATATCACGAGCATACACGATAAAACTGTGGCTCAGTGCTTTCGCGGCAAATTCGCCTCTTGGAAGACTCTGACACTGCTTGCTGAGTTCCTCCTGAATTGCATCCTGATCCACACCATCTCCAGCAATCACAAGAACAACCTGACTATCAGGGCCATGCTCAGCCTGAAATTGTAAATTAGTTTTAAGGATATTAGCAATGTACAAGGAAGCCAAAACGGTGAGGAGTAAAATTAGTGTCCGTAAGTCTTAGATCAACTGGCAAAAATGCCGAAATTGCAATAGAATACGAGTATGGTTTCTAAGAGGATGAAAAATATAACAATTTTCATTGTGAAAATGAATTAGTGAATAATGTTTGTAAATAAAATAGGAGTTTAAAACTCATTAAACCTGGGAAAGCAAATCAGCAGCTACATGAGATGGAATTGCATGTTTGTCAGCAATGACTAAAACTTCAGATGGACCAGCCGGCATGTCAATTGAAACCATGGCTTCACTGTTCTGCAGAAGATTTTAAAAAAGAAAAAGGAAATAGAAAGAAACTTTAGATTCAAATTATGAAATGCAATAGTGGATGTGGATACAAATGTAAAATATAAACATACTTACTTGAAGTATCATTTTTGCAGCTGTGACATATTGATTTCCAGGGCCGAAAATTTTCTCAACCTGCAAAAGTTAATCATAAATTCACAATTAGAAATTCACAGTTAGAATGAAAGAATCAAATTGTAATATCTATTATTATTATTATTAAAAGAATTAGCCTAAGAAGCACGGACATCGGATATGACACAAACACAGACACGGACACCGACACGAACACAAACTTGATGTATCTTGGTCACCAGGTATTGATTAGGCAACGAGATTTATGTTACCATTAACGATAATTCAACAAATTAAAAACACGTCAAGACATTTAACTTATCAATATGGGGTGACAAGTTCAAGTACAGAGCACCTATCAAATCCTAATATCTATTATTATGATTAGAATGAACCTAAGAAGCACAGACGCTAGATATGACACAGACATAGCACTGTGACACGGACTTGGAATTCATGTATCGTATCATAGGGGGTGAGAAGTTCAATTAAAGAGCACAAATCCCAAAAATAAATGATATACTAATACACACGAAAAAAATAACAAGAAATATATAAAGTTGAGTTAAATGAAAAGCCGAACCTTGGGACAAGTTTCTGTTCCCCAAGCCATAGCAGATATAGCCTACAAAAGAGAAAATTTTCATATTAAGCATTGTTTAATTAATAACACAACGATACAAATATATAAAAATTAATCTGACAAAAATGATAATATATTCAAATTACAAAACCAGATAAGGTTTATAGTATATTATCATGCATCAAACCTGTGCTCCTCCAGCTTTGAGAAGGTGAGTCACGCCAGCTTTCTTTGCACAATACAGTACCTCCTGCAGAATGACATTAGTCAGACTCCGAAGAACAAAACATTACATCATAATTATTATAAATTTTATACGATCTAAAAAAATACCTTGCATGTTGAGCCATCCTGAGTGGGAGGATTTGCAAGAACAACAGTCTTACATCCTGCAATTTGTGCAGGCTGGTATAGAAAACAATTAAGATTCAGATAAATCTCGAAACATAGATTATAGAACATTGAACTAATGAAATATTCATTTTCAACTTACAACAGCAAGCATCAAAGCCGTTGAAGGCAATACAGCAGTTCCCCCTGGAACATAAAGACCGACGGAATTAATACTTCTTGCAACTCTCTTGCATTGGACTCCCTGAATTTTCGCAAAAACTCAAGACTCACATAAATAAGATATTATTCGGGAACACTAAAAACCAAGAATTAACAGGCATTTGAGGCATGGTAATGAAATGAAAAAAAATTATTGACAAATACATGCACAAAGACGAGGATTCAAAAGACAAGGAGGCCTATCATCACAACTGAACAAGATAACATACTCATTTTTTATCATTTTAGTATTATTTAATTATTCCTAGATAATGCCGCCAGCAACTACTTCTCAATATGTAAATTCGCAAGAGGAAACCACTGAATATTATTTCTACTTAATGATACATAACAGTATGCTTAAAAATCTCAATTCAGTCTTGAACCATAAGCCCATAACTTAACGATCCAACCAAGCCTAAAAAGTGAGAATGAGGATGGACATACTTTCATGTTCTCGACACTTTTCTCAGGTAACTTCTGAGCAGCATGAAATGCATAAATATTACTGTAGGCGACATCGAAAGCTTCCTTAATAGCTGGATCAAGCTGCAAAAGGACAGAAAAACAAGAAAACATTAGCATCCACACCATTATTATCCAGTAAATACACACACATAACAAAAATGTTATTTGAACATCAATTTGTGACAACAAAATTCAACAATTTTTTTAATAGGTAACGCAATTCACACACGCAGTTAATGAAATGTTATATTTGGTTGATAGATATATCAGGTACCCCAAGTTATTAACCATCTACCAAATTTTATCAACCAAAAATTTAAATGCAATTAACCTTAAATCATGATTAATAATGTTCAAAATACGCACTTAAAAAATGTTCAAATAACTGAAGCAGAGACACTCCTCGGATTGGGCGTGTCCCAATGTCGGACACCAACACTTATAATTACATTGAATTGTGTCATTTTCTCAAATTATTATCGGTGTCAACATGTCAGTGTATGTGTCGTGTCCGTGTCTGTGTCCATGCTTTTTATAAATAAGTGATTAATTAAGTTCAATTGATGGTTAATAAGTTATCCAATCTCAATATACTCATCAAACTCCATTAACCATTCAAAAATTATCAACAAAAAAAAACATTTATGAATAAAAAAATAGACAAGTTGAAGAATTGCAAAGAAATAATATACCACAGGGTCAGGAAGATCAGAAACAAGTTCAACAATCTTATCTAAATCAACTTTGTCAAACCTTGAAGTATATCTACAAAAAAATAAAAACACAAACTTTAAGTTAAAAATGGCCAAGAAAGCATGATAAAATAAAATAATAATAATCCAATTGAGAATTAAGATTCAGAATTACTAACTGCTTAACAGCTTCATCTCCTTTATTATGAACATCATCGACAATGGGGTTGACCTGGAAAAAAAGAAGTAAAAAGATTCAATTTTTAAGAATAAAAAAGAAAACCCATTTGAGAAAGAATAAAAGGGGTGAAGAAAAGGAATGGGAAATACTTACAACGTTGAAAATGGAAGTGAAATCGATACGAGGACGAGATTTGAGAGAGAGAAGTTGAGTTTGAGTGAGGTTAGATAAGTGATAGGTTTTGATGGTGTTGTTAGCCATGGAAATGGAACAGCGTGTGCGGGTAAGAGAGAAAGAGAAGATTCTGTTGTTGTTTGCAGGTTGAGGAATGAAGGGTCTGATGTTAGAAGATGTAAGCGCAGACTTCATCTTCCTTCTTCTAACTCTCTCTGCTTTTCGTCACTTGTTTGTTCCCTAATACACTATTAAGCATTTTTAAATTTAATTGTTATTGTCAAAAAATATGTAAAATAATTTGGTCACAATCATAATCATATGATCATCTTTTCTATTAATTTTTTATGCAATTTCAAAATATTCTAAAAAAAAAAATTATGATAATTATTTTGTGGTATTCAGTCAAAAAATAGAGTGGATTTTGATGAATTTTTTTATTGAGTGGATTTTATGACTTTTTTAGTTTGTTTTTTTTCATAAATTAAAAACATCTATATATCAAGGATGAATTTTCTAAGAGTCTAATTATAGGACCAGGATTTGTTGTAATGCAAAAAGCATGCAGTTTGACGCAGTTTTAAATCTCATCCGTTGATTATTAAAAATTACTAAAAATTATCTCAATCATCAAATTCTGATCGAACTGCCCTTATTTGTTACAGCGTCCTGCTATAACAGCAGGGAATTATTCTCAAAAGACGTACATTTATATTCTTCATTTAAATCCTCTCAATTTCTTCAAAAAATGGCAAATGCAATTACTGTAGTTTTGATGTAAATCAAGAAAAAAATAAATGCACGTCTTTTGAGAATAATTGATATTATTTGAATATTTATATATTTAAACTTTGGTACTTGTATTTACCATTTCTTTTAAGAAATGGAGAGGATTTCTACTCTATCAAAACTATAGTAATTGCATTTGTCATTTCTTTGAAGAAATTAAGAGGATTTCAACTCAATTATTATCGGTCTTTCTCTTTTCTTTGTAAGTTGTTCACTACACTATTTAACTTGAGTTTGGATTCATTCCATTTACTACTCCTCCATTTATTCTCCATTTAGGAGAGAGATAGAAACAATAGAATATTTGTGACCCATTACAAATATTCTATTGTTTCTATCTCTCTCCTAAATGGAGAATAAATGGAGGAGTGGTAAATGGAGTGAATCAAAACTCATTTAACTTATGACACTTTAATTACCATTTTACCCTTCTTCTTTTTTTTTTTTTATAAAAAAACCTTTTATTTTATGGTAGAAAATTAATCATCTTAGTACTCTATATTACTAGAGTCAATCTTGTATGGTCACAATTCATTGGTGTAATCGATTTGGTCTAGACCGATTTTTAGTTAATATAATGTCCGAATCAATAGAATCCTCATCAATTTAGTTTGATTCGTTTTTTAATGTTTTTGGAAATCAAATCGAACCAAACTAATTAGTTTAAAATATTTTTTATTTTAAACAATACATTTATTATGTATATTCCATGGTAGTAAAAGGTAATGCATGCATAAAATAAGACTATTAATGTAATGAAACTATAAATTGAAGCTCCATCTATAAAATCTATTTAAATAAGTAATGAAACTATGTAAATATCTGAGTTATTAGAGTGTATACCAGAAATATTTCACTAAAAATAAAAACAGTATACCAAAATCACTATTGTATAGTTGTATTAGTATTATAGTATAGCACAAGTGATGAAACTATTCAAATCTGTGTACAAGAAAAATCTCCACTCTTCCAGTTTCAATACAATTGGTGAAACTATTTTACAGTATATAATGGAATGGAATCATGAATACAATGAATATCAATGTGAAAGAATAAGCTAAGCTTAACTACTAATCAAACAAAAAATGCCTTCATTGAATACTTCTAACCATGATTATCCTCTAATCAAAAAAGCCAATAAACTCTTAACATAGTAATTATCCTTCTCTATCAATCAATATTAAGGACATTATTTGGTCACTTCATGAGACAAATAAATCTTATGGCAAAGGTTTGTTTCAGGTTTCATCATGACGGAGTAATATCCTGAAAAACCGGTAACCTGACTCTTCCTGTCCTTTCAATTGTCATATCTGGATTCATAAACAACGAACGCCTTACCGCTGGATTCCTCGACCAAGTATCATTTACAGGTGTACCATTATATCCATCTTTCATGTTCAATAACTCAAGATTTTTGCTTAAACTTCCGGTTTCGCAAGAAGGAGGTTGATAGACTATGTTTGAGTTTTCATTTTCATTATGAAACACTTGAGCATCAAAATTTGAATATCCATTATTATTATAGAACAATTCATATTCTTCAAATTGTTGTTCTTCTTCCACCATATCTGCCCAACTTTTCTTCTGCTCCGGCTTTTTGTCTGCAGATTCATGCGAAGATTGTTAAACAAGTTACTGTCAAAAAAATCAGTATCATATGAATTAGTATTTTCATATAGAGTATTTTCACTACCTTGATGATTTTGGTCTGTTGTATCAACAGAAGCTGCAAACTTTTCACTGGCTCCATTCATATCAGATTTGTTGTTTTCATTCTTTGTGAATTTCATAGCTGCTTCTGTGTTCAAACGATGTATCGAACCAAAACCGAAAACTGTTGAAGTATTTCCTTGCTTTACTGTTGTTGTAGGTCCATATTTTACTACTGTGGTATCATCTTCTGGTGTCCTTGTCCTCCAATTTCCATCGATATGCGGAAGAGACTCATTCGGTGTTGAGTTTGGCTTAATTATGTAAGGAACCTTCTCATTAGGATAACTCACAGATGAAGGTTTAGAATCAAAATGATTACTGAAACCCCATGAATGTTTTTTAGGTTTTGTGTAAGGAGGAACCTTTGCAGGATCAGGAGACTCGTATAATCTTCTCCTTGCATGAGAATGATGAGATTCTTTGACATCTAACCAATTATTTTCAGTCCTACTTTGAGCCGTATCAGTGTTCTGTCCACTTGAATTCTCCGAATTCGGTGTGGAGTATGACGATGACGACATATTCCTCCCTGAAAATCTCTGACTTTCATTAAACTTATTATCTCCTTTATCTTTGACTGAATCCATTGATGGTGCTGTTAACTCCATCTCCTGCAGCATTTGCATTGCGCGTTCATAAGACTTGACGAAAGAATCGTCCATCTTTCTGTTTTTTGTCGCTGTGGTTACTGCTTGAAGTAGAAATCTTGCTTCTGTAATCTTGTTCATTTGCATCAAACATATCGCCAAATTGCATTGTTTGTTCCTGTCAACCTCAAAGGAAAGTGCTTTTCTGCATAAACAAAAAAATAAGGACTTATTATTACATTTCTCTTTAAAGTAAAAATAAGGACTTATTATTACATTTCTGGAAAACTGACCTATAATGTTCTTCGGCGGTTTTATAGTCGCCTTTTTGCAAGTAAGCCCAAGCCAAGTTCCCAAGTATCCTTGAAATCTCTTGTTCAGCAGTTATTTGAACTTTCTTCCCTTGAGACCTTGCTTGTTTTGTTGACCTTCCTACGAATGTCATGCCATCTTCAATTTGCTTCAATTTGTGATGAAGCATTTCAATCTCTTCATCAGCCCTTCCCGACCTCTATAACGACATACACACATACATAAGCTGTTAAAACCTTCATCAATCAAATACTAAAGATTTTTGAAAGAAAAGTACTTTACAAAATTGAGTTAGAAACATCATAGCCAAGTTTTTTCTAAACTAACCCTACTTTACGATACACCTAAAACAATCGGACAAGGATGTGAAGGTCTTGATCCTCCGAATTTCAACTTTCCTATAAGCCTATTTTGTCACTCAAATAATCACTAATAGACTGAAACATAATGGACACGACACTAATACATGCATGGACACAGACACTGACAAGTAGACACCGGTAATAACTAAAGAAATTAGAAATTATCGAAGTGTAACAACATGCGTTGGTGACAGACATCAGACACACGTGTGCTACGTAGCTAATAGAGTCTATTCCAAGGCACAAAAGACAAACATACAAGATTCTTGCAAGACACGTTACTTGACAAGCTTATCTAATAATAGAACACAATCTCATCATTAAAATCAAATACATGTAGAGGATCTTTAGTTCCTTACCTTAAAGAGTTCAACCAAGATGTTGTCAAGAGATTCCTGAGAATCAGAAGGGCACAGATGGCGGAAAGATTTGATCGCTTCAATTGCCTCATCGGACCGGTTCAGTTGCTTCATAACTAAGGCCATATCTTTCAAGGCACTTTCAACGCGATCGCCAGCATTAATGGCAGCCCAGAAAAGGGAAATTGCTCTACCTGGATCTTTTTCCACTAACTGTAAATTCAATAATTCAGATTCACAATCATTGAACAAAAACCAATAAAGAAAATTAACTCATAAAAATCACTTCAAAACTTAACATTTCAAATTCCCCTTTTTCTAACAACATGAATTTTCTATACAAATAAAAAGACTAAACAAATTTCATATTTCTAAATTCAACCTAATGTAATAGGATTATTCAGATTTAATAATCATAGCAACACACAAAAAAACTATGAAAAAAATAATCTGATAAAAAATCACTTCAAAACTGAAAATTCAAGTTTTCTTTTCATACTTCAAATTCCATCGAAATTAATAACAAAAACCCATCAAAGAAAGAAAACAGTTTGCAGATAAAAATCAGAACTTTCTTTGACTTAAAAGAAAAAAAACCAAGAATCGAAACAAATAAACCAAGAACAACACAACCCAGAAGAAAAAACCAATAAAAATAGAAACTTTCTTTACCTGAACCTGTTTAGCCTTAACATAAGGAGAATCTCCAGAAGGAACTTTATGAATCACATGAAAAAGATCATCTTTATTCACAGAAGCTGGTGATGATTTCTTTCTCTCTGAATAAGGCACAGTAGGAGAACGTAAAGGCTTTGAAGAATTCTTCCACGACGATGGTGGCGTCATGAACTTCGCCGGAGAGTTTCTTTCAAACGTCATTCTGATAAGAAACTTTCAGGTTTCAACCAAATAGCCAAAGGTTGAAGAATGAAGAATTCTTCAGAGGGTTGTTCTTGTTCTCACTTTTTCTTCTTGTTTTGAGAAATGGGTTGAAGGGTTTGGAAGAGAAAGAGAAAAAGAATGGAAATTTATTGAGAGAGGAAAGGGAGATACAGTAACAGTAGAAATGAGTGTTGCGCAATGATAGAAAGTGAATGAAGAAATTTGTAAAAGAAACTAGCCGTTTTATATTTACTAGCCGTTGGAGTTTTTGGGCTAACGTTTCACTGTTTTTGCACCTTTTCTGTTTGGGCTTTCATGTTTGAGCCCATCATACCTTCTTTATCATTGATTTTGTGTAAAAAAAAAATTGATCTTGGTTATTGATTTAAAATCGGTCGACTCACGTTAATTTTCTTTAAATCATCGTTAATAAATCTCATATGTTTATTTGAGATCAAGTGACTAAGATTGATTATGTGTCACACGTTTCTTGTTTGAAAACAGTGGATGTTTTTTTTTTTGTCAAGTAACATAGTGGCTAGAAAATCCATTTTAAAGGTGAATAAGTGGAGTGTTCTGGGTTCGAACCCGGACTCCTGCACATATAATGCGATATTCCTACCAACTGAGCTAAGCTCACGGGGGAAAACAGCCAATGTTAGTGATTAATATTGTTAGTTTTTTTTTACCATTAGTATTTAGTTCACTGGACCGTCTAATCTGATTCGGAGATCAGTTCTAGCATTAAGTGGGATCGAACAGTAGTCATTCCTATCAAATTCAGCGTTAATCAACATTGAACCAACTAACTATTGATTTTAATATGGTTAGTTTTGATGTGGGTGAGAATTGAACAATGCATCTGACATCCTTGTCATTTAAAAGCTCATTTAATTAAAAATTTAAGTGCAACCTATTTCTTTATTTCTTCATGATTTTTACCTTTACCTCCTCTCTTAAACTAAAAATGCAAAATATAACTCCAAATATTTTCTATAAAAAAAAAAGAGAGAGGATGAAACTGACCCACCTACTACTTATTTCACATTTTATATCGCCAATCTACTCAATTTATTAGCCACATAACACAAAAATGTTACATTTGTCGCACCCATATCCATCATGACTCCACCATATGCTCCTATTCGAGCCTCACCCTCGGGTGCTTTTCAGATTTTATGTCATCCATATAATCAATTCAGTAGCCGCATAACACAAAGATCTCCCTTTGTCGCACTTATCCACCATGACTCCACCATGTGCTTTTATACAAGCATCACCCCTTAGGTATTTTTCACATTTTACATCCTCCGTCTATACAATTCATTAGCCGCATAACACAAAAATCCTACATTTAATTACCGCACCCTTCTGTCATGACTCCACCATGTGATTTTATATGAGCATCGACCTCAAGTACTTATTCTTTGTATCTCTTTATCTTTTACTCCCTCCGTCCCAAAATAACTGACCTATTTTTTACTTTGAGTACTATTCATATGATTTACTTTGACTACATTTTTCTACCAATATATATATGCAAATATTAGCATATGAGATGTTGTTTGATTTATCTGGATGAGTATTTTCAAAATATATAGTTTTTATAATTTTTAATAAAATATAATTTAAGATATTAACAATTAAAGTTGAACATTGGCAAACGTGACAGTAGTCAACTAGGCCAGTTATTTTGGGACGGAGGGAGTATTTCTAGATTCCATTTCCTCATCTCTCTTTTCTATTTGATTTTATTTTTTAGATTGTTGTTGTAACATTTCCTTGCAAACCAAACACACCATTTAATAATAGAGCCGTCAAAATTGTGTCTGGATAATGGGTCGGCCATTAGCCACGGGTTTGGACGAATCAAGTCTTAAAAAATCTAGCTTAAATACAATCGGTTTTTTCTTGTCTATGTAGCCCAAATGAAATTTGGGATGGGCCAGACTAGTCAATTGGGCTTCAGACCGACCCATTATAAAAAAATTATACAGTTTTTGTAAAACTAATATCAATAAAACATAAAAAATTATTATCTATTTGAAAAGTTATTATAAAAAATATAGTTAAATGTGTAAACTTAATAAAAAGGCTATATTTATCTAAAACCTTTTCAAAAATTAGGTTTATAATTTATTAAGTTGATTTAAATTTTTTATAGGGCTCAAATTAGAGTTTAATTGATATTTAGTGCTTATATTATTTACACTTGCACACAAATATATCTCAATAAAATTGATAATTAATACATCAAAGTCATATAAAAAAAAATCGAAGTAAACGAGGGAAAGAAATGAAATGGGTCGGACCGACCATTAGCCCACATGGGCGATACGAGCCGGGCAGGGGTTCATTAATGTGTAGCCCAATAATAATTGAGTCGGGCCAGGCTGACCCACATATATAAGCTGACCCATCGGACTGGGCCGACCCATTTGACAACTCTACCCTTTAACACACATTTTTCAACAAATTCCCTATTCTTTTTATTATTTATTTACATATGATTACTCCTTTTTCTACTTCTCTCGTAACTTGGTCGTCACAACTTTTCTCTTCTTCTTGATCTACAGAAGAGGGGTGATTTATGCTAAATTCTTGCATGAAATCACCCATCCAATTCATTTATCTTTTAGTTAAACAAGTGTAATTTTCACATATATTTAATTTTTCGTTGGTACATTTTTGTGATTTTGTCATCTTAGAGCGACAAATTTGTTACGATATTCTGTCTTGGTGCAATTTTTTATTTTTTATTTTCTGTCTTGGTGTTGCGTACATTTGATTTATGTGGAAAGATTAGTTTCGATCAAGTGCAGATTCAATCAATAACTTTGACATCATTAACGTTACAAATTCAGAGACATGTATTCCAGACACTTGAATATTTTCATATCTATAAGTTTATACAATTTTCCTTTTTATGTTATTAATTTTTTTTTTTTGTTTTCACCACCATTTTAATCTGGTTCGGGGGTCAGTTATGACATCAAGTGGTTTCAGCCCCCTCCCAATCGCAGTTGCGGGGATCGAACCATGGTCCTCCCTACCAAGTTCAGCGTCAATCACCACTGAACCAACTAACAATTTGTTTTATGTTATTAATTTGGATGACGTGACTTTGTTTACATTTTTTTTTGTTGATTTTGAATTTATTTTGCATCAATATATTATATCAGCTTGAATGAATTAATATCGTTTATTCAACAGTCAAAAAGAATCTATCTTCTTTCAATAGCCAATATGCGATGATTGACAAATATTTTTTTTATCCAGCAATAAAAAATTTGAAAAAACCGTTGATGAATAAAACAAAATAATAACAATTTTTTTGTTCCCGTAACATATTTCAGTTGGTAGGAATATTGCATGTAAAACACATGGACCAAAATTCGAACCTCGATATTTCCACAATTTAACTTTAAAAAGTGAAATTATATCCATTAAATTACTTGACAAAAAAACTAATATTAACTTTTTCACTCGCATTGTACAAGAGTATGAGTTAAACTCTTAGCGTAAAAACTCTGATAGATAATTTGTATCAATGTGTCATACACTAAATGTGCATCTCTCCCAACCAAAATTTGAACTTGATTCACCTTAACCCCTTTCAATAGACCTAATTTGCCATAATTAACTTTTTATTTAACAGTTTAAGATTTGTAAAATAACAATAATAAAATAAGTTTTTTTTTAAGCCAATGATAAAATAAGTTTTTAGAAAAAGCTATTATTAGAAACTTTCACCATTTCTAAACTAGTGATATGAAAAATAAAGCATTGACTCACTCACTCACTTTACTCAACACATGAAAACAGTGTGATGTGTGCATCTGTATCGTTGGATTACATCATTAGAAAACCAAACATTCAAATTTCAATTCTAAAAGATTCCTCAAAACCCCACCAAAGTACTACACTACACGTCTACACTGGTGTGGTCGGTCCCCCAAACACTACACAAATGTTTCTTTCTTCATAAATTGATGTTTTGAAAACAACTTCAAACGGTGCCCTTTCTTTTCATCTCCTTCTCCATTAAGCAATCTTTCCTTTTACTATTCACTCACTCATTAGGGTTTTTCTTTGTCTTCTGTATCTTTTTGGGTTGTAACTAACCACTCACTTAATTGCTTTCAAAAAGCAAAGATAAAGGTAGAATCTTTTTCACTTTCACTTGAGACCCTTTTTTAAAATCAAGATTTTGAGTGATGGGTTTCTCTCTTTTCTTTATTTAGAATGAGAAAGAGAGAGGCCATTGTGTATTTTTTTTTGCTTATTTTTAAGATCTGAGGGTGTTTGTAGTACTAACATTTCTGATTGAAGGCGTGTTTTTCTGATTGAAGGCGTGTTTGGTGTCCGATGTTCTATTTTCTTGAATTATTACCGGTGTTTATGAGTTAGTGTCGTGTCTGATGTTCGTGTTAATGTGATTGTTTCATAGTTAGAGTAAATTTTGAATTTTGATGATTTTTAATTTGATTAATGTAGGTTCATCAAAGATTATGGAAGAAGCTGTTATGGATATGGATGGATATGGTGAGGAGCAGATTATGCCTGATGCTCTTCCATTTGCTAGAAGGTTAGTTTTTTTTTTTTAATAAAACAAAACCCTTTCCTTTTTAATGTTGATTGGATGAATTGATGATGATTTTGGTTGTTGATGTTTTTGATTTTTTGTTTTTTGTGTGTGTAGCTATCAACTTGAAGCATTGGACAAAGCAATTCATGAAAATACCATAGTGTACTTGGAGACCGGATCTGGAAAGACGTTGATAGCGATCATGCTTCTTAGAAGCTACGCTTATCACCTCCGGAAGCCTTCTCCATACATTGCTGTTTTTTTGGTTCCCAAAGTTGTATTGGTTTCTCAGGTATGCTGCTACTTTGATCTCTTTTATGATAATTTTGCTTATTTGAGTTGAGGTAGATACATTTTATGATGAATGATTGCTATGTGATGATTGAGGATTCACTCAGCTTGTTTGTTTTGTTTTGTGTTTTCTAGCAAGCTAAAGCCTTGAGAAACCACACTGATTTAGAAGTTGGAATGTATTGGGGTGACATGGGTGTTGACTATTGGGATGGAGCTATGTGGAAGGCAGAGATGGAGAAACATGAGGTGAGGGTCTTTGAATGTCTGCCGCGAGATGTTCTTTTTATTTTATATTAATATTAATCTGGTTTGTAGAACCATAATCTATTTGTCTGTTTTTTGAATGTTCAATTGACCTGAATATATATGTCATCATTGTTAATATAGTTTTAGTATGATGCTTCTGAATTTTATTTTTCTATCAACCATAGATAACTATAATGACTGTCGCTAATGCCTTTGAATATTATAGGTGCTTGTCATGACTCCTGCAATATTGCTTTCTTGCTTGAGGCATAGCTTTATCAAACTGAAAATGATAAAGGTTTTAATAATGGATGAATGCCATCATGCTTCGGGTAAACACCCATATGCTTGTATCATGACTGTAAGTCTTATACTCTTTACATGCTTTTCTTTTAACTGTTTTGTATTTGAACTCTTACCGCAGTATATTTTGGTCGAAATATGTTGGCTATATACTTATTTTCATTCACTAAAGGTCCATTCACATGTTGTCGATTCACAACACTGTTGTTAAATACAAGCTATAATGACACTATAGCCTATAACATAGTGGGATTTGAACAAATTGATATTGTTCGGTGATACACTATTTAGTACAAAATGTTGTCAAATAGCAGCTATAGAGGTGTAGCATTCTTGCGTAGCGTAAATTGAACAAACCACTATTTCCACAGTCTGCACAGACTGATCGCAATATGTTATTTATATAAATGGAAGTTAAACAAATGGTGACCATAATTTTTATGGATTCTTAACTATACCATTTTTATATAAATGGTGACTCTAAATTACCGCGTTTTCTAAATATAACATGATAAAGGAATAAACGGGGCAATCATTTTAATTGGTGATATTGTTCAGTTGTAAGGGCACAACTACAACAACCATGTATTGTAAGCTACAAAGTCCATGCATCATCTGCATCATGAGATTGTAGTTTGTGCTGTCGAAGTGGTACTTACTTTTGTCTGATTGCGTGCAGGAATTTTATCATCATCAGTTAAGATCTGGTATCACCGAGCTTCCTCGGATTTTCGGGATGACTGCATCCCCAATTAAGTCAAAAGGTATACAAGCCTACAGAAAGTTTCTATTAATTTCTTTACATTTCTTATTTTTTTCCTGTTTGTTCATCAGTGTCAGTTATTCTCTCATTGTTTATTACAGCTGCGAATTCTGAATCGACCTTGTCAAAAAATATTCGAGAACTAATGACTCTAATGCATTCAAAGGTTGTTTTTATTTACTTCCTCTTTATGTACACTTTTTCCTACTTTATTCTTTAT
The DNA here is from genome assembly GCA_951799995.1 of Trifolium subterraneum. NCBI lineage: Eukaryota > Viridiplantae > Streptophyta > Magnoliopsida > Fabales > Fabaceae > Trifolium > Trifolium subterraneum. Next base: position 13,615,966 of record OX637462.1, on the reverse strand, counting down.
ATGCATCAGCGGCAATGCTTTATCCCCTTAGTTGTTATTTTACTTGCCTTTTTTAGTTATTTCTAGTAGTTATTTTCGTAGTTTATTCCTTTGTCAGTATTGCTCGTTTGTTTTATGTTTTATATCTCTGATATTGTTTTTTGAATTGAAGGTTTATACCTGTATAAGTGATGCTGTCTTGTCACAGTTCATACCAACATCTACCCCAAAATTCCGGTATTACAAGGACAATATAGTTTCATACGCGTTATTTGAAGAATTAGCCAAAAAACTCTATGAGTTAAAACAAAAGGTGTGTACATTTAAGCAAATCATTAATGTTCAGATATATAGTTCAAATTAGACTGAAGTTTCTTTCTCTGCATGTTTTGTCCATCATAGTTGATTACTAACCTGTAATGGCTCTAATTTGTTCTTCAGCACGAGCTTTACGTCACAAGTTCAGATTTCACCAAATCAGCTATTGAATCTGCACATAAAAAAATAGCAAAGATTTTTACTTCCTCAATATTTTGCTTGGACGAGCTTGGTGTTTGGTTGGCTTTGAAGGTTCTTGGCCTTCTACTACAATGACTTTATTTTTGTGACTCTATTTTATGTTCATGTTTGCATTATTGACATCAACTGCTTTTTGCGTGATAGGCTGCGGAATCATTATCATCCATAGAAATTGAAAATTTCTTATGGGGTAACTCTGGGGACCAAATTGTAAAAAAATTTAGTTCGGCTACTATGCTGACACTGCAAAGCTATGTACCATCTGGTAATGATTCTACAAGCATTGAGAAAATATGTGACATTTTAATTTTAATTAAATCTTCTGTTGGCATTCTTTTATTAATATTAGAAAATGTTTTCTTACTCAGATCCTCAATGGACTATTGGGTACAATATGAATTCCGACGTGGAAATGGGGCTATTGACATCGAGAGTGTCTTGTCTTATTGACTGTCTACTCGAGTACCGGGGTTTTACTGAAATGAGATGCATAGTGTTTGTGGAAAGGGTCATTACAGCTATTGTCCTTGAGGTTCTATTAAACACCGTGCTTCCAAAATACAATAGCTGGAGGGCTAAATGCATTGCAGGAAACGGCAGTAAATTGCAGAACCAATCACGAAAAACTCAAAATGAGATTGTGGAAGAATTTCGTATGGGATTGGTATGCTGCTTTCTTACATAATACACTGTATTGTAATAACTAATAAGCAAATATAATATACTTATAAAGGAAATATTTTAATCTGTAGGTCAACATCATTGTTGCAACATCAATTCTTGAAGAGGGTTTAGATGTTCAAAGTTGCAATTTGGTTATTAGATTTGACCCATGTCCTACAGTGTGCAGTTTTGTACAGTCCCGAGGTCGTGCCAGAATGCAAAATTCAGATTACATATTGATGGTTAAGAGGTAATTATTGTGTTATTTATTCTCCTTAGTATCATGATTTCTAATTAACTATAATAGCACTTGCCTAAGTGCTATTTAGAGACAATTATCATATCAAATTTATTTGTTTCCTTCCAAGTAAAATTTTCTCAAATAACCTTATTTTGTTCCAAAATTACAGCGGCGATTTAGATACACGTTCTCGATTAGAGAAATACCTTGGTGGTCCCCAAATGATGAGGAAGGAGTCTTTGCGACAGTCTTCCCTTCCGTGTGAGCATCTTGAAATTGATCAATTTCTGGAGCAAGCTTATCGTGTTGCTAGCACTGAAGCTGTAGTGAATCTTAGTTCTAGCATTACTTTGATATACTTATATTGCTCACGTCTCCCTTCAGATGGGTTAGTTAGTCTATTTCTTCCCTTATTCCATATTCTTTTTTCTTCGTTTAATGAACCTTAAGATATGCTTTCTTTTGCATTGATTTGGTCCTCTTAAATTTTCTATCCCGTTCATCATTCATCCCATTTGGTTTTTTAAACTCAGGTACTTTAAACCGACACCGAGGTGGGACAAAGAGAGAGGAATATTGTATCTTCCTAAGAGCTGTCCTCTTCAGGCTACTCATGTACAAGGTGAAACAAAGTTCTTAAAGAATATTGCATGCCTTGAAGCATGCAAACAACTTCATAAGATTGGAGCGTTGACAGATTACCTTGTTCCTTCTATTGTCATTGAAGAGGCAGAGGTGGAGGAATTTGGTAAGTTCCCGTGTCTTTAAGAACTTACCACATTTTTCCTTTTATTATTGCCTTTCGTTTTTCACATTACTTGACCATAGAATTCTATTTAACCATATAATAATTCTTTGAATGGCATCAACATCAAACAAAATCTTTCAGGGAATGAGCCATACGATGAGGAACAACCAAGCTATGTACCATTTGAATTGGTGAATCGCATGTCAAACAATAGTAACACAATATACTATTGTTATTTAATTGAGCTAAAACAAAATTTTAGCTATGATATCACTTTGCAAGACATTTTTCTTGCAACTAGAGTCATGCTTGATCCAGAAATCGGATCCATGCAGTTTGACACGTGTTTTGACAAAGGTAGCTTGTCTATGAAATTGAATTACAAAGGAAGCATTACTCTCTCACCGGATCAGGTATCTCTTTAGTATTCCTTTAATTGTATCCGGCTTATTTGCAAGTGTTAGTAAAAGTCAATAAAGTTTTGATCTGTTTCCATTTTCCAGGTTCATCTTTGTAAAAGATTCCAGGTTAATGTCCTTGGAATTCTTATGAATTATAAAACGGATAAGGAATCTGTTTTAGACAAATGTTGTTCGGAAGATGCCTTAGGCATCGATTATCTTCTGCTGCCATCTATTGCGAGAGAGCAATCAATAGTTGTTGATTGGTTAACTATTAATTCCGTACATCCATCTGAAATCAGGTGTCAGCATCATGTACCCAGTATATGGACCGAAAAGGGTTTAGTTTGCGGTTGCATATTGCAAAATGCTTTGGTTTGTACTCCACATACTGGGCGTACTTACATCACCACTGGTATATTGGATTTGAACGGAAACTCGCCTCTAGCAGTAGGAGATGGTGAAGTTACTACATACAAGAATTACTTTGGGCAGAAGTAAGTTCTTTTTTGTGGTAGATTTTTATTAATCTATCTACTCTGGTGCCTTATATATTTATCTATTTATTTATCTATATTGATGCATTATTCCAATTTATTCTTTTCCGAATTTCAGGCACGGCATTCGATTGCGTTTTGAACATCAACGCCTGCTTAAAGCAAGACATGTTTTTCCTGTAAAAAATTATTGTCATGGAAGCAGACAAACGAAAGACAGAGGTTTAAGCTTTAATTTACTTTTTAAATTTTTTTCTCGGTTCCTTAATCTTTCCTTAGTGAGTATCATACAAACCTTTGATGTCTACTAAGGTTCAGAAGATATAGTTTCTTATGATATCGCTGTCCAAACACTAATGATGTGTAATCTCTTATCTTAAACCCGTGTTTTCTTTTTCAGATGCGAGCAAGACTTTTGTCGAATTACCGCCAGAACTATGCTCTATCATCATGTCACCAATTTCCGTTGAAACACTCTATTCATTTTCATTTATTCCATCAATAATGCATAGACTTGAGTCATTGCTTGGAGCTTTCAACTTCAAAAAGATGCATTTGGATCACTGTCTGCAAAACAGGATTCAAACACTCAAGGTGGGCTACTATTGACGTCCTCAAATTTTTCTGATCATTATAATCTAAGTTTATATTTTCTAGAATAAAGTATTCTGTATCTATTTGTTGATTGTCCTTAGAAGTTTTAGAAAAGCAGGTTTTTTTACACAATAATTTTATTAATAATCGAAGTAGTTCTGGAACATAAGTTGTAGTAGAAAACACAATATTCAGGACAATGAAGGTAAAAAGTTCCTGCTCTAATTTTATTTTTCACCACCTCGGCTAATTCAAGTTGAATAGATTTGGAAATTTCTCCGCTTGCATTTTATGGTTAATTTGTCATGGTGGTATGGTATCTGAATGTTTGATTTTCATTTTTTGTTATCAAACAATTTAAAGATATTTGCACTGATGATGATATCTTCATTCTGCATTGTAGGTCTTGGAAGCAATGACCACAAAGTCATGCAACGAGTCCTTCCACTATGAGTCACTAGAGACACTTGGAGACTCTTTTCTAAAATATGCTGTTAGCCAACAGCTTTTTAATACATACAAAAATCACCACGAGGGTCTTCTTAGTGTGAAGAGGGAGAAGATCATTTGTAATGCTGCCCTCTGTAAGTTAGGTTGCAGTTTTAAACTTCCGGTATTCTTTCTCTCCCTATCTTTTGTAATCTATCATTCTTCAATCTTTTAAGCTTTACATCTCATATGATATTTTAACATCTAATCTTCTGAGTTGCAGGGCTTCATACGGAATGAGCCTTTTGATCCTAAGACCTGGATCATTCCTGGAGCTAAATCAAGGGGTTATAAATTAGAAGAGATTGTTTTCAAGGGAACGAAAATTTATACCCGTCCAAGTAGAAAATTAAAGCGCAAAGTTGTTGCTGATGTTGTTGAAGCACTAATTGGTGCCTTCCTTAGTGCTGGTGGTGAGACGGCTGCATTGTTGTTCATGGATTGGATTGGTATAAAAATAAATTTTAATATTACACCATATGAGAGGCAATTCAATGCTTGTCCCGAGAATATAGTTAATGTCGTCTTTCTGGAATCCCTACTGAAGTACTCATTTAGGGATCGTTCTCTGTTAGTAGAAGCTTTGACTCATGGTTCTTACATGCTGCCTGACGTGCCTAGATGCTATCAGGTACTTACTGTTGTTATTATTCTTCGTATAGAAACAAGATATTAGCATAATGTATCAATGTACGGGATAATTTTCTTTGTCTCCATATTGATTACCTTATCCTTTTGCAACTCTTGATTGACCTTTATAAATATTAATTATTAATTGTTCACTACCTGCTTCATGATCAATTACGTTTCCCTCTTAGTTTGGTCTTATTTTTTGTATGATATTTCCTTTCCCTGCAGCGGCTAGAATATTTAGGAGATTCAGTATTGGATTATCTCATTACGATGCATTTGTATAAGGAATATCCCGGCATGTCACCTGGGCAATTAACTGACATGCGGTCAGCGTCCGTGAATAATGACTGTTATGCAAGGTCTGCCATAAAGGTTCAATTGCATAAACATGTGCTCCATACCTCTCAGGAGTTGCATAAACATATTGTCACTACACTTGACAAATACAACGAACTATCTTCAGCATCAACTTTTGGATGGGAGTCCGAGGCATCATTCCCCAAGGTGAGTTTGTCGAAGTCTTGAAATAATGATATTACTGTCATAGTAGTGTTTGAGCAGGGATACCACTCCGACACTTGTGATTACTTTCAATTGCTCTCATTTTCTAAAATTATTATTGGTGTCGACGTGTCGGTGTAAGAATCGTGTATGGTGTTCATGCCTGTGTCAGTGCTTCAAAGCGTGTAATACCTTTGCCTACTTCTTTAGGGTCATTAGTTCTTCTTGAACATAATTTAAAGATGTAAATGTTGTTAGTGCATTTTGCTATGTAGTGAATGTGACGATCAACTAGGATATATAAACTGTTACAACACCAATTAAGATTGTTCCTATTGTTTGCTTCAGGTACTTGGCGACATCATAGAGTCTCTAGCTGGTGCTATACTCGTTGATTCAGGATACAACAAGGAGGTTGTGTGGCAAAGCATAAGACCTCTTTTGGAACCACTTGTGACACCTGATACATTAACAGTCCATCCCATTAGAGAATTATCTGAACTGTGCCAAAAAATGAATTATACCATGGAGAAGACCTTGTCCCGAAACGATGGTGTTACTAGCTGTAGAATCGAGGTAATTGCAGATGGCATAATTCATCAGTACGAGTACAAAGGTTCTACCACTGATAGGAAAACTGCCACAAGACTAGCCTGCAAGGGAGTTTTGAATTCCTTGCAGCTGAAGGAAACACAAGACTAATGATATACATGATGTATGTGTTTCGTGTGAGTAATGCATATAGTATCTTATCACTCACTGATTTTATACACTTAGAAAATAGAGAGAAAACTTGGAGAAAGAAAAGGGAGAGAAGGAGAACAAGTTGGTTTGTGACAACCATTTAGATCCATGATTATTCTTTGAAGTTCCTAATTGCTTCTTTTTTGTGTTTTCTTTTTCCAAATATTATGTGTTTTCTCGTGCCTATTCTTCTTGATTTTCTTTGTCATCATTGCGATTAAGTTCTAAACTAAAGTATCACAATCATTCTAACAAAAAATATTGTATTTTTAAGCTCTACAACCTCACTAAAATTTTCCTGTCAAATAGAAGAAGAAAAAGAAAAACTCCTTAGACATTTATAAATTTCTTGAGCGAAAAATTCTAAATTTGAATCTTGCGTTAAATTGAATAAGATTTTAAATATAAGAATAATTGAACGAAGCATTATATAATATATTGTCTACTTACAAAAAGAAAATCAAAATTTCTATTAATAATATATCATTATTTGTGATATATTTACGGTGGGTAGAACATCCAAATTTTTATATGCGAGGTGAAAGTTCTCTAGGTTATATTAGTGGCAAGACTCAATATATAGATAAATGGAGAATTTAGGGTTTGAAGTTCAGTCCCCTAATAATGTAAAAATTTACCAATTGATGCTATATTCTTAGACCACGGAGATGAAAATTTTACAAGTATATTAATAAATGAACGTGTTTAATATAAACTAGTTATAAGTTTTAAAATTTCAAAACTTAAATTTTGAATGTAGATAAATAAAATTTCAAGATTTGGGCCTTTAATCCTTGGCTCAGGTGTATAGAAATTAATATACACTTTCAATTAATATACACTTTGAATAAGCTTTTAAATATAAGAATAACTGAATGAAGCATTATATATTATATTGTCTAATTACAAAAAAAATCAAAATATTTCTATTAATAATATATCTGCTTCATTCATTTTTATTTTGGTATTTAGACAATATAATATACTCCAAAACAACTTATATTGTCTAAATACAAAAAAAAAATTGAATGAAACATTATATATTATATTGTATAATTACAAAAAAGAAATCAAAATTTCTATTAATAATATATTATTATTTTTGATATATTTACGATAGGTGGAACATCCAAATTTTTATACACGATGTGCAATTTCTCTAGGTTATATTAGTGGTTAGACTCAATGCATAGAGAAATGGAGAATCTAGGATTTGAAATTCAATCTCCTAATAATGTCAAAATTTACCACGGGGATGGAATTTTTACAAGTATATAAATGAATGAATGTTTAATATAAACTACTTATAAGTTTTAAAATTTCAGAACTTTATTTTTTATTGTAGAAAAATAATAAAAAATTGTCAAAATAAAATAAAATTATTTCTCATAAGAACTAGAATATTAAAAAAAAAAATAATTATATACACCTTCGAAAATAGGGTAATCATATGTACATTTAAATTTATTATTAATTTTTTTTTACATTTTAATCTAATTATTATTAAAATATTATAAAAAAATTGATATCATAATATAAAATAACTTATACTTTTCATAAGTAAAAACTAACCCGTGCATCGTCACGGGTAATTTATACTAGTAGTAGTTATAAATTGTGGACGTCTTTGACCATACAAGTTGGTTTTATAGATTGGACTATAAACTCAAAGAAATTTTAATGTGATTTTCAAAATTTAATTTATTATACACAATTGTTTTAGAAAATAATTTGCATAAATTTTAAAAATTTATGTTTTAAAAGGTAGTAACAATTATTTAAAAGGTATATTTTGAATTTTTTATATTTTATGCAATCTTTGTTCAATTTTATTTGAATTATTGTTTTTTATTTTGACAAAAATTGAACTATTGATTTTTAAAAGTGGTGTTTTGAAAAGTTATATTTAAGAAATATTGATTATATTTTGTATTTATCTTATTCTAGAAGATATTTTTATAAAATGGCCAATCATGCCTCTTTAATTAATAAAAAATTGTTTCTTTATTAACTTTTAAAAAAAATCATGTCCATATTAATCTTTTTAAAAGTTAGCCTTTTTTAATGGTATCCTTTTTTCGAAAAAAAATAATTTCTTAAAATGAATTGTTGATTTTAATTTATCGTTTGGAAACATGTGTGTTTTGGAAGACAAGAGTTAATATGCATAAGCATTTTCTTATGTATGGTACATAAGTCATTCACAGCCATCAGATGATTTTACATGTGTAATAATCATAACGAAAGAACTTTCTATTTTTGCTTGCTCAATTTCGGCCACATTTTATATGCGATTCGATCACCGATTTCGAAAACTAATACCGGAAACATTCATAAAATCGAACGACGATCAAAACGGTATAAAGAACTTTGAGTTTCGTTGATTATTGAGGAAGAATGAACCGGGTCAACGAACCGGGTCGTCGCGACCCATTTCTGCAGAAAATGGGTGAGGAAGATGATGAACAGTGACGGGCCTCCACGCCCACTCTCACTGGAGGCGCGTGCGGTGCCAAGGAGACTCCAATTTTTTTTTATTGTTTTTACAGAAAAATAGTAAATAGTTTTCTATGAATTTTGGGACCAGTTAGGTATTTTTCTGAGATCTGGAACTATTTTTAGTTAATTAAATGAGGTAAATATGCTTTTATAAATATCAGGTATTAATAAAATTTTCCCAAAATTTTATTTAGGGTATTTTGAATTATTTGGAACGGTTGGGGATTGAAGTAGCAAAGTTTTTCACAAGAAAGGGGGGGGTTTGAATTGTGAACCTTTAAAATATTCTCTATAAAAATTATCAATCACAATATACTTGAAGAAAATGATTAGATTGTTAGTTAAACCAAATAACCAAAAGTGTTGCAGTCTGGAGATCGATCTCCCAATCACTCTCTGACAGTATATATGTCGCGGTGATTTTTGGATATTGAGTTATTAATTAACTTCGAATCGCAATTTAATATTCCACCACCGATCTTTAATTTATCCGAGGGAAAGGGAGAAAGTTTGAAAAAACCCTATTTTTAAGAGAACAAGGTTCGGGGGTTGGTTATACGATGGGAAGGTGTTAGCACCCTAAGTATCTATAATACTCTATAGGAACCTCTTGTTTTAATTCTAACTTTGCGCTTTAATTTTAATTGCTTGTGAAAATGTATAAGTATAGGAAATTAAAGTGATGATAAAAAAGAAGTTTAAAGTGATGGAAAAGGAAAAGTGTTTTTGTTGATTTTATTGATTGGAGAGACAAGTCTCATGCCTACGTACCCGAGGGATCAAACCACCGTAGTTCGGGATAAAAGTTACGAGTAAATTTGTTTGTTTGATTTTAAGGTTTTGAAAATGGTTTTAGAGACCAAAAAGCCAAAAGTGGCAAAATGTGAGTTTGATTGATGTTAATTTGTGAAGAAAGTCTACATGGTTAAATTGATTGAGATTTGATTAAGAAAATAAGACGCGGACACTTGGTTTAAAATCCAAGGTTTGTTGAGAAAATGTTTGAAGTGATAAAAGACACTTGGTTTGAAGTCCAAGGTTTTTGCGGAAAAATGAATACTTGGTTTGAAATCCAAGGTTTTTGACAATATTTGACGATAAAATGTTTTTTTTATGCTTTTCGATATTTGAAACTAAATTGTTTGCGTATTTTTGAAAGAGGTTTTGACCTCGTTTTTGAGAATGAAGCGATTAAATTTTTCAAATGGAATGTCGGGTTCTAAATTACTAAAAGGGTAGCGCTAAAAGAATAATAACGTCGCAATAAGCAAAATAAGCGCGAAGACGATCCGTAATGATATTTTGATCAAAACGGTGTCTTTTCCCTCGGAATTAAATATGCTAACGATTTCGCGGAAAGCGATAAATAAATATGCATGAGATGCGATTTTTTTCATTTATAGTGTACATTTGTTCCTAATTACATTCTAGAGAATTTGCAAGGAAAAATAAATATGAAATGAATGCAAGAGTATGCTATGCAATTTAATTTAAATTTACACCAAATCCTAAAATACATTCTAAAGTCCTTGTAATAAAGATAAATAATTAATTGATAAAGCAATAAACAAATTATTAGATTAAGTGGGTAATTAGCGATAAGTAATATTGACATGTATGAATGAAAATGTTAAGTTAGAGAGGATTATTAAGTTGATGACAATAAATAAAGATGATATTGTTGAGTTAGTAGGTTATAATAATGATTAAAAAATAATAAAAAAACATAAATAAAAGGTTAGTGAGTTAGCAACAATAATTAAACATAATAAGCATAAATAAAATGTTAGTGAGTTAGTAACAAAAACTAAAACAAGCCTCCATATCATGCTTCACAAGGCTAAATTAAGCTAAAAATAGCTTTATGCCGAAAGCACTTATTTCATAAGCTACAAAACAAAAAAACTTATTTAAATACTAATAAAATTTATAATTTATGATCTAAAGAGATCCTTAATATTAGTGCAAGAATTTGATTCAAAAAGCCTAAATAAGCTCTTGTTCAAATAAGCACTTGTTTGCATAAACTAAAACAAAAATTAAACAAACAGAGGGGTGCATAAGTAAATCAGAGAATAAAAGGGGTACAAAAAATAATCAAGAGAAAACCCAAAACCCAGTCCAAATAGCTTTCTGTCCAAACAAAAAAACGCAGGATCAGTTGTGGCCGTCTAATGGATCAGACGGTGATGGATCAGACGGCCCTGATCTAAAATTAACAGTAATGAGATCTAGGCTACTGGATTAACATCAGAAGGTTACAGGCGCGCAGGTGCACGATAAGACCGTGCACTTGCGCGCACTAGATCAGAGATGAGATATATATAGGCTAACCCTAAAAAAAAACACAAATCTCTTCTCTCTTCTTCCTTAACACGCCGCCGTGCTTCTCTCTCTCTCAAAAATATCTCCGTTCTGTTCTAACCTCCATAACCCATTTTCAAAATTTCTTTACATCAAACAACACAGATTCAAACCCTAAACCCATATACAAACTTGAAATCGACAAAAATAAACCCTATAATCCGGATCGAGAGTAAAGGGGAAAGTAGAAACAACCTTTTAGTTTTTCAAATCCGTTTTGATTTCTTCGCTTCCACTGGTTCGTTTTGGTTTCTGATTTCCAATTTCTTCCTCTTCTTTCTTCTCGGTTTCGATTCTCTTTCTCTGTTCTCGCTCTCGTTTTCGGTTCGTTTGAATGATTGTGGTTTTTTTGAAGATTTATGCGGGTTTGAATTGTGGGTTGTGGTATTTTTGGGTTTTGGAGGTTTCGGATTTTTGAAGAAAGGTTTGTGGGTTATGGAGAATTGATGATGATTTCTGGGTTTGAATATTTGATTTCAGTTTTCTGGGTTTGATGGTTGTATGAGGATGATGAACGATGATGATTATGATTTGCTGTTTTGATTTTTGATTTTTGATTTTTGATTTTCAATTTTGTTTCTGTTTTTTTGGATTTTGTTTGATCTGGAAAAAAAAGAAATGTTGCGGCTGATGAATGAGAGAATCTGACCTAGGGAACAGTGCAATAAATGCAGTATTTGTACTATGTCAGAAACCTAGGGTTTGCAGATGAATATATTTCCCTAATTGGACAAAAATGCCCCTTTGGGCTGGACTGGACAAAAAACACCTGATCCTGGACCTCTTTGAAAAAGAAAAAAAAATTGGCAAAAACACCAAAAAGGAAAAATACACAAATAAACAATTAAAATAAAAAATAATAAAAAAAAACGAAAATGAATAATAATAATAAAATAAAAATCAGAAAATAATAAAAGGAAAATAAAATGTAACCAAATGAGGTATTTTAAAATACCTCTCTGCCGAAATTTCGTCAGAAACGAACAAAGAAAAATCCGTCGTAAAAAGACGCATAAAAGCGATTGGTCAAAAAATGGGGTATGACAATATATATAACTATTAAATTGTGATGTGTGTGATTAGTGATTGCACAAATTAAATCAGAGTAAGGGAAGAGAATGCACACAATAATTTATCCTGGTTCACCCAAAATGTTTGGGCTAGTCCAGTCCCCACACTCCTTGTGAGATTGTCCACTAAGAGATGCTAATGATCTCAAGTTACACTTCCTTTGATCTAGATCCAAGATCAAATAATCTTCTAAGCCCTACAAGCTTAATCTACCTCAGTCACACTGACTATGAAGGTGTCACTCAATTAGTAGTTACGTACTAACTTGAGCCAATGGTTACAATGATGAAGGATTTTGGAATCAAAGCCTATTCACTCAATACACTTATGAGAAGCTTTGAAAATGGATGGATAAACTCTCAAAACACTCACTGGATATTCTGATCCTAGATATATATGAATTACAGATCTGAGTGAGAGAGAAAAGAAGAGCTCGTGATAAAGACTTGTATAGCAAAAACAAGCGTTGAAGTTGTAGTGGAGACTCTTACTCTTCAAAGTTGCCAAGTACCTCTATATATAGATGAGTGATGATCAGGGAGTCTTGGCCACGAAGTATATCCGTTGGAGGCTTGAAAATAACGGCTAGTTGCTCTGCAAATTGACAGCTCATGTAATTTGAAGAAAACAGATCAGTCTGAGATTGATCTCCAAAGTTTCTTCTTCTGACTTTTAAGAGAGGAGCGTATTGCTAGCTGTTGTTGAGCTGTAATGTTGCTGTACGTTGCTTAAAAAACAAGTATAGCCGTTGTGCAGCTTTTGGATAACCTTTGAACAGCTGTAGCAAGCTGGTGTCACTCCAAGTGATGATTTTCTCTTTCCAGCATTGGTCTGAGATCGATCTCCCAATTCTGGCGTGAATGACATTCTTCTTTTTGGAGCAAAGAAGCTAGAGCACGAAAAGTCCAGCTGTTATGGATAAAAACAGCAGCTGGATGTTGTACTTGATGTTCCATAGTGTCCTTGTTGCAAGTACAATTGTCATATAGAAAGAGAAACTTCATTGGAGAATGTTCCTACTTTATTCTTTAAAGTACAAGTCAATTCTCCAAGACCAGGTTGTGCTGTCTAATTCTCCATGGTCCATATAAGCTCAGTTCCATTAATTGAGTATAAAAATGTCCTCATGTCATATGCTCAATCTTCTCATAGTTAAATCATAGAACTTGGTAAAAGAAGTAAGTTCTCTATTCATGAGAGAAACATTTGCCTTAAATGATCTCTTGGATGTGTAGATAATTCGTGAGAGAATTCCAAGAGAAAAGTGATCATTTGTCTTGTACATAGTTGACTTATCCATAAGTCCTTTTGCATTGATTGTGTGAAAATGATGTTTGCGCAGGTCTCAGAGACCAATCAGAGACCGTTCTCCAAGCTTTTGTTTTTATCACAATAAAAACATGATATTTGATCTAAATAGCTCAATTGTTCCTAGCTTAATAAAAACACTCAAGAGCACTTGTTAGATACCAAAAAGATTAGAATTACACTAAAAAATAATTAAGAGGTTTGTTATCTTTAAAACATCAATTAGGGATTTTGCCTCAACAATCCCCCCCTTTTTGATGATGACAAACTTCTTGAATTATGTTTTGAGATGGAATTCTAATTTTAATCAAAATTCAAAGTGCTTGAAATAAAATGTCTAGTGTTTTTAATTTGTAAGCTCCCCCTCAATTCAAGCATTCAATTTCCAAAATGATCATGCTTATGACTTTAAAAGAATTGAGTAACACAAATAAAATTTGAATCAAGCATAAACCATTAATCATTAATCTCACATATGTGAGCATCCAAACACAGTTGACAGCTCATGATTAATACAAAAAGATTCAAACATGCATCAAAAGCAAATTTAAACAAACAGATCCTGGTTTAGACAACACATACATAGTAGGAGAAGTTCATATAACATCAAAAGAAACTTCCCAAAATATCTAAATACTAAACAGGATAATTAAAAACAGAGTTCATAGCATAAACATCAAATATCCAAAGCAGCAGCAAACAGGCTTGTATTTCAAAACATCATTGAGCTCCCCCTTGATCTATCAAATCATTCTCATTCTCCCCCTTTGTCATCATTGAAAAGGGTAACCAGGAGCAAACATAAGCAAAGTTTATCAATCAGTGGCTCCAGCAGGAGCAGGTGAAGTAGCAGGATTCTCATCATCATTTTCAGAATTTTCATTAGCAGGAAATGGATCAAAATGTGGAGTTTCAATTGCTGGAGGTGGTGGAATGTGGAGTTGAGGACACACAACAGTGGTAAACCAATCCCTTAATGTTTTAGATTCCAAAAGCAAGTGATTCATCATGGAGTGCTGAACAGTCATTCCCTTAATCATAATATCCAAATCTTTTCTCATTTGTTCCATATCAGTTTCAAGCCTAAAGCGTTTGGTGGGCCTTGAAGGGCCAGGAAAGTCAAAGTTGACATTTCCCTCAAACACTAATTGTTGAGTTCCAGCATTTGTAGCATTAACAGATGAGCAAAATGAATCAAAAGTAGCAAATGAAGATGGTATAGATGGCAAAGTACTATCTGTAGGTTTTGGAATAGGAATGGTGGAAATTTCAGGGGTGTCAGATGTCAAAATGTTTCTTATGAATTCAGAGGTGCAAAAGGAAGACAAACTTCCTTGGCTTGATGTCATTAAAGGTGAAAACATGGTGGTATTTTGTGGGGCAGACACAGGTTTAAAACCTTGAAGAGTAGTAGCAGCAGTTGTTACAAGTTTATCACTCTCAGTGGTGGGATCAACATCACCACTGATTTGAATTTGTTCACCAGTCTGGAGATCATTCTCCAATTGGTCTCCAGAGACATCAGCAAGAACATTCAAATTGGTTTTCCCAAAATCATCTCTTTTTCCCTTACTTCCAACATCAACAGCAGGGGTTTCAACATCTTTTTTCATATGATGAACATTCTTCAAACTAAAAGTGTAATAGTGGTCTTCAGAGAGTGTATTTGTCATATCAGCATAATAAAGCCTAAACACCCTAGTCAATAGCATAGCATAAGGTAGGGCAATTTTCTTATAACCAGATGTGGCAACATGAATCATATGGTGTAGGATAATGTATGGAAGATTCAATTTAACTCCTTTGGCCATATGGTACATCATGAGAAGATCAAGATCAGTTACCTTATCCTTGCTCCCTGTACGAGGGAAAAATGAGTGTTGGCACATGTTATGGAGGAGTTTGTACTCAGTTTTCAGCATGGAGGATGGAGGAGAGTTCTTCTTAGCTCCTTCTTCAGTAAACATTTTTCTCTTCAATTCTTCTTTGCTGATCTTGACTTGGTCATACCAGTCATTTCCATAAACCTCCAGCCCTTCACTCTTGATTCCAATTAAGCTTCCAATCACATAGGGGTCTACCACTAATTCAACATCCTTGATGTTTGAAGTAATCATATCTTTATCTGGGAAGACTTAAGCATTGTAGTAGAATGCTTGAACCAATAAAGGATAAACAGTTTCTTTGATGTGAAAGAAACTTTTCCACTCAAATGGTTCCACAAATTTTTCTAAATCAACACCTCCAATGGATAACTCAGCAAAATTATATAATCTTGACACAGCTACAGGTTTGGTCATTCAATACTTTTGAAAAATCTCTTCATCTTTAGGTTGAATGAGAGGAGCAGGTAGCAATTTCTCTTTAGATTTTTTCACAGCAATCTTCTTCTTTGTTCTTGGTATCTTGACATCAGTCTTAACTTCTTTCTTCTTTGGAGTTGGTGATTTCTTGGTTTTGACAGGTTCAGACTTAGTGGATGTAACTGGCTCAAGTTCAAACTCATCAATCTCTTTTTCCAAAAGATCAATCTCAGAGTCAGATTTGTCTAACACATGCACTGTGGTGTCCACCACAGGTTTCTTGCCAGCACCAGACATTATCCATGATGATCTTCTAATTTTGGAGGAATCAAAAGACTTGGATTTCTTCATTTTAACAAGGACAGGTGGAGAGTCCTTTGGACTTGGTATTGTAGTAGTAGGAGATGGAGAAACATCTTCAATTTCTGGTGAGTGTTTGGGTGAATCAACAGGTGGTGATGGTTGATTTTGAGTTAGATTGATGGGTGAGTTTTCTGGAGATTTAGATGATGAGGGTTGGAAAACAGTGTTTGAAGAGTTTTGAGAAATTTGGGGATTTTCAACAGTAGTTTGCATGTTAGTGGTGACAGGAGTAGATTGAATTTCAGGAGTGGTTTCACGTTCCTGGATGGATTTGTAAGACTCAGATGCAGTTTCATAGGATGAAGATGATGATGATTTTGGAGTAGGTGGTTTTGGAGGTGAAGGAGATCTTGGTGGTGAAGATGAAGTTGAAGGGTTTTTGGTTCGTGTGACTTTTCTACCACCAGCGTTTTTAGTTCTAGCCATTGATGAAGATTTGAGCTTGAATGTGTTTAATGGAAGTTGAAAGAGTTTGAGAGATTATAAAAAGAAAAACTCAGAAACTTGGGAAGAGGAAGAATATAGGCTAGGTGTACTTTGATGAGAAAGATGAATAATAGGTTTGTACTTTAGGTTTTGACAAAAACGTGGGAAAGAGAAAGAAAGGAAAAACCGTTACCCAATGAGTGAGGAGAGAGGGAAGCCCAAATCAATTTTGCCATTTAAAGCCATGTTCATGAGCCCATTTAAATCAAATGACCGTTATATGTATTGATATGCTTCAGCGCAGTATCCAGATATCGATCTCTGAACGGTCTCCCAGACACACAGATAAACAAACATCAAGTAGGATTGAGATTTTTGATGATTTTCAATTTTCCTTTGATAAAATTAAAACGATCCTCAACTAATGGTTTAGTAAAAATGTCAGCAAGCTGATTTTCAGTATCAACAAAAACTAATTCCACATCCTTTTTGTTAACATGATCTCTAATAAAATGATGCTTGATTTCAATATGTTTTGATCTTGAATGCTGAATAGGGTTTTTAGACAAATTAATAGCACTAGTGTTATCACATAAAACTTTAATACATGTGTACCTTAGTGAGAAATCCTCAAGTTGATTTTTGATCCAAATGACTTGAGAGCAACAATTTGATGCAGCAACATATTCTGCTTCAGTAGTTGAGAGAGCAATTGTGTTTTGTTTTCTGCAACACCAGCTCACCAGTGCTTCTCCAAGGAATTGACATGCTCCACTTGTGCTTTTTCTCTCAATTTTATCCCCAGCATAGTCAGCATCACAATATGCTTGTAAATCAAAGTGTGATCCCTTTTTGTACCATAGTCCTACATCAGGTGTTCCTACTAAGTATCTAAAAATTCTTTTGACAGCAATCAAGTGAGATTCTTTAGGAGATGTTTGAAATCTAGCACAGAGACCAACTGCAAACACTATGTCAGGTCTGCTAGCTGTTAAATAGAGGAGAGATCCAATCATTCCCCTATACTCTTTTTCAGAAACATCTTTTCCTTTTTCATCTTTGTCCAAGCTTGTAGAAGGATGCATTGGAGTTGACATGATCTTGGCTTCATTCATCTTGTATTTCTTGAGAAGATCATTCACATATTTTTCTTGACTGATAAAAATTCCATCTTCTAGTTGCTTGATTTGCAAGCCAAGAAAGAAACCAAGTTCTCCCATCATGCTCATCTCAAATTCACTTTGCATAAGGTTAGAAAAATCTTCACACATTTTTTCATTAGTAGCACCAAAGATAATATCATCAACATAAACTTGTACAATAAGTAAATTATGCTTTTCATATTTTGTAAAAAGTGTAGTATCAATTTTTCCTCTAGAAAAACCATTTTTAAGTAAAAAGGTGCTTAATCTGTCATACCAGGCTCTTGGAGCTTGTTTAAGTCCATAAAGAGCTTTGGTAAGTTTATAAACATGATTTGGTTTATGCTTATCAACAAAACCAGGAGGTTGATGTACATAAACTTCCTCATTTAAAAATCCATTTAAAAATGCACTTTTTACATCCATTTGAAAAAGTTTGATACATTTATGTGATGCATATCCAAGCAGTATTCTAATAGCTTCTAACCTGGCTACAGGAGCAAAAGTTTCATCATAATCAATTCCTTCTTGTTGATTATAACCTTGTGCTACAAGTCTTGCTTTATTTCTGACAACCTTACCATTTTCATCAAGTTTGTTTCTAAAGACCCATCTTGTTCCAATGATTGAATTATCCTTTGGAAATGGTACCAGGTTCCAAACTTCATTCTTCTCAAATTGATGCAGTTCTTCTTTCATAGCCTTAATCCAGGACTCATCAATGATAGCTTCATTTATGGATCTTGGTTCAATTTGGGAGATCAATCCCAGATTGGTCTCTACTTCCTGCAAGGCTTTTCTGGTTCTAACACCATCTTCTGTATTTCCTATAATTTGATCAGGAGGATGATAGCCAACAATTCTCCAGGTCTTTGGTGGTCCTTGAGGTGTAGGGTTTTCATCTGAATCATGATTTTGTACAATGACAGGTTCTTCTTCTTCTTCATCAGCAGTGTGCACAGTTGGTTGATCTTCAAATTCATCAAATTTCACATGCATGCTTTCTTCTAAAGTTTGAGTTCTCAAATTGTAGACTCTATAAGCTTTTGAGGTCAGAGAGTATCCTAAGAGTATTCCCTTGTCTGACTTTGAATCAAACTTACCTAAGTTGTCTTTGATATTCAAAATGTAACAAAAGCAACCAAATATATGAAAATAAGAAATACTAGGTTTTCTGCCTTTCCAAAGTTCATAAGGTGTTTTGTTTAAAACTTTTCTAATGGTGACTCTGTTCAGAATATAGCAAGAGGTGTTAATGGCCTCAGCCCAAAAATACTTTTCCACATTTGATTCATGAATCATTGTTCTTGCCATTTCTTGCAAAGTTCTATTTTTCCTTTCAACAACTCCATTTTGTTGTGGAGTTCTTGGACAAGAAAAATTATGAGAGATTCCATTATTATCAAGGAATGATTCAAAGAGAGAGTTTTCAAATTCTCCACCATGATCACTTCTTATAGAGATAATATTGATACCTTTCTCATTTTGAACTCTCAAGCAAAAAGTTTTAAAAGCTTCTAAACAGTCATCTTTATGTTTTTAAAAATAACACCCAAGTGAATCTTGAAAAATCATCTACTATGACAAAGCCATAATTTTTGCCACCAAGACTTGTAGTTTTGACAGGTCCAAATAAGTCTATGTGAAGTAGCTCAAGAGGTCTTTTTGTGGAAATAAATTCTTTTGGTTTAAAACTACTTTTAACTTGTTTCCCTCTTGTGCAAGATTCACATACTTTATCTAGATCAAAACTAATCTTAGGCAAACCTCTAACTAGATCAAGTTTGGAAAGTTTTGACATAGTTTTCATGCTTACATGACCAGCCCTCTTGTGAATCCATTTGTCTTTTTCAAGAGAGACAAAACATGACTCAGGAGGTAGTTCATCTAAGTATAATACATAAACATTCTTTATCCTTGATCCATTGAAAAGGACTTTGCTAGATGAAGATTGTTTTATTTCACATGAGTTTGATTTAAAACCAACTTCAAAGCCATTGTCACACAATTGACTTATGCTTATTAAGTTATGTTTTAAGCCATCCACATAATGAACATTTTCAATCTTAGCAGAATCAGACTTACCAATTGTACCTATACCTTTGATGCTTGCTTTCTCATTGTTTCCAAAGGTGACTGATCCACCTTCTCTTGTTTCAAATGACAGAAAGCTGTTCCTATCTCCTGTCATATGTCTTGAGCATCCACTGTCCAAGTACCAAGGCCTTTTCTTGACTGCTAGAAGACATTCCTACATTTGAGTTTAATAAGTTTTTAGGTACCCACAGTTTCTTGGGTCCTTGAGTGTTAGTCTCAAATTTCTTATAAGGGATCCTCTGAGAATAAGATGATCTCTTATAAGGTGTTCTCTTATAGACATCTCTTCTGAGAGTGTTTAGAGAATGTCTATGTACAGGTTTTCTAAAATTCTTGTTTCTGAGATCGATCTGAGAATGTTCTGGTGTTCTATAGAAACCTGGTTTTCTTGCTTTCTTTTTGAAACAAAAGGCTTCAAGATGTCCATCCTTGTGACAGAAATCACATTTGTATTTTTGAAAATTCTTTTGTTTATTTGGAATGAGACATTTTTCATATAGCTTTCTGTTTTGATAAGGATTATGTCCTAAACCAGATCTATCATAAAATGCATTTTGTGTTCCCAAAATGTTTTCAAAAGTTGTAGTAGTATTAATAAACTTTGTTAAATCATTTTCCAATTTTGAAATAGTCTTTTTCAAAACACTATTTTCCTTTAGTACCTCAGAACATTCTTTTTGATCATTTCTCAGAATTTCAAATCTTTTAGAAAGTTCTGTGTGAGCAGTTTGCATGCCTTTGATAACTTCACTTTTAAGACTGCTCTCTTTCTTAATTTCATCTCTTTCTTTTGTTAAAACAGTAATCTCATCTCTTAGTTTAGCATTTTTCTGATTTAAGATTTGAGAGTCATATAGTAAGTTATCAAAGAGATGTTCAGTTTTTTGACAAGATGAGCAAGGATCAAGTGTTACCTCTTCTGCATTTGAGTGTGTCATGAGACATACATTTGCTTCTTGTTCTTCATCTTCAGATTGAGCTTCTTCCAGATCATCCCAAGTAGCCATCATGGATTTCTTTTTGAAGAAGGGCTTCTTCTGTTTGTTCTTTGGACAATCATTCTTGTAATGACCAAATTGATTGCATCCATAACATTGTATTTTGCTTAGATCCACTTCTGGTTTAGCTCCATTCCTTTTGGGTTGAAAATTCTTCTTGAGTTGATTTCTTCTTGTCATCAGTCTCTGAATTCTTCTTGACAGGAATGCTAATTCTTTTTCATCATCTTCTTGAAGTGATTCTTCATCTTCACAAAGTGTTTCCTCTTTCTGAGAGCATTCTCCAGATTGAGTTTTGTAACATCACGTTTTGTTTTAATTATTTATTTGATTTAATTTATTTATTTAAATTCCATGTTGTGTGATTTATTTAAATATGTGGCATTTGGTGTGGTGGTGTATTTAGAATAATAGTGTTTTTGAGGGGTGTGAATATTAAGTTGGGCTTTATGAGGAATGGACTTGGAATAAATGAAGGGTAATGTGGTAATTGGAGGAGATGTTGACCAAGGTATAAATTGGTACTTTTAGGAGAGAGGATTCATTTTGTCATGAATTTTGGATGGAGGAAGAGAGAGAAGCTCTCATAAGAAGAAAAAGAAAGAGAAAGAAGAGAAGAATGAAATTGGTAAGTAAATCCCGTTTTCCCTTCAACACCTTCACTAAATCTTCGATTCCCGATTCGTTAACCGTTGATTTTCGTTGGAATTTTGAGGGATGGTTCACAACATCTGAAGCTAACTTTTGACCGTTCGGATCGTCGAAACAAGGCCCGAGGAGGGAGAAATCGAACTCAGACTATGGCAGAAAATTTGGAAGAAAAATAGTGGAAAATGAAGAACAAGAGAGAAGGATGAAGAGGAAGCTTTGTAGAGGGGATAATTCTTGAAGAACTAGAGGTAAGAGAGTAGTTTCATATAATTTGTGGGTGATAAAGAGGGAGGAGAAACCATGTTCTCTTTGCCCAAACCCTCTCACCCTTGCTATGCTTAAAGTTAGCATTTTTATGTTTATGAATGAATCAAAATGCTTCCTTTTGTAATGATTTCGTGTTATCCATGTTATGTGATGCTAAAAGTACACGTTGATGGTTCCAATTTTGAGAATCAAAGTATGTTCATATGAAATTATGTGTTTTTGAGTTTTTAGTGAAAAACATGAATAATCTTTTATTGATGATGCTTTTGATGTTTGTAAGTGATGAAACTTGTACTCCTATGTATGATAACATGTTTATGATCCAAAGAAAATATCTTTTTAAAACTGGAACACGTTTCGGATGATTTTGGGGGTGGAATTCGAACGGTCGTAAAACAGAGCATCAATTATGGGCATGTGTCGCCAGGCTAGAACTAGCGAGAGCTAGCGAGGGAACTCGCCAGCCAGCCCAGTGCCCTCTGACTTGATTCGCTACGGCGAGAACTAGCGAGGGATAACGAGAAGCCTCTGACTTGCCTCGCTATGGCGAGAGCTAGCGAGAGCTGGCGAAGTAGTCAGGCTTACTTGATTATTAATTGTTGAAGGTGTAGTTGATGTATGGATTGCTAGTATTATATTAATACATATATGATTGATGTTGGATTTATAATGAATATGACGGATGGTGATGTTTCTATATGAATGATTGTTAATGCTTATTGATGATGATGATGATGAATGTATATAAGTATGTTATGTGTTGATGAATAATTGATGGTGAAGATTATGTATACATGAGGTTACATAATGGTGGTGAATAACATACGTTATATATATGTTCATGCATCATAATTGAGTCTATTGATGAAGCTTGGGCGTTTGACCCATAACGAATTGATGAAGCTTGGGCGTTTGACCCATAACGAATTGATGAAGCTTGGACGTTTGATCCATAACGCATAGGATTCTTGTATCCTATTTTGGTGAATGGTACCGCATGCATGTAGTCGTGTCTAGGGGACATGACATGAAGGTGACATTAGATGCATTTAGGAAGGTGAACCTTAAATGTGCTATATGTGATGATGATGTGATATTTGTCTAATTATGTGCTAAGTGATTGTGCATATAAGTTGTTGATCATTGATGGTGTGAATATGTATATGTATATTAAATGATTAAATGTACATGTCTTATTGATGATGTTGGATTGCTATTATATACATGCTAAATATATGTATGATGGATGAATTTATGTATTGTATATGTTGAATTGGATTGAATGTTAGTATCTTACTTTCGTTTGTTTGAATGTCGATTATATGTAACTAACTCTCTGTTTGTGCGTTTGCTGGATCGTTGGGCGATTCAGATCCCCAGGTGTTTTTGGTATGATTTGTCGGTGAAGCTTTGCTCTGATTAGGACACGGGAAGGGTTCATGTTTATCGAGTCTGTTATATTTATGTTGTATTAATTGAGTACTTATTGTATAGACCGGTGAATACTATTTTTATTAATTAGTATTATTTTTGGAGAATGTAATACCCAAACTAGTGTTTTGTATTTTGGTCTTGATTTAATCAATGAAGTCTTTGTATCCGCTGCGAGTTTGTGTAAAATATTTTTGAAAGTTAGAATTTTATGTAAATTCGGGTTTGGGGTGTTACAATTGGTATCAGAGCCCCGTTATCTTCGGATTACATGTGGGTTATAGGTGTCGATCAGAGCCGGTCTGTGCTGTCAGACCAAATGAGCGTAGTGTCAGTCGTGTTGTGTGTCAGTTGTGTTTTCCTTAGTGAATTGATTGTTGTGTCTACACTTGCACCTTAGTCACTATTTAATTAATTTGCAAATGTATGATGAGATTTGTTGTTGTTGATGTTTTCGTTGATGAAATATAGGAATAATGTTATTGTCACTAATTGTGTTTATTCTTCTTGACAATGTGATTGTTGTTTGGATTTCAAGATAATGACTTAAATAATGGTGTTTTTCCGTTATTGTTGTAATTGAAGTGATTGTATTAGTATGTGAGTATAGATTCCTTTATTGATAAAAGTTTATGTTAGTGAAATAGAATGTGATTATTAATGTGCGTGTCATAGAGGAATGTTGAGATGATTTATTTGTGATGATTGATTGTGTAGTATGATTGAAATACCAACATGATGACATGCGTGTATTCATAGAATTAATTGAGAATGTATGAATAGGAATGAGAAAGTTAGATTACTTGAATACTTTAACATGATGATTATTGTTGAATATTCATGAAATCGTTGTAATCTAAGATGAGGATATATTGGTAAATTATGTGTGTTGCCGTAACTTGTTGATTGTGTGAGATTAATTTCATGAATTTCGTATTATTGATTCTTTAGTTGAGATGTGGCTTTACCTAATTCATAAGACGTATGTTTCTAATTGGTGTTGATTTATGAATTGATTGTTTCATAATAATATTGAGTTGTGATGTGTTGGTTTCATGAATTCATTTGGTGTGGTTATGTTTACTCTATTAATGATGAATCTTTTGTTAATGAATCATGAATGAATTGATGTGATTGGCGATGAACTAGATGCTAGGAGTCTTTAAATGAATCGTTCGATTTATATAGGGTTGGTATGATACCGTATCACTGAGAGAAGTATCATACCGGATGTGGCACAGTATCGCTTGAGAGAAGTGACCACATGGTGCAGTATCATTGAGAGAAGCACACCCACATTGAGATTGTGATTTTGTAAATTGTTTTTCTTGTTATTTTTAGATGTGCAAGAGATGAATAGATTTGTTGTTTAATAATTGATTATTTGGTTGTGTCTGAATAATCTGTGATGCTAAGTGATTTGTGTTGCTATAATTGATTATATTATGATGTAATGATTACTTGATTCGTTGTGAGTTATCTGAGTATGTATGATATGTGCCGGTGTATGTTAGGATTCATTTTATACTATGTAAATTCATATATGATTTGCATATGTTGACTTGAGCATGATATAATTGTGTATAATTGATGAGAATATGCATTCATGATAGTATAGAAGGTAAATATAGATGTGAGATGTAGACGATGTTGTGCTCTAGTTGTTGAATATGAGACTTCTTGTTTTCTTGTATTTCATTGTGAATAGATTATATGTGAAGATAATAATTATTGGTTGTTAATTGAAATTGTGTAGGATGTTAGAATTTATTCTATGCTACCTAAATTCGTGTATGTCTTGTACGTGTTGACTTGAATATGACGGTGAATTAGTAGTTTAGATGTAGGAGTTTATGTGAATTATTATGTGTATCTATGCGTATGATTAGTGTGTAGCTCTTTATGTGCATGAGATAGTTTTAGAATTAATATTGATTCTTGGGAATGTGAATATTGTTGAAGATCTAGAATTATTTTCTTTTGAATGTGTGAAACTAATTCTTTTCGTAAAAATAAGAAGAGTAGGAATTTGGTAATGGATAGATTCTAGACCATGTTGATATATGATTGCATTCTATATGACATGCATTGGATCATTACTAGGAAATGTGACTTATTCTTTTATTAACCATGAGTTATAGGAAATGCTTATGTCATCTTTCTAAGAATAGAGTTGATACATATATGATGCACATGTTTTGGTTATTTTGTTATACCATGATTAGTGATCGTGCTAGGATAATTGTCTTCTTGCATGATATGCTTATATAAATGTGAATTGGTGAACTAGTTGGAAATTGTTATCGTGGTATATGCAACTTTTCTTGTTCAATGTGATTCTTGATTCTTAGAAAGTATGTGCTATTTAAATGCTTATTCTTATGTGAATTGTTGGAAATTTTAGATTTCGTTGATAAATGATATGTATCCTTCATGTTTGTTTTAGCTTACGAAAGATGCATGTTACTTGAATATCTATGTGAAATGTTGTATTTTGCTTGTGTTCAATTTGATGGAGATGTTTACATATTATACTTCGTGTTTGTATGATTGTGTGTTTGATCAGTCTTATAGTTGCCCCTTGTATGCGATATGTGTGAAAACACTATCGATACTAGTTCCTTATTAGAATGGTAAGTTAGACCTTAGAACCTATAGTTGGGTGTGAAGGTTGGAGTTTTCGACAGACGCTTGTAGATGGGTTTGAGATTCAGTGGAGAAGAAGGGTGTGTTCCTTGAGACGTTTGATTATCGGAAGAATAATTGGGAGACTTATTAAGAAGAAGAGGGTTAATAGAGCAATTGTCTCGATGAGGATAGCATCAAAGGTTGTTGAGTAAGAAGAGGGGTGAAATCACATGTGAAGTGTATTACAAGCATTGTAAGTGGGGTTTGAAATTATCGGAATCTGAGTGTTGGTAGCAAGAAGTGATTTCGATGGTCACGTGATATAGAGTATTGGATTAGGATGAGTCGTCATAAGTGAATGTTGTGTGGTGATTAAGATCATTAGTTGGTTATTGAGATTGGGAGTTGTTAGAGAACAGTTGGTTACTTTGGAAGTTGTTGAAAGTTCTGGAGTGAGTTTGGATGGCGTGTTTCTACAGATATTTGATGGTGGTATAAGCGTCGTGGAAGTTAAGGATTTAAGAGAAGAAGAGTTGTTTGACTTATAATTTGGAATCAACAGTTGAGTATGTTTGGGCGTAAGGATTTATGGAAAGAAATACTTTGGATGAGTCGAAGTTTGGAGTGTCCGGTATTAACTAAAGTTAGAGGATTTTAATTTTGGATTAAGACATCATTAGAATAAAGTGAATGTGGTAGGAAATATCGGTAACAATGATGAGAGAAATTGGATTTGATTGAGCGGTTCAATAATGCAAGATCGGTAGATGAGGAAAAGTTTAACAGCATGGAATTGAGAATGACGAAATTGATGGATTAGATCCTCAAAGAGATTTGGAGAAAGTTGAAAGTTGGATTTGAATTAATAGATCGATTGACATGAAATCAGTCAGAGTAATGAAGTGAGCTTTAAGTAACTAAGGATGAGACTTTGATTAAGATGGATTTTATCTTTTGGAATTGACCGAGTTCAGAAAAGAAATTGTAAGAGGAAGTTACGAATGAAAATCAAGATGATAAGACCTTTAAGTGGAAAGGCATGTAAGGGAATTTCACATGAGGATTTTGCAAGTTAAGATGAAGTTAAGGACAAAGTGTTGTTGGATTAATGGAATGAGAAAGATGTGAAGGATTCTACTTGAATGAAGATTATTATTTTGTTTAAGTATGAGAAAGGGTAAATGATTGAGGATATGATAAGTGGAGACGGTGAAATAATAGTGATTTGATGAAGAAATTAAGTTTTAGATTTGAGTATATTGACGGACTAAGTAATCTTGGGAAATATTTGTGTTAAGGAATGCAAAAGTTGATTGAGCAAATGATTTGGAGTTAAGATAATTGTATTGGAATTCAACGTAAGGAATTAAGATCGTAGTTTGGATAAGATCGGATGAGAGTATATTCGGATTGAAAGGAAAAAGTGAGATATTATGGAATTGTGGTTTAGTAACGTTGTTTGCAAGAAAAGGTCTTATGTCGAAATGTAAGGATTGAGCAACATTCGTCGTGGAGCGTTTCATTCGAATGTTTCGAGATTAAGAGCGCATTATTATGGTTCGATGAAAATGGTCGATGTCACCATCACGATTCTTGACTATTTATTGGCAAATTGAGGAAACTGGCCGTCCTTGATCTCTTGTCGATAGTAGACAAAGTTGTGTTGTTGAGATGGACTAATTTTGTTAAACTTAGTAATGTATAAAGTTTTGGATGTTTTGTTGGAAAATTAGATGAGGTGATCTTGGTTGTGCGATTTTCGAGGGCAAAAATTCTTTAAGGGGGGTAGATTGTAACATCACGTTTTGTTTTAATTATTTATTTGATTTAATTTATTTATTTAAATTCCATGTTGTGTGATTTATTTAAATATGTGGCATTTGGTGTGGTGGTGTATTTAGAATAATAGTGTTTTTGAGGGGTGTGAATATTAAGTTGGGCTTTATGAGGAATGGACTTGGAATAAATGAAGGGTAATGTGGTAATTGGAGGAGATGTTGACCAAGGTATAAATTGGTACTTTTAGGAGAGAGGATTCATTTTGTCATGAATTTTGGATGGAGGAAGAGAGAGAAGCTCTCATAAGAAGAAAAAGAAAGAGAAAGAAGAGAAAAATGAAATTGGTAAGTAAATCCCGTTTTCCCTTCAACACCTTCACTAAATCTTCGATTCCCGATTCGTTAACCGTTGATTTTCGTTGAAATTTTGAGGTATGGTTCACAACATCTGAAGCTAACTTTTGACCGTTCGGATCGTCGAAACAAGGCCCGAGGAGGGAGAAATCGAACTCAGACTATGGCAGAAAATTTGGAAGAAAAATAGTGGAAAATGAAGAACAAGAGAGAAGGATGAAGAGGAAGCTTTGTAGAGGGGATAATTCTTGAAGAACTAGAGGTAAGAGAGTAGTTTCATATAATTTGTGGGTGATAAAGAGGGAGGAGAAACCATGTTCTCTTTGCCCAAACCCTCTCACCCTTGCTATGCTTAAAGTTAGCATTTTTATGTTTATGAATGAATCAAAATGCTTCCTTTTGTAATGATTTCGTGTTATCCATGTTATGTGATGCTAAAAGTACACGTTGATGGTTGCAATTTTGAGAATCAAAGTATGTTCATATGAAATTATGTGTTTTTGAGTTTTTAGTGAAAAACATGAATAATCTTTGATTGATGATGCTTTTGATGTTTGTAAGTGATGAAACTTGTACTCCTATGTATGATAACATGTTTATGATCCAAAGAAAATATCTTTTTAAAACTGGAACACGTTTCAGATGATTTTGGGGGTGGAATTCGAACGGTCGTAAAACAGAGCATCAATTATGGGCATGTGTCGCCAGGCTAGAACTAGCGAGAGCTAGCGAGGGAACTCGCCAGGGCTCGCCAGCCAGCCCAGTGCCCTCTGACTTGATTCGCTACGGCGAGAACTAGCGAGGGATAGCGAGAAGCCTCTGACTTGCCTCGCTATGGCGAGAGCTAGCGAGAGCTGGCGAAGTAGTCAGGCTTACTTGATTATTAATTGTTGAAGGTGTAGTTGATGTATGGATTGCTAGTATTATATTAATACATATATGATTGATGTTGGATTTATAATGAATATGACGGATGGTGATGTTTCTATATGAATGATTGTTAATGCTTATTGATGATGATGATGATGAATGTATATAAGTATGTTATGTGTTGATGAATAATTGATGGTGAAGATTATGTATACATGAGGTTACATAATGGTGGTGAATAACATACGTTATATATATGTTCATGCATCATAATTGAGTCTATTGATGAAGCTTGGGCGTTTGACCCATAACGAATTGATGAAGCTTGGGCGTTTGACCCATAACGAATTGATGAAGCTTGGACGTTTGATCCATAACGCATAGGATTCTTGTATCCTATTTTGGTGAATGGTACCGCATGCATGTAGTCGTGTCTAGGGGACATGGCATGAAGGTGACATTAGATGCATTTAGGAAGGTGAACCTTAAATCTGCTATATGTGATGATGATGTGATATTTGTCTAATTATGTGCTAAGTGATTGTGCATATAAGTTGTTGATCATTGATGGTGTGAATATGTATATGTATATTAAATGATTAAATGTACATGTCTTATTGATGATGTTGGATTGCTATTATATACATGCTAAATATATGTATGATGGATGAATATATGTATTGTATATGTTGAATTGGATTGAATGTTAGTATCTTACTTTCATTTGTTTGAATGTCGATTATATGTAACTAACTCTCTGTTTGTGCGTTTGCTGGATCGTTGGGCGATTCAGATCCCCAAGTGTTTTTGGTATGATTTGTCGGTGAAGCTTTGCTCTGATTAGGACACGGGAAGGGTTCATGTTTATCGAGTCTGTTATATTTATGTTGTATTAATTGAGTACTTATTGTATAGACCGGTGAATACTATTTTTATTAATTAGTATTATTTTTGGAGAATGTAATACCCAAACTAGTGTTTTGTATTTTGGTCTTGATTTAATCAATGAAGTCTTTGTATCCGCTGCGAGTTTGTGTAAAATATTTTTGAAAGTTAGAATTTTATGTAAATTCGGGTTTGGGGTGTTACAAGTTTCAAGAGCAATCATCTTCCTTTTTGGTTTATCTTCTTGAAGAACAGATTCATGAGCTTTTAATGATCCAATCAGATCTTCCAGTGAAACTTTAGTGAGATCTTTTGCCACTGTGATGGCTGTGACTATTGGTCTCCAAGTCTTTGGTAAACATCTAAGAATTTTTCTTATTCTTTCATGTGTAGTATATGATTTTCCCAAAGAGTTGAGTTCATTTATGATGCTTGTGAATCTACCATACATCTGATCTATGGTTTCTTCTTCCTTCATTTCAAACAGTTCAAATTTTCTCACACCAATGTCTATTCTTGTTTCTTTGACACTGTTGGTTCCTTCATGATGAGTTTGCAGAGTTTCCCATATTGCTTTTGCTGTTTTGCACTCCATTATTCTATCATATTCTTCCCTGCACAAAGCACTTTTAATAAACAATTTAGCTTTAGTATTAAGGAGTACTCTATCAGCTTCTGTTGTTGTCCATTCAGCTTGAGGTTTAGGATTTGTTGAATCTTTAGCTAATGGAACATATTCTCCAACTTCAAGTACATGCACATGTTGTTATCTTGTGATCTAAGAAAGAGCTCCATTTTGTCCTTCCAGTAGTAGTAGTTATCTCCATCAAATAGAGGTGGTCTGTTTGATAATCCTCCTTCAGATATAAACTTTGCATTCTTAGCCATTACTTCCTTCCTGAATCTTTTCCTGTAGCACTTGTTAGATGCTTCCTTAGAGCCAATGCTCTGATGCCAATTGAAGTAGCAAAGTTTTTCACAAGAAAGGGGGGGTTTGAATTGTGAACCTTTAAAATATTCCCTATAAAAATTATCAATCACAATATACTTGAAGAAAATTATTAGATTGTTAGTTAAACCAAATAACCAAAAGTGTTGCAGTCTGGAGATCGATCTCCCAATCACTCTCTGACAGTATATATATAACTATTAAATTGTGATGTGTGTGATTAGTGATTGCACAAATTAAATCAGAGTAAGGGAAGAGAATGCACACAATAATTTATCCTGGTTCACCCAAAATGTTTGGGCTAGTCCAGTCCCCACACTCCTTGTGAGATTGTCCACTAAGAGATGCTAATGATCTCAAGTTACACTTCCTTTGATCTAGATCCAAGATCAAATAATCTTCTAAGCCCTACAAGCTTAATCTACCTCAGTCACACTGACTATGAAGGTGTCACTCAATTAGTAGTTACGTACTAACTTGAGCCAATGGTTACAATGATGAAGGATTTTGGAATCAAAGCCTATTCACTCAATACACTTATGAGAAGCTTTGAAAATGGATGGATAAACTCTCAAAACACTCACTGGATATTCTGATCCTAGATATATATGAATTACAGATCTGAGTGAGAGAGAAAAGAAGAGCTCGTGATAAAGACTTGTATAGCAAAAACAAGCGTTGAAGTTGTAGTGGAGACTCTTACTCTTCAAAGTTGCCAAGTACCTCTATATATAGATGAGTGATGATCAGGGAGTCTTGGCCACGAAGTATATCCGTTGGAGGCTTGAAAATAACGGCTAGTTGCTCTGCAAATTGACAGCTCATGTAATTTGAAGAAAACAGATCAGTCTGAGATTGATCTCCAAAGTTTCTTCTTCTGACTTTTAAGAGAGGAGCGTATTGCTAGCTGTTGTTGAGCTGTAATGTTGCTGTACGTTGCTTAAAAAACAAGTATAGCCGTTGTGCAGCTTTTGGATAACCTTTGAACAGCTGTAGCAAGCTGGTGTCACTCCAAGTGATGATTTTCTCTTTCCAGCATTGGTCTGAGATCGATCTCCCAATTCTGGCGTGAATGACATTCTTCTTTTTGGAGCAAAGAAGCTAGAGCACGAAAAGTCCAGCTGTTATGGATAAAAACAGCAGCTGGATGTTGTACTTGATGTTCCATAGTGTCCTTGTTGCAAGTACAATTGTCATATAGAAAGAGAAACTTCATTGGAGAATGTTCCTACTTTATTCTTTAAAGTACAAGTCAATTCTCCAAGACCAGGTTGTGCTGTCTAATTCTCCATGGTCCATATAAGCTCAGTTCCATTAATTGAGTATAAAAATGTCCTCATGTCATATGCTCAATCTTCTCATAGTTAAATCATAGAACTTGGTAAAAGAAGTAAGTTCTCTATTCATGAGAGAAACCTTTGCCTTAAATGATCTCTTGGATGTGTAGATAATTCGTGAGAGAAGCCCAAGAGAAAAGTGATCATTTGTCTTGTACATAGTTGACTTATCCATAAGTCCTTTTGCATTGATTGTGTGAAAATGATGTTTGCGCAGGTCTCAGAGACCAATCAGAGACCGTTCTCCAAGCTTTTGTTTTTATCACAATAAAAACATGATATTTGATCTAAATAGCTCAATTGTTCCTAGCTTAATAAAAACACTCAAGAACACTTGTTAGATACCAAAAAGATTAGAATTACACTAAAAAATAATTAAGAGGTTTGTTATCTTTAAAACATCAATTAGGGATTTTGCCTCAACCGGGATACCCCACTCTCTCTGGTTTTATATCGTCTTAAAAATTTAAATTTATTTCACAATTAATTAAGTTGATTTAAAATATGTACTTTCGTCGGTAAATTAAAATCAAGTTAACTGGGTTGGGGTACTAATAAAAGGAGTAGTAGGCTTTTGTTTTAAGGGAATGATTGACTAATTGAGTGTTGGAGTACATCTAAAACTATTAAGTACTTCGAATGATTTTGGAGAACAACTCTTTGAAACCATTCCACAGCAAAAATGGTTTATACCGTTATACACTGAAATCATTAGTCTAGTTAAATGATTTCATGGCATTATACATTGAAACCATTATTATAGTTAAATGGTTTTATATGAGCATTAGTGCCAATATGTTATACACTGAAACCATTAGTCTTGTTAATTGGTTTCAAGATGTTATACACTGAAACCATTAGTCTAGTTAAAATGTTTCATAGCGTTGTACATTGAAACCACTATTCTAGTTAAATGGTTTTATAGCGTTATACACTGAAACCATTAGTCTTGTTAATTGGTTTCAAGATGTTATACACTGAAACCATTAGTCTAGTTAAAATGTTTCATAGCGTTGTACATTGAAACCATTATTCTAGTTAAATGGTTTTATAGCGTTATACACTGAAACCATTAGTCTTGTTATTTGGTTTCAAGATGTTATACACTGAAACCATTAGTCTAGTTAAATGGTTTCATAGCGTTATACACTAAAACCACTATTTTAGTTAAATGGTTTCATATGAGCATTAGTGCCAAGATGTTATGCACTCAAACCATTGTTATTAAGTAAAACATCACATAACCATTTTACAAAACCATGCTAAAGCAAAAAATCATATAAAGCAATTAGGGTTAGTTTAGTTGAGAAAATTTTGGATAGTATGCATGAGATATTGAATTCGATCATTTTTTTATTGTAAAGAAAAAAATCCATATATATATATATATGTAATTAATGTATGAGATTTTATTTATATTGTGATTATGATTGATAAAACTTAAAATTAAATTGTATGTTTGACAAGTATGCTTTATATATACATGAACCATTGGTTATTATGTTGGGCTTCGAGGGGGTGTATGACTAAAATTAATTAAAAATGGATTCTTATAATATATACTTCAAAGGAACAAAAGTTATTATTTAATTGGAAACTGGGGGCGCGCTAGAAGTTTGGGGGGGGGGGTGCGCTAGAAGTTTGGAGGAGGGAAAAAGGGCACGCTAGAAATCTGGGGGAGGAAAAAAATTGGAGAGCTCACAAGAAATGTAGGGAGAAAAAGGAAAAAAAAACTGGGGGGTGCGCTAAGTAAATGGGGCGCACACACGTAATGAGGTAGTATATGGGGGTGCGCGAGTGATAGATTGCCTAATTTTGGGCTTGGGCTGACTTTTGGTGTAGGAAACAAATATGCTGGGTGTAGGAAACAAGTTTATGCATGGTGCATAAGTCTGGGCTTATGCACCATAACCACAACCCTCATATTGCTTACCGCACCCCCAAAATGCACACCCCAACGGGCAAAGTTATGGTGGTAACAATTCTTTGAACGGATTATGAATATTTTTATTTTATGCAATATTTTTATTCCTCTTTGAATTATTGCTTTTTAATAAGGAAATGTTTTCAAAAGTTATGTATATAAATTGTAATAATTATTTTTAAAATTTATCTTTCTAAAGTAAGAAAGCTTTTAACAAAAATTCCATTTTTCAAATTTATATTTTTGAATTTGTTTCCCTGAGAAAACTTATCAATATTTATAATTTTTTCAAAAAAAATAGATGGTTGACTTGAATTTATCTCTTTGAAAAACGAGTGTTTCAAAAGCAATAACAATATTATTTTTTTTGTTAAATAATTTTCATCTATTTCATAAAAAATTCAATATTTTGACTAAGTTTTAATAATTGAAAATTTCACTTGGATAAAATTCTGATTAAGTTGGTTTGAGTCATTGAATTGAACGAATCACCCTGAATTCTTACACACTCTTAGCTATGGTTGCTACGACGATATATCCAAAAGTTATTTTACAGTTAAAAATCTAAGTATTAATATTGATCATGATCTAGTGGTATTAAACGATAAAAATGTTAGAGAAATTAATGATAGTTTATAAACTAATGAGGAACATATATAATGCGACAACTATTAAATACTTGCATCGTTCTTTTGCATGTGAAGAATCTTTTATTGAGGTGATTTTTAAAGAATGGAAAAAGAATACAGAAAAAAGCTCAGTTGTGTAATACTCGGCTCAAGGGTTAGAAAAC
Source organism: Trifolium subterraneum (assembly GCA_951799995.1). Classification (NCBI taxonomy): domain Eukaryota; kingdom Viridiplantae; phylum Streptophyta; class Magnoliopsida; order Fabales; family Fabaceae; genus Trifolium; species Trifolium subterraneum. Next base: position 13,581,519 of record OX637462.1, on the reverse strand, counting down.
TTGCTCCAAATGAGATGCCTTTTATTTTTATTTTATTAATTTTTAAGCAAAATCGAGTGTTTCATTAGCCGCATGAAAATTGCTTTTCCGACTCCTGCCCATTCCTTTTCTATCCTCCAAACTGACGTTTTTGCCTTCGGTTTATATTAACCGAATTTTTTCCAAAATTTTCCTCAAAGAAGAATGCGAAGGAGAAGAAGCCATGAAAGCTTCATGAAGAAGCCATGAAAGCTTCCATGAAGCTCACGGCCTCAACAACAACAACATCGAATCTCAACCAAAAATTGAAAGTGAATACACCATCTTGCTCGATTTTTCTCACTGGTCATTAATCTACAATTAGATTTCAAAGTGGAAGCCTATTTATAAAAAAAGTTTCAATCTTTGATAACACCAAAATTTTGCAAACTCATTTTAAGACGAATTATGAAAAACAAATGGTTGGAAAAACTTCCTGGATTAACGAACAAGCGAAATGGAGTATGTGAGGAAAATTTGGTTCGTAAAAACCGAATTTTCTTAGCAAATTTTTTTTCATACCCCCGAGTGCAAAAACGTCAGTTTGGGGGTAGAAAAGAAATGGGCAGAGATTGGAAAAGTAATTTTCTAGCCGCATAACACAAAAAACCTATCTTTGTCGCAGTTGTCCATATATAATGACTTTGCCATGTGCTCGTAGACGATCATTGCCCTTAGGTACTTATTTTGTTTCTTTATTTCTAGCTTCCATTTTCTTCTTTTCCATTTGTTTTCCCCTTTTCAAATTGATGTTGCATTATCGTTTAAATTTAGTATCTAGAATCTTTATATTATTTTTCGAGTGAAATATTTTTTTTCAACTTAGTATCTATAATACATTGTTAAAAAAGTTTGTGCAAGCGAATCATTTGAATATTTTAAATTTGGGTAAATAGGATTTTACCCCCCTGTAAAATAGACGATTTTTGGTTTATCCCTTATAAAAATAAAATTTTGGATTATCCCTCGTAATGTCAAGATTCCGTCGTTTACCCCCTCAATTCCATTTGGATATGGAATCTTCAATTTTACTGACGCGGCAAGCCTAAGTGGCACGTGACTGAACACAACTGATTACATGGCATGCTCACGTGAAATATACATATTTTAATTTAATTTTTAATGCCACGTAATATAATTATTAATTTTTTTAAAAGAAAAAGAAATTAAAAAAATTGGTAATATAATAATTATATATTATATAATACAGTATGATCCAATTTTGTTTTATGGGATGATCCGATTAGTAAACAATAATAAGTAATTAATACTATAAACCATAATAATAAAAAAAATGGATGAAAAAAAAAAATCAAAGTTTACTTAAAACTGCTTCTAAAAAAAAACCGAGAACCTGCTTCTTCTCAAACTGCTGCCTCTTCTTCTTCCCAACAACCCATAACCTGCTTCAAATGGGTGTTAATTTTTTAAACATGAAAATCAGAAAAAACTCCACCCTCAACACTAGCTTCAAAACCTTATCTCCTCAAACACCCAATTCATCAGGTTTCACTGCTTTTCTCTTCAATTCATCCACAATCATCAAAACCTTATCTTAGTTTACAAATTTTATAATATTCACTAACAACAACACCTAACAAAAGGATGTGAACGTGATTTTGTCCAATTGAAAAAATTTAATGAGTTGCTATGTTGCCCGGGTGCGGGTACGCTACCGGTATCCGGTACGGGGTACGTCATTTTTAGAAAAACTAAGGTACGGGTACGTTCCTATATTTTTTTTTAAATATAATTATATAAATCAAATAATAGAATTATATTGTTAAAATAAATAATTAAACATAAAAAATATCACACCACAATTTAAAAGTAATTCAAATTGTTCAAAAACATCAAAATATGAAATTAAAAAGCAATTAGGTCAAAAAGAGTCAATTGTTTCCACCTCCATCATCACTAAAAAGAGCGGCCTCTAGTTTAGGTTTATCGTGAGAAAGACTAGCAATTTCAAAAATATCAATTATATATTAAATAAATCTCATTCATCTCTACGAATATTCCACACTTTTGTTGCTCTTTCATTATAAGTATTATTATTTCTCTTTCTCGAGAGAATACGAAGATTTGTATGAATAAAAAAACTCGATCTTCAATTCTTTGAATTTAGTCTATTCATTTTTAATGAATGAGTGAATAATTCCAATGACTGCTTTTTTATTGTTTTTTAGCGGTAGGTACTACTTTTATATTATACAAAAATAAAAAACCTAAATATTTATATAAAAAAACAAATTAAAGAAAAAGAAGAAGAAAAAAATAGTGTTTTTTTGAATTGGTGTACCACGCACGTACCACAGATGTACCACTCGTGTATCCATTACAAAAAACAAAAAAAAATCTAGGTACGGCGTCGGTGCGTACCGGGAGAGTACCATACGCGTACCGGTACTTACCCGGTACCGGTACTCTATCTAAAATGGAGTACCCATGCATCATAGATGAGTTGTAATTGTTTTTATGTTATGAGTTTTGAACAATAAATCTGGAAAAACAAATAGAGTTGTAAAGTTTTTGATTTGGGATTATTTGATTAGGGATTTCATTATTTGCAAAGAACCCCAAAATTGTTGGATTTCTTATGGGTTCGTCGATTGGATCGCCAGTGGTGCCATGGTTGAATGTTAGGGTTTGGTGATTGAAAATTGATTGGTTGAATTGGGAAGAAGAAGAAAAATTAGGATTGCTATTTGCTACAGAAGAAAAATCGGATGATTGTTATCTTCATTGTTTTTTTTTTTTTTGACGAAGTTGTTATATTTATTGTTATTGTTATGATTTTGTGTTTTGTTAATCTTGGGGATTTTTTTAGTTTTGTTATGATTTTGAGTTGTTAGTTTATGGGTTTATAGAAGTTGTTGTGGTTGGAAAAGAGATGAACTTGCTATTGTTGATTTTACTAGTGTCCAGACCCGTGCCATGCACGATACTTGTAATTATTTTTATTTTTTTTCCTTTCTTATTTTTGAATTATCACAGTGTTGATACGAAATTTTCACCAATATTAATAATTATTAGTCTCAGTCGTGAAACATATGAAGCATATTATAATTAGATGCGCTCTCACCTTCCAATTGTTGATGCACGGGTTAATTATCATTATGTATTAAAAAAAGATTTTTTTTATATAACATAAATATCAATGACAATGTAAAAAAAATGACATTGCTACAATTTTTTATTTATCGATTACAAATATTTTACATGTGTTTGTATTAAAATATTGCATCTACTATACAACCTTAATTCATACGACTTCAAAAAATTAAAGGAAGCCCGTGCACATGCCCGAGTGCAACATGTTTGCATAGTATACCAATATGAACAATTTTTTATTGGATACGCAATTCCAAATTTTATGACACTTTAGTTAATTAGAAATAAATTTTCAGATTATCTAGACGGACAATATTTTTTTAAATCAAAATATTTACATATTCCAAAGGGCATAACTCAACTAACAAATGTAGATATTATTAGTCTGAGTCATGTGTATTTCCAATTCTGACTTTAAACTCAGTTAGCAAGCACCGTTTTATTTTATCACTTTAAATATATCAACTTTTATTTTTAGTACATCTTATGTTTGACCCTACATATTTTTTACTTCTCTACTTCTTTTAAAAAGAATTGGGCCAAACACAATTTTGATAATTTTTTTTAAAATAAAAAATGTCTTTTTTATAATAAAGAAAACACAATTTTTTTTTCTTATCTTTGTTGTTGTCAATTTTTTTTATGTTTATCTAAATATTGTTTACATAATTTTTTAAGTTTGTTACTATTAAAATAATTTATCTTTTAAAAATTACGTCAAAAAACATGAATTTCATAAACCTATTATTTATAATAAGTTTATATTAAACTATTAAAACTTTTATAAAAATATTTTACCAAACAAATTTTAACTTAAAAGTGATAATTAAGTTGAAAAAAAATAATAATAAATACCAATTAACTTTATATTTTTTGTTTTCAAGTTTATGCTTAAAGTAGCTAAGCTTTTAAGCTTTAAAAAAGTAGGGTCAATTTTCATTATATTTTGGTAGTCATAATTTTCTTCAACTGTACCCTTAATGGAGGATCTTGACCTGCGTTGCCTAGGTGCGGGTACGGTACCAGTATCCGATACGGGTACCGGTACGGGGTACCAGTAGGGGTACAACATTTTTAGGAAAAGCATAAGCATAAGAAAGAATGCTGATATAAAGCATAAACATACTTTTATTCATGACATCAGCTAGGAACCCGTCTGCAAAAACAAATAGGCACAACAAAACCTTGTTAAATTTCTAACATTAGGTGTAGATTTAAGCAACAATGAAATTAAATAAATGGACATTTCCAACATTAGGTGTAGAATTAAGGAACAATGAAAAATAGCCACTACTATACTTCAAACAAAGCAGGCAAATGATAACGAAAATTAGAAAGCAATTAAAAATTTAACTGAAGCTTGAAAACAAAATATAAATTTAAGGAGAGCAGCCTTAGGTAAACCAAACTTAAGTTGAGTAGCCTACCAATCAAAACCAAAAATAGTATTTAGTGTTTAATAGCACAAAAAGAATGTACATTGATGTTCATAGAACTAACAAATCTTTCCACAACACTAACACCAAATTAAGTACGAAGTATCATGTATATGCCCAGACATATTTCAGCGTAAGCAAATTTATTAAATGTCTGATTTTAATTGATGACACAGTGAGTGAATTCCTCTAGTTTCAAAATTGGAAGTCACTTAACTACATCAAAGAAAACTAATCCTTTCAGTTTTCTCGTACCTTCTCATAGCACATACTTTTTCATTTGTACTTACTTTCATTTGTTTATTTTCTCATCCTTGCACTAATAATAAGGATTGGAGAAAAAGTAAAAACGTGTCAAGTAAAGTAGGTAAGAACCAGTTGATAGGATATTTATATCATCACAATAATTTGAAATAAAATTAAAAAGAGATTGCTATCGATATGTGACCGTATACGGTCAGATAAAATAAGAGGCATTCATATACCTATTGGCCAATTGTCTAAATGGGGAATCGTCCTGCAAAACCTGCATAATTAACACTTTCCATTAAGGGCAGAACCTCAACAATTTCTTAAAATGAATTTAGAACAATGTGAAAAAGTAGTATTTGGTTGTGACTTTTTGAGAAAGACAGGCAGGCAGCAACCAACTGATATGGTTTTTTGGGTTTTTTTTTTTGTATTGCGGAATTTGGTGGAATATATTTGATGGAGAAAACGGAGAAGAAAGTATATTGTTACATGGAGAATACTCTCATGTTTTGTTTTTTTCTTTTTTTCTCATTATTCATAACTATATGGCTCTATATATAGAGCTACATAAAAACAAATCATATATTTTAAAAACAAACTAATTCTAAAAATTTTAAGCAAATCTTAAATATTCTAAACTGAAATATAAATCTTAAATCCTAATATTATTTTATTTAAAATATAAATCTAAAATATATTTAAATCTAAAATCTTCAAAAAGATATTTAGGCATTATTCTCAACACCAACAACAGAAAACAGAACCACATATGACATACAAATATATTATACTTGCTATAGATTACTACTACACATTTCAAAATTATATAATTTAAAATCTTCTTAAAAACTTTAATGTAAAAAATTCGAATTCACCAGTCATATAATCAATAGGATGTCAGTTATTCACTTTAATGTAAAAATTTTGATTTAGTGATTCTTTAAAATAAATATAAAGTAGGTAATGTCTGTAATTTACAGTAATCAAAATTCAAACAAAAGGAGTTAGTAGTATACCTCAAATGCCACCGACCCAATTCAACTTTTTGTTTGTCACTGTACAAAAAAATATAGAAGAGAAAAAGTAAGATGAAAACCTAGGTTGGACATATCAATGTCAAAACATCAGTTCAATTCACAAAACATAGAAGGTCACAAGAAACACTATCAAAGCTCTCAAACCCAACAATTACCTCATACACCAAATTTAACAAACAAAATCGTCAAAATATTACCTCAATGTTCAGTAACTCTAAAAATAAATCAACATTTTGTACTTCCTTTTTGCACCATAGCTTCTAATGTTGATGAGAATTCACAACAACATTTTATCAAACAGATGGTGTGCATATATAAAATTGAAATATGTTGAATAAAATAATGAGGAATAAAATATGTGTAACATAAGAATTATCACTTGAGTACAATTACTAAAGAGTTTAAATAGACTATGCTATACCTAATGGGCCTAACTTAGAGGCTAAGTAAAACTAAATAGAATCTATAATAATAATAATAATAATAATAATAATATATTTACAACACTCCCCCTCAAGCTGATGAATAGATATCAATCATTCGAAGCTTGCAAGCGCGCTGGTTGAATTGCTCTGTTGGTAAACTCATCTTTATTATCGTAACATAACTTCATAGGATCTTCCCATTGTGGTGAGAGTTGTTTATAAGAAGCAAAATTAGAAGTAGGACGTCTATATATGGAGGGACATGATCTCTTTTCTCTTCTCAAAGCAAGAGGTACATCATTCGGGTCAGTATCAGAAATATGAGAATTATCAATAGGATGATCATTTTCAGTGCTTACCACCGGTTCATACGATTGAGTTTGCTGTTGGAGCGGAACGGGTTTACTTCTTCTTTGATACCCCCGAGTTGGTCCTGAAGGTGTTGATTCCTCCAAAACAGAAGACATTGAAGGACCAGGAACACTTGTAGGCTCAGGTTCAGAAGTGGGTACATGAACATGTGTTCTAGGGAGGCTGGGACCCAAGACCAGAAAATCGGACTCAGACTCTAAGTCATTTACATTCTCCCCCTGAGACTGAGGACGAGTAAAGTACGACACATTTTCATGAAAAGTGACATCTTTGGAGACAAAAAATTTACGACTGGGAGGATGATAACATTTGTACCCTTTTTTGTTAGGAGCATAACCTAGAAAGATACACCTGACTGCACGAGGATCCAACTTGTTGCGATATTGTTTATGAACATGAACAAAGGCAACACAACCAAACACACGGGTCTTAAGATTTTGTAAAATAGGAGCAGAAGGAAAATGTGAGAGCATGCATTTAATAGGACTGGTATTACCTAAAACACGAGATATGACTCGATTAATCAAATAGACAGCGGTAAGGACTGTCTCTCCCCAATATGAAGTGGGAACAGACATTTGAAACATAAGACAACGAGCAACTTCAAGTAAATGACGGTTTTTTCTTTCTGCGACGCCATTTTGTTGAGGGCTGTCGACACATGTGAATTCATGGAGTATACCATGTTTACTGGTGAAGTCAGACAAGGTATGATTAACATATTCTTTACCATTGTCTGAACGAAGTCTTTTTATACCTTTCCCAAATTGTGTTTTTACCATATTATAAAACTGGATAAATAATTGCGGTACTTCTGATTTAGTATTCATCAAAAAAACCCAAGTTAATCGAGTACAATCATCAATAAAGGAAACAAACCATTTTGCACCAGAAACATTAGTGGTAGGGGCAGGTCCCCAAACATCAGAGTGAATAATATTAAATGGTTCATCACTTTTATTAAAACTAGGAGAAAAAGAAACACGGTGGTGTTTTGCTAACTCGCAAACATCACACTTAAACGACTCAACAGAATGTCGTAAAAACAATAACGGATACATAGACTTAAGTATAGAAAATGGGGGATGACCAAGACGCTTGTGTTGCAACCAAATTTGTGAGGCAGAAGAGGAAGATTCAGACTGAAGAGAGGAAGACAATACCCTCGGACCATCTGGCTCATCAGAGAAGTAGTATAACCCTTCCTTTTGTTTAGCAATTCCAATCGTCTGTCCCGAGGTCAAGTCCTGAAAAACACAATGAGAAGCAAAGAAAATTACTTTACAATTTAGATCACGGGTAAGCTGATGGATAGAAATTAAATTGTTGGAAAGTGTAGGAACATGAAGCACAAATTGCAACTTGAATGAAGGTTGCAAGTCAATATGTCCAATGCCAACAACACGAGCATGAGAGCCATCGGCAACAGTGATATAAGGAGTACTCGAAGGTGAAGTATAAGAGGATAGTAAAGTGGAATCAAAAGTCATATGATTAGTAGCACTAGAGTCAAGAATCCAAACTTTTTTCGGAATAATACCACAAACAGTAAAGGATCTGGAGTACACATTCTTACCAGTAATTGCTAAAGACCCAGATCCAGAAGGCTTACTCATGGAAGCAAGAAGAGACTGTAAACGATCCACATCATTCTGGCTGAAAGAGGACAAGTCAGTTTCTCCCTTTGCAACGTGTGCCCGATTCTGTTGCATATTACGAGAGCCTCCCCGTCGCCTAAGAACTTGTTCTTTTCCATGTAGGTCGAAACACATGGACTTGTGATGCCAAGACTTTTTGCAGTAGTCACAATAGAATATTTCAGAAGATGGTTGTGGTCCTTTGCCAGCAACGAGTGCGGATACATCAGGAGGATGTTGGTTGAGCATAGCATGACGACGAGTTTCTTCGCTACGAACCGTGTAAAACACTTCAGTAAGAGTGGGGAGTTTTTCCTTTCCCAAAATTTGGACCCGAATGGGGTCAAACTCAACATTTAGACCTGCCAAGAAATCAAATATCCTATCCCTCTCAACTACAGCATTCAGAATGGCAGCGTCGTGACTGCACTCCATCTTCAAATTCTGATATTGATCAAGTTCAATCCAAAGAGCATTGAGAGCCCCAAAATATTCGGTGACCGGAAGATTTCCTTGCTTGCTGTTGAAGATTTTCCTCTTTAAGTCATAACAAGCAGACATGTCTTGTTTCATGGAATAACTGCAACTGAGGTAATCCCAAATTGCTCGGGCAGTAGAGAGAAACATGCAATTTCTACTAATTTCTGGAGATATGGAGTTCCAAAGCCAAGTAATAATAACATAATCATCTTTATCCCAAGAAGAGAAATTAGGAGCAGTGACCACAGGAGGATCACCTTCAAGATGGTCAATCATATCACAACCTTTAAGTGTCTGACGGATTAATTGAGACCATTGAAAATAATTTTTTTCACCGTGAAGCCAATAACCTTTTTGAATGACAAAATCCTTCGCATTAAAAGGAGGTGGAATAACCGGAGGCGGGGGCGGAGGTGGTGGGGGTGGAGGTGGTGGAGGATTGTTGTCCACTTGTTCCATTGAAGCAAAAAGCAACCGATCAATGAAATAATAATAACGTCGAACGAGATAATAAAAATACCTAAAATTTAAGTATCTCAGAAAATTTATTTGAACACACTAATGGAAAGAGCAGGCCGAGACGAGAAAACTGACACCGGAATCGTAAAAAACAGATACTTCTAGGGCGGCGCGTGTACAACACGCCGGTATAGAAGTGGCGCGTGAGGGCGCGTGCGGAGGTCTTTGGCGGAATTTGTTTCGGCTTCGGACTCGTAATATGGAGACGGTTACGATGGTGTATATGAAGTTTTGATAGGTTCACTAGAAGTATGAGAAACGAGAATGACAAGTTAATGGTTGTTTGCAAAGAAAGAATGGAAGAGGAAAAAAATTCAACTATGGCGGCTAGGGTTTATGCGGAAGCGTTTCCCAAAATCGGGAGCTCGTGATACCATGTTGAATAAAATAATGAGGAATAAAATATGTGTAACATAAGAATTATCACTTGAGTACAATTACTAAAGAGTTTAAATAGACTATGCTATACCTAATGGGCCTAACTTAGAGGCTAAGTAAAACTAAATAGAATCTATAATAATAATAATAATAATAATAATAATAATATATTTACAACAAAATAGAACAACCTAAAATTGAAATAGATGATTAACTTCTAAGACAACCAAGAAATAAAGAAGATACATATCAAATTGCTAAACATACTATCGTCTTCACCCATTCATATAAGCATTCACTTCCTGCTTGATAGTTATCGAACAGGTAACTGTTATCGCCGCCGACAGAGTAAACTCTCCGTCTTTGCAACCTAATTCGATGAATGGATAGGTGATTTGAGACGGTGGTGGAAACAGTTTGTGTCGGAATCGACGGTGAGGATTAGGTGATTGGAAGTGAGGAGCGGGGAGGTGATGCTGATGTTATTGTTCAATGGTATTTATATGGTGATGTTGCGATGGAATTTGAGGGAGAAGAGCGTGCTGAAGAAGAAAGAATAGAATCATAATCTTACTTGACAGTGATGCTGCTGGTGAGGAAGAAAGTTGTCCGTCGACGTGGAAACGAATCCGTCAACAGTATGTAGCCAAAGCGACGAGAGAAGAGGATTTTGTAAAATGCTCAGTTTTTGCATTCTACAGTATTCTTTGTAGGGGATTCTTAATCGAACGTTCAGGGAATAATAGAACGGTATAGATTCTCACCAATAGCTGTAGCAAAATTTGAAAAAAGATTCCCATTGGAACACAAGAAGATTGAAAACCCTAGAACGAATTTATGGTCAGCAAATAGTTCCCAAATTCACGATATGCAAGGATTTCAAAAAAACCCTACAAAATCGCCACCTACAGTTCTCTCTTAAGGGGATTCAATTGTTAATAGATAGGATTTTTCTGGATTTTACTGATGATGTTGTTGTAAAATCATAATGGTAGGGACGAAGACGAAAAAAAAGAAATACAATAAAAAAAAGTAAAATATAAAAGAATTGTTTTTAAAAAAAATTCAAAAATAATTAAAGGACACGTAAGCATGCCATGTAATCAGTTGTGTCCAGTCACGTGCCACTTAGGCTTACCACGTCATTAGAAATTGAAGATTCCATATCCAAGTGGCATTGAGGGGGGTAAACGACGGAATTTTGACATTACGAGGGGGTAATCCAAAATTTTATTTTTACAGGGGGGTAAACCAAAAATTGTGTATTTTGCAGGGGGGTAAAACCCTATTTACCCTTTAAATTTTAATGGACGAAAATGACCGTTCAAATTTAGGATTTTTATTTGTATTTTAGTTTACTCATCATTTATAAAAATAAAATGTAACTGAACAATTATTTTTTTTAAAAGTTTGATGTATTAACTAGATCGGTTAGGATTGTTAAAGAATGAAAAATGCTTATTGTTTTGCAAAGTAATGTGTTATATATTGTTGTTTAAAGAGACTCTTGGTCACTGGTGTGGTCTCAAAGTAAATATTTTTCTACGATCAACAAAGATTTAATATTATAACGAATTGTAATAAATTGTTCACTCTTTTAATGAATCAACTTTAGAAAACACCTCATTGGGATACATGATACATCTTCATTATTTGAAGCTACATTTTTTGAAGAGTATAGCTTCAAATTTCGAAGTGTCATATGACTCTATTTAGAGGTTCATTAGAGCACTCAACCTTACAAGTGTTTGCATTCCATTTTTTTGTCATCGTTTTGAGACGTACACTTTTTGTTTTCTTCATGAAATGGATGAAAATCGTAGGTCTTGCATCTAACCAAATGAAAGGATGAAAATTGTATGTCTTGCACCGAGAATGGATTCCCTCAATTTTTTCCCTCATATTTCTCAATTTTTTCAATCCCTACCTTTCAATTCATCTTTTTCCACTTTTTCTTTTTTCTCCCCTCCCAAATCAATGGCTCAAAAATAAATTTATCCTAAAGTTACATGACAGAATCCTCTTTCGTCTTGCACCTAACCAAATTTTTTTTTCGCATCTAATTTACGTGTCTTTTTCTAACGTAAAAGTGATTCCTTTACATGATAGAAGATAACTTTGTGATCCTCTTATTTTAGTGTGTATTCAATTTTTTCATCTCTTCACTAACAAGTTACTAGGGGTCACTCTCTAACTCCCGGGATTTGGATTTGCTGCTGTGGTTAAGTCCCACAGTTAAACCAAATCCAGGCCATTAAAAAATTCCAACGAACCAAACTTGTTTCTCCTCATTTTTATTTTAATACAAAAATAACACATTGTCCCCACACACTTTCAAAAACACAGTTTCACAGTTGCAGCGGCACGACAAGAAGAACGACAGGCTGAGAACGGCACGGCGAGAAGAACGATGGTTCGAGGACATCGCGGTGACGACGGTGGACGAAACAACATGTTGACGACGATGGACTAAACAACAGAACAACCATCAGTCGGAGGATATTTCTACCTCGCTCCACCCATCCTCTTCCCCCTTCACAAATTGAAACACCCCCATAATTGTTCTCTTTCACGGACTATGTAATCTTGATTTAGGGGATATATTAGATTGAAATTTCAGTGGATTTTAAGATTTTTTTTATGTTAAAAAATTCTACTGATATTCAATAAAGATTTTTATAAAATAAAATCAAATATTTTGATATTCAATTAAAACAATTAATTTTTTTTTCGGGGGCAATCAAACCGCTCATTAAAAAAGATATCATCATGGGTGTACCTGTTTAAAAGATATCATCATGTCATATCAGACACTAGCAATAGTCAACACCTTTTCATTCAACCGTTAAAGATTTCAAAATATTACTATAGCGATGAAAATTTAACTTTTCTGACAAGTTTTGACACCGACCCTATTCTACGACAACGTATTCGCGCGCACACGACCAATCACATCATCTTTCAAATTTCAACCGTAAGATTCCTCCGAACCTGACCAAGTACAACAACACTTGTCCCTCAATAAATACACTGTTTATCTTTGTTCAAATTAATGATCTTTTGAAAAACAACAACAAAAAAGTTGTCTTCTTTTTTTTCTGTATCTTTTTGGGTCTTGACGACTCACTTCATTGCTTTCAAAAGGCAAAGGTGAGATCTTTTTCACTTTCACTTTAGACCCTTTTCCTTAATCTCTATTTTGAGTTTTGGGGTTCTCTTTTTTCTTCATATTTAAGATCATAGGGAGTTATAGCAATCACGTTTCACATTGAAGGCGTGTCTGGTGTCTGAGACTAGGTCTTTGTGTTTGAATCTATTTTCTTAAACTATTATCGGTGTTTATGAGTTAGTATCGTGTTTGATATCTGTGTTATTGTCGTTACTTCATAGATGGATTAATATTTTGAGTTTTGATGATTTTTAATTTGATTAATTAATGTAGGTTCATCAAAGATTATGGAAGAAGTTATGATGATGGATATAGATGGATATGGTGAGCAGCAGATTATGCCTGATGCTCTTCCATTTGCTAGAAGGTTAGTCTTTTTTTTTTTTAAATTAAAAAAAAAAACCCTTTCTTTTGTAATGTTTGATTAGATGGATTGAAGATTTGGGTTGTTGAGATTTTTGTGTTTTGTGTGTTGTAGCTATCAGCTTGAAGCATTGGAAAAAGCTATTCGTGAAAATACGATAGCTTACTTGGAGACTGGATCTGGAAAGACGTTGATAGCGATCATGCTTCTTCGAAGCTACGCTTGTTACCTTCGCAAGCCTTCTCCTTACATTGCTGTATTTTTGGTTCCAAAAGTTGTATTGGTTTCTCAGGTATGCTGCTGCAACTTTGATCTTTTTTATGATAATTTTGCATATTTGAGATAAGTTGTATTGTATGTTGATGATGATGATGATGATGGTTGATGGATGATTGCTATTTGATGATTAAAGATTCACTTTGCTTGTTTGTTTTGTTCACTTGTGTATTCTAGCAAGCTAAAGCGTTGAGAAACAACACTGATTTAAAAGTTGGAATGTATTGGGGAGACATGGGTGTTGATCATTGGGATGGCAATATGTGGAAAGAAGAGACGGAGAAACACGAGGTGAGGGTCTTTGAATTTTTGTCGCGACTAATAGATGTCCTTGTTATTTTATATTATTATTAATCTGGTTTGCAGAACCATAATCTATTTGTCTGTTTTTTGAATATTCAGATGACCTGAATATACATGTGATCAGTATGATGCTTCTGAATTTTATTTTCTATGCACCATAGATAACTGTAATGACTGTCGGTAATGTCTTCGAATGTTATAGGTTCTGGTCATGACTCCGGCAATATTGCTTTCTTGCTTGAGGCATAGCTTTATCAAATTGAGTATGATAAAGGTTTTAATACTGGATGAATGCCATAATGCTTCGGGTAAACACCCATATGCCTGTATCATGACTGTAAGTCTTATACTCTTTACTTGCTTTTACTTTAACTGCTATGCATATTTGAACTTATTACCGTAGTATATTTTGGTCGCAATATGTTGGTATATACTTATTTTCATTGTCTACGCAATGAAGAAGACTTTTAGGTCGCTATAATGGCACTATAGCCTATAATATAAAAGAATTTGAACAAATTGTTGCGTGATGGTAACTGAACAAACCGCCTTTTTCCGCGATCTGCACAGTTTACATGGTTGAAGTGGTAGTTACTTTTGTCTGATTGCGTGCAGGAATTTTATCATGATCAATTAAGAGCTGGTATCACTGAGCTTCCTCGCATTTTTGGGATGACTGCATCACCAATTAATACAGCTGCAAAATCTGAATCGACCATATCAAAACATATTCGGAAGCTAATGACTCTAATGGATTCAAAGGTTGTTTTTATTTCCTTCCTCTTTATGTACTATTTTTCTTAGTTTATTCTTTATATGCATTTATTATGTTTTGCGGCAATACTTTTCCCCTTATCTTCTTCGTGAATATCACCGTTAGAAAATACATTATAGAGTCTATGATAGGGTCTACTGTGAGTAATACTCGTGTTTTGAAGTACAACTCAATATTACTGTTCGGTCTTGCTATGTTTATTTTTCTGATATATGTTTTTGAATTGAAGGTTTATACATGCGTAAGTGATGCTGTCATCTCACAGTATATACCAATGTCTACCCCAAAATTCCGGTATTACGAGGACAATGTGGTTCCCTATGCGCTATTTGATGAATTAGCCAAAAAACTCAATGCGTTAAAAGAACAGGTGTGTACATTTAATCAAATCATTCAAATGTATGCTCTAAAATGATTAAGATAGTGAATTTCCTCCACGTTAAAAATTGAAACATATGTTAAGATCTTTGTTTCACAGTGAAATGTGTTTGAATTTGTTCCTAATTTTCAGTTCTGTCTGCTTAATTTATTTGTCAGAATAATTTTCTTTCCTGTTTCGTCACCTTTCTCACATTTTGCCGTTGTTTCCGAATTATAGTAGTGCGTATTTTTTGTTGCGATCTTAATTGATTATTTCCTTGTGTATTCTGTACTTCAGCACGAGCTTTCCGTTACAAATTCAGATTTCACAAAGTCGGCTGTCGAATCTGCACACAGAAAAATATCAAAGACTTTTGAGGCCTCAATATTTTGCTTGGAAGAACTTGGTGTTTGGTTGGCTATGAAGGTTCTTTCCCTTTTGCTGCCGTGACTTTAATCTGTGGCTCTATTTTATGTTCATGTTTGCAAAGTTAACATTAACTGTTTTTTACGTGATAGGCTGCGGAGTCATTATCTTCCATTGATACTGAAACTTTCTCATGGGGTAACTCAGGGGATCAAATTGTGAAAAAATTTATTTCAGCCACTGTGATGACACTGCAATGTTGCATACCATCTGGTAATGCTTCTACAAGCATTAAGAAAATATGCGAGATTTTAATTAAATCTTTTTTTTTTTTTGCTTTCTTTTATTAATTTTACAAATTTTTTTACTCAGATCCTCGATGGACTATTGGTGAAAATATAAACTCCGATATGGAATTGGGGCTATTGACCTCCAAAGTGTCATGTCTTATTGACTGTCTACTCGAGTACAAGGATTTTACTGAGATGAGATGCATAGTTTTTGTGGAAAGGGTAATTACAGCTAGGGTCCTTGAGGTTCTACTCAACACTTTGTTTCCAAAACACAATAGCTGGAGGGCTAAATCCATTGCAGGAAATAACAGTAAATTGCAAAACCAGTCTAGGAAAAGTCAAAACGAGATTGTGGAAGCATTTCGCGATGGACTGGTATGCTGCTTTCTTAGATAATATCCCTTGTGTTGTAATTGTAATAAGCAAAGTATAATTACTAATTAAGGAAATATTTTAATTTGTAGGTCAACGTCATTGTTGCAACATCAATTCTTGAAGAGGGTTTAGATGTTCAAAGTTGCAACTTGGTTATTAGATTTGACCCATCACCTACTGTTTGCAGTTTTGTTCAGTCCCGAGGCCGTGCGAGAATGCAGAATTCAGATTACATATTGATGGTTAAGAGGTAATTATCGTGTTATTCTCCTTAGTATCGTGATTTATAGTTAACTATAGTAGCACTTGCCTAAGTGCTGTTTAGCATGCTGCAAGAGACAGCTATAATATCAAATTTATATGTTTCCTTCCAAGTAAAATTTCCCGAACATATCTTCTTATTTTTTTCCAAAATTACAGCGGCGATTCAGTTACACATTCTCGATTAGAGAAATACCTTTCTGGTGGGGAAATGATGAAGAAGGAGTCTTTGCATTATTCTTCCCTTCCATGCGAGCCTCTTGAAAGTGATCAATTTAATGAGCAAACTTATCGCGTTGCTAGCACTGGAGCTGTTGTTAATCTTAGTTCTAGCATTTCGTTGATATACTTATATTGCTCACGACTCCCTTCAGATGGGTTAGTTCGTCTATTATTGCCTTTATATTCCATATTCATTTTTCTTCGTTTAATGAACCTTAAGATATGCTTTCGTTTGCATCAATCTGATCCTCTAACATTTTTTATCCGGTTCATTCATTCCATTTGGTTTTTTAAACTCCCAGGTACTTCAAACCTACTCCAAGGTGGGACAAACAAAAAGGAATATTGTATCTTCCGAAGAGTTGTCCTCTGCAGGCTATTCATGTACAAGGCGACACGAAGTGCTTAAAGAATATTGCATGCCTTGAAGCATGCAAACAACTTCATAAGATTGGAGCGTTGACAGATTATCTCGTTCCTTCTATTGTCGTTGAAGAAGCAGAGGTGGAAAAATTTGGTAAATTCTCGTGCCTTCTATTTATTTTTCCTTTTATTATTGCCTTTCATTTTTCACATTACTTGAATGTAGAATTCCGTTTAACCGTATAATAATTCTTTGAATGGCTTCAACATCAAACAAAATGTTACAGGCAATGAACCGTATGATGAGGAACAACCAAGTTATGTACCACTAGAATTGGTGAATCGCGTGGCCAACAATAGTAATACAATCTACTATTGTTATTTAATTGAGCTAAAACAAACTTTTAGCTACGATTTCACTGTGCAAGACATTTTTCTTGCAACTAGAGTCAAGCTGGATCCAGAAATCGGAGGCATGCAATTTGACATGTGTTTTGATAGAGGTAGCTTGTCCGTAAAATTGGAATACAAAGGAAGCCTTAATCTCTCACCAGATCAGGTATATCTCTAGCATTCTTTTAACTATACCTGAGATATTTGCAAATATTAGGAAAAGTCAATACACTTATGATTTGTTTTCATTTTCCAGGTTCATTTGTCTAAAAGGTTCCAAGTTAATGTCCTTGGAATTCTTGTGAATTATAAAACGGATAAGGAATCTGTTTTAGACAAATGTTGTTTGGAAGATGACTTAGGCATCGATTATCTTCTGCTGCCATCTATTGCGAGAGAGCAATCAACAGTTGTTGATTGGTTAACTGTTAATTCCGTACATCCATCTGAAATCGGGTGTCTACATCATGTAGCCAATATCTGGACCGAAAAGGGTTTAGTTTGCGGTTGCATTTTGCAAAATGCTTTGGTTTGTACTCCACATAATGGGCGTACTTACATCACCACTGGTATTTTGAATTTGGACGGAAACTCGCCTCTAGAAGTAGGAGATGGTGAAGTAACGACATACAAGAAGTACTATGAAGAGAAGTAAGTTCTTTTTTGTGGTTGATGTTTATTCTCTAAGTTATCTATCTACTCTTGTGCCTTATATATTTATCCAGTTATTTATCTATATTGATGAATTATTCTAATTTACCCTTTTCCGAATTTCAGGCATGGCATTCAATTGCGTTTTGAACATCAACGCCTACTTAAAGCAAGACATGTTTTTCCTGTAAAAAATTATTGTCACGGATCCAGACAAGCAAAAGACAGAGGTTTAAGCTTTAATTTATTTTTTAAGTTGTTTTTTTCTGTTCCTTAATCTTTCCTTAGTGAGTATTATTTGAACCTTTGGTGTCCATAAAGGCACAAAAGAGATATAGTTTCTTCTGTTATTGCTGTCCAAACACTAATAATGTGTAATCTCATCTTAATCTTGTGCTATTCTTTTTCAGATGTGAGCAAGACTTTTGTTCAATTACCTCCGGAACTATGCTATATAATCATGTCACCAATTTCTGTTAATACGCTTTATTCGTTTTCGTTTATTCCATCAATAATGCATAGACTTGAGTCATTGCTTGGTGCTTTCAACTTTCTAAAGATGCACTTGGATCATTGTCCGCAGAACAGAATTGAAACATTCAAGGTGAGCTACTACTGACGTCCTCGAAATTTCCTACTGCGTCGGCATACACGTTTGAATAGATTGAGGAAAAACTTGTTTTAGAACCTTATCCGGTTGCATTTTTTTGGTTAATTTGTTTTGGCGGTATCTGAATGTTTGATTTTCTTTTTAGTTGTCAAACATTTTAAAGATATTTGCACTGATGATGGTATCTGCATTTTGCATTGTAGGTCTTGGAAGCAATGACCACAAAGTCATGCAAGGAGACCTTTCACTACGAGTCACTAGAGACACTCGGTGATTCGTTTTTAAAATATGCTGTTAGTCAACAGCTTTTTTATACATATCAAAATATCCACGAGGGTCTTCTTAGTGTGAAGAGGGAGAAGATCATTTGTAATGCTGCCCTCTGTAAGTTAGGTTGCGGTTCTGGACTCCCGGTATTCTTTCTCTCCCTCTCTTGTGATGCTGTATTTTCGGCATTATGAAAAAAAAATTGTCTATTCATTCTGCATTATTATCTTTAAATTTATACTTGTGAATGATAATATATCAATTCTGTTATTGAACGTCTATTCTTCCGAGTTGCAGGGCTTCATACGGAATGAGCCTTTTGATCCTAAGACCTGGATGATTCCTGGAGCTCAATCAAGGGGTTTTAAATTAGAAGAGATTTTTTACAAGGGAACAAAAATTTATACCCGTACAAATAGAAAATTGAAAAGTAAAGTTGTTGCTGATGTTGTTGAAGCACTAATTGGTGCCTTCCTGAGTGCTGGCGGTGAGATGGCTGCACTGTTGTTTATGGATTGGATTGGTATCAAGGTGAATCTTAACATTACACCCTGCACGAGGCAATTCGATGTGTGTCCCGAGAATGTAGTTAATATTGTCTTTTTAGAATCCCTATTGAAGTACTCATTTAGGGACCGTTCGCTGTTAGTAGAAGCTATGACGCATGGTTCTTATATGCTGCCTGACGTGCCTAGATGCTATCAGGTACTTACTGTTGTATCAATGCACAGCAGAATTTTCTTTGTCTCCATATTGATTAGTTTATCTTTTTTCAAGTCTTGACGAACCTTTATAAATATTAATTATTCACAATCTTCATGATCAATTATGTTTTCCTCTAAGGTTTTCTTTCGTCTCATATTTTGTATGATATTTTCCTTTCCCTGCAGCGATTGGAATATTTAGGAGACTCGGTGTTGGATTATCTCATCACTATGCATTTGTATAAAGAATATCCTGGAATGTCTCCCGGGAAGTTAACGGACATGAGAGCAGCCTCTGTGAATAATGATTGTTATGCAAGGTCAGCCATAAAGGCTCAATTGCATAATTATGTACTCCATGCCTCTCCAGAGTTACATAAACATATTGTCGCCACACTTGCTAAATACAACGAACTATCTTCATCTTCAACTTTTGGATGGGAGTCTGAGGCTTCGTTCCCCAAGGTTAGTTTGTCGAAGTCTTAAAATAATGCTATTTCGGTCATAGTAGTGTTTGAGCAGGGAAAAAGTTGCTTCAAAGTGGGGTTTTCTATAAAACGTTACAGCACCAATTAACTTAAGATTGTTCCTATTGTTTGCTGTAGGTACTTGGCGACATCATTGAGTCTCTAGCTGGTGCTATACTCGTTGATTCAGGATACGACAAGGAGGTTGTGTGGCAAAGCATAAGGCCTCTTTTGGAACCACTTGTGACACCTGATACATTAACAATTCATCCCATTAGGGAATTAATTGAATTGTGCCAGAAAATGAATTATACCATGAAGAGGACCTTGTCCCGGAACAATGGCATTACTAGTTGTAGAATCAAGGTAATTGCAGATGAAGTAATTCATCAGTACGTGTACAAAGGTTCTACTGATAGGAAAACTGCCACAAGGCTAGCCTGCAAGGAAGTTTTGAATTCCTTGCAGCTGAAGGAAACACAAGATAAGTAATATACATGACTTGTGTATATCTCATGAATTGTAAAAACACAGGGATGTTATTATTTAATTGTTGTATTATATTTTCATTAAAAATTATATCAAAAGTGTATTCAAATGATATATGTGACTTGAGTTTTTATGTGGTGAAGAGTTATCAATGATCCAAGTGAAGAGCATAATCAAAAGTGTATTGAAATGACGAGTAGAACAATATATAATGAAGTTGTTCACATAATTTTAACTAACAAACTTCTTAATTGTTATCTTAATTGAAAACTAACTTAATACAACATACTAACATAAGCAATATTAGACATGGTAGTGGTGTGGTAATTTTTCTGCGACTAAGAAATAGAAAAGTCCCATCACTCCAGAATGGCTTGTGCTACTACTGTGGTTAGCCTCTAGAGTTAAAGTTTCACCGTCAGATATCTTGATCGAACCTGGTTTAGGGTAACAAGCCGACATCCCTACAACATAACCTTTCTCCTTTCCTGCTTTCTTTCCTTTTCCATATTTTGGCATTGAAGTACATATAACCCTTCCATCCTGATAACATCGTCACAACCAAAATTTCAAATCTCTACTGTAATATTTAATAAAATATCAAAATGACTCATATATTCAAAGAGTTTTGACTCCGAAATTTCAAATCTCGACTCCAATACTAAATTTGTGGTTATTGAAAGATATATCACCTGTCCATATAGAGTTGATCCAATTGCACCTGCATGCTGATGGCCAACTCCATAGATGACATAACCACCATTTTGTATTGGAAAGCTTGCTCTCTTCACATCAACACAACCATTACCATTCACATGACTTGTGTTGCAAGGTTCAACTTCATATTCAATCTGTATGTAACAAATAATCACTATTACTGACACATGAACTAGTATTACATAATTATATAAATAAGTTATCTTTTGATTTCACTTACCTTGCAATCATGCTTTAGAGACTTATCTGAAATCTTCAAAGTATCTGTGACATCAAATATATAAATCTTCACAGGCAACATAAACTCTTCCCAATTGAACCATTGAATTGTGTATTTCAAATAGAGGCTTAATTTTGGACCTAAATACCCTTCCCTTAACTTACACTTACTATTATTAGGACAACATTGCAAACCACCTTTATAATTTGGACTCAAAATATTTCCACTTTCATCCTTTGTAACATTATACAAATCACACTTACACTCAGTGCATCCCATATTATCTTCTACACCCCTTGTATCAATAGCATGAACATTAAACAACCATTTTTCCACATACCCTTTTGGAATTTCTTCATGATTACCAATTTCTACTCCATAAGGGTCAGGAATATATGTAGTTGTGCCTCTTGTTTCAGATCCAAGACCAAAGTATTGTGGAAAAACATTGTCTTGACAAAATCCATTATTTCTTACAACAATAATACTATTTTGGCTATTCTTTGTCACATGTTTAGGTTCATAGTATCTTACAACAACCCAATGGTGTAGATAAGTTTGATGCAGTGGTACAGAATTCCCTGATTTATCGACTAGTTCAGCGGTCAAACTCTTGAGTGAAATATGACCTCTTGGAAAATCAACATCGTAGTATATTTTATTTGAAACTAATCCCGGACTTAGTTCAATCTTCGGAGACATAAAAACTTTTGTATGGATTTTTTTTTTAGCTGAGGTAAATGGTGTGATTGAAAACAACACTAGTACTAGTATTGTCCATGGAAGCTTACAATTTTGAGATAATAAAAATCTCATGTTGATCTGTTTATAGCAACAATTAATTAAAGGCAATTACATAGATCCATGTTTGAAGCTTAAAATTAATTATTTTAACCATGACAAATATGAAATTCATTTACAAAGTAAAACTAAAACATATATAGATATTTTTGGTACAAAATATAAATATAATTTAATTTGACTCCTTCATAGTAAATATTTGAAGTGATCAATTCACTTTTAAAAGTAAGAATAAAAGAAATTGTATAAATTTGTCATTAAACATAGCTCAGTTGATAAGGACATTTCATGTAATATGCAGGGGCAAGGTCCGAACCCTGATGCACTCATTTATTCACCTTAAAAAGTGAATTTCTAACCATTAAACAACTTAACAAAAAAAATATAAATCTATGTCATATGATTATTATTTTTAGTCAACATTAATATTTCTTATTTTTCCCTCAAAATCAAACTTATTTTGAAAGTTAACGGACTTGAATTCTCGCAATCTATATTCTACCGAGGATCCAAGTCCATCAACTTTCGTCATGTATTAAGAAAAGTTAAAGCCACATATTATATTTGAGATTTACTTCTGTCATCCTACAAGTTTTTCGCGCGTCCTACGCTTTTTCCGTTTTACCCTTTCGCTACTTAAGTAGCGATCCTTATAAAACTAAGAAAATTTTGAAAAAATTTGTCCGCTACTTAAGTAGCAGAAGTTATAAAAAACAATTCTTGTAGGATTTTTTGGGGTGTATCCGCTACCTACGTAGCAGACAGGGGTATTTTAGTAAAATCTTATAGCGCGCGAGAAAATTGATAGAGTGACAAAAGTAAATCTCACTATATTTCTTGTACCTTTAGCTAGAATACTACTAGCTAATAACCGATAGATATTCATGTTTATGTTAACTATATGATGATCATGAGGGTGTTAATTAAGTTAGAAGGAACATACCTCTCAAATTAAGGAGTAACTAGTAGCAAGCAATTACTAAAAGATGGTTCAAATGTTAAGATTGAACTAAATATTTATATACCAAAAGATAGGTATGAGGTGACTTTTCAGATGCTCTAAATTATGGAATATATATGTTTGAAGGTTTCAATGCTTCTATAAGTTCTAACTGAATATGGTCGAATGAATCACTTGGAGACTAACTAGTAATTATAAAATATTCTTTTTTGATTAACAATGTTCTACGGTCTAATGAATCACTTGGAGACTAATAGTAAGTAAATATTCTTTTTTGTAAGAAATTTCTTCTTTTTTTTTTACTGTAAAATTTTGATTAAAGATGTTGTTCCTAATTTAAACATTTGTCAAATTTATTGGGTTTTTTTCCAACCAAAATTTTTGGTTATTTTTGTTGGTAACCTTGTTCGAGGTATTGTCGAACGTTTAATGTGAACACAACTCCAATCGATATTTGAACATTAGTTCGCAACGTCATGAGAAATTAGTCTCTTTTGCTAGAATCAATTCCGTTGACTTTTAATAGTACTTTTTTGTTTATATATGATGACTTCACGTCATTACTATGTTTCTTACCACATTTCAGTTTATTTTAGTTAGTATTTGCCATGTTTTCCGTAAGAAATAAGGAGAAAAAGAATCATGACAAGTTGGCTCTAAGCACGAAGATTTGAAGAGAAAACAAGATGAAAAGCTGAAGCTGGCGCACCGGCGCAGGCAGCATGGCGCGCGGCGCCTAGAAGAGGCTAGATAGGCCTGTCGATTCTGTGAAGTCGCGTCCGGCGCGGACGGGGTGGCGCGCGGCGCCACTGCGTAACCTAGGTCTATAAATTGATTCTTTCTTCACTATTAGGATTACAAAATTTGACGGCGAAAAAAGGCAACTTTTGAGATCAAGTCCCAGAGCTAGTTTTCCTTCTTGTAATGAATTCTTTCACTCTTATTACTGTTTATGCTTTGATTATGAGTAACTAAACTCTTTGATTGGATCCTAGGGGATTCTAATTATTATTGTCTTGAACCATGTATTTCATATGATTTGTTAATCGAATTACGAAGTTAGTATTCATTCAATTGTCTCTGAATCTTAATGCTTTATACAAAGTCGCGAATTGTATGATGATTATAATTGCTTGTTTACTAAGACATTAGAAACAAATTGATTGACCTAGGGATAATTGTTCAATTAACTTGTACTTTAGACATATTGGTTTGTTAATTGAGAATTCAAGGATTAAAGGGCAAAAACCTAAATTGATTATAGGTCATCCTAAGACATTAGGGATTGATAATCAATTTAGAGGATTATGTACCAAGACATTGGACATAGTTATTTAATTTAATCGAATCATGAAACTAAGTTCATAGTTTGTTAACAAGCAAGGAATACCAAGACAATAGTAATTAGATGAACCGAAAAAGTCCAATCGCTTTCGTATCTTGAAAGAAAACTCTATTTTATTGCTGTTTATTTTCTTAAGTCTGAAACCTAAAAACTCCCCCCAATTTATTTTATTGCAAGTTTACTTTCGTATGATACCAATTACTCGAATTTGATTCGGAACAATCCCTATAGATACCATAATTTACATACTTACTTTGATACTTCATCAATATAGTTTCGTCAAAAAAAATTACGGGCATCCAATTTTTTCTACATTCGTGACACTTGATTAATCACATGCAAAATTATGCAGAGATATAATCTTCAGTTATGCAGAGAAATACTAAGCATAAATTCCATGATGCAGAGATAGTCCATGAAAATTGTCAAAAGCCTATGTGTTTAGTTCCATGCTGATCATTTTCTTATTTGGATCATTGACTTTGTTCATTGACATTAGAATAGTAATTAATATTATAAAACTGATCACAGATTAATGTTACATTAAGAATGAGGCCAAACACAAGATTTATTCTAAAGGTGCAACTATTTAATTAGTACATTAAGATAGTACTAATTACTATTACAAATTATAGCCACTAATTATTCAACATATATAGCAAAATCACTTAATAGTCCTGAATCCACTTTTAACATGATCATAAGCATGATTGAAATTTAGACATGGTGGTGAGAAAGTTTTTCAGCCACCAACATATAGAAATGTCCCATTACACCAGTGTGTCCAATGCTATTGTTGTATACAGATTCTAATGTCAAAATTTCGCCGTCAAATATCTTGACAGAACCTGGGTGAGGGTAACAAGCTGACATTCCTACAACATATCCTTTTTCATTTCCTGCTTCCATTCCGGTTCCATATTTTGGAAATGAATTACATATAACTCTTCCATCCTGATGACATTGTCACAACCAAAGTTTCAGAGAAAATCGGTTCAGTGAATTACGATCGATATATAGTATATTAATAAAATAAAGAAAATGGTTAATAAAAAATGACATAACTAAGACATAATTAGTTAAGTTAATATGATACCTGGCCATATAGAGTTGATCTAATAGCAGCTACATGTTGATGACCAACACCATAAATTATATAACCAGCAGTTTTTATTGGGACACTGGATCTCTTGATATCAACACAGCCTTTACCACCAACATGGCTTTTGTTGCAAGGTTTAACATCATATTCAGTCTATATATGCACCAAATAATACCAGTTAATTAATTACTCACAACTTAATGAGTATTATATATGTTTTGTGGCATATAAATTGAAATAGAAAAAAAATCGTGAATCGGTTCAGTGGTGATTGACGCTAGATTTGGTAGGGAGGATCATGGTTTGACTCTCCGCAACTGCGATCAGGAGGGGGTTGGAACCACTTGATGTCAGAACTGACTCCCGAATCAGATTAGGTGGTACAATGAGTCAGATATCGGTGGTGAAAATAAAAATAAAAAAATAAAAAAATAAAAAAATCGTTAGTTGTCCAGTGGTGATTGACACTACATTTAGTAGGGAGGATTCGATTCCTCTTAATTGCGATTGGGAGGGAACTGAAACAACTTGATGTCAGAACTGACCCCTGAACCAGATTAGGCGGTAAGTGGACCGGATATTTGTGGTGAAAAAAAAATCATATATAATTTTGAGATTTTACTTACCTTGCAAGTATGCTTTATGCTGATTCCTGTGGACTTGTAATTGTATGATATTTTCAAATGATCAGTAGCATCAAGTATATAAATCTTTACAGGCACAACAAATTCATCCCAATTAATCCACTTAATTGTATATTTTAGGTAAAGTACCTTTTTTGGTCCCCAAAAGTTTTTCCTCATTCTACATTGAGCATTATCAGGACAACATCCTAAACCTCCTTTATAACTTGGACTCAAAGGCTCACCAGTGAATGGATTTATTAATGTATGATTATATAGGTCATATCTACACTCAACACACCCCATTCTATCTTCTACACCCCTTGTATCAATAGCAAGAACATTGATCAACCATTTCTCATCATACCCTTCTTGAATATTTGAAGGATTACCAATTTCTAATCCATAAGGGTCAGGAATATATAAATTTGTGCCTCTTGTTTCAGCTCCACGGCCAAAGGTTTCATCAACAACATCACCCTCACACACTCCATTATTTCTCTCTATAATAATACCTGTTTGGTTATTTTTTGTCGCGTTTTTAGGTTTTCGGTATTTCAGAACAATCCAATGGTGAAGGTAAGTTTGTTGGAGAGGTACTGAATTCCCTAATTCATCAACTAGTTCGGCTTTAAAACTTTTGAGGGCAACGTGACCTTTTGGAAATTCAACGTCATAATATATTTTGTTTGAAATGAATCCCGGACTTAGTTCAATCTTAAGTGACATATAAACGGTTGTTTTAACATTGTTTTAGGTATTTTTAGAAGTAGTTGATGAACTTGGTGGGACTGACATGACCAACACGAGTGCGAGTATTGCTGATGAAAACATCCAATCATGAGATACGAACTTCATGTTGATCTGTAATTAAAAGCAATTAAATTGATATAGAATTTAATTTAAATTAAAAAGGCATTATTATATTATAACCATGACATTGACAAGCATGAAATTCCCTAACAAAGTATATAAAAAATATGAAAAATGCTATTTAGTAAGAATTTTTTTATGCAAGAAAGAGAAGAATTTTATGTGGCAACTTTTGATTGGTCAAATTCTAATCACTCTCTCTCCCATGTATGGTTAACCAATTTTTGATTGGTCAAATTCCCTAATTTTGTGGATTCTTCTCTTTCTTGTGCAATTTTTTCTTACTAAATAGCAATGCTCAAAAAATATATATCGGTTTTGTGTAAAAAAAATAGATATCGACAATCTAAATTTTGAAACAAAAATTGATTGTTTTTTAAAATAAAAATGTTTTTTAAAAAAAAAATGTTTTTTTTATGATAAAAAAAATATAAGTTGTTTGTTTGATATTGATTGAAGAACTGATATCGTATTATCAAAAAAAAAAAACCGATATCGTATGATAACTCACAACAGATTTCATAGATTTGATTTCAGTTAATAATAAATATTTGAAGTGACTAATTCACTTTATAAAAAATAAAATAAAATGTTTATAAAAAAAATATATCATCATAAATTTGAAACGTTAATTTAAATTTAAGTAACTAATTAAATATTTTTACTACCCACAATAACAAAATTTTCTTACTAGAGTTTGCTATCTATATATATATTGTGCTAAAAGATAAAGAAATGTACCTCAAACACTTAGAAGAGAAATATGCAAGTGTGTAAATGATAGGAACAATGTCAACTACTAATTAATTATGAAAATGTTATAAGCTTCAAACACATATTTATACACCAAATAATGAGTAAGTTGTGCATTTTCACCTCTAGGGCATGGCATGGCGTTTACCAAATATGAAGAATAATATTTTTATAATGTGTTTGAATTTTGAATGTCAATGTTTTTGGAATGCAGTGGCATGAATCACATAACACACTAACTAAAAAACAAGAAAAATATTAGTTTTTGATCAACAACACACCATTCTAACAACAAAATTCCTTTGTGATTACAACTTATGCATGAATCATGGCCTTTTTCAATTCCTTAATACCCAACGCTATGTCTCTAGAAGTCTAAATCCAACCAACAATAGTTTAAAATAGGAAAATGTTAGTGTCCCGGCAGATACTAGTTAAACATATTAAGGAGTGGTCTTTCATTGTATTGGGGATTGGTAGAGTACTATTTGTACTTATCCGTCTGCGGAGGATCGAGTACCGCTTGTACTTTGATTCAATCCTTTGCTTTTTAATATATATATATATATATATATATATATATTCATTCTTGTTGCTGTTAAAAAAAGTTAAGCATATTAAGAAGGAAGTTTTATCTTAAAATATGTGCATTCAATACATTCAAAATATAAAAAGTTATGATTTTAACATTAACTTTATCCTTAATTTCTATTTTAAGTATGCTTAACAAGTGTCCCGGAAGCACTATTTAGCACACCCTTTAAAATATTATTGAAATAGTTTTAACTTTTAATACAAACTGGATTTTTCACTATTACATTAATACATTTTTATCCTTGACATAGCTTGGTTGACATGGATATTTCATGTCATTGCAGGAATCAGAGTTTGAATCCCAATACTTCCACATATTTACCTTAAAAGGTAAAATTCTACTCATTGAACTACATGACAAAAAAATTCTATATATGAAATATGTGTTGACAACTTCACATTTCTAGCTAACATGGTATCTAATTGAACTGTGCACATGAAAAAGGACGTTTGGACACACGAATATGACATCATATTTCGACATATTGTGGACAAATAAATCACTAGTATTATTTTCCTTCTCTTTTATTTTTTCAAATTATTATTTGCAGTTAAAAAAAATTAAACTTTATGAAATTTTAGGAGTTTATTTTCTCTCGTAGTTTTAAAAATCACATACGTCTATAATCCAAAAAAAATAAATCACATCCGTCAAGAAATGTACATCTGAACGAGTGTGGAGTTTAGGAAATGGCTGGTGGTAAAATAAACTTGTTTGAAGTTAAAATTGTAGAAACTCAGGAAGATATAAAAGACATTTGTATATATTCTTGTGATATGTTTAAGTACAAGCAAGTGCTCCTATTTATATTATAGGATTGGAGACAAAGAGGCAAAGAAAGTAATTACACATAATTGTTAATTGATCCTAACATAATTACAATATAAAGTCTAATAATAAGAGAATCACAATATATAGTAACACCCCCCTCAAACTCAAGTGGGTGGAGTTGTAACCAACTTGAGTTTGGATACTAAAGTGCGGAAGCAACCAGGTGAATGAGGTTTTGTGAACAAATCAGCCGGCTGGTCAAGCGTACCAATTGAGATAAGATGAAGTTCACCACGAAGATGTTGCCGAATGAAGTGACAATCAATTTCAATATGTTTGGTTCGTTCATGGAAAACATCATTGTGGGCAATTTGAATGGCACTGCGATTGTCACAATATAGATTAGTTGGTGAAGATTGTGATGTCTCTAAATCAGCAAGAAGCCAACGAAGCCACAATATCTCAGAAGTAGTATCAGCAAGAGCACGATATTCAGATTCAGTGCTAGAGCGGGATGTTAAGGTTTGTTTCTTGTTACGCCAGGATATAAGAGAATCTCCAAGAAAAATACAGAAACCAGTGGTGGAACGACGATCACTCGGATCACCGCCCCAGTCAGCATCAGAGTAGGCTCTAAGAATCAATGAGGATGTAGCTGAGTAATGAAGACCATAAAATAAGGTACCCTTGATATACCGAATAATTCGGAGGACGGCAACATAATGTGTGGAACGTGGCGAAGCCATGAATTGGCTAACAAGATGAACAGCGTATGAAATATCCGGTCGAGTAACTGTGAGGTAAATCAGACTACCTACTAGCTGTCGATAAAGAGTGGCATCATCAAGCAAGGTACCGTCTTGAGGAGTAAATCGAATGTTGGGTTCGAGAGGAGTCTGTTCAATTTTACAATCAGTGAGACCAGCTCGAGAGACGAGATCAGAAGCATACTTAGCTTGGGACAGAAACAAGCCATCACTTGAAGATAATACTTCAAGCCCCAGAAAATAACTTAATGGTCCAAGATCCTTCATCTCAAAATGTTGACACAAGAATTTCTTGAGCTCTTCAATGCCCATGGAGTCATCACCAGTGATAATCATGTTATCGACATAAAGAAGCAATACAACAGTGCCATTGTCAGTTTTCCGAGTAAAAAGAGCAGAATCATGAGCACTAGAGGAGAAATTCAATTGAGTGATAGTCTTGCGAAATTTAGAAAACCAAGCTCTAGGAGCTTGTTTGAGACCATATAGAGCCTTACGAAGGCGACATACTTTGTTTTCCTGACATGTATATCCTGGAGGAGGACGCATGTAAACCTCTTCTTCTAACTCACCATTGAGGAAGACATTTTTAACATCCATTTGAGTGAGTTTCCATTGGCGAGTGGAAGCAACAGCAAGAAGAGTTCGAACAGAGGTGATGCGTGCAACAGGGGCAAATGTTTCCTCATAATCAATACCATACTCTTGAGTGAACCCTTTTGCCACAAGACGAGCTTTGTAACGCTCGATAGATCCATCAGAAAGGGTCTTAATTTTATACACCCATTTGCATCCCACAAGAGTCTTATCAGAAGGAGGATCAACAAGGTCTCATGTGTGGGTTTTCTCCAATGCGTGCAATTCTTCCTGCATAGCTTGCTGCCAATGAGGATCTGCAGATGCTTCCTTATAGGATTGTGATTCATAATGGTGAAGCATAGTGGAATAACAATGGTAATTATCACGAAGGTATGGAGGTGGATTTCTTACCCGTGGAGGAAGCTCAACAATGGGAGGTGCAGGATCAACAGACGAAACATCATCACTAGAATTGGATGGAATATCGAAAGGCATCGGAAGCTCACTAGATGAACCTACATGTGTCTCAGAACCTGCAATTGTGTCACTAGAAAAATAATCAACATCAGGATTAGTAAAGAGAGGAGTTGAAGTAGAAGGGATTGACTTAAACTTTGACAAGGAAGAGAACATTATATGTTCCCAAAAGACAACATGACGAGAGATACGAAAGCGTTGGGATATTGGGTCCCAACATCGATAACCTTTGTGTTCAGTCCCATAACCAAGAAAACAACATAGACGAGCACGAGGCTCAAGTTTAGTATATTCATGGGGCTGGAGAAGGACAAAACCAGCACAACCAAACACCTTAAGTGAGTTATAATCTGGTGTAGTGAGAAAAAGACGCTCAAAAGGAGAGACATTGCCAATGACAGAGGAAGGCAGACGATTGATTATATGGACAGCTGTAAGAGCAGCTTCACCCCAAGCGCGTTCTGGACAAGAGGCTGAGATACGCATAGCACGAACTGAGTCAAGAATGTGACGATGCTTTCTTTCAGCACGACCATTTTGTTGAGATGTATATGGACATGAAAATTTAGACAAGGTACCCTGCTCATGAAGAAAAGTTAAGAGTTTGGAATCACGATATTCCATTGCATTATCTCGGCGGAAAACCTTAATTGTTTTTGAAAATTGTGTTTTAATCATTTTGGCAAAGTTAATATAAATTTGAGGAAGCTCATGCCGATTTTTCATCATGAATATCCAAGTAAACCGAGAATAATCATCAATAAATAATACAAAATACCGAGAACCTCCCATTGAAGGGGTAGGAGCAGGACCCCAAATATCGGAGTGCACAAGATCAAATGATGAATTTGAAATAGAGGTATTTTTATTAAATGATAAAGCTGGTTGTTTAGCAGTTTGACAAGCAGTACATTCAAGAGACTCATCTACAACAGATCCTAAATGACCTTGAGACACAAGATGACGCACTTTTCCAATAGAACTATGAGCAAGACGACAATGCCAAAGTCGAACGGAACAATCTTTGGAAGCAGCACATATGTTCGGCACTTGAGGAACATGCAGTTTAGTGAGCTCAAATAGCCTTTCGGTCTTACATCCAGTCCCTATGAGTTGTCCCGTCCGAGGATCCTGCACACGACATCCAGAGGAAGAAAATGTAAGTTCATAACCAAGATCACATAATTGTCCAACAGAGATAAGGTTAAAACTTAATTTTGGAATGAGATATGTTTCGGGTAAGCTTAAATTAGATAATGAGATAGAACCTTTATGGGTTACAAGCATAAGAGATCCGTCAGCAGTGTGAATAGATTGAGTAGTGTTATTTTCATACAGGGAAGAAAATGAGTGAGATGTAGATGTCATGTTATTACAACAGGCAGAGTCTAAATACCATTTTGAATTACCTGGTGTGGTGGACAAAGCAACAGGAGTATTACCAGAAGGAAGAAGTTGTCTAAGAAGAGACTCAAGATCCGTGACAGAGAATGCAGGTTGAGAGGACTCTACAGACTCATTAGTAGCAGCAGTAGTAGCAAGTGCAAGCCTTGAAGAGTTGGGATGAGGTTGATTAATCCTATTCTGATCAGAACGTGGAGGACGAGTGGGACAATTCTGAATCAAGTGTCCGGATGTCTTGCAATATCGACAACAATTTGAAGCAATATGACCCTTTTTATTGCAGTTATGACATTCAACCATGGGACAATAAGAAAAAGAATGATCAGACTTACGACAACGGCGACAAAATTTGGTAGACTTATTTGTGACTGCAAATGCATGATCAACTTGTTGGCGAACAAGTCCCAATCTAGTTTCTTCAGACTTGAGACATGGAAGAGCATTCTCTAGTGTAGGCAAAGGGTTTTGGTGCAACAAGGAAGCTCAAACAGGCTCATAATCATCGGTGAGAGCCATCAGAAATTGAATAAGGCGAATACGATTGCGATGAGTCTCGTATGTTTTTAGGTCAGTAGCATCTTTTAGAGAAGGCTCACATGAAGCTAACTTATTCCAAATAACTTCCATTTGTGCTAAAAACTCATAAACAGGTTGACCAGATTGTTGTTTCAAATTACTAAGATCCTTCAACAATTGATATTGATGAGATAAATCAGAGATAGTATAACGCTGTTTTAAATGATCCCATACCTCTTTGGCATTCTCGAAGCGACCAAACTGAAGATGAATACTCTGAGTGGAGGTATTCCGAAACCAAGTAATGATTTGATGATTCTTGTTGTCCCATTCTTCTAATCTATCGGCATAGGCCTCGTCAGTTTCATTGGCACTTTTCGTCGGACACTTTTTATCGCCTGTCACATATCGCCACAGTCGACGACCTTTCAAGAATCCACTTATTGCTTCAGCCCACTGATCATTGAAGGTGCGTGGAGAAAACACAAGAAGGGGGGGTTGAATTGTGTTTTGGATATTTAAAAACTTTCCAAGATATTTAAATCTTTTCAGAGTCTTTAAAACACAGCGGATTGTTCACACAATTAACTTATGGCGTTATGAATGATGAAGGAGTAAATGAGAGAGTGAGAGAGAGAGAAGAACACACAACAATTTATACTGGTTCCCCTCACAAATTGAGAGTACTCCAGTCCCCTTGTTTCCAAGAGAGTTCACTATAATCACAAGGATTACAATAGATACTCAAGCACACAAGCTCAAGACTTCCTGCTCTTAGTCACACAAGACAGAGAGACTTCCTTGCTCTGATCACACAAGATCAAAGACTTCCTTGCTCAAGTACACAAGCTTAAGACTTCCTGCTCTTAGTCACACAAGACATAGAGACTTCCTTGCTCTGATCACACAAGATCAGAGGCTTCCTTGCTCAAGCACTCAGGCTCAAGACTTCAAGCTCTAATCACTAAGATTGAGACTTATGTGCTTCTACACTAAGCAGAAGACTTTCTTACTTCTACACTAAGCAGAAGACTTTGTTGCTTCTACACTAAGCAGAAGACTTACTACTAACTTATAAGCTTAAACTTATTACAAACATAATAACTTCAGAGGCTCTAAGCTAGTTTCTATGCTCACTTCATTTGAGAGATATTATCTATTACAATGCAGATTCTCACTTTCTTCTGAGAGATATTTTCTAATGAAGATCGCTAGTCATCAATTCTTTCTTTGGCATATTTATATGAGTTGAGAAAGACATTGAGACGTTGGAGAAATTCCCGTTGTAAAATGGACAGCTGTAGTCTTTGAAGATCCGTTGAGTAAAGCCACGTCTTTCTTTGCAGAGAAGCTTCACCTTTACTGTTTGTCCAATAGTACAGTTATAAGGTACAATTAGCTCCTAGAGAGAGGGATCACATCCTTTGTGACCGTTGCAATTAGTTGACCTTAGAACAAGTCATCAGGCTTGATAAGTTGTAGTTGATGTAGCCCTCTGATGACTGGGAATTCTTTTGCTTCTGATGAACCTTTGATAACTTGGAGTCTGATTGGTCTTTGAATGGTTGGCCTCTGATAGTCCTTCGCAATTCAGCTTCTGAACGTCTTCATCCTCTGAATGACTCATGACTAGCAGACAGCCTCTGAACTCTTGTAGGCCTCTGAACATCCTTGAGCTTCTGAACTCCTCTGAGCTTCTGAACACCTTCAGACGTTCTGATCTACTTTGAGCTTCTGAACTTTGTTTAGCTCCTGACCACATTGTAGCTTCTGAACTCTTTCAGAGTCTAATTATTCAGACTTCCATAGTTTTCATCAAAGTTTAAATTAAGTATGCTCTTGATTTAACGTTGAATTCTCCTGCACTTAATTTAAACATTAGTATCATCAATTGCCCATTTAATACTTTGTTATCATCAAAACTTAAGGGTGTGTATTAACACATATTTTGTTCCAACAATCATAAGTGGAGCTATCAAGGATTATGGTAATTGGGCGAGTAACCTCAGATTTCTCCATTGTAACACAATAAAATTTAACCGAAAAAAAAAAGGAGCACAAACACAGGTAGGCGATTTCCAAAAAAATACAACTCCACTGCCGTGAAAGAATTACACCGTTTGCTGCAAATACACTGATTTTACTAGTGTTGGTGATTGATTATGTCACAAACACAAAGACAGGTGTGATGCAAATTGAGATTGCAAGGTGACACCTATGTTTGATTTGGTATGATAATCTGGATCTTATAATAACAAAAGGGTATCTGGAAGCGGCGGAAAGCCCCAAATTCAATTGATCAAATATCAATTCTTTGATGGAATCAACTTGTGGATTTATGGTGGATTATGAGATAACAAAGGGGATCACTTAGTGCTTTAAAGAATTGATAGTGAGGAAAAACAAAAATCACCGCAAAGAAGAATATATGGTGGACTGGTGGTCCCTAAAATGAAGCACAGATAATTATAATATGCGGTGGAAAAAAAAATACTCTGGAAGAAATAACAAAAGGAAGAGACAAAGTAAAACCTAAGCTCTGGATACCATGTAGAAACTCAGGAAGATATAAAAGACATTTGTATATATTCTTGTGATATGTTTAAGTACAAGCAACTGCTCCTATTTATATTATAGGAGTGGAGACAAAGAGACAAAGAAAGTAATTACACATAATTGCTAATTGATCCTAACATAATTACAATATAAAGTCTAATAATAAGAGAATCACAATATATCGTAACAAAAATAATAAATAAATTGAATTTTATGGAATTTTTGGAGTTTCTTTTCTCCCATAATTTTAAAAATCACATCCGTCAAGAAATGTACATTCGAACGTTTGTGGATTTCAGGAAATGGTTTGATGGTAAAAGAAACTTCTTTGAAATTCAAAGCCGTACCTCGTTTCTTTTAGAGAGAGAAATTTTACCGTCTCTTTAAGTTATATTCTTCTTCTTCTTCTTCAT
Organism: Trifolium subterraneum; assembly: GCA_951799995.1. Classification (NCBI taxonomy): domain Eukaryota; kingdom Viridiplantae; phylum Streptophyta; class Magnoliopsida; order Fabales; family Fabaceae; genus Trifolium; species Trifolium subterraneum. The sequence continues at coordinate 13,545,669 of OX637462.1, read as the reverse complement.
TCACCACATATGGATAGTTTTGGGTCATATTTTGGCTTGATATCACCCTTTTGCATCACTTTCACCCTCTTTTAATTTAAATAAGTGTTTTACACATTAATCAAGTTTTTCTTTCGTTTTCTTTTGTGATTTCATCATGTGAACATTATTTTGTTCGTTGTCTTTACGTGATGACATTGTTTGATTTTTCGTCTGGCATTCGTTTAATTCAAATAGATAAATTTAAACTTCATGTTAATACTCATAGCAAAATAACATTACAATTGTTATGAAATGCACGGGTATTCCATTTGAAAGAGAGTATCGGTATCGGATACATACCGGTATCAGATACATACTCGTACCTTAATTTATGTCTATATTGGTACATTAATTTTTCTAAAAATGACGTACCCCGTACCGATACCCGTATCGAGTACCGGTACCGTACCCGCACCTAGATAACGTATATGTACTAAACCAAAATACCATTAAAAAAAACACAATAGGCTTCATTCAACTAACACTCGATGGCAAAAGGTAATCAATCTTTTCAAGTTTCTTCACAGGTAGATCCTTCAAGAACATCAACTTCTTTCCATGGATCGAACTCTTTTAAGATAGTGTTTCGAGTGTGTCTTGGGGCGATGATACTCCTCTAGCAAGTGGGTCAAATTGGTGGAAGGATGTGGCAGCTGTGAATTCGACAATGGTAGCAAAGTTATGGAAATGGGGGTTTGGGATCGAAATACTTGGAAGTGGAAATTTATGTGGAGTCGGCGTCTTATTGAGTGAGAGATATGGGTTTTGGAAAAGCTTAAAACTGTGTTGGAGGAAGGGATTTTGTGTTCCGAAGATGATAAGTGGATTTGGAGTCACAATCAACATGGAAAATTTCCGGTTAAGTCCGCTTATTATTCCTTACTTGCTTCGATCATTTTTATTATGAGTTGAGAAATTAGGAATGAAATCATCATCTTTCATTAATGTGAAAAGAGAGTACATTGGAAATAATATAAAACGATTGACGTAGCATTTCCTAACAGCTTAAGCTTTTGGGATAATCGGTTATTTGACATGGTATCAGACTAAGTGGTATAGAGTTCGATCCCCGCTCACCTCACTTTCTATTTAAAAAAAAGTGGAATTTAAGCATCGGTGGACCTATGTATTATCCACGCTTCAAGCCCAAGTGGGCTCTTGCGTGAGGGGGCGTGTTAAAAATAATATAAAATCATTGACGTAGTCTTTCCTAACAGCTTAAACTTTTGGGATAATCGGTTATTTCACAATATATACAGAAATGTAAGGTCTATGTTAAGAATATACACAAGCAAGTAGAGAATCCTATAAAACTAAGCTACTAACCCAGTAGCTTGTAGTGTAAGGTATCGGTAGTTTCACATTGAGCTTGTGTTAAAAAAAGTATCACTAAGAAATAGAATCCGATCAAATAATAAAAATATGATTGTATTATAAAACTGATCACAAATTGTAACATTAAGAATGTGGCCAAACACAAGATTTATCCTAAAGTTGCAACTATTTAATTAGTACATTAAGATATACTAATTACTATTACAACAACACCTCATTATAACCACTTATTCAACATACATAACAACAAATTCACTTATTATGACACAACAAAATAGTTCTCAATTCACATTTAACATGATGATCATAAGCATTAGAATTTTAGACATGGTGGTGTGGAAGTTTTTCTGCCACCAATATATAAAAATGTCCCATTACTCCGGTGTGCCCAATGCTATTGTTGTATACAGCCTCTAGAGTCAAAATTTCATCGTCAAATAACTTGACGGAATCTGGTTGAGGGTAACAAGCTGACATTCCTACAACATATCCTTTTTCATTTCCTGCTTCCATTCCAGTTCCATATTTTGGAAACGAATTACATATAACTCTTCCATCCTGATGATATTGACACAACCGAAGTTTCAGAGAAAATTAGTTCAATGAACCGATTTAGCAATTTACTTTCAAAATAATCTTTAAATCGATCTCTAAATGTGTTTATGATTGATTTAGAGTCTGATTTAAAAAATGTCACTAAACCATTAACAGCTAATTTTAGCAAATCAACTAAACATCAGCTTTATATATTCGATCTCTAAACCAATCGTTAATTAAATCGATCACTATATCACAATTTTTTGTAAGACTAGGTCACTCAAAATTAATATTCAAATCTTAAAAAATCATTGTAATATAATGAGTTAAGTTAATTTCAAACCTGGCCATATAGAGTTGATCTAATAGCTCCTATATGTTGATGACCAACACTATAAATTATATAACCACCAGTTTTTATTGGGATACTTGCTCTCTTAACATCAATGCAACCACTACCACCAACATGGCTTTTGTTGCAAGGTTTAACTTGATATTCAACCTATATGATCCAAATAATATCAATTAATTACTTGCAACTTATAATTAGTATTATATATATCTTTTGGCATATAAATTGAAAAAGAAAAGAAAGAAAAAAATTGATAATTTCTCTTCCGACCCCATGTTCTTTTATACCCCTTGGATTTTCGATTTTGCCTTGTAAAAAATTTCGGAATGCAGAAATCGAAGCTTTTCTAGTTTAAATTCAGGAAAAATTTCAGTTTCTAGAACCCGAAATTTTTTTCAAAGCAAAAGATTTCAATTTCTAAAAACCGAAATTTTTATTAAAGAGCAAAACAGGAAATCCTAAAGAGAAACATCGATTGAGAAATTATCAAAAAAAAGTTTCCATATATATAATTTTGAGATTTCACTTACCTTGCAAGTATGTCTTATGCTCATTCCTGTGGACTTGTAATTGTATGATATTTTCAAATGATCAGACACATCAAGTATATAAATCTTAACAGGCACCACAAATTCATCCCAATTAATCCACTTAATTGTATATTTTAGGTAGAGTACATTTTTTGGACCCCAAAAGTTTTTCATCATTTTACATTGAGCATTATCAGGACAACATCCTAAACCTCCTTTATAATTTAGAGTCAAAGGTTGTCCAGTTAATGCATTTATTGTAACATTATATAGGTCACATCTACACTCAACACACCCCATTCTATCTTCTACACCCCTTGTATCAATAGCATGAACATTTATCATCCATTTTTCATCATACCCTTCTAAAATATTTGAAGGATTACCAATTTCTACTCCATAAGGGTCAGGAATATATGATTTTGTGTCTCTTGTTTCAGCTCCAAGGCCATAGTATTGATCAAGAATTTCACCTTGGCACATTCCACTATTTCTCTCCATAATAATACCTGTTTGGTTATTTTTTGTCACATTTTTAGGTTGTTGGTATTTTAGAACGATCCAATGGTGAAGGTAAGTTTGTTGGAGAGGGACAGACTTTCCTGATTCATCGACTAGTTCGGCTTGAAAACTTTTGATTGCAACATGACCTTTTGGAAATTCAACATCATAATACATTTTGTTTGAAATGAATCCCGGACTTAGTTCAATCTTAGGTGATAGAAAAACGGTCGTTTTAACATTATTTTCAGAAACAGCTGATGAGCATTGTGAGTCCGATATAAACAAGACTAGGACTAATATTGCTGATGAAAACATCCAATCTTGTGATACAAACCTCATGTTGATCTGTAATTAAAAACAATTAAGTTGATATAGAATTTAAATTAAATTTAAAAGGCATTATGTTATAACCATGACATTGACAAGTATGAAATTCCCTAACAAAGTAAATAAAAAATAGATATAGATTTGGGATTCGGATTTTGTACATCTCTATCGTCCAATCAAATTTAGACGGTCTAAATGTTTAAACAACTTTTGTTTTTCTTTTTTAAAAACTTAAAATATTCAGGTTAAAATATGAGTTGTTTGATATTGATCATGTGATAAATATTTGAATGAGTTGTTTCATAGATTTGACTCCGGTTAATGGTAAATATTTGAATGAACAATTCACTTTATAAGGAAAAAAGAAAAGAGATATCATTGTAAATATGAAATTTTAATTTAAATTGAAGTAAACTAAATATTTTTATTACTTCACAATAACAAAGTTTTCTTACTAGAGTTGCTATCTACATATATATAGTGTTAAAAGATAAAAGAAATGTACCTCAAACACTTGGAAGAGAAATGTGCAAGTGTAAATAGTAGGAACGATATCAACTACTAAATTAATTATGAAATTGTTAAGCTTGAAACACATATTTATACACCAAATTAATAATGATTAAGTTGTGGATTTTCAGATGTTCTTAGGCATGGCATGGCGTTTACCAAATAGAATAATAATATTTTATTGTGTTTGAGTTTGAATGTCAATGTTTTTGGAATGCAGTGGCATGAATCACATAAGACACTAACTAAAGAACAAGAAAAATATTATATTTTGATCAACAACACACCATTCTTAACAACAAAATTCCTTTGTGTTATAACTTATGCATGAATCATGGCCTTTTTCAATTCCTTAATGACCAGCGTTGTCTCTAGAAGTACCAACCAATAGTTTAAATATTATTGAAATAGTTTTAATACAAACAGTATTTTTCACTACTACATTAATACATTTTTATCCTTGACTTTAATTTCTATCTATAGTTAGAAAATTAATGTGTTGTTTTTGAAGCAGAAGAAAATTAATGTGTTGTTATGAACATAATTATCTATAATCTATAATAATATTAGGCTTTAATGCATTTTTGATCCCCCTATTTTAAAATTTTAAAGAGAGCAGCTTTGCTCCATTTTGCTTAGCTCCTTTTACTCCTTTTCAATACATAGATGTGTGACACATGACAACAATGAATCTAAGGGCTGATATTACAATTTTAAAATTAAATATTATTTTTAATTGAAAAAAAAGAAAGAAAGTAATAAGGCGTTGTCTTCTTTCTCCGTCTTCCTTTCATCCCCTCATCCACACTGTTGCTCTTTCTCCCAGCCTTCGCCGCCGTCTCCACCGCCGCGGCTCCTCTCATCGCCGTTGCCCTCTCCATTCGACCAAGCAAACCTCACTGTCCATTATTATTGTATTTATTTATCTGTATAATTTTGAATTCATGACTTGTTATTGAGGAATGCCAAAAAGTAGAAAATTGAGTGATGTGAAATTGTTGTCTTGTTATTGTTTATGTTGTTCTTGATTCTTCTCCATCTTTCTTTACCATTCCATTTCTAATTTATATTTTAAAAAAAAAAACAGTCCATGAACAAATAAAAAGGAATCAAAAACTAAAATATATTCTCCTTTTCTCTGAATAGATTCATGGCAGTGAGATTGACACATAACGACGGCGGCGTGGCGAAGAAGAACGTGTGGAACAGAAGAGATGGAGAACGGTGGCGATGGACGGCGGTGCGGCGATGAGGAAGAGGGAGAGCGTATTGCTGTATAGCAGCAAAAAAGAAGAGAAGGCATTTTCAATTAGAATTTAAAATTATAATATCAACCCTTAGATTCATTTTTGCCATGTGTCACAAATCTATGTATTGAAAAGGAATAAAAGGAGCTAAGCAAAATGGAGCAAAGCTGCTCTCTATTTTAAAAGCCAACTTTTTGATCCCCTATTTTGAAAAACTTGAAGTTTTTATCCCCAACTCATTTTGTTCAAATTTGTGATGATGTGTCAACCACATTGATGACGTGGCAGTGTCTATGTGTCAACCTCATATTCCATGTCATTATTTTTTAAATAAAATATTATGTTTTAATTTTTTTTAAATCAATTTTTTTTATCAAATCTTTAAATCAAATATTAAAATAATATATTTAAATCAAATTTTTTTTATCAAATCTTTAAATCAAATATTAAAACAATATATTTAAATCAAATTTTTTTGTTGATCAAATCTTTAAATCAAATATTAAAACAATAAAATAATTAATTAAATAATTAACAATAATTAAAAAATGCAGATGATCAAAAGGGAAGAATTGCAGAAGAATCAGACACACACAAGTAGTAACTCAGTTCCCAAATCATGGAACCCTAGCGCCACCCATCTTCGACGATCTCTGTCTTAATCTTTCATCTTCTTTGATTCATCATCACGCTCGTGTTCATCATTCATCTGCATGTTATCAATTTTCTGTTTGATTCATCATCCGCTCGTGTTCATCATTACGCTCGCTTTACAAGATAATATTCTGAAGTCATCGCAAAGTTGAACAAGAAGATGGAAAACATGAATTATTGTATGAGGTATGTTTGTGGTATTCACTTATTTTAGTAGTTGTTTTGTTTGACAGACACTTAATTTAGTAGTTGTTATGGTCCATATCGTCTCTTTCGGTTGTCTTCATTTAATAAAAGTTATGGTCCTCCATTGTTACTTAGTTGCTATTATTTTAATAGTGGTTGTGGACAAAAAAATGTTTAGGGTTTTAGTGTTTGATTCCATTTTGAAAGAAACATGTCCAGCGTTTTATATGACAGTGTTTTATTATTGTTTGTATAGGCCATCAGAGAAACAGGCTGAAACAAGGGAAAAAGAACCGGGAGTAAGTGAAAAGGAACCTGAAGACTTAAGTGAGGATGATTCTGAATATGTTGCTAGTGAGAGTGATGTAGATGAGGATGATGAGAATTGGATTGTTGTTAGTGATTTTAATTATATATTTGGGTAATTTATTGAATTTTAATTATATATTTGGACAATTTAGTGATTTTTAATTATATATTTGAATAATTTACTGATTTTTAATTATATATTGGGATAATTTATTGATTTTTAATTATATATTTGAATAATTTACTGATTTTTAATTATATATTGGGATAATTTATTGATTTTTAATCATATATATTTATAGAGGTTAATTTTACTGTTTTTTAATTATTATTAATTAATTAATTATTTTAATTTTTTAATACTTTTAATACATAATATTTTATTTTAAAAAAATAATGACATGGAATATGAGATTGACAAGTCATCAATGTGGTTGACACATCATCACAAATTTGACCAAAATGAGTTGGGGGATCAAAACTTCAAATTTTTCAAAATAGGGGATCAAAACTGCATTAAAGCCATAATATTATTTAGGAGTCTTTTTTCAAATGAATATGTACACGTGGCAGTCTCTAAATCATTCTTCTCTCATATTGTTTTGGCCATAAATGAATAAATGAATTAAATGCTTTATAACAAAATGAATTCTCTCTCATATGCTTTAAAAAGGAAACAATTCAAATTCAAATAATTTAAATTCTTTTATATTTCCATATTATTATTATTATTATATTATTATTAATTATTGGTTAGATTGTAAATATTTTTTAAAGAAAATTATATTATAAATTTCGTGCATCATATTTTTTTTAAAATTTTTTGTTTTAAAACTACAAAATTCATTATATATATATATATATATATATATATATATATATATATATATATATATATATGTAAAATGTAAATAAAAAAGAAAAAAAATTATATTTTATATGTATCTTTAAATTCAAGTGATTGATATTGAAAAAATAAAGAAAAGAATTAAAAACATATATATATTCTAAAAATTGTAACCAGTTTATATATTTTAAATAAATAAAGTATTTGTAAAATAATTTTTATAATAGTAATATTTCACGAAATAATTTCAAAATTAATTAATAAATTTTTCAAAGTTTATTTTAGTATTGCATTATAAGCATTTAATTTTTATGATTTTTTTTGCTTCTTTCTAAAGTTTGTGCGTTAAATATTAAATTTCCTACAAAAAGTCATAATATGACATTCACCAAAAAAGGAATCAATATATTTGTTATTAATCGGTTTAATTGCATATTATGGATAAAATTACTTATATACCCATGTTTCTTCCCCTATATAAAATGGTCTTTGGTTGAACATTCAAATCACACATTTTCCACCTTCATTCTCTCTTATTTTATCTCTCTCAATACTCATTATTTTTCTGTTTACAATCCATTTTTTTTTATTTCTTTATTTTTTTTTCTTCTTTGTTCAACATTTCTTATGTGGTTATTTTGTGTGATTTCTTATGCTGATTTTTTTTTACAATTCATATTATTTCCTTTTGATGTTTATATTTTTTTTATTTATTAATTCGGTTTATTATTCATGACAGAGAAGTCAATCAAAGCAAGAAGAAATGTATCATATTCACACCAGATGGATTGAATCAGGATCAAACTCAAAGTTTATTACTTGATGAATATGTATCAATAAATTAATCAAATGATGTATTTTTTCAATAGTGTTGAGTTCATTTTTATTGTATATTTTCTCTTGCAATTTTTATTTTATATGTAGTTTTTTCTATCAATGTAATTTTTATTATTGTGGACTTTCTGTTTATATATGATTGTGTATTACATGTGCATATATCACATTAGAAACAGTTTAGATTTGTAAAAAAAAATTAAGAAATATATTAGTTTAACATAATTTACAAGAGAAATAAGTATGTTTTCTCAACAAAAAAAAAAGTAAGTAAAATATGACAGGAATAAATCATTCTTTTGTTGTTTTTTTTTGAAGAATAAATCATTCTTTTGTTCAACTGATTCTATTGATCGACCAATTTCTTTTGTTTCCCGTGCAAAGTTATTTTCCTAAATAAAAATTCTTATAATTTTTTTTGGTAAAAAAATATTATAGTTAATAGACGTAAACAAAATCTTTTATCAATAAAATAGAAAGGTTTACATCCACAGACTATAATGTATGCTCATCATCATCATCTCTATTGATATTTATTAGACCAATAAAAAATATTTCCCAAAATAAAAAATAACAATGAATTAGTAGCAATTACTCCGTATTTGTGTATATAATAGAATTTAATTAATTTCTACAATTAATTTGTCTATCTTTAATTTCCATTTAAAACTTAAGGTTGACTAAATGCGTTAGAAAATTTAACACCACATGCTAATGTTTACTCATGTAACAAAAAAAGACTAATGTATTCATCACCATCATCTCTATTGATATTTATTTGACCAATAAAAAATATTTTGTAAATAAAAAATCAACAATGAATTAGTAGCAATTATTTATGTATATAATAGAATTTAATTTAATTTCTACAATGTCTACAATTAATTGGCCTATCTTTAATTTCCATTTAAAACTTGAGGTTGACTATAAATTTGTTTTTTATATTAGAGTTTTGAATCCGCACAAAATAACTAATATGTCTATACTGTATACGAAGAATTATACAACTACACTCTTTTTAATACAATATACAAATTTAAAATGATTCATTCACATGTTACTAATTAACTTATCCATTTTAAATTTTGAATTATTATAGTAATATTTATAAGAGCAAAGAGACTTTTATAGTCTCATTATTTAAAATTCAGTTATCAAAAGTTATTTATTTATGAATCAACTATTTTTAGAGATTAATTTATTAAGTCGGCAAGTACAATAATGGGTTTCAAAATTATCTATCAAGCAATTTAATCAAAAATGGGGTAGTCAAGAATGCTCATATGCATTACCCTTCACCATTGTTCACCTCCAAATCCATCCTCTAGGTCTATTTTTATTTTTTTAAGTTATACAAGACATATATCGATACAAGACATATATGCCTATATTTTTAGTCATATATTAATACAAAATCTATTTTATTTTATTGTAATTTATATGAGACTTATATCTATAGTCATATATTAATGTGTGGTTCTATTTATAATATATAAAAATAAAGCCTTCTTTTTTGTAATTTTCACGGGAATCTATATTTATATTCATATATTAATACATTGGTCTATTTTTATTTTTTTTTTGTAATTCATAGGAGACATATATTTATGCTCACATAATTTGGGGTTTTTTTTTTTTGTAATTTATATGAAACTTATATTTATACTCATATTTTAATACCGGGGCCTATTTCTTTTGTAATTGCTATATGGATCTATATTTATACTCATACGTTAATATAGGGGATCTATTTTTTTCCCTTTTGTAATTCGTACAAGGCATACATTTATATTGATAAACAATTACGTGGCCTATTTATGTGTAGGGAACCTACATTTATATTCATATTGATAGAGGATCCTATTTGTTTTTCATAATTTATATGCGCCCTATATTTATACTTATATTTAATACACGGGTCTATCTCATCTATAATAATATTATTTAGGAGCTTTTTTCTAACACTACAAAATCTATTTTAAAAAAAATCCAAAACAAACAAGCCAATAGTTGCTCATGTATCTTTTAATTCATACACATGTATCAACCGTACTATAATATTATTCATTATTTCATGTGTTTCATTTTTATTTTTTACATCAATATATCACGATCTAATGGCTAAGTTTCAATGATATATTATTTTGTGTCTAAATTATAATCAATGGCGTTTGTGCCTTTAACAATATTTTCTCAACAAAGAAAATAAAATCGGATTGTTTTATAATTAATCTGACAGAAAACTATGACGTTAAAAGCCTGATTTTTATTGTTATTTTTACGGGAACATATATTTCTACTTATGCATTAATACAAAAGACTTTTTTTTTATAATTTCTACTTAGATCTAGATATATATTTTTACTCATATGTTAATAAGAATACCTATTTATTTTATAGTAACTTTTATGGAATCTATATTTTTAGTCATATAAATAGGGAGATAATTCTTTTAAATTTCAACGGGAATCTGTATTTCTGCTTAAATATTAGTACGACAATCGATTTATTTTGTTATTCATATCCACCTCAAAGCCATTTTATGAAACCTCAAAGTCTCTTCCATATATCCCATTGAGAAATTATTTTCCATCAACTTTATAGTTATTTTGGTCGGGAATAATATAAACAACAACTATGATACATTTATAATTTGAAAAATACGAACTATAGGAATCTTCCCTAAGAAAATTTATTGTTGGGAACAAAATCCTTATTTGATGTTTTAAAGATAACAAACATATAAATTAAATTATAATATTGATTATCTTGTTATTTGCTAATGTGTTTTGTGAGATGTGTTTCAACGATAATGTTATCGTCTGACAACGGTAACGCACCAGAAAGAACACACAAGTAAAACAATGGAAAGTCATAAGTAGCAAACAAGATTTAATTGAAGCAACTCAAGTTCTTGGATTTAATGATGAAAATCTCCACATGAAAATATTCCTTTTCCTTACCAAATATGGTAGTATTTAAGGAAACATAAATGATGTTTTTATGCCAAATATGACATGAAAGATTTCATGGGCCTAGCAAATTTTTGGACTATGTAATCAAGGCCTTATCATGCAAACAAAAGGAATGTCACCAAAGGAAAAAGATACTCCCACGTAGGAGCTTGTGAACAAATGAAAGAAGATATTATTTTCATCATATGGGAATTGATTTTTGTGGACAACAAGTTTGCACATCCTTCTTTCCTTTGAAAGGACAAGAATCACCCAACAACAAAGGACATGAACATAGGCTTTGGTCCCCTCATGAGAAGACAAAGGCTCCCAAAACATTCTCAAATTGCTGATGCACTGTCATCACAAATTCAAATTGATCCTCTCATATGGACAAGTTAGAAGCCACGTAAAAGCTTCAAAAACCATGCAAAACATTGCAGCAGTTTTTCAACAGACGGTAATGCACAAGTGAACTGACGATAACGCACTATTCACAGAACATGGTAACAAAGATCACAACGTATCTTTGACAGATTTTGAATTTCAAAATCTCTCTCATACGCTCCTCTTCAGCAAATGAAAGGTCTATAAATACCAAGGAGCTACATGAAGAAAAACTAAAGAGAGTTTATACAAAGAATTGATCATACATTGTTGAAGCAAAAATCAACAAAGTTTCAAACTCTTCACAAAGCAAACTAATCACAAAAGTTCTCATACTTACATTGTTTATACGCTTGTTATTTCTATCATCTCTTTTAGGAGTTGATGCTCACAAATTACCAAACACTTTGTAACCTCTCAAATCTATCTTTTAGGTTAGATTGAGTGATTGTGAGAAAGTCTTTTCTAGTAAAAGAAAAGCATTGTGAGAAAGTCTTTTCCAGTTAGGAAGAGCAGTTTGTAAAAGTCTTTTCGAGTGAAGAAAAGCAGATTGTATTTTGATCAAGGGTTGATCAAAAGTTGGTGCCAAGCAGAAGGTTCTGATCTGAGCATTTTAGTGGACAATCTCACAAGGTTGTGAGGACTGGACTAGCCCAAGTTTGGGTGAACCAGGATAACTTCTTGGTGTTGTATTTTCTCTAATATCTTAATCTCTTAAAATACAACTCAACTAAAACCAACTATATATCTCCAGAGTTCTCTGGTCCTTCACTTATGTTTTTGCAATCATTATTATCTTAACATTATTTCTTTGATTACTTGTTAACTAACGCATAAAAGAAATAGTGTGTTAAGTTGTTATTTAGAAAAAGAATTTTAAAAAGGGTCACAATTCAAACCCCCCCTTTCTTGTGACATTTATTGCTGCTTCAATTGGCATCAGAGCACTGCCTCTAAAGGTTTGTGCACCTAACCAGTGCGAGAGGAAAAAGATTCAGGAAGAAAAATGTCAAAAGAAAGATACATTGCAGAAGGAGGTTCTGCTTCAAGGCCACCATTGTTCACAGGGAAAAACTATTACTTCTGGAAAAACAAAATGCAATTGTTTCTTAAATCCCAGGAAGTAGGTATGTGGCGTATAGTTACAGAAGGAGATTATGTTCCTACAGCAACTTCACCAGAAGGAGTCATCTCTGAAAAACCAGAAGAAGCTTGGACTACAGTTGAACAAACAAAGGTACTCCTAAACTCTAAAGCTCACTTATTTTTATCTTGTGCCTTAAACATGGAAGAAAGTGAAAGAGTAGATGAATGTGTCACGGCCAAACAAGTTTGGGACACTTTAAGAATTCATCATGAAGGAACTAATCATGTAAAAGAAACTAGAATAGACATAGGAGTAAATAAATTTGAAACCTTTGAAATGGGTGAAAATGAAAGCATTGATGAAATGTTCTCAAGATTTACTTCTATAATAAATGAATTAAGATCACTTGGGAAATCTCTCACAACACATGATAGAATTAGAAAAATCTTAAGATGTCTTCCAATTTCTTGGAGACCCATGGTTACTGCCATTACTCAAACCAAAGATTTAAAAATTCTTCCCATAGAAGATCTTATTGGATCTCTAAGAGCTCATGAGGTTGTTCTTCAAGGGGATAAACCTTTAAAGAAAGATAAAACTATTGCTTTAAAAGCCTCTCAAAAAGAAATAAATAATACATGTTCTTTAGAAGTTGAAACTAAAGACACAGATTCAACACATGAGGAAGCTGAAAGTGAGTTAGCGTTTATCTCTAGTAAGATTCAGAGAATGTTGAGAAGAAGAGATCAAATTAGAAAGAATTTCTCATTAGGAAAAGATAACTCAAAAAATGACTTTGACAAAAGTCAAGTTACTTGTTTCGGATGCAACAAACCTGGCCATTACAAATCAGAATGTCCTTTGAGCAAAACTCCTAGGAAATTTCCTTTTAAGAAAAAGTCAATGATGGCTACCTGGGAAGATGATGATGAATCTGAAACAAATGAAGAAGAAGAAGCCAACATCTGTCTTATGGCAAACTCAGACAATGAAGAGGTATTTCTCTTTGATAAAACTCATTTATTTAATGAATTAGAAACTAACTTTGATAGTTTACTACTTGATTCTGAGTTTTTATCTAAACAATGTCTGTTACTTCAAAAAGAAATTTCAGAAATTAAAGAAGAAAAAGAAAACCTTCTGTGTTCAAATAATGAACTCAAGAAAATGATTCAAGAACTTAATCATAAACAAAATCTATCTTTAGAAATCTCTGATCAAGAAAAAGAAAACTCTTTGCTAAAGACTGAAATAAAAGAACTTAGAAATGATCTCACAGGTTTCATAAAAACCACAGAAACTTTTCAAAACATTATGGGATCACAATCAGGTTTTTTTAATAAAACAGGTTTAGGTTTTGATAATACGAAAACTCAGAAATTATACAAAAACCTTTTTATTCCTGACAAAAAAGAAATGAAGGTTAAATGTTCTTTTTGTAAAAAAATTGGTCACCTAGAATCTATTTGCTTTCAAAAGAAAAAATTAGAACATAAGTTTTATAACGAACCAAAACGTTATCGTCATACAGAAAAATTCTTGAAACAAAGTTTTTATAAAGATAACCTTCAAGAAAATGAATGTAAGATTGTTAAAACTAACCCTCAAGGACCCAAGATGATATGGGTACCTAAAGCATCAAAGAATCAAAATGCAGGTACGTTATCAAGGAATAAAGAAAAAGTCATGGTTTTTGGACAGTGGCTGTTCAAAACACATTGTCGCGGTGATTTTTGGATATCGAGTTATTAATTAACTTCGAATCGCAATTTAATATTCCACCACCGATCTTTAATTTATCCGAGGAAAAGGGAAAAAGTTCGAAAAAAACCCTATTTTTTAGAGAACAAGGTTCGGGGGTTAGTTATACGAAGGGAAGGTATTAGCACCCTAAGTATCTATAGTACTCTATAGGAACCTCTTGTTTTTATTCTAACTTTGCGCTTAATTTTAATTGCTTTAGAAAAATGTATAAGTATGAGAACTAAAGTGATGATAAAAAAAGTTTAAAGTGATGGAAAAGGAAAAATGTTTTTGTTGATTTTATTGATTGGAGAGACAAGTCTCATGCCTACGTACCCGAGGGATCAAACCACCGTAGTTCGGGGTAAAAATTGCGAGTAAATTTGTTTGTTTGATTTTAAGGTTTTTGAAAGTGGTTTTAAAGACAAAAGCCAAAAGTGGCAAAATGTGAGTTTGATTGATGTTAATTTGTGAAGAAAGTCTATATGGTTAAATTGATTGAAATTTGATTACGAAAATAAGACGCGGACACTTGGTTTAAAATCCAAGATTTGTTGAGAAAATGTTTGAAGTGATAAAAGACATTTGGTTTGAATTCCAAGGTTTATTGAGAAAATGTTTGAATGATAAAAGACACTTGGTTTAAAATCAAAGGTTTTTGCATGATTAAAAATGTATGAATAGAGAAAATGCACTTGGTTTAAAATCCAAGTTTTAGGCGAGAAAAAAGGACGCTTGGGTTAAAGTCCAAGGTTTTAGCGAAAAGAGAAGCCGTTGGTTTAAAGTCCAAGGCACTTGGTTTAAAATCCAAGTTTGGGATGAAAAAGACACTTGGGTTAAAATCCAAGGTTTTCACGATAAAAGACGTCGTTGGTTTAAATTCCAAGGCACTTGGTTTAAAATCCAAGTTCGCGGTAAAAAAGACTCTTGGGTTAAAATCCAAGGTTTTCACGATAAAAGACGCCGTTGGTTTAAATTCCAAGGCACTTGGTTTAAAATCCAAGTTTGCGGTAAAAAGAACATTTGGTTTAAAGTCCAAAGTTTTGAAAAGTGTATGAGGACAAAATATTTTGATACTTGATGATGTTGAAAAGAGATTGTGTTGATATTTTTGAAAGAGGTTTTGACCTCTTGAGAATAAAATGACTAATTATTTAAAATGGAATGTTGGGTTAAAATTAAAAGGTAGCGCTAAAAGAATAATAACGTCGCAATAAGCCAATTAAGCGCGAAGACCATCCGTAATGATATTTTGATCAAAACGGTGTCTTTTCCCTCGGAATTTAAGATTACGCATATGGACGGAATGCGATAAAAAATAAATATGCATGAGATGCAATTTTTCATATATGAGTACATTGGCCTAATCACACTCTAAAAATCTTTGCAAGAAAATAAATATGAAATGATGCAAGAGAGGGGGTATGCTATGCACTTTTATTTAGAGTTT
This sequence comes from Trifolium subterraneum, assembly GCA_951799995.1. Classification (NCBI taxonomy): domain Eukaryota; kingdom Viridiplantae; phylum Streptophyta; class Magnoliopsida; order Fabales; family Fabaceae; genus Trifolium; species Trifolium subterraneum. The sequence continues at coordinate 13,529,855 of OX637462.1, read as the reverse complement.
ACATTTGGCCTATTTACATTCTAAATTCAAGAACAAAAATAAGCGGCAATTAATAAACGATAAATACTCAATATTGTGATAATAACGATATTACAAAAATAAAAGGTAGAAAATGATAAATAAATGGATATAATGAAATAAATATGATATGCATGAATAAATAGCATAAATAAATAAATACGAAACTAAAAGATGAAAGTAAGCCTCGACATCATGCTTTACAAGGCTAAAAAATAGCTAAAATAGCTTATGCCAAAAACACTTATCTCATAAGCTTAAAAATAAAATTAATTAACAAAAATAAACAAAGACATTAGATAACATTAACAAGTCTAAATATCAAATAAATAGAAAAATAAATAAGCCTCAACATCATGCTCGATTGGCTGAAATAATAGCTAAAATAGCTTATGCCAAAAGCACTTATCTCATAAGCTAAAAAATAAAATAAAATTAAAACAGGGGGTGTGAACATTAAAACGAAAATAAAAAGGGGCGTGAATAGCAGGAAAATAGTAAAACCCAGCCCAACAAGGGCCCAACTGTGTAGAGACAAACAAAAAAGGTCAGGATCAAATCTGGCCGTCTGATGGATCAGACGGCCCTGATCTAAATAAAGAGAAAGTAGATCTGTGGCGTTAGATTGAGATCAGGAAGCCATAGGCGCGCAGGTGCACGATAAGGCTGTGCACCTGCGCGCACAGGATCAGGGAGGGGTATATATACAGAAAACCCTAAAAAAAATCACAAAATCACTTCTCCCTCTCTCCTCTCACTCACCGCCGCCGTGAGCTCCCTTCTTTCTCCCTCTCACGATTTTGTTTCTTTTCCCTTTCTTAAATCAAATCCAAACATCACGTATGCATTCAATCCACTCCTAAAACAAACAAAATCCAGATCGAAAGGAAAGGAGCAAAAAAAAGGATTTCAACCTTTGTTTTTTTCAGATTCGGTTCCGATGATTCTTTCTTCTTGTTTTCTGGGTTATGATTTCGATTCCTTCTCCTTCTTTTCCTTTTGGTTTCGATTCGAAAAAAATGATGTTTGTTTGATCTGGGTTTGGTTTGAAACTGAGACGGTTATGGATGATGTTTATGGATTTTTCGATTCTGTTTTGGTGTTTATGGTGATGATGAATTCGCGATTTGGTTTCGTGATTATGATGATGATGAACTCGTGATTTGGTTTCGTGTTTTTGTGATTCGGTTTGGGTTTGAGGATTATGGACTTTGAAGGTTTGCGATGGTGGTGATGAACGATGATGATGGAAGCTTTTGAGTTTTTTTTTGTGTTTGATTTCTGTTTTTTTCTATTTTTTTGATTTTTGATTCACTGTGTTTTTTTTATTGGAAGAAGAAAAAATTCTTCTTCTGCAGCTGACTCCTTCCGTTCTGATTTCTTTTGGCTCTGATATATACCCAAAGTTAGGGTTTGCAAAAACTCAAAAAAGGGGACAAAGTTCTGAATTGGGACAAACCAGTACAATTTTTCTTGCTTTCTGCAGAAAAAAGCTCATGCAAAGAGGAAGTTGACTTTGGACAATTTTCTGATTTTTTAATCAGAAAAAAGGACAAAATAAAATAATAAAAATAAAATAATTAAATTAATTAAATATAAAAAAACGAAAATAGATTAAAAAACAGAAAATGGAAATAAAATAAATAAGTAAATAAAAATAATAAAAATTGGAAAAACAAAATAATAATAATAATAATAATAATAATAATAATAATAATAATATAAATAATAAATGAACACAAAAATGAGGTATTTTAAAATACCTCTCTGCCGAAATTTCGTCAGAAATGACAAAGGAAAAAAAACGTCCTAAAAAGACGCATAAAAGCGATCGGTCAAAAAATGGGGTATGACAGATGCCCCTATTTAAGTTTCTTCCATCGGAGATAAAAAGAAAAAGATTTTTTTTGTGATATTTTTGTTTTGGTTCGACGGTGGAAGAGACTTAAATATAGAGTACACCATTTTTGACCGGACTAAACTATAAAATGTTATGATATGATGTTATGAATGTTATGCTTATGAGTGTTATGTTTACAAGTGTTTGAATGCAACGAAGATTTTTTGACAGAGGTAATGAAGACAGAAAGCGATAAAGTCCTGTATACGGACAGAAGTAAAGACGGAAAGCAACAAAGTCCTGTGTGCGGACAGAAGTAAAGACAGAAAGCAATAAAGTCCTGTGTGCGGACATAAGCAGATAAAGTCCTGTGTACGGACAGAAGTAAAGACTGAAAGCGATAAAGTCCTGTGTACGGACAGAAGTAAAGACAGTGTCCACCAACATTGTGGGATGGTAAGGACAAGTAAAGGCAGTGTCTACCAACATTGTGGGATGGTAAGGACACAACAAGGAAATAAATTGTTAGCTGTCATTGTGGGAGAGCGAGACATGACAAGAATATGTATTTGTCTAAACGAGACACACTGGAAATGACTTCTTTTGGGGAAATCAACCATAAGTTTGCAGTTGATTGTTTGCAAAACCTGCTACTGGAAATATGCTTGATGGAGACATCTCTGGACCAGACCCACTGGGGATGACTCTTTTTTGTGATGTATGATTGATGGAGACATCTCTGGACCAGATACACTGGGGATGACTCTTTTTGTGATGTATGATTGATGGAGACATCTCTGGACCATATACACTGGGGATGACTCTTTTTGTGATGTATTGAAGCAGGACACGTGATGGTCAATGCAGCATGTATGAATGATTTTGTTTGCACGTTGCATATGAATATGAATATATGTATGGACATGTGAATGATTGTAAGTATGTATGCATGTACGTATGTATGAATGATTGTTATGAAGCTTGTATTTGTATGATTGAATGATATTTGTACACGACTGGATGAGACAAAAGCTTGATCAGAAAAGATGAGCATTGGGCCGACGTATCCGTACAACCACTCGGTAGTTCTCCGCTGGGGACACCATCGTTATAGGTGAAATAAATCATATCCTCGGGGTAAAACCCGGTACGGTGTGTCAATCCATGTTAAGAATGATTGCTTCTCGGGGTAAAGCCCATTGGTCAGAGATTTGGCAGAAGTCGCCATTTCGTACACTGAAACCGAATATTTTCTCATGGTCTTGTTTCAACAGTCATGCTTTTGCTTTTTTCCTTCTTTTTTGAAATCCCTAACTTTTGCCTGGATCGCCCTTTCGGGTTTTCAATCCACCGGGAATATATTTCTTTTTTTTGTTTGCCCCTAATTTTTGCTTGGACCGCCCTTTCGGGTTTTCAATCCACCGGGACGCTCATTTTTACCTAAGCCACCCTCTCGGGTTTTCAACTTAGCGAGCTGTTCTTTTTTGCTATTTTTTTTTTTGATAGAAAGAAACAAGACTGATATGATATGCAAACTTCTCCAAGAGATGTCATTTGTTGTTGGTATGCAAACTTCTCAAAGAGATGCCATTTGCTGATGATATGAGCCTTCCAAACGGGTCTCAGCTTTTTCTTTCACTGGGGAAAAGAAAATCATATAAGCTTCTTAATGATAACCACTTGCTGGAGATTACCAGAGAACAATCAAGTTCAGTATTCAATTGAGGATTGTTGGATCATACGCTGAGTATATCATAGTAACAACATGTCCATAAGAACCCAAAATATCAATTCGATGATTATTGGCTCAAGGAGGAAGAAACATAACAACTATCTTGGCAGATCTGGACTGCTCCTGGAGACCACTTCAGGTGCCCCAAGTGAGTGAAACCTTGACTTTGAATCTTTGAATTGTATGCCCCTGGATATAAAGACTTGCCCCTGATTGGCGGGTTCCTGATGTAATTTGCCCCAAGTTAGGAGCGCTTTGAATTGATTTGCTCTTGATTAGACCATTTGATTGAATTTCTTTGATGCCAAATATAAATTTGCAAACAAAATTGTTTCTTTTGAAAAGTGTTTCTGATGTAATGTACATGCAAGTTTTGAAATCGCAAAAATTTATATAAAACACATGTGGTGTGTGTAAAAGATAGTTACTCAACAAACAGGTGGAGTCAGTTTTAACAAAAATTTGCTGATTATGCTTTCAAAGTAAACCTAGCTTCAATTAGGTCTTTTGAGGGTTATAATGTGGTCTGGTTCATGGTTTTGAAAAAGAAAAGATTATTAGCTTAAAATTCTGTTTTAACCCACCCACTTCTTTGTTATCCTTCATTCCTATTTTGGTTGACAAGAGGATTTCTTTTGACAATGATGTTTGAGGTTGACACTTTGGTCGAAGCTTTGACGAGATTCTTGAAGTGGCAGTCACTTTTCCATTCACAAGCTTGTTTTCAACATTTTGCTCTTAATCCCTTATTTTTGCATGGACCAATTTTTTGGATTTTATGAACCATCGGGATGCCCTGAATTTTGCCTAAGTCTTTTTACCTAGCGGGCTTTTTGTTGTGGTTGTTGTTTTTTTTGTTTGTGTTTTTTTGTTTTGGTGTAGGATGTTTGTGACTGTCACATGTTATTTGTGAGTTTTGTCTACTCATGACTTCCTCTATCTCAACAGGTTTATCCTCTTGTATTGGGATGTGTCATTGAATTATTGAAAGACTATCCTGCCCCGGGTTAAGATTAAGGGTTTTTTTTTCTATAGAAAGAACACCAACTTCTGGCTCAAAGGGGTTGACTACGGATTATCTCCTTATTTCTCCAGTGTTTGGGAAGTGAAACAATGCCTTACATCATCAACCGGGTCTTACTAATGAAAGCATATATCAGCAATTTTAAACATTTAATTTACATCATTCTCCCCTCAAGTTTGTAAACAAGAAAAGTGAAATATAAAAACATTGCCATTTGTGATGGCACAAGAAAAGAGTGAATACGAATGGATGGATTCCAAAATATGCATGCTCATTGTTTAGACATTTAAAAGATACAACTTTAAAATGTAAATAAATGCTTGGCAAGAAAGAAATTGCAATTGAACATAAAAGGCCTAGTGATCCTAGGGACAAACTTCTTGATTCTCTTGAAAATGACGGAGGACCCATGATTAAGCAGAGGATGAACCTTGAACATTAGGGTTCTCATCCTTGAAAGATAGCACCTTGTTACGGACTAAATCCTGAACAGCTTTCTTGAGAGGATAACAACGTTCTACATCATGGCCAGGGGCCCCTTGATGGAAGGCACAAGTTAAATCACTGCGGTACCAGGGAGGTAGTACTGCTGGCAAAGGTGGAGGTGGTCTCGTCTGGACAACATTTTTAGCAAGCAAGGCGGGGAGTAAGTCGGCATATTTCATAGGTATGGGGTCAAATGGAGGATTTTTCTGAGTGCGGTTATGATTGAATGATTGTTGGGTTGTTGGTAGGTGATGAGATTGTGGGTATTGTGGTGGTAGTGCTATGGCTGCAATACGTTGATAAGCTGAGTTTCTTGAATGATGTCCTCCTTGGGCCACCATGCCAACTTCAAATTCTTTCTTCTCTGAAAAGTTGTTGCCATATCTCTTGGCAGTATTAGTCGGAGCTTTCTCTCTTGTCAATCGTCCCTGTCGTACCCCTTCTTCAAGTCGCATCCCCATGTTTACCATCTCAGTGAAATCACTGGGTGCACTAGCGATCATTCGTTCATAGTAAAATGAATCAAGAGTATTTAGGAAAATCTTGGTCATTTCTTTTTCTTCTAGTGGTGGACAAATCTGAGCGGCAATCTCTCTCCATCGCTGAGCGTATTCTTTGAAACTCTCTTTGTCTTTTTGAGACATTCCTCGAAGTTGATCTCTATCTGGAGCCATGTCTAGATTGTATTTGTATTGACGGACAAAAGCTTCACCCAAATCATTGAATGTTTGGATCTTGGCACCATCTAAACCCATGTACCACTTCAAAGCGGCACCTGTCAAGCTATCCTGAAAGTAGTGAACTAGTAACTGATGGTTGTCTGTTTGAGTGGACATCTTTCGAGCGTACATTACCAAATGGCTCTGAGGGCAGGAATTTCCTTTGTACTTCTCAAACTCGGGGACCTTAAACTTAGGTGGGATCCTAACGTTTGGTACCAAGCAAAGGTCATGGGCGCTTTTGCCGAACAAATCCTTCCCACGAAGGGCCTTAATCTCGAGCTGCATTTTATCAAACTGATCTTGAAGATTATCCATACGGCCATAAGTCTCTGGATCCTCCGCATGATAGACTGGTTCGCTCACATAAGGAACGGTGTGAGCTACGGAAGCTGGAATGGTCATTGTTGACTGAGGGACACACATAGTGACTTGAGGAAGAATCGTCCCCGGTTGGGGAACAACAGTAGCATGCGGCAAAGTAGGAGTGGGGACCTCGGGAACTTGGGGTCGAAGCCCTTCATTAAAATTCATAGGCATGCCCCAAGGATAACCTTCGGGCATGACATGCTGATGTGTGTTGATAGGTACCACTGGAACTGGGGCAGAGGCGATTTCAGAAATGACCGTAGCTTGAGGAGGAGGTGTTGGTGGCTGATTCTGCGCAGCCATCAACGATGTCACCATGGCGGTTAGTTTTTCTACTTCAGCCCGGAGCGTTGTTACTTCCCCATGGAGCTCAACGTTCTCTTGTTCAACTTGGTCCATTCTCTTTTTCCTGTTTGCTCGAGTGTTGTACGTGCGAGATGGCTGTGGGCGTGGTCGTCGGGCCACTTTGACTGGGACACAGAGGAGAGAAAGAATATGAGACTCGATTTGTTTGAAACTCATGAATGTTATATGATGCATGATGTGTTTATGCTAAAATATACAATGTTGTTTTTTTTTTTTTGTTATCGAAGGACTTACCTCAAATTAGTTGTAAATATTTAGATATGGATTTTGTAAGGAGGAAAAAAAAGAAAAATTTATTATGTGTCATTTGAAATGAATGTTTACAAAAAATTTGTTTAAGTTCTTCGATATCGGATGAGGAAAAAGAATTTGTGAATGAGTGCATGCATGCATGATGCGGAAAACATGGTGGGGTTAAAGTATAATGTTGGAGTCAAAAGTGAAACCCTCCCATGTGGTATGTACTAGGGTTTATTTGTACCTGCATGACGGGTTCTAAAAAGTTCCCAAAGTCATTGACCATCTCATGGACATCACTAGGTTACGGGACTACTCTCGTTCCGATAACATCCACGGGATAATCTCGTTTGAGTGTAGTTTCGCGTGACGACTAATCTCAAGACTACTCTTGATTTAGCCACCGCACTACGCCCTAAAAGGCCAAGATGGGTTAAAGTGATTCTAAAGGTTCTCGGCTTCGCCGGACACTCACATTGAAAATAATACCATCATCATGACTTTTCATGACAACGAGTACTACCGTCGCGAGGCCTCCACCGAGTAGGATCATATCACATGTGCTTCATAATCCAGACTACTCTGGACATGTCACTATGATTTCACCCCATCCTATCTTATTGTGTCACTCAAGCCCGGGTTAGGACTTATCTCACCACTCAAAATTAAACCCAAGTATATATACAAATATTTACACAAATAAAAGAATAATAGCGCGAAGATAGTAAATAAAACAAGTTAGGTTCAACCCGCTTGGTTGTCCCCAGTGAAGTCGCCATTTCTGTCGCGGTGATTTTTGGATATCGAGTTATTAATTAACTTCGAATCGCAATTTAATATTCCACCACCGATCTTTAATTTATCCGAGGAAAAGGGAAAAAGTTCGAAAAAAACCCTATTTTTTAGAGAACAAGGTTCGGGGGTTAGTTATACGAAGGGAAGGTATTAGCACCCTAAGTATCTATAGTACTCTATAGGAACCTCTTGTTTTTATTCAAACTTTGCGCTTAATTTTAATTGCTTTAGAAAAATGTATAAGTATGAGAACTAAAGTGATGATAAAAAAAGTTTAAAGTGATGGAAAAGGAAAAATGTTTTTGTTGATTTTATTGATTGGAGAGACAAGTCTCATGCCTACGTACCCGAGGGATCAAACCACCGTAGTTCGGGGTAAAAATTGCGAGTAAATTTGTTTGTTTGATTTTAAGGTTTTTGAAAGTGGTTTTAAAGACAAAAGCCAAAAGTGGCAAAATGTGAGTTTGATTGATGTTAATTTGTGAAGAAAGTCTATATGGTTAAATTGATTGAAATTTGATTACGAAAATAAGACGCGGACACTTGGTTTAAAATCCAAGATTTGTTGAGAAAATGTTTGAAGTGATAAAAGACATTTGGTTTGAATTCCAAGGTTTATTGAGAAAATGTTTGAATGATAAAAGACACTTGGTTTAAAATCCAAGGTTTTTGCATGATTAAAAATGTATGAATAGAGAAATGCACTTGGTTTAAAATCCAAGTTTTAGGCGAGAAAAAAGGACGCTTGGGTTAAAGTCCAAGGTTTTAGCGAAAAGAGAAGCCGTTGGTTTAAAGTCCAAGGCACTTGGTTTAAAATCCAAGTTTGGGATGAAAAAGACACTTGGGTTAAAATCCAAGGTTTTCACGATAAAAGACGTCGTTGGTTTAAATTCCAAGGCACTTGGTTTAAAATCCAAGTTCGCGGTAAAAAAGACTCTTGGGTTAAAATCCAAGGTTTTCACGATAAAAGACGCCGTTGGTTTAAATTCCAAGGCACTTGGTTTAAAATCCAAGTTTGCGGTAAAAAGAACATTTGGTTTAAAGTCCAAAGTTTTGAAAAGTGTATGAGGACAAAATATTTTGATACTTGATGATGTTGAAAAGAGATTGTGTTGATATTTTTGAAAGAGGTTTTGACCTCTTGAGAATAAAATGACTAATTATTTAAAATGGAATGTTGGGTTAAAATTAAAAGGTAGCGCTAAAAGAATAATAACGTCGCAATAAGCCAATTAAGCGCGAAGACCATCCGTAATGATATTTTGATCAAAACGGTGTCTTTTCCCTCGGAATTTAAGATTACGCATATGGACGGAATGCGATAAAAAATAAATATGCATGAGATGCAATTTTTCATATATGAGTACATTGGCCTAATCACACTCTAAAAATCTTTGCAAGAAAATAAATATGAAATGATGCAAGAGAGGGGGTATGCTATGCACTTTTATTTAGAGTTTACATTTGGCCTATTTACATTCTAAATTCAAGAACAAAAATAAGCGGCAATTAATAAACGATAAATACTCAATATTGTGATAATAACGATATTACAAAAATAAAAGGTAGAAAATGATAAATAAATGGATATAATGAAATAAATATGATATGCATGAATAAATAGCATAAATAAATAAATACGAAACTAAAAGATGAAAGTAAGCCTCGACATCATGCTTTACAAGGCTAAAAAATAGCTAAAATAGCTTATGCCAAAAACACTTATCTCATAAGCTTAAAAATAAAATTAATTAACAAAAATAAACAAAGACATTAGATAACATTAACAAGTCTAAATATCAAATAAATAGAAAAATAAATAAGCCTCAACATCATGCTCGATTGGCTGAAATAATAGCTAAAATAGCTTATGCCAAAAGCACTTATCTCATAAGCTAAAAAATAAAATAAAATTAAAACAGGGGGTGTGAACATTAAAACGAAAATAAAAAGGGGCGTGAATAGCAGGAAAATAGTAAAACCCAGCCCAACAAGGGCCCAACTGTGTAGAGACAAACAAAAAAGGTCAGGATCAAATCTGGCCGTCTGATGGATCAGACGGCCCTGATCTAAATAAAGAGAAAGTAGATCTGTGGCGTTAGATTGAGATCAGGAAGCCATAGGCGCGCAGGTGCACGATAAGGCTGTGCACCTGCGCGCACAGGATCAGGGAGGGGTATATATACAGAAAACCCTAAAAAAAATCACAAAATCACTTCTCCCTCTCTCCTCTCACTCACCGCCGCCGTGAGCTCCCTTCTTTCTCCCTCTCACGATTTTGTTTCTTTTCCCTTTCTTAAATCAAATCCAAACATCACGTATGCATTCAATCCACTCCTAAAACAAACAAAATCCAGATCGAAAGGAAAGGAGCAAAAAAAAGGATTTCAACCTTTGTTTTTTTCAGATTCGGTTCCGATGATTCTTTCTTCTTGTTTTCTGGGTTATGATTTCGATTCCTTCTCCTTCTTTTCCTTTTGGTTTCGATTCGAAAAAAATGATGTTTGTTTGATCTGGGTTTGGTTTGAAACTGAGACGGTTATGGATGATGTTTATGGATTTTTCGATTCTGTTTTGGTGTTTATGGTGATGATGAATTCGCGATTTGGTTTCGTGATTATGATGATGATGAACTCGTGATTTGGTTTCGTGTTTTTGTGATTCGGTTTGGGTTTGAGGATTATGGACTTTGAAGGTTTGCGATGGTGGTGATGAACGATGATGATGGAAGCTTTTGAGTTTTTTTTTGTGTTTGATTTCTGTTTTTTTCTATTTTTTTGATTTTTGATTCACTGTGTTTTTTTTATTGGAAGAAGAAAAAATTCTTCTTCTGCAGCTGACTCCTTCCGTTCTGATTTCTTTTGGCTCTGATATATACCCAAAGTTAGGGTTTGCAAAAACTCAAAAAAGGGGACAAAGTTCTGAATTGGGACAAACCAGTACAATTTTTCTTGCTTTCTGCAGAAAAAAGCTCATGCAAAGAGGAAGTTGACTTTGGACAATTTTCTGATTTTTTAATCAGAAAAAAGGACAAAATAAAATAATAAAAATAAAATAATTAAATTAATTAAATATAAAAAAACGAAAATAGATTAAAAAACAGAAAATGGAAATAAAATAAATAAGTAAATAAAAATAATAAAAATTGGAAAAACAAAATAATAATAATAATAATAATAATAATAATAATAATAATATAAATAATAAATGAACACAAAAATGAGGTATTTTAAAATACCTCTCTGCCGAAATTTCGTCAGAAATGACAAAGGAAAAAAAACGTCCTAAAAAGACGCATAAAAGCGATCGGTCAAAAAATGGGGTATGACAGATGCCCCTATTTAAGTTTCTTCCATCGGAGATAAAAAGAAAAAGATTTTTTTTGTGATATTTTTGTTTTGGTTCGACGGTGGAAGAGACTTAAATATAGAGTACACCATTTTTGACCGGACTAAACTATAAAATGTTATGATATGATGTTATGAATGTTATGCTTATGAGTGTTATGTTTACAAGTGTTTGAATGCAACGAAGATTTTTTGACAGAGGTAATGAAGACAGAAAGCGATAAAGTCCTGTATACGGACAGAAGTAAAGACGGAAAGCAACAAAGTCCTGTGTGCGGACAGAAGTAAAGACAGAAAGCAATAAAGTCCTGTGTGCGGACATAAGCAGATAAAGTCCTGTGTACGGACAGAAGTAAAGACTGAAAGCGATAAAGTCCTGTGTACGGACAGAAGTAAAGACAGTGTCCACCAACATTGTGGGATGGTAAGGACAAGTAAAGGCAGTGTCTACCAACATTCCAGCTGCACAAATAATAATACTGCACAAATAAAAGGAAAAGGTATTATAGGTAAAAATAATTCTGCAAAAATAGAAAATGTTCAATATGTTGAAGGTCTTAAACATAATTTGCTTAGTATTAGTCAACTTTGTGATAGTGGTTTTGAAGTCATTTTTAAACCAAACATTTGTGAAGTTAAACAAACCTCCTCAGGAAAAGTTTTCTTTTCTAGATCAAGAAAGAAAAACTTATATGTTTTATACTTAGATGACATTCCAGCTGAATCATGTTTTATGTCTATTGAAAAAGATAAGTGGATTTGGCACAAAAGAGCTGGTCTTGTAAGCATGAAAACAATTTCAAAAATATCTCAACTTGATTTAGTAAGAGGTCTTCCAAAAATAAAGTTTGACAAAGATAAAGTATGTGAAGCTTGTGTAAGAGGAAAACAAGTCAAAAGTAGTTTTCATCTAAAAGATTTCATTTCAACTAAAAAACCTTTGGAACTTCTTCACATTGATTTATTTGGTCCTGTCAACACCACTAGTCTTGGTGGGAAACAATATGGTTTTGTTATAGTTGATGACTACTCTAGATTCACATGGGTATTATTTTTGAAAAATAAAGATGAATCTTGTGATGCCTTCAAAAACTTTTGTAAACTAGTTCAAAATAAACAAGGCTCAAATATCATTTCTGTCAGAAGTGATCATGGGGGAGAATTTGAGAATTCTTCTTTTAAATCATTCTTTGATGAAAATGGAATTTCTCACAACTTCTCTTGTGCAAGAACTCAACAAAATGGAGTAGTTGAAAGAAAAAATAGAACCTTACAAGAAATGGCAAGAACTTTGTTACATGAATCAAATGTTGAAAAATATTTTTGGGCTGAAGCCATAAATACATCCTGCTATATTTTGAATCGTGTTTCAATTAGAAAGATTTTAAATAAAACACCTTATGAACTTTGGAAAAATAGAAAACCAAACATCTCATATTTTCACATTTTTGGTTGTTTTTGTTATATCTTAAATACTAAGGAAAATCTTGGTAAGTTTGATTCAAAATCAGACAAAGCTATTTTTCTAGGATATTCTACTAACTCTAAAGGTTATAGAATTTACAATTTAAGAACTCAAACTATGGAGATAAGCATGCACATTGTCTTTGATGAATTTGATGATCTCATAATACCTTCCAACGAAGAAGAACAAGAAACTCAAACTACTCAAGAAACTCCAACTCAAAAGGAAGAAGAAGATCCTTTACTTCCTCCTTAAACCTTAAGAATTGTTGGGAGTCATCCTCCAGATCAAATTATTGGAAAACCAACTGATGGAGTAAGAACAAGGTTTTCATTTAAAGAAAACGAAAGCAACTTGGCATTGATCTCTCAGATAGAGCCAAAATCCATTGGAAAAGCTATTATTGACAAATCATGGGTAGAAGCAATGGAAGAAGAACTTCTTCAATTTGAGAAAAATCAAGTATGGTCACTTGTTCCATCTCCTGCAAACCACTCAATAATAGGAACAAGATGGGTGTTCAGAAACAAACTAAATGAAGAAGGTAAAGTCATCAGAAACAAAGCTAGACTTGTGGCTCAAGGCTACAATCAACAAGAAGGTATTGATTATGATGAAACTTTTGCTCCAGTTGCAAGGTTAGAAGCAATAAGAATTCTTTTAGCATATGCATCTCATAAAAATATCAAACTATTTCAAATGGATGTTAAAAGTGTTTTTTTAAATGGTTTTCTTAATGAAGAAGTTTATGTTCTTCAACCCCCTGGTTTTGAAAATAAACAAAAACAAGATCATGTGTTTAAACTTTCAAAAGCTTTATATGGTCTAAAACAAGCTCCTCGAGCTTGGTATGATAGATTAAGTGCATTCTTGATTAAGAACAATTTTTCTAGAGGAAAAATTGATACAACTCTTTTTAAAAAGCTTGACCAAAATGATTTACTTATTGTGCAAGTATATGTTGATGATATCATTTTTGGATCAACAAATGAAAAAATGTGTGAAGACTTTTCCCATCTCATGCAAAGTGAATTTGAAATGAGTATGATGGGAGAATTAAGATATTTTCTTGGTTTACAAATTAAACAAGAAACACATGGTATTTTTATTTGTCAAGAAAAATATATTAAAGATCTTCTCAAAAAAATATAAAATGAATGAAGCCAAACTAATGGCAACTCCCATGCATCCATCTTCATTTTTAGACAAGGATGAAAAGGGTAAATTTGTCTCTGAAAAAGAGTACAGAGGTATGATTGGATCTCTGTTGTACTTAACTGCCAGTAGACCAGATATTGTTTTTGCAGTAGGTCTATGTGCACGGTTTCAAGTTTCCCCTAGGGAATCTCATCTGACAGCAGTAAAGAGAATTTTCAGATATCTTGTCGGTACTACTAATATTGGTCTTTGGTATAGCAAAGATTCTATTTTTGACTTAACAACTTTTTGTGACGCTGACTACGCTGGTGACAAAATTGAAAGAAAAAGTACTAGTGGTGCGTGTCAATTACTTGGAAAAGCACTCATAAGCTGGTCATGCAGAAAACAAAACACGATAGCATTATCCACTACTGAAGCTGGATATGTGTCAGCTGCAAGCTGCTGCTCTCAAATCCTATGGATAAAAAATCAGCTTGAAGATTATTCAATAAGGTACACAAATGTACCTATTTTTTGTGATAATACTAGTGCAATTAATTTGTCAAAAAATCTCATTCAACACTCAAGATCAAAGCATATTGAGATAAAACATCATTTTATTAGGGATCACATAAACAAAAAGGATTTTGAATTAATATTTGTTGACACTGAAAATCAACTAGCTGATATCTTTACTAAACCATTGGTAGAAGATCGTTTTAATCTTTTAAAAATAAAACTAAATATTATCCCAAAACCTACTTTAAGATAACTTGTCTATATTTTAATTGTGTGGTTAAAAGTGCTATTTCTCCTATTCACCCTAAACCTACACGTATGAGAAGAAGAAAAGTGTGGTAAACAACTTTTCATTTTCTTCTTTAAACCCACTTTATGTTGTGTGATCATTGCACTTTCTCATTTTTCATTTTCCAAGAACACCTCTCCATTCACTTCCCTTGTCTTTCACGGTTACCAACACCAAAACCTTTCACTTCTATTCTTCACTCTCTAAAAACCGTCTATCTCTCTCTCTCTGATCATCACTCTTCATCTTCTTCCTCTCAAACGCTCAACCATGGTTCGTACCAAACAAACCGCCAGAAGAGCTCCACCATTCCATAATCCATCACCAATTCGCCCAAGCTTCCGCCAGAACAATCCCTCTGATGAACCCTTAAACCTTCCAGCTCTCCAAACTATCTTTCCTCCACATTTTCAACAACACCAGCCTCCAAACCTTAATCAAACTCCACCTCATCTCAAACCTAAAGTCAAGAAGAAACAACCTTCAAGTTCGTTACCAACTCGTCATTCTCAAAGGATCTTGTCTGGAGTTGGCAAATCTCAAAGTAATGCTGAACGCATTTACATTACTTGTGAGACTACTGATGAAGAAGAAGATGATCCTAAAAAATCTTCTTCTAGATCAACCCCAAAATCATCAAAAACCCTTTCTGAGTCTTCACCAAACTCCTCTTCTTCGTCTGAAAAAACTTCCTCTCCAAAAACTGCTAAACCTTTTTCTGACAAAGACAAAGGAAAGAATGTCCCTGAAGAAGCAGAAGCTCAGCCAAAGAAGCGCTTTAGACAAAAATCAATTAATGAGTTAGTAAAAGACAGAACCCCTTTGTTTGGAAAAGCTGATGAGAAAAGATTCTTAAAGAAATGGAGAACAAGACCAATTGCTGCTGGACGGTTCTTTAACCTTCAAGCATTGGAGAGACACGAGCTAGATCTCAAGTACTATACAGACTATCAAGGTTGGTCTCACTTTCTTCAAATTAAAGAAACTTACTACCCTAGGTTAGTACAAGCTTTCTTTTATCAAGCTCACTGTGATAATGATACCAACACCATTAGGTCCATAGTCAAAGGAGTAGAAATTGTCTTAGATGTTGAGTTTATTGCTAAGTTTTTCAAACTTCCAACTGATGGTCTCAAAGCCTATGGTAGTAACTGGTATAGCCAAGCCAATGTGACAAATGATGAGGTTAGGGAATCTCTTTTTAAGCCTACCACTCCAAAAGATCAGTTCACCACACCACACCTCAAACTACTACCAAAAATCTTCAACATTATCAGCAAAGGCAACATTATGCCTAGGCAAGGCAAATATGATGCCTTAGGTGACAATGACCACATGGTCATTCATCACCTCTTCGAGAGAAAACGCCTAAACCTTCCATTTATCATTATCAAATTCATGATGGAAGTTGCAAACTGGAATAACAAGAAATTCTGTGTTTCGTATGGCATGGTTTTAACCCAAATTTTTAAACATTTTGAAGTCTCTCTCAAGGGTGAAACTGCTGAGACCAAAGTCAAAAGATTTGACCTCAAAAACTTGAAACACTTTAAACCTGATCCTACTCCTAATGTCCCTATCAGAACCTATAAGAGAAAAAGAAGTAATTTGGATAACACTGCACAGTCTGTGCAAGCTGATCAAGTTGTGTCTGAACCTGAACCACCAAACCTTTTTGACCAAAATGATCCTTTTATTCCCTCTGATCCCATTCTTGAGGAAGAAAATCTTAACACTCACTCTTCACCCCCACTGGCTGAACCAAGAAATGAGATTAATCTGAATGTACCACCATCCAATTCTCAAATCAATACTCATGTAATTTCTTCTCCACAAACTGAGTCACCACAAGTGGTTCCACAGTTGGGTGTTACACAAGCTACCACTCAGCTTGACCCTAACACAGTGTTGGAACCCTTGCTATCTGAACAAACCATATCCCCACTCTTTTCATCACCACCAAATTTCAATTTCTCACCACTGTTTAATGAGAATCCTCAGGGTAATTTCTTCAACTCATCATTTCAGAATATATTTGATCAACCTTTCTTCAATGACATTCTGAACCCTCCTCCTGTTACTACTATTCCACCCATGCAAGCTATGCCATTCATGAACGATGCTGGTCCTTCTAATCCTCAACCACAGCCTCAGCCTATGCCTAACTTACCAAGGTCTAAGACTGAGAGAAATACAGAAAGGATTAAGAGAGACATTAAGAAATTATTTCAAGGGCAACAACTCATTGATAATCATCTCTCATACATCACGATGGAGAATTATATTATGAGAGCTTGGTTTAGGAACGTGGTTTGTTATTTGTACAATCTGCCATATCCAGAACATAATCCCTATCCACCTCCTGTTCATGTTATGCCCCAGCCTTCTCCTTCATCATCCTCTGGTGATTCAACTCCAAATCAGGAGCCCTGAGTGTCTTTTTGATGAGACAAAGGGGGAGAAAGGAAGAAGAAATAGAAGCTGCTGGAAGACAGTTGCAGAGCAAGCTTCAGATGCTAGCAAAACATGTTTTATGCTGCTTATGACGTATTTTGTTTATTTTGAAAACTTGCCATAATTATGTGTTGCTATATGTTTGCATCTGTATTTTGGGTGTATTTTGCTACTGCTATGAACCTTTTTATGTTATGTTTTGATTAAGTACTTTGATTTGCTAGTAATCCAGTGTGATACTATGCAATGCTTTTATTTGTTATATGCAATGTCTATTAATCATGTTTGGATCATCTGTTAGGTTTACGCTAATCTTTGATGTTTATAATGATCCTATAATTAAATTTTTTTTTTGCTACTGTCAAAACTTGAAGTTTTTTTTTCTTGCGCTAAAAAATGCTAAGTTTTTGCAAAACTGTTAAAAACATGATAGTCACACTTAGTATTTTTTTTCTTAATTAAAACTTAGAATTTAAACTCAGTTTTAATTCAATCTCAAAAGAAAAAGATCAAAACTCAATTTAAAAAGGAATGCTTAAATTGAGGGGGAGTAGTTGACAAATCAAAATGCTTAAGATTATCAAAAAATCTTTTTATCAAAACTCTCAAAAATCAAAATTAATTTAGATGTTTGTCATCATCAAAAAGGGGGAGATTGTTGGGAACAAAATCCTTATTTGATGTTTTAAAGATAACAAACATATAAATTAAATTATAATATTGATTATCTTGTTATTTGCTAATGTGTTTTGTGAGATGTGTTTCAACGATAATGTTATCGTCTGACAACGGTAACGCACCAGAAAGAACACACAAGTAAAACAATGGAAAGTCATAAGTAGCAAACAAGATTTAATTGAAGCAACTCAAGTTTTTGGATTTAATGATGAAAATCTCCACATGAAAATATTCCTTTTCCTTACCAAATATGGTAGTATTTAAGGAAACATAAATGATGTTTTTATGCCAAATATGACATGAAAGATTTCATGGGCCTAGCAAATTTTTGGACTATGTAATCAAGGCCTTATCATGCAAACAAAAGGAATGTCACCAAAGGAAAAAGATACTCCCACGTAGGAGCTTGTGAACAAATGAAAGAAGATATTATTTTCATCATATGGGAATTGATTTTTGTGGACAACAAGTTTGCACATCCTTCTTTCCTTTGAAAGGACAAGAATCACCCAACAACAAAGGACATGAACATAGGCTTTGGTCCCCTCATGAGAAGACAAAGGCTCCCAAAACATTCTCAAATTGCTGATGCACTGTCATCACAAATTCAAATTGATCCTCTCATATGGACAAGTTAGAAGCCACGTAAAAGCTTCAAAAACCATGCAAAGCATTGCAGCAGTTTTTCAACAGACGGTAATGCACAAGTGAACTGACGATAACGCACTATTCACAGAACATGGTAACAAAGATCACAACGTATCTTTGACAGATTTTGAATTTCAAAATCTCTCTCATACGCTCCTCTTCAGCAAATGAAAGGTCTATAAATACCAAGGAGCTACATGAAGAAAAACTAAAGAGAGTTTATACAAAGAATTGATCATACATTGTTGAAGCAAAAATCAACAAAGTTTCAAACTCTTCACAAAGCAAACTAATCACAAAAGTTCTCATACTTACATTGTTTATACGCTTGTTATTTCTATCATCTCTTTTAGGAGTTGATGCTCACAAATTACCAAACACTTTGTAACCTCTCAAATCTATCTTTTAGGTTAGATTGAGTGATTGTGAGAAAGTCTTTTCTAGTAAAAGAAAAGCATTGTGAGAAAGTCTTTTCCAGTTAGGAAGAGCAGTTTGTAAAAGTCTTTTCGAGTGAAGAAAAGCAGATTGTATTTTGATCAAGGGTTGATCAAAAGTTGGTGCCAAGCAGAAGGTTCTGATCTGAGCATTTTAGTGGACAATCTCACAAGGTTGTGAGGACTGGACTAGCCCAAGTTTGGGTGAACCAGGATAACTTCTTGGTGTTGTATTTTCTCTAATCTCTTAATCTCTTAAAATACAACTCAACTAAAACCAACTATATATCTCCAGAGTTCTCTGGTCCTTCACTTATGTTTTTGCAATCATTATTATCTTAACATTATTTCTTTGATTACTTGTTAACTAACCCATAAAAGAAATAGTGTGTTAAGTTGTTATTTAGAAAAAGAATTTTAAAAGGGTCACAATTCAAACCCCCCCTTTCTTGTGACATTTATTGCTACTTCATTTATGACACTATACATGAATTTAACAGTTAGTTTTTATCACATAGTGTTATTTTAATTATTAAAATATGTAAGATTGTAAATATTTACAATCTTATATAATTTAAATTTTAATTATCTTTCATTAACAATTAAAATTTTAATTTTTTAATTGAAAATAAAATATATTATTTATAAGTCACTTACAAAAAAAAATTATAACTCAATAAATCTAAAAATGCATTTTTACCTGTGCTTGACACGGGTCTGGATACTAGTTACATGTAATATAGAAGACTGAAATATGAGCTCCGACACATTCACTTATTCAATTTTTTTAAAAAAAAAGATAAAATTCTAGCGATTAAATTATTTGACCAAAATTAATTAATTAAGAGTCTTGCTAAACAGTGCCCCCGATGTGGACTCTTTAAACATTCTATTTTAAAAAATAATTTATTCAAAAAATGAACCATTTCAATTTTCAATGTCGTTGACTTTACACATTTCCATAAAAATTGTATAAAAAACTTACTCCCTCTGGTCCAATGTATAAGGAACAATTTGGAAAAAACACACAGATCAAGAAACCTTATTTTTTTAATTAAAAATTCTAAATCTTTTTGTCTATTTCAAAAATAACCTTGGTGTATTAATTTATATTTCTCTCTTGTAATTATCTACATACACCACTGTGCTTAATTCCAATGTGACTTTTGCTATATCCATATGCCTTTTGGTGTGCTTGTTGTTTCCCTCCATATTTTTTGTATAGGGAATATGTAATCTAATTAATGCATGACATAGGAATGACTAACCTTTAATAAGGGTATAAATGAAAATATTTAATTAATAAAGCATAAATTTATAAGTTGTTTTTTATATAAAGGACCAATTTTTTTTCCAAATTGTTCCTATTGAACCGGAGGGAGTACTATTTAAAGGCTTAAAGAGTGTCTCGGGGATATTATTTAGCATTTTCCATTAATTAATGGGTCATCTTGTTAATTCAGTCTTCACTATATGATTTATGAGTTTAATTTTTATAAAAGAGTATAGTATGCAGTTACTATATAAAAATTATTCTTTTTAAGTCTCGTGAGCTTAACTCAGTTGACAGAGACATTGCATTATATATGTAGGTGATCGGAGTTCGAACTTCGAAAATTCTACTTATCCACCTTAAATGTATGACAAAAAAATTGTTTTTAATGATTTTGCCATTACATACAATAAGATGATTAACTATTTAAATTTTTGACAATATATATAATCTAGATTTATGATTTATTCACTTATATATCATTTTTTTTAACAATTCTTTTTCAAAATATTATTGATAGTTAAAATAAATAAATCAAAATTAAACATAAAATATTTATCTATATATAAAATATGTGTTGACAACTTCATGTTTCTAGCTAACATCATATATAATATTTAACTATCAGAAATGTTATTCAAACATCACATTTGCAACATCTCTACAACATTAAGGGGAGTCGCGTGTATATAACCGGGGAGTTCTTCAACACATTTGGTTAACTGGCATAAAATCTTTCAAACTTGAAAAAATATTCACTTTTAACTTTGTTTTAACTTTATCATCCGCAAACAATCAAAAGGTGTCTCATATACAATTTCTCGTAAACAAATAGTTGAGGAGTTGGAGATCAAATTTGGTTAATGTCAGTTAACCAAATGTGTTGAAGAACTCTTCGGTTATATACACACGACTCCCCTTGATATTGTAGAGATGTTGCAAATGTGATGTTTGAATAACATTTTTTATTTAACTTTACACGAGAAATGACCATTCTCAACTGTGCTATTTGGTTGGATACACGAATATGACATCATATTTTGACACTATATGTGGACAAATAACTCACCTTTATTTTTCTTCTGTTTTATTTTTTCAAAATATTATTTGCAAATAAAAAAGTTAACTGAACTTTATGAAATTTTAGGAGTATCTTTTCTCTCATACTTTTAAAAATCATATCGGTCGAGAAATGTATATTCTAATGAGTGTGGACTTCACCAATGGCTGATAGTAAACGAAACTTCTTTCAAATTCACAGTCGGACCTAGTTTCTTTTAGATATAAAATTTTTACCTTCTCTTTTTACGTTCTTCTTCTTCTTCTTCTTCATTTACCATATATGGATGCTTTTGGGTCATATTTGTCTTACCCTTCGATCTAGTTTGTCACCCTAGACATCACCCTTCATTCGCCGAATATCTTTCTTTGTTATTATTTGTCTTGACCAAAAGGTATTACCCAACCAGACAAATAGCATTATGTTTGGTCTGATTGTAAAAGTGTAGTCCGAGATGTTAACACTTTAGGAGTTAGTTGTTACGGAATCCTCTAATTATAAATGTGGATTGAGAAACTTTTGCAAGCGAGTGTAGAAAAATTTATCTTCTACCACAACAATTATACTCTCACCTTGACATTTTAAGTGAACTGATCATAAATTTCCAAAAAAATTCGGTAAACACAGGAGATGACAAGAGAGTAAGTTTCCAACTAACAAACTGGAAGACGTTTCTTAAGTTTTCCAGCAATCATTTTGTTACTTTCCAATCACTCTATTCTACCGGGATACTTGACAAAAGAGATCTGGTTTATATTTTTTCAACTTGTAAGCTAAACCCAAATTTAAATTTAGTGTTTTTTACGGCCGCCGCTCTCAACCAAACCCTAATTTTCTTTGCTTTTTTCTTGTTCATTCACTAAAGATGAATAATTTAGGATCAATTTTGATCCAAAATCACCCCTCCTGGTCGTTTTTATTTTATTTAAATTTAAATAAGTGATTTCTACATTTTATTAGGATTCCTTTGACTTTTCTTCTTTGCGATTTCTTCGTTCGGTGTTGTTTTACTCTTGTCATAGTGCGAAGTTGACTGTTTTGATTTCCCGTCTTTGTACGGTGTTTGTTTTGATATTCTATCTTTGCACGGTGTTTATTAAGATTTCCTGTCTTGGTACGGTGTTTGTTTTGTTCCGATTTGCTTCGATCCAAATTCAATATAGATTCAATCTTTAGCGTCTTCAACGTTTGTAGTTCTTTCTGAGATGGCCGCATTAAGATAAAACATGTGCAGTACATATGTGTTGGTGCAACATGTAGGACAAGATGTTCTAACTTGAGTAGAACATCTTGCCACATCTACATGCTGAATTTACGCAATATATATCTCATGCGTTTTTCTCTCGCAAATCTGTTACACCACGCGAAATTGATATTGCCTATTATCGAAAGATTTGTTAAATCGTGTTATAAAACTTGTTTGTTAGATATGATTGGAAATCATAACTAACTTAAGATTTAAATTAAATTTAATCTTATGATAAAGTTAATTTTAAAATAAATCTTATTGTGAAGATTTAAAAACAAATCTTTTTTTTTTTACTAATTTAAACAAATCTTTTTTTCTCATACAAGGATATAAACAAATCTATTTTTTGTGACTAATTTAAACAAATCTTTTTTTGTGACTAATTTAAACAAATCTTTTTTTTCTCATACAAGGATATAAACAAATCTTTTTTTTGTTAATAATTTAAACAAATCTTTTTTTGTGACTAATTTAAATAAATCTTTTTTTGTGACTAATTGAGAAACTTTCAAAAACGAATGTATAGTGTACCAAGGCCCAACCCAACAAAATAAAAAACTAACATTCACACCTTCACACATATATAAATAAATGAAAATAAAATAAAAACAGAAAAACCCTTACAATCTTCATTCTTCAAATCGTTTTTCTATTAACCTTTCTCTCTGCAACAACTTGTTCTTCAATAGTAGAGTTACATCGATCAAGCTCAAAAATTTATAAGGGGTAATTGAAATTTCAATAATCTTACATATAATCTTAGTTTCAAATTCGTAATTAGGTTTTCGATTTTGAAATTCGTAATTAGGTTTTCGTTTTTTGATTTTGAAATTTGTGCTTTTACAGAACCATGGCGGCTTTGAAGGAGCTTCTTCCCGAACCGAAATCATCAACAACAACTTATTACGATCACAGCAACGATCCATGGTTCAAGCAGAGATTCACCACAACGGAAGAGGAAAAATCTGCTGCTGTAAAGCCGAAATTGGTACCACCGTACATGAAGCGATCGGGTTTTGTTCCGAGAAAGATCGAAGATTTTGGTGAAGGTGGAGCTTTCCCGGAGATTCATGTGGCGCAGTACCCACTTGATATGGGAAGGAATAAGGCGGCGAAACCAGGCTCAGCGATTCTTCCAGTGACGGTTGATGCTCATGGTAAGGTTGCTTATGATGCTATTGTGAAACAGAATGAGAATGCTAAGAAAATTGTTTATACTCAGCATAAAGATTTGATACCGAAGATTTTGAGAAACGATGAGGATAGTGACATGGATGATGTTGATGATGATGAGGCTCAGCAGGAGATCGATGAAACGATGCAGGAAACGAAAGCTGCACTTGAGAAGATTGTTAATGTGAGGCTTAGTGCAGCACAGCCGAAGAATGTGCCGAAGCATAATTCTGATGCTAAGTATATAAAGTATAAACCTTCGCAACAGAATGCGGCTTTTAATTCGGGTGCGAGGGAGAGGGTTATTAGGATGGTTGAGATGCCGGTGGATCCACTTGAGCCGCCGAAATTCAAGCATAAGCGTGTTCCTAAGGCTTCGGGTTCACCTCCCGTGCCAGTGATGCATTCACCTCCTAGGCCTGTTACTGTGAAAGATCAGCAGGATTGGAAGATACCTCCTTGTATTTCAAATTGGAAGAATCCTAAGGGTTACACCATTCCTCTTGATAAGCGGTTGGCTGCTGATGGGAGAGGTCTTCAAGAGGTTCAGATTAATGATAATTTTGCAAAGCTTTCTGAGGCTTTGTATGTCGCGGAGCAGAAGGCTAGAGAAGCTGTTGCTATGAGGTCTAAGGTTCAAAAGGAAATGCTTTTGAAGGAGAAGGAAAGGAAGGAACAGGAGTTGAGGGCTTTGGCTCAGAAAGCGCGGGCAGATAGAATTGGTGTCGTCGCTCCTCCTGCTGCTGTTCCTGTTGTTTCGGAAAGAAGTGGTGTTGATGATGGTGATATGAGAGTTGAATATGAGCATAGGGATAGGGATAGGGGCAGGGATAGGGAAAGGGAAAGGGAAAAGAACTATCCCAAGGAGAGTAGTGAAGAAAGAGACGAGCGGCTGAAACGTGAGAAGATTCGTGAGGAAAGGCGAAAGGAGAGGGAGAGGGAGAGAAGGTTAGAGGCTAAAGATGCTGCCATGGGAAAGAAGAGCAAGATTACTAGAGACAGGGATCGTGATATAAGTGAGAAAGTTGCTCTTGGTTTGGCTTCTACTAAGCAAGGGACAGAGGTCATGTATGATGAAAGGCTATTCAACCAGGATAAAGGAATGTCTTCTGGATTTGCCACTGATGATCAGTATAATGTTTATGACAAAGGCTTGTTCACTGCACAGCCAACACTTTCCACTCTATACAGACCGAAGAAGGATGCTGATAATGAAGTTTATGGAGGTGCAGACGAGCAGCTGGAGAAGATCATGAAGACTGATCGCTTTAAGCCTGACAAAGGATTTACAGGGGCTTCTGAAAGGGCAGCTCCAAGGGATAGACCGGTCGAGTTTGAGAGCGAAGAAGCTGATCCATTTGGTCTTGATCAGTTCTTGACCGAGGTCAAAAAGGGTAAGAAGGCCTTGGACAATGTAGGTGGGGGTGGAACGATGAGAGCAAGTGCCGGATCGTCCATGCGAGACAGTTCTGATGGAGGTTCGGGCAGAACTCGCATTGGATTTGAAAGGGGTCGATAAGCAGAACAGTGTTAATGGCATATTTTTATCATGCTTAGGTTGATATGCCTTGATGTGGTTATCACTTACTTTTTGTCACCCGTATGAAATGTTGTATTTTGTTTTGATACTCTTTTTATGGTATTTATCTGAAATGTAATGGTATTATTTATCTCTATAAAATGTTTGGTTGTTAAAATGTACTTTTTAGTTTTCAAGTTTTCTAATGCATGATTTGCTGGATACTACATTTGCGTTCTGTTATCGCTGTTTGATTTATGCCATTGATTATTTCTGTTGTTGTTGGTAATGAAGATATTGATCACTTGTAGTTTGCTAATTATGGTACTGGTAATTGATGGTACTAGTACCACTATTACAGTTGTAGAGACTATGTTCGAACGGCTGTCTAGTCTTTCTGTTTTCATGTTATGGTAACTGATGGTTCTATATTAGAATGAAATGTTATTGATAGATTTGTACTTAGAGTTATGAAGTTTTTCAATGCCGGATAATACATTTGTTTGCTTGTTATTATTGCTGTTTGAATTATTCTAAGGAGAAATTGTCAATTAGATGTAAAATAGTGTTTAGTCATTACCTAACCCAAAAATTCAAGTGGATGTGTATCATTTGATTTGATAGAACTGTGTATTAAAAGTTTCCTCCATAGGACAACATTTGAAGCCCACAAATGAGGATATGATATGTTTAGTATCAAATTGTGCTTTTGATTATCAAAGGCTAGAGATGCCAGTTCTAGAAGTCTTGTGCCGAATGATACGGAGAAGACCGATAAAACTGAGAACACATAAAAGAAGAAGGAAACGGGACCTGTGGAGTCATAACAAAGACATAGATGATTAAGTACGTTTCATGGAATTTTCATATTTTTCTGTTGAAACATTTGAATTTGCTTCTATAAGAACTTTTTTAATCTGTCTTATAACATTTTGGAATGAACTATGATTGTATTTTTTTCCTGACAAGTTCGACATATCGATTAATGATCTTCTATCTGAAAAAGATCGTGTTAAATAAGCTCTAATGGTTAGCTTGCATGATTTTCTGTATTCTGTACTAATCCTGAAATTCATGTTTAGATTTTTTTTTTCCTGCAATGTACATTCAAATATACAAAATGTGATGTGATATTGTAGACTGAGCTAGTTGCAACTGAAGCTGCTGATAATGAAATTTTACTATTTTGTATTTTCAATCATTTAATGATATCATGGATTGTGAAATGCAAAGGAGACTTAGAGATACTTTACTTGTGTTGTGTTGTAAAAAATATTGGTACCATCAACATTTTGATTCCTTTCTCCTTTTTTCAGTGGATAGCTGGTGAGTAGAAGTTATTTAATTACCTATAGCCAAACTGTCTTTGGGATCAGCAATTCATTTTTCACCAAAACTTGTTACTATTTATTGTATTCATGTTTCCAAAATTGCATTCAGAATTACTGAATTGTTACCTGGAAAGAAGAAATTAGGCACCTAGTAAAGAATTTCTGGCAATTACAAGGCTTTAGCTTGAAACTCCTTAACTTAAGGGCAGACAATAACATTATTGCATTTGCATATTGAGAATTATCATCTCTCAATCAAAAGATTAAATGAATTTGATTGAAGAGAACTAGCAGTACCAACTTAAATAAACAAGAGATTTGAAAGTTGAGTTAAACCTCAGTTACTTACCATAAGCTTAGATGCAAATCCAATCCTCCATTATCAGTCCAGGAACTGGGTTGTAAGCATCCATTATAATATTATGAATGTTATACATGATATCATTAATTAATTAACCATCTAAGTAACTAATTACTTAACTAATTCTCCTTAATTCTAACTTCTAATAGATTGTAAGCTAAGCTATGTATGGAAAATATTGTGAATGTTATACTGTACAAGATGCTGAAAATGGAGTAGCATTTCTGTTAACATTAACATGGAAAAATAAAAGTGGTTTTCAAAAATATTACAAGACAATTTTTTAAAGTTATGGCATTTCCAACTTTATGGTACTTACTTTCTACTGAATCACTAGTGCTACATTAGGATTCTTTGGTGAGTTAAAGTTATGATAAGATTATGTTTTATGAACTCCTAGTAAGATTTCTCATTGTTACATGAATCTATCTAATTATGATTAGAAGACTTGTATTATGACTTTGTTGAACAATCCAAGAGATCAACATTGTACAAGAAGATGCAGAAGATACCAACACTGATATTTGCATGTGTTTGTCATAACTTGTTTACTTTGTCTTTTTTATTCTTAAATACAATCCAGATCTTATTGTAGTTTTATTTTTATTTTATTGGTAGGTGTTGGTTTTTACATTCTTGCAAGAAAAAACAAATTAAAATAGAGGATAACAACAGTGGCAAAAATGAAACAGAACAATATTTTGTATCAATAAAGGTGCATTTTGCTATGAAATTTACCAGTGGTAACAACGCTGTTTTGTTGAAATGAAATAAAGTTTTGAACCAAGAATTGTGGTTAGTACTTAGTTTACGATTTCAAAATCGATCTAGGATTCCTTGTGATCATCAGAAGAGTTTATCATTTTTTCAATTTCATCGCAAAGAGAAGAAGGAATAGTAAAAATACTCATAAAATATGTCGGAATTGACTGAACGACTGATTTTATGAGAACTTCACAAAGGGAAGAAGGAATAGTAAAAATACTCATAAAATAATATTATAATTAGAGTCATTCGAAAGTCATTGTTCATATGTCTCTAGATATATTATAGAGAAAGGGAGGAGGGGACCTATACTTTTAATGTACAGTTACAATAGTTCTACTAATTTTTTTATGAATGAATAGTCATAAGGTATCAAACCATATCAGCGAATTAAATGAGACGGAAACTCTAATTAATTCACTTATATGTTTCCTTGAGTATAAATTAGATAGATGTCGAAATTACTAGGTCGGATGCAATGATCAGGGTTCGAATTCCAACTCTCACACTTGTGTGTGAGTTGGCTTTACCATTTTGTTTATGTACCCAAAAAAGGTAGATAAATAAAATAGTGCAAAAGAAAATTAATATATTTAATAGTGATAAAGTAGACTGATATTTTTGTTTTGGTAGGATATTATGTATCTTCTCTTTGATTTTTTTTTTTGTCGTATTCTCTCTCGATTTTACAAAATTATTTTACAAGTTACGATTCTGATCAATATTCACAGAAAAACCCAAATGGTACTCTCTTCATCTCAAAATGAACGTCGTTTAAAGTTTTTGCACACATATACAATTGTGTTGTCAAAAATGTGTTGTCAAAAGAAATAATACTTTTCAAATTGTCAGATATTCTTTCTAGATTCTACAAAATTATTTTTCAAGTTACGATTTTGATATCTCCACTAACTTCAAGATCTCGATCTTGACAATTTTAATATTATTAATATTAAATGTCGATGTTCATAGAAAAACTCAAATTCTCCTTTCAGTATATATAAGAAAATATTTACTTTTTAGATTCATTGCAAAGGTGATGTATCCAGACTATTAAGAATACATCACCTTTACAATAAATCTAAAAAAGTAAATTTTTTCTTATATATAGGATCGAATGAAATAGTAAGCAAAAATGTGCAAAGTTTGTTTATCTTCACTGTATTACATTTTATACTACTAAAAAAAATGAACACTTATATCATTACCAAAATGAAAAATAAATTGTCTCCGCGAGTATAGTTCAATTGATAAAGACATTGCATGAATGACCGGAGTTTGAATCATGTACATCAACTTAATCAGTTTAAGACAAAATAAATAAAAAATGAAAAGTATACTAAAATTGTTAAATTAATAAAGCAAACCAACTCATCATGATCATCACAATCATCATTTTATAATGAAAAACACAAGAATTTGGCATAAAGAGGATAACTATGAAGATTTGCAGGTTGAGATCTTTGCTTTCTCTTGCCAAATTCAATTCTCAAACCTTCCCATCAACAACAGCAGCACGAACTTTCTCTTCAACCAATCATCACTTGCAGGTTTCTACTCTCTCTATTGTGATCATTTACCTTAACTTAACATACACATTTTAAAAATTTTGCTTCTTATGATCTTATTACATGCAAAGCTAGCATCTTTCATGCTAATTATTAACTGGGTACTTAACAATATTTATTGAATTTATCACATTAATTAGTAATTACTTTTCTTAATCTTTTTTTAAACTTTCTCTTTTGGGGTTATATGTTTATCTCAAAGTGAGTATTTAAAGTGATTGGTTTTGCCTTTATAAGCTGAAATTTTACTGTTTTCATTTCTTGTGTTTGTGTTGAAAGTTGAAATATCATTAACTGTTTTTTTGTAGATTGTTCAGCTACAATTTTTCATGTTAATAGACATTTGAATTTGATGCTTGTTTTGTAAATTTGTTATACTAATTTGTTGTCTTATCTGATGATATTGTCTATGATACACTGCATACAGAATGTTGGATTCATTGGCCTTGGAAACATGGGATCCCGAATGGCGAATAATCTAATCAAAGCTGGATTCAATCTTACAGTACATGACAAGTAATTTAGGAACAATGTCTTTAGTTTTAATGTAGCACCGACGCATTAGATTGATTGTGTGTCCGGTGTTTGACACTGACACATATAGTTACATTCAATTGCTTTTATTTTCTTAAGTTATTACCGATGTCTGTGTGCTAGTGTTGTGTCTGTGATTGTGTCAGTGTTTCACGTCGTTAATTGAATTTGTAAAATATTGGCAGAAACAATGATGCTCTCGAGATGTTCTCTCAGATGGGGGTTTCCACAAAGAAAACACCATATGAAGTTTCAGAAGCAAGTGCTGTTGTAATTACAATGTTACCTTCTTCTGCTCATGTGAGTATATTCATCTCAGTATCCTTTCCTTTCTATTGAAACATCACATTCATTTCTCTGTAGATTCAGTTTCAATTTTCAGTTAACTATAGCTATTATAATTGTTGATTTTCCGTTAAATTAGGTGATTGATGTTTATACTGGACCGAATGGTTTGCTTCATGGTGGGAAACTCATAAGGCCATGGTTATTGATAGATTCATCGACTATTGATCCACAAACATCAAGAAACCTTTCTGCTACAATATCTAATTATATTCTAAAAGAAAAGAAAGGTAACTTAAAGTGAAATGTCGTCTAAGTAAACTACATTTAACTTGAACTGCATTTGTGACTATCATATTCATTAGCAAGTAGTTTGTTGTTCATGAAAATTACTTGACAATTTTATGAGAATGTCTTTTCACTTGCGTTATAGTATGCTGAGTTATTTACTCCTTTTAATGTTGCAGTACTGAATGTTCATACATTGTGTAGGTGATTCGGAAAGGCCTGTAAAGTTGGATGCTCCGGTATCTGGAAGTATAATTGCAGCAGAAGCTGGAACACTTACTTTCATGGTATGGCTTCGCTTCTGTTTTATTTCAACCCACTGAAGACTTGATCATGGAAACCAAAAGAATACTAATCTTTCCAATTCTTGTTGGATTTGATCCTTGAAAGATTTTTGGAACATCAATACGGTCTTCAAAAATCAAGGACATCAAATTGGCTCTCAAATGATCATTTGTGGTCAGTGAAAAATATCAACCTAGTGACATCCAATTTGATATCATCGCACGATTTTGATATAAAAGTTTATCGTTGGAGTACTGAATTGGTGTAAATAATCTTTCAAGGACCAAATTGATGCTCCTAAGACAAAAATGGAGAGCTCGCTGTAATATTCGGTGCACTTATCTCGATTTGATGTTCAATTTTAATAATAAAATCGTTCCACAATATTATTTATAATGCATTAAAACTATGATCAATTAATTAACAAAGGCCGTGATGTTATGGCCTTGATGAGAATTAGGTAACATTGATAAAACAGTAGCAGCAAAGTTTTGGTAATTAACAAGATATGGAATTGTCACAGGTTGGTGGCTCTGAGGAAGCGTTTCTCGCCGCAAAACCCTTATTCCTTTCAATGGGTAAAAGTACAATATATTGTGGTGGGGAAGGGAGTGGTTCTGTAAGTAACATGATTAAAATTGGAATAGGAATATAGGATTTATTAGCACTCTTGGTTGCTTATATAATGTAAGTCCTTTTGCTTATACTATGTCTTTGGTTTCTGTTATTAGGCAGCAAAAATCTGTAATAATTTGGCTTTGGCTGTGAGCATGCTGGGAATATCAGAAGCCCTTGCTCTAGGCCAATCTCTAGGTGTTTCTGCTACCACCTTGACAAATATATTTAACTGCTCGAGTGCTCGCTGTTGGAGTAGGTATGCAGCTCGTTTCTCTCTCAATTCATCATGACAATTAGCTGCAGGACTATTGTGTATTTGTCTGAATTTTTTTATAGGAAAATGTTAGTAAGTTACTAAGTTAGTAGTTATGTTAGTTTCCAGGGTTTAAATCATGAACTTTTTTCTTAAAACTCTTTCGGTGACCCTTAGCTCAGCAACTGAGTTACCTGTGTGGAAAATTTGTCTGCATCTTTAATAACATAGCAAAAGTTCTTAGAAGTAGGAGTATGGTTAATTCTCCTTTTTAGATTGAATGCAGAATTTTCAAACTCCTCACTGTCTTAAGGAACTTGATAGATTGAATGGTTTAGTAATTCTGATGGAAAAATTAACAGGTAGTAGTTGCATTATTGCAGTGATGCTTACAACCCAGTTCCTGGACTGATGGAAGGGGTGCCTTCTTCAAAGGATTATAATGGAGGATTTGCATCTAAGCTTATGGTAAGTAACCGAGTTTTATCTCAACTTTCTAATGTTCTTGTATACTTAGATGATATGGATGGAACGAAGTCTATACTAAGAGTTATTACAGTGGAATGCAACGGTTCAAGCTTGAAATTAGTTTCATAACTCAAGGATACGAGGATACTAAAGCAAGGACACAAAAAAACTTGCATATATCGAAGAACTACAATATTATATAGGAGTATTTACCCTAATAAGATATGAAGGAAGTATTGATCCATTGAAAATTGCATATATCAGTTTACTACATCTCCTAAAACTTGATGCTGATATGCCTTGGCATATATTTAATGCATCCCTTCTTGTTGATAAACACTTTTTTTTGCTTTAAATTGAATTTGAAGTTGTTAAAACTAAGACAAACTATTTGAATTTGTGACAGGCCAAAGACTTGAACCTAGCAGTAGAATCAGCTAAGCTGGCTGGATGTAAATACCCACTAACATCTCAAGCTCAAAAGATGTAAGAACTTTTTTTTGGCAACTTATCATAAATTTTGGATGTCCTAAAGTTTAGAGTATTATTACAAATTTGTTTTACCAATGGACTTTGTTTTACACAGATATACTGAGCTCTGCAATGGTGGCCATGATTCAAAAGACTTTTCATGTGCTTTTCGTCATTTTTACTCAGGAATGGATGAGCCTCATGACAACTAAATTATGCATACCATGTACCTATTTTCTTTCTTGTATGTCAAAACAATCATTTGGGTTCAATGACATTGAGAAACATTCTTCTTATTTTTGTTTTGCAATTACAAGTAACTAGTGAATTATAGCCAAAATCAGTAGTAATTCTGAGTGCAATTTTGGAAACATGAATACAATAAATAGTTTTTGAACAAGCCATGAATACAATAAATAGTAACAAGCTTTGGTCAAAAATGAATTGCAGATCCCAAAGACAGTTTGGTTATAACTGAAAATTCCATACATTAATAATGTATTCAATGGAGAAAACTAGAAAGACAAACAAAAAACAAAAACTTCTCCACACACAAAACTTGGGCCAGCACATTTTCCTCTGTAAAGTCAAAATTCCAATCTTCTAACATGAACAAGGGAATGCTGCAAAACAGTGAAAACACAAACATGTTATTATCAACAGAATGAAAAAATATTAAAGGGATGCAATTACTCCAATATCACAAATTTTATGTTAAATTAAATTGCCGTTTAGGCATAAAGGAAATGTTTACTAAACCAACCATTATCTAACAATACAATAGCTGCAAACATTAAAGGAATGAATTACCTTGACTGCTTTTAGTGGGTGCCTCGCATAGAATTTCATTGTTTTCCATATGCTCTAAGTCTTGTCTCCGATAACTTTAATTGTGCCATATTTTCCTTTCTCCTGGCTTTCCTTGATTTTGATCCTTTTGTATTTTCATTTTCATCTTCCACAACACCGTTTGATGAAGTTAACTCGCCAGAATCAACCTCTGTCTTCTTATTTTTCTTCTCCTCTGTCTTCTTATTTTTCTTCTTAGTGTTTGATTTTTCATCCTCCACGACATTGTTTGATGAAGTTAACTTACTAGAATCAACCTTTGTTGACTTGCTAGAATCAATCTTTGACTTCTTTTTCTTCTTAACCAAATTTGCTGTGTTTTCTTTTTCATCCCCCACAACGTTGTTTGATGAAGTCAACTTACTAGAATCATCCTTTGTTGACTTACTAGACTCAACCTTTGACTTCTTATTTTTCTTCCTATCCATACTTGCTTCACGAAGGATCTCCTTAGCTCTCATCTTCAGCATATATCGTTTTTGTTTGCTAAGCTTCCATTCCTCCTCCTGGTAAGGAGCAAGTTTTTTCAAGGAAATATATTGATTCAATTCCTTGTCATCCATCAATAGTATCTCTGGAGCACCAATGCCAAATTTGCTAGGCTTTGTTTTGGTATATTTGAATCTTGTCTTCAGGTCCCCAATTGTGTCCTCGAAATCTAATTTATAGTACTCATCCATCATTGCCTGTCTCGCTTTCTCCAAAAGTGCAACTTTACGCTTCCTCTTCCGACTACTACCTTCCTCGGGAATTTCCTCTATTTCATTTTCTTCTTCCATGAGATCTTCATCATCATCACTAGTATTTTCAATCTTTTCTTTCAATGCTTTTTCTCTAGCAGCCAAAAACCCACCATCAGATCCAGATTCATCCCAGCCTTTAGGAAGGCCAAGTAATTCATCTTCTTTTTCAAAATCTGGTTTCTCCATCTCTTCATCGTCACTACAAAATTCAGGGTCAGCATCCTCGGCATTATAATACTTCTCATCAAATGCTTTCTTCATCATTCTATCATACTCTTCTGGGTCAAACTCCTCTTCTAATTCTGCAGCAGACAAAGGGATAATATCATCATCATCGATCCCTGCAGTCTTCATTATCTTTTTAACCTTCTCCTGTATCTCCTGCTTCTTCACATTCTTTAAATGTTTCAACTCCTCCTCCCTTTCCTTTTGTGCTATTGCCATTCTCTCCTCTTTGCTCTTTCTCTGCTCTTTCCTTGTGTTTGTCTTTTTCCTCACTGATCCCTCCACCTTACGAGCATGACCCAACACTCTATCTCCTGGATTTTCTTGAAACCTATGTTCATATTCTTCCTGCCTCTCAATTTCCATCTCATCCTCTGAAATCTCTTGCAAATCTTCCTCTCCGACGTTCGAATTCTCCCCTTTATTGTCTAACCACATTTTGTTCCTGAAATAGTTTCTTAGAAATCTAGAATTTTCATTTGATTCTGCATCTCCACTAAAATACTCATCCAGTTTCTTCTCAAGTTCTGTGTCAACACTATCTTCTTTGTCTTCACCTGCTTTCTCCTTCAGGACGAGAAAATCCCCTTCTTCCTCATCTCCCAACGCCTCTTTTTCTGCTTCCCGAAATGCCCTTATCAACTCCTCTTGCTCATCACCATAAGTCTTCTTCCCATCCTTATTCACAAAACCTGTCTCCTCCCGATTCAAATACTTTGCCTTCTTACCTTTCACTTTTCCATTTGTTTCTTCCTCTTCACCACCAAAATCTGCTCCCTCCTCGAGCAAATGCTCAGCCACCACATCCTTCAAATACTTCGCCTTTTTTCCCTTCTTATCTTTAGATTTACTCTTCTCATCACCACTTTCATCTTCACTACTATCATCCGACTCAAAAAACTTAACATCCTTTTCCTTTATAATAGGATCTTTCTTCTTCACCTTATTCAATACATCAAAGAAAACCTTATCACTCTTAGGATTGTAATTTTTCAAATCGTCATCATCAGATGATTCAGATTCATCATCTCCTGAATGCGAAGGTGAATCAATAACACCCTTCTTTTTTAATTCTTCAAAACGATGGAGATCCTCTCGCCTCTTGTTGTGCTCAAACCTACGAGCATATTCCTGGTTTATCTCAATTTTTGAGATATCATCTTTCTCCGAATCACTTCCATCAAAAAGATTCATAGCCATTTCTTACACTGTGTAACAACACCAACTGCTACAATTTAATCCTCTAAAATGCAAATTCCCTGAAATACATGATGCATAAATGAAATTTGACAAAGTTAACCAACAGAGCCAATCGGAAACAATAAAACCTCAACAAACAAAATTACAATCAGCCTATGCAGTATACAATTATCTACAAAGAACAGACACTACTTGGATTAGGCATCTCATGGTGTCAGACATTCGCGGTGTCCGACACCAACAGATAATTACATTGAATTATGTCATTTTATTAAAATTATCGGTGTCAACGTGTCCGTGTCATATCTAGTGTCCTTGTGTCCGTATTTGTGCTTCATACATCATTTCAAGTGCTTTATCCACCTATGCAGTATACATTATCTACGTAGCTCAGACACTCCTTGGATTAGGCATCTCCATGTGTCAGTATCCGACACCGACAAATAATTACATTGAACTATGTCATTTTTTAACTTATCAGTGTCGACATATCCGTGTGTGTGCTTCATAGTACATTATACATCATTTCAAGTGCTTTATCTACCTATGCAGTATACATTATCTACGAAGCTCAGACACTCCTTGGATTAGGAGTCTCCCGGCGTCAGACACGTGTCAGTGTCCTACACCGACAGATAATTACATTGAATCATGCCATTTTTTAAAATTATTATCAGTGTCGACATATCCGTGTCGGTGCTTCATAATACATTATACATCATTTCAAGTGTTTGATTAGAGTGAATTATGTTACTAAGAGAAACCTAATTTTCCATTATTCTTCAAAAAATCAGTCTGGTAAAACTTGAAACTCAATCTATCCATCTATAAACAAGAAATATGATTATGATATTACTAGTATGATTAAGAAAGCTATAAGCTGAAACAATCCAAAATTCCTGAATCTTAACCAAATTATTCATGCAAAAACAATAAACAAGCTGCAATTGCAAAAACACCAACTACTACTAATAATAATGCACACATATTAAAACAAATCAAGAATACCTCGAAAATTATCAAAGAGTGGTGTAAAATACCTACTGAAGTCGAATTCAAGGTGCGGTGAAGAAAACGGAGGAACGATTAGTGGCGCGGCGGCTTGAAAGTTGCGATGGAGAAGACAAACGGCGGAAGAGAATCACTCTGAAGTCTGAACGACAGCGTTTGAATGAAATGGCACTAAGTCCCCTCTCACTAGGGTCCAACATAAATTAAATAGTGGGCTTGGGCCAAATTTAAAAGGGCAACAAATTAACATTTTCTTTTCACACCCCAGATATTTTCTCTCGCGTCCTTTGAAATTACGAAAAAGTCCCGCTCGCATTTTAGGATGAGAACATTTTCCTTCGAAAACATATTCGAATTTTAGAATTAGAACATGTAAGGGGATGTTTCTGAGATTTTGTCATAGATTTAAATATTTAACAGGAAGAAAACTGAATTTGAATAAGAATATGTTTATTATTTTCATTACAACTGAAAACAAAATCTTTCTATTAATCTAAAAGGAGATCATGGTCCCCTTCATGAAACCCTAATTCCCCAAATCTGACAAATCCCTAATTGACACATGTATCCAATGAACAAATGACATCTATATGAATAAGCACACAGGTTTGGCACATAACTTTGGCACACAGGTTTGGCACACAACTTTGCACATTGATTTCACCCCCTTCATCTTTTATCAGTTTCTTCTCTCCCTGCCCTCAACCATTAACCATTCTCAACATATCTCTCTCTCCTTGCCCTCGTGATCTCATCTTCACCGACACATCCACCGCAACCTCCACCACCACCTACAAACCGATCTCTGAATAAAAACTTCCTCTTCACTTCCGGTTTTTCTGCCGTCACCAGAACCACATTCTTCTTCCTCTCATCTGGCCGAAAATATCAACCCTACCCCCAAATTTCAATTCATCAACTTTTGATCTTGCATGTTTGAAATGCTCCTTGAAATTGAGTGTTTGAATGTCAATAAACTCAGGTGACTGGAATAATCTCATCTCTCTTCCATTTTTTCTATTGACTGAATCACTCCTTCTTTATCACTCTTCACTTTTTTGTTTTTAAACTTTTGTTTTGGGTTTTCAAACTGTTTTCAGGATCTCCTACAGAGAAGACAATTTTGTCATGGGCTCCGAAGGTTTCCTCACTGTTCTTTTTCCTTTATTTTGTTTTTCTGTATTTGTTGATGAAATGCAACAATGATGTTTTCATTTGGTTGGTTAATGGGAAATTTTCTCGGTGTAAGAGGAAAAAATTCCTTTATTTTTTCGTTCTGTTTTCTAGAAGAAAAAAAAAATTGAATGTCTGAGAAAAGATTTTATTTTTGAGTTTTTGTAATTTTTTGTGATTTTGATGGAAAATTTGGTTTGCAGGAATTCTGACGGAGCTATTCTACAGTCGGCGTCCGGAGATAACAGAAAATCAGCGTTGCCGGAGAAGGAAAATCGGTACTATACGACAAGGGGTTCAGCGGAGGATAACGGTAAAGGTACCAGTGATGTTAACAATGTAGGAGAAATAGTTCATGCATGTTTGGCCTAAGCTTTACATTACTCTTTCTAGCAAAGAGGCAGAAGAAGATTTACTAGCCATGAAAGGTTTTAAGCTACCTCACAGACACAGAATGAGAGCCAAAATTATCCAAAGAAGCTTATTGGTAAGTTTCATGTTTTTTTTTTGTTTTTGTATTGTGGTTAAAGAGGAAATTGGGTTATTATTTTTTTAATTGTTATTACTCAATTGTGCTTTTGATATTTTCGCTCTCATTTTTTAACAAATTTAGTTTCCAAAAGTGTATTTTGTTTTTCATTTTTGCTTATTTAGGGAATCATATATATCAGTTGGATCCATCAGATTTCATATGCTAATCAGAAACTATTGATGTAATCTTCTTAGCAGGCGAACTATGGAGTTCATATACATTGATTCAGATGGTCACCAAAAATCTATTGAAGAATAGAGGGTTAAGAGTAGCAGATTTAAGTTGTAGAAAGTGTTGTTACCGGATTCAAAATCCGCTTAAAAATAATTTTCAGCCACCAAAGAGATTACTGGGTTGAGTCGCGGACTAGGTCGCTCTCTTTAAGACGTTTCACGGCACTGCCCAAAATTGTGCAAGCAGACTATCAACCACGAAGTCCCCAGGATAAAACAACCCAGTTACAACTGTATACCGATTTGCTACTGCACGGTAGAAATCGGTCAAAGAATACACCTTCTTGAATGGTACTACAATACCACTCGAATTGATACTACAATATCAATCTATGACTCAGTGGTACTACGATACCACACGTATTGATACTACAATACCAATCTATGAGTCAACGGTACTACGATACCACTTGTATTGATACTACAATATCAATCAATATATATAATGACATTGAAGTCATTCTAATATGGTACTAAGACCATTCATGGATTAAGGTACTATGACCAATTTTTATTTGAAGGAACTAGTGATACTAGATCACTCTTAAACCGAATTAATATGGTTTCTTTTGTATTTAGAATAGCAACTTAAAATATACAAAAAGGTTTATCTTAGTTCATGTTTAGAATCAAATTCTAAAAAACAAGTTCATAGTAATATCTCAAAAGATTAGAAGCATCAACTTGATAACAAGAAGTATTAAAAATTGGGTATCAAATTATTGCGTGCATTTGATAAAAAATTTAAACATCACGGCCATTATTCATGAGTACCCTTTCAAATTGTTTTCATACAAACAAGATAAGAATGCTTCACAAAAATTGGAAATCATATATTTTCATAAAGAAAATCGATTTGCTTGCCTTTAACTAATTGTCCAAAATATGGAACTATAACTAAGGTATATAATTAAGCTTCCAATAGAAACAATCAAACAAGACAAAGTTGGAGGTTACCTTCAAAGGGAAATTGTAGCAACAACTTTATATGAGCCTTAGTATATAAACCCAAGTAAGGAGAACAAGCCATCATTTCCTCTTTTCATATTAAAAGAAACTTTTTACATCATAATTGATAAGAAGAAGGTTTTTGGCTAGCAACAACTAGAAAACATAAGTAATAAGACCTTTGTTAATTTTTTTGTTGTTATCACCACCGTGTCTCACTCTTCCATTACCTTGTAGAGGTACTTGTTATTAATTAGGGTGTTTTGTAACCTCTCACTCAACCATCAATAAAAGGAGTAACGTCTCATTCACCATAAAAAGGAGCAAATGCAACTTAATTGGTATTTTTATTCTAAAAAAAATACACATTAGTATGGTACACACACTAATATGTTCTAGTACCCGATGTGGGACTCAATTTTATTTTCAATTCACACACCAATGTGAACTTTGTTCCAACAATCCCCCACTTGAATTTAAAATAAAATTCTAAAATATCGTAGGACGCTTTTATAAGATTGTGCATAAGCAAAGGTGTCTATGACTTCAACCTTTACATAGCAAGTAAGAGCCCGATTTAGTAAGAGTGACACTTGTCTTGAACTCTATCTCAGATTTTTCTCAAACCCGCACACAACCTTATCTTAAGGTGTATCTTTATAGCCCGTGCTTTAATGGCCCTGCACGTGTATCCCAGTTTAATGAACGCTCTAGGAATTCGCCTCTAAATTCCATAGGAACCGGCCTCAGTTCCACATTCATATAGGTGAGTCTATCAAGAGTACTCCTGAAGCTCGGTACTCCACTCATACAGAGTATAGATCTCATTAAGAGTTTCATTATCTCATCCTTTCGCTTTCAGGAATCATGCTTTTCTTATTTTTACTTGCATGATCATCATTAACTCCTCATAACTTGTTATTACCCATTGAACCTATTTCTTGGGATCTCCAGTCATTTAGGTCGGGTTTCCATCATGAGAAATTCATATAGGCATTAGTCCCATCTTCTTTGATGTATTAAGGACTTCCTCTTTAGCTATTCCTTTCGTCAAAGGATCTGCTAAACTTTCATCAGTGTGTACATGACCCATTCTTACAACACCTTTTAGAGACCAACCATCTCACTGTGTTGTGCTTTCTTTTTATTCGACGTCTTTTACCGTTATAATAACGGTTCTCAATTTATGCAATAGTCGCGGTACTATCGCAATGGATCAACTCATCTGTCATAGATTATTCCATTAAGGAATCTCAAATAGCAAGCAACCAACTTGCATTCTTCACTAGCTATGGCTAGTGCTATCATTTTAGACTTCATATTGACTAAGTCAATATAGTCTATTTCTCTGATTTCCAAAATACAGTTTCTCTACTATATATATCAAATATATAGTTACTAATTATTTTGGAATCATATAATAATGTATTCCAGTCTACATCACTGTATCCTTCAAGAACATCAGAAAATCTCGAATAATGTAATATGAGATTCATGGTCATTTTCATCTCATGAATCTCTCAATAGCACACCAATGCTTATTATTCGGTTTATTAACAAACCTGCACAACAGTACCACGACATATGCAATGCCACTACATATGCAACGTCGTGTCTAATACAATCAGTGGCATATCGAATGCGGCAACATATATATGCTTTTATATTCTGATTGTCTTACACATTCAACAATGTTTTTCCATAGTTTTTATACTATGGTCATATCGTATGCAAACAAGTTTGCATTCAGTAAAATATATTTCTTTAAAACTTTCTCATCATAGTGAGATTGATTTAAGGAAATTCGCATTCATGAATCAGTAATATCAATATCCAAGATTACATTTACTTCGAAAATCATTTGACAATCATCAAATTGTCAAACTTTTCATGCCATTTCATATGGCTTGTTTAAGACTCTACAAAGTTTTATCTAACTTATCAACGTTAATTTCCTTGCCCATGAGTTAAAAATTATTTAGGTTGTTCCATAAAATTTCTTGTTCCAATTCACTATTTAAAAAACAGTTTTAATATCCATTTGGCCTTATGGATATTATTCTTGTGATTGGAGGAAAAATATTGAAAAGATCTATATTTTTTCTTTTTCAAAAAAAATATTTACAACCATTCACTTTGTAGTCATGAGGCAAGTCCACCAAATATCAAGTCTTATTAGATTCTAGAGAATCAATCTCATAATTTACGGCCACTACCATAAATCAGTATAGAGAATCCATCTCATCATTTACGGCCACCACCATAAATCAGCATCCAAGAATGACAGTTTCTTGGAGGTTCGTTGGATCCTCTTCTAATCTATAAACCATTTCATCAGGTTTATATTTTTAGCAATTTTTGCTATCTTACCTCTTTGAGGTTCTATTACATCTTGTTCGATGTTCTCATTACTGCTTCTGATCACTGGAATGTGACCAGTTACGATGCCCCCACTAGAGCCCCCACTATTTCTCAATTTTAAAGAGAAATTCAATTTCGTAGAAATCAACATCTTTTGATTCTAAAATCATTTTAGCATTTAGGCAACAACCTATAAGCTTTGTTGTTAATTGTGTATCAACAAATACACATTCATGGGCTATACTAGTGAGTTTAACTCTCTTGGAGTCAGAAATTTGAACACACGCCAAATTACTCCAAGTTCAAAAAATGAGTGAAGTTAAATTTTCTTTTTCTTCAAAATTTCACAAGTAAATTTGTTCTTGCACTTAGGCACTCTATTTAGCACAAAACAAACGATTAATTAATTTTCCCCCACTAATAAGATGCAATGCCGAAATTAAACATGACTGTAACAACTAGCTCGGTAAAAAGTTCTTTATTTTTAATTTTTTTTTTCTTTACCGTTCAACTCAAAAGAGTAAGGTGCAGTTGTTTCATGAATAATTTCATTCTCATTAAAAAATGTGGGAATCATATTTTGTGCCTTATCAAAATTTACTTGGTTTTTTTTTATTGAATAAATTTTTTATTTCACTTTCAAAGAATTGAAACATGTCAAGAATATCACTTGTCACTTTTATTTTTCATAAGATTTATGAAAAATAATCTCAACATTCATCATCAGAAGTGATGAAGTATATTTTTCTATTTTCAGTGTTGTTGTTCGAGACAACAAACACTTCCTTATTTTTCTGATCTCGCTTTACAACTTTTTCTTTCAAAAGAAGACAAGTTATCAGACTTTCGGTGTATATTATTTAGACTTTTTATCCTGTTAAACTTGTTCAATAATTTCAAATACAATTGAAATATAATCCTTCAACACATTAGCAACTCTTTTATTGTTCTAAAAAAAATATAAATTGTTTCGTTTGCTAATGTTTGAAGTGATTCCGTTCAAATCAAAATTGTTTGTCATAATCAGCGACATTATAATCTGAGTCAGTAATTTCTTCGGTGGTCATGGCAGAAAGAAACGTCTTAAAATTGTTGTTACTGGATTCAAAATCCGCTTAAAAATAATTTTTAGCCACCAAAGAGATTACTGGGTTGAGTCGCGGACTAGGTCGCTCTCTTTAAGACGTTTCGCGGCACTGCCCAAAATTGTGCAAGCAGACTATCAACCACGAAGTCCCCAGGATAAAACAGCTCAGTTACAACTGTATACCGATTTGCTACTGCACGGTAGAAATCGGTCAAAGAATACACCTTCTTGAATGGTACTACCATACCACTCGAATTGATACTACAATATCAATCTATGACTCAGTGGTACTACGATACCACACGTATTGATACTACAATACCAATCTATGAGTCAACGGTACTACGATACCACTTGTATTGATACTACAATATCAATCAATATATATAATGACATTGAAGTCATTCTAATATGGTACTAAGACCATTCAGGGATTAAGGTACTATGACCAATTTTTATTTGAAGGAACTAGTGACACTAGATCACTCTTAAACCGAATTAATATGGTTTCTTTTGTAATTAGAATAGCAACTTATAAAATATACAAAAAGGTTTATCTTAGTTCATGTTTAGAATCAAATTCTAAAAAACAAGTTCATAGTAATATCTCAAAAGATTAGAAGCATCAACTTGATAACAAGAAGTATTAAAAATTGGGTATCAAATTATTGCGTGCATTTGATAAAAAATTTAAACATCACGGCCATTATTCATGAGTACCCTTTCAAATTGTTTTCATACAAACAAGATAAGAATGCTTCACAAAAATTGGAAATCATATATTTTCATAAAGAAAATCGATTTGCTTGCCTTTAACTAATTGTCCAAAATATGGAACTATAACTAAGGTATATAATTAAGCTTCCAATAGAAACAATCAAACAAGACAAAGTTGGAGGTTACCTTCAAAGGGAAATTGTAGCAACAACTTTATATGAGCCTTAGTATATAAACCCAAGTAAGGAGAACAAGCCATCATTTCCTCTTTTCATATTAAAAGAAACTTTTTACATCATAATTGATAAGAAGAAGGTTTTTGGCTAGCAACAACTAGAAAACATAAGTAATAAGACCTTTGTTAATTTTTTTGTTGTTATCACCACCGTGTCTCACTCTTCCATTACCTTGTAGAGGTACTTGTTATTAATTAGGGTGTTTTGTAACCTCTCACTCAACCATCAATAAAAGGAGTAACGTCTCATTCACCATAAAAAGGAGCAAATGCAACTTAATTGGTATTTTTATTCTAAAAAAAAATACACATTAGTATGGTACACACACTAATATGTTCTAGTACCCGATGTGGGACTCAATTTTATTTTCAATTCACACACCAATGTGAACTTTGTTCCAACAGAAAGTTTGTTGAGGGAATTAATATCATTGAACTGGACAAAGTGGAATGGCAATTGGAATGCTTAGGGGTTTGGTTGTTGGAATGGCAATTGGAATTTTAAATTAGTGTTTTCAAACTTTCTAATTTTGTAGTTTTTTTTTATGTAGGTTTGATTTGTGGTATTTCTTTAATGTTAATGTTCCCAATTTCTTACTCACTATTGTCCACTTTTTTATTTTCTTTGCATATGGTTGTTTTAGATCGCTGATTCATATAAAAAAGTGTAATTGTTTTTACTGCAGTGTCTGATTCTTTAGTAAAACAGTGTTTGATTTGGGATTGACCAAAATCTTTTATTTTTTTGAGTTTTGTCAGGATTGTGAAAGGGAGAATAAACATGTCTGGTGGAATACAAAGCAGTTTGAGAAAAGCACTTGGAGCTCTTAAGGATACCACAACAGTTCCATTGGCTAAGGTAAATAGTGGTTACAAGGTAGAATGATTTGTGAATATAAACTCTGTTAAATTGGAGCTATTTTTCATGAAAAGTATAGATCTTGATTTTAATTTGATTGCACTCATGATTTGTGGAAATACTTTTGTTTATGATTTTATGCAATGTTATTATATATATATAATTTTGTGTGTTGATTTTGAGTTTGGATTGTTTGTGTTGTGTGTTATAACAGATTATTGGGAAAAAATGGTCAAGATTTGCTGCATTGGAGTTGCCTATCTTGGTGGTCCAACAATGGTCGTGATTGCTTTGAAGTGTCCTGAGATTGAGGTAGCAATTTATTTGCGACCAATTTATATTTTTGCTCTTGAATTTGTGAGATTCACATTGATTTTTCTTCAAAAGAATTCAGATCTTGGATGAATGTTTGGTGCAGTGAAGCTTGGAAAAGTCTAGGAGCTTTTCCTTGAAAAGCAATATTTTTTGTTGCTGCTATTTATGTTTTTGTTTTACTTTACTTCATATATTAGTGATGTACCTGTAATTA
Source organism: Trifolium subterraneum (assembly GCA_951799995.1). Lineage (NCBI taxonomy): Eukaryota > Viridiplantae > Streptophyta > Magnoliopsida > Fabales > Fabaceae > Trifolium > Trifolium subterraneum. Next base: position 13,485,092 of record OX637462.1, on the reverse strand, counting down.
CTATTTATATCATTAATAAATTTCACAATAGCCAAGTATCCAATAACAACAAAATTATGTAGTGTCAGATTACCATGGTTTGTTCCCTCTAAAAATTTGTAGTGACGATATGAATACAGTCTTGGTGAATTAGAATTATGTTTGCTACTATATTCATGGTGATTTGGCTTTAGTTAATCTTTGCATCTTAAATGGTCAAGTGACCATTTAAATAGGGGTTAGTGGTTGCTAATTGGTATTATTTGCTGATTGCTACTATTTAGGGATTAGATTGATGATTTCTAGGGATTAGATTGTTACTACTTTTTATTTGTTTAGCAATGTTTGTGGCCAGGTATGTCATCAATTATTAATTTTTTTTTATGATTTAATGATATTTTAAGTATTATTTAAGTGAATCTTTTTGATTGAAAAAGAATTGTTATCATTATGTAAATTTCATTCAGATTTGTTCCTTTTTCATCTATGGTCTGTATTTATTGTGGATTTTTGAGTTTGTTTTTTAGTTTTTTTTTATTTGTGTGTGTATTAGACATGCTTGATCTGAATTTGGTTAAGGGAATAAGATTGCTTTTTTGGTATAGTTTACTCAGATACTAGAGTTTTTGGTTTCATGTCCTAAATCATCAAAATCTCACTTTGATTTTTGTTTTTTGGGGATTCTAGGGTGGTGTTGAACATGCACTTGAGCATGATTTTGTTTTCCCCCTTTTCTCTTCTGTGTACTTTATTTGCATTTGTATCATTGTAGTAGATTTTCTAAACAGAGGTTTTGACTTACAGGAACCAACGTAAAGATTGTTGTAGCCCCATCTCATATAGTGGTGCTAACACCTAAAACCTTCAACGAAGTTGTCTTGCATGAAACCAAAAATGTTTTGGTTAAGTTTTATGCACCATGGTACTCACCAATAATTTTCAGATTGTCATTTCTAATCTTTAATTTTCCTTTTTTTTTTTGTTTTGCATTAAAATTTTGTGAATTAGTAATATTTCAGTATCATTCATTCATGGAATGTTTGTGAAAACTCTCAATTGCTGCTATATCTTATGAACTTTTGTTATTTTACTAGGTGTGGACTTTGCAAAAGTCTTGCCCCTGTAAGTTGATATCTGTGCAGTTTCCTTTTTATCAATTAAAGTTATTACATTTATTTCTTGAAAGAGCTATGTTTAACTTGGCCATGTTCTTTTCTTCCCCTTCAGATTTATGAAAAAGTTGCCGCAACTTTTAAATCGGAGGACGAAGTAGTGATTGTAAATTTGGATGCCGACAAATATAGGGATTTGGTTGAAAAGTAAGTTTTAGTTCCGTGATCTTTAAAGGAATTAGTTTTTTATCCGAATAAATCAAACTTAAGAAGTGAAGTCCAAAAGAAGTGAAATTGTTTGGTGCCTACTATACCAATATGCATGTTGCATGATATGGTTGAATATATTAATCTTTTACCTGCTCATATGATAATACATAATTAAAGTATGCAATTATACTGATTTACAAGGTAAAAGCTGCAGGAGGTGAAGATTTGGAGGTGGGAGACTGGGAGAGTACAATATCATAGATGATTATTATAGATTTATGGAATAACTTTTTATGTAGGTATGGATTGAGTGGATTTCTTACCTTGAAGCCCTTTCCTGAGGGCAGTAAAGTAGGTGAAGATTACGGAGGTGGAAGAGACTTGGATGGTATACTTTTATGGTACTTGACCCTGTTGTGTTGCTTAAAGCAAAAAAACTATAGGCAATAATGCAACTATTTTATTTTTTCTAATACAAAATATGAAGCTAAGGACTTAGTTTTATTTGATAAACAAAATCACACTATTTTGTTACAAAAAAAAAAACCAGAAGTAGTAATATTTTCTTCAGAAAGTTTCAGAAATATTCACTCACTGATTCTGACCATCATTTAGCTGCAACAAAGCTTCAGAAAGTTTGTAAGAGTTACAGGATTAGAAGATATCTAGCAAATTTAGCAGTTGTTTGTGAGGAGCTTTGGTTAGTCTTCTTCAATATTCTCAAGTTTATGAGTGATTAATAAGAATTCAGTAATTAATGTACTTTCTCCAAAATGCACTCCTAAGTAAGTTTATTGAATTCACTACTCCCTCCAGGTGGAAGGATTCAGATTCTTCTCCTTTTCAAAGGTGCTTGATATCACATTTTGACTATGATAAAATTATAATGCTGATTTTTTGTTGTCCTCGCTTTTTTACCCGAGACAGATCCCTAGCTAGGTATGAATTAGCTTTGATATATTATTAAGTTTGTTATTTAATATGGCTCATGGTGTTAAGTTCTGTATGTATATAGTAATCATTAGGAAATTAATAGTATTATTTATGGATGAATTGCTATCTGTTGATTGATTGACATATTATCCATTAAAAATTTAGTTTGAGCCTCATATTGTCAAGATTGCTTGATTTTGAATGTTTTTGCACAAGAATAAGCCACTAGTTTAATCCCTAAACTACCACTCCAAATCATTCTTCAAACTATAGAAATATAATAAATAGTTGTTAAACTATTAATCCATCAAGTTAGTCCCTTGGATACTTTAAAAATTGGAGAGAGAATGATAGGTAAGGGATGATCTTGATGGATTAAAATAGTCTAGGGACTTTTTATTATATTTCTATAGTTTACGGACTAAATCGAAGAGAATGTGATAGTTTAGGGACCAACCTTATGGTTTATTTGTTTGCATCCAGTGAGTAATGATTTTCAATTTATGATTTGCAATTTTGCACATCATTTGTCACTTGAATTCAAAGGCTTCAATGTCTTGAAAATATTTGGTTTTTTTAATAATTGTTTCTTGCTAAATTCTGTTGCGTGAAGTATCTTTGTTGGAAAAACATGTATTTGGGAAAATTAATTCAAATTATCCCACCAACACAACTCTGACCAATGTCACTGCGTTTTATTCAAATTATGATTAACATTCAAGTGTCGTGTCGTGTCTGTGTCTATGATGCATAGCTCATAAGTAAAAAGTCTTAAATATTTTGTTGAATATAGGATTTTTACAATCTGTTGGTTGATGCGGGAAGTGATTCAACGACCATAGCAGCATCCAAATTGGGATTACTCAAAGAAATATCAATGAAGCCGATACTCCAAGTATCTTACATCCATCAGAACAAGGTCTTCTACTCCTGGTGGCGAAGATGATATTGATACTTTATTAAATTGTGTTGTAAAGAAGTTAAAGATCACCCTGTAATAATTTTTTAAACATGAACGAAAAATTTAGTTCAATAAATTTCAAGTAACTTTATGTTTTTTATAGGCATGTACCATTCCTTTTTTCTATAGGCATGTACTATTCCTTTTTTAAAGGCACATTATAGAGTTTATGTATTGAAGTTGTTCTTATGAATGTACTACACTAAATTAATGTAAGGCTTGAAAAGGTATATGATTTCTCTATGAAGCTCATTTTTCGGCTAAATGCATTCTTAGTATCTTTTCTTCTTGGTCATTGCACAACATCAGTTGTAGTTGTGGATCAAGAGTTCTTTTATTTGGTAGAAGAAGTTTGGTCATGGTCTAAGTTCTTTTTTAACCATAGCAATGCAAACCATGTCCGCTGATAATTTGTAAGTACAAACCAAGCTTTTGTCAAATTTGTAAGCGATTGATTTTTGAACGATTTCTCACAATCATGTTTTAAATTAACTTCTTATAGTGATTGAGTAAAACAAGGGTAATACTTAAATTTTATACATGTCACGGGTCTTTGAAGTCTACTATAAAATTTGATGTGAACTGCAGGATACAAGACCTTCTACCAAACTGAACATTACTTCATGTTATAAGCAATGCCATGGCGTTACAATTTTTATAATCAAGTTTGTACAGGAATGCTATGGACAACCTCTTTTACACACTCCCTTGAACACTCCCTCAATTATTGGTCCACATCATCAGTTTTTTAATATCCATTACCTTCTAACCGGCTATACCGGTTCCGTTCTTATGAACAGATCCTTTTATTGTCCATACTTAAAATAAGAGAAAAACAAAAGAAAACAAACACACGTCCTTCGTCCTCAAACACACGTTGCTTTTTCATATTTTTTTTTTCAGGTACCTCATTGATTACAAATGGATTCTTTGCATATTCAAAAAGAAGAAAAAAATGGGTTCTTTGAATTTTCCCCAAAAATTGGTTCTTTAACCTACTCTATCATTCTCTCAAGATAGCCATATTCAGTTCCCATATTCTGCAATTCTAACACTGTAATGGTGTTCTTCTTGGAAAAAAAAAACTGTAATTGTTTTCTACAATATCCATTTCAAAGCAAAATAAAGTTACAACTCTTGGCTTCTTTTCTATCAAAATTTGATTTTGAGTTTGTGGGGTGTTATGATTTTAGTGTTTTAGCAATAAACTTCGAATCTTGGGTTCGGGTCACTGAATCTTCAATTCCGGTTCCTGATTTACCCTGTTCACGAGAATTACACAAAGTGAATGCGAATAAAAATTTTGGGTACAAACAAGTAGATACACATTTTCTATTGTGTCTAATTGTGTTGGTCCCTTCAATTCAGTTGTACAAGCTTTCAAATTTCAAATAATAGAAATGTCCAATTACCTGGTGGAACTCGCTTGAAGATGGAGTGTCTTGGTTGTGGCAGACAGTGATTGTTTGCGAGAGAAAAATGTTGTTTCTGAAGCTAATTTTTATTGAAAAAATATATTAAATCATATTAATACAAATGAATGATCCGGTTGCCTGTTATGAAATTTGCAATAGCACACATGTGGACCAATAAACGAGCAACTGTCTAAAAGCGAGTGCCCAAGCGATTGTTATTAGCATTCCTCAATATGTTCTTTTGTGCTATGCCTACTTTTTTTTAACCTTTACAATATCCCTTCAATGCTTTTCTATACTTATATCTCAAATAACTACTTAACCCACTTAATTACATTCAATTTAACATGATCAACAACAACCATGATTGACAACAACCATGATTGACATATAAATGGCGTTCCGCCGAACCCGTGCAACGCACGGGCATCCGACTAGTTACAATAAAATAAAGAAACGCTATGTGCTCAATTAGTAGGGCTTTTTGATACCTTTAGATGTGGATTGGACTTTGAAATTATAATTTCTATCTAAGGTTATTTATTGAAAGCTTGAAAGCTACTCTTCCAGCCTCTCACGACTCTCTTTTTTTTCTCTCGAAACAAATGCATTTTCCAAAGATTTTCTAGTTCAAATTCAGGAAAAATTGGAAAAACACTTTCCGAAGTTTTTTTTTCAAGACAAAAAATTTGGAAAACGCGTTCCAAAGTTTTTATTGAAGGAAAAAAAAAAAGAAAATTTAAGGGGGGAAAAGAAACATGGAGGGCTGAAAGAGTAGGTTTCCTATTTATTTTTGTCACATAAGCCTCTAGCGGCTCACTAAGCTTTCATAAGCTGGAGGATCCACGTGCAATATCTAGTACGAATCAACAAGAGAATTACGAGGAGCATCCATATCTGAAAAAACATAAACAACTTAATAAAAAAAATGGGTTAAATATGTCTTTAGTCCCTACTTTTTGCGAAATTGTCAAGAATAGTCCCTACTTTTTCAAAATGGTCAAAAAAAAACCCCAGAAAATATTCTGTTATCCAAAATAGTTCCTGCCGTCTATTTTATCCTAGTCAGCAGAAGGATTGATGACATCGCATATGGTGGGACCCACTATTTTATTTGAGTTGTCACCTACATGGCAATTGTTATAAAAAGTAGGGACTATTCTTGACAATTTCGTAAAAAGTATGGATTATTCTTGACAATTTCGCAAAAAGTAGGGACTATGCTTGACAATTTCGTAAAAAGTATGGACTAAAAACATATTTATCCCAAAATTAAATCAAATCAAACAAAACTTAAGTTTTGTAAAAATAAACATAAAATAAGAATAAACTGAGTTACTTTATAAATTTCGTTGATTATATTATACATGCAGTATATGTTCTATCTTTTGGCACATACTTAATACAACAATTATACACTAATGAGAACTCAAATTTATAAGTCAAACATATGTTGCAGTGTATACTTGTTGTATTAAGTATGTGCCAAAAGATAGAGCTTATACTGCATGTATAATATATTCAACGAAATTTATAAAGTAAATATAATGCATGTACTCCCTCCGTTCCATCTTATAAGGAAAAAAAAACTACTTTTTCTTGTCCCATATTATAAGCAAAAAAAACTACTTTTTCTTGTCCCAAATTATAAGCAAAAAAACCAACTTTTACCATTTTCAAGATTTACTTTTACTTATTCTCATAAAATTTACTCTCTCTTCTTTTCCCCATAATCAATAACCAATCAAAATTCTTTTTACATCTTCCAATTAAACTTATTTCAAGAAAAACACAAAAAAGTCATAGTTCAAACTATCACATATATTACTTTTCTTAATAAGTGTGAAATTCTTTTTTTGCTTATATTATGGGATGGAGGGAGTATATTATAATCAACGAAATTTATAAAGTAACTCAGTTTATTTTTATTTTTTTTTACAAAACATAAGTTTTGTTTGATTTGATTTAATTTTGGGATAAATAAATTTTTAGTCCCTACTTTTTACGAAATTGTCAAGAATAGTCCCTACTTTTTATAACAATTGTCATGTAGGTGACAACTCAAATAAAATAGTGGGTCCCTCCATATGCCACGTCATTAATCCGTTTGCTGAATAGGATAAAATAGACGGCAGAGACTATTTTGGATAACGGAATACTTTCTGGGTTTTTTTGGACCATTTTTAAAAAATAGGGACCATTCTTAATAATTTCGCAAAAAGTAGAAACGAAAAATATATTTAACCCATAAAAAATTGTCCTAGAAAAATAGGTTTCAGATTCTAAAATTCTAAAAGTGAAATGCGTATAAAATCTCAAAGTGTTGGAAATATTCTTTTTTTATCTAGTGTCCCTCACTTTCAATAATGCACTTTTAGGATATCTCAACAATGTTGACTACTCTTAATTTTGAGGTTTTATAAGATGCAATGTTAATTATAACCTTAGTGTAAGTTTACTAGTTTTCTAATTCATGTAGTAATGGATATTTCTACCCATACATTAATATGGGGTTATTTTTTAAAAAACATTTATGGGACCTATATTTCTACTTTGACATTAATACGTGTGTTTTTTATATATATTATTTTTACTCCTACATTAATATGAATACCTATTTTTGGTAATTTCTTCATGAATATTTATTTCTACTCATAAATTAAGACGGGCCACTGTTGTTTTTTATAATTTCTACGAAGATCTATATTTTTATGATTGAAGTATTGGAAGATGTTTAAATCATTCATATCAATTTACTATTGAGGCTCCAAAAAATGATAAATAATGTTGCATGTTCAAGTTGGATGTGGAGGTTTTTCGATGAGGATGAAAATATGAGTTTTATCTTTTGGGAATGTGATTGTATTGAGCTGGTTAGAATCACAACTTGTGATTCGAGGCAAATCATGATTGATGTATGCATTTTTTTAAATTAATATAATTTATTACTTCTTTTTTTTTGACTTTTCCTATATTTTTTCCGCGATCATGTTTGGTACATTATAGAAATCCTGTTGCAAATGTTTTTTTATAAAAAGAGATGAATTGAAAATGAAATATTATATTTTTGGCGCTTCAAAATTCATATTTAATTCATATTATGTTAAAAAAAATTATATTCTTGAAAAAATTCCTATAATATTATGAACATTAATACAATTGTAAAGAGTAAACATGACATGAGTTGACATAAAAGGAGAACCAAAAGTCTTGAAGTCACATATTTTGAGGACCAAATCTTCCTAAATTTTTTTATAGAGATTAAAAACAAAGTTTGAGATATTTATAGAACCAAAAACTTATTAAACCAATATACTACAAGTATGTTTATTTCAACTCGTAAATTAATAGATACTCCTACCTTCTTATAAAAATAATTAATACATACCGCTATTTTTTTGTACTTTTTACGATTATCTAATTTTTTTTTTTACTTTTATGTTTTGTAGGATACAAATATGAAAAATTATTATATTGAAATAAGAAATATCATCCAAAAAAGTACAATATTATTCATATATGAACAAATTGTCATTTATGAATATTATAATTATAATTATCATACACCGGACAATAATCTTTCCTATGACGAATAATTTATAATATGAGTATTATACAATATTCATCCTACAATAAAAAATATCACGGCAACGCCGTGACCCGTGCTTTACGCACGGTATTATACTAGTTTTGTATAAAGAATTAAATGTCATGTTTTGTTTTCATAAATATTTTATTGGATTTTGAATTGGTGCAGCTATAAAATAAAAATAAAAATTCACTAGCACTAGTTAAATAAAAAGTAGCCAAAGAAATAATAATAATAATAATAATAATAATAATAATAATAAATAAAAATCCATAATAAAAAGGTTGTTGGTTGGAGAATTATGCATGCCTTTTTTTTAACAGAATAAATACTGCAATATTAAATTAAATTTATAATTACATTCAACACAATTCAACAATATAACTTTTATAATCTTTTTTTTTTTTGCACACATTATAATTATTCTTTTCCATCACCTTAATGCCCCTAACTTAGGTCACAAGCAAGCGTTACCAAGCTCGGCAATCAATTTAATTTTTCATCCCATTATAAAGAATATAATTTTCTATAAATTGTCCAATGTGGGACTATTCAGTATTGTTATTTTACTCCTTTTGTTATTTTACTCTTTTTTTTAGAAACAAAGCATTGTTATAACTCAATTGTTATGTTACCAACACTTCATGGAATCTTAGCAAAGCATATTTTTTAACGTATTTTGTTAACATGCGTTTTTATAACACTTGTTAAGGAACTAATAATGAATTGTTTAAAGTGGTATGAATTTTGTGTCCTTTAAATAGATGGTCTCAAATGATTGATTTTTAACTTCTGTATATAAAAATAATTCAGTTGGAACCGATGAATCCACTCATTATGTGTTCTGCAGATTCTTTGTGTCCTTTATATATAGTGTGTAACAAACCTCTTCATCACTTCACAACAATGATAACATAGGCTTGGCTCAATAAACAGAGCTACTTCCATAACTATGATAGTATGATATGTTGCACCAACACTTTGAATATGTCCTTTACTATGTGGCAAGTTAACTTCAAGCAGTTAAATTCACCTTAAAACTAGAATTTGTTCCTCAATAAAAATTGTCTCGCCACTCACGAGAAAGTATGTTTTTTTTTTGCTTTTATTACCAGTTTAATCTGGTCCGAGGGATAACGTTTGTTTTCTTTCTTCACGCTTTGTTTTCATACTTTTTCCTCCAAAAGTTTGGATCATTAACTAGCCTGAGAGTGCTCAACATTGCTGGAAATAACTTTGTTGATTTTCTTCCAACCACTATTGCTGACATGAGGAACCGATGAATCCACTCATTATGTGTTCTGCAGATTCTTTGTGTCCTTTATATATAGTGTGTAACAAACCTCTTCATCACTTCACAACAATGATAACATAGGCTTGGCTCAATAAACAGAGCTACTTCCATAACTATGATAGTATGATATGTTGCACCAACACTTTGAATATGTCCTTTACTATGTGGCAAGTTAACTTCAAGCAGTTAAATTCACCTTAAAACTAGAATTTGTTCCTCAATAAAAATTGTCTCGCCACTCACGAGAAAGTATGTTTTTTTTTTGCTTTTATTACCAGTTTAATCTGGTTCGAGGGATAACGTTTGTTTTCTTTCTTCACGCTTTGTTTTCATACTTTTTCCTCCAAAAGTTTGGATCATTAACTAGCCTGAGAGTGCTCAACATTGCTGGAAATAACTTTGTTGATTTTCTTCCAACCACTATTGCTGACATGAGGAACCGATGAATCCACTCATTATGTGTTCTGCAGATTCTTTGTGTCCTTTATATATAGTGTGTAACAAACCTCTTCATCACTTCACAACAATGATAACATAGGCTTGGCTCAATAAACAGAGCTACTTCCATAACTATGATAGTATGATATGTTGCACCAACACTTTGAATATGTCCTTTACTATGTGGCAAGTTAACTTCAAGCAGTTAAATTCACCTTAAAACTAGAATTTGTTCCTCAATAAAAATTGTCTCGCCACTCACGAGAAAGTATGTTTTTTTTTTGCTTTTATTACCAGTTTAATCTGGTCCGAGGGATAACGTTTGTTTTCTTTCTTCACGCTTTGTTTTCATACTTTTTCCTCCAAAAGTTTGGATCATTAACTAGCCTGAGAGTGCTCAACATTGCTGGAAATAACTTTGTTGATTTTCTTCCAACCACTATTGCTGACATGAGGAACCGATGAATCCACTCATTATGTGTTCTGCAGATTCTTTGTGTCCTTTATATATAGTGTGTAACAAACCTCTTCATCACTTCACAACAATGATAACATAGGCTTGGCTCAATAAACAGAGCTACTTCCATAACTATGATAGTATGATATGTTGCACCAACACTTTGAATATGTCCTTTACTATGTGGCAAGTTAACTTCAAGCAGTTAAATTCACCTTAAAACTAGAATTTGTTCCTCAATAAAAATTGTCTCGCCACTCACGAGAAAGTATGTTTTTTTTTTGCTTTTATTACCAGTTTAATCTGGTTCGAGGGATAACGTTTGTTTTCTTTCTTCACGCTTTGTTTTCATACTTTTTCCTCCAAAAGTTTGGATCATTAACTAGCCTGAGAGTGCTCAACATTGCTGGAAATAACTTTGTTGATTTTCTTCCAACCACTATTGCTGACATGAGGAACCGATGAATCCACTCATTATGTGTTCTGCAGATTCTTTGTGTCCTTTATATATAGTGTGTAACAAACCTCTTCATCACTTCACAACAATGATAACATAGGCTTGGCTCAATAAACAGAGCTACTTCCATAACTATGATAGTATGATATGTTGCACCAACACTTTGAATATGTCCTTTACTATGTGGCAAGTTAACTTCAAGCAGTTAAATTCACCTTAAAACTAGAATTTGTTCCTCAATAAAAATTGTCTCGCCACTCACGAGAAAGTATTTTTTTTTTGCTTTTATTACCAGTTTAATCTGGTTCGAGGGATAACGTTTGTTTTATTTCTTCACGCTTTGTTTTCATACTTTTTCCTCCAAAAGTTTGGATCATTAACTAGCCTGAGAGTGCTCAACATTGCTGGAAATAACTTTGTTGATTTTCTTCCAACCACTATTGCTGACATGAGTTCTCTAGACTCATTGGATATATCAGACAATCGTTTTACTGGTCCACTTCCAAATAAAGTGCCAAAGGGACTCAAAGATTTCAATGCTTCAGGAAATTATCTATCTGGAGGCGTCCTGCACACATGTGCACGATGTGCAACGACATCGGGCCTTAAAATTTTGAGGGCCTCAATTCAAAATTTTGAAGTCCTATAATGTTGCTTATGTATTATTTATACCTATGAAATATCAGATGTATTTTAATAGATTAATTTTTAGGCACTAAAATAAGAGTTATATATTGTTAATGTTCATAAAATATCATAAGAGTATCAATAGATTAGTATCTATACTCGTAAATATAGTTCTAGTCCATTTTAATTTTTGCATAAAATTTAATCTTAGATTAGGATGTCCTTTTTTACCGTTATATACAAAAATAATTATTTTGTATTTCTTGTCTCATTTGATTATGTTTACAAGAATAAGAATGATTTTTTATTTATTTATATTATATGTGATTTAAATCAACAATTTAAAAAAAAATATTAAGAGACCACTTTTATGTTATGCACAGAGCCTCCTAAAACTCGAAGACGCCCCCGCAATATAATACATTGATTTAATGGCGGATTCAATATATACATACCGGCCGTTTTGGCCCCCTTTAACTTTGTGACAGCCTAAGTGGCCACTAAATAAAGAAAAGTGACCGTTATATTAAAATATATTTTTTTTAACGAGACTTCATTTACCGGCGGCTTAGGCCGCCGCAAATTCATGCAGCAACTTTGCGGCCACTCAGGCCGCCACAACGTTAAACATATTTCAAAAAAAAAAGTGAGTATGACTTTTGACCAATGAGGAGTAGACAACACTTGATGGACCCCACAACAATAAGTATGACAAATGCACTAAAACCTTCCATTTCCTCTCACTCTCTCGTGTCACTCTCTCTCTCTCTTAGCCTCACACTTCTCTTCCGCTTCTCTCACATTGAACAACTAGGAACGTACCCGTGCTTACGCACGGGACGCGCCTTCGGCGCTTTTTATTTCGTGCGGGTGATTGGTCGTTAAACGTGTGATTCAGTTTTAGAAAGAATTTGGTTAAAGTGCTACTAATTGTATATAAATAAAATGATTATCGTCGAATAGACACTATGGAGTAAATTTATTTGTAGGTGCATATGGTCGTCAAATGTGATATTTATTTTTGTAAAGAAATTTTTTAAAGGAATAGAATTTTATGTGAAAGATTTTTGTGTTTAAAATAATTTGATTTGGATAAAAAACTACAAACTAAAAACTTTAATATTAGTTGTTGGTAAAAAACTACAAATTTCTATACATGATAATAACCTATTTTCAAGTTTTGTACAACTGATTGGGTCCTATACTGTTTTTTGTGGAGTTTATTTGTTTTGGGCTTTATTGGGTCATATATGAAATAGTAACAACAAATATTGATGAATGTGTATTTACTATTGTGTCTTAACTATTGTTTTGGTTAAATATTGACGAATGTGTCTTTAAATAACGATGTTAATGAACTTATAAGATAATCATAATAGTAAACATTGATTCATAGATACAAAAGTAGTGACCATTAGTTCAAGTTTTGTAATAAAACATTAAGTTACAATAGTAAGTAGTTGACATTGTCAACATGCTTCAGGAATGATGGTAGACATTAGTTGGAAGCAATTCATCGACGTTCAAGTTTGACATTGAGTTCAAAGTGTGGTTCAGTTAAATTAAACTCAAGTATGTCATCAACTCTTGGCCTGTGACGACGCATATATGCGTACCATCCATCACCTATATGATTTTCGTACGATCCATAGTCTTTGCTTCTAGCGGAGGTGTGAATTTTGCATTGGTATATAAAGTTGGTGTCATCAGACAGAATAACAACTTGAGCAGTGTTACCAAGAACATTTCTGGAAATGTGATTTGGGAAAGTCTGTTATAATAAAAAAAAATTAATCAAAGTTAGTCTAGACAGTGAAAAAAGAAACATTGTAATAATGAATTAGTAAGTACACTGATATAATTTTACCAAAACTTGTTTTTTTTCTCAAGTTGGCAATTGATTTGGTGACTTTTTTAGTCCATGAATGTAATTTAAAACCATTATCCTCTTCTTCTAAATCTTCCTGAATTTGTAAATTGAGCAATCAAAAACCAGAATTAATATGTTAAACAGGATTATTCTAATAAAACATTAATAGTAATAACAAATAAAAGGTTTATTTACCAAAACCTCAGTGTCAATCTCAGATTCTTGTTGGCTTGATTCATTAGGTAGAACCTCAGTGTGATGATCAGATTCATCGTCACTTGAAACAATATTTATAACTTGTTTTTCAGGAATGGTTTTGACATATTTGACATCAGGTAAAAAATTCATTCCAAATTTGTTTTCCACAATTTGGTAATCTAGAAGTATCCTAGTTGGCTTATTCAAACCAAAGAACGCCGCAACCTCTTGGCCGTAGTACATAAAGGTTTCATCTTCAGCTAAACTTAACCGAACAATTTTCTATTTTTCAGGTATGCATAGGGATGCGTTTTTGTGGGTGTGTAATTCATATTTCCATGTTTTGTAGAAATCAGTTGGAATTAGTATTTTTCCCTATATTTAAAAGATAAAATAATGTTTTAATACAAATTTCAGGTAAATTATATAATTGTTGGAATTAGTATTAATAGAAAAGACTTTACATTGAAAAAAGGTAAATATACCTGTTTTGGATCAATCAGAGATTCAAAAGTGTTGTTCCTAGCATTGTTTTGATGAGCTACATTGTTTGTCCTAATAATTTAATTAAAGAAGAAGTAAGCACAATGAGATATACAAAATTCAGAGACAATACAATAACAAAGTTCACCAGAGAAGAGACCAATCCAAGCCAAGTCCAAACTGAAGCCTAATCAGTAACATTGAGAAGACCAATCTTTTCTACTGCTCTTAAACTTAACACAAACAAAGATCTAAATACAATATCTAACAACTAACAATAAAGCTTTATGACAATCTAAGAAGCGTTTTTCCTATATAACCCAATGAAGAACCATTTGTTCTAAACTATATATAATGCTATGAAAGTGTTGATAATCGTTTCCAACTTTGCATGTTAAGATCAGAGATTAAAATACCAATCTTTTCTACTGCTCTTAAACCTAACACAAACAAAGATCTAAATACAATCTCTAACAATAAAGCTTTATGACAATCTAAGAAGCGTTTTTCCTATATAACCCAATGAAGAATCGTTTGTTCTATACTATATATAATGCTATGAAAGTGTTGATAATCGTTTGCATGTTAAGATCAGAGATTAAAATCCAGAAAATAGAGTAAATAAATGAGTTCAAAAACTGAAATAAGGATCAGAAATTTACCTGTTTGACGATGATGCCATGATTCGGCTGCAAATGATGTTGCGAAGGGTTAATAGCGAAGGCAAAGTTGAGAAGGGAAAGTTGAAAAGGAAAAGTTGAAAAGGAAGGTAGTAACTGCAGGATTTGGTCATAGGGAAAGTTGAAAAGAGAAGAGATTGCATACAGTAACTGCAGGATGCAACAATCAATCACAGCCGTCCAATTGGAATCGGTGGTAGAGATTGAATTGTCATACATCTATATATACCGTTTGATCTAAAATTGTTATCTTGAGGGATTGGCAGGTTTGATCTTATTGGCTTATGGAATATGGGTTTTGCAAGTTTTATTTTTGAACAAATTATGCGACTATTTTTCATATTGGATTCAACACTTTTGGTATTTCTTGTGTTATTCCGGCTATTGAAGTGAGTTATGCAGTTTGTTAACAAAAAAAATAACAATTTTTTTTTATATATGGTGATTCACTTGCTCCATATGCTTTTTATTGAAACAATGGTATTTATAGGCAACATTTATTATTTTTTTTTTATGTTGTTTTGGATTTTCAAAAAAATATTTATTTTTTATTTAGTACTCTTAATAACTATTTTATTAAAATTTATCGAGTCTTTTGAAGTTTTCCTAATATATATTGAATCTTGTGAAATTTTCCTAATATATAAAGTATTAGGGGTGGGCATCGGTTCGGTTCGGTTTCGGTCTGAAACCCTTCAACCGGTCGGACCGATGGGTGGGACATTAAAACCCAAACTCGAACCTAAATGATGATCGGTTTTTCGGTTTTCGGGTTCACGGTTTGGATCGGTTTCGGTCCGGTTTAAACGGTTTGGTCTAGTCATGGTTTATTTTTGGTCCAATTAAATTTGGTCTCATTTTTTTGTCCAAACATGTTTTTTTCCTGCTTTTTCTGGGCCATTAAAATGTGTCTTCCAGTCCAAATTTTTTACCCACAAATTTTTGGGCCATTATTCTATACCTTCTAGTCTAAATTTTTTTTTTGTCTAATGTTTAAATTATCTATTTTTTAAAGAATTTTGTTGTTGGTATTTAGTTCCATTATTTTCCAGTTTCTTATATCAGAATGTTACATATATAAACAACACAATAAATATTACAAAAACATAATAATCAACTAAAAATAAAATATAAAATATTGCATAATATTAAATTTAAATTAAAACTCAAAAACAGTGTGAATCTGTGATGGAGATTATAGTAATTTCAATTTCAAACATTCTTTTGCTAATACACGTCTTGATGGTATGAAGATATTTGGTTGCAACAGCTTGATAAAGTCCTTAAATGCTTCACAATCTACTATCCTCGAGGGCATTTCATTTGCATTCACTAACTTAGCCAATTCTTGTATGAATGTTTGTTCACTGAGCACCTCCATCAACAACAAAACTTCAAAATAAAAAAATAAAAAAACTAAGTTAGAAGTTGGAACATAAAATAGATCTAGCAAACAGATCTAGATAATCTCAAGAACCACAACATAAACAAAAACAGAGAGCATGGAAGAAAAAAACAGATCAACAAAAATAGAACCATGGAATGGATTGAGAGAGAAACAAAAATATAGACTTCAGAAAAATAAAACAAACATCTTACCAAAATAAAATGGAACGAGGGAGAGGGGGAGAGAAAACAGTATCCTTGAGTTGAGAACTATGAATGAACGAGAGTGAGAGAGAGCTCAGAGTGGTGTTTATGTGTGCCGCCGCTCTCTTGCTTTGCTAGGGTTAGAAAGAATATTGAAGAGAGCAACATTACCTTCTTAAATAGGAAATATTAGGGTTTGTTTGGGTCATTTTTCATTTGGGCCAAGTAAAAGTATTGGGCTTGGCTTTTGATATGCTGTAACATAATAATAATAGTAATAAATATATATATTATAATATTGTATCGGTTCGGGTTCGGTTAGGCATGGGTCATATATAGACAACCGCTGCCGACCCTAATATCTTGTGCAAACCGCACTTCAGTGCCAGCTGGGCCCGATCCACCCAAAACAACCCGACCCGACCAAACCGAATTACATGGGTCGGTCGGTTTTAAATGGGCCTGTCGGTTTTGTCCAGCCCTATAAAGTATTATGAAATATTGTAAAAAGTATTTTTTTTAAAAATCTGTCAAAATCCATTAAAATCAATAATTAAAAATTTTGATTGTAAAAAGTCTTTTGAAAAAAATCTTTTAAAATCTCACAAAATCAATATAATCCCACAAAGTCTTTTAAAATCTTCAAGAATTTTTTTGTTAAATAGTCTTTCAAAATAGTCTATTAATCGAATACTTCCTTAGATTTGAAGTTTATCTTATAGTATTCAAAAGTTGGTTCCTTATATTTATTTTAAGTTTTAAGATGATCATTTTTTTTTTTTTTAATATTACTGTCAATTTGAGACACACTTATATCAAATTTCAATATGTGTAACAATTATTTATAATTTTAATTATGTGTATTGAGTAATAAGCTCAATATATTACTTAAAAGTCAAAGACATTAGTATCGGAAAAATATAATTATTTATATATATATTACGAATTATAAGGACAATGATACAATTATTATTCATTGTCCGTATAATCAAACTGCTGGTAATTTTATTTCATGGGGGTGATTGGTCGTTAAACGTATGATTTAGTTTTATACCGATTTTGGTTAAAGTGCGAATACTTGTATATAAATAAAATGATAATCGTCGAATAGACACTATGGAGGAAATTTATTTGACATAGTACAAAAACTGGATGATGTAGTAAGTTATTGTTGGGTTGAGCTTTTATGTCAAATTTGTTTGGGCCTAACATATTTAGTTTGCAAAACATAAATACATTTAAAAAAAAAAACATGAATATTGTAGTAGTAATTT
The DNA here is from genome assembly GCA_951799995.1 of Trifolium subterraneum. Classification (NCBI taxonomy): domain Eukaryota; kingdom Viridiplantae; phylum Streptophyta; class Magnoliopsida; order Fabales; family Fabaceae; genus Trifolium; species Trifolium subterraneum. Next base: position 13,467,525 of record OX637462.1, on the reverse strand, counting down.
TTTTTTTTTAAGGAATGTATTGTAGAAAATGTTTAAAGTTGCTTTTACTTTATAGTAAAATCTATTGTTATGGTAAAATTTTTGTTTTTTTACATGATTTTTACATGAACTGATTATATAATTAATTAAACCAGGCAGTAATAAGTATGTAAATAATATTAAGTATAGACAAAAGAAATATATATAATTAATTAGATGGTAACACATTACATTGTAGCAACATAATTTGAGAATTTTAGTAAGCAGCTATAAAATAGTAGGAAAAATATTAATGTTAAAGCTACTTAATAGAAGATCTGAAGTTGATGTTAATACCACATGTAAAGCTTAGATTGACAACATCGAAAGGGGTTATTGTAGATGGAGTTGTTAGTTGTTAAACTTAAAAACTTGGCACTTTCCAGTTGAATCCCTACTCGCTTTCGGGATTTGGTATTTCAGCAGAAATTATTTTGTTAATATCTTCAGGTGTTGGATATTTACTCGACGGATGAAGGAAAAGGAGAATATGTGCATGTGGCAACCCTCTTTTTTGGAATTCAATTGTGTACAAATCTGAATGGAGTAAAAATGAGGATTCAGTTAAATATATAAATAACTTCCCAAACGTTATAATTTAATCAAGGTTGAGTGTATTGAAAACAACTTACATGCCATGACTTTGCCAAGAACATGTTTTTTTGTGAGATCTTTTAGAAGCTCATTAAATTTAATTTTGAAAACTCTGCTGATAATATCTGGACGATCATGAGCTTTCAAGTTCTGTTTGGCTAGTAACCATTTAATTTCAGGCCAATTAGGATTGCAGGTAAAAGTGATGAACAAATCTGGAAAACCAACTGCTGCAGATATTGCCATACCATCAAAATATAATTGATCCATGTACCTCTTGCTACCAACAAAAGTTGAAGGTAATACTACTCTCTTACCACTTTTTGGTTGGGATCCAGTAGAACCACTTAGTTTTTGGTATTTACTTACTCTCAATGTGGATTGATTATTTCTAACAAAAGATAATCTCTCAGCCTCCATCATTGTAAAACCATCCACTAAGAATTGTTGGAAAATTCTTCTTGAACACACAAGTGTTTGTGCTTCTAATCTTCTCATTTGGATACGAAATGATAGCCAATCCATAATAGTCAGACGGTTCCTCTTAGTGATAATAACGTCGGGCCTCTCTTTGTGCAATGTTCCACGTCTGAAGCCATCCTCACCATATGGAAAGATTAGAGGATATTGGTATCCAAGGTAAGCAGAATGTAATTCATTGATTCTTTCTAGGTGTCCGCCTTTTTCCTGTATTATTATATCTCGTGCATCTCCAGCATCAACATCACCTACAATTAATGCAGCAACCTCTGAAACAGTTGGCAAATTGTAAATGCGACCATCAGTTTTTCTATCATGGATTAGTCTATGTTTTAATTCTTTAACATCTGTATCCTGCAATTTGTCTCTAGCCATCCGAAATGCTTTTGCATGTACATTGTGCTCATCAAGCATTCCACTCAACTTTGTTACAACATCAGCATCAATTGATTTGTTGTTACTGTTGTGACATAATGCAGTGAGAACAATTAGTATGGAATATAATACTCATAATGATATATATATATATATATAAACAATAATTTGACATATGGAAATAAGATATTATGTAACTAACCCACAACTTTGTATTCTATTTGCCACCTCATTGTCCGTATCATAGATATAAAGTTGAGCAAACTTTGGAGCTTCACCATTATTTGGTAGCATGCTTCCAATTCTATGACAGGGTTGCCCATGTAACCTCAAATTTGGGGGACCTCTACTCCCATTGTTGCTCTTATCAAACTTCGTTCCAGGTGAAGTGAATGAAAACATTGAATTGTACATTCTCACATTTTGCTGGAAGTGTCTGCTCTGTTTGGACTTGGAATCAAACAGTAAGTCCTGCAGACATTGAGGTGCATGTTTAAGCAATGGCAATTGAACTTTTCCATTGCTGCAACATAATTGAAAAGCTGGGTTTGCACTCTCTCTGGATTTTTGCCGTCTCTCTTGATACCACATATAAGCTCCACATGCTTGACACTCAAAGAGAGGATCACCAATATCAGAATACCCTACAACAATAAAATGCCAATCATAGAAAGTGTTAATAACTCACTGCATATACAATCTGATTGATGCGAAGGGTAAAATTGACTAACCTTGTGCAACAGTAGAATTGGTTTGTGAATTGGAATAAGAAATATCGTCGTTATCAGTTTCACTATCGGATTCATCATCAAATGAATCCTCATCACTATACTCAGATGAATCTGAGTGATTCAAAACTTCCTGAAGATCAATTAAAGTTGTATGCTTTCTTTTCGTTGTGATCTCTTGAACATCAGATGTTGAGTCCTGTTGTGGTTTTTTATGTGTTAACTTTGAAGTTGTATTGACAGAATCAAACTTGTTTTCCAAGTTAACTTGGATACTGTGTAGATGAGGACGGTTCTTTCTATGGAAAACATTATTTGTGTTCAAAACTGGAGGTAAAGAAGGTACTGGTGGAGGCGAAGCCAATGAATTCAGAACATGTATAGTTTTATTGTTGACAATAGAAGAAGTAACATCTGCTAATGGAGATCTATTTGTAGGAATAGACCTCATGGTTATCTTGGGTTGAAGTATTCCACAATTGGCATGGACCTTGCTGCGAACAACATTTTCCTTTGTCAGCTTGTTGGTGGGATTATTGACAGTATTCGAAATGGGAAATTTAGTTGATTCAATGGTAGAGCATGTATGAGATAAATTGTGGTTATCCATGTTGCTCAGTACTCTAGACAGAGGAGTGTTCGTAGGAGTGCGATGAATCAGATTATCATCAGGGGTATTACATGTATCTGGGACTTGAACACGTTTTTTCCTTAACAGTCTGAATCTTTTCTTGGCTTGCAAAATCCTTTTCCTAACAAATCTAGCTTGTGCAGTCACATGTTTCCTTGTATTAATGTTGTTAGCATCCATAGCTCTGATTGGTCTACAAAAAGTTAAATCCTTATTTGCAAAATATCACTATATTGGTTTAAATTGTATATAATTTCCAGGCTAAACTCCATCAATAGTCTATGATACAGATAATGCAGACAAAAATGAGCAAAGTAACAACACAAAGCAAAATGAAGAAGCTATAAGTTATAACTGATAAGCAACATGCATAAACATGTAGGCCAATTAAAGTTGAATATCTTTTTAATATTGTTGTGACACATTGATGGAGTTTGCTATAACCCATCTTAATGTGCATGTATATATGTATAAACCTTAAACTATTGTCATAGAAGAAATTGATGATGAATTTTCCATTTAACTGTTTCTACATAATCTGAAATGTTTTTTGATTTACACGCCCAACCTTATTGACTCGATGGAACTTCATGAAGACTTACTATTTAGTAATTGTATCCACACATTAAGATTTGATTTAGCATTTTGGAAACAAAACCAAAAACCCAGTAAATCAATCTTGTTCCAATATAATATAAATACATTAATGTGCATTGTCTTCATAATATTGCCTTAAACTATTAGCATATGACATTTATAATAGTAACTTCCAGATTACTAACATCAATCAAATAAACATGGAAATAATTGGAATAACACAATTAAACTATTGTCAAGTAATTACACGGTAAGGTTTTTTTCATTTTAGTATAAACTACCAGCTTTGAAATATTGAAATGAAGAATAAGAAGAACAAATTATTGAACTCAGTTACCTGATAAGTCTATCTCAATGAAAATTTAAAAGTCTGTTTGTGTTCGTAGCCAAAGTTCATTCATCTATTGTTGATTTAAAAGTGTCATAACAGGCTGAAAGAAGGCTTATTGTATGAATGGTCCATACCTTGGCATCAGTTAAGGAAAGTTTATATACATTTGGAGCATTAGTTTCTGATTATCCAGATTTAAGTTATGTTTATTGGAGCATTACTTTGAATGTTGTTTGGGAATATAAAACTCGGTTTAGACCTAAGATTAAAGACTATTATTATATAATAAAAACATATTTAAATTACTTTGAGTGTTGGAGGGAACTAAAAAGTGATTCACACGCCATATCCTTCACTTTTTAATATGTTTAGTTGTGCAATGGTTGTACTTGTATGTTCAGCAGATACACTGATGTTGTAAACAATATAATAAACCTAAGTATGATAGCTGTGTTAATAGGGAACTATGTGCCTAAAATGCAGCATTGGAAACCAAAAACTAGCATATGGATATGGGGTGAGCCTAAACTGTCTGCATTAAATGCATAGCTTCAAATTGGTGAGTATGCAGAAAGTTGGTGTGGTACACATACCATAGCCTTATTTTAAGGAAGCTTTACAGGCAAAGTCCAACATAGTTACATTTATAAAACTCTTTTTCAAATATAGTTGTATTGTGGTGGAGTAATTTCGTTTGATCATTCCTTATGAATTTTTCTAATTAGCATAAATTAATGGGAAGTAATTAAAAAGCTTCAATATTGGTCATATAATATAACAAAAACAATGGTTGTATCCCAACTGCTAATCAAATATTTTTGTCAAACTTCAAATGAGTTTTAATACAACAATATGCATAAACCTTAAACTAAAAGATAATGCTCTAATTGGAATTAAAAAGCTAAGCATTAGATGACACTTTGCGAACATGAACCAAGTTTTCTGATTGCGATTTTGCAAATTTGAATCTAATGGTATCACCATCTTTATATCCTTCTCTTATGCAGAAATTTTTCCAGCCAGTTCCAATTTTGCTACTCAGTTTAGGATGACCTCTTAATAGGATTGATGCTTGTTGCACATGAAAATCTTTGTTACATAGTAAGACATAGTTCCAGCCAGTAGATCTAATGTAATCACCAAACTCCTTTTTTAAGGTCTGTAGTGAAAAATCATGGCATATAAACTAATTAAGTAATGACCAACAGTTAATTCATATATAAATAAGATGGAGTTAAAATCAAAATGTGTACCAGTTGTGAACTAAATGCAGTGTATTTTGATAAGACAACATCAAATGAAACAGCCAACTCAGGTTTTGTAGATAGACTGTGGAAAGAAGGATATCCATCGGTGTGAGTCAACGGATTTCCGACTGATATCCAAAATACTGCACCTCCACAGTATATGAAGTATATTAACTTAACTCGATTAATATGATAATGGTTCAACACTTCATCCCATCCAGTGGTCCAGCGCGGCACACTTTGATCTTTGTTCAAAGTCACATAATTTTGCATTCCATTTATGTCCCAAAGTTCACATGTGTTTGGAAGCACACTGTGATATTGTTTTACGAATTCGGGTGGAAGTTATGCGTACATCTTAAGTAACAAAAACAACATCAAATATAAGATATTATAGAACAATAAATCACAAAACCATAAATAATATGCAAACTGATGCTATATATGAAAACAACTTATACGGAAGAAGGAAGAAGGAAGCAAAAATTTCATGAAATTAACAACCTGGTTTGGGATAGCCACTGTTTTAAAGAAAGCTCTAGCAAGAAATGGCTGATTTGCAAAAACTCTAGACATATTTGCCAACACAATGTGTAGTGTTTTGGTTGAGAAATGTTATGAGGCAAAGACTCTATAAATAATGGATAGATAAAGTTAATATCATTAATGGTTATACACCTTGAAGTTAATATAACAGCTCAACCACTCTATTTAATAGAGTGTCTTAAGGAACATTATATTCAATAGAGTATTCCATTTTATGTATTTAAACTCATTGGTATTAATTGGAAACTTAGCCTATATATAATTCTATATTATAAGGATGCAATTCATATGGAACTATGCAATAATGTACTTTCCTGTAAATCATACCTAATTGAGCCCAATGTTATAAGCATCATTCTAACATACTTCCATATTGCATCATACATTACACAAAATAGACCACCATTCAATAGATGGATCAACAAAAGATTCATGATTAGGACTTGAGAGCCCTCATATTGTCATGAGGTTTGGCTTTGGTACTGAAATGTCTGCCAATTAACATAATACAACATGACTGCAATATGCTATAAGTTCTTAATAAAAGTCTATCAATAATATAGAAACACTTTGTGGTACTAATACTACTTAACACAGTAGACAAATATTAGAGCTTTTCCTTCTTGATTTGTTTGTCGGACCGGGTTGATGAGAACTGAGCCTCAAGATTGGTATGATCAACTGAAGTGTTCTTCGCAGCGCTCCTCTTGGCAGGTGTTTTGTGGGATGACCCAGAAACTTCAATTTCAGCAGATACAGATGCAGATGCAGATACATTTGGCAACGATGAAATTGAAAAAAGAATATTCAAGCATTAATGTTAGTTGCCGACTCATAAGCATAAATGAATACTTATTAATTAGATCTTTGAGTGGAAATCATACTGTGGAGAGGATGGAATCATCCAGGGAAGCAAACTTCTCAATATCAGTTTGGTCAAATATCTGCACAGTTTGTGCAAATTGCAGACTTGTAAATTAGTGAAAAGCAAAATAGAAGACCAATATGGGTATGTTAAATCAATAAATGTTTGTGAACCAACCTGAATGGGAGTAGAATCATTAAGTGCAACAACATCTTCCATGCTGGATTCTATGGCTTTTAATGAACTCTAAAAGTTAAATAACGGTTTCAATCAGGTGTGGGGTAGTTAAAACTTAAAACATTCGTAGTCATTTAAATAACTAATGTTACCTCTGCACCAGGTAGTTGTTCTTCAATCTTGGCAACCAACTCTTTGCTGTCCCTACAGAAAATTACAGAACCCTGACCTCCCCATGTTGATTGCCACTTGACTCTAAAAGCAAATTTCCTTTCCATGATACTATCCATATGTTGAGGATAGTCTTGTGGGTCACCTAGACCTAGCTGTAAAAATTTTGTTCAGAAAAGCTTAGACAACATATTTATAAAATTGATTGTAAAAACTAATGAGCCATAAATACATAGAAACTTATAAATTTCAACCTGAGTCTGTTTCTCAAGGAGGTTTTTGGCAGTCATGCCAATCAACTCTTCTAGTGTATTGTCCCAGAAAACAAACTTTGCGGTATGATCACCGTCATACACTTCAATGTCCAATTTATACCTTTATAAAGGACGACAGTTTTATTATATATTAAGAATTCGTAAGTTAATAAAGTTTGTAGCAAAAGATAGGGAACATACTTAATTAAAGGATCATCAGTAGTGTGTCCATCTCTACATATAAATGGTGGTTCATTACCATCGGCCTTGAAAGAACAATCATGACATCCTCTGAAAAACCATCCTTGGTTAGAAACCCTAATGTGTGAGGTGGTTGCAACAGTTACGCAAAATGTTTCCTACAATTCATAGTAATAAGCACCCTGAGTTAGTAATAATATGAACTGAACTATATTAAAACTCAACAATGTTTGATTTCTAACCTTTTTAGCTTTTTAATCTCAGCAATTGGAAGGATACGCGCTCCCTTCATGAAAATCTCATCAGCATTATATTGAGAACCACCAGAGGTTTGAGAAAACCACTGTGAAGAATTGGACACTCTGTAACTCTGAGTTGGGTATGATCTATCCTTTGGCAAGCTGAAATTAAAAAATATCATAATGTAGTCAACATTAGACCAATAGTTTTATTGTCAGGGTTAAAACACCAAAGTATGTTTTATATACCTGGTGATAAAAGCTGTGATCTCAGGAATTTCTTTATCAAACAGCATTTTAGTGCCATACCAGGCGTTGGTCAGTTGTATCGGGTACATCTCTAATTTAACACAAAAATCATATTGTGTTAGTGTGTGATAAAAGAACATTATTAGTAAACAAAATCTACATGCTAAGGAAATAAGAGCTTAACCTTGTGCTGGCTTAACCTTTGCATGTTTGATGATCATGACAACAGGACCTAAGTCAGCTTGTTGATCGTAATGGTTTAGAAAATGAATAGCGTGAGAATCCCATAGAGTGCAATCAAGTACATTGTCCCTACAATTTTACATAAAAAGGACAATATTCATCATTGTGTATAGTGTATAAAATAATTATGAATGGTGTGAAAGATATACCTCATGTCCTTGATAGTAAATGCGACATTTCCTTTCTTTGTGTTACTTGCAGTAACAACCTTCTTAATAGAATCAATTACTCCAATGGCATCTAAAAGACATAAGCACATATATTAAATACAGTAAATGTTACAACAAAATTTGAAGCTTTGTATACTACATAACTTTGAAACGTTACCAACTAAAAGATCTGGTGTGAATTTCCCAGCCAGTATTTCAGTAAAATCCACAAAATTGTATAAAGTTGGAGGTATTCCAGCAATTTCCAACTCATCAACTCTTGTAGCACCAACAAACATAAGCTTATATTTGTGAACAGACATTCTGAAACCAGTATTGTTGTCATAAATCTTAAAGTTACGCATGCAATATGTTTTCCCTTCAGCAAGTTTCGGTTTCCAATATTCAATGTCCTTTTCCATTATAGTTGCCTGGATATTATTTCCCTACAACAATTAGATTAATCACAAAGTATTAGGGTCAAACTCCATATCATATTTGTTACAAAAACATAAATATAACATTTAAAGTGTAAAATTATAAAGTAAAAGAACCTTGATATCCCTGATAACAATTTGCAAAGATTCTTCAGCTTCTCCCTTGAAAACTATCCACTTGTCATCAATTATAACGCCGAGTCTCCAAATCTCCTTCTTTTTGTTTATCTTGTCAATTGGATCATATGGATAGTCTTCAACATGTTTAACTATATCTTTATTTCCAGACTGTGGAATTTCCGTTGTAATTGGCTGTTAACCAACAATAATGCATTACATTCAACATACTTGATTTGCATAAGATTTTGAAAAATTTGTAACTTCCATTATAAGTCCATTCAATAACTTCAACAACAACAGTTACACCATTTAAGTATATGATTCAATCAGCCATTCTAATTCCATCATTATAACTTTCATGAGAATAAATTTGAAGGTATATAATGTTTGTTACTTTTCAAATAATGTTCAGAATAAGTTTCATCCAAAATGGTAATTGAAACAATACATCCTGAATGAGAAATGTTCAATCTTTCATGCATTCTAATTTAATCAATGACACTATAAAGACAAATTGAACACCTTATTCAAAAAAAGCATATTTTTGTTTAGAGGGACAATCAAGTAATTTAATGAACAATCAAGTCAGTTTAATTTATAAACTAACGTTCAAACGAAATATCATCCAAAATGATGAATGAAGTAATAATAGCAATCATATGTAATATATCCATGGTAATATGCTTCAAAGCTAACAGTGACCTTATCTAGTTCAGCACAAACGACTGTTTCAGTAACCTGTATTTGGAAATATATATTGTTAGTTTATACACAAACACAAAAAAACTAAGTTCCATATTAATGAATATAAAAAACAACCATAAACATAAAGAAATGCAGAATGTGATATAACAATAACAACAACACTTAATAATTATGAACATCTTAGAATCATATCAAACATGTTAGAATCAAGTGAGTCACAGACCAAACATCTTATAATCATTTATGAACAAAAACACACATACCTTATTAATGTCAGCAGGCATTGAAGGGTTGTTCTGCAAATGTAATAAAAGCACGTGTAAGTAATATACAAACAGATACAATTTATAAACAGATCTGCAACCAAATCCATGGAAATAAACCTGTGGTTTGCTAGTAGTAGTGACTGCGGCAGCAACCTTTTTTAATACGGAATAATGTTAGAAATTAACTTCAAATTTCCCTAACCATAAAGATCTAAAATAGTAGTAGTGATTTTCGGTTGTCACCAAACAAACAAACAAACGAAATGAAGAACAAACGTTTACCTTAGATTTATCGATTTCCATCGAAGACATTGCAGGCTTAGCCTTTTGATCTTTGGATGCCATAACCTGAAACTGAGTTTGTTAGTTTTATTCTCCAAAGTTTCAAATTTTTGCAAAAGAAATGAAGAAGAAGAACAAATGAATGAATAAGAACAAACGTTACCTTTGATTTTTCGATTTCCGTCGAAGACATTGCAAGCTTTGTCTTTTGTTCTTTGGATGCCATAAGCTGAAAATGAGTTTGTTAGTTTTAGTCTCTGCAGTTTCAAATTTCTGCAAAAGAAATTAAGAAGAACGAATGGGAGGGAGAGGAGAAAGGTACTACCAACCACATCAATCACCGATTTGAAGTTTGAAGTGTTTGCATCAACATAGTCCCATCATAGCTGGTAGTAGTAGTTTCCCTCTTTTTTCATGGGTCAATGTGTACAAAACAAAGTGTATTTCCGTCCATACCCTTAGATAAAGTGTAAACATATTCTGCATTATGAGGAGAAGTGGTAAGGGCATAATAGACACAGATTGGCAAAAACATTCAGGATCAATATGGTGTTTTTACTCATTATATAACAAGTTTGTCCCTAAAATGAGTGAAAAAACAGACCAAACAAAAAATTGCAGATTTTTTATATGAGGGACAATCAAGTAATTTAATGAACATATTTTTGTTTTAGATTATATGGGGGATAAGGTAAACTCCATAACCCATTTACTCTTAAGTCACAAAAATAGATACTTTGAGCAATCTTTATTTCTAATCACCAAATTTCCTTCAGCAAAGTTTCACCATTTTTTATTCTCTACAACTTGTACCAAACTTTATTTCTTAACTCCATCAATTAAGGATTTTCGTATACATTGTTTATCTCCTCCAAAATAGTGTGTCTTGTTGTATTGGAGTCATGGGGTGCTCGAAAATGATTCATAAGGTCCAAGAGATTCTAAGGAAGTTATTGAGCAACCATAACTCTTTGTTATTGAATATTTCATTTTGAATTTATGTTTCTTATTATATATTACAAATATTTTTTATTATTTATTTAAATAAAATAAGTTTTTTAAAATATTAATAATTATATATTATAAATTAATAAACTAAATAAATAAAATAAAACTGATGCAGCAGCTACTGACGAATTTATTTTTTTTAAAAAAAAAAAAGTCATTTTGCGGCCGCTGCAGCCGCCGGTAAATGTGCTGACACAGTGTCAACTTTGGGTTTGAATTTTGCGGCCGCTGAGGCCGCCGATAAGTGTAACCGGCGCGTCATTTTGTGGCCAATCACAGTGGCCGGTAAATTCGCCGCTTTTTTCACTTAGTGGCCTTTTTTCAACTTTGTGGGGCCTTAAAATGGCCATTAAATTACTCTTTTCTTGTAGTGATGCGAGTGGGGCCTTTTTGCAATAAGGGGGCGCACAAGAAGGTTAGGGGGAGCGAAAAGAAACACCATGTGCTCAATTACTAGGGCTTTTGATACCTTTAGATGTGGATTGAATTTTGAGATTATAATTTCTATCTAAGACTATTTATTGAAAGCTACTCTTTCGGGCTCCCATGACTTTTTTTCCCTGGAACTCCAATTTTGCTCTTGAAAACAAAAATCAAAACGTGTTTCCAAAGTTTTTTAGTTCAAATTCAGGAAAAATTCGTAAAACACATTCCGAAGTTTTTTTTCAAGACAAAAAATTCGGAAAACGCATTCCGAAGATTTTATCGAAGGAAAAAAAAGAAAATCCAGGGGGAAAAAGAAATATAGGGGCTGAAAGATTAGGTTTCCTATTTATTTTCGCCACCTAAGCGTCTAGCGCCTTTCATAAGCTGGAGGATCCACATGCAATATCTTGTACGAATTAATAAAAGAATTACGAGGAGCATCCATATCTGAAACAACTTAATAAAAAAAAACTGTCCCGATAAAACCGGGTTTCATATTCTAAAAGCGAAATGTGTAAAATCTCAAGTGTTGGAATATTCTTTTTATCTAATGTCCTTCACTTTCAGTAATGCACTTTTAGGAAAACCTCGACAATCTAGACTCTTAATCTTGGTTTGAGGTTTTATAGGATGCAATGTTGATTATAACCTTAGTGTAAGGTTACTAGTTTCGTAATTTATGACGTAATCGATATTTCTACCCATGCATTAATATGGGTTATTTTTTAAAAAAATAATAAATTATGGGACCTATATTTCTACTCAGACATTAATATGTGTGTTTTTTTAAATATATATAATTTCTACTCCTACATTAATACAAAAACCTATTTTTTGTAATTTCTACATGGATATTTATTTCTACTCATAAATTAATATGGGTCACCGTTGTCTTTATAATTTTTACGGGAATCTATATTTTTAGGATTGAAGTGTTGAAAGATGTTTAAGTCTTTCGTATCAATTTACATTTGGGGCTCCAAAAAATGACAAATAATGCTGCAGGTTCAAGTTGGATGTGGAGGTTTTCAATGAGGATGAGAATATGAGTTTTATCTTTTGGAAAATCATGATTGATGTATGCATTTTTTAAATTAATATAATTCATTACTTTTCTTTTTAGACTTTTTCTATATTTTTTTCGCAGTCATGTTTGGTACATTATAGAAATCCTCTTGCAAAAGGTTTTTTTATAAAAAGAAATGAATTAAAAATGAAATTTTATATTTTTGGCGCTTAATAATTTATATTATGTTAAAAAAATTATATTTTTGAAAAAAATTCCTATAATATTATGAACATTAATACAATTGTAAAGAGTTCACGTGAGTTAACATAAAAGGAGGACCAAAAGTCTTGACGTCACATATTTTGAGGGACCAAATCTTCCTAAAAAAATTTATAGGGACTAAAAACAAAGTTTGAGATATTTATAGAACCAAAAACTTATTAAACCAATATACTACAAGGATGTTTATTTCTTCCTAAATTAATACATACCTTCTTATAAAAATAATTAATACATACCACTATATTTTAGTAATTTCTACGGTTATCTATATTTTTTTACTTTTATATTTTGTAGGATATAAATATGAAAATTTATTATATTAAAATAAGAAATATGATCCCAAAAAGTACAATATTATTCATATATGAACAAATTGTCATTTATTATGAATATTACAATTATAATTATCATACACCGGACAACAATCTTTCTAATGACGAATAATTTTATAATATAAGTACTATACAATATTCACGCTACCATAAAAATATCACGGCAACGTCGTGACGCGTACTTTACGCATGGGTATTATATTAGTTTTCTATAAAGAATTAAATGTCATGTTTTATTTTCATAAATATTTTATTGGATTTTGAATTGGTGCAGCTATAAAAAAATAGATTCACTAGCACTAGTTAAATAAAAAGAAGGCAAAGAAATAATAATAATAATAAAACCCATAATAAAAAAGGTTGTTGGTTGGAGAATTATGCGTGTCCTCCCATTGTTAATAATCACTAGACTTGGCAGGAGGTTTTTTTTTTTTTACCGAATAAATACTATACATTCAACAATATTTAATTCATAATTTATAATTTATAATTACATTCAACAATATAACATAAATACAGGTTATGCCTATGATAACATAGGCTTGGCTCAATGCACAGAGCTACTTCCATAACTATGATAGTATGATATGTTGCACCAACACTTTGAATATGTCCTTTACTATGTGGCAAGTTAACTTCAAGCAGTTAAATTCACCTTAAAACTAGAATTTGTTCCTCAATAAAAATTGTCTCGCCACTCACGAGAAAGTATGTTTTTTTTTTGCTTTTATTACCAGTTTAATCTGGTTTGAGGGATAACGTTTGTTTTCTTTCTTCACGCTTTGTTTTCATACTTTTTCCTCCAAAAGTTTGGATCATTAACTAGCCTGAGAGTGCTCAACATTGCTGGAAATAACTTTGTTGGTTCTCTTCCAACCACTATTGCTGACATGAGTTCTCTAGACTCATTGGATATATCAGACAATCGTTTTACTAGTCCACTTCCAAATAAAGTGCCAAAGGGACTCAAAGATTTCAATGCTTCAGGAAATTATCTATCTGGAGGCGTCCTGCACACATGTGCACGATGTGCGACGACATCGGGCCTTAAAATTTTGAGGGCCTCAATTCAAAATTTTGAGGTCCTATAATGTTGCTTATGTATTATTTATACCTATAAAATATCAGATGTATTTTAATAGATTAATTTTTAGGCGCTAAAATAAGAGTTATATATTGTTAATGTTCATAAAATATCATAAGAGTATCAATAGATTAGTATCTATACTCGTAAATATAGTTCTAGTCCATTTTAATTTTTGCATAAAATTTAAACTTAGATTAGGATGTTCCTTTTTTACCGTTATATACAAAAATAGTTATTTTGTATTTCTTGTCTCATTTGATTATGTTTACAAGAATAAGAATGATTTTTTATTTATTTATTTATATTATATGTGATTTAAATCAACAATTTAAAAAAAAAAAATATTAAGAGGCCACTTTTATGTTTTGCACAGAGCCTCCTAAAACTCGAAGACGCCCCCGCAATATAATACCTTGATTTAATGGCGGATTCAATATATACATACTGGCCGTTTTGGCCCCCTTTAACTTTGTGACGGCCTAAGTGGCCACTAAATAAAGAAAAGTGGCCGTTATATTAAAAAAAAAAAAATTTTAACGAGACTTCATTTACCGGCGTCTCAGGCCGCCACAACGTTAAACATATTTCAAAAAAAAAAAGTGAGTATGACTTTTGACCAATGAGGAGTAGACAACACTTAATAGACCCCACAACAATAAGTATGACAAATGCACTAAAACCTTCCATTTCCTCTCACTCTCTCGTGTCACTCTCTCTCTCTTAGCCTCACACTTCTCTTCCGCTTCTCTCACATTGAACAATAAGGTAAACTCCATTACCCATTTACACTTAAGTCACAAAAATAGATACTTTGAGCGATCTTTATTTCTAATCACCAAATTTCCTTCACCAAAGTTTCACCATTTTTTATTCTCTAGAACTTGTACCAAACTTTATTTCTTAACTCCATCAATTAAGGATTTTCGTATACATTGTTTATCTCCTCCAAAATAGTGTGTCTTGTTGTATTGGAGTCATGGAGTGCTCGAAAATGATTCATAAGGTCCAAGAGATTCTAAGGAAGTTATTGAGCAACCCTAACTCTTTTGTTATTGAATATTTCATTTTGAATTTATGTTTCTTATTATATATTAAAAATATTTTTTATTATTTATTTAAATAAAATAAGTTTTTTAAAATATTAATAATTATATATTATAAATTAATAAACTAAATAAATAAAATAAAACTGATGCAGCAGCTACTGACGAATTTTTTTAAAATAAAAAAATAAAAACTCATTTTGCGGCCGCTGCAGCCGCTGGTAAATGTGCTGACACAGTGTCAACTTTGGGTTTGAATTTTGCGGCCGCTGAGGCCGCCGATAAGTGTAATTGGCGCGTCATTTTGTGTCCAATCACAGTGGCCGGTAAATTCGCCGCTTTTTTCACTTAGTGGCTGTTGAAGTACAAAAGTAAGTTTAGAATTATCGTCTCCACAGGGACTGGTGCGATATCGATGCCGTTCAACAATTTATATGGTTTTAAGTAGGGTGTTGGAATGATTTGTTATAAAACTTTCAAACATAAAAAGTGCGATAAAACAAAGATTAGATTTCAGAGGGAAGAAATTGTCGGGATTAGACTTCACTTTATCAATCATATATATTGACTCAATCAAATGGATATATACTTTAGTGATCACTTAATATCTTCACATATTGCTCATCAACGATTTCTGTGTCCGAAAAACATCGTGAGATCTATTGTGTCGATTAATTTTCGATCTCTCGACTTATCGATCCACACAATAGCATTAAGCTTCAATATTAAAGGTGAATATTAAAACCTAAATCCATGTCTAGAGTTTAGGACTTTAATATGTGATTATCCTAGATCTATAGATCCAAACAACATATGTCTATGTTATTTGAAGCATATGAATAACATGAAAAGCAAGGATATCACAAACATTAATGAATCAACTAAAATACATATATCAAAAGAGGAAGATCAACATATAGTCATGATAAGTTACATCTAATCCCAACAATAAAAAGTTTAGCCACTCATTGTCATGGTGGTTAACTTACAAAGATGAATAGAGGAACAAAGAATGAACATCAACCCCTTGATCTCTCAAGTTGGATGGATCAACCTTCAAAACCCTAAGCAAATAAGCCTTTTTTCTTTTCTCTGGTTTTCTAAAGCTCACAAAAATATCAGATCTCCTTTTCTTCTCTTTAAAGGCTATTTATAGAAAGTCAAAAAGTAGATGGTCGTCCAGCTACCACCTGGTCGCTCAGCTACCAACCTTTCTTAGTGATGGGGGTTTGCTGACACGTATATAAGCTTGACTTGTTGCACAAAATTCCCTACTGATCGCTGCTAGCTAGCCTTGGTCGCTGCTGGCTACCACCATTCTGGTTTTTTGATCTTCTGGTAGCCCAGCTACCAACCTTTGTTAATTTGGTTTTGCTCCTCTTTTTATTATGAAAGCTTATCAAAAGAGTTAGGATTAAGATATAACATTCATCTTTGGCTAAAATATGTATGTACAAAATCTTGGGGGTTTTAATTATAAATTCTTCGAAAATAAGTCGATAATTGCCGTATTTGAGTATGTAAAATTACCACTTTTTGGCACTTATCAACTCTCCCCAACTTAGAACTTTGTTTGTCCTCAAACAAAAGTCCAAAAAAACTTTCAAAACATGGTTCAAACATCATTAGTGCATAATTCATTCAAGCTTTGCAATCAATCAAAAACTTTGGATTTCAATCATTTCAAGTTTGCATTTTATTGCAAGTTCAAAATCAAATATTCATAATCATCAAAGAATCAAAGCATGAATATGAAATAGTCTCAGAACTCAAATAAGATTTCAAGCTTTCCAAATCAACAAAATAATCAACTAGAATCACAATTCTCACAAGTGTTTCAACTCAAAGGTGTAGTGTTTCTCTCAATCCAAACAATGTGTTCACAACAAATCAATTCAAACATACATCTTAGCAAAATCACAAGTCATGTTATCAATCATGGATCACTAAGGTCTTTCATAAGCTTGTAATGGAGCTAGGCTACAAGAAATCATTGTTTTTCTTTGGATGCAAAAAGCCTTAAGATAAGAGAGCATATTTCTTGAGTATTTTCATTACATAAGATATTCACCCTTTTTAATTTCCCCATTCTTCACTTTTGGTGATTCTTTTGTTTTGACACAATTTCTATTCATTTCTTTTTCTTTTGTAACACATTTTCTTTTATTTTTAATTGTGTGTCAAATGACTTTCAATGTTTTTCTTTTTCTTTTTCAATCACTATCTTCAACCTCTCATATTTTTCAACTACTTCATTTTTTTTTTCAAACAAATAACCTCTTTCTCCCCAACTTGTTTTCAACCCTACTTAAACTCAATGCTCAATCATCCTAAGATAAGGGTTAAGTCATTGCTTTTCTTTATAGTGGTTCAAGGGTTCAAATTCAAACAAAATTTTAATTTTTTTGGCTCAGGGGGGGTAGCAAAGGATCACACCATCTCACAAGGTAGGTTATTTTGGCTTAAGTAGTTACCACTCGAAAAGAAACAAGGCCTTGATCATTTCCATGACTTCAAACACATCAAGTAATAGCAAGATTCAGTTAAAATCAACAGAGTTAAACACAATTGCCGGCTCTCAAATATATAAACAATGGAAGGTTCACACAATCTCACCCGGCTAGGTCTATGTGATTCATAATCAATTAATCATGTCGAGAAGGAAAGGATGAAATCAAATTGAATAAAGCTACTTAGTTCAAATCCATCCTATCATTCAAAGATAATCACAAAAATTTGACCTCAACTATAGCAATTCAAAAAATTATTCTAATCATGCATTTAAATTTCATTAATCACAAACCTAGACTTTTCAATTCATATGCACATTTAGCAATCACAAAAGTTTAAACCATGTTTGATCACAAAAAATTTCAGTCACAATTTGCAATGAAACATAAAACATGAATTTAAATGACTGAAACAATAAAATGTCACTGTATATGGCGTGCTTTAGTCCTCTGCTTCTGCTGTTCTCCCTCTTCAACAAATGTGGACTGTCCCCAGACCAAGAAAATGAAGTTATGTCTGCATTTACAACAAGGTAAAACTTACAGTCATAGGCTTTTGTCAGAATTTCCAAAAGCTTTGAAAAGCTCGCTTAGCGACAATAGCAGAAAACAGAATTTCAAATGAAATTCACACCTGTTTAAACTCTTTGCGTACAAAAGTGACATAGAAAAAACTATTATAACATATGTTGAATTAAAAATGCTTTAAATAAAAGTTAATTAAAGAAAATTGGGTTGCCTCCCAACAATCGCTTCTTTTGCGTCATTAGCTTGACGCCTTTTTCGTTAGGGTGGCCAAAATGAGACCGAAAGCACATCATCCGTCTTTTTCCTTTGGTTTGGGAGGAATTCCATGAACTTTAGAAATAAATGTTGCGGAGTCCATATCCTCCCCAATTCCTTTTTGTTGAACAAGGCATAAATCTCATCTATGACGCGATCAATCTCCGCCTTGTTCTCCATCTCCTTCTTTGGCTCACATGATTCTTTCTTGCTAAATAATCCTTCATTTTCCTCCGCAACCATCATCACTTCTTCATTATCAACAATATTGGCCTCCTCAGTACATGGCCATTCTTGAGGAAGTTTATCTTTGTGTGGTGTTTCTATTGCTTTCACTATTTTCTCTACACCACATTCATCAGACCTCCTTTCTTCCTCATTTTTTTCAACACCTTCTCCACTCTCACCACATTTCTCATTAGTACTATCGACAATATTTGTTCCTCGGGATTGGTCTGAGTGGTGGTAGTAAATGTTTCTCCTTGCCTATCATCCATTTGCTTGGCTATCTGGCAAAGCTGAGTTTCAAGACTTTTGATCCTTGCACAACTGTTTTTCATATATTGTTGGTGCTGGTCTTGAATCTGTTGCATTTGTTGGTTATGTTGCTGCTGCATTTCCATGAATTTAATTAGGGTATTCTCCAGTCTAGCCTCTTTCTCTCTAGCCTCAGTGTAAGCTTCTGACTCCATTATCATTTGCTTATATTTCATGAAAGTCTCTTCAAGTGTAGGAGTCCTATTTGATTCAGGAGGATAATAATTGAACTGCTGATAAGGAGTCTGCCCATAATTATCAAGAGGACACTGTTGATATGACTCATACTCATATGGAGTATAGAAATTGTTATAACCACGATCAGTCATGGTTTTGTTTGTGATGGAGAATCTGAAAAAGGATTGAACTAACAAGAAAAAATTTCTTTGACTAGCAAAGAAGGATTAGTGCAAGCAAAAACTATACAAATATATACAAATACTTAAAAGAATATAAATTGTTGCAATGCTCCAATATCTAAACGCCGGTCCCCGGCAACGGCGCCATTTTGTTGAAGTACAAAAGTAAGTTTAAAATTATCGTCTCCACAGGGACTGGTGCGATATCGATGCCGTTCAACAATTTATATGGTTTTAAGTAGGGTGTTGGAATGATTTGTTATAAAACTTTCAAACATAAAAAGTGCGATAAAACAAAGATTAGATTTCAGAGGGAAGAAATTGTCGGGATTAGACTTCACTTTATCAATCATATATATTGAGTCAATCAAATGGATATATAATTTAGTGATCACTTAATATCTTCACATATTGCTCATCAACGATTTCTGTGTCCGGAAAACATCGTGAGATCTATTGTGTCGATTAATTTTCGATCTCTCGACTTATCGATCCACACAATAGCATTAAGCTTCAATATTAAAGGTGAATATTAAAACCTAAATCCATGTCTAGAGTTTAGGACTTTAATATGTGATTATCCTAGATCTATAGATCCAAACAACATATGTCTATGTTATTTGAAGCATATGAATAACATGAAAAGCAAGGATATCACAAACATTAATGAATCAACTAAAATACATATATCAAAAGAGGAAGATCAACATATAGTCATGATAAGTTACATCTAATCCCAACAATAAAAAGTTTAGCCACTCATTGTCATGGTGGTTAACTTACAAAGATGAATAGAGGAACAAAGAATGAACATCAACCCCTTGATCTCTCAAGTTGGATGGATCAACCTTCAAAACCCTAAGCAAATAAGCCTTTTTTCTTTTCTCTGGTTTTCTAAAGCTCACAAAAATATCAGATCTCCTTTTCTTCTCTTTAAGGCTATTTATAGAAAGTCAAAAAGTAGATGGTCGTCCAGCTACCACCTGGTCGCTCAGCTACCAACCTTTCTTAGTGATGGGGGTTTGCTGACACGTGTATAAGCTTGACTTGTTGCACAAAATTCCCTACTGATCGCTGCTAGCTAGCCTTGGTCGCTGCTGGCTACCACCATTCTGGTTTTTTGATCTTCTGGTAGCCCAGCTACCAACCTTTGTTAATTTGGTTTTGCTCCTCTTTTTATTATGAAAGCTTATCAAAAGAGTTAGGATTAAGATATAACATTCATCTTTGGCTAAAATATGTATGTACAAAATCTTGGGGGTTTTAATTATAAATTCTTCGAAAATAAGTCGATAATTGCCGTATTTGAGTATGTAAAATTACCACTTTTTGGCACTTATCAACTCTCCCCAACTTAGAACTTTGTTTGTCCTCAAACAAAAGTCCAAAAAAACTTTCAAAACATGGTTCAAACATCATTAGTGCATAATTCATTCAAGCTTTGCAATCAATCAAAAACTTTGGATTTCAATCATTTCAAGTTTGCATTTTATTGCAAGTTCAAAATCAAATATTCATAATCATCAAAGAATCAAAGCATGAATATGAAATAGTCTCAGAACTCAAATAAGATTTCAAGCTTTCCAAATCAACAAAATAATCAACTAGAATCACAATTCTCACAAGTGTTTCAACTCAAAGGTGTAGTGTTTCTCTCAATCCAAACAATGTGTTCACAACAAATCAATTCAAACATACATCTTAGCAAAATCACAAGTCATGTTATCAATCATGGATCACTAAGGTCTTTCATAAGCTTGTAATGGAGCTAGGCTACAAGAAATCATTGTTTTTCTTTGGATGCAAAAAGCCTTAAGATAAGAGAGCATATTTCTTGAGTATTTTCATTACATAAGATATTCACCCTTTTTAATTTTCCCCATTCTTCACTTTTGGTGATTCTTTTGTTTTGACACAATTTCTATTCATTTCTTTTTCTTTTGTAACACATTTTCTTTTATTTTTAATTGTGTGTCAAATGACTTTCAATGTTTTTCTTTTTCTTTTTCAATCACTATCTTCAACCTCTCATATTTTTCAACTACTTCATTTTTTTTTTCAAACAAATAACCTCTTTCTCCCCAACTTGTTTTCAACCCTACTTAAACTCAATGCTCAATCATCCTAAGATAAGGGTTAAGTCATTGCTTTTCTTTATAGTGGTTCAAGGGTTCAAATTCAAACAAAATTTTAATTTTTTTGGCTCAGGGGGGGTAGCAAAGGATCACACCATCTCACAAGGTAGGTTATTTTGGCTTAAGTAGTTACCACTCGAAAAGAAACAAGGCCTTGATCATTTCCATGACTTCAAACACATCAAGTAATAGCAAGATTCAGTTAAAATCAACAGAGTTAAACACAATTGCCGGCTCTCAAATATATAAACAATGGAAGGTTCACACAATCTCACCCGGCTAGGTCTATGTGATTCATAATCAATTAATCATGTCGAGAAGGAAAGGATGAAATCAAATTGAATAAAGCTACTTAGTTCAAATCCATCCTATCATTCAAAGATAATCACAAAAATTTGACCTCAACTATAGCAATTCAAAAAATTATTCTAATCATGCATTTAAATTTCATTAATCACAAACCTAGACTTTTCAATTCATATGCACATTTAGCAATCACAAAAGTTTAAACCATGTTTGATCACAAAAAATTTCAGTCACAATTTGCAATGAAACATAAAACATGAATTTAAATGACTGAAACAATAAAATGTCACTGTATATGGCGTGCTTTAGTCCTCTGCTTCTGCTGTTCTCCCTCTTCAACAAATGTGGACTGTCCCCAGACCAAGAAAATGAAGTTATGTCTGCATTTACAACAAGGTAAAACTTACAGTCATAGGCTTTTGTCAGAATTTCCAAAAGCTTTGAAAAGCTCGCTTAGCGACAATAGCAGAAAACAGAATTTCAAATGAAATTCACACCTGTTTAAACTCTTTGCGTACAAAAGTGACATAGAAAAAACTATTATAACATATGTTGAATTAAAAATGCTTTAAATAAAAGTTAATTAAAGAAAATTGGGTTGCCTCCCAACAATCGCTTCTTTTGCGTCATTAGCTTGACGCCTTTTTCGTTAGGGTGGCCAAAATGAGACCGAAAGCACATCATCCGTCTTTTTCCTTTGGTTTGGGAGGAATTCCATGAACTTTAGAAATAAATGTTGCGGAGTCCATATCCTCCCCAATTCCTTTTTGTTGAACAAGGCATAAATCTCATCTATGACGCGATCAATCTCCGCCTTGTTCTCCATCTCCTTCTTTGGCTCACATGATTCTTTCTTGCTAAATAATCCTTCATTTTCCTCCGCAACCATCATCACTTCTTCATTATCAACAATATTGGCCTCCTCAGTACATGGCCATTCTTGAGGAAGTTTATCTTTGTGTGGTGTTTCTATTGCTTTCACTATTTTCTCTACACCACATTCATCAGACCTCCTTTCTTCCTCATTTTTTTCAACACCTTCTCCACTCTCACCACATTTCTCATTAGTACTATCGACAATATTTGTTCCTCGGGATTGGTCTGAGTGGTGGTAGTAAATGTTTCTCCTTGCCTATCATCCATTTGCTTGGCTATCTGGCAAAGCTGAGTTTCAAGACTTTTGATCCTTGCACAACTGTTTTTCATATATTGTTGGTGCTGGTCTTGAATCTGTTGCATTTGTTGGTTATGTTGCTGCTGCATTTCCATGAATTTAATTAGGGTATTCTCCAGTCTAGCCTCTTTCTCTCTAGCCTCAGTGTAAGCTTCTGACTCCATTATCATTTGCTCATATTTCATGAAAGTCTCTTCAAGTGTAGGAGTCCTATTTGATTCAGGAGGATAATAATTGAACTGCTGATAAGGAGTCTGCCCATAATTATCAAGAGGACACTGTTGATATGACTCATACTCATATGGAGTATAGAAATTGTTATAACCACGATCAGTCATGGTTTTGTCTGTGATGGAGAATCTGAAAAAGGATTGAACTAACAAGAAAAAATTTCTTTGACTAGCAAAGAAGGATTAGTGCAAGCAAAAACTATACAAATATATACAAATACTTAAAAGAATATAAATTGTTGCAATGCTCCAATATCTAAACGCCGGTCCCCGGCAACGGCGCCATTTTGTTGAAGTACAAAAGTAAGTTTAAAATTATCGTCTCCACAGGGACTGGTGCGATATCGATGCCGTTCAACAATTTATATGGTTTTAAGTAGGGTGTTGGAATGATTTGTTATAAAACTTTCAAACATAAAAAGTGCGATAAAACAAAGATTAGATTTCAGAGGGAAGAAATTGTCGGGATTAGACTTCACTTTATCAATCATATATATTGAGTCAATCAAATGGATATATAATTTAGTGATCACTTAATATCTTCACATATTGCTCATCAACGATTTCTGTGTCCGGAAAACATCGTGAGATCTATTGTGTCGATTAATTTTCGATCTCTCGACTTATCGATCCACACAATAGCATTAAGCTTCAATATCAAAGGTGAATATTAAAACCTAAATCCATGTCTAGAGTTTAGGACTTTAATATGTGATTATCCTAGATCTATAGATCCAAACAACATATGTCTATGTTATTTGAAGCATATGAATAACATGAAAAGTAAGGATATCACAAACATTAATGAATCAACTAAAATACATATATCAAAAGAGGAAGATCAACATATAGTCATGATAAGTTACATCTAATCCCAACAATAAAAAGTTTAGCCACTCATTGTCATGGTGGTTAACTTACAAAGATGAATAGAGGAATAAAGAATGAACATCAACCCCTTGATCTCTCAAGTTGGATGGATCAACCTTCAAAACCCTAAGCAAATAAGCCTTTTTTCTTTTCTCTGGTTTTCTAAAGCTCACAAAAATATCAGATCCCCTTTTCTTCTCTTTAAAGGCTATTTATAGAAAGTCAAAAAGTAGATGGTCGCCCAGCTACCACCTGGTCGCTCAGCTACCAACCTTTCTTAGTGATGGGGGTTTGCTGACACGTGTATAAGCTTGACTTGTTGCACAAAATTCCCTACTGGTCGCTGCTAGCTAGCCTTGGTCGCTGCTGGCTACCACCATTCTGGTTTTTTGATCTTCTGGTAGCCCAGCTACCAACCTTTGTTAATTTGGTTTTGCTCCTCTTTTTATTATGAAAGCTTATCAAAAGAGTTAGGATTAAGATATAACATTCATCTTTGGTTAAAATATGTATGTACAAAATCTTGGGGGTTTTAATTATAAATTCTTCGAAAATAAGTCGATAATTGCCGTATTTGAGTATGTAAAATTACCACATTTTGGCACTTATCAGTGGCCGTTTTTAACTTTGTGGGGGCTTAAAATGGCCATTAAATTACTCTTTTCTTGTAGTGATGCGAGTGGGGCCTTTTTGCAATAAGGGGGCGCACAAGAAGGTTAGGGGGAGCGAAAAGAAACACCATGTACTCAATTACTAGGGCTTTTGATACCTTTAGATGTGGATTGAATTTTGAGATTATAATTTCTATCTAAGACTATTTATTGAAAGCTACTCTTTCGGGCTCCCATGACTTTTTTTCCCTGGAACTCCAATTTTGCTCTTGAAAACAAAAATCAAAACGTGTTTCCAAAGTTTTTTAGTTCAAATTCAGGAAAAATTCGTAAAACACATTCCGAAGTTTTTTTTCAAGACAAAAAATTCGGAAAACGCATTCCGAAGATTTTATCGAAGGGGGAAAAAGAAATATAGGGGCTGAAAGATTAGGTTTCCTATTTATTTTCGCCACCTAAGCGTCTAGCGCCTTTCATAAGCTGGAGGATCCACATGCAATATCTTGTACGAATTAATAAGAGAATTACGAGGAGCATCCATATCTGAAACAACTTAATAAAAAAAAACTGTCCCAATAAAACCGGGTTTCATATTCTAAAAGCGAAATGTGTACAATCTCAAGTGTTGGAATATTCTTTTTATCTAATGTCCTTCACTTTCAGTAATGCACTTTTAGGAAAACCTCGACAATCTGGACTCTTAATCTTGGTTTGAGGTTTTATAGGATGCAATGTTGATTATAACCTTAGTGTAAGGTTACTAGTTTCGTAATTTATGACGTAATCGATATTTCTACCCATGCATTAATATGGGCTATTTTTTAAAAAAATAATAAATTATGGGACCTATATTTCTACTCAGACATTAATATGTGTGTTTTTTTATATATATAATTTCTACTCCTACATTAATACAAAAACCTATTTTTTGTAATTTCTACATGGATATTTATTTCTACTCATAAATTAATATGGGTCACCGTTGTCTTTATAATTTTTACGGGAATCTATATTTTTAGGATTGAAGTATTGAAAGATGTTTAAGTCTTTCATATCAATTTACATTTGGGGCTCCAAAAAATGACAAATAATGCGTTCAAGTTGGATGTGGAGGTTTTCAATGAGGATGAGAATATGAGTTTTATCTTTTGGAAAATCATGATTGATGTATGCATTTTTTAAATTAATATAATTCATTACTTTTCTTTTTAGACTTTTTCTATATTTTTTTCGCAGTCATGTTTGATACATTATAGAAATCCTCTTGCAAAAGGTTTTTTTATAAAAAGAAATGAATTAAAAATGAAATTTTATATTTTTGGCGCTTAATAATTCATATTATGTTAAAAAAATTATATTTTTGAAAAAAATTCCTATAATATTATGAACATTAATACAATTGTAAAGAGTTCACGTGATTTGACATAAAAGGAGGACCAAAAGTCTTGACGTCACATATTTTGAGGGACCAAATCTTCCTAAAAAAATTTATAGGGACTAAAAACAAAGTTTGAGATATTTATAGAACCAAAAACTTATTAAACCAATATACTACAAGGATGTTTATTTCTTCCTAAATTAATACATACCTTCTTATAAAAATAATTAATACATAGCACTATTTTTTAGTAATTTCTACGGTTATCTATATTTTTTTACTTTTATATTTTTTAGGATATAAATATGAAAATTTATTATATTAAAATAAGAAATATGATCCCAAAAAGTACAATATTATTCATATATGAACAAATTGTCATTTATTATGAATATTACAATTATAATTATCATACACCGAACAACAATCTTTCTAATGACGAATAATTTTATAATATAAGTACTATACAATATTCACGCTACCATAAAAATATCACGGCAACGTCGTGACGCGTACTTTAGGCATAGGTATTATATTAGTTTTCTATAAAGAATTAAATGTCATGTTTTATTTTCATAAATATTTTATTGGATTTTGAATTGGTGCAGCTATAAAAAAAATAGATTCACTAGCACTAGTTAAATAAAAAGAAGGCAAAGAAATAATAATAATAATAATAATAAAACCCATAATAAAAAGGTTGTTTGGTTGGAGAATTATGCGTGTCCTCCCATTGTTAATAATCACTAGACTTGGCAGGAGGTGTTTTTTTTTTACCGAATAAATACTATACATTCAACAATATTTAATTCATAATTTATAATTACATTCAACAATATAACATAAATAATTTTTTTTTGCACACATTATAATTATTCTTTTCCAACACCTTAATGCCCCTAACTTAGGTCACAAGCAAGCGTTACCAAGCTCAGCAATCAATTTAATTTTTCATCCCATTATAAAGAATATAATTTCCTATAAATTGTCCAATGTGGGACTTACCGGTATTGTTATTTTATTCCTTTTTTTTTTAGAAACAAAGCACTATTATAACTCAATTGTTATGATACCAACACTTCATGGTATCTTAGCAAAGCATATTTTTTAACGTATCATGTTAACATGTGTTTTTATAACACTTGTTAAGAAACTAATAATGAATTGTTTAAAGTGGTATGAGTTTTGTATCCTTTAAACAGATGATCAAAAGATTAATTTTTAACTTCTATATATAAAAAGAATTCAGTTGAAAGTGACGAAGTGTTCTGCAGATTTTGTGTCCTATATAGAAGAAGTCTATGACCACAGCCGTTAAAGTAATAATTATAGTGTCATGTGTGGTTGCTCTCTTCATACATTACATACGTATGTCGAGATCTTCAACACCATAATATGATACGAATAAGGATATCAGTGGTCGCCCTCAACCAGTTATCTCTAGACCTATTCGCCCGACGGAGAGAGGCGGTCCTTTGGTTGTATCAGCCAAGGACCTCGTGGCTTCACGTAAAGGATCACCATCAGAAATAATTAGCCCTGATGAAAAAACTGCGGCTCACTGACTGCTGAACATCTTTCAAGACTAGATACGAGGTTGCCATATAGGTTGATTGGAGAGCTGCATTTTCTTGATGATACAATATCGTTGACACCTGAGGAGCTATCGATACCACCGGCTAAAGTTTTGGGAAGTAGTCATGGTAATTCTTACAAGGCAACTATGGATAATGGTTTGTTGTTGATAGTGAAGTGGTTGAGCGAAGGAGTGGCGAAACAAAGGAAAGAGTTTGTTAAAGAGATCAGAAAGTTTGCATCATAATTTTGTTGAAATTTAAAGTGTAACCAAACATGCACTTAATATTCTCATAATTGCAGGTATGTAGCAAACAGCTAAATGAACCAAAAATAGAACTGCTAAACCATTCCACTGACAACTTGTACAACCTTTCATCTCTAGTACTTGCAAACAAATGATCATTTCATGACACATTACCATTTTAAGACAAAATTAAATGGTCATATCCAATCATGTACTAGCCATGTATGTGCTTTACATCAAGAAAAAAAAATGGTTAATACAAACATGTTAAAAAGCCATGCTCTAAACAAATATGGGATTATACCAATGAGACATTGATGATTCCCATGACATGTCAAAGTTCAAGTAGTTAGCATGAGCTACCAAATTATATAGAAGATAGATCTTCATATATAGTCTTGATTCCCGGCCTTTCAGAAACTGATCGGATACATCGAATCGCTATTCCTAGGACCTCCTTCATTCCCTTTTCTACAACTGGATTTCCCATTTCTGACATCAAAGTAGCATCAAAACATTCCGAGCCTCGACCTTCGGCTACTCGTAATCTTAACCAATCTGTAAGATCAACGCCGCCTTCTTCACCGGATATCACATCACCAGCACATCTTCCGGTTAAAAGTTCCAAAAGTATCACGCCGAAAGCATAGACATCTGACTTGAAGGAAGGCATTGGTTTCTTAGAAGCAGCTAACTCCGGCGCACGGTAACCTAAAACACCAGCATCAAGAATCTGTTCAATAGTACCAGCCTGAGTCATAAGTCGGTGAAGACAATAATCAGCAACGCGTGCATTCATATCAGCTGTATCTAACAACACATTTGTAGCTTTAAGGTTCCCGTGAGGAACAGCTCGGTCGAAATGGAGATAGTTCAGGCCACGTGCTACATCAACTGCTATTTTGAGTCTCTGAGCCCATGTTAATGGCGGACCGTTTCTTCCCGGTCGATCTGAGAAATACAATTTATTGGTAAATTCAAACTTCAAATATGTAACAATAATAACGTATATAATGGATGACAAGTTCTGAAACATCTATTATCAATTAGTTAGTAAAAAAAAAAGTTCTGAAACATCTATTAGCAGCACAAACAAATATGGTATGCATTGCAACTATTATATGCACACACACGATACACAAATATAAAGCACTTTTGCTTAAAATACCTTTTGAGCTAAAAATGTTATCTAAAGCTCTTATTTTTAATTTTAAAGCAGCTTTTAATATAAAAATAAGCGAAGCCAAACGTAGCCTAAAACCACTTTATTTAACATTCAAATTGAGTAAATGCAACCATAAAGAAAGGAAAGTGAAGATATTACCATAAAGAAAACTTGCAAGACTTCCTGGTGAAATGTAATCTGAAAGAATGAGCTTCTCATGCTGCGTAGGACCCCAATAATAACCTTTCAAACCGACAACATTTGGATGCCTGATGTTTGCAAACTTTCTTATCTCTTTAACAAACTCTTTCCTCTGTTTCGCCACTCCTTCTCTCAACCACTTCACTCTCAACAACAAACCATTATCCATAGTTGCCTTGTAAGAAGTACCATGACTACTTCTTCCCAAAACTTCAGCCGGTGCCCTCGATAGCTCCTCAGGTGTCAACGATGTTGTATCATCAAGAAAATGCAGCTCTCCAATCAACCTATCCGGCGACCTCGTATCTAGTCTTGAAAGATTTTCAGCGGTCAATGAATCACCAGACTCAGGTGACCATGAAAAGTGGCTGTGTTTTGATGGGGAGAATCCAGATACAGCTGCAGTTTTTTCGTCAGGGCTAACTATTTCTGATGGTGATCCTTTACGTGAAGCCACGAGGTCCTCGGCTGATACAACCAAAGGACCGCCTCTCTCTGTTGGTCGAATAGGTCCAGAGATAACTGGTTGAGGGCGACTGCGGAAATCCTTACTCGCATCATATTCTGGTGTTGAAGATCTTGACATACGTATGTAATGTATGAAAACAGCAAGTAAGATTAATATCAAGAGAGCAACCACACATGACACTATAATTATTACTTTAACGGCTGTGGTCATAGACTTCTTCTCCTTGGAACTATCGGTCGCTGAAACGGTTGATCCAGGAGGACTATTTGGAAAATGTAACTTAGAATTCCCTGGAAAGAAAGAAGAACTAGGGAACTTCCTAAGAATTTCAGGGACAACTCCAGATAGATCATTTTCGGAAGCATTGAAGTCTTTGAGTTCCTTTGGCATGTTATTTGGAAGTGGACCAGTGAAACGATTATCCGATATATCCAATGAGTCTAGAGAACTCATGTCAGCAATAGTGGTTGGAAGAGAACCAACAAAGTTATTTCCAGCAATGTTGAGCACTCTCAGGCTAGTTAATGATCCAAACTCATCAGGGAAAAAGCTACTAAGTTGGTTGTGAGAAAGATCAAGAACTTGAAGATGAGATTGGTCAAGAGAAGACGACAAATTGATGCCACCATTGATCAAATTATTTTCAAGATGGAGCTCTTGTAATGTCGGCATTGTGAAAAAATCGGCTGGAAGAAAGCCTTTTAATTGGTTGGAACTGATATCAAGCACTCTAAGCTTTGGATACTGTGTTAACACTTTCGGAAGGTCGTCACTGAGATGATTATTGGATAGATTCAAATAGTTCAATCGCAAAAACTGAGGAGTTACCTCAGGGATGTTCCCTGCCAAACGATTCCCACTGAGATCGAGTTGTTCTATGTTCCCCCATTTCAACATCCTAGTTAAATTTCCTTCAAATTTGTTATTTGACAGATCAAGTACAGCGCAACTTCCAGTAAGCAGTGGTAGATCACCGGTGAAACCATTCGACGAGAGATTAAGAAAGTTAAGTGTTGTCGATGTAATCATACTCAATGGCCCTGAAAGAAAAACTTCACGATTAGATTAATATCAATTGAAGCTAAGAACTCTCATGCATATAAGGCAGATTATTTACCTGAGAGATTGTTGGCACTCAAATCAAGGTCAGTTAAAACCAAAGAATCTCCTTTAAGTAAGCCATTAGGAATAAAACCTGAAAATCTGTTGTTGCTAAGCTTAAGGATTTGGAGATCATAAACAAAATCAAATCCAGGTAATTCTCCGTTCAGTTGGTTATAGCTGAGATCCAACACCTTCAAGTCTTGGAAAAGAGGTTGTTCGGCTCCACCGACTAATATACCAGTAAGCTGGTTGTGGCTAAGATTCAGATACTTAATACTTTCGGATATTCCCGGTAGAAATTTACCAGAATCAGAACTCAGCAACATGTTATCGCTTAAATCAACATAGCTAACACTTGATAAAAGCATAAACTCAACATCTAAAGGACCGTTGAACATATTTGCGTGCAAATCGAGTTTATCAAGGCTGGAAATAAGCTCAAAACCTTTCGGAATTTTTCCGGTGAAGCCATTGTGAGACAAGTCAAGAGATACAAGACTATTCAGCTTAGTCAATGACGACGGAAGAGATCCAGAAAGGGTGTTACGGCTGAAGTCCAAAGATTTTATTGAAGACATTTCCGAAATAGAATTCGGAATTGAGCCGGAAAAGTTATTCCCAGCCAATGACAGATTCTGCAAACTACCAAACTTACCGATACCAATCGGTATAGACGAGGAAAAGAGGTTATTAGAAATATCAAGATATTCAAGACTTTTGAAATCGGCAATATTGTTAGGTAATTTTCCGGATATTGAATTGTTTGACATGGAAAGTTTTACAAGCTTTGAGAGATTAGAAAAAACACTCAAATCAGTATCAGCTGAAAGACCTAAGTTATCAAGGACAACACCAGCAACATTACCACCGTTACAAAGAACGCCATTCCATGAAGACGGACATCCATCGAAGTCAATGGATTCCTCGTTCCACGAATTGAGGACATAACCAGTAGGGTCATGCTTGATACATTTCTTAAATTCTAACAATGCTAAAATGTCCTGTGATGGAAGCTGTCCCATAATGGTAAAGAAAGATAAACATAACACTAAAAATATAAAAAACTTCATAGCTTTCACTCTTCTAAGCTCAAAAAGATAGCAACTAACTACTAAACTAGTATCTTTCACAACTAACAAACAAATATCTACAAATTAAATCTCCAAAATACCCTTCTTGTGTTCTTGTTGATGAAACCAGTAGCACCAATATAGCATAGTAAGGTCCTCAAGTGACCTAAAGAACCCAAAGAAAGCTTCTTCAAAAGTACCAAAACAACCTAATCTTCTGCAAGAAAAGAAGAACAAAAAAACATCATTTTTACAACAAAAACTATAAACCAAAGAACTAAACAACTACCAAATTATAGAAACCAGAAGCTCCAATTAAACTTATCCTTAAAAACAAAAAGCATATATATTATACAAATGTAATACAGTTTTAGCAGAAACAACATTAATAACTAAACATAGTAAACTAAAACGTAAATGCATTAAACAAAACCAGACAAAAAAAAACAAAAGGGTAAGTTTTTTAGAGATCTGAAAACATAAAAACACAATCTTTCTAACAAAAATCACTTCTTTTTAGTACAATGTAGACTGTAGTAGCATAAATCATTACCTTCAATATCAAACTTTAGAACTCAATACACAAAAGGAACATTATGGTAGCTACAAACAACTATAATTATTAACCAACAAATGAAAAAAAAAGAAATGAATACCCAATTTTGACATCCATGCTGCAATAAAGAAAAAGGGTCCCATAAGCTTTTTTTGGTATTAAAAAGCTTTGATTATGGAAAGAGTGAGATTTTTTTCTAACCTAAAAAAATACTAGTATTGAAAATTTCTGAAAACAGTAAATAAACCCATCATTTATTTTAATGCTTAGTGACAACAGAACCTTAAAAAGACTATACCTTTGTCCTTTTTAGCTTGTGTCTTTTTGCATACATGTGACATTGCTAGACCTAAAAACAAAACACCCTAAATTTTAAATTTTTTCTAGAGCATTTTTAAAGTAAAGTAGCTTTGAATTTCATCCTTTTGAGGTTTTTTTTAATGGCTTAATTCTTCTTCAATGGAGGCAAAGGAAAAAAGGTAAAGCGGGAAAATAAAAAGATTATATGTTTAGTTTGGCTTAAATGTATTTGTTTTCACTTATTAAAACAAATTTGGTGTCACTTGAGTTTACTCTTTATTTAATAGGTTAAGATATTGCATTATATATGTTGGGATCAATGTTTGAATTTCGATCATTCTACTTATTCATCTTAAGGATAGAATTTTTAGCCGTTAGGCTACTTGACAAAAAAATTGTCACAAAAATTTCATCCTTAAAGTAGATAAGTAGAATGACCAGAGTTTAAACTTTAAGCCCTGCATATATAATGCAATGTGTTACCAATTGAGTTAAACTCACAAGACGAAACTTAAAGAAAATTATTATGTATATTTTATTTTTTTGATATTTTTATTATGCATATTTTAGCTGATGTAAATATTTAGTTTTTTTAGTTACATTTAGTGTACTTTACTAAACATTGATATATCATAAATGAATATGTCATATTATTAAAAACTATTCAAAAAAAAATAAGGGAATAAAATTAAGAAACAAAGGAAAATTGAGTACAAAAATGTCACTTTTTTCTCAAAAACAAAAGGCCAAAAGCTTCATTTTTTGAAAATAGCAATAAAAAAAGTGCATTAAGCTTTTAATT
Organism: Trifolium subterraneum; assembly: GCA_951799995.1. Taxonomy (NCBI): domain Eukaryota; kingdom Viridiplantae; phylum Streptophyta; class Magnoliopsida; order Fabales; family Fabaceae; genus Trifolium; species Trifolium subterraneum. The sequence goes on along the minus strand of OX637462.1, from coordinate 13,434,051 downwards.
TTTTAACCAGCTTTGGGAAAAAAATTCATTTTTATATTACAATTTAATTTTGTCAGCCAAAAATTAGGGATTTACCCGCCAAAAAAAGAGAGAGGGAATCTAATATTTCACTGTCCTAGTGGACGTGAAAAGATTTTATCAAATGGGGTTTAAGATTTGATTTGAGGGTTGGAAACTGTGTGAGAGAAATGCCACGTAGGATATATGGGTCCCACAGTGTTTCTTTGACTAGGTTTTATTGGTTTCATCAATAAAGACACAATCACATTAGAGGTGAAGTTGGTGAAGGAATAATGGAGTTGGGTTAAGGGATGGACCCCATGGGCCAAGGGCCTGCCCTAAAAACATGGCCTAATTGATACAAAAATTAAACAAATTGGAAAATTTGATGGCCACATAAAGTAGTTTCCTCTTTTTACTCATCATCTCTTAATAATATTGTAGAAAATTATACTATAGTCCTTTTTTTTTTCATTTCTTTGTATAACATATTACTCCCATTGAAATAATCACACGTGGTCTTATGTACTAGTAATTATTCTTTTTCATTTAAAAAATATTTTAGTGTAATCATTACTTTAAGATTTATTAATAATTAGTACTAACTGTGTAAATAAATATTTTATTAGGTAGCGACAAATAATACAGAAATTCATACAACTGTAAAGTTTTGGATTTAAATTTAGATGATGTCTACCTAATATGAGTTGGTGTGCAAATAAATTTTAGTTTACAATAATCTTCTATCATACTTATAGTGACCAGTGATCGAACTCCGGTCATGACGTCTGACACTAGCAATTTCGTTATTTCTACAATTTGAGCTAGGATTTATAGACAGCAATTAGATCTTTTTAATATGTGAATATGGTATTCCAAAAAAATATGTGAATGTGATATGAGATGTGATCCAAATGTATGAGCCTAAGACTAAGAATTAAGAGGGGTTTGGTTTAGTAAAAGGGGTTCAATTCACACAATATGATGCATTAATGTTTGAATTTCAACTGAAAGATGTGTCTGCATTTGATTTAATGCCAACAGATCTCAAATAGAATAATCTCTTATAGAGGGAATCTATGAAAAAAATCAGTGATTACCTACAAAATAATGGGAATTCAAAGATTATTCAATGTACCCACAAGAGCATGATGTGCTTGATTTGCTTAAGTATATATACATTTCATTCATGTATAATTTTTTTTTTTTAATCATTCATGTATAATTATATTGAAAATACATATAATTAGAGATAATTTGTTTATGCTTCTTTTATTGGCAAGAATATACATTTCAATACTAATTCTAATAAATCCATCAACCGATACAATCCAACTAAAAATTTATCGTAATTAAAGAAGTGCAACTTATATTAAATGCATGTAGACACCAAATTTTGCTAATAAACGTGTACACTTAATTATGTATGATTTGACTACAAAGATTGCTTATAGGAAATTTTAACTACTCGTACATATAACCATGCACATGATGCATCTAAATCCAACAACAAAAATTTATTTTTGTGTGCGAGAACCGTTAAGAAACATGACATCCATGGAGAAAGAGAGAAAATAGCTCAAAAGTGTATAATATTGGTGAAGGAAAAATATTACAAATGAGAAACGTCAGTGTAAAAGATTACATCAAAGTCTGACATCAACAAACTACTAACTAATCCTCCTAATTACTAACTAACTATATCTTTAACGAGAACTTAACATCATCAATAACACCTATAAACCTTTAGGGCTGTTTCTTATGGTGTCTTCAAACAATGTATTTAATGCAAAATGCATTTGGAATAGATAGAGGGCATGTTTGTTTCAGCTTTAAAAAAATAGATTTTTTCTTTGTATTTTTGAAAATGAATTTTTTAAAACCGTTTTTTAAAATATTACAAATTTTTTTATATTCGTTTTTTCTAAATTCAAATACAAATTTTGACATCATATAACATAGACGTACATTATTGAAGAACAAAAAATAGTCAAAATCTCAATTTTTATAAAAAGATGTATTTCAAAAATGATTTTTATGAAAATCTATTTGAAATAGCTTCAAAAAAAGTGATTTTTTTGAAATTTTGATATCCAATTTTTTTTTCAATAAAATGATGAAATACCTAAAATAAGATTTTAAGAATAACTATTCAAACCAAATTTTCATTTGAAGCTTTTATAAAAAAATTCTTTGTAAATTTTTGTTATACAAAATTTTCTAACACTATAAAATCTATTTTCAAAAAAATCTAAAACAAACGGGCCCAGAATTAGTGAGGTGAAATTTCAGGCTAGTTAGTAATATGTTTGACCAATAAATTGAGTTTCATCAGATAAGTTTGTCCTTGCCATTAAAAAAGAATTCATTCAATAAGTATACATGTCTCATACTTCAAGTTTATGAAAAAATATACAATTATCTATCATTAAAAAAAAAGACTTATGACTCCAATGTAAAAGAACAAGAAATAAGCTTGTGAGTCGAATAACACAAGGTATATTTGGATTGTTGGTGAGTTCAATAAAATTACAGTGGTCACAAGTAAAATATTATTAACAAATAAATTATGATTTGATGAAATTTTGTCATACTCAACGTCAATCCAAATACGAACATAGTTCAGTTGAAAATCCAAAGATAGAAAGATATATGAACATGATATGAGGGAGAAAATATTATTTAGAAATGGGGAAAAAGTTTATTTATTTAGAAGGGTGTCATTCTAAAGAGGCTTTTCACTCAATTTGGGACAAAAGCAATAGGAGAGCATTCGATTTGGTAGAAAGATTAATCGAAGCTAAAATATTAAAAAAAAAAAATAGGTCATTCGTTGAGACACATCAACTCGATTAATCGAAGCTAAAGTGTGTAATTCAGATTTTCTTTTTTAATTTGTTAAATCTCAACCAACCCAATCAAACAGAGTGGTTATGTTTAATTTGTTAAATCTCATCGATAGTGTTTGCAGGAAATTTCGCCTAGTTTAATTATGCATTCAACTGTATTTCTTTCTAATCCGAAAAGGAGAACATTTTGTTGATGTTAGGGAGTATGTTGTAATAAATTAATAATAATACAAGACCTTATATTCAAGGACTGATCTTAGAAACCTTTTAGAGAGACCTTCTCTTAACAATGCTACCTACTTGGTCTAAGTTCTTCGCAATAAATGGCCTACGTCGAGTAGGGATCATCTTTTATTTCTCAAGAAATGGAAGGTTACATCACTATACTAATGGAGATGTCGAGTAGTGATCATCTTTATTTCTCAAGAAATGGAAGCTTACATCACTATAATAATGGAGATATATAGACCTAATTAATGTCACTAATTTCAAAAACTTTTTATACACACATAAAAGCATAGTCATAGAGCCTACCATTTCTTTTGAGAAATTCAATAGGAAGAAGTAACCAACAAATTCCTAGTTCACATCAAATTTATTATCTAACAAACAATATATTTCGATCGATCCAGCATAAAATAACTCAATAGGCATCAACTCTCCAACATTTTTATATTCAAAACTGCTATAAGACTTAACAAATTGTAATTTAGAAAACAGCCAAGTTAAAATCCACTAGAAATAATTAACCTAGCTACATAATCATGAAAATTGTCCAAAAATTACACTTCAAACCTCTTACTAAATGCTCAAATATGGTAGGCGTGGTCATCATGAAACACAAGTCCATGCAAACCAAGCAACTGGTACTAAAGGTGAATTTCCGGTTTCACTTCTTACCTCCACCAGAAACGTTGAACTTGAAAAATATAATGTCTCCGTCTTGGACCACATAAGTTTTCCCTTCCTGTTTATATTTTCCAGCAGCCTAACAGACAATATAACAAAGAGCAAGAAATGCTTAGGTCCCTAAAAGAACGTATATGCTAACAACATAAACAAATTTTACAGAAATGTTTCAAATATTAATTAACCTAAGATGTTAGATCTGAAATGTTATCTCAAATATTTGTTTATCACAGTTATATCTAAAGAATAAGTGCATACCTTTACAGCTGACTCAGTACCAAGTTCTTTTAGATCTTCAAATTTCATCACCTGAAACAACATTTGTAAATCACTCAGATCAGTGGTTGCAAACAATGAACGTGTTTAGAAGTCATTGTATGTGGAACAGGAAAAACAGCAATAAGAAAGAAAAAAGTTGACAGGTCAATCATTATAAGTTAAACTACATAACCAGTGAACACTATTCTCATAAATGAATAGACTATGCCATATAATAGCAGAAATATGTAGTGAAATAATAAACGCTTGGAATTTGGATGATTGTAGAACAAACCTCAATGAGGAACAGTGTAGATTGTGTCATGGAATAAAAAAGCATTTTTCAAAAAGGATGTTTCTATTAGATTTTTATCCACAAGTAATTCATATTGCAAGGGTGAAACAGCTTGACTAGAATCAGGAAGAAAATAGCTAGTTCTAATCTGAGGATTCCTATGCTTATTTATCACAAACAAATGATGATACAATAAAGCCTTTGCGGATGATTTAATTGTATAATAATCAATATGCATACATGTGTCATAATGCTAAATAATTTAGTCCAATATCCAAGATTAATGAACTAACCTCAGCACAAATAAATCCCTTTTCAAAATCAGTATGAATAGCCCCTGCAGCTTGAGGAGCCTTTGTTAGGCGTCTAATTTGCCAACATTTAACCTGAAAGAAGCAAAATTATAGCCACAAGAATTACTTAATGAAAGGCACCAAAAGCTGTAACCTTATACATGGAAAAGCCGCAGAAAAAATAGTTCAAGCAAATCACGTGCATAAACCATAGTTATCCTACACACAGAAAAGGAACAGCATCTAGATACAAAGAGACAAAGGAACCTATGTGGAATGGCAGAGTGAAGTGTCTGTAAAAAATTTCAAAAACAACCTATAGGTGCAAGAAACTGACATTTTGGTGGAAGATAAATAAATAAACAGCATCTGAAATATCTTCAGTTCAGACTATGAACAAGAAAAACACCATGAAACCCCAACAAAGAAACATATCAAAACAAAAGAAGGGGGTGTGCGGAGGTCTTAACAAAAATGTGCATTTCATACCGGCCCTTGAGTTTCTTTTCATTCAATAATCTAATTGAATTTGACTTTACCATATCTTTGATGAGAAATAGGTGAAAAAAGGCAAACTAAAGAACAAATAGTTGTCCCATTTCCTAGTATAGAACTGTGATTTCGAAATGTGAATCATATGATTCTAGAAACTACCAAGGTCATACATAGTTTTGAAACCAAGACCACAAATCATATTCATAAATATTTGAAAGAGAACTAACAGTATGAAAGGAGATATGCGGATATTTACCTCATCAGGTCCTGCTGTGAAAAAGTAAATGAGATTGATAGCTGAAAATCCAGTCTTTATTATTTTGGGAAGAGCACTGTCGAAACGAAGGATATATTAATTATAGTAGCATATAAATTATAAACCAACTCTTCAAAATTAATGGCCAGAAGAATTATTCTGAATTTGTAATTTTTAAAAATTGTGATTAAAAAGGGCATTTATTCTCAACTTGTTTAAATGAGAACACTACTAATTCTCACTCAAAAGCATAGACACATGGTGCATATGCACACAAACTAAAATAAAGAATATCTTAGGTTTTACTGATATATAAGACCTGTGTAAACAGGAAGTTAGCTCTGACACCCAGTGTTTTTGAAACTGGACCAATCATTCAACCGATGAAAATATTGGTTCACAGTTCAATGGTCTGGCTATTATCAAACCATGGTCAAACCAGCGATCAATAAATATACTTTTTAAATTTATATAATATATTGAATAATAGTGTATTATAAAACTATAATAAATCACACTTCAAACTATTTACCTACAAAATTATATGTCCTATAACATAAAAAATAAAGCAAATAGTTATTTAATAAATGAATAAAAAAGTAAACTTAGTAGTTAAAACTAATATTAGTAATACACACACACACACACACACACACACACACACACACACATATACATACATATTAATATGATATATTTCGGAAATAATAAAGAATAGCAGTTGCATATTAATAGCTGTATTAGTGAGTTGAGCAGCGGCAAGACATGCATAAGCCCAGTGCCTGATTCATAAAATTAATTAATAATATTATTTTTAAGCAAAGAAACTGGTTTATTGAGAGAATAACAGGTTTTCACTGACTCGCAGTTTCCCAACCTGCAGGTTACCTGTCTTACAGGACCAAACTGGTTTAGGGTTTGGTACTTTGGTTCCTTGATAGACCAGTCTGACTGACTGGTTCAGGCCGGTTTTCTAAAATATGCATATAACGTAGTGTCTATTATTGTTCGAAAGTTAAAACATTTTGAATGTATAAAATGAATGAAAATGAAAATTTCGACATATACTTAAGACCTTAATGTTTGATGTATAAGTAAATCCTCAGTCTTTTCAAATCCACAAAATATTTGCATAATAACTTCACATTCATAGATTTGATAGCAGTAAGACAAATACATTGAACAGACCTTTGAACATTGTTCGCTTCACAATATTTAGCTGCCTCATCAGGTGGCATATCGGAAAGATTCTTCTCTAAGACACAGCTGAAAGGAATCATTTGTCCACCACCATGTTCCTGGACCCTGGAGAACAAAGGCGTGCCATGTTAAATAAATTTCTTTTTTAACATTATAAAACAAATATTTAGAGAATGATAAGGAAAAACAGAAAAACTAGGCACAATAAGAAAACCTAAGTTAGAAGTAAACAATATTAAACAAGAAACAATAAAATGCGACAGCTAGTAACGATTTTCATCTTCTAGTGGCTCATAGGAAGAAATAACTTAAATACTTTGCAAACAATTATAGCATCCTTGATGCTCACACGGTAGCCAAGGAGTGAGAAAAAGTCTAAATGGCTCACAGGATGAAAAAATGACGGGAAACAAAAACAAACAAAAAAACATAACTACGTACCATGCATGAATTTTGGGAAGAAACTTATTCTTTTTTCTCTGGTAATCTCTTTCAGTCATATTAACCTGTGAATAAAATTTAAGTATTAAGAGATGGAAAATTCACATAAACAGAACTGGAATACAGAACACGAAACAATTAACAATATGGACTTTGATTAGTAATCAAAGTTATCAATTATCCGAGCCATATCTGGCCAACTAAATGTGTATCCTCAATTCCTCATACGATACATATATGATTTACTAAATGATTTTCTATTAGAAAAATCAAACCCATATACACATTGATCGTTTTATTAAATATGGTTCTAAATGTACAAAGATAAAATAAAAAGCAAGCAGTGAATCTTGGTCACAGAAAAGATAAATATCAGTTACTAACATACTACCATGATTCGATTTTCATGCCCCATAATATAAACATCAAAGTCATAATAAGGTTTAAGGAAGACATTGTTAGGTGAATAAACGTATGTTGAGATATTTTGTCCAACATAATATCCGACACGCACCAAATCTCATAAGTAAACCAAAGACAAACAATAAGTCAAAAGTAAGAATGAAAAGAAATGTTACCAAGTATACAACAGGCTTGGCAGTAAGCAACTGGAAGGAATTCAAAATCTCGACCTCAGCAGCTTTCCAATCCCCTAGGCGTACATCTTTTCCCTCCTCAATGAATGCCTTGACCTGAAGATGTGAGAAGATAAAAGGAATGTCACATTACATTTAAGTGATAGAATCGAACTTATGAGAGGATGTAATGCGTAACATAAAAAAATGCAGATATAATTCCCATGCCTTTTTAAGAGCTAATATAAGTCATCCAATGACAGCACTTGAATTTGACTATTTACATCATATTTCAACCTCAAATGTTTCATCCATTCAAATTTGAGGATATTGCTGCAAGCAACTACTTCCATTTTAATGCTCAGAAGTTAAAGTCAAACCTTTTGACAGCATTCAAGCTCGATTTTCAACTGCTTGTCATTGCTCCTCTTCATGCTCTTTTCAAGATCTTCTAACTTGTTTTGCATGAATTCAATATCCTATGATGTTATGCAAAAGGAAAGAATTAGCAGTTATATTAAAGTAAACAAGAAGTTCAAATGAAAAGGTAACCTTTAAGTTTTGATAAAATAATAAATTCATCAAAACTAAAAGAAATTAAAATGAATTTGGAGTGAAGTGATCCTCCTTAGCGTTGAAACACGCACAGTCGGATATTAAAGAGAGAAAAAAAATAAATGGAGCAAAGATATTCATCCCTCCACATGTCTATTAAGAAAGCCCCTTAAAAGATCATGCACTTTACAACCAATCAATGAAAATTGATGTTTCATCAACAACAATAATGGTTGGCCCAAAAACCGCTTTTATGAAAAAGAAAAGGTTTCAATTAATCATACCTTCAGCCGTAACTCTTCAGTAATAACCTCTAAATCCCTCACAGGGTCAACAGTATCATCTACATGGATAATATCTGGATCTTCAAATGCACCTAACGAACAGCAACGACTATAGGTTAATAACTCCATATGACAATATCATAACATCAAATGCAACAGTTGTATGAAAATAAGAGCATGCATCATCTTACGTAGAACGTGGAAAATGCCATCTACAGCCCGGATGTGAGATAAGAAACTATTTCCCAACCCTTGCCCCTGATGAGCACCTCGAACTAATCCAGCTATGTCATGGATTTCTAAGAAAGCTGAGACCTATATTTACAGATCCAGCAAACAGATCAGGAAACATTATACAGTGATCCATAAAAAAAATGACAAACTAACGAAGTATGACAAGCCCAACAAACAGAACTATAAAAGTTAATAACAGCATGAATATATATTAATAGATAAAAAAACAAAGAGATTCACCAACAATGGTATGAGTGACATTACAAACCTCGCTTTTTGGCTTGAACAATTGGCAAAGCCACTCAAAACGCTCATCAGGAACATTTACCCTAGCCTCATTAGGTTCAATGGTGCAAAAAGGGAAGTTCTCAGCAGGTATTGCCATCTTAGTGAGTGTATTGAAAAGTGTAGACTTTCCAACATTTGGTAAACCAACCTGAACAAGAGAGTAACAATAACTAACATTAAACGAGAAAAAAATTAAAATACAAAGGCCCTGTTTGGATAAACAACTTAATTAAGCACATATACAATAGCATTTATCATGTAAGTGCTTATGTATAAGCTATTTTATAACAATTATAAAGTAAAGTCAATTGTTTTTACCATTTCCATAAGATGTTTTCATAAGCTACCTGAAACAGTCTCACAAGTGCTTATGCCACTATATAGGGCTTGTTTGGATTTAACTTATTTTTTAGTTTATGAAAATAGCTTATGCAAATAAATAAACTTTTATGTTAATTCATAAGTTTTCACCGACAAAAATTGTATCTTTATAAGTTGTTTTCTCATAAACAACCTTGAAAAACTTATAATAATACATAAAAGCTTATTTATTTGCATACCCTATTTTGCATAAGCTCAAAAATAAGTCAATGCAAACGGCCCGTAATGCCTATTTGGATTGGCTTATTTGAGCTTATCCAGTGGGATAAGTTTTGTGAGACTGTTTGGCAGAATTTATAAAAACAGCTTATGACATTTTTCATAAGCTTTTTTCAGCTTATTTTTATAAGTTCTACAAGATAGCTTATGAAAAAAGCTTCTAGAATATACAAAAACAATTTTATTTTATTTGATTCAATAAAAATAGCTTATGTAAGTTTATACATAAGCACTTATTATGCTATAAGCTGCAAATAAGGTGTTTATCCAAACAGGCCAAAGCTCAAATAAATCAATCCAAACAAGTCTAAATGATTTTCAAACAAAAAGAAATTACTATTTGACTAAATCAAATACTGAAACAAACAAACAGCAAGTGGATATTTCTAGTTCAGTTAAAGTGCATAAAAAACACTATCTACACTACCATATAGAATCAATCATGCATGGAATAAATTTGATAAATGAAGTGCCCATTAGTGCAATTGAAAAAGGGTTACTGAGAATAGTATCAAAACGAAAAATTTGTGCGATTGAAAAGAGATAGCGAGAGAGAAAGTATACAATTCCGATTTTGAGATGAGAAGAGAATCGACCAAGGATTGGTCGTTCAACTGGAGCTTCCTTTGATTTGGCGGATTTAGGAGGCATTGTTGCGGCGGAGAGAGGTTTGAGTTGGAATCGGATGAACGCGTCACAGAATCTGAAACTCAGTCGTAGGGTTTTGTGCTTTGTAGGAAGGGAAAGAGAAACAAAGGACTCTGTTACTCTTCTTCACTGTTTTGTTCATTAGTAAAAATATTTTTTACTATTTTATTTTAATTTATTTTATTTTTTGAATAAATCTTAAACCTCCTCTTTTCTAAGTGTTCGTTTAGAATAGTAATACCAAATTAAGAAATTGGATTTTTGCGTCTTATTTTCCTATTATACCCTCATCAATAGATTTATTGTTATACAAAAAAAATATTTTCAGATTATTGTTATCAATAGAATATAACAATAAACAAACTTTTTTGTTTTTTTTTTTAAAAAAAAAACTTTAGTTTTTCAAATATATAAAAAAAAATATTTATTGAAAAAGATAAGTGTAATTAAAAAGAGTACAATTGACAAATCGTACCCTTAAAACACAAAATGGACAGTTAAATATAAATGTTAAATCCGACAAAACTGGACACTAAAAAAACGGAGGGAGTAATATTTTATAGGCTTTAATGCAGTTTTGATCCCCCTATTTTGAAAAACTTCAACTTTTGATCCCCTATTTTAAAAGCCAACTTTTTGATCCCCCTATTTTGAAAAACTTGAAGTTTTGATCCCCACTCATTTTGGTCAAATTTATGATGATGTGTCAACCACATTGATGACGTGATAATGTCTATGTGTCAATCTCATATTCCATGTCATTATTTTTTTAAAAATAAAATATTATGTATTAAAAGTATTAAAAAATTAAAATAATTAATTAATAATAATTAAAAAAACAGTAAAATTAACCTCTATAAATATATATGATTAAAAATCAATAAGTTATCCCAATATATAATTAAAAATCAGTAAATTATTCAAATATATAATTAAAAATTAATAAATTATCCCAATATATAATTAAAAATCAGTAAATTATTCAAATATATAATTAAAAATCACTAAATTGTCCAAATATATAATTAAAATTCAATAAATTACCCAAATATATAATTAAAATCACTAAATTGCACAAATATATAGTTAAAATCCAATAAATTACTCAAATATATAATTAAAAATCACTAACAAAACAATCCAATTCTCATCATCATCATCTACATCACTCTCACTAGCAACATATTCAGAATCATCCTCACTTAAGTCTTCAGGTTCCTTTTCACTTACTCCCGGTTATTTTTCCCTTGTTTCAGCCTGTTTCTCTTATGGCCTATACAAACAATAATAAAACACTGTCATATAAAACCTTGGACATGTTTCTTTCAAAATGGAATCAAACACTAAAACCCTAAACTTTTTTTGTCCACCACCACTATTAAAATAATAGCAACTAAGTAACAATGGAGGACCATAACTTTTATTAAATGAAGACAACCGAAAAAGTCGATATGGACCATAACAACTACTAAATTAAGTGTCTGTCAAACAAAAAAACTACTAAAATAAGTGAATACCACAAACATACCTCATACAATAATTCATGTTTTCCATCTTCTTGTTCAACTTTGCGATGACTTCAGAATACTATCTTGTAAAGCGAGCGTAATGATGAACACGAGCAGATGATGAATCAAACGGAAAATTGATAACATGCAGATGAATGATGAACACGAGCGTGATGATGAATCAAAGAAGATGAGAGATTGAGACAGAGATCGTCGAAGATGAGTGGCGCTAGGGTTCCATGATTTGGGAACTGGGTTACTATTTGTGTCTGATTCTTCTGCAATTCTTCCCTTTTGATCATCTGTGTTTTTTAATTGTTGTTTATTTAATTAATTATTTTATTGTTTTAATATTTGATCAACAAAAATATTTGATTTAAATATATTGTGTTAATATTTGATTTAAAGATTTGATAAAAAAAAAATTGATTTAAACATATTGTTTTAATATTTGATTTAAAGATTTGATAAAAAAAAAACTGATTTAAAAAGAATTAAAACATAATATTTTATTTAAAAAAATAATGACATGGAATATGAGGTTGACACATAGACACTGCCACGTCATCAATGTGGTTGACACATCATCACAAATTTGACCAAAATGAGTTGGGGATCAAAATTTCAAGTTTTTCAAAATAGGGGGATCAAAAAGTTGGCTTTTAAAATAGGGGGATCAAAAGTTCAAGTTCTTCAAAATAGGGGGATCAAAACTGCATTAAAGTCTATTTTATATAACTAGGTATTTTATCATTGTCTTGAAAAAAAATTAAAAATCGATATTATTATTAAAAACAAAAGCAGTGCCTAAGGATGATATATTGAATCAATATTTTCTAAAAATTATTGTTATGTTTTACTTTTTCAGGGTTTTTCTATTAATATTACTTTTTTTTGACCTAAAGTTAAGTTTTTAGGGGAAAGAAGATTTAAGTAATCAGAGTTCGGTCGCAAAATAAATAAAGTTTGATTAAAAAAATTGTTTCGCTCATAAACCAATATATTAATAGACATGCATAAAAATATTTAAACCATTATTATTAAGTGATCATCCTTTGTGGAAGAGAGTGATGCATATGTGTTGATGGAGTTATGTATATTTTGTGGAGTGTCAAATATTGTGTGGAGTTTCTTTGAAACCCCAAACAACTATATATTTTTCGCTTGGAGTCCAATCGAAAACAATTCTAAAACTATATAGAAATACAATAGGGTGATTGTTTTACTTTTTATAAAATGGTGCTTATAGCATTTTATTCATAATCTATTTTATTTTATAATTTATTCATAATCAATTGACTAATACATATCCGTACATAGGGTGATTGTTCTTCTCCCCCTATATTGTTCAAAAATCTCCCATCTATCAAAAATATTGTTGGGTCATGAGTTCAATAACAACTCTACAAGTAAATTAGAACCACACTTTAACCCAAAACCTTAAGGTGTTAGGTTTATGAGTCTTCTCACTTATAAAGTGTTCAACCTTCACTTTTCTAAGCAATGTGAGACTTAACACTCACACTTGCCACAACAAATATATCTTCTAATATACCAAAAAACAAATATATAAATATCGATATATATATATATATATATATATATATATATATATATATATATATATATATATATATATATATATATATAATTAAGTTGCGCCGCTTGAATAGTAAAACTCAATCTTTGAAAAACAACATCCTTAGACCTAGGCGTCACGACATTACAATATATGACTTTTGAAACGGTTTTCAAAAGGTTTACAGCCTCTGGTGCTAGAAATCCAAAAGTGTCGAAAGCAAACGGTATAAAAACGTGTTGATTGTCAGAGCATGTTTGGTCATTTTGCTTGAAGCAGCTTCGAGGGCTGCCCGTCCCACGGTGAAATCACAAATCCATAGTCTCACAAGTGGGGAAACTCCTATCAAATCTACACAAACATGTTTCTCACCTACCCATCCAAACACTAGAACAACCGCTGACCAAAATGTCGATCTCGCTTCTTGTGGGACAGTCAAGAAGTTCACTGGTGTCTCTTTCTTAACAGAGATTCTCGCACTAATAAAAATATCAAAAAGTACATCTCTAACCAGGTCATGCCTATATTTGAAGTCGGAAAACTCTATACAATGAACTGCAGCTCCTCAAAAGTGTCGAGACACGCTTTACAACAAACAGGACAAAGAATCTGATGCACGTAAGTAACTTTGCAACTTGAGACACATTGCAATATTATTGCTTATGCGCCAAAAACAAATGAATAATCTCCTTAAACTAATTCATTTTCTTAGACTACGACGGGGAATTTTTCCTCCACAAGCTGTCTTAAAGTCCAATTAATAATGTGATTTTTTAGTTCAATGGTAAAAATACAGTAAGGTGACATTCATTGCCAATTTGATAATGAACTTGGTAGCATATTGGCTCATTTTAGTGACTTTTTATCTCAGTATTCGGTAGCTTTTATTTAAGTGCAAGGAAATAAAGTTGCTCATAGCCTAGGTCATATCATATGTATTTACACCCAGCTCTCATACACATATTGATGTTTTTATGTTTCTTGGCCATTTGATTCTTGATGAAAACACATAAATTATATGTTCGTTGAAAAAAGTTTGCAGCTTGAATCCTACTCACGTGAAATTATTTATAAAAAAAATCGGAGACAAGATTCTGAATATGAACACTGGTATAAGAGAAATATTTACTTAGGCACAACCCTAAATGTAAATTGTTTAGGTATACACACATAAAATTATATATCATTTTCCTTTTTATGTGAGTGCGCTTTAAATATTGTACTCAAATTTTGTGCCCGTATAAGATCTTCTCCTCGAATAAATATAGCTGTCTTATGACATGATGATTGTTGCAAATGGTTGAGGATCATTCATCACAGATGGTTGATGGAGAGATTCACAAGGGTATGAAAGAAAGAAACTATCACAGTGCAACGGTTGGTGAAGCATTGAGATTAAGATTGTGATTGACTACTTTGGATAACAATGGTTTGAGCCACTAGAATCATCATTCATGAACATTAAAAGGCAAAGGAAAATGTAAAATACATACTTTACAGAAGTAACTAATGAAGCTATTAATATGAACTTTTGAGAAGAAAGATCTCAGTAATAATAATACAATTAGTTACAACTCAATGCTAAAAGAAATGCATATCACAAATATTGACACTTTTTTTTGTGACAAGACAAAATGTTTGAAAATCCAATACCATCATGTATCCAAGAATCAGATACTAAAAACAGTAATAATAAAAAATATGAAACTTGAATTCAATAAAACAAATAGAAAGAATATGTAGAGGATATTAGCTATATAATATAAGGTCATTGTTCTTTGAATTGCAGCACTCATTTCTCAGACTGAATCAATTGTATTTTTAGAATCCAAATCAATCTCTTCATCTTGATTTGGATGCTCCTTCGCAACTTCAACTCCTTCGTCTTGTGGACCACTCAAAGCTTGACTGCTAGCGAAGGAATTACCTGTGCTGCTGTCCTTGTTGAGCCAAGCTTCGTGTAGCTGCAAGACATACTCCAAGTGCCATAAGACCTCTCCCATCGTGGGACGGCTTTTACCATCATCAGCGAGACATTTTTCGGCTATCTCCCCAAACTTAGACAAAGATTCGGGGCAATAATTTCCTATAAGATTTGGATCGATGATTTTTTCGAGTGATCTTTCTCTTTGCCATCTCATTGCCCATTCTGCAAGGTTGATCTGATCTTTAGGCAAGGTAGGGTTTATCACAGCTCTAGCACAAACAGCTTCGAACAGAACAACTCCAAAAGAGTAAACGTCTGATTTCTCAGTTAACTGTTGTCTTCTGAAATACTCTGGATCGAGATAGCCGAAACTTCCTTTCACAGCAGTGCTAACATGAGTATGTTCAAAAGCAGGACCGTCTTTTGACAAACCGAAATCAGCCATTTTCGCTACAAAATTCTCGTCTAACAGTATATTGGTTGTTTTGACATCTCGGTGAATTATTCCACGGTCAGCTCCTGTGTGAAGGTAGTGAAGTCCCCTTGCAGCACCGATGCAGGCTTCGAGACGTTGCTTCCAAGTTAGTGGAGGGAGATCACTACCAAATAGATGACTTCTTAGAGTTCCATTTGCCATGTATTCATAAACCAAAATCATTTCACTTTTCTCTTCACAGAAACCAATCAAAGACACCAAATGTCTGTGTCTTAGTTTTGAGAGCATCTCGATTTCGGTCTCGAATTCAGCCAGACCTTGTTCAGAATGCGGATTGGCGCGCTTAATTGCAGCAGGCACACCATCATCAACCTCTCCCTTATACACCTTACCAAAGCCTCCAACTCCAATGACCAAACTCTCATCGAAATTATTTGTTGCAGCGTTGATTTCAGCCAACGTAAACCGCTTACCAGCTCCGGTTGAAGCCACGGATCCATATAACTTTTGGTTTCCTGCTGATCCCTTGCCACTTACAGAGCTGTTTACAGCAGCCGCGCCATAAAGGAATATCGGTCGCCAACCTGGAGAATTGTTTTTGGTATCGCTTGACTCTATTCTCCTTCTTTTGCAGAAACAGAAAACAAAGACACCAATACATGCAATTATAGCTACAGAAGCTACACCTGCTCCTATACCAACCCAAAGAAGTTTTGAGTTTGATTTGCTTCCTGAATTCCCAGCCAAGTCGAATTTTTCCACGAAGGCGAGATTCCCATTTCGACTAAGCTTAAAAATCTCTAGACCATTCAAGAGAGCATCGGTTCCCGCAGCAACAGCAGAAGTATCAGGACCTAGTTGAACCCAAAGTGTGTCAATCCTCAACGACACAGGATCATAATGATCCTGGTGATACGCTTTATTCTTCCCTCCTGCTCGAACAAAAACATCGAGATTATTCGCTGCTGTCCTGTTGTTTATGTAGATCCTGAATACTCTCTCGTTCGACTTATCATACGTCAACTCACAGAAATGCAACCGAACCATGTAATCGAAATCGGGATCTACTTCAAATTTCCACGACATGTTAAATCTTTTGTCCAAGACTTCAGTGTTGGACATTGCCCTTGCAGTTTCATACACAAGGAGAGGAGCCACTGAAGTATCATTCACAGAAGCATATGTAATATTTGAGCTGCTCTTAATCATTTCACCGGCGTTTTCCGTGATCATGTAGCTAGAATCAACTTCCCAAAGTCTACGAAGATCCGGATCCTGATTGGATTGAATCTCAGGACCACCAACATTTAACCTATACATAGTCTCCATCGCACGACCAGTCAAATTCAAGTTTCCATTGCCACCAACTTTACTAACTGAGCCATCAAAAAGCTCGCCAACAACCGGAACAATCTCAATAGCATTAATGAATCCAAATGAGTTTCTACTCGGAATAAACTCAATCACAAGCTTATCATCATTAACATCAAGAATATACTCTTTAATCAAAAAGAATGAACTTGAATTCTTTCCAGCATTAAGCAAATTCACATTCTTTTCAGATATCTTACCCGGAACACTAAACTCCGACAAAAGTTTCATACCATTGACAACGACACCAAAAGAAGACTCATTCACATTATGATCCACAATCTCAAAAGGACATAAATGGAACCTAAAAAAATAGTTTCCATGAACACCTTTGATTGTGTAATTCAAAGAATCTGTGAAAATTCTAGCTGTTCTATAAAGTGGCTGATAAATCGAATTTCCGCTTAATGCATCAGTGGAAGCAACAACACCAGAAGAATTCAAGGTAACATTGTTATTAGATACCATATCACCAATCCATCTCCTACCATCAACATTCATGGAAGAATTTGAACCACAATTTATAAGAATTGACTTTTGTTGAGCCTCTACACTAAAACTCACTATCACCAAAATCAACACAATCAATAGTCTTTCCTCAATCACCCTCCCCATCATTGATTCTCCTTCCCTCAAAATCACTTTTTGAATCAAATTTTCAACAAAAGAAGCAATTTTTGCAGCAAGAAACCCCAGAAAGAAAAAACAATCCAATCACACAAACAACCTAGTTTTTTAATATTTTTATACAATGAAATCAAATTCAACAACCCAAAACAAAAGGGTTTATGAAAAATGAAACCTTTATAGCAAACTAGGTAAAAAAATCATCTTGGTCATTTTCTGCAACAAAAAAAAGTTGAAAAAAGAAAACCCACCTCAAATTTTAGCTGAAGTCAATGAATCTTTCAACAGAAACACACACACACAGAGATCTGAAGTTGATGAATGAGTGGCAATGTAGTGTGATTGAGAAAAAAGAGACAGGAACTTTGATAATTTGTGAGAGGAAAATGAATAGAAAAAAGGAAGAAAATGAGAGATGTCACAAAAAATGGGGTATTTGTGAATAAAGAAATGAGGAAATGGACAACATGGGGTGTGGTTGGAAACAGATTGGAAAAGTTTTATTTCATCTTTGTTTGGTTTTCTGTCTTTTACAACAAGCCAAGAATCTGACACTATTTCATTAGTATACTTTATTGGTTTTTTTTTTTTAATGTAACTGTTGTGTCTTAATTTGTAACAGTTGCAAAATTTTCTTCTTCTTCTTTTTTCTTTTTTCTTTTTCCTTTTTGACTAAAGATGCAAAATTATTTTGATTTGATGATATTTGTAAATAGAATCCCTTTATTGGTTATTATTGTACAGAAATTTAATGAGTGTCTTTAAGATTTTTTTTTTGACAAGTCTTTAAGATATTTTTTTAAAAATGAAATAGGAAGTTTTTATGAAAATATGTATACAAATATAAATACATTACAAATTGAAATGTTTAACTTTTGTAAATAGAACTTTTGTTAGCAAGATTTTATTGTAAATAGATTTTCTTTATCGCTTGGTGTTACTGGTGGACCGTCTTTATAAGTAGTCTATTCTAAATTAGTGTTTTAAATTATGTTTTAAAAAAATAACGACAATCGACGGTACTTTTTAAAAGTAAGAAATCATGACTCTTCTTGTCTTTAGATATAAAACAATGACATGATCGACGTCACTTTGATATACGAGTTACATATTTGTTTTTTGTTGTTTTAATCAAATCATTATCAATTAAGTTATTCGTTCAATTGCAAAAATGATAATGATCATCAACTTATACTTCTAAACAACAACATACGTCGTTAGAATTTCAAATATTTTTTAAATATTAATCCACGATGGATCACTTGACGTAATTAAAAGACTAATCGTTTATTGTTTCACTAGAAATTCAAACTCGAAATCAAAATAGTAGCACATTGTTGTTTGTTTTGATTTAATGTCTTGATATGATGTTTTTTTATTTGATTCAAGTTGAAAGATCAATTTCGATCTAATTATTATAAAATCAATAACTTTGACATCATTAATATTACATATTTGACTCACAACTATAGAGACTAATCATTTAAAGTTACTGAGATAATCCAACCTTAAATCAAAAGGTTGATAGACTCAAATATCTATTATTTGTGTCACATGTTAGTAGTAATATAATTTATTTGTAGTCATTAAAAATATGGTAAGAGATTTTAACTATTTAGTAAGTGGTGAATGGTAACACGTTTAATCTTGTGCTCTTATCTAAGAAAAAATAAATGTTGAAAGATAGTAACTTTGAAAAAAATGTCCATAAATTCTAACTCAAATGTTAGAAATATCGAAATTGCTAGTGTCAGACGCTATGATCGGGGTTCGATCCCTGGTCACTCCACTTTGTGTGTGTGAGTTTTCAATGACTTTGTCATTTCATCTACCAACAAAAAAACTCTGAAAAAATTAATATTTCAAACTCAAATTTGGTACTTAGTGACAAAATAATTGATTCAACATTTTGAAGATAGGTGTCTTGTGCACTTCCTCCTATTTTGTTACCATTTTTTCAATAACACATAAAAAAACTAAATGTAAATTTTGACAAAAAAATTAAATGTAAATTTATATTTTTAAAAGAGGTGTGTATTTAATACTTAATTTTTTTATTAATTGTTAGTTGTTTCAGTAGTGATTGACGCTGAATTTGGTACGGATGACCACAACTCATTCCCTTACAACTATGATCGAAAAGGGGTTGAAAGCACTTGATGTCAAAACTGACTATCGAACCAAATTAACGGTCAAATGAGCCGGATACTGATGGTGATGGAAAAAAGTACTTAGTTTTTTATTTTTGTTTAATACAACTCTTATTCTATTTCCTTTTTATTTGCAAGACTGCCCATATATACATATATGATAATATGACCCTTAAGCACAAGTATAGCCTATAGGCATGCATTAAACGAAAGTTTAAAACTTAGTATTTTCTTATGCCAGTTGTCATTTCTCCCATATAGTATAAGTTTTGATAATTATTAGTAGGTTGTTTTCAAAAAAACTAAATGTATTTAAAAAAATTAAATGTATGTCACAAAAATAATAATAATAATAATAATAATAATAATAATAATAATAATATGGAGGCAAGAGCAGCAGACAAAGATGGATGGGGTTGTTCCATTATTAGTGAGGTTGGTCACATGGCTTTGTCCCTTTCACAAAGGATAAAATAAAATTCACATGTAATCATATTATTATAGGAGAAAAATAGTAGTAAACGCCAACAATAAACTCTATGTACTGCACCTTTTTAATTTGCCAAAATTTACACTGTCCGTACCAAATTAATATGGAATGGCACTTGAAATAAATACAACCCCAAATAAAAATTATTAGAATAACAATTCCGTGAGTTTAACTCAGTTGGCTGAGACTTCATATTATACATATAAGGTACTTTAATAAGCTATCATAATATATTTATCATTGAGTTTAAGATGGAACTTATGAAAACTCTTCAATAATGTGAGTATTTTTAGTGTACATATCCAAGCGTAAAGAGTTTATTGAGTAATTCATGTGAACTTAGTTCAGTTAGTAAAATCACCACATTTTAAATAAAGGGTCATGATTCGAATCATGTACACTCCACTTATCCATTAAGCTACCTGGAAAAAAAATAGTTTATTGAGTAAAAGAGTTTCTTTTTTGTTGGTTTACAATGTTGTCAATAAAGGTCGAATGTACGTAGAACCTCATGCATATTACTCAAGCCACTCACCACTAGACCAATTACATAGTGACTTTCGATTCAATTTGGTGTTTTAACCATACAAGTGTTTATCTTTAAGTGGTGTAACATTAATGATGATATGATTATTTGTAATATAAAAATTTGTTAAAGAGAATGTCTTTCTTAATTATAGTTAAAAATTGATCAATAAAAGTTAAAAATTAATGAGAAAAAGGAATATGCACGGATCGTGTAAAATAATTTTACACTGTCAATCAATCACAATCATGTTTTCCATCGCATCATCTCACTTAACCCCACTTTATTGACATGACATTGAAGGTTGAACCATTCTTATTGGTTGTCAATATAAAATTACTTTACACTTACAATGTGTGTCCTTTAAACTTAAAATTAATGTATGTAGTCCAAATTTTAAATTAAATGTATCGATATTTATTATTTGATTTTTATTTATAATTAGGAGTAGAGGGGGTATTTTGTTAGAAAAATAGTCATGTCTGAAAATTTTAAGGTCTCTTGCATCCATTTTTTTTAAGCAAGCATCCAATATTTTTATATCTCTATGTAATTTCCACATGACGGAGCTAGAAATTAAGTCTAGCGGAGACCGAAATTAAAAGTATAATTTAGTAAAGAAAAAACTAAATTTTAAAAGCATAACATATATAAGAATTTATAAGATAAATCTAATGTTAATATTATGAATCTGCACTTTATGAGCCACTTTTTTTAGTCGAACTTTTTGCCCTTCCATTTTCACATTTATTGAAATTTTGAGCTCAACTCATATATTTTTCCATAAAATTTGTGGCTTTTGCGTAAAAAAAAGGTGAATTTTAATCTCAAAAAAGATGTTTTGTCATTAAATTTAATATTAATGCAATAAATCACCTTTTTGGTACAAAAAATACTATTTTTAGGGGAAAACCCATTTGCTGAAATCAAATTTACAACAAATGTATAATTATGGTCCAAAAAGTTGAATTAAAAAAGGGAGACCATTTTCACGAGTTTAATAAAATAGAGACACCAAAAGTAAAATTAAACTAATAATATAATAATATACTAGTATAAACAAAAATTATGAAAATTTAGGGGGGACCATGGCTTCTGCCGGTCTCCCTACTAGCTCTGTCACACAATATTGTTAAGTAAATTGAAATGATGTTTTCTAACAAAGGGAGACGCATGTGTGAGTTGACTTGCTACGCTTCAGACATGGTCACTTACCTACTCAACTACTGGGGAGGAACACGTCCCTGGTTGGAGTGAAAACTTCGATTTGGTGGAAAGATGTTATAGGAGTGAATAGGGGGATCGAGGATGATTTGTTTAAGATAAATGTCGGATGTTGTGTTGGAGATGGTAATAATAACATTGGCTTTTGGAAGTTTAAATGGTTCGAGGGTCAACATTTTTGTTTCCTATTTCCTGAACTTTTTGCAAAAGAGATATCACAAGATGTTATGATAGCATACACGATGGTTGGAGTGGGGAGGAACGGTTTTGATCTTGGCAATGGAATGACGATTTATCGGATAGTGAAGCGCAACGATTGGAAGAACTTAAGGAGTTGTTAGTAGGTTTCTCTCTACAACCAAATACTCTCTCTCCAACCCTAATTTTCTTGAGTTTTTTTTTTCTTGTCCATCCATGATCCATTAGAGAGGGGTGATTTAGGGTCAATTTTGATCCGGAATCACCCCTCTTGATCGTTTTTTATTTCCTTTTATTATAATAAGTGATTTTCACGTCTTTTTTGGTTTTGTTTGGATTTTTTCGTGATTTCTTGTTATTTGTTTTGAAGTCACGTATTAGTACGGTGTTTGTTTTGCTCTCTTGTCTTTGTACGGTGTTTGTTTTATTCAGATTTGCAGGTTTACTTCGATCAATTTCAGTGCAAATTCAACGACTTTAGCGTCTTCAACATTGCAGATCCGGAGGTATGACTATTCCGGACGTTTGAACTTCGTCATATAAATTGAAGGTTGTGTAATATGGCCGTTTTATGCTATTAACTCGGATGATATAAGTTTGTTCGTAGATTCGCCCTTTTTAGTTTTTAGCGAACTTGAAGATGTAATGACTTCGATTGATGTACTTTACAAATTTAAATGAATGAATATCGTTATGTTTTTGTAAAAAAAAAGGTAAATTTTGATTAATACTTATTTCACTAAAAATTAAACCCGAGTTCTTTCGAACAGATCTAGTCTCTATTTTATCACACATACTTGTTTAATAAAAAATATAAAGAAAAAAAATAATAAAATAATAGTTTTTTATGTGAGTATATATCATCAAATTGAATAATCAAACACTTATAACTATATAAATATTTTTCATTGTTCAGAAGGTAGCAATAATGTGGTAAATTAAATTTCTTTTTATGTAAGTTTGATTAAATAGAGTGACCAAATGAACTCACCATATAAGTATTTTTCTTCTTTATGATATTGAACTTTCCACTTACACTAATTATAATTTGATTTGTTGATGAGAAGTTACATCAAATAAAAAAAATAATCCTAGTGAAGTTGATGATTATCTTTGACTTTAATGATTTTATTTACCAAAAACAATAGAGCTCAGCAGATAGAGCAATAAGTAAATGATTTCTATTTAAGAAAAATATATTTATTTTCCTTAGAAAATCCAACAAAATCAAACAAAGAAACATTTTCATTTATAATCCACACACACTCTTCTAACTTGTGTGGACCAACTCTTTCATTCACATGCCACTGTCTAACACTCAATAAGCAGCTTAATTATTTTATTGCCATTCACAAACCAACCCCACATTTTCATTTTTTCAATCACCATAGATGAATAAAACAAAAACAATGTATTACCTATTTTACGTACCTTATTATGCTATTCCGTACTTAAGTAAGTGTCCTTGTATTTTTGTTTCAGATTGAGACAGTGCCACAGTGTCATCATTCAAAAGTTCAAGATTTATTTTATTTTATTATATTTTAACCTTGACTAGAATCAATGCTCCTACATATATTAGTATTATTTTTATGTTATCATATTAAATTATGAAAGAAAAAAAAATCAATTTATAATGCATGCATTTTTAAGATCTAGGTGGATTGGTTCAATGTACTAATCTCATTTTTAAGATTGTTTTCTTCCTATAATGCATGCATTTTTTTTGCTCTTATTACAAGACAATGATTTTTTATTTGTTGAAATGGGTTTTCTTAGTATTTTTAAAATTGAATATTTATATTATTTTTACAATTATTATTATAAAGTGCTTTTGGTTTTCAGATTAGATAGTTGAAACCTATGGCCAAAAGCCAACAATTTGAGAATTGAAAGGTTTGGTTGACAATAAGCAAGTTAGGTATGCCGGTGGTAATGTGATGTTTATGACGGTGGCAATGTTTCTATCTTCCGCAATCATTTACATGAAAACAAAACCCTATCATTTAAAAGTTAGAGAATTACATTATTTAGATCTAATTCAACTTGTAATGTCGAAATTGCTAATCTAGATAGTTTAACACATGTTTAAACTTATTTGATATTGCAGTTGTGTGTGAATTTTAAGTGACGTTTGTTATCTCGTCTAAAAACTAATAATTATATGGTATCTTATAATTTCAAATTAATACAAGCTAAATATTAGCTCACTGGAACGTTATATGATGATTGGTGGTTTGCATGAGACAATGACTTGATGAATGTGAACATCTAACCGATAAGAGAAAACAAACATATTTGCCTAAAAACTTAAGTCGTGTTTTTTTTTCTTTCAATCAGTAGTCAATCATTGATATTTTGAACAATTTTAAGGTATTAGTTGGGGCGTAGTTCGGATTTGGATCCTCTCCAATTATTTTTATGTGTATTTATCTCTCATGTGAAAAGAGAGAAATTAATAATAAAAAATAAACAAGTAATGATGAGAGAGAAAGACCATAAAAGTAATTGGAGAGGGAATTGGAGACAAGAAATTGGAGAGGATCCAAATCGGCGTAGTTCCCATATAACTTATGCAAGTTTAAAAGGCTTGAAACATCATGGACATATAGCAAAAGGGACCAGTATTGCCGGCAAACAATATTCACGTTGTTTCACGTAGTAATAAATCTAAGTCGTTCATTTGAAATTGAACGGTCTAGATCATTCACACAGTAAAACAATCTCAACTGTCTATTCAGATCGGGCGGTTTAAAGTTGTAAAGTTGTAACTGCAAGAAATCCTTTTCCGTATAATATGATGGTAACATTTTAAACACAACTCAATCAAAACAAAAAGAATATCATACCTTAAGACAATAACATAAAACTATAGATATAAACCATTTAAAAACTCATCACATTATAGAAAACCTCATTTCACAAAAATAACATATACAGATGCTATTGCTAGTATAAAATAAAAAACAAAAACCAACTGTGCATTACAAAGAGAGAAAGCAAATTTTTTGTAAACTAGAGCCAAACGAACACGGCGTGTCTCCTAGTAAGTGTATAAAGCATTCATGTGTAGAATAAATGAAAGCGCGTTAGCAACTGCGTAAGGTCTTGATTCTTTTCTATTGTTGTTTTCCTCGTAATGTGTTTTAGGGGAACAAAAATACCAGCAGCAACACATCACAAGCTGCATGTAACTCATGTGAATAGCTGTACAACTCATCACCTGTATCCATTGGAAGATTCAAACATGAAATGGATTAATTTACAGATACATTGTCTCAGCAGATAAGGCGGTTTCACAGAGAACAGCGTGGACAAAATAAAATTATTCATACAAGAGTATTGCCATTTGCCACTATTCAAAAAGTTGATCAAGTGTGAGATTGCATAAATTATTTCCTTATCAATGCTTATGGGTTTAACGAATCCAGAGCATGGAAAGGTACAGATTGCGCCAAAAGGACGTCTGTCAATTTACCTGGCAAGAAGATGCAGTTAAACAAGTTTTCTAGACTCTCCAGTCAATTCTCTTCTTACAAGCTCCAGAATCTCGATAATCTGCAAAATCAATGACTAACTATCAAAACAGCTTCTTATCGACTAATGGAGATAAAGTAGTTCACAATACTTGATTAACCGACAACTAATTACTATAAAAAATTACAAGGAAACTGTGCTTTGTTACGCTACATGTCATCACTTAATTTACCGAACACATGACACTTTCTCCAAACCCATGTTGTAGTTACTACTGCTAGTTTTTGATACACATAAGCTGTAAAGGCATTATGGCTTTAACCAGGCACGGATCTACCTTATATCAAATGGCGGCAGCTGACCCCACACCTTAAACAAATTTTTAACTAATAATTAGATGTTTTAAAGTCATGCCCCCATATCTAATAGTGTAGTATCCCCATACAAACCCACTATTGAACACTTCAACAAACCAATTTATCCATATGCATATATGCACACACAATACAAAATATTGGAAGAGGTTTATGAGGGAAAATGAAATAATATAAGGGAAATTCTAACTTAGCACAAACCCAACAAATAATCATTTAGGCGGCACACACTCATAAAAGTCTAAAAGTTAAAATAAAATTAATAGTGTCACATCACTTAGTTATCAATACGCACACACAATACAAAATAAAAATTTACTCCCTTTTATTTGTCTTCTAATTTTATTTTATTTTTTCAAATAATTTAGTGACCATAATTTTAATTCTTAAGATAAATAAGTGAAAAAATTTGAGTTCAAACTCTAATCCTTATTTTAAAGTGCCTCATCACATCTATAACAAGTGATATATTTGATAGTATTAAAAAAAAAACAAAAATCTTATATACCAACCAAAAAAAAAAAACAAAAATCTTATACTCTTTCAATTCTTATGTGTGAGACAGAGATTGTGTTTTTCATTAGACTCTTTAAACCAAAAAAGAAATTGAAAAATATAATTATGTTAAAGTGTCTTTAACTTTTAAATATCCAGTGATAATTTTTTCAGTCTCCAAATTTTTTCTACTTAATCTAATCACTGGCCTACTTAATAAAAAAATTATTAGTATTGATTTTTATCATGCCCCCACTAGTAAGAAATCCTGGATCCGTCCCTGGCTTTAACCATTTTTTACGTTATACTTAACAAATCTAATTGGACGCTCAAAACAGTAAGAACTTCATCAATAGGCTATCTAATGAGACACAATTCTTAGCTGAGAAGGGCGGGGTGTTGAGCTAGTAGGCTAGCTCTACACGAACAAATTTGGCTAGCACAACTATCATAATATCACACTAACAGATTGCAGAAAGCCATATCTTGTAACATAACCATATTGGATGCACATAATCTTGATTCCATTCCATGTTCCTTCCATGAGACGAGGGACATCCATGTTTGAAACAACAACAAAAAACACTTCCATTTTCAGTCCAATTCTACATAACATAGTGTTAAGAGTTCCATATTTAATGAGTTATGGACTGAAAATGTGTTTATACGTGGTGACTGGTGAGCCGGGTTTTGGAATGATGAATTAGGACCAATATAAGAACCTAATGTGCACTCAACTGAAGATACTGATATCAGTGACCCTAAGCTGGATTTACAATAAGAAATGCCGAAAAATAACTTTAAGAATAAAATATCAGGGCATAGTGTATCAAGAGTTGCACACTTTGGGCATTTTTGGTTTTTGAAGACATTTTCTACTTCTATTAATAACTATTAATAATCACACAAATGCCACATAGTGTATAGTAAACAGCAAAAATGATAAAAACACACTCTTTATGATAATATCACAACTATTGGCACCATACACACCTCAATTATGTATAAAGATTGAAAAGATATACAGAAAGGGAAATATTCTCACCCCAGGGTAATGTTGCAATATGGGTGAATAATGGTCAAGTGCAACGTAAATCCTTTCAAGGAGTCTAAGAAGAGTCTCTACCTCGTCCCCTAAAAGATCAACCTGAAACTCCAGATAAGTCGAACATAAATAGGGTTGATTACTAGACATAGGTATTATCGTAAATACATAAAAAAGTAAAATGAAAATAATGTTATCGCGGTGAAGATTAGATATCTTTTCAAGTTGGGTATTAAACCATGGATCTTGGTTCACCAAATTTTACAGCATAGACCTGATATGCTGATACAGTGGTATTCGAAATATTTTTTTTCCTTCCAAAATCACGACTTTTTGGAACCATGGTGTATCCTCACAATTCAACCCATTTAAAACAACCTTTAGATTAATTCGACCCAAAAATTATCTTTAGTGGTTGCAACTATAAATTTTTTGCATAAGAAATATTAGAAATTTTTATAAAATACAAAATCGCATAAAAAACCAAAATTACCTAAAGGTTTGTTTTCTTGAAATGAACCATTATAATGGATAGAGGATGGAATGCTAGTTAGGAAACCATTTTGGAAATAAAGAAACTTTTTGGCATTTTCGTTGTTTCCAAAAACTGGACACTATTGTTCACTTCAAGGAAATTAACACACAAAAAAAAAAAAATGATTATGTGATGTTTCAGGTTACATACCTCTGCTTCAGCCTTTGCGAGATCAGAACTTTTTGTTTCAAACCTTTGCTTGTACACCAATCCCGTGGTTTTAAGTGCACTGGCTTTGTTCTTGAGTAAACGGAACTCAGAACTCATGTTTTCAAGCCTGAAAAGATGATTCGACATGTGAATTGGTTCTGACCATAATCATCACAAGAATTCAAAACTGAGTTTAAAATTATAAAATCTGATTTAAAACCGTTTCGTTCATATAAGGAATTGAAAATGACATAAATTGGTTTCTCTCCACAAAATTTTCAGGACGTTAATTAACATGATCAATATGAACTCAAATGTAAACTTGTAGATAATTTTTTGTGCTCACATTACAACTATTTCTCATTTGTAAAGTATACCTCAGCTGGCAGAACAATCTGAAGGCATTTTTCACAAAAATGTGCAGCAAAGTATACCTCAATAAAATATGCAGCAAATGCTAATAGATTTATGTTTCGCTTCAATATTAAAGAGGAAAAAAGATAAAAAGCTCACTTAAATCCCCAAATTATCGTTCAAAAAAAAAAAAGTGTGTCACATCCAGAGTAGTCCAAAGATAATGTAATTACACACCTTATGTACTTGCTGGTTTAAACGCTTCATTATTGATGGAAAACGACATAAAATGGCTTAAAACAGAAAGATCTCGTATAAACAGCAATTTATCATAAATTCACGAAACATTAAATTAGAAAAGAACGATCTTGACACAATTATTGCATACCTCAAACAATTTCTTGAAATATCTTCATTTAAACTAGCTTCTACATCAGTAACCATTGTCAGTAATTTATGGACGAGATTAATGGTTGATTCCATTTGCTTCCTGGTTTCCCTTTCTTTTGCCTCAATACATTTCAATGCATCTTGTTGCTTTTTTGTAACAGCACAAAGTTTTGTTCTTTCTTCATCAATTTCTCCAAGCTCATTCATTTTTCGTTCAAGATTTTGATGCAACTCGTGCATTTGCTCCTTGTATTGTTCAATTTCCTTCGTTGCGGCATCCAATTTACCCTTAGTAGCATCCAACTCTTTACTGTTCTCCACAATCCATTTATGTTGATTATCTGACTTGGCTCGTAAACTGTCAAGCTGTTCAGAGGCAGATTCCATCTTTCGCTTTTCTTGTTCCAAAGCATTCGTTGCCCCTTGTATTAAATTTTCCTTTTCTTCCACTGTTGATTTCAGCATAAGTATTTCATATTTTAGTTCATTGTTCTCAGCAGCTTCGAGTTTTAATGCTTTATCTGCATCTACCAAAGCTTCTTTGAATATAATTTGATTAATATCCAGTAGCCCTTGCATCATGATTGACTCAATATTAGCTTCTTCTATTTCCAATCCCTTAGAAGCTTGAACACTGTCAATAGTATCTTTCAACATTACTTCATAAATTTCTTGCATGAAACCATACTTGAGATGCAAGCCTTCAGTAATGAATCTACATTTACTTTCCATATCTTCAAAGAGACATTTATGTACATCTTGAATAACTGAAACTTCGGCATGTGCATCTCCGACATCATCCTCAAGCTTCTGAACAGTTCGTAACAAATTTTCCTCAGTCAGCTGTTGTTGCGACAGTTTTTCCATAGCAACAGAAAGCTGAGAAGATAAATTCTTAAGTTCCTTCTCCTTGTTGTTTAGCATGTCCTTGAGTTCGTGATTCTCGGATTGTAAGAAATCCAATCTATCTTTGAAACTGCTAAGAGATTCAATGTTTTCACTAAATTGACGCAATTTCTCATTTCCATCAAGGATTTCATTCAATTTTGAGACGACGTCGGGGATTTTTTTCTTCAACGAATCAAAGTCCTTGTCCTTCTTCAATGAAAAGGAAGAACCTCTTTCTTTCAAATTCAATAGTTCCCGCCTAAGACAAAAGTTTTCTTCAGTCTTCTCTTGCACTTGAGATTCATGGTTTCGTCTCATCTTAGTTATATAAGTAATCAAATCATCTTTAGACATGTCCTTAAGTGAGGCAGAATCCAAATTATCAGGCTTATTAATCTTTGAAACTTCGTGCTTTCCGTTTTGTTCTAAAGTTGAAGCCGGTAAATGATCTGTTGAAAGCTTCAAGTGCAGATGTTCTGCCCTCTTATTATGACACCAATCATCAGTATTTTCCAAGGATCCGTGAGAAATAAGAGTTCCAGTTTCAAAAACAGATAGTGTTCTAAAAATTGAATCCAAATCCTGACGCAAACTTGAGACCTCTTTATATTGGTTAAAACTATTTCTAGTTTCAGATTCACAAATGTCATGTAGCTTTTGTTCAAACTTCTGCTGCAAACTCTGGATACAATTGCGGATCACCATTAGCTCAATTTCCAAACGAAACTCCTGCGCCTCCTGCCACTCAGAAAGTTCCGTTGACTTCGATATCTGATCCGTAATTTCCATCTTTCTGCAGAAAGAGTCCATAGTATCTTTCAGATTTTCAAAAGCTTTGTCGACATAAATCCATCTTTCGGGCACATTCTCCTGCAGAATACCACCTAAACCCACCAAATCAGAACCCGAACTAAATCTTCTAATCGAACCAGAACCTCTAAATTTATTTATTTCTTTTTTTAGCTGATTCAACTGCTCATGTACCTCAAATTTAAGACTATCCAAAGGCTTCCTAACTCTATCTTTCGCCACAACACTATCTAAAAAACGACGTGTAACATCTTCACGAGGTTCATTACAACACAACGAAGACCAAAGCATTTTAGTTTCATCCGAACCAACACATAAACTATTCATTATTTTCTTCAACTCAACCACCTCCGATTCTTTCTTAGCAATTCTCTCAGCTGCCTGTTCCTCAACAGCATTAACCATACCCTTTATGACAGAGTCACTTACCATCCTAGAGATAATCAACCGTTCATCGATATCAAGAAAAAACGACTCCATTTCCTCGAGTATATGATCACCAAGACTCTCATCCTCTTCCTTAAAACCATTCTCACAAACCCTTTCACCACCATTCATAAAACCAAACCTCTCTTTCATCATTTCTACTTTCTTAAACAAGATTCAACACTTTTTGGCCATTCAAAACATTCCAAAGACAGCAACACTGTCAAAATCAAAAAAATAAAAAACATGAAAATTTAGAAATAAATTGTCAACCTTAACAAACAGAACACAACAAATAAAAAAAACACAAATTGCATAATAATAAAATAAACACTAAAATAGTTGCTTATGAATATCACATGATTCAAATTAAATAAAGGGGTTTGACCCAAATAGCTAAAAATCAAAACTTTAATAATTTCATGGCACTTTAAATAAAAAACTATTCAATGAAACAAAACCCTTTTACCTGATTTTTGAAGTGAAAATGAACACTGAAGCTGAAAATTGAAGGAGAGAATCATAAATCAAGCTTCTCCAATGCAGATTGAAGCTTGAGAAGTGGAAGGACAGCGACAAGAATGAAGAAAAGTTGGAGAATTTGGAGGTGTGAAAAGTTGGAAAAGGGGGTGTATAGAATTATTGTGGTGCGGTGGTGGAATTTTTAGGGTTTATGGTAATAATAAATGAGAATGAGAAATGAGAAAAAGAAGGGGAAAAAAAAGTAGGTTGCATCAATCAATACAGATTTTTGGTTAGAGCGGGAGTGTGAGAGAGAAAGGTACTAGTAATCTAAAAATATACACAAAATTTTAAACATTGACTTTTATTTAATTTAAATAAAAATTAAATACATCTCTTATATTATAAGCTTGTTCCGTTTTGCTATTCTTAACCCTAAGTTTTTTCCCGCTCATTTTCCCTTTCATTTTACCCTAATATTAATTCAAATAAAATGTTAAAAATACCCCACCAAGAATCGAACCCACAACCTTTAACTCACCATGTTAAATATTTATTATTATTAGCTTCATACTATTATTATTAATAATAATTTAAATAAAATATTAAAAAATACCTCACCAAGAATCGAACCCACAACTTTTAACTCACTATGTTAAATATTTATTTATTATTATTACCTTCATACTATTATTATTATTATTATTATTATTATTATTATTATTATTATATCTCTTATATTCTAAACTTGCTCCGAAATGTTAACCCTAAACCTATTCATTTTTCCTCTCATTTTCATGCTGTCTATTATATTAAAAAAAAAAACAAATTTGTCTAGCATGAAAATCGAACCCGCATCCCTTTAATTTTTTCTTTTGCGATGACTATATTAATAACAGTCAGGGATAATCTCTTAAGCATGTTGGGATATATCTTTTGTCGACAGTGTTTTTACATGGTCAGTTGTATGTTGCAACTTCAAGAGTTATTTAAAGAGAATGGTTAAAAATATTGATTATCGACGAAGACGGTGAAAATACAAATAAAACTTTCAATGTAGTCTATAAAGAAATATTTCGTAATATACCATAATTTATGTTGTATGAACATTTATCCAAATTTATTGTCGAACTAATATTTAACGGTACTCGACATTTTTATATAGGTTTTTGCGTTCAAAAATTTTATATCTTATTTTTTCATATTACGGCTAATTAGACCCGTGCACCGCACGGGTCGAAGTTCTAGTAAACTTGAAAATTTTGGTCATTGTAGGAAAATATTTTATTTTATTTTTTACTTCAATGCAATTTTGATCTCTTATTTTTATTTCATTATATAAATTTTTATCAAATATATAATTTTGATCATCTAATTTGATGATGTGACGACAAATTAGGTGATTTAAAATGAAAGTCGAGATCTAATTCCTAAGAATCTTACAAATGAGCAACACTTGTATAACAAACTGGCACTAGATAAAGCGACTAATTAATCACCAAAAAAAAGCGCCTAATTTAGACAAAAAAATTAGCACAGTTGTTGTATTCCGAAAAGGTATGAGAAAAATGGATAAACCAATGTTGTTGGATTAAATCTTTTGTGTTTTGAATTAAGGTTGCATACTTGTGAAAGCTCAAGAAGGGTCTTAACACAAATAAGAGAATTTGAATAGCAAATAACACAAGCAAACTTCACATATCTTATTAGATTGAGACCATGAAATAAATCAGTTAATTTGGCATAAAGAATGTTAGAAGAGTAAAGAATATAGCCAGAGGAACCTCTAATTCAATTTTCTGGTGAAGATCGAAGAAGGCCAGCAAAACCTTCTTTTTTTGATGTCAAAGACCAGAAGCTGTGCGCTAATTCTCATTGGATCTCATGCGGAACACGGCGATTATTAGAAATTCACGAATTAGAGATGCTGTAATATACTCTTTCCCATAACTTCTCATACCAGACCAACCCACTAAAATACAAATAGGGATCAGAAATGTGGTCAATATCACGAAGAAAAAAGAGAGACCGTCTATACCCAAATTAAAATTGATGTTTTCATAACCGGACATAATTGGAGAATCTAAATAACTGTCATCAACATTAATAATTATACAGTCCCAATTGGAAGGATTCCATTGGACCCAAATCTTTATTTTTCTAGAGTTGTTTTTTTAGTTAGTAAAAAAAAGTTGTTTATCGTTTTATAAGTTTAGCTCAATTCGTAGAAATTAGTTATAAAACCACTAAATGTAATTTAGCAGTAAAAAATTTAAATAGTATATATAAGATCTTATGTTGATCCTTATAGCAACGTTGTAAATAAAAAAACGTTATAAAGCTATGGTAATAATAATGGTGTGTAAATAAACCTTACAAAGTACTAATAATATAATAATACAATGGGGTGGAGAAATATAAGTTGGACTTCGACCCTCTTTTATTTACAAATAAACAAAAAAAATTGAAAAATATAATCTTAAATTATTGGTATATTGTTACTAAACTCAAATTAATAAGTGAATAATTACCGAATTAATTTAAAAACATATCAAACATATAGTATTTCACAACGTAAATATATCAAAATATTAAAACAATATACAACTTGTATATATGGATTTATATATTAATTATAAAAAAAGTATATGTTGACTATGTTTATGAATGTTTACAACATATTTTTTTATAAATTGGCAACTAGTTAGTATTATATTATTATAAAATATATAAAAGTGAAAGTGGTATCTATCTATCTATGCAAACTAAACTTTGTTTGTATTTGTGGTTGCTGACATTTGACTAATATTTGTTTAGCATGATCTGTTGGGATCAGATTCTATGCAAAATATATTAAAAACGAAAGTGATAGTTGGCGAATGTATTCGGTACAATGGCATCTATTTCTCCATTACCATCTCTATTCCTTAATAATTACTGTAATTAACAAGTACTTATTTTATAAGTTGTCAATTTGTCTATCGAACTAAAATTTATTTATTTTTATCAATTCTATTATTATTTTTTATCAATCGTTAGTTGATTTAGTGATAATTGATACTGAATTTGATAGGGAGAGCCACAATTTGATCTCCAGCAACTGCGATCGGGAGGGAGCTAGATGCTAGCGGTAGGGTTGAACACGGATTTGTGACCCAACTCGATATAACCAACAACACATTGAAACATTCAGTTGAGTGCGAGTAGGGTCCGGGTCAACAATTGCGAAAAATCGGACATGAATTATTGCATAGGGCTGATGCGGGTCTCTGAGTTCTATCTCTTTGTAACCAAAATCGACCAAACAACCATTAAGATACAAATTAATTTTTTTTTTCCTTATCCCCGTCTTTAAATCTCATTAACTCTTAGCTTTGTGATTTTATTCATCTTTGATGTAAGAGATAAATGTTATATAATTTTACTAGCTTACAATATGTGGATGAAAAAAATGCGAGATATATATTTAATTTCTCTTCTACTTGATTTATTATCGTCTTTAGATATATAAATTTGAAACAAAGTAACAAAATCTCACCCTCTATGTTTTTTTTCATTTAGTTCTTTTATCCTTTGTTACATTGTGTAATTGGAAATTTTTCGATAGTGGAGTTTTAGATGTAAACAAAGTTTCAATCTAACTCGTAGTAATTGATCTATTCTACTAGTCACCCGAACAAACCGAAGATGTAGACAACCAGAATTGAGTCCAAATTAAATGGTTGCGTTTTTATCGGTTTTGTGATTTTTAGCCCGAATCCAACCGAAACCTCTCCAATTCCCTCTCCAATTATTTTTTATGTGTCTTTCTCTCTCATCATCACTTGTCTATTTTTTATTATTAATTTCTCTCTCTTCACACTCACAAAAAGAAAAATTGGAGAGGATCCAAATCCACTATACATTACGTACAATGTTTCTACCAACTTAACTATATTCACACAATTAAATTATATTATATTAGTTTTGTTAAGGACTAAGTTGAACTATCATAAAATAGTTTCGGTTAGCTTAAGAGAGTTGCCGTTTTTTTAGTCAAGTAACCTAGGGGTGGACAACGGGCCGGTTTGGGTTGGTATGAGCCCAAAACCTCAAACCGGCCCAATCTACGGGTGGAAATCACTGGCCCATAAAGACCCAAAATCTACTAACGGTTTGGACGGGTTAGGTTTAAGCGGTTTACGGTTCAGTTCGGATGAGTTGATCGGGCTGATCACTTTTTAAGGCCCAACAACATATTTTTGTATTTTTTCAAAAAAAAATTATCTTTTTATTTATTCTGATCTAGTCAAAATTTAGTCTTTTTTCTAATCTTAAGATAGTTTTTTGTTTGACTAGTTTAGCTGTATTTTTTTGTCATTGGACACTTTTCTATGCAATATTAATTATAGTACAAATTTATTTAAATACACAATACAATATAAGCAACATAAATTACTCAACAAACCACTTGTTGAGATAATATACATATAAACAAGTTCAAGTTTTAGTTGCTTAGTAAATAAGATACACCCACTAATTGTTTCATTTGACTCTATAACTATTAATAAATATTACAATACATTGAAGTTTTACACTTGATGTTGTAATGTGTCAATTTCAATTTATTCTTAAAGACACATGAATGACCAAGGATTCTTCTTGTTTCTGTTTGAAAGACAAAGGCATCAAAATTAAGAATCATCATCTCTTCTTTACTAACCAAAAGAATGATTGATGAGAAAGGCATAAGACTTTATTTACCAAGGCTAGCATGAATTATTGGTCTTTGATGATGGAGATTGTGGTAGTGTTAAAATCAAACTGTATAAGACAAGTTAAAATCAAATTAAACAAAAGTTAAATAAAAATAAGTTAAATTAAATTATCAAAAAGTTGACATTAGTCCATAAGATTGGAGATATAGGCTAACCTGGTCATCATATTTTCTCTGCATGACACCATTTCTTTGCAGAGTCAAATTCGATATAGGCGCTCTCAAAAATATGCGACCAACTATTTATCTACATTGCCTGAAAGTGAACAAATAAATTATCAAATTTAATACCAATAATTTTGAAACTTTGTATACATGGTGAGCATATTTAGTGATCAAATTGCCCAATAGTGAAACATTAGTGAATGATTCATTAGCTATAAAAAATTCTCACCATCAATCTCATTCTAAGCCATACCATCAGTACAAAAGGCAAGCCAACACTCCCTGCAAACTACAAGCTAGCTACAACACCTAACATGGATGAACATTATCCAAAACAAGATAGATAAGTTAAAGTTAAATTAAATTATGAAAAAGTTAAAATTACAAAAATTTCACATAAGTATACTCTATATTGTTTATGGGAAAATTCTAAGAATTAGCATGACCAAAGAAAAATCCATAAAGAGGTTAACCATCAGATTCATATTTCAGAGATTTTCTAAAAAAAGAATAATGACAACAACATGTTCCTACATTAGTATACAAACCTGGCAGCCAAAGCATGTCGAGCGTTTCAGTCACTCCTTCAATGAAACTGAATCCTTGACAGCATCATGTTCTTCATTCATTCAACATATTCCAAAATATTTAGTCACTATATGTCATAGAGTCAAATAATAGGTGATTGCAAAAAGTTCAATGAGCTGAAACAGTTTGGAATGAGTCATGTATGACCCCAAAAAATTCAAAAAAGATGCACCTGAAAATGCCAAGCACAACACAACCAATGGATAAAGAAGTCAGAACAAATCAAAATACAAGTATAAATAAAAAACTACAAGTAGAAAAATATAAAAGCATACATCTAATGTCATCAAGCACAACCATCTCCAGATAGTTGTGTACCCCCTGCAGATGCATTTGTGGTTCCTTCCCCAACAACTAATCTTTCAAATTTTGTGGAATATTAAAATAAATAATTCATGAGAAATAAATAATACAAATTACATTGTTGCTTCAATCAATAAAGAAAATAAATTAAAGTATAATTGTACCACTTATTATTTCTTCATAAAGCTCAACTTCTTCCACAAGATTAAGATCTTTAAATGAGGTCATGGTAGGCTTCAACCACTGTTGTGCACATATTAATGCCTCGGTCATTTCCGGCTTCAAAGAGCTCCTAAATGTTTCAATAACTCTACCTCCCGTGCTGAATGCACTTTCATAAGCCACTGTTGACACCGGTATAGCAAGAATGTCTCTGGCCATAATAGATAAGACAGGGTATGTGGCTGCATTAAGTTTCCACCAACTCAAAAGATCAAACGTATCACTCTTTTTTTGACAGGGACTAGTAAGATACACTTGTAGCTCATTTTTTTTGAATAACTGCATTCTCCTCTTCCAAATGTTCGTCAAAAGCTTTTTCTTTTGCCTTGCGTGAATAACGGCCAGTACGTACAGTTGTATCAACAACAGGATCAATAACCATATGACTTGCTTTGGGAAATTTCTTATCATACTCTTGCTTATACCAATTGTACAAATTGGTCAGAGAGGCCTCAATAGAAGCAAGTAAATCAGTACCGAATTGGGCTCTCCCTTCATACATGTCCTTAAATTTCCATCCAATAATTCTCATCTTGAACCGTGGATCCAAAATAACACCAAAATATAGCAACTTGTTCATGTTTGTAACATTACCCCAATACTTGTTATACTTTTCCACCATTTCCTTACCCACACTTGCAAAAACGGAGTTTAAATCCAAACAAGCCTCTTGCAACTCACAGTGTATATCAGCAATTTGGTGAAATGCTGAATGAATACTCACTTCTTGTGAGGATGAAAACACCAAAGTGGCTTCATAGAATAACTTTAAAAAAGTTGCAAAAGCCCTACCTATGTCCCAATCATAACTAATAGGGGGAACAACATCTCCAAAATAATCCCTATAACTCAATTCTTCCTCATCAAGCTTTTCAAATGCCAACTGAAACTTCTCTGCAGATTCTAGCATCAAGTACGTAGAGTTCCAACGAGTTGAAACATCAAGAGAGACACCCTTTTTACAAGTAATTCCAGCAAATCCAATACATTCCTTGAATTTACCAGCCCTATGAGATGAAGACTTGATAAACCTAACTGCAGTCCTAATGCTAGAGATTGACAAGTCTTTCTCTTTCAAACCATCACTCACAATCAAATTCAATATGTGTGCATTACACCTCATATGAAAAAACGACCCATCCCCCATAAACCCATTCATAGTTCTAATCTTTCTCTTCAACAACCCTACAGCTACATCATTAGCTGATGCATTATCCACGGTTATTGTTGACACTTTCCTTATCCCTCAATCCCTTAAAACTTCTTCAATCTTTTTAGCTATCGTGTCACCCTTATGGTCAGGAATTGTAATGAAGCTTATTATCCTTTTTTGATAATTCCACTCACTATCCACAAAGTGTGCCGTAATAACTATGTAGTTCAAGTTTTGGATCGAAGTCCAACAGTCGGTTGTGAGTGCCACTCTATTGCAATCAGACTTAAAGAAAACTTTCAATTTTTATTTTTCATCCATGAAGAATTGAAAACAATCTCTAGCTACTGTACGCCTAGAAGGGATAACAAACTGGGGCTGGAACGTTTTACACAAATACTTAAATCCTTCGCCTTCCACTGCCTTGAATGGTTGTTCATCTAAAATCACAAACAAAGACACTGCCTTTCTACAAGCAGCATAGTTATATTTGGTACTGACGGGAACCATACCGGATCCCTCTACAGTTGGAAATGTAAGGACTGTTTGGTTGGGATCATCCGACACAACAAGGGGTCTTCTAGGGCAGCCATCATCTATGTGCTTTAGCATGTTAGTGGTGCCATGCTTCGCAGTGCTACAATGATACTTTTTGTGACACAACTTACAAGCTGCTAATTCATTTTCAGGATCATTTCCAGGTATTTTATTAAAAACCAACCAGGCTCTAGATG
Organism: Trifolium subterraneum; assembly: GCA_951799995.1. Taxonomy (NCBI): domain Eukaryota; kingdom Viridiplantae; phylum Streptophyta; class Magnoliopsida; order Fabales; family Fabaceae; genus Trifolium; species Trifolium subterraneum. The sequence goes on along the minus strand of OX637462.1, from coordinate 13,394,508 downwards.
TTTGCCTAGGACCATTTGCATCAAATTTCCTTTTTTTACTAACTCGATTAGTAGCTTCTGTTTCAGAAGCTGGAGTGGTTGCTGCCACAGTAGGTTCAGTTAAATCTAAAATAGAAGTTGTGTTTTGAGTAGGTTGAATCCTCACTGAAATATTGTATCCATTCCAAATCACAATTAGTTCCAGCTTTAAGTATTTTGTTCAATTTTAGTTATTAAAATGTTGGTTAACATTATTCGCTTTCATTTTTTAAATGATTATTCAGTTTCATTTTTAAAAAGACAATTCAGTTTCAGTTTTAAAAAGATTATTCTGTTTAAATATTATACTTGAATACACATAAAACACACTTAAATACACAAAAATTTTAAGCATATAACCCAAGAATTGCAAACTAAGAAATTAATAATCATAATACACTTACAAATGAAATTAATAATAAAGAACACTTGAACACACTAACAAATCAAATTAAAATAATGATTAACATTATTCGTTTTCATTTTTTAAAAATTATTCAGTTTTACAAATCAAATTAACAATAAACTAAAAAAATGTCACAACTAAACAAAGAGGCATGTCGCGGTGATTTTTGGATGTCGAGTTATTAATTAACTTCGAATCGCAATTTAATGTTCCACCACCGATCTTTAATTTATCCGAGGGAAAGGGAAAAAGTTCGAAAAAACCCTATTTTTTTAGAGAACAAGGTTCGGGGGTTGGTTATACGAAGGGAATGTACTAGCACCCTAAGTATCTATAGTACTCTATAGGAACCTCTTGTTTTTATTCTAACTTTGCGCTTAATTTTAATTGCTTGTAAAAAAGTATAAGTATGGAATTAAAGTAGTGATGAAAAAAAAGAAGTTTAAAGTGATGGAAAAGAAAGAAAAATGTTTTTGTTGATTTTATTGTTTTGAAAAAGGTTTTAAAGACCGAAAAGCCAAAAGTGGCAAAATGTGAGTTTGATTGATGTTAGTTTGTGAAAAAAAGTCAATATGGTTAAATTGATTGAGATTTGATTATGAAATAAGACGCGGACACTTGGTTTAAAATCCAAGGTTTGTTGAGAAAAGATTTTGAGTGATAAAAGACACTTGGTTTAAAATCCAAGGTTTTTGCATGATTAAAAAATGTATGAATGAAGAAAATGCACTTGGTTTAAAATCCAAGGTTTTTGCGAGAAAAATGAACACTTGGGTTAAAATCCAAGGTTTTAGCGATAAAAAAAGCCGTTGGTTTAAAGTCCAAGGCACTTGGTTTAAAATCCAAGTTTGCGATAAAAAAGAACTCTTGGGTTAAAATCCAAGGTTTTCACGATAAAAGACGCCGTTGATTTAAAGTCCAAGGCACTTGGTTTAAAATCCAAGTTTGCGGTAACAAAGACTCTTGGGTTAAAATCCAAGGATTTCGCGATAAAAAGAAACGTTTGGTTTAAAGTCCTAAGTTTGAAAATGTTTGATGATGAAATGTTTTTGATGCTTTTTGATGTTTGAAGATGAATTGTTTTGACTTTTTTTGAAAGAGGTTTTGACCTCATTTTTTGATACAAAAGAAACGGATAATGGCTAACGCGCGAAAAGAACGATATTAACATCATACTAAATAAGCGCGAAGACGAACCGTAATGATATTTTGATCAAAACGGTGTCTTTTCCCTCGGAATTAATATGCGAACATTTTTTGCGGAAAGCGATAAATAAATATGCATGAGATGCAATTTTTCATTTATAGTGTACATCTGCTCCTAATTACATTCTAAGGTATTTGCAAGAAAAATAAATATGAGATGAATGCAAGAGGATGCTATGCAATTTTTATTTACATTAAATCCTAAAAATACAATCTAATGTCCTTGCAATAAAATAAATGGTTAATTAATTAGACAATAAATAAATTTGATTAGCGAGTAATAATAAAGAATTAAGCAAAATAGATAAACATAAATTAAAGCAATTAAAAATAAAACAAAGAGGCCTCAAATTAGTGCTTATTTTGGATTTAATAGCTTATTGAAGCACATTCCATAAGCACTTTTATCATAGGCAAAAATAAAATAAAAAACAGAAGGGGGTGCAAATATTAATAACAACATAAAAGGGGGTGCAAAAAGCAGCTCTGGGGTTCTGGCCCAACTGGGGGGCGCAGCCCAGAGGGGTGTGTGCAAAGAAATGTGTAAAAAATCATATCAGAGCCGTCTGATTGATCAGACAGCTCTGATTTGATCACAGTTAAAACAAATTAGAAGCGTTAGATCAAGATCAAATGGACAAAGGCGCGCAGGTGCACCGTAAGGACGTGCACCTGCGCGCACAGGATCCAAACAGAGTATAAATACAAAAAAAAACCCTAAAATAAAGACAGAAATCTCTCTTCTCTCTATCTCTCTTCTCTCACCGCCGCCGGTGAATCTCTCTTCTCTCCCTCAGCCACCATCCTCATCCACCCAAAACTCCACTATTTTACAAAACTTCCAACATCAAAACTAACCAAAAACAAACCCTAAACCCAAATATGAACTCAAAAATCCCAACAATTAAACCAACAGGCCAGATCGAGGGAGAGAAAGAAGACGAAAAAAAAAGAGTTCAACCTTTGTGTTCTTCGTTCTTGTTCCGTTTCTAATTTTCTTCTTCTTCTTCTTCTTTTCGGTTCCAATTTGATTTTGATCGGTTTGGATGGTTCGATTTGGTTTTGATTCTGGATTATGGGTTCGGTTTGGTGACGGATCGTGTTGTTTGAGTTTGGATTCGATTTGGTTTTGATTCTGGATTATGAGTTTCGAATGGATTTGAATGATGGTTATGATATTGCGTTTCTGGATTTGTTTTTTGGTTTGATTTGAATTTATGATTTGTGGTTTGAATCTGAGATGGGTTTTGAATGATGAATTTGGTTCTGTGATTTTCGTTGTCTTGATGAAGATGACAAATTTGTATTGTTGATGATGAAGATGGTACTGTATTTGATTTTTTTTTATTTTTGATTTTGTTCTGTTTTTTGATTTTTTTTTTGTTTTGATTTGAAGAAGATGAAGTTGCGGCTGATCCCCCTTGACCTAGGGGACTGTGCACAGTATAAATACTGTGTCAGAGCTAGGGTTTTGCAGATGAAAAAGTTTCCCCATTTGGACAAAATTGCCCCTTTGGGCTTGGATTGGACAAAAATATAGATTTGGACTGTTGACAAACTGACTAAAAAAACACCTGATGAAAAAACGAAAATAATAATAAAAATGGTAAAAAGACTTTAAAAAAATAAAAAAGAGATAAAAAAACAAATTAAATAAAAATATATGATAAAATAAAAATAATAATAAAACAGAAACAAAAAGAACCAATAAATGAGGTATTTTAAAATACCTCTCTGCCGAAATTTCGTCAGAAACGACAAAGGAAAAAAAACAAATTTAAACTCCGAACAAAAGCGATCGGTCAAAAAATGGGGTATGACAGATGCCCCTATTTAAGTTTCTTCCATCGGAGATAAAAAGAAAAGGATGATTTTTGTTTTGGTTCGACGATGGAAGAGACTTAAATACATAGTACACCATTTTTTGACCGGATTGAACTATAAAATGTTATGATATGATGTTATGAGTGTTATGCTTATGAGTGTTATGTTTACAAGTGTTTGAATGTAATGAAAATTATTTGACAGGGGTAATGAAGACAGAAAGCGATAAAGTCCTGTATGCGGACAGAAAGCAGTAAAGTCCTGTGTATGGACAGAAGTAAAGACAGAAAGCAATAAAGTCCTGTGTGTGGACAGAAGTAAAGACAGAAAGCAATAAAGTCATGTGTGCGGACATAAGCAGATAAAGTCCTGTGTGCGGACAGAAGTAAAGACAGAAAGCAGTAAAGTCCTATGTGCAGACAGAAGTAAAGACAGAAAGCAGTAAAGTCCTGTGTACGGACATAAGTAAAGACAGTGAGCAATAAAGTCCTGTGTGCGGACAGAAGTTAAGACTGAAAGCGATAAAGTCCTGTGTACGGACAGAAGTAAAGACAGTGTCCACCAACATTGTGGGATGGTGAGGACAAGTAAAGGCAGTGTCTACCAACATTGTGGGATGGTAAGGACACAACGAGGAAATAAATTGTCTGCTATCATTGTGGGAGAGCGAGACATGACAAGAATATGTATTTGTCTGGACTGGACACACTGGAGATGACTTCTTTTGGGGAGATTAACTGTAAGTTTGCAGTTGATTGTTTGCAAAACCTGGCACTTGGAATATGAATGATGGAGGCATCTCTGGACCAGACTCACTGTGGATGACTCTTTTTTTTGTAATGTATGATTGACGGAGACATCTCTGGACCAGATACACTGGGGATGACTCTTTTTGTGATGTATTGAAGCAAGACACATGATGGTCAATGTGGTATGTATGAATGATTTTGTTTACATGTTGCATATGAATATGAATATATGTACACATATGTGAATGATTGTATGTAAGTATGTATGATTGTATGTATGTATGTATGTATGTATGTATATGTGAATGATTGTATGTATGTATGTATATATGTATGTGTACGTATGTATGATTGTATGTATGTGTATGAATGTTGTCGCGGTGATTTTTGGATATCGAGTTATTAATTAACTTCGAATCGCAATTTAATGTTCCACCACCGATCTTTAATTTATCCGAGGGAAAGGGAAAAAGTTCGAAAAAAACCCTATTTTTTTAGAGAACAAGGTTCGGGGGTTGGTTATACGAAGGGAAGGTATTAGCACCCTAAGTATCTATAATACTCTATAGGAACCTCTTGTTTTTATTTCTATCTATGCGCTTTATTTTAATTGCTTGTAAAAATGTATGAGTATGAGAATTAAAGTGATGATAAAAAAAATGCCTAAAGAATGGAAAAGAAGAAAAATGTTTTTGTTGATTTTATTGATTGAAGAGATAAATCTCATGCCTACGTACCCGAGGGATCAAACCACCGTAGTTCGGGATAAAAAGACGGGTAAATTTGTTTATTCGATTTTAAGGTTTTGAAAATGGTTTTAAAATACCAAAAGCCGAAAGTGGCAAAATGTGAGTTTGATTGATGTTAATTTGTGAAAAAAAAGTCTATATGGTTAAATTGATTAAGATTTGATTAAGAAAATAAGACGCGGACACTTGGTTTAAAATCCAAGGTTTGTTGAGAAAATGTTTGAAGTGATAAAAGACACTTGGTTTAAAATCCAAGGTTTATGCATGATTAGTGATGTATGAATGAGGAAAATGCACTTGGTTTAAAATCCAAGATTTTAGGCAAGGAAAAGGACACTTGGGTTAAAGTCCAAGGTTTTAGCGAAAAAGGAGCCGTTGGTTTAAAGTCCAAGGCACTTGGTTTAAAATCCAAGTTCACGATAAGAAAAAGGACACTTGGGTTAAAATCCAAGGTTTTCACGATAAAAGACGCCATTGGTTTAAATTCCAAGGCACTTGGTTTAAAATCCAAGTTCGCGGTAAAAAAGCACTCGGGTTAAAATCCGAGGTTTTCGCGGTAAAAGAAACGTTTGGTTTAAAGTCCAAAGTTTGAAAAGTGTATGATGATGAAATGTTTTTGATGCTTGATGATGTTGAAAAGAAATTGTTTTGCTATTTTGTAAAAGAGGTTTTGACCTCATTTTTGAGAATAAAATGATTGATTATTTTTGAAGAGGTGTTGACCTCATTTTTGTGAATAAAATGACTAATTATTTGATTGGTATGTTGGGTTAAAATAAAAAAATGTAGCGCTAAAATTAATAACGTCGCAATAGGCAAAAATAAGCGCGAAGACGATCCGTAATGATATTTTGATCAAAACGGTGTCTTTTCCCTCGGAATTAATATGCTAACGTTTTTGTGGAAAGCGATAAATAAATATGCATGAGATGCGATTTTTTTATTTATAGTGTACATTTATTCCTAATTACAATCTAAAGTATTTACTAAAAAATAAATATGAAATGAATGCAACATGATGCTATGCAATTTAATTTAAATTTACATCAAGTCCTAAAAAATACAATCTAATGTCTTTACAATGCAATAAATAAATAATTAATTATGCAAAAATAAAAGAACAGAAGGGGGTGCAAATATCAATTAAAACAGAAAAGGGGGTGCGAAAAGCAACTCTGGGCCCAAGCCCAGCTGGGGGGCGTGGCCCAGAGGGGAGGTGTGTGAAGAAAAAATGTAAAATCAGATCAGAGCCGTCTGATTGATCAGACAGCTCTGATTTGATCACAGTAAGATGGAATCAGAAATGTTGGATCAAAATCAAGTGTACAATGGCGCGCAGGTGCACCGTAAGGACGTGCACCTGCGCGCACAGGATCAAAAGGGGGGTTATAAAAGGAAAAACCCTAAATTTTTTCTCATTTCTCTTCTTCTCCCTCGCGGCTACCGCCGCTGTTCTCTAACCTTCACTCTCAAATCTCTCTGTTCTGTTTCTTTCCCTTGTTAACTCTTCAACTCTTTTTCAAAAATGGAACTCTCGAAAACCCAGAATCAGATCAAAACAAAACTCAAAAACAAATCAAACAAAACTCCCTAATCCGGATCGAGCAGAAACGAAATCGAAAGGAAAGGAAAAAACGAAACGACCTTGATGGTTTTATTTGAGCTCTGATTTTCTTCTTCTCTTCTTCTTTTTTTCTCGGTTTTCAATTTGGAAAAGGATTTGATCTTGGATTTGAGTACGGATGGAGGTTTGAATTGTATTTCTGGGTTTTTTGTTTGAGGATCTGATTCGGTTTTTTTTGTTTGATTTCTGTATGATGATGAATGTTAATTGTGTTGGTTTCTGATTAATTTTGAGCGATGATGATGGTTATGGTTTCTGGATTGATAGATGAGTTTCGGATTTGATTTTTTATTTTGGTTTTTTATTTGAGAAAGGTTTGATGGTGATGAACAGATGAGAAACTTTGATTCTGTATATTTTTTGATTTTTTTTGTGATGTTGATCTTTTTTGGAAGAAGCTGCGGCTGAGTGTGTGTTTTTTCCCTTGGAAATTGTGTACTATTTGTACTGTGTGTCAGACCTAGGGTTTGGTAGATGAAAAATACCACATTTGGACAAAATTGCCCCTTTGGGCCTGGACAAAAAACACCTGATCTGGACTTCTATAAAAAATATTGGCAAAAACACCAAAAAGGAAAAAATACACAAATAAACAATTAAAATAATAAAAAATAATAATATATTAATAATAATAAAAAACGAAAATGAATAATAATAATAAAATAAAAATCGGAAAAAATAATAAAAAATAATAATAAAATGTAACCAAATGAGGTATTTTAAAATACCTCTCTGCCGAAATTTCGTCAGAAACGAACAAAGAAACATCCGTTGTAAAAAAGACGCATAAAAGCGATTGGTCAAAAAATGGGGTATGACAGATGCCCCTATTTAAGTTTCTTCCATCGGAGATAAAAGAAAAAGATGATTTTTTGATGATGTTTTTGTTTTGGTTCGATGATGGAAGAGACTTAAATACAGAGTGCGCCATTTTTTGACCGGATTGAACTGTAAAATGCTAAGATATGATGTTATGTTATGAATATTATGTTATGAATGTTATGCTTATGAGTGATATGTTTATGAGTGCTATATTTACAAAGTGTTTGAATGTAATGAAGATTATTTGACAGAAGTGATGGTGGCAGAAAGCGATAAAGTCCTGTATGCGGACAGAAGCAGTAAAGTCCTGTGTACGGACATAAGCAGTAAAGTCCTGTGTGCGGACAGAAGTAAAGACAGAAAGCAGTAAAGTCCTGTGTGCGGACATAAGCAGATAAAGTCCTGTGTACGGACAGAAGTAAAGACTGAAAGCAGTAAAGTCCTGTGTGCGGACATAAGCGGTAAAGTCCTGTGTATGGACAGAAGTAAAGACAGTGTCCACCAACATTGTGGGATGGTAAGGACAAGTAAAGGCAGTGTCTACCAACATTGTGGGATGGTAAGGACACACCGAGGAAATAAACTGTCTGCTGACATTGTGGGAGAGCGAGACATGACAAGAATATTTATTTGTCTGGACCAGACACGCTGAAGATGACTTCTTTTGGGGAAATGAACTGTAAGTTTGCAGTTGATTGTTTGCAAAATCTGCTACTTTGAATGTGTATGATGGAGACATCTCTGGACCAGATTCACTGGGGATGACTCTTTTTTCGATGTATTGAATGATGGAGACATCTCTGGACCAGATACACTGGGGATGACTCTTTTTGTGATGATGAAGCAAGACACATGATGGTCAATGCAGTATGTATGAAATGATTTTGTTTGCATGCTGTATGTAAACATGAATGTATGTACACATGTGTGAATGATTGTATGTATGTATGATTGTATGTATGAATATGTGAATGATTGCATGTATATATGAATGTGTATGTGTGATTGTGTGTAAGTATGAATGTATATTACGGATACGTAAGTGATTGTATGTATGTACATGTGAATGATTGTATTTGTATGATTGAATGGTATTTGTACATGACTGGATGAGACAAAAGGTTTAAACAGGTAAGATGAGCATTGGGCCGACGTATCTGTACAACCACTCGGTAGTTCTTTGTTGGGGACAGTATCGTTGCAGGTGAAATAAATCAGATCCTCGGGGTAAAACCCGGCATAGTATGTCAATCCATAGTAAGAATGATTGATTCTTGGGGTAAAGCCCATTGGTCAGAGATCTGGCAGAAGTCGCCATTTTGTACACTGAAACCGAATATTTCCTCATGGTCTTGTTTCGACAGTCATGCTTTTTGCTCTTTTTTTTTTAAAAAATCCCTAACTTTTGCCTGGATCGCCCTTTCAGGTTTTCAATCCACCGGGAATATATTTCTTTTTTTTGTTTTGCCCCTAATTTTTGCCTGGACCGCCCTTTCGGGTTTTCAATCCACCGGGACGCTCATTTTTGCCTAAGCCGCCCTTTCGGGTTTTCAACTTAGCGAGCTGTTCTTTTTTGCTATTTTTTCTTTTGCTTTGCTTTTTTTTTTTTGACAGAAAGAAACAAGACTGATATGCTGATGTGCAAACTTCTCCAAGAGATGCCATTTGCTGATGATATGCAAACTTCCCAAAGGGATGCCATTTGCTGAAGATATGCAAACTTCTCAAAGGGATGCCATTTGCTGATGAATGAGCCTCCCAAACGGGTCTCGGCTTTTCTTTCACTGGGGAAAAGAAAATCATACAAGCTTTTTGAAGATAACCACTTGCTGGAGATTACCAGAGAACAGTCAAGTTCAGTATTCAATTGAGGACTGTTGGATCATACGCTGAGTGTATATCATAGTAACAACATGTCCATAAGAACCCAAAATATCAACTTGATGATTATCGGCTCAAGGAGGAAGAGACATAACAACTATCTTGGCAGATCTGGATTGCCCCTGGAAACCACTTCAGGTGCCCCAAGTGAATGAAACCTTGACTTTGAATCTTTGAAGTGTACGCCCCTGGATGTAAGGACTTGCCCCTGATTGGCAGGTTCCTGAGGTAATTTGCCCCAAGTTAGGAGCGTTTTGAATTGATTTGTCCTTGATTAGATCATTTGATTGAATTTCTTTGATGCCAAATATAAATTTGCAGACAAAATTGTTTCTTTTGAAAAATGTTTCTGATGTAATGTACATGTAAGTTTTGGAATCGCAAAAATTTATATAAAACACATGTGGTGTGTGTAAAGGATAGTTACTCAACAAACAGGTGGAGTCAGTTTTTTTTTTTTTTACAATAATTTTGCTGATTATACTTTCAAAGTAAACCTAGCTTCAATTAGGTCTTTTGAGGGTTATAACGTGGCCTGGTTCATGGTTTTGAAAAGAAAAGATTATTAGGCTCAAGATTCTGTTTTAACCCACCCACTTCTTTGATGTCCTTCATTCCTACATTCAATTAATTCATCAGACATGCTTGGGTTGACAAGAGGATTTCTTTTGATAATGATGTTTGAGGTTGACACTTTGGTCGAAGCTTTGATGAGATTCTTGAAGTGACAATCACTTTTCATTCACAAGCTTGTTTTCAATGTTTTTGCTCTTAATCCCTTATTTTTGCATGGACCAATTCTTTCGGATTTTGCGGTCCATCGGGATGCCCTGAATTTTGCCTAAGTCTTTTTACCTAGCGGGCTTTTTGTTGTTGTTTTTGTTTGTGTTTTTTTTTTGTTTTTGTGTAAGATGTTTGTGACTGTCACATGTATTGTGAGTTTTGTCTACTCAAGACTTCCTCTATCTCGCCAAATTTATCCTCTTGCATTGGGATGTGTCATTGAATTATTGAAAGACTACCCTGCCCCGGGTTAAGATTAAGGGTTTTTTTGTATAGAAAGAACACCAACTTCTGGCTCAAAAGGGTTGACTACGGATTATCTCCTTATTTCTCCGGTGTTTGGGAAGTGAAACAATGCCTTACATCATCAACCGGGTCTTACTAATGAAAGCATATATCAGCAATTTTAAACATTTAATTTACATCATTCTCCCCTCAAGTTTGTTAACAGGAAAAGTGCAATGGAAAATATTGTCATTTATGATGGCACAAGAAAAGAGTGAATACGAATGGATGGATTCCAAAATATGCATGCTCATTGTTTAGAAATATTTATTAAAAGATACAACTTTAAAATGTAAATAAATGCTTGGCAAGAAAGAAATTGCAATTGGAACATAGAAGGCCTAGTGATCCTAGGGACAAACTTCTTGATAATCTTGAATATGACGGGGGTCCCATGATTAAGCAGAGGATGAACCTTGAACATTAGGGTTCTCATCCTTGAAAGATAGCATATTGTTACGGATTAAATCCTGAACAGCTTTCTTAAGAGGGTAGCAACGTTCTACATCATGGCCAGGGGCCCCTTGATGGAAGACACAAGTTAGATCACTACGGTACCAGGGAGGTAGTACTGCTGGCACAGGTGGAGGTGGTCTCGTCTGAACAAATTTTTTAGCGAGTAAGGCGGGGAGTAGGTCAGCATATTTCACAGGTATGGGGTCAAATGGTTGATTTTTCTGAGCACGGTTATGATTGAATGATTGTTGGGGAGATGGTAGGTGATGAGATTGTGGGTATTGTGGTGGTAGTGTTATGGCTGCAATATGTTGATGAGCTGGGTTTCCCGAATTATGTCCTCCCTGGGCCTCCATGCCAACTTCAGATTCTTGCTTCTCTGAAAAGTTGTTGCCATATCTCTTGGCGGTATTAGTCGGAGTTTTCTCTCTTGTCAACCGTCCCTGACGGACTCCCTCTTCTAAGCACATTCCCATTTCCACCATTCCTGTGAAGCTTCTTGATACAACACCAACCATTTTCTCATAGAAGAATGGGCTCAGAGTATGCAGAAACAACTTACACAGTTCTTTTTCTTCCACTGGAGGACGAATCTGAGCAGCAAGCTCCCTCCATCTTTGAGCATATTCCTTAAAAGACTCCCTCTCCTTTTGTGCCAATGCTCGTAACTCATCCCTATCAGGGGCCAGATATGAATTGTAATTGTACTGCCGAATGAAAGCACTAGCCAGATCATTAAATGAACTGACATTAGCCCTATCAAGGTCCATATACCACCTCAAAGCTGCACCGGTCAGACTGTCTTGAAAATAATGGATCAACAACTTGTCATTACTGGTTTGAGTAGACATCTTTCTGGCATACATTATCAAGTGAGCCTTGGGACAAGTACTCCCCTTATACTTCTCAAAATCCGGAACCTTAAACTTGTGAGGGACCACAACATCAGGGACCAAGCATAGTTCATGAGCATCCTGGCCAAACAAATCTTTTCCTCTAAGAGCCCTCATCTCTTTTTGCATCTCATCATACTTGATTTGTAAGTCATTCATCCTGTCATAACCTCCTACACTTTCAGCATGAAAGATGGGCCTTTGAGTTTGCTGGATAGTATGAACCAAAGGTGCAGACACAATTGCTGTAACCCGAGGAAGTGTGTTGCCGAATTGAGGAATAGGCACTGTCGATTGGACATGGGGAATCTCTGATATTACAGGACGTGATTCTGCCCCAAGAAAGCCGACTGGCATACCCCACGGATAACCTTCGGGCATAACATACTGAGGAGTACTAAAAGGTGCAGACGAAACCGGAGGAGGTACAAAGGTACTGCTAGACTGAGATACCGAAGCTATCGCCTGATTCTGGGTAGCCATCAAAGATGCCACCATGCTAGTCAACTTCTCAATTTCTGTTTGCATGGTTGTCACCTGTACACGGAGCATATGATTTTCTTCCTCAAAATTGTCCATCTTGTTTCTCAACCTGAACCGAGTATTGTAGACACGAGTTGGTTTGTACTGAATACGCCGAGCCAACCTTTTTACTGAGGTAGAGAGAACAGGAAAATATGAGACTTGAGTTTGGAAACTTATGAATGTGGTATGATGCATGATGTGTTTATGCTAAAATATACAATGTTTTTTTTTTTGTTATCGAAGGACTTATCCCAAATTGGTTGTAAACATTTAGATATGGATTTTGTAAGGAGAAAAAGGAAAATTTATTATGTGTCATTTGAAATGAATGTTCTCTATAATGTTTACAAAAAATTTGTTTAAGTTCTTCGATATCGGATGAGGAAAAAAGAATTTATGAATGAGTGCATGCATGCATGATGCGGAAAACATGGTGGGGTTAAAGTGTAATGTTGGAGTCAAAGGTGAAACCCTCCCAAATGGTATGTACTAGGGTTTATTTGTACCTGCATGACGGGTTCTACAAAGTTCCCAAAGTCATCAACCGCCTCATGAACACCACTGGATTACGTGACTACTCTCGTTCCAATAATATTCACAAAATGATCTCGTTTGAGTGTAGTCTCGCGTGACAACTAAATTCAAGACTTACTCTTGATTAGTCACCGCACTACGCCCTAAAAAGGCCAAGATGGGTTAAAGGTAATCTAAAGGTTCTCGGCTTCTCCGGACACTCACATTGAAAGTAATAACACCATCATGACTTATCATGACGACGAGTACTACCGTCGTGAGACCTCCACCGAGCGGGATCATATCACATGTGCTTCATAATCTAAAGACATGTCACTATGATTTCATCCCATCCTATCTTATTGTGTCCCTCAAGTCCGGGTGGGGGACTTATCTCACCACTCAAAGTAAACCCCAAATATATACACATATTTACAACAAAAAGAAAAGAAGCGCGAAGATAATAATTTAAACAAGTTAGGTTCAACCCGCTTGGTTGTCCCCAGTCGATTTGGTTTTGATTCTGGATTATGGGTTCGGTTTGGTGACGGATCGTGTTGTTTGAGTTTGGATTCGATTTGGTTTTGATTCTGGATTATGAGTTTCGAATGGATTTGAATGATGGTTATGATATTGCGTTTCTGGATTTGTTTTTTGGTTTGATTTGAATTTATGATTTGTGGTTTGAATCTGAGATGGGTTTTGAATGATGAATTTGGTTCTGTGATTTTCGTTGTCTTGATGAAGATGACAAATTTGTATTGTTGATGATGAAGATGGTACTGTATTTGATTTTTTTTTATTTTTGATTTTGTTCTGTTTTTTGATTTTTTTTTTGTTTTGATTTGAAGAAGATGAAGTTGCGGCTGATCCCCCTTGACCTAGGGGACTGTGCACAGTATAAATACTGTGTCAGAGCTAGGGTTTTGCAGATGAAAAAGTTTCCCCATTTGGACAAAATTGCCCCTTTGGGCTTGGATTGGACAAAAATATAGATTTGGACTGTTGACAAACTGACTAAAAAAACACCTGATGAAAAAACGAAAATAATAATAAAAATGGTAAAAAGACTTTAAAAAAATAAAAAAGAGATAAAAAAACAAATTAAATAAAAATATATGATAAAATAAAAATAATAATAAAACAGAAACAAAAAGAACCAATAAATGAGGTATTTTAAAATACCTCTCTGCCGAAATTTCGTCAGAAACGACAAAGGAAAAAAAACAAATTTAAACTCCGAACAAAAGCGATCGGTCAAAAAATGGGGTATGACAGATGCCCCTATTTAAGTTTCTTCCATCGGAGATAAAAAGAAAAAGATGATTTTTGTTTTGGTTCGACGATGGAAGAGACTTAAATACATAGTACACCATTTTTTGACCGGATTGAACTATAAAATGTTATGATATGATGTTATGAGTGTTATGCTTATGAGTGTTATGTTTACAAGTGTTTGAATGTAATGAAAATTATTTGACAGGGGTAATGAAGACAGAAAGCGATAAAGTCCTGTATGCGGACAGAAAGCAGTAAAGTCCTGTGTATGGACAGAAGTAAAGACAGAAAGCAATAAAGTCCTGTGTGTGGACAGAAGTAAAGACAGAAAGCAATAAAGTCATGTGTGCGGACATAAGCAGATAAAGTCCTGTGTGCGGACAGAAGTAAAGACAGAAAGCAGTAAAGTCCTATGTGCAGACAGAAGTAAAGACAGAAAGCAGTAAAGTCCTGTGTACGGACATAAGTAAAGACAGTGAGCAATAAAGTCCTGTGTGCGGACAGAAGTTAAGACTGAAAGCGATAAAGTCCTGTGTACGGACAGAAGTAAAGACAGTGTCCACCAACATTGTGGGATGGTGAGGACAAGTAAAGGCAGTGTCTACCAACATTGTGGGATGGTAAGGACACAACGAGGAAATAAATTGTCTGCTATCATTGTGGGAGAGCGAGACATGACAAGAATATGTATTTGTCTGGACTGGACACACTGGAGATGACTTCTTTTGGGGAGATTAACTGTAAGTTTGCAGTTGATTGTTTGCAAAACCTGGCACTTGGAATATGAATGATGGAGGCATCTCTGGACCAGACTCACTGTGGATGACTCTTTTTTTTGTAATGTATGATTGACGGAGACATCTCTGGACCAGATACACTGGGGATGACTCTTTTTGTGATGTATTGAAGCAAGACACATGATGGTCAATGTGGTATGTATGAATGATTTTGTTTACATGTTGCATATGAATATGAATATATGTACACATATGTGAATGATTGTATGTAAGTATGTATGATTGTATGTATGTATGTATGTATGTATGTATATGTGAATGATTGTATGTATGTATGTATATATGTATGTGTACGTATGTATGATTGTATGTATGTGTATGAATGTTGTCGCGGTGATTTTTGGATATCGAGTTATTAATTAACTTCGAATCGCAATTTAATGTTCCACCACCGATCTTTAATTTATCCGAGGGAAAGGGAAAAAGTTCGAAAAAAACCCTATTTTTTTAGAGAACAAGGTTCGGGGGTTGGTTATACGAAGGGAAGGTATTAGCACCCTAAGTATCTATAATACTCTATAGGAACCTCTTGTTTTTATTTCTATCTATGCGCTTTATTTTAATTGCTTGTAAAAATGTATGAGTATGAGAATTAAAGTGATGATAAAAAAAATGCCTAAAGAATGGAAAAGAAGAAAAATGTTTTTGTTGATTTTATTGATTGAAGAGATAAATCTCATGCCTACGTACCCGAGGGATCAAACCACCGTAGTTCGGGATAAAAAGACGGGTAAATTTGTTTATTCGATTTTAAGGTTTTGAAAATGGTTTTAAAATACCAAAAGCCGAAAGTGGCAAAATGTGAGTTTGATTGATGTTAATTTGTGAAAAAAAAGTCTATATGGTTAAATTGATTAAGATTTGATTAAGAAAATAAGACGCGGACACTTGGTTTAAAATCCAAGGTTTGTTGAGAAAATGTTTGAAGTGATAAAAGACACTTGGTTTAAAATCCAAGGTTTATGCATGATTAGTGATGTATGAATGAGGAAAATGCACTTGGTTTAAAATCCAAGATTTTAGGCAAGGAAAAGGACACTTGGGTTAAAGTCCAAGGTTTTAGCGAAAAAGGAGCCGTTGGTTTAAAGTCCAAGGCACTTGGTTTAAAATCCAAGTTCACGATAAGAAAAAGGACACTTGGGTTAAAATCCAAGGTTTTCACGATAAAAGACGCCATTGGTTTAAATTCCAAGGCACTTGGTTTAAAATCCAAGTTCGCGGTAAAAAAGCACTCGGGTTAAAATCCGAGGTTTTCGCGGTAAAAGAAACGTTTGGTTTAAAGTCCAAAGTTTGAAAAGTGTATGATGATGAAATGTTTTTGATGCTTGATGATGTTGAAAAGAAATTGTTTTGCTATTTTGTAAAAGAGGTTTTGACCTCATTTTTGAGAATAAAATGATTGATTATTTTTGAAGAGGTGTTGACCTCATTTTTGTGAATAAAATGACTAATTATTTGATTGGTATGTTGGGTTAAAATAAAAAAAGGTAGCGCTAAAATTAATAACGTCGCAATAGGCAAAAATCGAAGACGATCCGTAATGATATTTTGATCAAAACGGTGTCTTTTCCCTCGGAATTAATATGCTAACGTTTTTGTGGAAAGCGATAAATAAATATGCATGAGATGCGATTTTTTTATTTATAGTGTACATTTATTCCTAATTACAATCTAAAGTATTTACTAAAAAATAAATATGAAATGAATGCAACATGATGCTATGCAATTTAATTTAAATTTACATCAAGTCCTAAAAAATACAATCTAATGTCTTTACAATGCAATAAATAAATAATTAATTATGCAAAAATAAAAGAACAGAAGGGGGTGCAAATATCAATTAAAACAGAAAAGGGGGTGCGAAAAGCAACTCTGGGCCCAAGCCCAGCTGGGGGGCGTGGCCCAGAGGGGAGGTGTGTGAAGAAAAAATGTAAAATCAGATCAGAGCCGTCTGATTGATCAGACAGCTCTGATTTGATCACAGTAAGATGGAATCAGAAATGTTGGATCAAAATCAAGTGTACAATGGCGCGCAGGTGCACCGTAAGGACGTGCACCTGCGCGCACAGGATCAAAAGGGGGGTTATAAAAGGAAAAACCCTAAATTTTTTCTCATTTCTCTTCTTCTCCCTCGCGGCTACCGCCGCTGTTCTCTAACCTTCACTCTCAAATCTCTCTGTTCTGTTTCTTTCCCTTGTTAACTCTTCAACTCTTTTTCAAAAATGGAACTCTCGAAAACTCAGAATCAGATCAAAACAAAACTCAAAAACAAATCAAACAAAACTCCCTAATCCGGATCGAGCAGAAACGAAATCGAAAGGAAAGGAAAAAACGAAACGACCTTGATGGTTTTATTTGAGCTCTGATTTTCTTCTTCTCTTCTTCTTTTTTTCTCGGTTTTCAATTTGGAAAAGGATTTGATCTTGGATTTGAGTACGGATGGAGGTTTGAATTGTATTTCTGGGTTTTTTGTTTGAGGATCTGATTCGGTTTTTTTTGTTTGATTTCTGTATGATGATGAATGTTAATTGTGTTGGTTTCTGATTAATTTTGAGCGATGATGATGGTTATGGTTTCTGGATTGATAGATGAGTTTCGAATTTGATTTTTTATTTTGGTTTTTTATTTGAGAAAGGTTTGATGGTGATGAACAGATGAGAAACTTTGATTCTGTATATTTTTTGATTTTTTTTGTGATGTTGATCTTTTTTGGAAGAAGCTGCGGCTGAGTGTGTGTTTTTTCCCTTGGAAATTGTGTACTATTTGTACTGTGTGTCAGACCTAGGGTTTGGCAGATGAAAAATACCACATTTGGACAAAATTGCCCCTTTGGGCCTGGACAAAAAACACCTGATCTGGACTTCTATAAAAAATATTGGCAAAAACACCAAAAAGGAAAAAATACACAAATAAACAATTAAAATAATAAAAAATAATAATATATTAATAATAATAAAAAACGAAAATGAATAATAATAATAAAATAAAAATCGGAAAAAATAATAAAAAATAATAATAAAATGTAACCAAATGAGGTATTTTAAAATACCTCTCTGCCGAAATTTCGTCAGAAACGAACAAAGAAACATCCGTTGTAAAAAAGACGCATAAAAGCGATTGGTCAAAAAATGGGGTATGACAAATGTATATTATGAAGCTTGTATTTGTATGATTGAATGATATTTGTACACGACTGGATGAGATAAAAGTTTGATCAGAAAAGATGAACATCGGGCCGACGTATCCGTACAACCACTCAATAGGTCTCCACTGGGGTAGCACTTTTAAAGGTGAGATAAATCAGATCCTCGGGGTAAAACCCGGTATGGTATGTCAATTCATGGTAAGAATGATTGCTTCTTGGGATAAAACCCGTTGGTCAGAGATCTGGCAGAAGTCGCCATTTCGTACACTGAAACCGAATATTTTCTCATGGTTTTGTTTCAACAGTCATGCTTTTTGCTTTTCTTTTCTTTTTTTTTTTTTTTTTGAAATCCCTAACTTTTGCCTGGACCGCCCTTTCGGGTTTTCAATCCACCGGGAATATATATCTTTTTTTTTGTTTTGTCCCTAATTTTTGCCTGGACCGCCCTTTCAGGTTTTCAATCCACCGGGAATATATATCTCTTTTTTGTTTTGTCCCTAATTTTTGTCTGGACCGGCCTTTCGGGTTTTCAATCCACCGAGACGCTCATTTTTGCCTAAGCCGCCTTTTCAGGTTTTCGACTTAGCGAGCTGTTCTTTTTTTGCTATTTTTTGCTTTTTTTTTTTGATAGAATGAAACAAGACTGATAGGATGATATGCAAACTTCTCCAAGATATGTCATTTGCTTCTTATATGCAAACTTCTCAAAGAGATGCCATTTGTTGTTGAATGAGCCTCCTAAAACGGGTCTCAGCTTCTTCTTTCACCGGGGAAAAGAAAATCATACAAGCTTCTTAATGATAACCACTTGCTGGAGATTACCAGAGAACAGTCAAGTTCAGTATTCAATTGAAGAATATTGGATCACATGCTCAGCATATTATAGTAACACACATATCCGTAAGAACCCAAAATATCAACTCGATGATTATTGGCTCAAGGAGGAAAAAAATATAACAACTATCTTGGTAGATCTGGATTGCCCCTGGAAACCACTTCAGGTGCCCCAAGTGAGTGAAACATTGACTTTGAATCTTTGAAGTGTATGCCACTGGATGTAAAGACCTGCCCCTGATTGGCAGGTTCCTGAGGTAATTTGCCCCAAGTTAGGAGCGTTTTGAATTGATTCACCCTTGATTAGACCAATTGATTGAATTTCCTTGATACCAAATATAAATTTGCAAACAACATTGTTTCTTTTCAAAAATATTGCTGATGTAATATACATGCAAGTTTTGGAATCGAAATTTTTATAGAAAACACATGTGGTGTGTGTAAAAGATAGTTACTCAACAAACAGGTGGAGTCAGTTTTAACAATAATTTCGCTGATTTATTCTTTCAAAGTAAACCTAGCTTCAATTAGGTATTTTGAGGGTTATAATGTGGCCTGGTTCATGGGTTTGAAAAAAAAGGATTATTAAGCTCAAAATTTTGTTTTAACCCACCCACTCTTCTTTGATATCCTTCAATCCTACATTCAATTAATTCATCAGACACGCTTTGGTTGACAAGATGATTTCTTTTGACAATGGTGTTTGAGACACTTTGGTCGAAGTTTTGATGAGATTTTTGAAGTGACAATCACTTTTTCATTCACAAGCTTATTTTCAACATTTTTGCTCTTAATCCCTTATTTTTGCATGGACCAATTCTTTTGGATTTTATGGACCATCGGGATGCCCTGAATTTTGCCTAAGTCTTTTACCTAGCGGGCTTTTTGTTGTTGTTTTTGTTTGTGTGTTTTTTTTTGTTTTGGTGTAGGATGTTTGTGACTGTCACATGTTATTTTGAGTTTTGTCTACTCATGACTTCCTCTATCTCAACATATTTATCCTCTTGTATTGGGATGTGTCATTGAATTAATTGAAAGACTACCCTGCCCCGGGTTAAGATTAAGGGTTTTTTATTATAGAAAGAACACCAACTTCTGGTTCAAAGGGGTTGACTACGGATTATCTCCTTATTTCTCCGGTGTTTGGGAAGTGAAACAATGTCTTACATCATCAACCGGGTCTTACTAATGAAAGCATATATCAGCAATTTTAAACATTTAATTTACATCATTCTCCCCTCAAGTTTGATAACAGGAAAAGTGAAATATAAAACATTGTCATTTGTGATGGCACAAGAAAAAAGTGGATATGAATGGATGGATTCCAAAATATACATGCTAATTGTTTAGAAATATTAATTAAAAGATACAACTTAAAAATGCAGGTAAATGCTTGGCAAGAAAGAAATTGCAATTGGGAAATAAGAGGCCTAGTGATCCTAGGGACAAACTTCTTGATAATCTTGAAAATGACGGAGGACCCATGATTAGGCTGAGGATGAACCTTGAACATTATGGTTCTCATCCTTGAAAGATAGGACCTTGTTGCGGATTAAATCCTGAACAGCTTTCTTGAGAGGATAACAACGTTCTACATCATGGCCAGGGGCCCCTTGATGGAAGGCACAAGTTAAATCACTGCGGTACCAGGGAGGTAGTACTGCTGGCACAGGTGGAGGTGGTCTCGTCTGGACAAAATTTTTGGCAAGTAAAGCGGGGAGTAGGTCGACATATTTCACGGGTATGGGGTCAAATGGTTGATTTTTCTGAGTGCTGTTATGATTGAATGATTGTTGGGGATATGGTAGGTGATGAGATTGTGGGTATTGTGGTGGTAGTGCTATGGCTGCAATATGTTGATAAGTTGGGTTTCTCGAATGAGGTCCTTTTTGAGCCACCATGTCAACTTTAGATTCTTTCTTCTCTGAAAAGTTGTTGTCATATCTCTTGGCAGTATTAGTCGGAGCTTTCTCTCTTGTCAACCGTCCCTGACGGACGCCTTCTTTTAAGCACATTCCCATTTCCACCATTTCGGTGAAGCTTCTTGATACAACACCAACCATTTTCTCGTAGAAGAATGGGCTCAGAGTATGCAAAAATAACTTACACAACTCTTTTTCTTCCACTGGAGGACGAATCTGAGCAGCAAGCTCCCTCCACCTTTGAGCATACTCTTTAAAAGATTCCTTCTCTTTTTGTGCCAATGCTCGTAACTCATCTCTATCAAGGGCCATATATGAATTGTAATTGTACTGCCGAATGAAAGCACTGGCGAAATCATTAAAGGAACTGACATTAGCCCTATCAAGGTCCATGTACCACCTCAGAGATGCACCGGTCAGACTGTCTTGAAAATAATGGATCAACAACTTGTCATTACTGGTTTGAGTAGACATTTTCCTGGCGTACATTATCAAGTGAGCCTTGGGACAAGTACTCCCCTTATACTTCTCAAAATCTGGAACTTTAAACTTATGAGGGACCACAACATCAGGGACCAAGCAGAGTTCATGCGCATCTTGGCCGAACAAATCCTTTCCTCTAAGAGCCCTCATCTCTCTCTGTATCTCATCATACTTGATCTGTAAGTCATCAACCCTGTCATAACCTCCCACACTTTCAGCATGAAAGATGGGCATCTGAGTTTGCTGGATAGTATGAACCAAAGGTGCAGTCACAGTTGCCGTAACCTGAGGAAGTGTTTTGCCAAGCTGAGGAATAGGCACCGTAGATTGGACATGAGGAATCTCAGATATTACAGGACGTGATTCCTCCCCAAGAAAACCAACTGGCATGCCCCATGGGTAACCTTCGGGCATAACAAACTGTGGAATGCCAAGAGGTGCAGATGAAACGGGAGGAGATACAAGAGCATTACTGGACTGAGATGCTAGTGCTGGCATCTGATTCTGGGTAGCCATCAAAGAAGCCACCATGCTAGTCAATTTCTCGATTTCTGTTCGCATGGTTGTCATCTGTTCACGGAGCGTATGGTTTTCTTCATCAAAACTATTCATCTTGCTCTTCAACTTAGACCGAGTATTGTAGACACGAGTTGCTTTGTAACGGATACGCCGGGCCACTTTGACTGAGGCGGAGAGAAAAGGGAAAATATGAGACTCGAGTTTGGAAACTTATGAATGCATTATAATGTATGATGTGTTTATGCTAAAATATGCAATGCGTTTTTTTGTTATCGAAGGACTTATCCCAAATTAGTTGTAAACATTTATACATGGATTTTGTAAGGAGAAAAAAGAGAAGAATTTATTATGTGTCATTTGAAATGAATGTTCTCTATAATGTTTACAAAAAATTTGTTTAAGTTCTTCGATATCGGATGAGGAAAAAGAATTTATGAATGAATGCATGCATACATGATGCGGAAAACATGGTGGGGTTAAAGTATAATGTTGGAGTCAAATGTGAAACCCTCCTATATGGTATGTACTAGGGTTCATTTGTACCTGCATGACGGGTTCTACAAAGTTCCCAAAGTCATTGACCGTCTCATGGATATTACTGGGTTACGAGACTACTCTCGTTCCGATAACATCCACGGGATAATCTCGTTTGAGTGTAGTTTCGCGTGACGACTAATCTCAAGACTACTCTTGATTTAGCCACCGCACTACGTCCTAAAAAAGGCCAAGATGGGTTAAAGGTAATTCTAAAGGTTCTCGGCTTCTCCGGACACTCACATTGAAAATAATACCATCATCATGACTTTTCATGACAACGAGTACTACCGTCGTGAGGCCTCCACCGAGCGGGATCATATCACATGTGCTTCATAATCCAGACTACTCTGGACATGTCACTATGATTTCACCCCATCCTATCTTATTGTGTCGCTCAAGCCCGGGTTAGGACTTATCTCACCACTCAAAATCAAACCCCAAGTATATATACAAATATTTACACAAATAAAAGAATAATAGCGCGAAGATAGTAATTAAAACAAGTTAGGCTCAACCCGCTTGGTTGGTCCCCAGTGAAGTCGCCATTTCTGTCGCGGTGATTTTTGGATGTCGAGTTATTCATTAACTTCGAATCGCAATTTAATGTTCCACCACCGATCTTTAATTTATCCGAGGGAAAGGGAAAAGTTCGAAAAAACCCTATTTTTTTAGAGAACAAGGTTCGGGGGTTGGTTATACGAAGGGAAGGTACTAGCACCCTAAGTATCTATAGTACTTTATAGGAACCTCTTGTTTTTATTCTAACTTTGCGCTTAATTTTAATTGCTTGTAAAAAAGTATAAGTATGGAATTAAAGTAGTGATGAAAAAAAAGAAGTTTAAAGTGATGGAAAAGAAAGAAAAATGTTTTTGTTGATTTTATTGTTTTGAAAAAGGTTTTAAAGACCGAAAAGCCAAAAGTGGCAAAATGTGAGTTTGATTGATGTTAGTTTGTGAAAAAAAGTCTATATGGTTAAATTGATTGAGATTTGATTATGAAATAAGACGCGGACACTTGGTTTAAAATCCAAGGTTTGTTGAGAAAAGATTTTGAGTGATAAAAGACACTTGGTTTAAAATCCAAGGTTTTTGCATGATTAAAAAATGTATGAATGAAGAAAATGCACTTGGTTTAAAATCCAAGGTTTTTGCGAGAAAAATGAACACTTGGGTTAAAATCCAAGGTTTTAACGATAAAAGAAGCCGTTGGTTTAAAGTCCAAGGCACTTGGTTTAAAATCCAAGTTTGCGATAAAAAAGAACTCTTAGGTTAAAATCCAAGGTTTTCACGATAAAAGACGCCGTTGGTTTAAAGTCCAAGGCACTTGGTTTAAAATCCAAGTTTGCGGTAAAAAAGACTCTTGGGTTAAAATCCAAGGTTTTCGCGATAAAAAGAAACGTTTGGTTTAAAGTCCAAAGTTTGAAAATGTTTGACGATGAAATGCTTTTTGATGTTTGAAGATGAATTGTTTTGACTTTTTTTGAAAAAGGTTTTGACCTCATTTTTGAGAATAAAGTGACTAACTATTTTTGAAGAGGTGTTGACCTCATTTTTTGATACAAAAGAAACGGATAATGGCTAACGCGCGAAAAGAACGATATTAACATCATACTAAGTAAGCGCGAAGACGAACCGTAATGATATTTTGATCAAAACGGTGTCTTTTCCCTCGGAATTAATATGCTAACGTTTGTTGCGGAAAACGATAAATAAATATGCACGAGATGCAATTTTTCATTTATAGTGTACATCTGCTCCTAATTACATTCTAAGGTATTTGCAAGAAAAATAAATATGAGATGAATGCAAGAGGATGCTATGCAATTTTTATTTACATTAAATCCTAAAAATACAATCTAATGTCCTTGCAATAAAATAAATGGTTAATTAATTAGACAATAAATAAATTTGATTAGCGAGCAATAATAAAGAATTAAGCAAAATAGATAAACATAAATTAAAGCAATTAAAAATAAAACAAAGAGGTCTCAAATTAGTGCTTATTTTGGATTTAATAGCTTATTGAAGCACATTACATAAGCACTTTTATCATAGGCAAAAATAAAATAAAAAACAGAAGGGGGTGCAAATATTAATAACAACAGAAAAGAGGGTGCAAAAAGCAGCTCTGGGGTTCTGGCCCAACTGGGGGGCGCAGCCCAGAGGGGTGTGTGCAAAGAAATGTGTAAAAAATCATATCAGAGCCGTCTGATTGATCAGACAGCTCTGATTTGATCACAGTTAAAACAAATTAGAAGCGTTAGATCAAGATCAAATGGACAAAGGCGCGCAGGTGCACCGTAAGGACGTGCACATGCGCGAACAGGATCCAAACAGAGTATAAATACAAAAAAAAAACCTAAAATAAAGACAGAAATCTCTCTTCTCTCTATCTCTCTTCTCTCACCGCCACCGGTGAATCTCTCTTCTCTCCCTCGGCCACCATCCTCATCCACCCAAAACTCCACTATTTTAAAAAACTTCCAACATCAAAACTAACCAAAAACAAACCCTAAACCCAAATATGAACTCAAAAATCCCAAAAATTAAACCAACAGGTCAGATCGAGGGAGAGAAAGAAGATGAAAAAAAAGAGTTCAACCTTTGTGTTCTTCGTTCTTGTTCCGTTTCTAATTTTCTTCTTCTTCTTCTTTTCGGTTCCAATTTGATTTTAATCGATTTGGATGGTCCGATTTGATTTTGATTCTGGATTCTGGATTATGGGTTCGGTTTGGTGACGGATCGTGTTGTTTGAGTTTGGATTCGATTTGGTTTTGATTCTGGATTATGGGTTTCGAATGGATTTGAATGATGGTTATGATATTGCGCTTCTGGATTTGTTTTTTGGTTTGATTTGAATTTCTGATTTGTGGTTTGAATCTGAGATGGGTTTTGAATGATGAATTTGGTTCTGTGATTTTCGTTGTCTTGATGAGGATGACAAATTTGTATTGTTGATGATGAAGATGGTACTGTATTTGATTTTTTTTTTTTTTTTGATTTTGTTCTGTTTTTTTATTTTTTTTTGGTTTTGATTTGAAGAAGATGAAGTTGCGGCTGATCCCCCTAGGGATGCCATAAAAACCCAAACCCAGCAGACCCACCCGAACCCAAACCCAAGTCAACGGGTGAAACCCGAATTGACTGGGTTTGGGCGATACCCGAAACCCATACACCCACCCGAATATAGTAAAATTACCTAATTAACCCTAAGTATATATATATAAGTGTAAAAAAAATTAGGGTTACAATCCCACATTCTTTCACGCACGTGAATCATTCGACAGCCTACCCCTCCCTACCTTCACTCACTCACGCGATCATATACTATGTCTCACATTCTTTGAGAATAGCGAGAACTTACTAGTGACCTTAATGCTTGTGAGTCTATCTTGAAAGTTTATGTTGAACTTTGATGTTATTGTATTATATTTTGTCATTTGCAAACTATGTTAAGCTACGGTATTTGGACATTTGCTTGTATTTTGTATTTTGTCATTTTATCGAAAAAAATTCGGGCCGAGTTTTGGTAGATAATTAATTAATTATGCGTGTTTTAGCTATGGGTTTTGGGTGGAAAAACCCGAACCCAATGGGTGTGGGTGTGAGTTTTGATTTGTCACCCAAATAGTCTTTGGGTTTGGGTTTGGGTATGGGTGTTTGTAATGGGCGTGGGTTTGGGTATTGTAAAACCCTCACCCATGGGCACCCATTACCATCCCTAGATCCCCCTTGACCTAGGGGACTGTGCACAGTATAAATACTGTGTCAGAGCTAGGGTTTTGCAGATGAAAAAGTTTCCCCATTTGGACAAAATTGCCCCTTTGGGCTTGGATTGGACAAAAATACAGATTTGGACTGTTGACAAACTGACTAAAAAAAACACCTGATGAAAAAACGAAAATAATAATAAAAATGGTAAAAAGACTTTAAAAAAATAAAAAAGAGATAAAAAAACAAATTAAATAATAATCAAAATAAAAATATATGATAAAATAAAAATAATAATAAAACAGAAACAAAAAGAACCAATAAATGAGGTATTTTAAAATACCTCTCTGCGGAAATTTCGTCAGAAACGACAAAGGAAAAAAAACAAATTTAAACTCCGAACAAAAGCGATCGGTCAAAAAATGGGGTATGACAAGGCATATCGCAAGTTAGTGAGAAATAGAATAAGTTACCTCTTCCTTGCCCTTCAGCAACTTCTTGGCTCCGTCCTCCTTGGTTTACAACTCCTTGCATGCTACTGCTACCATCTTTCTTGCCTCTTCCTTGCCCTTCAACTCCTTCTTGGCTGCGTTCTTCTCCTTGTTCCATCTTTGATTTTTCTAAGTCAAATCAACAAAAAAACAAATAAGGATCAAATATAAAACATATAAAGTTGGACTGAAATAATTAAAAAAGGCATAAAACAGATAGACATTATTATTACTTCTCAACTTTCACAACAATATTTTTTTTAATTCTCAAACCCTAAACAAAATAAACAATATTATTATTAGTAAAATATTAACATAAAAACAATAACTTGAAAGGAAAAATTAACACTTACAGTGCTACATCAACCAAAAACAATGTTGTTGCTCTACTTCAACCATTCTCCATCTCTGCAAGTCAAAAGAAAAAGAAAAACAAGTTGAAATCAAATTATCAAAACTATAAGTCAGGGAACAAAGTAATAAAAACTACAGTAGCAACAACACTTAAACTAGCTATAACTAAATACAAGAACAAAATAATATGATAATAACAAATCCAACCACAAATATTCAAGGAAAGATATCATAAATCCAATAACATAGATAAGTTAAAAATCAAATAATTTTAAGTTTGAATAACAAACTCTGATTTTTTAAACTACATAAAATAATAACACCTTTAAATAACAAACACTAACTCAAAAACGCTAAAAATTGAGTGAAGAACAACGAGAATGGTGAAATAGAGACTTGAGAAGAATAAAAAGGAACACAACGAGATCTTCTTGCAAAAAAAGACCAAATAAATAAAACACAAAGAAGGAAAAGGATTAAAATCAAACCTTCGAAAACGGCGGTGGCTGAGTGCGAGATGACGGCGGCGGGATGCTGGTTGATCGGCGGTGATTTCAGATCTTACTCTTCTCTCTCTGGCTGCGCTAGGGTTTGAGGTTGAAGAGAGAATGAGAGTGAGAGTGTGTGTGCATGAAGATGAAACGTAACTGCGTAAGTTGGAATGAAAATCGGAAACGACATCGTATAGCTATAATATAATTAATTAAAATTAAAATAAAAACTGGGTAAGTAGTATGGGTCGTTTCAGATACCGATGGACTCTCAATTTAAATTCGAACCCGACCGCCTAAGCCCACACATAACCACTACTTACACCCGTTTGACCCGCGAACCTGTTTAAAACCGACCCGAATCAGTTTTTTGTACCAGTTTTGGCGGTTTGGGCTGGGCTTCGGGTCTTGTCCACCCCTAAAGTAACCTAATAGTTAGAAATTCCACCCTTAAAGTGGATATGTGGGATGATCAAGATTTGAATCGCGGTCCACTGCATATATAACGTGATGTTCTGTCTTGTACCCTTTAGTTAGAAATCTATTCAATACCTTAAACATTTGTATTGTGTTGTTATGTCTTGCACTGTTCTGTACAATACTAACATTTTACATATCAAACAGACTATATAAATCATTTGAAATAACGTTTGAAAAATAAACTATAAACCATTAAAATAAGGGCAAAATGCATGTATAAGTCCTTTAAGTTTTACGTTTGTATCAGATAGGTCCTTTAAGTTTTTTAAGTATCAAATAGGTCCTTTAAGTTTTTTATGTATCAGATAGGTCCTTTAAGTTTTATGTTTGTATCAGATAGATCCTTTAGGTTTTAAGTTTGTATCAAATAGGTCCTTGAAAGTCTTTAAAAAATAGGACATATTTGATACAAACTTAAAGGAATATCTGATACTTAAGAAACTTAAAGGACTTATATGATACAAACATAAAACTTAAATGACTTATTTAATACTTAAAAAACTTAAAGGACATATCTGACACAAACATAAAACTTAAAGACCTATGGATAAAATAAGCTATAACTCATACCAAACAAAGCTTATAAACTAGTTTATCTCTGCCTCCCTTTTTATATGTACAAAACAATACTATCGCAAACCCTCCCACAAACCAAGCAACAAGAATATGTTCCACCGCGCCACCATAGGTCGTTTCTCGTCATGGTCCTCCTTGCCGCGGATCCTCTACTACACTGTATGCTCCTCCACCGCCCCTTCCTCACCGGCCGCTTCCACTTTCCACCTCCGTCACTTCTCCGCGGAGTCAGTGGAGCGGCTGCGTCATGTCTGGATATCGGGGCTGATCGACCCTAATAAGGTGGGTCCAACAGAGAGGTCGATGTTATATGCGGGTAAGATCGATGAGATGCACGCAAGTCTCAATAAAGAGCAGCCATTTCAGGAATTTGATACTATCCGAGCTGGTATCACTTTCCTCAAATGGAAAGACCATAAGGTAATAATTATAATAACAGCAGTGCTATATAGCACGACTGCTTTTTCGTCTAAGTTGCACGAGGGTATTAATTTGCCTCTCACTTGTAATTGCAAGCCTGCCTACCTTAATAATAAAGGCCCTTCTGCCACTTTTGGATTAATTAGAATAAAAAAACTAAATAAATCAAATCGGTTAAATTATATTTTGCACTTAGTTAATTGCAATAACATTTTACTATTAGAATGAATCAAGCTTCTTTTTTTTTTATGAAAAATGACTCAAACTTTTATGGATATATATGGTCATTAAAAGTTGACTTAATCGCATATTTGGTACTTTATTTTTATTTTAGGTTATAAGTTAGTTTTCTATCTTTTAAAAAATTTAATTTGGTCTCTTATGTTACGTATGGTAACTTATGTTGGTCATTTTTATTAAATTTTGAGTTAACTTCATCCAATTTTTTTGTTAAATTTTGAGTTAATTTCGTCTAAAACTTCCACTTGTCACCCTCCTAAGTTGTCTATGTATGCAAATTTGTTAGTTGCATGGATGACTTAAACTGAAATTTGACTATAAGGACTAAATTGAAACTTAAAATAAACATAAGAGACCAAATATGTAATTAAACCCCTAAAAAATTTAGAGACTAAAACATATTTTTTTTATAGGAACCAAAAGCAAAATTCAGTCATTTTATAAAGATTAAAAATATAATATTTAATCTAAAAAAATATACAACCGCTAAGCCACTAGGTTTAGTCGAGTGGCGAGGGATTTAGGTAATATGCATGAAGTTTTAGGTTCGATCATCATTATCAATATTGTAAAAAAAATATACAACCGTTAAAAAAATAGTGTAGAACTGCTAAAAAAAGAATGTATAACCGCCTTAATTATTAGTCGTGTGCTTGAGACGACAAATAGTGTCGTGCTCTCAAGCATTTTCCTTATAATAATATATATCCAAATTTGAGTTTCAAATTCATGAATTGAATAATAGTTCATTATTTGAACAAGGTTGGTTATAAGGGTGTTTTGATGTATGGACAACTTGCTTGCCTTATTGATGGATGAAATGATAGCAAACTCATTTATTCTTCACTGTTCGGGCGGGGGGGTTTGGTCGATTTTAGTTAAAACCCTGATCATAGTTAAAGACACCACATAATTTCGATGCCGGTGTAACATGAATTAAATGTGTATGTGTCATATTGGTGTCAGGTGCTGGACATTGGGACACGGCTAATCCAATGAGTGTCTATATTTCGTAGTCAGTTAATGTTTTTTATATTATTTATTTCCTTGCAGATTACCGTCATGGACACACCTGGTCGTGTTGATGATATCACCGATGAGGTTGAGACTGCTTTGGGTGCCTTTGACAGCGGCATTCATGTTCTTTCTAGTATTGATGGGGTACAAAGCCATTCTATTACTATTCATAAGCAAATGATAAGATTTGATCTTCCAAGACTTATATTTCTCAACAACATTGACCACAAGGGAACTAATCCATGGGAAGTTTTAAATCAGGTAGTAAACTAATTTAGATTAGTCATGGATTCTAGGTTTTCTACATTAATCATGGGAAGTTTTATTTTTAGACCATTTTTGTTTTATTTTTTAGGTAAGACCTGAGCTTCATCGCTGTAGTGCTGCAATACAAGTTCCAATAGGCTTGGAAGATGATTTTAAGGGACTTTTTGATCTCGTGCAATTAAGGGCCTACTATTTTCATGGTTCAAATGGGTCTGGTTCTGAAACTTCTGCGTTGTTTATACTCGTGATTATTCTTTAAATTACTCAATTGTTTCTCATTACAGAGAAAATGTTGTTGTTGAAGAAGTACCTGCAAATATGGAAGCCTTGGTGGAAGAAAAAAGGCATGAACTCATAGAAAATGTGGCACCGCTGGACGATAAACTTGCGAAAGCTTTTAATCCGAAGAAGCCCATATCACCAACAATCTTAAGGTGTGTGGGTAACAATGTCTTTTTTCTTCTTTTTTTCATCGGAGTTGCACATGTTAATTATTTAGTTTTACACACACAAAACAAAATTAAAAATAAAATATATTTGATTGGTTTTTCACTTTGTCGGACATGCCGTTACACAATTCGTCATATATGTTTATGGAGGATTTTTGGCTCGCAGCCATAATCCGCCTTCGACAACACTAACCAGTATTATCCTCGGGTTTTTAGGATGAAGTTGAAAGACAAATTCTTGATTCAAATCCATTTTATGCACGTATTACACTTTAGAGTTAGATCATTTGGGACAACCCACTTTTTGTCCAACCTCTAAAGACAGATGCATTTTCTAATATAGTGATATATGAAAACCAGTTCCCTGCTCTCAAAATCATATTATGTAACTAGTTTTCCTTTTGTTATTATTTTGTGTGTGTAGGAAGCAGTTCGTAGGGCAACCATAACACGAAGATTTATACCAGTATTCATGGGTAGTGCTTTCAAATATAAGGTAACCATTGAATTACCTTGAATTCATATGTATATGTATTCTCTTTGGTATGGTCTTCTTGACATTCATTCCTCCCCTTTCTTCGGTAGACGCGTTATGTTCTCTTCGTCTCTTTAACATTGATCTTGGCTTGAATAATACATACAGGCCAGCTCTTAATAGTGTTTTATTAGTCTTATATTTTTCATTTGATGTTGTTTCTGTTGGAACAAAATATGTGTTAATACACACCCTTAAGTTTTGATGATAACAAATTATTAAATGTACAATTGATGGTACTAATGTTTAAATTAAGTGCAGGAGAATTCAACGTTTAATCAAGAGCACACTTAATTTAAACTCTGATGAAACCAATGGAAGTCTGAATAATTAGACTCTGAAAGAGTTCAGAAGCTACAATGTGGTCAGAAGCTATACAAAGTTCATAAGCTCAAAGTAGATCAGAACGTCTGAAGCTGTTCAGGAACTCAGAGGAGTTCAGAAGCTCAAGGATGTTCAGAGGCCTACAAGAGTTCAGAGGTTGTCTGCTAGTCATGAGTCATTCAGAGGATGAAGACGTTCAAAAGCTGAATTGTGAAGGACTATCAGAGGCCAACCATTCAAAGACCAATCAGACTCCAAGTTATCAAAGGTTCATCAGAAGCAAAGGAATTCCCAGTCATCAGAGGGCTACATCAACTACAACTTATCAAGCCTGATGATGTGTTTTAAGGTCAACTAAATTGCAACGGTCACAAAGGATGTGATCCCTCTCTCTAGGAGCTAGTTGTACCTTATAACTGTACTATTGGACAAGCAGTAAAGGTGAAGCTTCTCTGCAAAGGAAAACGTGGCTTTACTTAACGGATCTTCAAAGACTACAGCTGTCAATTTTACAACGGGAATTTCTCTAACGTCTCAATGTCTTTCTCAACTCATATAAATATGCCAAAGAAAGAATTGATGACTAGCGCTCTTCATTAGAAAATATCTCTCAGAAGAAAGTGAGAATCTGCATTGTAATAGATAATATCTCTCAAATGAAGTGAGCATAGAAACCAACTTAAGCCTCTGAAGTTATTATGTTTGTAATAAGTTTAAGGTTATAAGTTAGTAGTAAGTCTTCTGCTTAGTGTAGAAGCAAGAAAGTCTTCTGCTTAGTGTAGAAGCACGTAAGTCTCAATCTTAGTGATTAGAGCATAAAGTCTTGAGCTTGAGTGCTTGAGCAAGGAAGCCTCTGATCTTGTGTGATCAGAGCAAGGAAGTCTCTCTGTCTTGTGTGACTTAGAGCAGGAAGTCTCAAGCCTGTGTGCTTGAGCAAGGAAGTCTCTATGTCTTGTGTGACTAAGAGCAGGAAGTCTTGAGCTTGTGTGCTTGAGCATCTATTGTAATCCTTGTGATTATAGTGAAACTCTCTTGGAAACAAGGGGACTGGAGTACTCTCAATTTTTGAGGGGAACCAGTATAAATTGTTGTGTGTTCTTCTCTCTCTCACTCTCTCATTTACTCCCTCATCATTTATAACGCCATAAGTTAATTGTGTGAATATTCCGCTGTGCTTTAAAGACTCTGAAAAGGTTTAAATATCTTGGAAAGTTTTTAAATATCCAAAACACAATTCAACCCCCCTTCTTGTGTTTTCTCCACGCACCTTCAATTGGTATCAGAGCTCCGGTTCTGTTGGTAAATCACTTAACCGTGAGACAGTCAAGATCCAAAGGAGAAAACCACCATGGCTCAAAACATGGATGATTGGAAGCAGAAGTTATATCAACAAGTTGCTGATCTTGTCAAAGAAATTGAAGATGGACTGAGCTTAAATGAAGATCTGAGCAACAATCAAAATCCTTCCACATCAGGGGCTAATCAAACTTCTAATATTGATTCTACAGCTACTACTCTTTGCCTCATTAGTGATGATAATGAAAGCATTCAGTGGGCAACAGTAAATGGCTTGTTGGATCAATATGAGGAGTTTAGGATGGAGGAAAATGAGAGCATTGAGGAAATGAACATAAGATTTCAAGCTATCACAAGCAAGCTTGAAGAGCACAACAACAAACTCAGCAACAAAGAGCTTGTAAGCAAGTTGCTGAGAAGTTTGCCTCTGGATTGGAATGAAATTCCACATACTATAGAGGAAACTGAAGACATCAATTCAATGAGTCCTGAATCATTGATTGATTTACTCAGAGTCCATGAATTAGCTCTGAAGGATATGCAAGAGTTGAACCGTGAAGAAGCAGAAGCAGCAAGGAAAGGAAAGCAAGCATTGGAGCATGAAGATCTTGTTGAAGAACCTGATGAAGAGTATCTTGAAAGGTTTTCAAGAAAAATTCAAAGATGGCACAACTTCAAGAAGAATGGAGGAAGACTGGCTAAAGGAATGACAACATGGGATGTACTAGACAACTTCTCTGAAGATGAGTCTGAAAGAGCTCCAGGAGTTGAAGGATCAAGTTCTGAAGATGGCTCAGACTCTGAAGACTCAAGTTCTGATGAAAAGTCAGAACCTGAGAGCAAAGAAAGTTTCCAGAGATCAATGAATCAGGTATATTCTCGTCTTTCCAAAGCAAAATTGATCAAGCATCTTAATAAGACCTTACTTAAACTCTCTAATAGTCAGCAGAAGTATAAAAAGCTTAAAGCAAACTATGAGAATTTAAGTAAGCAAGCAAGCAAATCACTCTGAAGGTCCTGTTCAAAAAGATTTTATTAAAACTAAAGACCTTGAGAATGATTATGCTATATGTTACAAACCCTTTGAGCATTCTCTGGTTCTCAAAGAGTACTGTAACATAAATGCTAATCAAAATAAAATTGTTTCCATGCTTTGCAACCTTAAGACCAACAATACTAATGGGATTGGATACTCTAGTAGTAAAACACTAGAGGAACCAAGCTCATCAGTTATTGATGGAAGCTTCTCACTTCCAAATCTTTACATTACATTTGTATCTGATAGCACTCAGATGAAACAAATGGAGAATGAAGGTTTGGCAACTAACACTCTAGGACCCTCAAGCAAGTGGGTACCAAGAGACAAAATTGTTTACTTGATTGCAGGTGAAACTAAGACTCTGAACCTTCCAATCACATGGATGCATGTGACTGTGAATGGAAGAAGAGCAATTGTGCATAGAAGGCACATTCTTGAAGAGTCAGATGGAGAAGAAGATGAGATGGAGTACATAAGGATCAGGAGGGAGCATAAAGTTTTTGAAGCATGTATTGAAGATGACAACAACTCAGTATGGTGGAGTGAGTGTTCAGGCTATGACTCTGACTACACCTAATCAAGAAAGCTTCAATACAAGGCAAGTATGCTTAACTCCTGAATGACATTTCAGAGGAATAACTCTCAAAGGTTTGAAAATGTCTTCTTAGGATACACAATATTCAGTACTAAAAACCTTGAAAAATCCTGTCTGAACATTTTTTTTTTGTGTCCTGAAAGGCTTGTTTTTCAGCCTCTGAAGTTCTTCAGGTTTCAGCATCTGAAGAATCTCAGACTCTGAGAAACGTTTCAACCTCTGACGATTAAGCCTCTGAATACAAAATGAATTGGAAACATTTAAGTGTTTTTACTAAAACGTTTTGGCGCTAAATAGACAACACGTACACACTTTCTGATTGGTTTAAAACAGTTAATGATGAGTTTGTTTTATTTTTTGTGTGTGTTTTAATTTGTCTTGCTGCTTTAATCAAAATCAATAAACACTTGCACGCTTTACACTATCACATTACTCTCCTTCAAAACGAAAACAACTTTCTTCTCTCTGCAATTAGAAAATTCACAAACCCTAACTTCTGAGATGGAAACCTCTACCTCATCAACCTCTTCTGTTTCGCTTTTGTTTCCAAGGGATTTAGCAGTCAATATCATCAACTGCTCTAGGGTTTTTAGCAAAGAAAGATCGCTCGACATGAAAGGAAAATCACTCAACTTGGTTATGGAACAACCAGGTTATTTTGGAAGTCTTAGGGTAAATCAACACAATGTTGAGAAGTTCTTCTCGGACCAAAATGGAGGTGGTAGATACATAAAGATTCTAAATGGTCCAATCTACCCTACGCTAGTTAAAGATTTCTGGGTGAGAAGCAAGGTAGTAACCTTGGAAGACTACAATAGAGAAGTTGCTGTCTTAAGGAATTCAAAACCTGAGAACAAGGACAAGACTCCAGCCGAATTAGGTCTAAGAGAAGTAAAAGAAGAAGAAATTAGGTCAGTAGTGTGTGGCTTTGAAGTAGTTTTGACTCAATCAAACTTGGCCAGTATTCTTCAAATTCCCAATGAAGGAAAATTCAATGCCTTTAGTGCTGTTGAAGCAAAGAACACAGGGTGTCTAAGTGATATGACAAATATGTGTTATGAAGAAGGGAAAACTTGTGAGAGCAACAGAAGTGGTGATTTGAAGACAACTCAGAAACTCTTAGCCAGAATCCTGCTAGGATCAATATTTCCAAGAAGTGGAAGCTCTGATCAACTTTCTCGGGATCATAGATACTTTATCTACTATCTCACTAAAGGATATCAACTAAATTGGGCTAAGTATATCTTCAATCACCTGTGTAAAGCTGTTAATGCTACTCAAAAACAATCCAAGCCAAATATTCATGTCATCTATCCAAGAATCCTTAGTGAAATCTTCTATCAATGTGGTGTGATAGATGTAATTAAAGCTACTGGACATGACAATCTGATTAGGGAAATCAGAGCCTCTACAATCTCAGCTCACACTCTCTCCAACATGAACTTGCTAGTTGGAAAAGAGATGATACCCTCTGATCCTTTTGAACTTCTCTCTCACTCAGAGGACTCAATGATAAAAAGACATAAGATTGATATACCTGTTTTCTCAAATGGTATTGTTAATCAATATGTTCTATTGCTAGAAAGTCAAGGTGAAGGGCTTGAGATTGAAGATGAAGGATTGAAGAAGAAAAGGAAGAGACTGGTGAAGATTAAGAATGAGAAGAATGAAGCTGCAACGACAGATCGAAAGGGAAGAACTCAAATCAAGTCTGATGAATCATCTAGGGAAATGATTCAAGAAGAAGAAAGTGACATTGATGATGAACCTATAAGTGTTAGACTAAAGAGACTTACTAAGAAGCCAAAGAAGAAAGCTGCTGAAGGTTCAATCTTGAAAGATTCAGGTAAAGTGTTAGTGTCTGACTCTGCTATTGTAAACACTCAAGACTCTCAACCAAACAAATCTCCAACCCAACACAATAATTCACCTCTACTATTCCTTGAAGAACACCTAGGAGGTGAACTACCTCATCAACATGTCACCACGACTGGTGTTCAGAACCCTCTGTCAATTTCTGAACAAACTCAGAACCCCACTCCAGACACTACTCAAACAAGTCCTTAAGACAATTTTTCTCTAAGAAAATCTGTACCATGACCTGTTCATCCAGAACCATTCATACAAACAACCATACAAGCTAAGCCACATACTGCACCTCAACATGTTCACTCACATTCTACACCTCAAACAAACCTTGAACACCAAACCAGCTCATATGCTAAAATGATTGCTACTGATTCTAATGAGTCAGTACACACTGAAGTACTCCAACCAACTGAAAACCCAAACCTATTAACCAAAGAACATGTTGATGAAATGATCAAAGAATTAACAAATGTTCAAGCAAGGTCCTTTGGTCAAACTGATCAAACCATACAGCCACACATAACCAATCAACATGATCAGTCTGCTGAGAAACTCCAAGAAATTGGGATATCTTCAGTATATGACTGTGATGTAACCCAAAAAGAACCTCAATCAAACTCACCTCAACACACCATCACACCCTCAAACTCTGACCCTCCTCAAACCAATTTCATAAACCCTGATGTCTTGAGTGAATGCAATGGTTTGATAAGACAAATACATGGTCTTTCTGAGTTAAGACAGGTTGACATGCCTTCATCTGACCATATTGCACAATGGGTAAGCTTAACTGAAGAATTGCTAAAGAAGCTGCACAGTCTCCAAGAGGCCGGTATTGAAGAACAAAGGAAGAGTAACAGAGGAAAGAAAGCAATGGTTGAAGAGGTCATTCAGATTCAAAAGGACACAGAGAGGAATCAACCTGGATCCTCTTCTGTAAGAACAAGTGATGAGCAAAATCTAATGGAAGAGATAGCATCACTTGAGGAAAGACTGAATGAGCCTATTGTGGATAATCTAGGAGCAAATCAAGTGCACATCAGAAACCCACTGTATGAGGCTGAAATTGAAGACCTTAGGGCAGAAATGAAAAGGCATGGAGAGCTGATGGAGGTAGTAAATGCCAAACAGAAGGAAATCTTGAGAATCCTAGCTTATCTTTGTAACCAACCCCAATCAACATCCTAGGATCTCCTTGTTTGCTTAAAATAAATATCTTGATTAATATTTTGTTAGGCACATTGATAGAATTAAGATCATATCTCTGTATGTTTCTTTGATTTCTTTGTGCTGGTCTGAAATATTTATTCATGTTATGATAATTCAAGTGTTGTTATCTTAAACCGCTAAAAATTGTTTATCTTCTTAATTAAAGTTAATTTTCTTACAAACAGTTCATTCTTTTAATTGGTTAATCTTAAGGATTGAAATCACATAACAAGAGAAGTAATATAAATAAGAAATCAAAACTAAACAAGCCAAAGTAATGAATCTTATTTCATTAAGAACATAAGTTCTGGGTTACAAGACTAATTTTTCTAAGAACTATCTTCTAGTTGCTCTCAAAGGTCATATTTATGGCTACATGCCTACATGACCTTTGTAGAGGGGGAAGGTTGAGCTTTTAGCTGAAGCCATTCAACCCACAGTCCTACTTGAAGAAAACGTTTCTGATGCATCAGTTTGGTTTTCCTCAAGAAGAGACTCATACCCCTCTAGAGCCTCGAACTTCAGTTTGATTTTCTTCAGGAAGATATGTCTTCAGAACTTAAAACAGTCAGAGTCCAAAGATTTCTCTTCAGACTCTGAACTGAGTTCTTCTGTGACAGACACTGGCTTCGTTTCCATTGGTTTCTTCTTATGTTTTCTCTTATCTTGACTAACTCTCGTTGAAACTACCTTCTTCTTCTCTGAGCGTTTCATTTTTTCTCTCAAGAGATCTATCAATAACCTAAGATTATTCTGTGTGAGTAAAATGACTAGGTATCTCTCTCCTTTTATAAGCATAATTCAATGGCCGAGTATTAAATGTGTTCAACCACTTCTGATTTGACGGCATTGAAAGTTGAATTTCTATTAATTGCTTATATTACCTTTTTGATAATGACAAAAGGGGGAGAAAGAATATTGGTAAATCAATTGTTGGAAGAAGCGAAATTACTTGGCTTTTTAGGGCCTTGTAGTGCTTCAGAGAGAGAACGTAGGAGAGTGGTCAAAATAGTAGCATGAGGTACATGCTTTGTTATGACAATCTAATCTTTGAAGATTTCAAAATATGGTACTAAATAGCTCTGAACTGTTTTCAAATTTTTTGTTCAGACTCTGAGTTATTTTCTTTGAAAAGATTTTTTTTAAGCTCTGAACTGTTTGAAAATATTTTGAACTCTGAAGCTGTTAATGATAACCATCAGAGCCAAGTGTGTATGTAGAAGTCTCTAAGCGCCTCTGATCCTATTTTGTCATTCAATTTAAATATTGCTTCATCTTGCATCTGCATTAAGGGCTTAATTTCAAGGAGAATGCATTTATTAATTGAAGTTTATTATTCATAGTTAGTTCATGAGTAAGGGTGCAACTTTATTCAAAGATTATCACACTATGGAAAGAAGAAGCTTGCAAACCTTGTTCTTTACATAGTGAAATATGAATAATTTAAGTCATATAATAAAGTATTTCTGAAACTGATTAAAATTAACTATGGATACAAAATAGGGGGAGCTTACAAACCTAACCCTATGGGTTATCATACTTAGGGGGAGCTTGCAAAACTCAGAAGCCTAATGTCAACATAGCTGATTTTTATCAACAACAATTGTATTTAATACTTGTGTTTGTCATCATCAAAAAGGGGGAGATTGTTGGAACAAAATATGTGTTAATACACACCCTTAAGTTTTGATGATAACAAAGTATTAAATGGACAATTGATGGTACTAATGTTTAAATTAAGTGCAGGAGAATTCAACGTTTAATCAAGAGCACACTTAATTTAAACTTTGATGAAACCAATGGAAGTCTGCATAATTAGACTCTGAAAGAGTTCAGAAGCTACAACGTGGTCAGAAGCTATACAAAGTTCAGAAGCTCAAAGTAGATCAGAACGTCTGAAGCTGTTCAGGAACTCAGAGGAGTTCAGAAGCTCAAGGATGTTCAGAGGCCTACAAGAGTTCAGAGGTTGTCTGCTAGTCATGAGTCATTCAGAGGATGAAGACGTTCAAAAGCTGAATTGCGAAGGACTATCAGAGGCCAACCATTCAAAGACCAATCAGACTCCAAGTTATCAAAGGTTCATCAGAAGCAAAGGAATTCCCAGTCATCAGAGGGCTACATCAACTACAACTTATCAAGCCTGATGATGTGTTTTAAGGTCAACTAAATTGCAATGGTCACAAAGGATGTGATCCCTCTCTCTAGGAGCTAGTTGTACCTTATAACTGTACTATTGGACAAGCAGTAAAGGTGAAGCTTCTCTGCAAAGGAAAACATGGCTTTACTCAACAGATCTTCAAAGACTACAGTTGTCCATTTTACAACGAGAATTTCTCCAACGTCTCAATGTCTTTCTCAACTCATATAAATATGCCAAAGAAAGAATTGATGACTAGCGCTCTTCATTAGAAAATATCTCTCAGAAGAAAGTGAGAATCTGCATTGTAATAGATAATATCTCTCAAATGAAGTGAGCATAGAAACTAACTTAAGCCTCTGAAGTTATTATGTTTGTAATAAGTTTAAGCTTATAAGTTAGTAGTAAGTCTTCTGCTTAGTGTAGAAGCAAAAAAGTCTTCTGCTTAGTGTAGAAGCACGTAAGTCTCAATCTTAGTGATTAGAGCATGAAGTCTTGAGCCTGAGTGCTTGAGCAAGGAAGCCTCTGATCTTGTGTGATCAGAGCAAGGAAGTCTCTATGTCTTGTGTGACTAAGAGCAGGAAGTCTTGAGCTTGTGTGCTTGAGCATCTATTGTAATCCTTGTGATTATAGTGAAACTCTCTTGGAAACAAGGGGACTGGAGTACTCTCAATTTGTGAGGGGAACCGGTATAAATTGTTGTGTGTTCTTCTCTCTCTCACTCTCTCATTTACTCCCTCATCATTTATAACGCCATAAGTTAATTGTGTGAATATTCCGCTGTGCTTTAAAGACTCTGAAAAGGTTTAAATATCTTGGAAAGTTTTTAAATATCCAAAACACAATTCAACCCCCCTTCTTGTGTTTTCTCCACGCACCTTCAGTTTCTGCAACAGGGGCTACAACTACTTTTGGATGGTGTACTTAATTATTTTCCGTGTCCAAATGTCGCTAGTAATTATGCTTTCGACCAATCTAAGAATGGGGAAAAGGTACCAGATTCAAAGATACTTAATCCTTTGTCATCTTAGATTGTCAGAAATTGCGGTTTCAGTTTTTAATTTGGTTGCCAAATTTTCGAATCTTGAATATTTAGACTCACTGTTAAGATGGTCAAAATTGCATATAGTTTGTTCTTTTCTACCTAATAAAACATTATTCATTCATTCAGAAATATCAATATTAAAATTGTTAATTAATATGTGTGCAATAACATTATAACTTTCTAGCAATATATGTAAATCATGATGATGATAATTATTTACCGCAACAATCAAAGCACTTTTTCTTTGAGTCATAATTTGGTTTGGCATTCTAGAACCAACATTTGGACCTTGATTTGTTCTTTGTTGGAGAAAAGGTTCTTGCTAAATCTTTAATTGACATTTGTGACTTATGTTCCTGATTAGGCTTAATTCTGACATTCTCACAACACCATTGACTAATGTTCAATTTTGTAATCTCAGAGGCAAACTCAAGGTTCTCAGTAAAAAAAATATGCACAGTTCTACACTATCTAATCCTATGCAGTATGCACTACATAATAGCAAAGACTGCATTGTTCCACAAAATCTTGATAATCATAGTTGTTATACTTTTTTTTAATATGCTAAAAAAGAATTTTATTGGGATATTTGTTCCATAGAATCTTGAAAAACATGGTTGTTATGCTATTTTTAAATTTAAAAAAGAACATCATTGGACTTTTTTAGCAGTATACACTGTTGGCATTGGCTTTCTCATTGAAGATGAAGTATGGTAAAATAAGATATGTAAGGTACGGTAACCTTAAACCGTGGTTAAATCTTATTTCATGTTGTGTGTGTATTATATATATAAGGTTTAGTTTGCTAATACACACCTTCACAAAATCTAATGGGTGTGTGTTGTTGATTTGTTTTTTTATTGAGTGAAGAATCAACGAGGGTGTCATTCAGCAGGGACAAGTTGTTGTTACATACAATAAATCATACGAAGTAAGTTTAAGGCTCCTCACTATTCTAGTTTTACTGCATTGGTCTTGTGCACATGGTGTTTTGTGTCGTGCACACGATTGAAAACAATATGCTACACACATACAAGACCATTTTGATGTATCTGCTTTTATTTATTACATTTTGAGACTCGCGGTTTTGTGGCTAAAGCCTTTCATCTCTGCAAATGCAGGTTCCTGAATTGTGTCGGAGGTATAATGATGAGTTGGAGGTATTTTAAACATTTTCAACATGATTAGTGGATCTTCTCATTAAATCAAATGTCTTTGGAGAACTTTTGTATAGTTGTTTTGTTCTGCCATATCTCTTTTTCAATTTTAATCGGGATTTTTCTTCTGTCAGATGATTACAGAGGCTCGTGCTGGAGAAATAGTTACTCTACATAAACGCTCCATCGATGATGACTCCATTTATAGTTTCCATTCTTTAATGGGTACTACTTTTCTCTTTTCTCAAGTATATATTCTGCATTTTGTGAGATAGTTTTTAATGGATCTGTTTTTGGTGGTTTAAGTTGTTTGATAACGTGCACATCATATTTTTTATTGGAGAGTAAATTACATTTGAAGACTCAAAATACAGAAAACTGCATCTGATAAACCTAAAAAGGAAACCAAATGACTGAAAAAGAATGCTAAATATTATGAAGTCTTTCTGCGCGTCAATTCAATAACAAATATCAACATTGCGTGTAACTTGTCACAATCATCAACGGGATTCCAATTTTTTTTTGTTGAAAAAACTGGAACTCTAGTTCTAGATCCCGTTAAAGAACACAATCCAATCACATGACACGCAACAGGTTGATGTCTTTAAATTACGAGCATTGCAAGTCTTGTCTAGTGGTGAGGGATTTGGGTAATATTCGTAGGTTCGATCTTTAGCTCCTTTGTAAACAAAAAAAAAAATCATGAGCATTGTTCTCCAACAAAATATGCTAGGTGAAACAATTTTAATGTGACAATCTTATTTTATGTTTATTATTTGATCAGGAGATAAATTTATTGATGGATTAGCAAGATATACAATTCTCGGGATTATAAGATATTCAATAAATTCTCGTAAGGTTAATGAGTCGTGGGAAGATATCAAGCCGCCAATGAGTCCTCAAGAAAGTTACAAGGCATTAGTATCAGGAGGCAGATATGATGTAAGGTTTTTATGCACGTTGCTTTTACATGACTTAATTTTCTGATAGTATTTATAATATTTTGCAAAACAAATTTGTATACAGATATTCTATCAACCAAGCGATGTAACCAGAATCGTGGAGATTTATAAAAGAGGGAAAGATGAAGAATCAATATATAGACAAATATAGTCCATGTCTAGGGTGGACAAGACCTATCACCCTATTTGAAAACCGAAAAAACCGATGCAAATTTGCAGCTGACGGGTGAGTTCTATCGGGTTTGCAGGTCAATGGGTCAAACTTCCAGTTTCAAAGGACTTAGAACAGTCGGTTACGGGTGTTTGGAATCCACCCACGGACAACCGAACCCGTCCGTCTATGGTATGTATAAATTACAGGTGTAAACTTTCATTCCCCCACGCACTAACACCTTTCAATTTTCAGTCACTTTATGACAAAAGATGCTTATAATTTATTATTATTATTATTATTATTATTATCTATAATCTATCTATTCTATTATTTATATATTTACAAGTTTCTCTTTCATGGTATTTCTCCTAAGTGACAATCTCTCCTTTATCTATGTAATAGACGACACTCTTATGGTTGTACACTACATTATTAGCAAATTAGCAGTTAATGCACTTGGAATTAGAATGTTCTATTAGCTATCAATTAGCTATCAATATATAGCATTCATGTCTTATTTTTATTCTAAATACTTTTAATATAGTAAAAAAAATAAATTCTGAATAATTGTATAGTATTATTGTCAAAAAAAAAATTTAAATTTATAATATTTAATTGTACATGATATCTATCTATCTATATCTATATCTATATTATATACAAATGCCACTCTATTCATAAGAGAGTGACACGTGTACTCTTTTTTAAGAATTAATTATGAAATGCATTTTA
This sequence comes from Trifolium subterraneum, assembly GCA_951799995.1. NCBI lineage: Eukaryota > Viridiplantae > Streptophyta > Magnoliopsida > Fabales > Fabaceae > Trifolium > Trifolium subterraneum. The sequence goes on along the minus strand of OX637462.1, from coordinate 13,350,710 downwards.
CTTAATAATTGAAATTTATGAATTTTATTTAATGAATAATTAAATTAATATTTGTATGTTACAAATTTATGACATGAAATTATTCTTTTAATTAACTTACATAAATTATCTCTATAAGTTACATTATGAAATTATTCTTTTAATTAACTTACAATAAATTATCTCTATAAGTTACATTTTATTTTTATTATTTTTATAAGTTACATGAAATTCTTATAACTTACATTTTCTTAAATGGTTATATTTAATTTACATTTTATTGAATAAGTTACATTTTAATTTTATTTTATAAGTTACATGAAATAAAACGTTTTTTTTATTTAATTGTCATAAAGTCATATTTTTTTTTACGTTTTTATATGTATGACTATAAATAACTCTATGTTTGCCATAACATAGTCACAAAATTATTTGCTAATTTAGTTCTCACAAGAAAATCACAAAGACATTTGCTAATTTATTCAAAAATGGCTCCCAAAGTTAACTCAGTATCCGAAATCAACCACGGTAGCGAGACTTTCAATGTTGTTGTTCATGTGGTTCGTATGTGGTTTGTTCGTGACATATTCAACGACAACATGCCTTTTTCTTTGGATATGATACTAATGATGGATTCAACCGTAAGTATTTTTGTATAATTTAAATTTTTTGCACAATATTTCTCTATTTTTTTTTGAGGTATTATATTAACATATTTGTGGGTCTATACAGGGAAACAAAATTCATGGTACAGTGCGTCGTACTTTAATTTATAAGTTTGAAAAGGACCTTAAGGAATGTAATGTGTACACAATTAGTAATTTTGGAGTTGTTTCAAATTGTGGATCATTCCGTACTACTAGGCACGAATATAAGATAAACTTTCAATTCCACACGAAGATTAAACTTTGCGACTCAAAAAAAGTTCCTTCTGATATATACTTGATTCAGAGCCCTGTTACAGCGTTTGCTCCTGATTACGATGCAAACTATCTGTTTGGTAAGACATATTAGTATGTTATGTATGTTTTGTTATATTTGGCATTATAACATTGTGAACATTTGATGTCAACTTTTGTGCTTATAATTATATTTTTGTAGACATTGTGGGGATGCTAACCGGCGTGGGAACTCGAAAGGAGTATGAACGCAATGGTATAAAGACCAAAATGGTTGCCATTCAGTTGGAATATGATGAGTTAGTATTAAATATGTTGACTAACATAATCTATTCAAGTTTCACTAAATATGTTTACTAATATATGTATTACTTTCACAACTTCAAATTTCAAGTTACCCTATTTGGTCCATATGTTGAAGAGTTTTTTAACCTTACTCCAAGGATCACCATTCAAGAGCTTGAGATGATTAATCAGGTTTGTCAACAAAAAAAAATGATTAATGTGGGTTATTACCTTTTTCATATAGTGTGTGTGCGAAATGTTTACATATTTTTAATATTAAATATTATCTATAGAGCATAATATTTATATTTTATGTTATACACAGAACAACTCTTTTATTGTTTTGGGAAAATGAAATATATATATATGTTACATTTTATATTAAATAATGAAATTAATATGTTACATTTTTTTAATAATTGAATTAATAAAATTTGATGACGTTAAATTTTTATATTAAATAATGAAATTGAAATATTTATTAAATAAAACATTTTTATTTATTAAATTGGCAACAGATATATCATTAACAATTACAAATAAATTATCATAAAATCATATTATTTTTACGTTTTCCTAAATATGACTATAAATAAATCTATTTTTTACCACAACATACTCACAAAGTCATTTGCTAATTTGTTTGCCACAACAAAATCAAGTTTAGGATACCTTGAGGTGGTCTTCAAGATAATTTTCTCCTAAACTTGCCACAATATACTCACAATGTCATTTGCTAAGTAGACATTATGGACATTCTAACCGGCGTGGGAACTCAAAAGGAGTATGAACGCAATGATATCAAGACCAAAATGGTTGTAATTCAGTTGGAATATGATGAGTTAACATGTAATATTAATGTGTTGTACTCAAATTATTATAATATATTCAAATACACTTCAAATCATTTACTAATATATGTATTACATTCACATTCAAGTTTAAAGTTACCTTATTTGGTTCATACGTTGATTAGTTGAATGCGCTCGTTGCAGCTAGCAAAACCGAAAATACATTAGTCGTTATATTAATGGCTAAAATCAAGATATGACAAGGTTTTTGTGATATTGGCTAAAATGGTTAAAAACCAATTTATTTATATGTATCTTTTATAAGATCTGCAACAATTCAAAATTCTATGTTTTCAACTAAGTTGTTGTTTAATCCTGATTTCATATATAGGTGCCAATGATTTGAAGAAAATGTATGCATATCAATTGTTCGTTGAATTTGAACAATTTTTTATAACGGTTGTATTTTATAATTTACGTTCGATTGATCAATTTGGACAATAGGATGATGGAAAAATTGATTCTACGTCCCCTGGAATTTGCTTGATTCAGGATCGTAATGTGTTGAGTGATGAAGATGATTTTCTAAAGGTCACCTCTAGGATAACAATTGAGAGATTGAAAGAAAGTTGTGGGGTTAGTTTTTCACTTACTAGATTATAATATTTTGACACTATACGGGCCACGGGCTTAACAGACACCCATATTGTTTGTATTTGTTTTACATATTTTTTTAAAAAATAATGTAAAATAGTTTACAAAAATAAAATTTAAAATTGGTTTACAAGACTATGAAGGAAGAAACACATGAGGAACGGTGATTAAAAAAATTGTGAAAAATGCAAATGGAACTTTAGAATAAGATTTTGAATGTGAAATAATTTTTTATTTTTTTAAGTTCCACGAAGAATTATAAAACAATTACAAGTCATATTTTAGAAATCAAATACAATAATATTTAATTTAGTATAGGGATTAAGGTGTTAACCAATAAAACCATCATATTAATAAATTGTAGGATACTTACTTTAGTTTTTATTTTAATTTTTTGGGCGTTTGTGTTGCTTTATACGGGTAACGGGCTACCCATGGCCCATGCAGGCTAGCCCATATTTTAAACATGATTTTTCGGATCGGGTTAAAAAACCCTAAACATTCGGGCTAATATTTTAAAGCTCAAACCCTACAACTTTTTGGGTTTGTCGGGCCATATGGGCTAACCCATTTTGACAGCTCTAAGATGTTGACTTTGAGTGTTGTTTCACCGTTTCTTTTAAGAAGATAATGTTTTCACTAGACGAGACATGAGAAACATCTGATACAAATGTCCAAGTGGTCAAAAAGACTATGCTATCAATATGAATAAGACACAACTATGTACCTTTCTCTCTCTTTCTAAATGTTGTGAATTCGGGTAACTCACGCCAATACCTTTTGATGTGTGGAGCAATACGATTAAAGTAATCAAATAAGTAGGATTGACAATAATAACAATAACAAGAATAAACCGCGAAAACGTAAAGAACACGAGATATTGTTTACCCAGTTCGGTGTTAATGAACCTACTCTGGGGGGAGGGCAACCCTCTCCGTTCCACTATCAATAGAATACTTGATTACAATGAAATCCCAATTGGGTTACAAGAATTAGACAATTCCCTAATTCTACCCAAGTCCCGAATTTCTTCCCGTGACCAAGAAATTCAATCAAGAAGTGTTTCCCAAGGTGATAGAATGTTTCTCCAACCCTAGAGTCTTCCCAAGATGTTACTCTATTAACCCTAGTCTTTTTTTGGCTCAAGAAACCCTAAAAACCACCTTAAAAAATCAGAAAATCAGACCCCTATATATAGTCCTCGCGCGCGCGCACGCCTGGGCGCCAGCATCCACGCCTGGGCGTGAGCAGGCAGAATAGAGTCCAGTTTTGCCCAGTTTTTCACGCCTGGGCGCCAGCTCCCATGCCTGGGCGTGATTAGGCAGAATCTCTCAAAAAACCTATTTTTTCAGAACTTCAATTTCAAGGCAATTCCAACAATCTCCACCTTGCCTTTTAGTTGATGTTGATGCTAACTTCCCACCAACCACCGTGCCACTTCCACACGATTAAACACCACACCATCTTCGACCCCCGAAGTGAACCGCTCCGTACTCTCGAAGAAATGCTTGCCTCCAATTGTCCTTGGAATTTTAAGACAATTCCACAAGCTCCACCATACACTCTTCAGCCCTTGGATTGTTCATGTCCATACTCCTGAAGAATTTGCTTGCCTCTCAACTTAACCTTGGAATTTCAGGTAAGTTCCACAAGCCAACCACAAGGTCTCCATAGCTATACCCTACTTTGGTCCAACAATACCACTCTCCTCCCTATCTCCTAGATAGCCAAGAGCTATTGTTGATTGTTTGTCTTCCTCTAGTCCCACTAGTAACAAACTCCACCTCTAACCGAGATTCCTCCACCAAAGATTCAAACCGGTATTTCCACTATGACTCTCATCTTGTAACGCAAAAATTTCCACTACTTTGAAACACACTTCAAGACATTGTTAGTCTCCAACACTTCCCGTTTAGTTCTGCCACCTAAAACTCATGTCACTAACAATTTTCACCCGAAGCTTCACAACTTTACCATATCATGAGAATTTCCACTAGTAACAAAATGCATGACCACATTAAAGTTAGGAATATACCTCACATCATGTAAAAGAACCTTACCATACCTTGAACCTTACAAGCTTTCCCGTCTTCAAGATGAATGAATCCACCTTCAACTAGCTCTAGGACTTCAAAATATCATTCTTCAAACAACATGTGACAGGAGCATCCAAAGTTCACGACTCAAAGCTCCACCGATTCCTAACTTCCACTAGCATCTTCACACCTCATAATATCGTTGTTGTTTCAGTAGTAACCTGAGTATTATTCCACCGCCTCTCCAGGCCGATGTTGAGTATTATTCCACCGCCTCTCCAGGCCGAGCCTGAGTATTCTTATCACCGCCTCTCCAGGCTGAACAATCATCTATGGTTCCCAGCTTGTGACTATGAGTGCTCCCGCACTCTCATAGCCTTCCTCATAAGCTTCACCAACGGCAATCTGAGCTGACGAATTACCACCGCCCCCTCTCCGAGGACAGTCCCTCCTGAAGTGACCAGGTTCTTGGCAATAGTGACATTTGAACTTGCCACCACCCTCACCCGTTGTCCTAGACTTGGACCAGTTCTTCTTCCCCTTCCATCTTCCGTCGTTCTCGCTTCCACCCCTCGCCACACTCAAACCTTCTCCACTATCATCAACTCTCAAGTCTCTCAACTTTGTCAACTCCTTAGTTCTCAAAGCCGATTGAACCTCATCTAGAGTGATGGTGCCTTCCTTGCCATAGAGCAATGCATCCTTAAGGTTTTCTAGTGATTTGGGTAAAGCACACAACAAATGAAAAACTTGGTCCTCATCTTCTATCTTCACATCAATGTTCGCCAGATCATCAATAATCTTATTGAACTCCGTTAGTTGTTCCACCACAGACTTGTTCTCAACCATACGAAAGAAGTACAACTGTTGCTTCAATAACTGTTTCTGTGCCAGGGACTTAGTCATGTATAACTTATCAAGTTTGGCCCACATAGCAGCTGCACTTTTCTCCTTGGCCACCTCCCTCAGCACCTTGTCCGCAAGACACAAGATAATGGCACTCCTTGCTTTTCCATCCATCTCTGCCTTCTCATCGTCTGAGAGATTATCCGGCATACCCGCCACTCCTTTCAACGCCTCATCACACTTCTGTTGAGTTAGTATTGCCCTAACCTTCACCTTCCACAACCCAAAGTCGTTACTCCCGGTGAATTTCTCAATCTCAAACTTAGAACCCATGATACCTTAATCGTTTTGACCCTTGCCCCACGGTGGGCGCCAATTGTTGTGAATTCGGGTAACTCACGCCAATACCTTTTGATGTGTGGAGCAATACGATTAAAGTAATCAAATAAGTAGGATTGGCAATAATAACAATAACAAAAATAAACCGCGAAAACGTAAAGAACACGAGATATTGTTTACCCAGTTCGGTGTTAATGAACCTACTCTGGGGGGAGGGCAACCCTCTCCGTTCCACTATCAATAGAATACTTGATTACAATGAAATCCCAATTGGGTTACAAGAATTAGACAATTCCCTAATTCTACCCAAGTCCCGAATTTCTTCCCGTGACCAAGAAATTCAATCAAGAAGTGTTTCCCAAGGTGATAGAATGTTTCTCCAACCCTAGAGTCTTCCCAAGATGTTACTCTATTAACCCTAGTCTTTTGTTGGCTCAAGAAACCCTAAAAACCACCTTAAAAAATCAGAAAATCAGACCCTTATATATAGTCCTCGCGCGCGCACGCCTGGGCGCCACATCCACGCCTGGGCGTGAGCAGGCAGAATAGAGTCCAGTTTTGCCCAGTTTTTCACGCCTGGGTGCCAGCTCCCATGCCTGGGCGTGATCAGGCAGAATCTCTCAAAAAACCTGTTTTTTCAGAACTTCAATTTCAAGGCAATTCCAACACTAAAATGCTAGACTCTCATACCTTCTTCATTATGGTGCATTTGTTAATTCATTTAATATTTTTATAATATTTTTGTATTAAGTAAAATGTATTCTAAATTTAAGCTTTACATTAAACTTTTGTCAGTTAAAAAATATATTAATTTATAATTTAACAGTTTCAATAATATTATTAAATGTGACATAATACATATGTCAGTTACAAACAAATTAGGCTTTTGCACTTTTGGTCCCCTATTTTATCAAACTCACAAAAATAGTCTCCCTTTTTAAAATCAAACTTTTTGGTCCCACATTTTCACATTTGTTGCAGTTTTAGTCTTAACTCATGTTTTTTACTCTAAAAGTGGTGACTTTTGACGCAAAGAAGAAGAAGAAATAAGTGGATTTAGATCTCAAACTTGATATTTCATCTTTAAAATCAATGCTGGAGACGATAAATCACTTTTTTAGGACGCCAAAAATCATAAATTTTAGAGGAAAAACATGGGGTGAGACCAAAATTGCAACAAATATGAAAATAGAGCGACCAAAAAGATCGATTTTAAAATAGAGAGACTGTTTTGTTAGTTTATAAAATAGGGGGACAACAAGTGCAATTAAGCCAACAAATTACAATTAATAAAATAAAGGTTTCTATGTATATTTAAATGTGAAATAAAAAAAAATGTCGGTTACATGCAAGTCATAATAAAATAAACATTTTGGTATATAAAGTTGTAACAATTATACTATTGAAAAGTATTAAAAGGAAAAATCTCAATATTATATTAATTATCATAAATATAAGTACTTTTGCCATAAAAAATCCACAAAATTATTTTATTTCATTCGTATTTTTTTTTTTGACAACTCTTATTTCATCCGTATTTGACAATTTATAGTGTTACTTCTCTCATCTTTATGCGAATGCATTGTTTCTAAAGCACAATTTCATTATTAATATATCACCAACAAAATAATTATGAATATTGGCCATAAGAGTTGTGCATGTTTGGAAGGTTTAAGATTGAAAAAATTAAAAAATTGCTATTTTTTGGTCAAAAAAATTAGATTACGATGATTTATTATTTGTTATCCAGGGGGACCAAATTTGAGTTTTTATGGTTTATAACATATCCTCATATGATGTTGGTTCTCACAATGGTTCATATAGAATGTTATGGTTGACGTTGATTCTATTGATATTTTTCATTTTACTATATAATAATATTCTATGTTGATTGTATTTATAAATTTCATACTTTATGTGTGTGGGTGTCAACTTAAATATTTTATGATATGATATAAGGAAAAAATTTCAACAAGAACCACTAAAATTCCAAAAGTTGTGAAATGGGAAGAGATTGTTGACTTGATGTGTGTATTCACCCTTTTTGTTAAGAAAATAATATTTTCATTTGATGAGACATGAGGAACATCCAATGCAAATCCAATTGGACAAAAAGATTATCAAAATAAAGAAATAGTGGTTGAACATGAATGTTTCTTTTGGATTTTTGCTTAATGTTTCTTGATTGAAATTTCAACTTAATATAAATTCGTGTTTAATGTATTATTATTTACGAGATTGTGTGTCAGTTTACCTAAATTATTTTCTTCAATAACTAATAAAATAAATTCCATCCTAGGATGACAGAGGTTCTAACCCCGACCTCTATACATATATAATGCAATGTCTCTTTCAACTAAATTAAGTTCACAATACTTTATTTACTTTTTTTAATTACATTTTAAAAAAATATTTTTATTCTAGAAGTTTGAGAATATACTTATGATTTACGGTGTTTTTATATTTCATGTATAGTTGTTGCTGTTTTATTACTCCCTTTTTAAAATTAACTTTTTTTGTCAAAGAAATGATGATCCATTACTCCAATTTTATTTTAGCTTTGGTCAAGTAGGCTAATGGCTAAAATTACACCCTAAGAGGTGAATAAGTGGAGTGTCTGGAGTTAGAACACCAACTTCTACATATGAAATGTGATATTCCTACTCCTACCAACTGAGTTAAGTTCATTAGGACAACTTCAATTTTATATATGTAATTGAGGAACAAACTTTTAGATTGAGAATAAATTATTTTTTTGGATAACAAGAGGGCCTAAGCCCGAAAAAAGAAAATTACATCGATATTAGCCGAAGAGTTGAAACTCCAAGAAACTCTCGGCCTGATTATGATTCAAATGATTCATTGTCTTAAATGTTGCTTCGAGTGGTATAACGTCATTGTTACTACTTGGTGGTCATAGTGCTCATTCATCGTTGAACATTCCTTATTGAGATTAATGAAGCATCTATTTGTAATATCAATAACAAGATTCAAAGGCCGATTTATTCCGAGTTTCCGACAAACAAAACTAATCTTTTGGGATGAGACACCAATGATGAATAGATATTCTTTTGAGTATTTGGACCAGTCAATGCGTGACATCATGTTGTACAACGGCATAGACAACTCATTCAAACCATTTGGTGGAATTTCTATTGTTTTGGGAGGTGATTTTAGACAAATATTACCTATTGTGCGAAAAGGTGGGAGACAAGACATTCTAGCCGCAACAATAAATGCATCAAACTTATGGAGACATTGTAAGGTTCTAAAACTTACGACAAATATGTGACTGTGTGATTTCAAAAAATCCTACAGAGCATCGTAATGTTGATCCGCTACGTCTTATTGATTTTGTCTATTCAGATGTAGTGCAAAACACGACTAATGAGTTTTTTTTCCAAGATTAGGGATGATAATGGGTAGGGTATGGGTAGGGTACTATATAGTACCCATCCCCATACGCGTAGTTTGAAAAAATACCAGTACCCATCCTCATACCCGCGTGGTAACAAACTTTGCACCCATACCCGTACCCGTTACCCGCACTTTTGGGAAGAATAAATCGATCAATTATAAAATATCATATTATTTTAATAAAACTAAAAAAAATTCAAAGATTTTAATGTCGACCTATGAAAATTATAAACAAAATTATTACTAATCTCATGTTAAAGTTAATATCTCTGTTGACATATTTACATTGTGTATAATTATGTTATAAATAAACACTTTTATTAAAAACATGGGTAATAGTTTAATAGTGTTTGTATTGTTTAAAATTAATATACATATATTTTTATATAATAATATAAAAAAAATTAATAAATATATATTATATGGGTTTGGGGGGTGGGTACTAAGGTACCCGTACCCATAACCACTCATTTGGTGGGTACCCATACCCGTGTCCGTACAAAAAATATGGATTTTTACCCTACCCGTTGGGTATTTTCTGTGGGTACTCACTGGGTATGGGTCAGATTGTCATCCATATCCAAAATCATTATATACTAGCTACCACTTTTGAAACGGTTGAAAAAGTTAACGACACGATAATTATACCCGTGCTTGGCACGGGCTCTATACTAGTTTTGAATTAGTTGTCAATTGCATAATAATTAATACATATTTTTCGAATGAAAGACACATTACAAAGGTCATAATTTTATTCTGAATAATTGTATATAATAAAAAATAATATTTCTATTTTGAATAATTGTATATTATTATAGAATTATAGAATAAAATATCATAAAAACTTTTAATTTTTGGTTTTGGTGGGAGTTGAATCGCGTTCCTTCGACTGAAGCAATTGTAGTATGAAATGAAGGAGGATTTATAGAATAAAATAAAAAATTTAATTTTTGACTTTGGTGAGAGTCGAACCACGTTCCTTTGACTAAAACCAATGTAGTATGAAACTAAGACCCTGCTTGACCCTGCTTATTTTCTACTTTTCTTCAGACGAAGTAGAGAAGTAAAAAATAAAGTAAATAAGTAGAAAGCAAAGAGAAACATGGTCAAACACAATTTTGTACTTTTCTAATTCGTTTAAGCAGAAGTAAAAAAGTAGAAAATAAGCAGGGTCAAACGGGGCCTAAGGAGGAGACGACATGTAGGATTTGACTAATTAAGAGATTGTCAAGCGTGAATTAGTTCCTTGAAATGATGCCATATAAGAATTTAATCATGAGAGAGAAACTTTCCAATATAAAATATATAGATATAAATATGGATTTTGTTATGGAATCATGGCAGTTGTCATGGTGAATATGTTTCTTTCTTCTTCATCTTGTTGACATTTCTTTTAGTTTGGTAATCAATTAACTTTGCAAATTCTGGATTAAAGTTTTGTGAGTCATTATTGATCAGATTATTTTAATTGACAAAAATTATTCAAATCTCATAAGGAGTTTTGGTTTAAATATTGCATGCTGGATTGCCATTCTTTAGATTTTATTTGACATTGTTTATCTTTAATTTCAATTCGCTTACTCTAGTTATAAAAAGAAGTACCGATTTTATAATAAAAAGAGATCGTAAATAAAGCATGTATAAATCACCAAGAGTGAATTAGTTCAAGTGATAAGGAATTTGAAGAACCTCTTAAGTAGGTGATTTGTTTTATCCTTGACTTTCACATACGAAAAAATACCGTGATGCTCCCGTCAATATGAGGCATGATTAATTGTTTAATCATATCATATTGGAGAAGACTTGAGGTCAATGACGGAGATTCAATGAGATTGGATCCAGACATAATGGACCTTGAAATTGTGGTAAATCGGACATAAGGACCAATCTAAAATAATGCATAACTCAATTTATTACGAGGGATCAATAATTTTTATCGAACATTTTATTATAAAACTCAAATTCAATTTTGTTATTGAATTTGAAAGTTAATCAAATAAAAATGTTAGATCGTCAAATTTCCATGTACATTTTACTTTCAGACGCTTTCATAACTTTTGAGAACCTTAGTAGATCTGTGAAAAATTCTTTTCACTCGTTTTTGACACCTGCTGACAACTTATTTTAAAAATAAAATAGCGGTATATATTTATTAAACTCAATTAAATATATTTATGGTTCCAAATAAATCTAATATTATTATTTGTGAGTTTAATTTTAGTGGATTACCTTTTCTTATAATACAAAAAAAATCTACTATCAATTCAAAATAATTGAATTTTTTAATAAATAATTGAAATATATATATATATATAAAATGCTAATTAAATACGTTATGGAAACCTTTTTAAAAACTATACTCAACTCTTTTAATCCCGCGAAATTCAATATTTCCTTAAAAAAAATTTGTCAAAAAAATCATTTCCTTCAATTTTTTAAAAAACTTTTGTGATTTGTCAAAAAAAAAAAGCTTTTGCGAAAAAAGAAACGGGTTCGCACTTCGCACACTCTTTCGCAAAACACCGCCTCTTCTTTGCCCTAGCTCTGCCGCCGCCGCCACAGCTCCTCTCAACGCAGGTGAAACCTCTCTCTCTCTCTCCGTGTTGTAAGATGCACGTGATTCTATTCGCAATAGCTTTTGTGATGATTTTGAGAGTGAGTGACATTGCAGGGTTTTGTTAGGTTTTGATTTCAGAATTTTCTGTTATTGTTTTCCTGATCTGATTCTGTTGTTCAGAGATTGTTAGGGTTTCGTAGATTGATTTATTCTCCTCACTCTTATTTTATGTCAAATTTAATTAATCGGACATTATTCTTCAATCTTTCAAACTACACAAATGCAAACCAACAAATAGCAAAAAAAAAACAGGTGTCAATCTCTAAGGTATGCCACATTGGATTTTAGGTTGTAATAAATGACAAAAAATTAACTTTTTTTAGGCAATGTTTTCAAATTTAAAAAGAGAGGGAAATTGTTATGAACAAAAGCTTTAAAGGGCCAGCTTTGTTTTGACCCAGTCCAATAAACCCACTGAATGAAAAAAACAAAAACGAAAATCTGTACAGAAGCTCCAAGGACTTTCATCTCTCTCTCAAAAGTCTGAAATTGTAAAGTATTCTCAGACTTTCAAATTTCAAACTCTCCTTTCTTTCTCTCTCTAAACACCAAAGCCACACACATCATGAACTTCATTTTCCTTTCAAAGAAGAAATCCATGGATATTGAAACTGAGCTCCTTCCTCCCTCAAGGTATGTTCATTTATTTCTTTGTTATTGAAATCCCTAATTTTCTACAATCCCTAATTTTCTAATCCTCTTTTTGTTTTGCTTTTCACATTCTCTCACCAGGAGGCAAAATTTTCATTCCTCATATTCGAATCATGTTCTCCTAAAAGTGTAGGTATCACTCTTGATTTTTTTATCTCTTTCTTTCGTTTTCATATTGTATTTAAACGATTCATGGTTTTTTTCTTCCAGGTGATATATTTAAAGTTCGAGTTGTTGGAGTTTGCAGGATATATTTAAGCTCGAGTTGTTGTCTGGAGTTCTGCAACAAAGAAGATGAAGAGAAATATGAAGAAGCATCACGCACCATGAAGGCAGCGACAACCTCAAAACTAGAAGTAAGGGTTTCCAGATCATTTCTATTTTGTTTTATTTTATTTCCTTCAATTTGATGTTGCTTCTTTTAGTGGTTATGTTTTCGTTTTGATTTTCGTTTCAAAATTTAATTTTATCAGAAAATTAGGGTTTGGTTTGATTATCAAAAAATGGACTGAAGTATTTCAGAATTAAACTATCAGAGATTGTTGTTCATGAATTTGAGGAAAAAGGCATGTTTTTCTTTTTTGAAATCCCTATTTTTCTTCAATAGTGTTTCTTATATATGATTTTATAATCCTCTTTCTATTTTTTTGAAAATATTGTTGCTTAATTGTCATATATTTATTAGGATTTGTTTCTATATTTTGTTAATAATTTCTACTTTTTAGGAGTTGTCAGTGGGATTTAGATGGTTTTCTCCACTACAATAAGTTTGGTTTGTTTTTGTTAAATTTCAGATTTTTTTTAGATTTGTATCAATTTTAATTTGTTATTTTTGTAAACTTTAATTGAGTAGAAGACCAAACTGATATACTATTAGTTTTAATAAGATTTTTTATTTCAAAATTTTAATTTCAGATTCAATCTATAATCTATAAATTTTTTTAAATATATGCACGTATCCACTACAATCACAAAATAAAAGTCTGAGAGAAAAAAGAAAAGAAAAACCTAAAAGAAAACAGGAAAGAATCTTTCTCTTCCCTTTCTGCTTTGATGATGTCTTCTTTCTCTCCATCATCAACAAAAACTTCCATTTTGGTGAAAAACCAAAAGTGTTCTCTGCAAACTTTGACTAATTTAATGATGCTTTCAAATTTAAAAAATCCCTCCAAAAACTTTTATGATAATATAGACTTTGTGTTAAATTTGGAATGCATAAAATGACCGATTTCTCTGTATGCTTTTAGGTACATTCTTTTTGTTGTGGAGACTATATATTGCTGAAAGTTACATTATGTTCTTATCTGATGTTGAACTGCGGATTGCGCCATAGATATGTTTTAGGACTTTTTAGTGTGATGCGTAGATGTAGCTAAATAATATATTTAGTTCATTTTGGAGGTTTCTTGATGAATGCTGTTATCTCATTTGTCTATTTGCTTTGGTTATCTATTTTGCAGAAACTTTTTTGTTGTTTTTGAGAGCTATAACTGGGCTATGATTTGAATGGGGAGAGGATGCGAGAGTTTAGAAGTGGTGCTAGAAGGTCAAAGCAAAGCAGCTTGGAGATCTTCAGACTGGTCCACTACCTGTTGATCCAGGAGAGAATTGGGAAGAGCCTGCGCAGAACAGAACTAGGAAGGGAGTTGGAGGTGGAATTGAGATTCGTGTTTGCTATAATAATTGTTTTTCTAATTCCATTGATTTCAATGTTTTCTTTAATTAGTATTCCTAATTTCAATCAAGGTTATTTTATGTTTTCACTATCACAATCAAGTACATGAATTAGGGTAATACTATTAGGATAATTTTCATTAGTTTGTTTTGACTATTAGTAATTTCTTTTAGCTTTGTTAAACTTTGGCATATTACTTCTTGTGCAGTTCATGGAGAAAAGGAATTATTAACCTTTTTCTCCATGAACATTGTTAAAGCTTTTAGAACCCTATGAATACTTTTCTTTTTTGTTTTTCAATAATGCAAATATCTGATCTATTTTTTTTTTTTTTGGATTTTCAATTCAGCAGTTAACTTTCCATTATTAATTTTCATGCGCAGGCTAGAATCCAAAAAAACAAAGAAGCGTCCCTTTCACTCAGCTGCATACATGTTTGGTTTGAATTTGAATCAATTCAAATTTCAAATTTCAAATTCCAAACTCTCCCTCTCTTCTCTTCAATATCATAATATCATAACTCATTTTCTTTCTCATCACCTCTCTCTCATTCTTCAGCTTCTTCACATAGAAAGGTGAAACTTGCTTCTTAATCTCTTCCTTATTTCATGATTTCATTTTATATTCTAATTTTGCAACGTTTTATTGTTTGTTCAGGTTCACAAATTTAATTAGGGGTTGATTGGGTAAGTTTTCTAAACTTTTGAATTTTCCCTTTTAAGTTAGGTTTGATTTCAATTTTTTGTTAATATTGTAATCTGATTTGAGGAGTATTTAGTTGTTTCTTCATTGCTCGATTTCAACACAGAAACCCTAATCCCTCTATTCATTTTGATTTTCACATTCTCTCATCAGGAGGTAAAATTTTCATTCCTGAAATTCGAATCATGTTCTCCCAAAAGTGTAGGTATCACTCTTGATTTTCTGGATCTCTTTCATTTTCATTTTATATTTAAACGATTCATGGGTTTTTTTTTGCAGAATAAATCGTGTAGAATTAGAAAAGATTCATAGCATTTATATGTTAGATTGAGTTTGGCAGCATTTGGATTGAATACCTTTGATAACATCTTTAATTATAAAGTTTCTTATAATAAATCTTTTGATATTTTCCTCTTCTTTGTTTACAGGAACGATTGTGCGCTAAGTTTTAAGGTAATCTTAATTAATGTTTGGGGTTTGAGATAACCACACCGCAACAATATCTTTCTTGCCATTATTTATTCTATTCTTCAATCTGTTTTATGTTTTAGTTTTGATTCAATTTTTTTTTCCTGTTTAGTGATTTTGATTTTGCATGAGCTTCAAAGTTAGGGGTTTATGGAATCTGAAACTATGTCCAACTAATCATGTATTTTTTATTTTGTTTCAAATCAAAATTTTAAAAAGAAAATGGTATGAATTTGATTTACCTGAAACAGGAAATTCTAATTTTTCTTTATGTAGGAATTTAAGGTGATTTGTTAATAATCATTGTTTATTGCCAACTATATTGGTCTTTACTATTGAAAATATATTGTTAAAATAATTTTTTGAAAATATATTGGTAATAATCATTGTTCCAATTTTTCTTTATGCAGGAAATTCTAATTCTAATTTTTTTAGAGAATATATTGTTAAAATAATTTGTTGTTAAGCTTTATGATTCTGATCTAATTGACTTTCAAACTACTCTTTGAAAATGCAGATTTCAGTTCTGGAAAATTTCCACAGAGCTTGAATTTTAAATATTGAAGATGTTAGACCAATGCAAGGAAATAATGGGGTATGATTTAGAAGGAAACAATAGAGAATATACTAGAATGGTTGGTTACAGGTTCAATAACATGTTGCTTAAAGGTTCAATATTATCTTTCTATGAATATAATCCTTAGTTAGTATTTTCCCTTTGAATGCATTGTGGACTTTGAATGACTATTTGTTGTGTCTTTTTGTATCGTTTTTTTTAGAAAAGGAGGCAAAGAAGAAAGTTCAATTGCTGTGTCTTATTTGGTTTTATCTACTCAGTAGCCACATGAGGTATGTCACTATTAATCTTTCTGTTTCTGAAGCCTATTTTATACTTTCTCATTTCAAATAGACGTGCATCTAGAGCATTTTACTTCAACAGTGTTTTGTTTCTTTTTATAGGAAAAACGGAGAATATCTGTAGATGAAGAAAGTGCATTATAGGAGGATTAAATTGAATTCTACACACTCTACATTTGTCAGATCCTATAAACAAGTAAGTGTCTTCACTCTTTGACTATGATTTAAAATTTTGTTACTTTGTTTGAACTTTTTGGTATTGAAAGCGAGCACTCAAAATGTTTGATGAAATGTCTCAAATCTCAAAATTTGTGAGTATTGTTTGTGTTCTTACTTTCAGTTTTTTTGTTCTTCAATTGGTTGTGGTTATTAGATGGAAAAGTTAGTTACACTAGATAATTGTTTTGATTGGCTATATAAGTGTGTCTGGTTTGCAAAATTAATTGATTTTGAACGAATTAATACTTTAAAATTGTTTTTGGCTAAAAGTTAGTTGAATTTAAAGTGATTTATGTTTGTATACATTCATGTGAGAGTGAGTTGAATGGTTAATCCAAAGCTAAAAGTCAATTCTATAGGCCAGAAAAAAAATTCTATCTTAATCCAAAGCTAAAAATATACACACCTTAAAAATTAATAGTCTTATGTTTATAAATTTACATTTTGAATTAGATAGCAATAATAAATTACCTGCATTTTGAGTTAAGTGTTAGAATAAATTACTGCATTTTGTGCTTAAATTTAAGATTGTATATCAGTACTTAATTCTATCGCATTACACACACATATACACACATCAAATAGAACACAATCTTATGCTATGGTAAAATAGATATACAAGAGAAAATTCAAACATATACACACATCAAATAGAACGCAGTCTTGCAGTCGATATAGCCTTACAGATTAAGGAAAATTCTAAAGGAGAAGCAAGAGGAGATTTTTTAGGAAAGATAAACTATTTGAGAAAATTCTAAAATCCAAAGGTAAAAGGATATGTTGTAGGTAGGTACAATTTAACCCATGTTTTGTAGTTTGATGAAATAGTTCATTGATTTCTTATCTCTGCATTTCTTATGTTGATTATTTTTTCAAACTCATAGATTAAAAGTATAGTAATTTGATTAAGTTTTGATTTTAATCTTATGTTTAACCCTCAAATTTTAAGTTGTTCATTTACGATGTTTATTGTCTTATTACTATAGGTTGTAGGCTAATGAGGAAAAAGGGCATATACGTTATCAAACTCAAAAGACTATTAACAACAACTAAAGGTATACTCATTTTTTAAAGTATCTATTTGTTAAAGTGTATACAAGCTGAAGTAAAATATGGGAGTAACTTTCATTATATACCAAGCTGAAGGAAAATATTGGAGGAGTAACATACTAATGTATCTATTTGTATAATGGCTCAACTTATATATTAATTACATAGAGATCGAGATTGAGCACATTCTATGTGTTATGTAACTTTAGTAAATTTGAAGTTTTAGCCCTATTTTGTGGATCTCCTATAGTCTTTATTTAATATAGTTAGTTAAAAACACACGGGTGTTGTATGATTTTATGTAGCATTTATTATACACTCTGTTTTGTGTATCCATTAAATTTAATACTAATTTTAAAATTTTATATCTCTAAAAAACTTATGGGTGTTGTATGATTTTATGTAGTCTTTATTATACACTATGTTTTGTGTATTCATTTTATTTATCCATTAAGTTTAATACTAATTTTAATCCCTAATTTAATGCCAACATCAATTTATTTTAAGTCGTATTAACATTAAAATACAAAATATAAAATCGGATCATAAACAAATTGTTCCCCGTGCGTTGCACGGGTGTGATTCCTAGTTCATCACATACATAACCACAATTCTGCTGACTCGCCGACAGAACGGGACGTGCATGAACAGAATCGCCTGAGGCGCACAATTCTACCGCTTTTACGATCTTGGACAGAATCGTCACGATTCTATCGCTTTTACGATCTTGGACGGCGATCCCATTCGATTCCACCAATTCGCCATTCTTCCCGTGAACGAACTCGGCAAGACCCAGTAAGTTCGTAATGTTAATATCTGAGTTTCTAATGTTGCTCATTCTTAATGTTTGATTCCATGAACTTTGTTTACTTTGCTGAATAATAAATAGAATTTGCTTGATTTTGATTTATCAATCATGGTCTGAAATATTATTTTGATGGCTGACTATCAATTCTCTAAGTGAATAAAAAGTGAAATATGGGGTATGTTAAACAAGTCAATGTGAGAAAATTATATATTGGGTATGTTAAACAAACTTAAATATGTTCAGTTAGCTTAAAAAAATTCTGTTATATGCAGCTTGCACTAGGCCTTGATATAAAGAGATTAGAGCTACCTCTTGTAAAGTAGTTCAAATTGCTTCTTGTTTGTTGGTTTCTTTCTCTCCGTTTATCTTGTCACTGCATATGTTAAGTTCATAGAATTAAGATTCTAAACTAATTGAAAATGAGAAATTGGAACTTATAATTTGATGAATAAGTTCTATAAAGTAAATAGTAGATATCATTGTCGCCATAAGTGTTATCTCTTTTACTATTGACTTTTGTATAAAGTTTGATTTATTGTTATTCCTTTCTATTACAATTGATTTTCTATTTTTCTTGTAGCAGGACTAAAGTACAAAAGTAGATTGCCAGGTGGATTCAAAATTTGGTTCAGTTTGCAAGGCTGCTTTTAGAAGCTTATTAGGTGAGAATAGCAGTTTCTATGGCTAATCAAAATTTTCTGTCAATAACCCTTTATGCAAGTTGCTTCATTTTGTAATAGTCCTTATTGAAGAGTATGCCATCCATTAAGATCATATAATTTGATGTGATTGTTATAAATTTGGTAGCTATCTTTCATTATTTTATTTTCTCTAGGTAAAGTATAAAAGTTAGAGACCATAGGGAAAAATTACAAGTTTTCTAACCAATAACGAATTGAAATCTTACTGTATTGAAAATGTGATAAGCACAATATAGTTTACAATCAAAATGTTTGTTGAATTTATGCTTACATAAAGTCAAGACAAACTAATCATTGCATCATACCAGAGTTGAGATTGAAAAACCCTAACACGATCGAACAATCTTTCCCCTCTCGGACATTTCCGCTCATTCATCGCGTCAACAACCTGAGGCAGGACGCCCGCCCCCGACCCCCAACCCCCACTATTGAGGACATCCAGAGCATAATTTATAAGTATGCTAAAACATTGCCGGCAGGCCATCCGATCCCGGAGCAGCCCAACTTTTCATGTCCTTTATAGCCATATAAACTACTTCTCTGGTGAAAGGAGTAGCAAGCTGAAGCCTCATGTCATTAGTTAGCTTACTTCTGACCACCTCTACTGTAGTATTAACATTTGTGGTAGCTTGGCTGGAGAAAAGGCCTAGAAAGTGTTCCAACATAATCTTCTCAATAGCATCATGCTCATGATAAGTCTTGTTGTTTGCGTCTTTTAGAAAATCAATCCTGTTTTTTTTTTACTTTGCTGATTTGCTTTTGTGTGAAAAAACTTGGTGTTTTTATCCCATGCTGAAGCCACATAACTCTCGACCTTTGGTTCCACCGTAAGTCCATGCTCTCCATTAGATCATCCTGCTCTTTCTTCTTTTGCTTTTGTGTGAAATAAATATTATGCATGTCTGAGCATATATACGAATTTTTGTCTATAAAGATGTTCATTACAAGAGTTTTAGTTGCTGTTAACATGTTTGTGCAGGTTAACATGTTTGGTATGCATTTGAAGAATCAGGTGGTATTGGGAGCAACACATATGTTTAGTTTTTTGGGCATATAGATCCCTTGTTGGCTCAGGTATAAATAATAACTTCGCATACTAAATTAAGCTTCCATTTTATTATTGACTTTTCATTTTCGATTTCATTGTCTATTTCAGCATCATTGACACGACAAAAACAAACGAAACTTTTCTACCAAGAGTTACAAAAATTGAACTTTGCTTGTCATATGCTGACATGTAAGAAAGAGGATGGTGAATGACTTTGCAGTGTCTTTTTATTGCCAGTTAAATTTTTATGGTTATCTGGCAATAAAAAGACACTGCAAAGTCCTTCGCCATCCTCTTTTTTACATGTCAGCATATGACAAGCAAAGTTCAATTTTTGTAATTCTTGATAGAAAAGCTTCGTTTGTTCTTGTCGTGCCAATGATGCTGAAATAAACAATGAAATAGACAATGAAAAATCAATAATAAAATGAAAGCTTAATTTAGTATGCGAAGTTATTATTTATACCTGACACAACAAGGGATCTAGATGCCCAAAAAAACTAAACATATGTGTTGCTCCCAAAACCACCCGATTCTTCAAATGCATACCAAACATGTTAACCTGCATAAACATGTTAACAACAACTAAAACTCTTATAATGAACAACTTTATAGACAAAAATTCGTATATATATGCTCAGACATGCATAACATTTATTTCACACAAAAGAAGAAAGGGCAGGATGATCTAATGGAGAGCAAGAAATTACGGTGAAACCAAAGGTCGAGAGCTATGTGGCTTCAGCATGGGGATAAAAACACCAAGTTTTTTCGCAGAAAAGCAAATCAGCAAAGTAAAAAAAAAACAGAATTGATTATCTAAAAGACGCAAACAAGGCTTATCATGAGCATGATGCTATTGAGAAGATTATGTTGGAACACTTTCTGGGCCTTTTCTCCAGCCAAGCTACCACAAATGTTAATACTACAGTAGAGGTGGTCAGAAGTAAGCTAACTAATGACATGAGGCTTCAGCTTGCTACACCTTTCACCAGAGAAGTGGTTTATATGGCTATAAAGGACATGAAAAGTTGAGCTGCTCCGGGATCGGATGGCCTGCCGGCAATGTTTTAGCATACTTATTGGGATGTTGTAGGGGAAGACTGATAAATTATGCTCTGGATGTCCTCAATAGTGGGTGTGGGGGGGCGGGCGTCCTGGCTCAGGTTGTTGACACGATTAATGAGCGGAAAAGTCCGAGAGGGGAAAAATTGTTTAATCGTGTTAGGGTTTTTCAATCTCAACTCTGGTATGATGCAATGATTAGTAATTCAACAAACATTTTGATCGTAAACTATAGTATGCTTATCACATTTTCAATACAGTAAGATTTCAATTCGTTATTGGTTAGAAAACTTGTAATTTTTTCCTATGGTCTCCAACTTTTATACTTTAGAGAAAATAAAATCATGAAAGATAGCTACCAAATTTATGACAATCACATCAAATTATATAATCTTAATGGATGACATACTCTGCAATAAGGACTATTACAAAATGAAGCAACTTGCATAAAGGGTTCTTGACAGAAAATTTTGCATAAAGGGTTCTTGACAGAAAATTTTGATTAGACATAGAAACTGCTATTCTCATATAATAAGCTTCTAAAAGCAGCCTTGCAAACTGAACCAAATTTTGAATCCTCCTGGCAATCTACTTTTGTACTTTAGTCCTGCTACAAGAAAAATAGAAAATCAACTGTAATAGAAAGGAATAACAATAAATCAAACTTTATACAAAAGTCAATAGTAAAAGAGATAACACTTATGGCGACAATGATATCTACTATTTACTTTGTAGAACTTATTCATCAAATTATAAGTTCCAATTTCTCATTTTTCATTAGTTTAGAATCTTAATTATATGAACTTAACATATGCAGTGACAAGATAAATGGAGAGAAAGAAACCAACAAAAAAAATGTGGGAGAGAACCAACAAACAAGAAGTAATTTGAACTACTTTACAAGAGGTAGCTCTAATCTCTTTACATCAAGGCCTAGTGCAAGCTGCATATAACAATTTTTTTTTAAGCTAACTGAACATATTTTTTTAAGCTAATAGAATTTTTAAATTTTTTTTTAAAAATCATTTGATATGTTATTGAGACCCATCAAGATTTATGTTATTTAACAACCGTTAATCTTGATGTGTTTCGATAACATATCAAATGATTTTTAAAAAATTTATGGATGATCTATACGATATAAACTTTCAATCCAAACGGTGAATTTTGTAAAATTCGTATTCGTTATAGTGTTATTCGTGACTGGTCCACCATGGACCACTTTATCAAGTGGTCCATATTAGAATTTACCATATATATATATACACACACATATATATTATTCTAATTTTTTTTCTTCCTGTTCACAGAGTAAGGAAAGCTGTGAATTTTCAGTTGCACTTGAAGTGTCGAAGTTTTTCAATCCAGATTGTGAAGTTATCTGTGGAGACATAGCGACCCATGTGAGTTTACTGTTTTAATTTATTTTTTTCTTTCAAATAATCACTATATGATTTATAGTGACGGTACAAATTTGTAGGTAAGCGTTGAAAAATTGTGGGTATAGGTAAAAAACCTATACCGACAGATGTTTGGTTGCTTGGACTTCAATTCGATATACCCACTGAAACTTTCTGTCCCAATAGCCTATAACTAAGGACGTTTCAGGCCTATTGATTTGCTTTACCAACACATTTATCTGTTGGTATATATGGAAAGATTAGACTTACTATCTTATAAATATTGCAAACTAACAAAGTACATTAAAAGACCAATACATTAAAAAATAGTAAGTCTTGATACTGCACCTAATAACTTAGAGCAGAATAAAATTGGTACAAGCTTGAAAACAGAATTAGGTTCTAATCTTCCTCTCTTCTATCTTTGTCAATGTCTGAACTTTGAGAACTCATTTGCTAACAAGCTTTCCATTTGATTAACCGAGAAGTTAGAATAATCTGAAAGGAATATGTTCTATGAGAAATTAAATAATTGATAAACACATAAATCTACAATATCATATGATTCATCCACCTTCCCAAATACTTTATGAACCATTCATCATGCAATCTGGATATTCATTAGAGCTGCAGGTTGATAGGTTTTAGAAACCATAAAACATAAAAAGAAACATAGAATTAGAAAAAGAGAATACAAAGCAAAACCGGTTGACATGTGGACAAGTAAATAAGAAAAATTCGATAGGAACCAAATGACTTGATCAAATATGATCTAATTTCTTTCACATGTAGTAGCAATGCAGCTAAGCTTCAAAATTATCATTGTTAACTTTTGTACCTAAAAATCCAAACTATTTTGTTGCCATGGTCTGTCCAAAATATTGAACATTTATGTAAAACTGTAAAGCTCACCAGGTTGTTTCTTATCCATAGTGACTATCATCACGCTCCATCCAAAATGTCTCGTAGTTGTCAATTTCTCTCAAGTTCATATTTAAGCAAGCTACAAATGAATGTTGTGACCTTTTTCTGCATTCACAATGATATTAAAAAGAATATGATACTCAGTATCTTCAATATACGGATCCCACAATATCGAATCTCACATAAATTTTAACCCCACCAGCCTCAAAATATTTCTGCTCTTCCTCAATAATCCATTACTTAATACATGTCTATTTCACACTAAACTGCAACTCGTTCATTCATTCCTTATACTCTGATGTACATTGATATATTAAGCATCAGATCAGGAGCTATAATTATATAACACGTAACTAAAATCTTATACTCATGGCCATACCTTATACTCTTCCACTGTAGACCAGATCAGTAGGAACTAACAAAGGCCAATATTAGATGAATAGTACTTAAACATTTAATTAAGAAAATTATGAACATCTTGTTGCAGCAAAAGACCCACTTTGTTCCACACTTTAACAAACTAATGTTTACTTGTATACTGGAAGTGTATGCCTTGAATCTGACAAAATGGTATGTCGGAGTTTGGTTTGTATTACAAAGTAGAAACCTCAAATGCAGTCTCTGTACACAGGTCAGGGTTTAAGACCCGAAAGGTACTCTAGTTAAATATACAAGCATATAAAAGAGTATCATTTACCAATAGATGAAACCATCAAAACCTGTTGTCATGGATTCCATAAGATTCATTCATAATACACAAGTCTACGATTTCTCAATAAAGTCTAAAATCGCATTAAACAATAGAAAACTTCACTGACATTTAATCACCACTATAACAGAAATGCAAAACAACCAATAGTAACCTACCTCAACAATGTTGCTAACAAAATAGGCCAATTGCCCACTGACCTTAATTTTTTGAACTCCTCGTTGTATGATTCTAATTTCAGATTAGTACCCTGCCACCCTTTCCTTCCTACAGCCACAATAAACAATTCAACCAAAATGTAAAATTACAGCCATATTCATTTTTTGTACCTTGTTCATTCATGTGGCTGTTCAACAGATTGAACCCTCCCTTTGCACCAATTCAAGGCACGAAAGCAATTGCAAATCATGACTACATGCTACCATCAAATCTTCCAATCACATTTGTTTGAAAAATTATTACACATACCAACCACCACTGAGGGTAAAAATCAAACACCAAAAACTAACCAATTTGCAAAACAAAGAAAAATGGCTTTTTTCACATTAAGATGTGAACCACCGAAAAACTCATAATCCTACCTTGAATTTTTCAAATATAGGGTTCAAGGATGAAAATAATTATACAGGCTTAAGATGAAAATAAAATAGCTCAAAATAGACCAACAATTTTCAGATTGTAGGAAAAATAATAGAAAAACCTAATTTTATAGGGTTCAACAATGAAAATGGCAAACCTGAAGCAATGGAGTGGCGTGGGGCCTAAATGAGAGAATTGACAAGGTATTGCGATAGATGAGTTCACAAAGACAGCGGCGAAGAATACTCAACACGTAGATATGGAAGAGGGGCGATACAGAGGTTGAGGGTGGTGTTCACAACACGCATGAGTGATAGAGACACCCTAATCCTCGTGGTGACACCAAAATTGAGCGCTGGAGACAGAGGGAACATTGCTTCGCGAGAGTGAATTTGTGGTGAGCCTAAAATAATTTTCAGTCCTATACCCACGATTTTTTATTCTATAGCTAGGATTTGATCGACTGTAACTAAAAATAGCTTTGGGTAGGGCTGAACATAAATTTCGTACCCGCCCGAAACCCGAAAACCCGAAAATGAGCAAACGGGCGGGTTGTGTCAGTTTGACGGGTCAACGGTTTGTCTTTTTCAGTATCATATGGGTATCACTGGGCGGGTGCGGGTGTGAATAATTGAATCCGTTTGGACTCAAGCCCAACCGAATAGTATATATTATTACTTGTAATACTAATATTTTGATTTTGCAGTGTATTGTCTAATCAAAGGAAAAAAGAAAGAAACTGCCACCCACTGAAATTCCTTGATTTCAACATAGCAAATTCATATTTTTAGGGTGAATCTCATGTTTTAAGATTTATTTTTGGCCCAGATCCAATTTGTGAATGTTTCAAGTTCTTATCGTACCGCATTAAAAAATCATCTGGCTCCTCCGGTATCTTCTCTTAAAGATCTAAAAGAATAGCAAAAATCACATGACCCAACAACAATAGCAGATTTGAAAGATCTAAAATGAATAGCAAAAATTTGATTTTGAGTGAACAGGAAAAAAATAGTTAACAAGAATGAGTATCCTTTTGGGTGTGTTGGAGTCTTATTAAAATTGATTCTTGGGTTAAATTTGATACATGGAAGGGTATTTAGAGGAGGCGGACAGTGGTTGAGGGTGACACTGTTCCGATTAGGCAACCACCTAGACTTCCTTTGCATATGACTTTTTTGCAAGGAAAAAATTCAATGTAGGTAGTCTATCATAAATCTGGTGTGGCATTATCATCCAAAGGTAAAAAAAAAAAATTGCACACCATGCACAACTTAGTTGACTTGTGCACATTAGAATCCGCCATTAAGTATATATACAAAACACCAATTTGTTGTAGCCCAGTTTGCTGTAATTGAGTATCAGTGGTTGCATCTCAAAATTCCTGTCTCGTCGTCTTCGGATTTGCGGATGATGTCGTTCATTTTCTGCATTGAGCTGTTGGACGTTGTGTCTGGTACTGAGATCCCACTATGCTTAATTGAAGTGCATAGGCCTGATTGTTGTTTTATGTTGTTGGAATTGTTTTAGTATGGATCTAGCTTTTTTTGTGTTGGAATTCTCTGTCATGGTTAGGCTTGAATGGGTCTGTTTTTGAGCTTTTATACTGGAAAGGTGTTACTCTTGGTTTGGTTGTGTTTAGTTGAGTTGTAGAGTTATTGTGACATGTTTTTATATTAAATAATTTTTATATAATATTTTTACTTTACATCATATTTTTTTGACAGTTACTTTTTTAATCGAATATGGAGCAATGCGCAAGAGAAGGGAACACTATTCGCCATAGTTGGAATACGTCATGTGTTTGATATAGTTCATATGTGGAATCTAAGAGTAAGTATTTTACTTATTTTTTTAAATTTTCATTCTTATATACATTTTATTTTACTTACTCATAAAATAACTATATAAATATGAAAGTTTATTTCTGATTTTTTGTTTATAGAAACTGGGCAACATGGCTGCAACAGCAAAATACAGACAATTGGTTGAATTTTGTGAAGCGGCTGCTGCCAATAAGGGACGACACTTTACGGACATGTTAGCTGATTATCCAAACATTTCGTATAACCTTCATCCCTTCAACAAAAAATTTGCCAAAGCTTATTTCAAGACATGTGGTCCATATGTGTTTTGAAAGGTAATTTTCTGAGACATTTTTCATGTTTTCCGGAGCTCAATTTGGACTTCAATGGAGACCCGATGCCACTGTTCATCGGAACAAGGAGGTACTGCTCGCACCGGCTGATGGGTGTCAGCCACCATGTCGGGCATTGTGGTTCGTAGTCCTGCTTGACGGGTTGAGCGTCACCATGGGTAACGGCCGTCAGCCTCGCATTGACTGCCGTCGACCCTGTTCACCATTCTTCCTTGACTGTTGACCCAACATTGGCCGTTGACTATGACTTTGATCAGTTAGAGTTGACCGGTCCAAATGTTCGTGTAGTTTTCGATTTCGAGACTTATTGAAACTTGTTTTGCATGATTTAATGAATTAATTCATGTCTTGGTGATTTAATAATGATTTGGGAATATGTGAATTTCTAAAATAATTGAAGTTTGTAACTAATGCTTAGGGATTGGTTTTAATACTTTTGGTTGGTAATTTGGAAATGATATATTACTACGACTGAATCATGTAAATGTAGTTATAGTGATAATTTATCTTTGATATGATTTAATTGGATAGTTTATGACATATATTCATTTATGCTTGTTAATGTATGGATTGTTAGTGTTACAATTTAATAGTGTTAATTGGGTATTTTATCAGATGAATATAATTTGGCGAATAAAATTATACTGGTGAATAATTGGGTTTGATTGGTGAATTTAGATTTGGTAGTATGCTTCTAATATCTAAACTGTTATGATGTGTATAATTGGGTATCATATCAATGTGATGA
Organism: Trifolium subterraneum; assembly: GCA_951799995.1. Lineage (NCBI taxonomy): Eukaryota > Viridiplantae > Streptophyta > Magnoliopsida > Fabales > Fabaceae > Trifolium > Trifolium subterraneum. The sequence goes on along the minus strand of OX637462.1, from coordinate 13,323,087 downwards.
TATGTGATGTGCATTCATGCATACATTATTGAGTCAATTGGTGTGATTGGGGATTGGAAAACAATTATGGAGGAGTACTCTGTTATCCATAGTAATTGGGTGTGTAGGTTTTGTACCATATGCATATAGAATGGTCTAGGAATACATAAAATAATTAAATGACATTAGAGTCAGTTATGTGAAATATGTGTTCCTAAATGTTATCCTGTGTTATATGACATTACTTTAGTATTTCACTTGGTGTAATAAATGATTTGGTGATTATTGAAGATTGATTATTCGGTAACATATGTCTGAATAATTTCTATTATGAGGTGCTAATAACTGTTTTGTTACGACTTTGTTTTTTTATTTATTTTATGGTTTGGTACAACTTTGTTAATGCAATACATTAGTGATAATTATCTAACTACGGTGATGTTATGCAATTATGCTTGAGTATGTTTGAGTTGTGTTTATTCAACTGTTCTCAATTTATCTAGTGTCTGATAACTTCCTTATATTCAGTCACTGTTTATGATTGCATGTTGGAACATGATGAGAGTTATGGAGGAAACTTAATATTGAAGTAAACACAAAGTGTTAGAACCATGTGTAGTGTGAATTGAAAAAAGACTCTTTTGAGTCCCACATTGCTAAGAACACACTTCATGGTAATGTTTATATACTACAAAGTGGCAACTAAGGGTGTGCCCTTGGGGTACCCACTTTTGTAAGAAAGGGAGACCAGTTGTTTTATCCTGGGGACTTCGCGGTCGATATACTACAGTGCACTTTTTCGAGTAGTTCCGCCAAACGTCTTAAAGAAAGTGACCTAGTATGCGTTTTAGCCAATAATTTATTTCGTGTGACCTAGTATGCGTTTTAGCCAATAATTTATTTCGTTGTCAATTTTGAAAAAATCGTTTTCTGTTTTTTTTTAAAGTCAGTAAACCGTTTTACAACAATTTTAAGACGTTTCTAAAAATATCATGACAAACGAAGAGATTATTGGTAGTTCTTCTGTCGGTGCTACAGAAAGGCCGTTTAAGTTTGAAGGTAATCATTTCAAACGTTGGCAACAGAAGATGTTTTTCTTCCTGACTCTGAAAAAATGTGCCTACGTTTTGAAAGATCCTATTCCTGTTGTTCCTGATGTACCGACTGATGCTTCGACTTCAGGAACAAAAGAACAACCCGTTAACACCAACGGTCAAACTGGTTCTGCTACTGAACCTGACAAAGGTAAGGCTACGGCAGAACAGCTAAAAGAAAAGGCGCTGCAAGTTGAAAAAGAAAAGCAGCTATGGATTGATAATGATTATGTTTGCAAAAACTATATCATTAATGGTTTAGAAGATGATCTGTATGATTATTACAGAACTTATGAAACAGCAAGTGATGTGTGGGAGGCTTTGAGCAAAAAGTATGATACTGAAGAAGCTGGTGCAAAGAAGTATGCTGTGAGCAGGTATCTGAAATATCAGATGGTGGATGAGAGGTCGGTGGAAGTGCAGTCCATGAACTGCAGAAGATTGCTCATGTGATAATAACCGAAGGTATGCCTTTACATGAGCAGTTTCAAATTTCTGTGATTATTGATAAGCTGCCCCCTAGTTGGAAAGATTTTAAGAATCAGCTCCGTCATAAGACAAAGAAGTTTTCCATTGAAGGTCTGATTACCCGTCTTCGTATAGAAGAAGAATCTCGGAAACAAGATATGAAAGAAGAAGAAAAGATATTGGTTGTTTCTAACAACAATAAAAAGAAATTCGGTGCAGCTCTGAAGCCTACGGGCAAACCATTAAAAATTCAGAATTAGAGCCGCAACCAAAACCGAGTTAAGAATGGTAACCCGGTTAGGGGCCATAATGCTAGGCAGCATCAGCAACCACCTCCTAGAAATGACGATGTTGATCCATTTTATTGCTTCAATTGCTGGAAAACAGGTCATATGTCCAAGAAGTGCAGAAATCCAAAGAGGCCTAAACCGGCTAACCTTGCACATATTAATGTGAATGTGGCTGATGAGCCATATACTTGTATGATCACCGAAATTAATATGGTCGGTGGTACTGATGGATGGTGGATAGATACTGGCGCTACCCGCCATGTCTGTTATGATCGTGCCATGTTTAAAACATACACGAATGCTGAAAATAAGAAGGTGCAGATGGGTAATGCTCACACTTCTGATGTTGCTGGTATTGGAGATGTTGTTTTGAAGTTCACCTCTGGGAAGACTCTTATCTTGAAAGAAGTTCTTCATGTTCCTGAGATGAAAAAAAATCTTGTTTCTGGTTTCCTTTTGAATAAGGCTGAGTTTAATCAAACTATTGGGGCTGATATGTACACCATCACTAAGAATGGTATTTTTATTGGGAAGGGGTACGCCTCTGATGGCATGTTTAAGCTTAATGTTGAATTTGATGTTATGAATAAAATTTCTACTTCTGTTTACTCTTTGTGTGATTTTAATATTTGGCATTCTAGACTTTGTCATGTTAATATGCGCTCAATTTCTAATTTAAATAACTTAGGTTTAATTCCTAAACTTAGTTTTAATGACAAAGAAAAATGTGAATTTTGTAGTCAAGCTAAAATAACAAAGAGCAAACATAAATCAGTTATTATAAGAGAATTTGAACCAATGGAACTTATACATTCTGATATATGTGAACTAGATGGAACCATGACTAGAAATAACAAACGTTATTTTATCACTTTTATTGATGATTGCTCAGATTATACTTTTGTTTATTTAATGAAAAATAAAAGTGATGCATTTCATATGTTTAAAGTTTTTGTCAATGAAATAGAAAATCAATTTAATACGAAAATCAAGAGACTTCGTAGTGATAGGGGAACCGAATATAATTCTAGTTTATTTAATGAATTTTATAAACAACACGGAATTATACATGAAACGATTGCGCCATATTCCCCTGAAATGAATGGTAAAGCAGAAAGAAAGAATAGAACTCTTACTGAATTAGTTGTTGCTATTATGTTAAACTCTGGTGCCGCTAAACATTGGTGGGGGGAAATAATTTTGATTGTCTGCTTTGTTTTGAATAGAGTTCCCAAATCTAAAAGAAGCGAATCTGCTTATGAAATATTAAAGAAAAGACAACCAAACTTGTCTTATTTAAGAACTTGGGGATGTCTAGCATATGTCCGTAAACCGGACCCGAAGCGAGTTAAACTCGCTAGTAGAGCCTATGAATGTGTATTCATTGGTTACGCAGCAAACAGTAAAGCATATAGGTTTTACGACCTAAATGAAAAAGTGATCATAGAATCTAATGATGCAGATTTCTATGAAAATAAATTTCCCTTTAAATCAAGAAATAGTGGGGGCACTGAACAGGATAATATTCCTAAGTCGAATCACGTTCCAGTGATACCAAATGCGGATAGCAATGACGAAGTAGAAACTGAACTTCGTAGAATCAAACGTGTAAGAGTTGCTAAAGACTATGGTCCGGATTACGCGGCCTATACATTGAATGAAGATCCAACAAATCTTCAAGAAACCTTGTCATCGATGGATGCAGATCTTTGGCAAGAAGCTATTAATGATGAGATGGATTCTCTAGAATCTAACAAAACATGGCACTTAGTAGACTTGCCTCCCGGCTGCAAACCAATCGGTTGCAAATGGATTTTGAAAAAGAAACTAAAACCCGATGGCACGGTTGAAAAATACAAGGCTCGCCTTGTAGCCAAAGGTTTTAGACAAAGAGAAAATATTGATTTCTTCGACACGTTTTCACCTGTCACTAGAATAACGTCCATTCGAGTACTTATTTCAATAGCAGCTCTTTATAACTTAATTGTACACCAAATGGACGTTAAAACCGTTTTTTTAAATGGTGACTTAGAAGAAGAAATCTATATGGAACAACCTGAAGGGTTTGTTATACATGGGCAAGAAACTAAGGTCTGCAAGTTAGATAAATCTCTGTATGATCTTAAACAAGCTCCAAAACAATGGCATGAAAAGTTTGATAACTTAATGGTATCGAATGGGTTCAGACTCAATGAGAGTGACAAATGCATCTAATATAAATGTGATGGCAACATTTGCACTATAATATGTCTCTATGTAGATGACATGTTGATATTTGGTTCAAACCTTTCTGCCGTAAATAATGTGAAATCACTGTTGGGTAACAACTTTGATATGAAAGACCTCGGAGAAGCAAGTGTGATTCTTGGAATAAAAATCACTAGGTCTGAGAAGGGGATATCCCTAGATCAATCACATTATGTGGAAAAGATCCTAAAGAAATACGGTTATTATGACTGTAAACCTGCCTGCACACCTTATGATCCCAGTGTAAAACTGTTTAAGAACACTGGTGATAGCGTAAGACAAACAGAATATGCGAGCATCATTAGTAGTCTTAGGTATGCCACTGATTGTACTAGACTCGACATCGCCTATATCGTGAGACTCTTGTGCAGGTTTACCAGCAGACCCAGTAATGAGCATTGGCACGCTATTGAGAGAGTCATGAGATACCTGAAAAGCACCATGAATCTCGGATTACACTATCAGAGATTTCCAGCTGTACTTGAAGGGTACAGTGATGCTGATTGGAACACCTTGTCAGATGATTCCAAAGCAACTAGTGGCTTTATATTTAGTATAGCCGGTGGAGCTGTATCATGGAAGTCTAAGAAACAGACCATTTTGGCCCAGTCCACTATGGAATCTGAAATGATAGCACTAGCAACTGCTAGTGAAGAAGCAAGCTGGTTGAGATGCTTGTTATCTGAGATTCCCTTATGGGAAAAACCTATGCCTGTTGTCTTGATCCATTGTGATAGTACTGCAGCTATCGCTAAAATAGAGAATCATTCTTATAACGGTAAAAGACGTCAAATTAGAAGAAAGCACAGCACAGTGAGAGAGCTCATCACTACAGGTGCTGTGAGAGTGGATCATGTACGCACTAATGATAATCTAGCAGATCCTTTGACGAAAGGACTGGCTAGAGAGAAAGTCCAAAATACATCTGTCAAGATGGGACTAATGCCTATGAATTGCTTATGATGGTAACCCAACCTAAAAGACTGGAGATCCCAAGAATTAGGTTCCAATGGGTAAACAACAAGTCGTGAGTAATATGAAGTGAACATGCAAGTATATTAGGCATGAATCCTGAAAAGAAAAAGGTTGAGTTAGTAAAACTCTTAATGAAATCTATACTCTATATGAGTGGAGTACATCGGGAGTACTCTTGATAGAATCACCTATATGAATGTGGAACTGAGGCCGGTTCCTCTGGAGTTTCGGGGCGAATTCCTAGAGCATTCAAGAAACTGGGATAGTCGTGCAGGGCCATTAATGCACGGGCCTAAGAATACACCTTGAGAAAGGTTGTGTGCTGGTTTGAGGAAAATCTGAGATAGAGTTCCAAGACTAATCGTCACTCTTGTTTAATCAGGCTCCTACTGGCTACGTGAAGGTTCCAAGACATAGTTCTCCTTCGCTTATGCACAATCTTACTGAAACGTTTAACGTTATGACTGAAACAACTTTTTTAAATTCATGTGGGGGATTGTTGGAACATGATGAGAGTTATGGAGGAAACTTGGTATTGAAGTAAACACAAAGTGTTAGAACCATGTGTAGTGTGAATTGAAAAAAGACTCTTTTGAGTCCCACATTGCTAAGAACCAATGTTTTAAAAACCGGACCGGCCGGTTAGACCGATCGGACCGTGAACCGGAGGGGTCACCGAGTTGGTTCGCTAACTGGACCGGTCATGTAATCGAACCGGTGTGAACCGGTCAAAACCGGAAAAACCGGCGACTCGCGGTTTAAAAAACCCGGCCGGTTTAAATGCATGATTGAAAAAAAAAAAAAAAAACTAGAAACAAAACAGTGTTTTTGCAGCAGAGAGACAAAACGCTTGACATGGATAGAAGAACACTTAACCAGGTAACTAAAAACCAAAACAGAGTATATGAAACTGAACAAATTTAGAAGAAATTAAATAGAAACAAAGGAAGTGAAGATTGAAACTGTAATCTAGATTTAATCTTGCAATTTTAGAGTCAAAGTTCTCTTTGTATCATAATTATATTATTACTTCTCATAAGTATTCATGATGTATGTTAAGAGAATAGAAGAAGTAGAAATAGAAGAGGAAAAAATGAAGAAGAATTCTGATAGACCAGAAGAAGTGGTAGGCGGCTGCAACAAAACAAGATAATTAGGGTTTTTCAAGAAAATTACTTTTCCGACCCCTGTCCATTTCTTTTTTACCCCCCAAACTGACGTTTTTGCCCTCGGGGGTATGAAAAAAATTTGCTAAGAAAATTCGGTTTTTAGAAACCAAACTAGTTCGGTTCGTAAAAACCGAAGTTTCGGCAACGATTTTTAACCGTTGCCTTAGAACACAAAAACATTGTCTTTAAGAGCTAACGCAACACTTCCTCAAAACGGTATCCATATGCATAACACGCAACGGTTTTAAAGTGTTATCTAAAGTGTTAGTTGAAATTCATGCATAGAACACTTTAGAGAACACTTTAAAACCGTTGCGTATTATGCATATGGATACTGTTTTGAGGAAGTGTTGCGTTAGCTCTTAAAGACAACGTTTTTGTGTTCTAGGGCAACGGTTAAAAACCGTTGCCGGAACTTCGGTTTTTACGAACCGAACTAGTTTGGTTTCTAAAAACCGAATTTTCTTAGCAAATTTCTTTCATACCCCCAAGGGCAAAAACGTCAGTTTTGGGGGTAAAAAAGAAATGGGCAGGGGTCGAAAAAGTAATTTTCATTTTTCAATTGGTGGTCTTATTTTAAGAGATGGATATTGGGTTCTTTAGGCCCATATATTATTTTTCAAGCAAAGTCCATGTATAATATGTTAAGAGATGAGTATTTTATTCAAAAATAAAAGGAAAACTTTTTTTTTTTTTTTTGTCAAGAAAATTCACCTTAAAGGTGAATAAGTGGAGTATCCCGAATTCGGGCGATGTCCCTACCAACAGAGCTAAGCTCATGGGGACTATAAAAGGAAAATATTATTTGGAAGAAAAGAATTAAAAACTCACCTTTCTTTGTATTTTGTTGTATGTGTTATAATTATGTTTAGAATTGGAATTTAAAGAATAAACTTGTGAAATTATGATATTTGAAAATTTTCATATTTTTTAGGTGTCATATTTTTTTTAGATATCAAGTTACCTGGTTAGAGCGGTTTAATACCTATATAGTTTTGTTATAGAGACCGGTTTATTCAACCGAGTTATCCGGTTTAGTCATGCGGTTCAACCAGTAATCCAGTGGTTCGACCAATGAACCAGTGACCCAGTACTCTTACCGGTTCGATGACCGGTCCGGTTTTTAAAACATTGCTAAGAACACACTTCATGGTAGTGTTTATATACTACAAAGTGGCAACTAAGGGTGTGCCCTTGGGGTACCCACTTTTGTAAGAAAGGGAGACCGCACACCATATCGAATATCACACGCGCGCGCCGCCGCCGCCGTCCGTCCGGCCAGCCGGATCGGACCGGGCCGGGCTTGGGCTTGGGTCATGTGATATATTAATTTTTTAATGCCAAGAAAAAGAAATTTTTAATTAAATTTCTTTACACGCGTGTCCCTTTATTTTCGCACATTTTGAATGTGCTTTAGACCAAGTCTGAAACGGATTATTAATATCTGTAAACGGTCAAATTACGTGGCCCTGATTCTTTGCCCACGTTTCTGTTTGACTGAGCAATTTCGGCTCCTATAACCGCTCTGATTTTCAGCTCCTCACTTGACTATATATTATGCTTCTTTCTTCAGTTGTTTTTTTTTTTGTTCCTTTTTCTCTGCATTCTGAGAACTCTGCAATTTTTCTTTCTCTCTTTTCTTTCTTCGAAAAATTATTTGTTGTTTCAATTTCGAACGGTTATCACCGTATTGAATTGATATTTGCATATCAATTATTGAGTGGTTTTCCAAACCATTATTGGTGTATTACTGACCGATACTACAGTGCAGTAGTTCATCGGTAGTTTCAATTCGAAACGGCTGTTTTATCCTGGGGACTTCGCGGTCGATATACTACAGTGCACTTTTTCGAGTAGTTCCGCGAAACGTCTTAAAGAAAACGACCTAGTACGCGACTCAGCCAATAATTTATTTCGTTGCCAATTTTGAAAAAACCGTTTTCTGTTTTTTTTTAAAGTCGGTAAACCATTTTACAACATTGCATTTCTAACCCTCTGTTTGTATGTTTTGGGTTGGGCTCTTGGGAGTCCAGACACTCAGGTTGAGGATACTGTCGGTGAGACGTAGTTGCTGTGCTAGCTTTTTGGTGAGGAGATTGGCGTGTTGCCCCTCCTGTTTTGCTTTTCCTTATTCGGGTTGTATTTTCATAACTTAGTGTCGCAGATTGTTGTTTTGGCCAGATTGAGTTCGAGTCTGATTTTGAGCGCTTGATTGGGTTTATCAATGGCAATGCTTCGATCTTGTGGCAGTACACAGGCACTATCCAATGGAATCAGGAAGCAACTTAGGATTTTTTAGAGTACGCATATCAGACAGGTTAATCGTAGATGTAACACTGTAGCACATACCTTAGCCCAACAAGATTTGGATTGAGGATATTCCTCTCCAAATAGAGTTGTAATGGATTCTATTCATTAATATAATGTGTTTCGCCTCACAAAAGAAAGAATAAAAGTGGACATACGGGCACGTGAGTGGCCGATTGCAAATAATAAGATTTGATCTTCCAAGACTTATATTTCTCAACAACATTGACCACAAGGGAGTTAATCCATGGGAAGTTTTAAATCAGGTAGTAAACTAATTTAGATTAGTCATGGATTCTAGGTTTTCTACATTAATCATGGGAAGTTTTATTTTTAGACCATTTTTGTTTTATTTTTTAGGTAAGATCTGAGCTTCATCGCTGTAGTGCTGCAATACAAGTTCCAATAGGCTTGGAAGATGATTTTAAGGGACTTGTTGATCTCGTGCAATTAAAGGCCTACTATTTTCATGGTTCAAATGGGTCTGGTTCTGAAACTTCTGCGTTGTTTATACTCGTGATTATTCTTTAAATTACTCAATTGTTTCTCATTACAGAGAAAATGTTGTTGTTGAAGAAGTACCTGCAGATATGGAAGCCTTGGTGGAAGAAAAAAGGCATGAACTCATAGAAAATGTGGCACCGCTGGACGATAAACTTGCGAAAGCTTTTAATCTGAAGAAGCCCATATCACCAACTGATCTTAAGGTGTGTGGGTAACAATGTCTTTTTTCTTCTTTTTTTCATCGGAGTTGCACATGTTGATTATTTAGTTTTACACACACAAAACAAAATTAAAATAAAATATATTTGATTAGTTTTTCACTTTGTCGGACATGCCGTTACACAATTCGTCATATATGTTTATGGAGGATTTTTGGCTCGCAGCCATAATCCGCCTTCGACAACACTAACCAGTATTATCCTCGGGTTTTTAGGATGAAGTTGAAAGACAAATTCTTGATTCAAATCCAATTTATGCACGTATTACACTTTAGAGTTAGATCATTTGGGACAACCCACTTTTGTCCAACCTCTAAAGGCAGATGCATTTTCTAATATAGTGATATATGAAAACCAGTTCCCTGCTCTCAAAATCATATTATGTAACTAGTTTTCTTTTTGTTATTATTTTTTGTGTGTAGGAAGCAGTTCGTAGGTGATGTGATCCTGAATCCACAAGCATCCATGGGCTAATTTGTGGTCTAATAATATTGGACTAAATAAAAAAAAAAAAAAACAATTAAGTCCAATTTTCTTTATTTTTATTGTAATTTTTGTTTTTGGTATTGGGAGGGTTTTTAGATGACCTTTAGTTGCTCCCTAGGCTCTCTAGATGCTTCCTAGTGGTGCACTAAGTCATTATAGTGGCTAGTGAGAAGTTATAAGCATGTTAGTGGGAATTTTCTAAGTCCTATGATGAATGTATGGTAGTGGACAATAAATCCTACTATGTAAGCATATGCTATAAATAGTACTCTCATGTACTTCTCAAAAACAACTTGAAATATAATTAAATATGAGATTTGTTCTCTTTGGTTTTATGAACCTAAATTTTAGCTTATCGGTTCGCCGTGGCGCTAATCCTTGACTTATCAACCGGAGCATCCATAGCCGGTTGTGGCGTCCTCACAACTTATCAATCGGTTTTCCACCCCGATTGTGGCGTATTTTCACCACTTCCACCATCACGACTCTTGTTTTTGTTCCGACCGCTCCGCGGCTCTGATACCAAATGATGAGGATCGCGGAGCGGTCGGAACAAAAACAAGAGTCGTGATGGTGGAAGTGGTGAAAATACGCCACAATCGGGGTGGAAAACCGATTGATAAGTTGTGAGGACGCCACAACCGGCTATGGATGCTCCGGTTGATAAGTCAAGGATTAGCGCCACGGCGAACCGATAAGCTAAAATTTAGGTTCATAAAACCAAAGAGAACAAATCTCATATTTAATTATATTTCAAGTTGTTTTTGAGAAGTACATGAGAGTACTATTTATAGCATATGCTTACATAGTAGGATTTATTGTCCACTACCATACATTCATCATAGGACTTAGAAAATTCCCACTAACATGCTTATAACTTCTCACTAGCCACTATAATGACTTAGTGCACCACTAGGAAGCATCTAGAGAGCCTAGGGAGCAACTAAAGGTCATCTAAAAACCCTCCCAATACCAAAAACGAAAATTACAATAAAAATAAAGAAAATTGGACTTAATTGTTTTTTTTTTTTTTATTTAGTCCAATATTATTAGACCACAAATTAGCCCATGGATGCTTGTGGATTCAGGATCACATCATTTCTCTCCCTCTTCAAGAGAATTCGTCCTCGAATTTCTAGCACCATTGCCTCCTGGATCAAAAATAAATCTAAAGAACCCATGACAAGTAACCACTTCCACTTTAGAAATTTTTTCATTTTGATTGAAAAAAATATGTGTGCTTTTTTTCCCATTGTTTTCTCTCAAATGTGGAATTTCTCGTTTCTTTGATAACTTCTTTTTGAGATAAAGAATCAAACATAACTTCAACAACACAAGAAGTAAAAGAAGTTTTATCAATAGGAATTGTAGCATTTTCGGTAGTGACAAAAACACTCTCAATTTCTTTTTCAATAATTTCTTCTTTCACTTTGTTCCCTTCATCATAAAAAGAGGAAATGTTAGAGCATGAGGTAATATTGAAAGAATCCCAACATTTGACCACACAAACTAACTTAGAAGAAGGCACTAGTGTAGTTGCATGCCATGACTTCTCAACACTTTTCTCTTCCTCCATCTCATTGATCTCTATTTTCTCTTTATTTTCATTCTCATCTACTTCTTCTTCATGAGTTTCTTTATTGTCTCCTTCATTCACAATAATATCATTTTCTTTTACCACACTTTCAATTTTCTCCTTACTCTTTTCTCTTTCTTTCTCTTTATCCTTCTCTAGATTTTTGAATAGATCCTTCCACAATATTTCAAAACTATCCATATGACATTTTATTTGTTCCTCTCTTTTCATTCTTCTATCGTCTCTCTCCTTTTCTCTATCTCTTTTTTTATAATTTCTTCTATATTTTCTTTCTATACAATCAAGCCTTTTATCAATTTTTTCAAACTCACTATGAAATAATTTCTCCAAATTATTGGCCATGAGTTGTATTGCTTCTTCCATTTTTTTTCTCAAACTTTTTTTTTTCAGCTTTTTTTTCACTCTTTTGTTTTCAAGCTATGAAAAAGTACAATAAAATAAAATCAAAAACAAAATTGAAAAGGATAGATAACACCTGATTTGAACCTAAGCTCTGATACCAAATGATGAGGATCGCGGAGCGGTCGGAACAAAAACAAGAGTCGTGATGGTGGAAGTGGTGAAAATACGCCACAATCGGGGTGGAAAACCGATTGATAAGTTGTGAGGACGCCACAACCGGCTATGGATGCTCCGGTTGATAAGTCAAGGATTAGCGCCACGGCGAACCGATAAGCTAAAATTTAGGTTCATAAAACCAAAGAGAACAAATCTCATATTTAATTATATTTCAAGTTGTTTTTGAGAAGTACATGAGAGTACTATTTATAGCATATGCTTACATAGTAGGATTTATTGTCCACTACCATACATTCATCATAGGACTTAGAAAATTCCCACTAACATGCTTATAACTTCTCACTAGCCACTATAATGACTTAGTGCACCACTAGGAAGCATCTAGAGAGCCTAGGGAGCAACTAAAGGTCATCTAAAAACCCTCCCAATACCAAAAACGAAAATTACAATAAAAATAAAGAAAATTGGACTTAATTGTTTTTTTTTAATTTTATTTAGTCCAATATTATTAGACCACAAATTAGCCCATGGATGCTTGTGGATTCAGGATCACATCATTCCAAATGATGAGGATCGCGGAGCGGTCGGAACAAAAACAAGAGTCGTGATGGTGGAAGTGGTGAAAATACGCCACAATCGGGGTGGAAAACCGATTGATAAGTTGTGAGGACGCCACAACCGGCTATGGATGCTCCGGTTGATAAGTCAAGGATTAGCGCCACGGCGAACCGATAAGCTAAAATTTAGGTTCATAAAACCAAAGAGAACAAATCTCATATTTAATTATATTTCAAGTTGTTTTTGAGAAGTACATGAGAGTACTATTTATAGCATATGCTTACATAGTAGGATTTATTGTCCACTACCATACATTCATCATAGGACTTAGAAAATTCCCACTAACATGCTTATAACTTCTCACTAGCCACTATAATGACTTAGTGCACCACTAGGAAGCATCTAGAGAGCCTAGGGAGCAACTAAAGGTCATCTAAAAACCCTCCCAATACCAAAAACGAAAATTACAATAAAAATAAAGAAAATTGGACTTAATTGTTTTTTTTTAATTTTATTTAGTCCAATATTATTAGACCACAAATTAGCCCATGGATGCTTGTGGATTCAGGATCACATCATTCTCTCCCTCTTCAAGAGAATTCGTCCTCGAATTTCTAGCACCATTGCCTCCTGGATCAAAAATAAATCTAAAGAACCCATGACAAGTAACCACTTCCACTTTAGAAAATTTTTCATTTTGATTGAAAAAATATGTGTGCTTTTTTTCCCATTGTTTTCTCTTAAATGTGGAATTTCTCGTTTCTTTGATAACTTCTTTTTGAGATAAAGAATCAAACATAACTTCAACAACACAAGAAGTAAAAGAAGTTTTATCAATAGGAATTGTAGCATTTTCGGTAGTGACAAAAACACTCTCAATTTCTTTTTCAATAATTTCTTCTTTCACTTTGTTCCCTTCATCATAAAAAGAGGAAATGTTAGAGCATGAGGTAATATTGAAAGAATCCCAACATTTGACCACACAAACTAACTTAGAAGAAGGCACTAGTGTAGTTGCATGCCATGACTTCTCAACACTTTTCTCTTCCTCCATCTCATTGATCTCTATTTTCTCTTTATTTTCATTCTCATCTACTTCTTCTTCATGAGTTTCTTTATTGTCTCCTTCATTCACAATAATATCATTTTCTTTTACCACACTTTCAATTTTCTCCTTACTCTTTTCTCTTTCTTTCTCTTTATCCTTCTCTAGATTTTTGAATAGATCCTTCCACAATATTTCAAAACTATCCATATGACATTTTATTTGTTCCTCTCTTTTCATTCTTCTATCGTCTCTCTCCTTTTCTCTATCTCTTTTTTTATAATTTCTTCTATATTTTCTTTCTATACAATCAAGCCTTTTATCAATTTTTTCAAACTCACTATGAAATAATTTCTCCAAATTATTGGCCATGAGTTGTATTGCTTCTTCCATTTTTTTTCTCAAACTTTTTTTTTTCAGCTTTTTTTTCACTCTTTTGTTTTCAAGCTATGAAAAAGTACAATAAAATAAAATCAAAAACAAAATTGAAAAGGATAGATAACACCTGATTTGAACCTAAGCTCTGATTACCAAATGATGAGGATCGCGGAGCGGTCGGAACAAAAACAAGAGTCGTGATGGTGGAAGTGGTGAAAATACGCCACAATCGGGGTGGAAAACCGATTGATAAGTTGTGAGGACGCCACAACCGGCTATGGATGCTCCGGTTGATAAGTCAAGGATTAGCGCCACGGCGAACCGATAAGCTAAAATTTAGGTTCATAAAACCAAAGAGAACAAATCTCATATTTAATTATATTTCAAGTTGTTTTTGAGAAGTACATGAGAGTACTATTTATAGCATATGCTTACATAGTAGGATTTATTGTCCACTACCATACATTCATCATAGGACTTAGAAAATTCCCACTAACATGCTTATAACTTCTCACTAGCCACTATAATGACTTAGTGCACCACTAGGAAGCATCTAGAGAGCCTAGGGAGCAACTAAAGGTCATCTAAAAACCCTCCCAATACCAAAAACGAAAATTACAATAAAAATAAAGAAAATTGGACTTAATTGTTTTTTTTTAATTTTATTTAGTCCAATATTATTAGACCACAAATTAGCCCATGGATGCTTGTGGATTCAGGATCACATCATTCTCTCCCTCTTCAAGAGAATTCGTCCTCGAATTTCTAGCACCATTGCCTCCTGGATCAAAAATAAATCTAAAGAACCCATGACAAGTAACCACTTCCACTTTAGAAAAATTTTCATTTTGATTGAAAAAATATGTGTGCTTTTTTTCCCATTGTTTTCTCTCAAATGTGGAATTTCTCGTTTCTTTGATAACTTCTTTTTGAGATAAAGAATCAAACATAACTTCAACAACACAAGAAGTAAAAGAAGTTTTATCAATAGGAATTGTAGCATTTTCGGTAGTGACAAAAACACTCTCAATTTCTTTTTCAATAATTTCTTCTTTCACTTTGTTCCCTTCATCATAAAAAGAGGAAATGTTAGAGCATGAGGTAATATTGAAAGAATCCCAACATTTGACCACACAAACTAACTTAGAAGAAGGCACTAGTGTAGTTGCATGCCATGACTTCTCAACACTTTTCTCTTCCTCCATCTCATTGATCTCTATTTTCTCTTTATTTTCATTCTCATCTACTTCTTCTTCATGAGTTTCTTTATTGTCTCCTTCATTCACAATAATATCATTTTCTTTTACCACACTTTCAATTTTCTCCTTACTCTTTTCTCTTTCTTTCTCTTTATCCTTCTCTAGATTTTTGAATAGATCCTTCCACAATATTTCAAAACTATCCATATGACATTTTATTTGTTCCTCTCTTTTCATTCTTCTATCGTCTCTCTCCTTTTCTCTATCTCTTTTTTTATAATTTCTTCTATATTTTCTTTCTATACAATCAAGCCTTTTATCAATTTTTTCAAACTCACTATGAAATAATTTCTCCAAATTATTGGCCATGAGTTGTATTGCTTCTTCCATTTTTTTTCTCAAACTTTTTTTTTTCAGCTTTTTTTTCACTCTTTTGTTTTCAAGCTATGAAAAAGTACAATAAAATAAAATCAAAAACAAAATTGAAAAGGATAGATAACACCTGATTTGAACCTAAGCTCTGATTACCAAATGATGAGGATCGCGGAGCGGTCGGAACAAAAACAAGAGTCGTGATGGTGGAAGTGGTGAAAATACGCCACAATCGGGGTGGAAAACCGATTGATAAGTTGTGAGGACGCCACAACCGGCTATGGATGCTCCGGTTGATAAGTCAAGGATTAGCGCCACGGCGAACCGATAAGCTAAAATTTAGGTTCATAAAACCAAAGAGAACAAATCTCATATTTAATTATATTTCAAGTTGTTTTTTTTTTTTTTTTTTTTTTTTTTTTTTTTTTTTAAAACCAAAGAGAACAAATCTCATATTTAATTATATTTCAAGTTGTTTTTGAGAAGTACATGAGAGTACTATTTATAGCATATGCTTACATAGTCCAATATTATTAGACCACAAATTAGCCCATGGATGCTTGTGGATTCAGGATCACATCAGTAGGGCAACCATAACACGAAGATTTATAGCAGTATTCATGGGTAGTGCTTTCAAATATAAGGTAACCATTGAATTACCTTGAATTCATATGTATATGCATTCTCTTTGGTATGGTCTTCTTGACATTCATTCCTCCCCTTTCTTCGGTAGACGCGTTATGTTATCTTCGTCTCTTTAACATTGATCTTGGCTTGAATAATACATACAGGCCAGCTCTTAATAGTGTTTTATTAGTCTTATATTTTTCATTTGCTGTTGTTTCTGCAACAGGGGCTACAACTACTTTTGGATGGTGTGCTTAATTATTTTCCGTGTCCAAATGTCGCTAGTAATTATGCTTTCGACCAATCTAAGAATGGGGAAAAGGTACCAGATTCAAAGATACTTAATCCTTTGTCATCTTAGATTGTCAGAAATTGCGGTTTCAGTTTTTAATTTGGTTGCCAAATTTTCGAATCTTGAATATTTAGACTCACTGTTAAGATGGTCAAAATTGCATATAGTTTGTTCTTTTCTACCTAATAAAACATTATTCATTCATTCAGAAATATCAATATTAGAATTGTTAATTAATATGTGTGCAATAACATTATAACTTTCTAGCAATATATGTAAATCATGATGATGATAATTATTTACCACAACAATCAAAGCACTTTTTCTTTGAGTCATAATTTGGTTTGGCATTCTAGAACCAACATTTGGACCTTGATTTGTTCTTTGTTGGAGAAAAGGTTCTTGCTAAATCTTTAATTGACATTTGTGACTTATGTTCCTAATTTGGCTTAATTCTGACATTCTCACAACACCATTGACCAATGTTCAGTTTTGTAATCTCAGAGGCAAACTCAAGGTTCTTAGTAAAAAAATTATGCACAGTTCTACACTATCTAATCCTATGCAGTATGCACTACAGAATAGCAAAGACTGCATTGTTCCACAAAATCTTGATAATCATAGTTGTTATACTTCTTTTTAATATGCTAAAAAAGAATTTTATTGGGCTATTTGTTCCATAGAATCTTGAAAAACATGGTTGTTATGCTATTTTTAAATTTAAAAAAGAACATTATTGGGCTTTTTTAGCAGTATACACTGTTGGCATTGTCTTTCTCATTGAAGATGAAGTATGGTAAAATAAGATATGTAAGGTATGGTAACCTTAAACCGTGGTTAAATCTTATTTCATGTTGCGTGTGTATTATATATATATATAAGGTGTAGTTTTCTAATACACACCTTCGCAAAATCTAATGGTTGTGTGTTGTTGATTTGTTTTTTCATTGAGTGAAGAATCAATGAGGGTGTCATTCAGCAGGGACATGTTGTTGTTACAGACGATAAATCATACGAAGTAAGTTTAAGGCTCCTCACTATTCTAGTTTTACTGCATTGGTCTTGTGCACATGGTGTTTTGTGTCGTGCGCACGATTGAAAACAATATACTACACACTTACAAGACCGTTTTCTGCTTTTATTTATTACATTTTGAGACTTGCGGTTTTGTGGCTGAAGCCTTTCCATCTCTGCAAATGCAGGTTCCTGAATTGTGTCGGAGGTATAATGATGAGTTGGAGGTATTTTAAATATTTTCAACATGATTAGTGGATCTTCTCATTAAATCAAATGTCTTTGGAGAACTTTTGTATAGTTGTTCTGTTCTGCCATATCTCTTTTTCGATTCTAATCGGGATTTTTCTTCTGGCAGATGATTACAGAGGCTCGTGCTGCAGAAATAGTTACTCTATATGAACGCTCCATCGATGATGACTCCTATTATAGTTTCCATTCTTTAACATGTACTAGTTTTCTCTTTTCTCAAGTATATATTCTGAATTTTGTGAGATAGTTTTAATGGATATGTTTTTGGTGGTTTAAGTTGTTTGATAACGCGCACATCATATTTTTTATTGGAGAGTAAATTACATTTGAAGACTCAAAAATACAGAAAACTGCATCCGATAAACCTAAAAAGGAAACCAAATGACTGAAAAAGAATGCTAAATATTATGAAGTCTTTCTGCGCGTCAATTCAATAACAAATATCGACATTGCGTGTAACTTGTCACAATCATCAATGGGATTCCAATTATTTTTTTTTGTTGAAAAAACTGGAACTCTAGTTCTAGATCCCATTAAAGAACACAATCCAATCACATGACACCCAACAGGTTGATGTCTTTAAATTATGAGCATTGCAAGTCTTGTCTAGTTGTGAGGGATTTGGGTAATATTCATAGGTTCGAACTTTAGCTCCTTTGTAAACAAAAAAAAAATCATGAGCATTGTTCTCCAACAAAATATGCTAGGTGAAACAAATTTTAATGTGACAATCTTATTTTATGTTTATTATTTGATCAGGAGATAAATTTATTGATGGATTAGCAAGATATACAATTCTCGGGATTATAAGATATTCAATAAATTCTCGTAAGGTTAATGAGTCGTGGGAAGATATCAAGCCGCCAATGAGTCCTCAAGAAAGTTACAAGGCATTGGTATCAGGAGGCAGATATGATGTAAGGTTTTTATGCACGTTGCTTTTACATGACTTAATTTTCTGATAGTATTTATAATATTTTGCAAAACAAATTTGTATACATATATTCTATCAACCAAGCAATGTAACCAGAATCTTGGAGATTTATAACAGAGGGAAAGATGAAGAATCAACGTTTAGACAAATATAGTCTATATCTAGGGTGGACAAGACCTGTCACTCGATTTGAAAATTGAAAAAACCGATGCAAATTTGCAGCTCACGGGTGAGTTCTATCGGGTTTGCAGGTCAATGGGTCAAACTTCCTGTTTCAAAGGACTTAGAACAGTCGGTTTCAGGTGTTTGGAATCCACCCACGGACAACCGAACCCGTCCGACTACGGTATGTATAGATTACTGTTGTAAACTTTCATTCCCCACGCACTAACACCTTTCAATTTAATTTAAATACTATCAGAAATTTTAACATTGAATTTTATTTAATATATATATATATGATGCATGGGTACTTCATTTGAGGAAAAGTACCGGTACCGGGTACGTACCCGTACTAGTACCGGATACATATCCGTACCTTAATATATATCCATACACATACTAGTTTTTCTAAAAATGTCGCACCCCGTACCGGTACCCGTATCGGATACCGGTACCGTACCCGCACCTAGGCAACATACATACACTTGAAAATTTTGGTGATTGTAGGAAAATATTTTATTTTATTTTTGACTTCAATGCAATTTTGATATCTGATTTCTATTTGTTGATTTTGATTTCATTTTAGAAATTTTGATTGTCTAATTTGATGACCTAATAATAAATTAGGTGACTTAATATGAAAGTAAAGATCTAATTCCTAGAAATTTTATAAATGAGCAACACTTGTATAGCAAATTAGCACTGAAAAAAAAAATGCTTAATTTAGACAAAAAATCAGCATGGTTGTTGTATTACTGAAAGGGATGAGAAAAACGGATCAACCAATGTTGGTGAATTAAATCTTTTGTGTTTTGAATTAAGATTGCATACTTGTAAAACGTATGAGGTGGTTTAAGAAGGGTCTTAACACCGAGAAGAGAATTTGAATAGCAAATCACATAAGCAAATTTCACATATCTTGTTAGACTAAGACCACAAAATAATTCAGTTAATTTGGCATAAAGAATGTTAGAAGGGTAACAAATATAGCTAGAGGAACTTCTAATCCAGTTTTCTGGTGAAGATCGGAGAAGGTCAGCAAAACAAGGCGTAATTGGAGAACCTAAAAAATTGTCGTCAACATTAATAATAATACAATTCCAATTGGAAGGATTCCATCGGATCCACATGTTAGTATGGGTGCTAGGATCGTGGGAGGGAAAACAAATGTTGAAGATAGTAGTTGTAATCCTCCATTTTAAGACAATGAATCGAGAGAATTGTATCAGATGGACACATAATTTTTATTACGTTGAGACTATCATAGGCCTGAAACAAACAAGTTATGTCTTATGTTATTTAGATTATGTTTTATCTATGATATGTTTCCATAAAGAGATCTTGAGAAGATAACATCATTTAATTTTTTCATATTTCTTTTATTCAGGAGTGTGTGCCTAAATAGTTTACTCTTTTTTTTTTTGGCAAATACTAAATAGTGCTCCTGGGGCACTAGTTAAGATAACAAAAGTAGAAATATATTGTTGGGATATGTGCATTTAACCTTTTGAAAATCAAAAACTTGTTAATTTCAATGCTAAGTTACTTCTTTTAGGTTCCTTAACTAGTGTCCCAGGTACTAGTTAGCAAGACCCTTTATTTTTACTAGTTATAAAGCGGGTTTTTCTAGATCATTAGAAACTAGTTATAAAACCACTAAGTTTGCCTAATAGTGAAAATTTTAAATAGTATCCATAAGATCTTATATGTTTGATCCTCGTAGTAATGTTGTAAACCAAAAAACAAAAAGGAAACTAGTTATAAAGCTATAGTAAAAATGGTGTGTAAATAAACGTTACAAAGTACAAATAATATAACAATACAATAGGGTGGAGAAATATAAGTTGGACTTCGACCCTCTTTTATAAATTTCGAAATAGTTCATTCCAATCACCAATCATATATATATATATATATAAATAAACAAGACACATAGTATTTTCCCTATATACCTTTATTTGAAAATTTGACACATCGTTATTTGATGGACAATTTCAGTCTTTTTTCACCAAATCATTCAATTACAAGTTGTGTAATAACACTAGTTTTTAACCCGTGCGATGCACGGATGATTAATTTTTTATACTTTATTTGTATTTTTTATTTCATATATATATATATATATATATAGAGGAGGGATCCGTTGACTCCAGGAGTAAGTCTCCTTAAAGTTACTCCGCTTAATAACTCGATATCGGCATTATATTTATTCAATCCAACCGTTGAATTCAAAGATCTCATTGAGTAGATCAACTCCATAAATTTTTATAAAAATCTAAAATCGTTTGATACTTTTTCTGATAACTTCAATTGAACGTACAACAAACTTTTAAAAAAAACCGTTGAATTTCAATAGTATGAATACATAACTACATTTTTTGAATTTTTATAAAAACTTGTGGAGTTGATCTACTCAATGAGATCTTTGAATTCAACGGTTGGATTGAAGAAATATAATGCCGATATCAAGTTATTAAGCGGAGTAACTTTAAGGAGACTTACTCCTGGAGTCAACGGATTCCTCCTCATATATATATATATATATATATATTGAAAATGAATAAAATAAGTTAGTGTAGAATGAAATAAATAAAAATATAAGCATTAAAATTGTCCAAAACATAACACAACCAAACATAATTCAATTTATAATAAAGTAATATATACTATATCACACTTCGATACAGAATCACAACTAAGATATTCTTTAGAATGAGATGGAAGTAATGAAAGCACATAATCATAAATTTGTTCCACCACCTCTAAAGTTGGAGCAAGTATGGCTCGATCCTCAAAAAAATTGGGGACAAACATATTTTTTAGGAGCTCTGTACATGAACTAAAAAGAATCAAAACTACTTCAACTGACTCTTGCAAAGAGATTTCTAAATTGTGTGAAAGAAAAACTAATTCAAAACTAATGGGAAATACATTTCATGGCATTCCCATCAATCAGCCATTGATACATTAAATGCCATAGTATTTCATGGCAAGCCCCAAAATCAGCATAAGCCTCTGCCACTAGTTGAAACTAAAGAGTCATAGCAATGAAAATCAGGACAATTGACTATGGATCTGCCTCTCTAAATTCAAAAAAAAAGAAAAGGTATCTCCGGTGGAGAGGGTGTTGTTGCCACGCATTTGAACTGTGAACAAAACAACAAATGAAAATGGAATCAGTATAATTGCACCAAATATGATGATGGATGGTTGACGATAAGTATGCAGGTGTATTACCTTGTGCAGTTTGTATTTATCTCTCACAGCTTGCAAAGAGCCCCCTTTCCTACCGAAGTACAAGTCATGTATGGTTAAAACACATTCCTTCAATTCAGGTGGCTTATATGTGATAGATGGCTAAATTCTATAATTAAATGACATGTTTTAGTAATAATTTAGTCAAAGTCAAATACCAAATATAGATCCAGATAAATAAAAACATTACCCAAGGATGAATCTTCGGGCTTAACATAAAACGTGCGAGAAATATAACTGATACAGCCACCATAGAAGACAAAAACTTCACACAATAATAATCCAGCAAACTGAGCTCAGCAGGGTAACAACTAAGGAACTCCAACTCAGAAGCCTGCACAGAGGAAATAAAAGCATTAAACAATGCATGAAGTCTCCAAATTTGGCACTCCCATAAATAGAAATGGACATGCAACTTTGTGAGTAATAATACAACTAAAATTGATTTCACTTCAGGTTTAATGCAATAGAAGGGATTATTATGGCACAAGGCAAACATACATTATTTGTGGAAATGGCTAATAAACCAAATCTTTAGCGTGTAAACATCCCTTAACCACCAAAGAAGCAAGGGTGTCCTAATTCTAAGTTTGGAATTTGATTTTCATGAGATAGTTTTGGAATGAACTATCTAAAAGATCCAATACCCAACAACTCAAACCTCCCAATGCTCAAACATGGAAACTATTTGCCCTAATGAGAAGACAATTCTATCTCTAATTCTTTCTTGCTATTTATATGCAACATCTCTTATTTTCACAAACTATATCCCTAGCTTTGATACTCATTTCAGGGAACACTCACTCAAAAGCTAGCTGTCAAAAGAGAACAATCAAGTAACCTAATTACTACAAAATACAAGATCCCACACTACTCAGGTACCCATAATTCCAAATTCATATCATAACTTCTATGAGATAGGTTGAAGAATGAATTAACTTACATCAATGCCCTCTTGACCAACTTTAGTGATGATTAATTTACATCAATACGAAAAAACACCAATCAACAAAACAAGGAACAAAATCAATAAAACACACATGCCTTAGAAATGTCTTTATTGTGGGACCACCCAATTCAAACTTCAATGCCTTCAAAATATCAGCCTCCATGCCCAAAACCTTCAATCAAACAAAAAACAAAATGCCATGCATCCAAAATTAGCAAGATCCAAAACCAAACCATAATCAAACATACAAAAACACAAAAAGACTTAAACTACAAGAATCGTCACCTCTTCCTTCGAGAATGTATTGTCGGTAATGTAGCAAAAGTCCTCCACCTCAGGTGGCTTAATCTCCTCATATTTTCTACTTCCAAACAAACTAAACAATTAATAAACAAACAACATAAGTACAAATCAAAACAACAAACATAAACATAAAATTGCAATAACACTCATTGACTTCCTAACACGGTTAAACTCCAATGTAGCTACCCTTTTGGATCTTCTATTCCACCACTCACAACAGCATGCACAATGATAATTTTTGCAGCAATGAACAAACAGATTGCATTCTAGATTTCAGATGCAGCAAAGTAATGGTACATAAAAAACAATACTTGTGACAATATGTCAATTGGAAGAAATGTGGATTGTTAGTCTCATAAGAGTTATATAATCAGGAATATATGATGAAAGAAATCTAGAATTCTAGGCCAAAACTGGTCCTTCCTTTATAGAATATGTGGATTTGAAAGTATTTCCATCATAAAAGATACTACCAACAAAGAGACTACCTCAGAAATATGAATTGAAAAAGTGACCAACTTGCATCCAGCCTTTCCAATCTTTACATTCTTCAGTCTGATGCCTATTTAAGTAAAGTATGGATTTCCCATAAAATGGTGACTTGCCATGATGTATTGTAAATGAAGTTACTGCTGAAACTATGATGGGGAGAAAATAGAGGAAGATGAATAAATCCCTATTGTAACTCTGCAAAAACAGATGATCATCAAGAAAAATAGGCAATAAATTACTTAGTGATTCACACATAGATCTATTACATCCATCACAACTTTCCTTGTAGACATTTTATCAAACACCTACAATGCATTTTATCTCAATTACTAATTATATTTCTATCCCAACTAAACTATACTTTTATAACTTCAAACGATGATACATCACACAACACACTTAGCAATTGATTGATGAATTAAATTCCTCAAAATTCAAATACAATATACAAAATCCACCACATACACAACTACTTACCAACCATGAACTCATAATCATGAGGGTGAGAACAAATTTCAGCAATATCAGTGAATCACAATCATATACATGACCCTCTTCAAGCTTGAATTTTTATAAATAAGCTGCTTCCTAACAGTGGCATGAATTTTTCCATCCTAAAAATTAATCAATCAATATATGATGGATAACAAACAACAAAGACGTACAAACAATAAATAACACACAATCAACATATAAATCAATTCGGAAAAAAAAACAAAAACACAATTACCTTCTCCATTCCTGGCACAATATCAGCAAGATCATCAAACTTCTCATCCACGAACAGCATATCATTATGAACCATCTTGTGAAACACTACCCACACTCTCTAGCTCTCAATTTTTGCACTACAACTTCACCACACCCTCAATTTATAGAGAATTGGTTCATAAGAGACTCAAATAGGAGGGAAACTTAGATGGAATTCAAAATTCAAATGCAAAGAAACCCTGATAAGGATGAAATAAGAGGGAAAAATAGACACAACCCACACAATCTCCACCATATACACCCACACCAGATAAACCCATGAAACGATTCAAGGAAAATTGCCAAATCTCGTCCCCATTCACTGAACCTATCAACCTTAGCCATGGCAGCGCATGAACCTATGCGATGGACCTCCACCAGATGAAACTACACCAGCTGAAGCTATCGCACAAATCAAAAAAGAAAGGATGCATTTCGACCAGATTCATTGCATCTTCTAACCCTCAAACATAGCATCCGCCGGCCTAAGGAATAGCTTCTTCTGGTAGCTTCTTGTATAGAAAACATAGAGGACTGAACCCTACGATTGATAAGAAGAGGACGAAGCCACACATATGGCTTATTCTGTGTCCCTTTTGCTGCAATTTTGTTGAACTTACACGGAGAAACGAAGGTAGCAAAGCAAACGTAGAACACGTGGTCTCCAAACAGGAAGATAAGCATCCAACCAATAAGAATGCAACACTCTAGAATAAACATGGCCCACCCAAATGAATCCAACGTGGCATGGGTGAGAGCAATCTACGGTGGAAAAATCCCTTCTCCCCTTGTCAAGATATTTGATTACATGTGATTTAATAAGTTTATACGAAATTTGGATTAAATTTTATACACAGTATTTGTGATGCTCTCTATTATCCAAAAGTTTGGAAAGGACAAAATTGAAAGTGTGTTTGTATACTTTCTGACAAAAAAAAAGTTATGTAAAAGTCTCGTTATCATTTTTTTCAAATTCATCTACCTAACCTATTTCTCTCTCTCTCTCTCACGTATTCTCTCTCACTCTCTCTTTGAAGCTTTTTTTTTAATCTCTTCTTTTTTTCTCTAACCCATAACACACTACTATCTTCTTTACGCTTTTCTAGTAGAAACATTATATTATGACATTATATTACTCAACTCTACTCTTTTAGATGAAAATATTTATATTCATATATTAATACGGGAGACTATTTTATTTGTAAAAATGAATACTTATATTTCTACAGATATATTATAAGTTGAATTATTCGAATAATAATAATAATCTATAAAATAATAATATTTATATACGGGATAACTAATTAAATGTGCATCACTAATTAATTATATTTTTCTTACCTAAATTAATACGCGAAACCAGTGTTTTAAAACCCGGACCGGTGATCGACCCGGTCAAGGCACTTGATCACTGGTTTACTGGTCAGACCGCATGACTATTGACCCGACTTATATAAAAATTTTAAATATGTTAACTTGAATTTCATAACAATAAAATTTAATAAAAAAAATTTCCTTCAAACTTTTTTTCAATAAAATTTCATATATTGAAAAGAAAAAATACAAAAGCTTCTCATTTTATTATTATTTATATTTTGATTCACATATCTATTACGTACACTATAATTTAATCAATAAAAATATTATTATATCATAATTTTTATTTTTTAATTAGAACAACATCATTTAATATATTATATTAAAATAAAAAATGAATATATATATATGTGTGTGTGTGTGTATGAAAATTAAATTTAAAATAGTAAGGAAAAAAATTATCAATGTATTTATTAAATATTAATACATGTCATGATATTTTATAACTAGTATATATTATCATAGTTTTAGTAAAAAAAAAAATTATTATATTATAATTTTTAATATATATTTTGATAGAACTTATAACAACATAATTAATATATTATTACTCTAAAAAACAGTGAATATATTATATATATATATATATATATATATAGACACACACACATGAATGAAATTTAAAATAATAAGGAAAAGAAATTATCAATATATTTATGAATATATATGATATGGTGTTTCTTAACTAGTATTAAATATATTTGAGTTTCATATAATGTCACATTAATTCCTTTGGCCTAGTGGTAATTGTGATGAATCTCAATTCTATGGACCTGTGTTCAAATCCCTGCTGCCACAAATTTTATATTTTTCTGAAATTATTTGTTACCTTTCAAACCGGTCCGGCTCACACGCGGGTTTATCCGGTTCACGGCCGACCGGCCGGTCCGGTTTTTAAAACTATGCGCGAAACTATTTTTTTTTACTGTGATTTCTACGAAGTCTATGTTTCAACTCATATTAATAAGGTTGTCCCTTTTTTTTATATATAATAGGTTGTCCGTTCTTTGATAATTTATGCGGGACCAATATTTATACTTATATATTAATACGGGGACCTAATTTTTTTGGTTATTTCTAGGAGACGCGTGTTTTTACTCATATATTAATAAGGCTGTATATTTTTTATAATTCTTACGGGACCTATGTTTATTTTTAACGATTTTTTAACTCATATAACAACAATATATTAATACGGGAACCTACTTAACTTGGTGATTTTTTCGAGACCTATATTTATATTCATATATTAATACGGGAACCTACATATTTTTGGTGATTTCTACAAATCCTATATTTTTACTCATATTAATAAAGTTGTTCGTTCTTAAATAATTTCTATAAGACTTATATTTATACCCATCTTATATTTTTATACTTTCATCTATACTAGTATTATTTTTTACTATAACTAATTTATTTACTCAATTAAATGGGAGCGACAACACCGCTCGGGGCTAGTCTAGAATAAAAGAGTGGAGAAATATAACCGAAAAAAATACTTAAATAATTGGTATACTGTTACTAAACTCAAATTAATAAGTGAAATTTGTGTAAAATTATCAAAAAATAATTTAATAAACGAGTAGCCTCAAAAAAATTAATAACAGAATTAATTTAAAACATATTTAACATATAGTATTTTACAACTTAAATATATCTACAAAAAAAAAATATATATCAAAATATTAAAACAATATACAACTTTTATATATGAATTTCTATATTAATTATAAAAAAATCTCTATATTGAGTATGTTTATGAATGTCTACAACATATTTTTTTATAAATTGGCAACTAGTTAGTATTATATTATTATAAAATACATAAAAGTGAAAGTGGTATCTATCTATCTATGCAAACTAAACTTTGTTTGTACTTTGTATTTGTGGTTGCTGACAAGTACTTATTTTATGTAAAATATATTAAAAACGAAAGTGATACTCCATTATCATCTTCAATCCTTAATAATTAATTAACAAGTACTTATTTTATAAGTTGGCTACCGAGTAAAATTTATTTATTTTCACCAATCTTTATTATTATTTTTTAGCAATAGTATTGGTCTAGTGATAATTGACGTTGGACTTAATAGGGAGAATCACAGTTTGATCTCTGGTCTCGCAACTGCGATCGGAAGGGGCTAGAATCATTTGATGCCAAAACTGACCATCGAACTAGATTAGACGATCCGTTGGGCCGAATACTTGCGGTAGGGTTGAGCACGAATTCATGACCCGATTTGAAATTGATATAACCGACAACACATTGAAGCATTCAATTGGGTGCGAGTAGGGTCTCAAGTCAACAATTGCAAAAATCGGACATGAATGATTACATACGGGCTGATGTGGGTCTCTAAGTTCTATCTCTTCGTAACCAAAATCGGCCGAACAACCATTAAAATACAAATTAATTTTTTTCCTTATCTCTCTCTCAAGTGATATTTCAAGTGAGATATTTTAAAATGAGAGGGTGAGAGGTTTACATCTCAACCACTAGATAAATCTTTATGGCGACCTTTCATTTTTTAAACTACCGGCAATCATTTTACTTTCCTACACGCCTTCTCTCTCCACCTCGGCCGTTTTTCTTTTCTCCTTTCAAATCTGTCATTTCTGGATCTTGACCAAGACTTATATCGTATAAACTCCAGTTTTTAATAAGATAAAAAAAAAGAGGAGAATGTTAATTAGTGTCTCTGGGATGCACTAGTTAAGGTAACCAAAAATAGTAAAATTATCTTGGAATGTGTGTAGTGGAGTATCAACTAAAAGTTAAAATTTTACTTTTTTCAATGCATATTTTTGCTTTTCTTTCCTTTTTAGTTCCTTAACTGATGTCCCGAGAGCACTAGTTAACAAGACAAAAAAAATTACACATTTTAATCAAACCATATTAGTTGCATCAAGATCTTTAATCTTTCTCGAAGTTATACAACTGAACCAACCCTGTGTTTTCTTTCAAATCCATAAAGATAGTTCAAACAAAGAGAAATTGATAGTCCAGAAATTTTATATATTAAGGGGATGTATTGGATTAGGATTTCATAAGATTTTAAAAGACTTTTTTAAGATAAAAAAATCTTGTGGTATTCAATTATAATTTTTACAAAAGTTAAATAAATCATGTGGTATTCAATTAAGACAATCAAGATTTTTTTACAGTGCAACAAAATCTGTTGATATTCAATTGAGATTTCTTAACCTTTTTAAAATATCTATTGGTATTCAGAAGTCCACAGATTTTGATGGACTTTTTTATGTGATTGTAACATCCCCAAACTCATTTACTAGTATTAACTACTATTAAGAGAATTTTGTAAAAATATCACATGTCTAGAGTTAGTATTAGAGCCTTGATACAAATAAGGTGTAGTAATCATCCAATGTATGTGGGTATGTGTCATCCTTAGAGAAAGACATGATCAAGAGGTGGACATGTGGCCACTTGAAAGGGTACTACTCACAAGACCACTACACCCACACCATAGGCTTTAGTTGGTCTGATGAAATAAACAGGAAATATTACTTCTTCTTGCCCTCTTTCTCTCTCTCGCCAACTTCTTCAAACAACAACCAAGATTTCAATTCTCTAAAGTTCTCCCAAATTCTTTTTCTTCTTCACATGCAAATGGAGCTTGTTGCTCCTTAGATTGTGCTCTTTCCATTGGATGTGGGATTTCTCAACCTAGCTCAAGGAGGAGTCATAGTCATCAATCTCAGCTGAGGATCAAGCTTTTTAGCAAAGAATCAAGCTTCAAATTAGAGGTGGGTTCTTAGGTTAACTTAGATAGAATTTCCCAAACTCAATCTATGCATGATAACATAGGTTTTTAGGAAATTAGATTATGTGTATGAGTGAAGTTTGATTCCCAAAACTCTCTCCATTTTGATTATTATTATGATTATAATGTTAATGGCTGGACTGGATGTTGATTGTTATTGGAATTTTCTGGTTTTTATTCGAATTCTGCAGAACAGAGCAGAAAAAATCGTGTTGCTCGCTAAGCGAGCAGCTGGCGAACGACAACTGGGTTTTGCAGGTTT
The DNA here is from genome assembly GCA_951799995.1 of Trifolium subterraneum. NCBI lineage: Eukaryota > Viridiplantae > Streptophyta > Magnoliopsida > Fabales > Fabaceae > Trifolium > Trifolium subterraneum. The sequence continues at coordinate 13,293,225 of OX637462.1, read as the reverse complement.
TGGTCGCTAGCGTTCGCTGGCTGGCCAGAACCTTCTGACTTGGTTCGCTAGCAGTCGCCAGACCTCGCTCAGCGATTATGACAGGATTTTTAGTTTTGTTCTGTTTTTCAAAACTTAATTAATACATTTAAATGGTCATCATTCCTGGTCTGCTATCCATTGACATTATGAGGTTCTAATAATCGAAATGTTAATTGCACGGAGTAGGATTATCACACAAAATAACTTAGGTTATGTGATAGGTTAATTCCCCGGGATTGGGATATATTGGTAGTTGTTAAAACTATAGATGTACATGTCAGTCGGAGATTAGTGGGTTGTCTTCTTTACACCACTACAGGGATTCGAGGAATCCGGAGTAAAATGTTTAATAATAATTGTGATGCCGGAGGCTCCGTACCATAGTGCTTTGTCCACGAGAATTGGTGCGGAGGAGTGTGAGGCTCTCTGAGACAGGCTCACCTCAGAGTGTCCTTGCGGAGTTTAAAATGAATTCAGATAATTCTTGTGTGTTACACCATATTACTTGTTGTATATATGTATATATTTATATATGAGATGCGCTGTTATTGCGTGAGGACTGACATGCAGGTTACCCCGGTGTAGTCACCGCTAGGTGGGTAGTAGAATCCACGAGACTTAGTAGTGTTACCCCCCCGTTCATGTTTCAGGTGCTCAGGGTGATCGTGGCAAGCAGGCTGCGGAGTAGTTGCATTTGATTATGATCGTGTTATTTGAGTCTAGGATATCAAGTTGTCGTGTTTCTATCTATTTCTTTCCGCTATATTTGTATTATATTGTACTGCAGCACCTGCGTGTGCTTAATCAACACTCCATGTTCTTGTAATCTTTATGTACTCGGTATTTAATTATGGACTTTATAATATATTCTAGACAATGTATTATGGGGTGTTATAATTGGTATCAGAGCAGGTCGATTCAGACCGTGCCAGAGTCATAAGTATACAGTACATTCCAAATGCGTACTCTAGGGATGTCTTACATTTATTCTAAATGTCAGGTCACTTTGAGCCTAGCTAACTCAATTTGATTATGACAGGTAGAGTAGTATGTCGGAATTACCAAGAGGACACGGATCCGGAGGAACGAGAAGGAATGTCGAAAGGGACCCAGCTGAATTCGAAAGACGTTTAAGGAATTCGATTTCGATTGAACCAAGGAATGATGATTCCCGAGTCTGGATGGCTCAACAACAACGGATGATGGGGGTGATGCGGCGACATCCAGTGATGTCAGAACAACAGTTCGAAATGCAGCAAGTCGTGCAAGAACCGATAGGAACGCAATTCGAGACTAGAAGTGAACAGGCGTTTGGAGAATTTTTGAAGTTGAAACCCCCAATGTTCCGAGGAGATGGAAGTCCGGATGTTGCACATGATTGGCTGTTGATTATAGAAAATATCCTGAAGGTAATACCATGCACGAACGATGAGAAGGTATTGTTCGTCACGTACATGCTAAAAGGAGCAGCGGGGTATTGGTGGGATGGAATAAAGGAGAAGCTGGGATACAACATACCCCGAGAATGGGAACAATTCCGTGCACTCTTCCTTGGGAAGTATTGTTCCGGAACTGTCAAGGAACAGAGTGAAGGAGAGCGTGGTCAGTCTTCGCGTTCACGAGAGCGCCGTTGTTGCGCCGAATGTGAAAAGCTCCATTCAGGACTGTGTATGTGAGGATATCCAGGCTGTTACAAGTGCAAGCTGGTGGGACATTACTCGAAGGATTGCCCTTACAAGTGAAGAGGTAATCATCTCGTTCTTTCTGATGTAAGTAATTAAAAATGGACTACGTAGGAGATAGTGATATAGGGTATTGCTAGTTTTGGAGAACAACAATGAGTAGTGTAGTATCGAGAGGAGACGGGAAACCAGAAACACTTTTACTCCGTCCGATCATCACTTCAGCCTATCAACGCCTAATTACAAGGGTCGTTTGACTCAGTTACTGTAGGAGGATAAACTAGACTTTATAAACCTCCCTAATGTCTGTTGTCTGATTATCGAATCGTTATCATAAATTATTAATTGCTCCCCAATCAAAGGAATTTCATCTCTTATTTCATGCTCATGTCCGAATTGTAGCGATCGAGTTCGTGTAGTATAATGACTGAAATTTTATTCTAATACCAGCAGTCACCTGAGTTGACCCATTACGTGTCAGTGTTTTCCGGTTCGGAAACAAAGAATGTAGTTCAATGTTAAACACAATTGATCGCCAAGGGATTCCATGTCCAAGTTTCTAAAATTAGTAACCCAATCTATTCGGTTAAAATCTCTTGCCAGAGTCTTTCCGCCAAATTTCGATATATGTATCCAGTCTGTCATCCTTCACGAGAATTGTCAGAGAGTATCTGGATGTGTTTCCAGAAGAGAATACATAGTTTACCACCAGAAAGAGAAATTGAGTTCTCAATTGATCTTGTCCCAGGATCTCAGCCTATTTCTATTGCACCATATAGAATGTCCCCTCTTGAACTCCGAGAATTGAAATCTCAACTTGAAGAGTTGTTGCAGAAGCATTTTATTCGCCCGAGTGGCTCACCTTGGGGTGCTCCGGTTCTGTTAGTGAAGAAGAAGGACGGTACAATGCGGTTATGTATTGACTATCGTCAGCTCAATAAAGTTACTATCAAAAACAAGTATCTGTTACCTCGTATTGACGATCTGTTAGATCAACTCAGAGGAGCCACTATCTTTTCAAAAATTGATCTTAGATCCGGGTATCATCAGATTCGTATCAGGACCTCTGACGTGTCCAAAACTGCTTTCCGGACTCGTTATGGTCATTATGAATTTTTGGTTATGCCGTTTGGGTTGACCAATGCTCCAGCCATATTCATGGATTACATGAACAGAATTTTCCAACCTTATCTTGATAAGTTTGTGGTGATTTTCATTGATGATATTCTGATTTACTCTAAGGACCCTCAGGAGCATGCAGAGCATCTGAGGATTGTTCTTGATATTCTGAGAGAGAAACAACTTTATGCCAAATTCAGTAAGTGTGAGTTTTGGCTTTCCGAAGTTAAGTTTCTGGGCCATGTAATATCACAAGGCGGTGTATCTGTTGATCCATCCAAAGTTGAAGCGGTGCTTAATTGGGAAAGGCCTAGAACTGTATCAGAAATAAGAAGTTTCCTTGGTTTAGCAGGCTATCATCGAAGATTCATTTTGGGATTTTCGGAGATAGCGCTACCATTAACCCGGTTGACTAGAAAAGGAGCTGCATTTGTCTGGGATGAATTGTGCGAGAATAGTTTTAACTTGTTAAAACAAAAGTTGACTAGTGCTCCGGTGTTAGTAATTCCTGATCCTGATAAGAAGTATGTAGTGTATTGTGATGCTTCTCATAAAGGTCTCGGATGCGTACTTATGCAAGACGGCGCAGTAGTAGCTTACGCATCACGACAGTTGAAACCACATGAAGAGAATTATCCTACCCATGATCTTGAACTAGCAGCCATTATCTTTGCTTTGAAAATCTGGAGACATCACTTGTACGGTGTGTAGTTTGTGTTGTACAGTGATCACAAAAGTTTGAGATATTTATTTGATCAGAAGGAGTTGAACATGAGACAACGGAGATGGATGGAGTACTTGAAAGACTTCGATTTCGAATTGAATTATCATCCAGGAAAGGCGAATGTCGTAGCTGATGCCTTGAGTAGAAAAGCGTTGTATGCATCGGAGATTTTAATACATCAATGTGGGTTGTATGAGAAATTCAGAGACATGAATTTAAGTGTCACTTACCGGAAGGGTGGAGTCAAACTGAATAGAATCGAATTGACTTGTGACTTGCGTTCCACCATCGGTAGTGCACAAGAGAAGGATTTGGATTTACAAAGAAGGATCGGAAAACCCAAGTTCATACCTTTAGGTAACTTTGTAAAGTTCGTTAGATTTCCGTTTCCAGAGTATAATCAACCAGGCCAGATACCGACCTATTGATTTAGTAAACTTACGGAACTAGTGCCCGCAACGATAAAAGGATATTAGTTGCGGCAGAGGTCTGTAAAGCATAAGATTAAGCAAAACCAGCTCGCAAGTAACATTGGTAGAGTAACTAATGAATGATGTTGAATCAGCTAAGTTACCACAAACGGATTTCGGTATAAAGAAGAAGTATAGGGTAGAGCGTAACTCATTGAGGAGATGTAGAGTATGAGGCAATGATAGGTGATGTAAGTGACGTGTCGCGAGTATATTAGTTACAGTGGAATATTGAAAGGCAGTGACACAAATAAGTGGATGATGGAAAATGTTAGAGATCAGAGTGCGCAGCATGAGATCGTTTAAGAACATGGTCAGTAAGTGGATTTTTAGGCCATCAACCTCTTGAGAGAGGAAAGTTTTATTCCAAGGGATTGGAGATGGATGATTGTAAGAAATTAGCCGATGAATGACTAAGCATCCCTGAATGTTAAGATTGTCTCTAGGAAAGGCACAGTTCAAATAAGAACTTTAACATGAGTGTTTAGAACAGAGAAGCTCGGTTCATGTTACGTTGGACCATAACAAATTCTGAAACACGATGGTTCCGTAGAATATCAGCCACAATTGTCATAAAACCTGTTACGGTATAGAATGTATTCCATGTATCGCAACTCAGAAAGTTCATCCCTGATCCGTTCGTGCCAGTGGAATTAGAAAGTATTGATTTGCAACCAGACCTGACTTATCAGCCGGATCCGATACGGATTGTGTATCGTGAGGTTAAGGCTCTTCGGAATAAGAAAATTCCTGTGGTGAAAGTAAAATGGTCACAATCCCCGGATGGCGAGTTCACTTGGGAGCTAGAATCCGAAATGCTGAAACACTACCCATATCTTTTCTCAGGTATATTTTCAATTTCGCGGACGAAATTTCTTTAAGGGGGGTAGATTGTAACATCCCCAAACTCAGTTACTAGTATTAACTACTATTAAGAGAATTTTCTAAAAATATCACATGTCTAGAGTTAGTATAAGAGCCTTGATACAAATAAGGTGTAGTAATCATCCAATGTATGTGGGTATGTGTCATCCTTAGAGAAAGACATGATCAAGAGGTGGACATGTGGCCACTTGAAAGGGTACTACTCACAAGACCACTACACCCACACCATAGGCTTTAGTTGGTCTGATGAAATAAACAGGAAAGATCACTTCTTCTTGCCCTCTTTCTCTCTCTCGCCAACTTCTTCAAACAACAACCAAGATTTCAATTCTCTAAAGTTCTCCCAAATTCTTTTTCTTCTTCACATGCAAATGGATCTTGTTGCTCCTTAGATTGTGCTCTTTCCATTGGATGTGGGATTTCTCAACCTAGCTCAAGGAGGAGTCATAGTCATCAATCTCAGCTGAGGATCAAGCTTTTTAGCAAAGAATCAAGCTTCAAATTAGAGGTGGGTTCTTAGGTTAACTTAGATAGAATTTCCCAAACTCAATCTATGCATGATAACATAGGTTTTTAGGAAATTAGATTATGTGTATGAGTGAAGTTTGATTCCCAAAACTCTCTCCATTTTGATTGTTATTATGATTATAATGTTAATGGCTGGACTGGATGTTGATTGTTATTGGAATTTTCTGGTTTTTATTCGAATTCTGCAGAACAGAGCAGAAAAAATCGTGTTGCTCGCTAAGCGAGCAGCTGGCGAACGACAACTGGGTTTTGCAGGTTTTGGTCGCTAGCGTTCACTGGCTGGCCAGAACCTTCTGACTTGGTTCGCTAGCAGTCGCCAGACCTCGCTCAGCGATTATGACAGGATTTTTAGTTTTGTTCTGTTTTTCAAAACTTAATTAATACATTTAAATGGTCATCATTCCTGGTCTGCTATCCATTGACATTATGAGGTTCTAATAATCGAAATGTTAATTGCACGGAGTAGGATTATCACACAAAATAACTTAGGTTATGTGATAGGTTAATTCCCCGGGATTGGGATATATTGGTAGTTGTTAAAACTATAGATGTACATGTCAGTCGGAGATTAGTGGGTTGTCTTCTGTACACCACTACAGGGATTCGAGGAATCCGGAGTAAAATGTTTAATAATAATTGTGATGCCGGAGGCTCCGTACCATAGTGCTTTGTCCACGAGAATTAGTGCGGAGGAGTGTGAGGCTCTCTGAGACAGGCTCACCTCAGAGTGTCCTTGCGGAGTTTAAAATGAATTCAGATAATTCTTGTGTGTTACACCATATTACTTGTTGTATATATGTATATATTTATATATGAGATGCGCTGTTATTGCGTGAGGACTGACATGCAGGTTACCCCGGTGTAGTCACCGCTAGGTGGGTAGTAGAATCCACGAGACTTAGTAGTGTTACCCCCCCCCCCCCCCCCCGTTCATGTTTCAGGTGCTCAGGGTGATCGTGGCAAGCAGGCTGCGGAGTAGTTGCATTTGATTATGATCGTGTTATTTGAGTCTAGGATATCAAGTTGTCGTGTTTCTATCTATTTCTTTCCGCTATATTTGTATTATATTGTAGTTCAGCACCTGCGTGTGCTTAATCAACACTCCATGTACTTGTAATCTTTATGTACTCGGTATTTAATTATGGACTTTATAATATATTCTAGACAATGTATTATGGGGTGTTATAGTGATGGATTTTGAGAAATTTTTTTTTTCAAAACATGCATTGGCAAAGATGCATTGGCTTAAAGAAGGTGATATGAATACTAGTTTTTTCCACAAGTCGGCAACTGCTCGTCGCAAGAAAAAGAATGTCAGTAAACTTGTTGATGAAGGTGGCATAGAAGTTCATACTCAAGAGGAGCTTTGTGAGGTAGCGAAACAATATTTTGATACTCTATTCAAGCCTAAAAATGGTGACCAGGAACCAGTCCTTAATCTTATCCAGAGGCGAGTGACGGAGGAGGATAATATTTACCTTGCAGCGCCTATTACAAAGGATGAAATTCAGCAAACTTTGTTTCAGATGCATCCGGATAAATCTCCAGGGCCCGATGGATTTAATCCAGCATTTTATCAGAGGTTCTGGGAGCAATGTGGTGATGATATTTTTGTGGCAGCATCTAACTGGTTGGATTGAGGGTACTTTCCCACAAGTCTTAATGAAACAAACATTTGTCTCATTCCTAAATGTGACAATCCCATTTCTATGAAAGACCTACGGCCTATATCTCTTTGTAACGTTCTCTATAAGATGATATCTAAAGTGCTTGCTAATAGGTTGATGGTTTGTCTAGATAGGTGTGTTTCCCAGGAACAGTCAACATTTGTGGAAGGAAGATCAATTCTTGATAATGCTCTTATTGCCATCCAAGTGATTCATGCCTTAAAGAGGAAGACTAAAGGGCGCAGAGGTGAGCTAGCATTGAAGATTGATATTAGTAAAGCTTATGATAAAGTGGACTGGGGCTTTCTCCATGGCGTTCTGACTAGCATGGGATTTGGTGACAGTTGGATACGTTGGATAATGATGTGTGTCAGCTCTGTCAATTACTCAGTACTCATGAACTATGACAAAGTTGGACCGATTATCCCGGGTTGTGGGTTACGACAAGGAGACCCTCTTTCTCCTTACTTGTTTATTCTGGTCGCGGAGGGATTGACTTCTCTTATTCATCAGGCGGTTGGGAGAGGTGATTTTCATGGAGCGAGGATTTGTCATGGCGCCCCATAGGTGTCTCACTTTCTGTTTGCGGATGATTGTTTCTTGTTTTGCAGGGCAAGTATCGTAGAGGTAAATCACCTTATGAACATTCTACATACTTATGAACTAGCCTCTGGTCAGGAAATAAATTTGGCTAAGTACGAAATATTTTTTAGTCGCAATTTGTCTCATGCAGCTAAAGAAGACCTGGCTAGTATTCTTGGAGTCCGACATGTTTTAGGAACATGCATATATCTTGGTCTGCCGTCTATGATAGGAAGGAGTAAGAAAACGATATTTTATTACATTAAGGATCGTATTTGGAAGAAAATGAATTCTTGGAGAGGGCGAGCGTTGTCTAAGGCTGGAAAGGAGGTTATGATAAAATATGTGCTTCAAGCCATTCCATCATATGTGATGAGTATGTTTATCCTTCCTTCCTCACTCATTGATGATATTGAGAAAATGTTAAATGCGTTTTGGTGGGGAGGCGGAAGTAATAACAATAAAGGGATCCACTGGTTAGCTTGGGATAGACTTGCATGCCCTAAAGCGAAGGGTGGTTTGGGGTTTCGTAATTTTGAAGCGTTCAATATGGCTATGGTGGCGAAACATCATTCAAAATCCAGAGTCATTGGCGGAAAAAATAATTAAAGCAAGATATTTCCCACGTTCTTCGTTACTTGAAGCATCTTTAGGTTAAAATCCTAGCTTTGCTCGGCGTAGTATTTGGAAGGCTAGACAAATTCTCTTACATGGGTGTAGGTAGCGGATTGGTAGTGGCGACATGATCCGTGTTATGTATGATCCATGGTTGAGAGGGAATGGTGATCGCTGGGTGTCCTCACCTCAAGTGGAATGTGTGTATGATTTATTTGTTAAAGACTTGCTCCTTGAGAATTATCAGGCATGAGATATAGCTAAGATTCGATATTTGTTTATAGGACCGGTGGTGAAAGATATTATTGCAACTCCTCTTATTAGTTCGGTTAAAGAGGACAAAGTGGTTTGGGAGGAGGAAAGGAACAGGTGCTATTCGGTTAAATCCGGGTACAGCCTAGCCATGAGATGTATTTTTCGTAGCGATAAGCACAATGTGTGGATGGTAACTGGAATGATATTTGGAAGGCTCAATCTCCTCACAAAACGCGTCACTTACTCTAGAGGTTGTGAAGGGGGTGTCTCCCAACACAAGTTCGATTGTCACAACGTTATGTAGATTGTGAACTAAGTTGTCCCGTGTGTGATGATGAGGTAGAGGACGATATTCATGTGTTTTTTGGATGTGTCGCAACCCGTGAGTGTTGGATGGCAGCAGGTCTGTCACAATTATTGGAGAATCCGTCATACCAGGATGGGACAGTCGAAGAAAGAGTATTTGAAATGTGTAGAAACGAGGACAATGCAATGATAGGGAGGGTAGCATCATTATTTCGGTGCATTTGGCATAACCGAACCAACAAGATCTGGAATGACATATTCAGTTACCAAGCCAAGTTGGAAGAATGGCCTTCGCCGTCTGGAAGGAGTGGTTTACCGTCCATCAGCTGCGACGTCAGAATATTGTTCCTATTGAGGATCCTAGGCCGGTTCGGTGGGAGAAACCATGTGTGAGATGGATAAAATGTAATGTTGATGCTGCGTCTGTAACTGGGTCCAGTATTACTTCTATGGGTCTTTGTTTTCGCAACACCAATGGGCGATTTGTGGCTGACTTGACTCAATGACAGCGAACTGTTTATTCCATAGTGGAGGGCGAAACATGGACACTATTACATGCTATGAAAGAGGCTATACATCGTGGATTTGAGCGAGTTCAATTTGAAAGTGACTCAAAGTTGTTGGTTGACGCTATTCATTCAAGAATATCGGGTAATTCAGAATTTAATTTAATTGTTAACGACATTATTATTTGTATGTCATCTTATGTAAACTTTGAGGTTAAGTTTATTAGGAGGCAAACGAATTCGGTTGCTCATACTCTTGCTAGGGCGGCCAATTCTTGGGCTAGTTTCCATAGATTTGAGATTATTCCCCTATGTATTGAACATTTAATAATTAATGAAATGCAATAAGTTTGTTTGGTTAAAAAAAAATCTCACTTATTCAAGACTTTTTCTGATTTTCCAAGACTTTTTTTTAGCTGACGGCTTGAATAATTTTTTATGCATAACCTTCCAAAATAATATTGTTGATCGTATTGTTCATCGTGTGCAACTGGAACAACGCAATAATAGTTTCAGTTCACAACCTTTTCAAAATATTGTTCATCCTACGCAACATGAACAACAAATAATAGTTTCAATTCATTCTTATTTATCGTTTTCAGGAATCATCATATATATGATTGGAAAAAATCTATAAACAACATCAACACGTTTCTGCAAAAAAATATTATGTATATATATAAATTTTTTAAAATCTTAGTTGTTGTTTTTTGTTCAATTTTTTTTTAAATTGTTTTATATATATATATATATATATATATAATTACACATTAACAAAAGATAGACAGGCAACAAGCTGCGCCGCTAATCCTTTTTGAATAGCAAAACTCAATCTTTAAGAAACTACATTTTGATAAATATAGGGTAGTACTCCGTTAAATAAGATTATTTTTCTTATAACCGACATAAATTTTTATGATTCATCTTCATTTTTTGCACGACAATTTTTTTATTTTTTATTTTAAATATCTACTCCATTTCTAAGAATATTTACTCTGGTTTTAGAGCTATTTTGACAGAAGAGACGGCAAAAAAATTAAGAGTTATTTTGTTTTGTTTTTGGCGAGGATATTTATACTATTTAAGACAATTTCGTTTATTGAATTTTGAAATGAGGCGAAATCGACATCATTCTAGTAATACCTGTTACATAAGTCAACAACATTCTCCACAAACTGTATGTAGGTAATGTGTTAGACTATTGTACTAATATTATATTAACTAGCATATTTTTCTTTACACTGTTTGGGCTAAATTTATAAAAACACTATTCTTAATTTGTTAGTCTTGATTTGGTCATATCAAGCTAGCAGTACCCTTGGTATTGATGTTGTGCTCTACAATGTTATTTTGTGAAAAAAAGAACATATGATCAACCTCCCTCTATTTATATCCGAAGTCTTGGGGAAGTGGTTGAGAAAATAATCGAAGTTATGAAGAGAATACTGGAGATAGTGGAGGTAGCTGGTGGAGATCCACAATCTCACAATTTCTCCTTCTATCTTTTTGGGTTCATCTCGCCTAAAGCGTGACTAAGTCTTTGCGTTGTTGGATGAGACTGACGGCATATGCCTTATTGAAGAGTCAACAAACACTTGGGATTTAGCACAATAATAATGGATGAGGCGCATTCCAAAAGTTACCCAGTCATATATATATATAATATTATATTATAACCCACAATTTAGTAAATGATTTATTAATATATACATAAAATATACCATGAATAAGTTTTGTTTTTCAAAGTTGAAATAAAAATAAAGAGTATATAAAATTGATTAAAATATAACCCAAAAAATTGATTAAAATAAATAATTTAGGGATAACAAAAAATTCTTAGGCACAATAGCCGTGGATAAAATCTACAATAGACACAAGACAAATAGTTTAACAGATACATAAATATAAAATAAACGTATATAGTAAATACTTATAAAAAATAACGGTCCTGAGCACGGTTTGAGATGAACGACTACCCATGGCTCTATATTTAATAGAAACCAAATGTTTTTTAGTAATACATATAATATGTATAAATATTGGACAAAAATAATTTTATTTTAATAGTATTGTAAATAGGTTTTTTTACAAGAGTATATATATTTTGATTTTTGTAATAGAAATGTACTTTATAAGTTTGCACAATTGTCTTTTAATTTTACGAATGTATGCAAAACTGATGAGAGGAAAGAAAAGAGAAAAATACAAAAGAAAATATGATATGAAAGAAATGATTATGCTTAGTAAAAAAGAAAAGAAATAATTATGCATATAGTATTATATGAGAAATTAAGAAGAATAAATTTAATATATTGACGGTGTTATGCATATAATAATTATTTGTGGGTGTTTTTAGTGATTGATATGCATGACTCCAAGAGTCGTATATAATACATGAGAATTAGGAAAATTCAATTGTGTATAATTTATTAATATTAAATTATTATTTTTTTAATTTAAACTTGATAATATGTTAGTGGTATCATGTAATTGGTTGATGATATTCTTGATGGTTGATATATATGACTTTAAAAGTCATATTTAATACATGTTTAAAGGATACACATTATCGGTGTAAATTAATTTTACATCGACAACCAATAAGAATAGTTTAAGTAGGATGACGTGGCGGAAAATATGGTTGTGATTGATTGACAATTTAAAATTATTATACATTGTCAGTGCATTTTCCTTTTTCTATATATTTAATACTATTTTTTTTTCATTTAAATGTCAAGATATATATATTTTTGTCTGTTGCAAAAAATGATATAATTTTTTTTATTTATTTTTTTGCATATTATTTGAGTCTTTATCGTTCTACTTCTACATATTATTAATCAAATTTCCTTAAAAAAAAAAAAAAAATCAAATTTCCAATTTTCTCTCCGCTACTAAATCAAACAAAATTCATTCAATTCACCAAAAACGTATTCTTTAATTCACCAAATTAACAAATAAAAAAAAACAAACAAAATTCATTCAACTTCAACCTTAGTACAAACAAACTTGTTGTATAATTCGGTTGTTGGTTTGGAGATTGGGTATATCTCTTATACTATGAGCTTGTTTCGTTTTGCTATTTTTAACTCTAATTTTTTTCCGCTCATTTTCTCTCTCATTTTACCCTAACGCTAATTCAAATAAAATTTTAAAAAATACCTCACCAAGAATCGAACCCACAACCTTTAACTCACCATGTTAATTCACCATGTTAAGTATTTATTATTATTAGCTTCCTATTATTATTATTATTATTAATTCAAATAAAATGTTAAAAAATACCTCACCAAGAATCGAACCCACAACCTTTGACTCACCATGTTAAATATTTATTATTATTATTATTATTATTATTATTATTATTATTATTATTATATCTTTTATATTCTAAACTTGCTACCAAATGTTAACCTTAAACCTATTTTTTTCCCTCTCTTTTTCATGTGGTTCATTATATTTAAAAAAAAAATACAAATTTGTCTAACATGATAATCGAACCCGCATCCCTTTAATTTTTTCTTTTGTGATAACTATATTAATAAAAGTCAGGGACAATCTCTGAAGCAGGTTGGGATATATCTTTTGTCGACAATGTTTTTACATAGTCAGTTGTAGGGGTGCTCGCGGTACGGTTCGTTTCGGTTTTGAGCCAAAAAGTCATCCTAACCGAAAGATAAAAATACATACGGTTCGGTTGGTTTTTAAAAAGTCGTCCAATCCAAACCAAACCAAACCAACGCGGTTAGGATCGGTTCGGTTGGTGCGGTTTATCGCGATATAAAAAATATGACGATATTACCAACTTGTTACCAAATAAACATAGGAAATTTTAATTTATTTATTGTTTACATGATATAATATGCATATACAGAAATTGTATATACAGAAATTGTATATACATAAGAACTTATTTTTAATATCAATAATATAGTTTTGGATCGCGTTAAATGATATGTTTTCACAGCCTACTGTTTTATGGACTCAATTTGGGTTGAGCTTGCTAAAATGAAAACCGCAAACCAAACCAAACCGTGCGGTTTAGATGAAAAAATATCCGTGCGGTTTATACTAAATGCGGTTTTTTGCGGTTTCGGTTTGGATTGGTTCGGTTTGCAGTTTTACTTTTGGATTGGTTCGGATATGATCACTCCTAGTCAGTTGTATGTTGCAACTTCAAGAGTTATTTAAAGAGAATGATTAAAAATATTGATTATCGACGAAGACGGTGAAAATACGAATAAAACTTCCATTGTAGCCTATAAAGAAGTATTTAGTAATATATCATAATTTCTGTTGTATGAACATTTATCCAAATTTATTGTCGAACTAATATTTAATTTAATGGTACTCGGCTTTTTTATATACGTTTTAGTGTTAAAAATTTTAAATCTTATTTTTTCATATTACGGCTAATTAGACCCGTGCACTGCACGGGTTGAAGTTCTAGTTGTATTTTATTCATTTTACCAACAAAAACATATCCCTATCTTTTTTTTTAGGTTACAATAATATTAGTATGAAGTTTCCACCGCTGTTAATAGTGATTAATTTCCATCGGGAAATTAATGGGGTACACATGATGAATTTTTTCATTCCAACTGAGTTTTCCCCTATCTCTTTAAATTAAATTATATAAAAAGTATACAATTTAGAGGATTTGTGGGATTTGTGATCCATTCATCAAAAGGGCAAGGACTCTCCGTTCTTTTTGTTGCTAATTAAAAAGCCATTTTGAAGAGAAGCATTTGACTATATGTGGACGATATCCACATATACATGCCACGTCATTAAAAATTGAAAATTCAATGTCCAATTGGTCACTCATGAAAATATTTGAAGGAATCTTTACATTATGAGTGAGAATCATAATTTTTTTACTTTTTATTTTTCTTTGGACAAATGGGATGACCAGGTTCAAACCTCAATCCCTTACATATATAATGTCCTGCCAACTGAGCTATGTTCATGTGACATATTTTTCGTTATTTAGTCCCTAGTAATTCGATTTTAAAATTACTTTGCTATTGAAAAATGAGTAGTGATAAATTACTTTAATGTAACTTGGCGTTATTTAGAAATTTGGTTGAAAATTGATCAAAGTATCAAAGATCATTGTTAGGATTACTAATTTTTTAGTTGAGAAATCGGTCTAAATCATCATTTTTGGTTTGAACCTTTTTCTTTGACAATAGCAAATTTAACTCATTTTATAAATTAAACAACTGTTAGTTAGTGCAAAGAGGAATTGACTCGAAAATACAACAAATAGCCTTAGAATATGCCACCCGCTAGAGTTTCGACGCTTTACAAACGTGACTTTACGTCCAAGTTAGGAATTAATAATAACAAAGATTTAATATGAGAAATTAAAACACTAAATTGAGATACACCATATCAACTAGATGAAATAACATCAATAATAATTTGTAAGTCGCTTTCAAAGATAACATTAGAGAAACCTGTTTGCACAATGAGTTGCCTTCATTACGACTTATTTCTATTTTGCCTTCATTCCTACTTGTCTTGCATTGGCTTTATCTTCCTTCCACAAAGCTATTTCTATTTTTGCCAAGTCACCCAGAACAGTACTGCCACTTGTCCAGCCACTAATTTGCTCTCCTTATTACAACTATAAAAAAAAAACTTTTCGGCATTGTAAAAAATTGGTTGTATAATATGATCCAATCCCATTGTGCACCAAGCTTCCTTACTATCTTCACATTCAAAAAGCCAATCCTCCTACGGGACTTCTAGACATAGGGGACAATCAAGTTAAGATTGGACATGATGGCCACTTAATCGTGTCGTTGTCCGGGTCAGTAAGTATTCCTTGCAAATCCGCCACATCAAGTGTTTA
This sequence comes from Trifolium subterraneum, assembly GCA_951799995.1. Lineage (NCBI taxonomy): Eukaryota > Viridiplantae > Streptophyta > Magnoliopsida > Fabales > Fabaceae > Trifolium > Trifolium subterraneum. Next base: position 13,278,005 of record OX637462.1, on the reverse strand, counting down.
GTCTTAGGAGGAGCTTGAATTTTTCAAAGCCTCCCCCAAGGCTCTGTTGCCCGCATTTCAGCCGTCCATCTCATCTCCTTTCATCATTTCACCGTAGCCGGACCAGAATGAAGACAACCCATCTTGTTCCTCATTCCAAATCAATCAGTCCTCTTGATTAACTTATATTAATTGAATAACAAGTATAGCTTCCGCTTCAGCTCCTGTAAGAGGAATGATTGCTGAAGGAATGAAAGTGGGTAAAAAGTAAGTGGAAAGTGAGGTGATTGTATGATTGTTTAGTATGAGTGAAAGTGAATAGATTGTGAGAGGAAAGAAAAATATCAATTTGGTAAATGAAATATTTACCCTCGTATAAAAATGAGATAATTAATGTGTATGTAGAAATGCACATTATTTATTATTTAAACCACTGATGTTTTATTGTAAAAAACACTGATTTGATTATTAATTTATTTTTGTAATTAATTAACTTTTACTATAAACTACCACCAATAATATAAAAAAAATACTTGTTACCAAAATAAGTGATTCCATATTTCATAAAAAAAAAGTAAGTGATCCATAGCCAAAAAGTATAAAATAAAAAAGTTCTACTAAAAATAAAAGTGAAACACGAAGGCGTCTGCATGCTCCTTGCCCTTGAATCATTGATCACCTGGGAAGAAAAGGTATTGTCACTCCCACTTCACTACCGTGTTGTGTTGTAAAAAATATGTTACAAAAGCAAGGTTAATTTGGACATTTGACACAATCTTATATTAACTCTCTACTTTCCGCTCACTCTTTCCTCTCTGACATGCGACCAAACAATAGAAGCTCACTTTTCAATAAACTTTCCATTCTCCTACTTTCCCTAGAAAAATAATGTGTAAAATTATACAGTACACACCTTGATTTTAAGGCGCATGTACCCACCGCCCCTCCTCCGTCCTTAACAGAGGATATGCATCACTTTAATGTTGCTATCGTCTCCAATTATCCACCTACAACCTTGCAAAAATACTTGTCTAGATTTCCAAATACTCCAAACAAAGCTCGGATTACCACCTAGGCTAGAATTAAAAAAAAAAAAGCGAGGAAAGTACCTATCCTTGAATATGTGAGCAACCAAAATATCCGGTTTAATAATAAAGTTTCACCCTTGTTTCGCTACTATAACCATGTTAAACATGTGGAAATTTCGAAACCCAAGTCCTCTATCTTCTTTAAAACATGCCATTTTTTTTCCGGATTTAGATTTATTGTTGTGGGGATATCCCACAGTTTCACAAAGTTGCCAAAATCCACACCATCAAAGTAATCCAATGGTCTCTCCTAATTTAAAAAATTGTTTTTTAATTTTAATGTTTTTCAAACTGGTTTTTTTCTTCTCTCTCCAACGTGTTTGTGATTCTCTCTTCCACCCCACCATGTTTAACACCTTCATCTCTTTCGCTCTACAAATTGATACCGGATTTTCCAGATCTGTACCCGTCGGAAATAGAAGAAGACGATGGAGGTGGTGGCCGGTGATGGAGGAGGACGACGATGATGGTAGTGGTGATTGGTCTAGAGAGAGTGAGAGACACACACCAGAGGAAGTGAGAGAGAGGAACGACAGAGGTTGGCTGGTGGTGACTGGTCGGTGAGTGAGGTTGGCCGGCGAGTAAGATTGGCTGGTGGAGAGAGGGTGAGTCGGAGAAGAGAAAGAGAGCAAAAGAAAAAAATGATTTTTTTTTGTATAGATGAAGATGAACAGTGTTTTAATAAAGGCAAATAATCTGGTTCATTGGATTACTTTGATGGTGTAAATCCAAATCCATTTTTTCCCATAATAACCACCTAATGCCTTTATTATTACCACCTCCTCCCCACTCAAAAAGCATTGACCATTCTTTCTATATAATTTATTAATGAATCTGGTAAGAGAAAAATACTCATTATATAAGAAGGTTAATTGTGTATGAGGAGAACTAGTATTTACACTCGTGCAATGCTCGAGAAAAAATTCGTTCAATAATGTAATCATATGATATGATTTACTATTACTATTTGCTTGATGTAATTAGTAACTATGAAACATATCAAAACGTGTGTGTTTGTGTGTGTGTGTGTGTATATATATATATATATATATATATGTTTGGGCATAAAATTGTTAAATTGGAGAGGTAGCTTAGTGGATATCGTTAGGGTAAAACAACTTTGAATCCAAAGTAAATATCTTTGGGAAATTATATAAGTCAAAACTGAGTCCTCATCGATTAACCAAAAGTAAGTGGGCATAGTTTTAGAAGTCTCTACCCCCGCCGTCATCCTAACTCTCACAAGCTTGCTTGTGGTTTTGCTTCTCTATGGCTAGATAAGCTTTGTTAGTTGGTTTGAGTTACCGTCATGTGCTGGTAGAGAAGTGACGGAAAATGGCGTTGGGTGGAAAGTATGAGAAACGAATAATTTCTCTTTGAATCGGTTTTCTTCGTCAAACATTAAGACGTGACGAGTACTAAATTCGTGTTTGACCGGGTAGAGAAGTGAGTGTTTGACGAAGAAAAATGAGCCAAAGAGAAACGAGTCATGGTCGGTGTGTTTATGATAAATGTAGGGTTTATGCTGGGGTTTATGATAAACGGGCTATGGTGGCGTGTTTTTCATTTGTCTTCTCTTGCTCATTGTAACTTGTTTTCTTCACCCTTGTGCCAAACAGTGACCCCTCTAAAAATTACACTTATTTTTCTTTCCTCATTTAAGTCATTTATCTTTTATAACACACACATAAATTCTTCTCTATGTTTTTTTTTATTAAAATTAAACAAACTCATAATTTTGATGAACATTGTTCATCATCTTTGCCAATATTTTCATCTTCATGAATATAGGATAGGATAGGATAGAGAGATTCAAACTTCTATCGATAAAACATGAGTTTTGTAGTTTTATTGTTTCTTAAACAAGAACTTCAGTAACTTCATTGTAGAAAAAAAGTTGAATTCAAAACTCTTTTAAGCTATTTTAATATAAAATTGTCTACGAAAATAATTTTCTGTGAATTTATCAATGTTATATGCACAGAGAGTCAGACTTAAGTTTAGATTTTAAAATGGTTTTTATTTGTAGACTGTTTTGTTTTATGTTTTAGACAAGATCCAAGTTTTAACACCATAGTACTGTAGTACAAATTCCAATAGAATGAAATTATCATTTTAAGGGGTTTGTTGATGTCATCCAATCATAATTTGGTCTTTGTTTAAAAATATCAAATTGTTTAAACAAAATATTTAATGTATTATAATATAAATAAATCAATAAATAAAATATACTTTTAGGAGTATCTTGTAGTGCATAGGATCCATTTCCAAGAAGAGGCAATTCGGTCTGAAGCAGCCAACTAAGTATATATCTTGCCTCTCGTATCGAAACCTACATAAATACAAAAGAGAAGAATTATGTTAATAAAGTAAGTAATAATAATATCATTACCATACCATGTATGTACTAGCTAATTGGCTCTAAATTAATAACAGAATCAACTGGTTTTTACATACTATAGGTACTGATTCTAAAATGACCTCAAGAATTTCCACAGTTAACTGACAATAAAAAGACACTACACAGTCCTCCTCCATTATCTTTCTTACATGTAAGTACATGAGATGCAATGTTGACATTTTTTAACTCTTCATAAAAAAGCTTAGTATGTGAACGTTCTTCTCGTGCCAATGATGTTGAAATAGAGACATATTAAAAAAAAAAAATGAAATGGAAGCTTAATTTAGTATGCGAAGTTATTATTTGTACCTAAGCAACAAGGGATCTAGATGCCCCAAAAAGCTATACATATTTGCTGCTCCTAATACCACCCGATTCTTCAAATTCATACCAAGCATGTTGTTAACCTGCACAAGGAGAAAAAAATAAATGAAAGAACATGAGAAAAAATGAAAAAATCTTCGTGAGCAAACTATTAACAAATTAGCATTTCTTTTAATTAGCATTTTTTTATAAAATTATTTATCATTTTTTAAATTATAGATTTCAATTATTTATTTATAAAAAAAACAATTCTTTTGAATTGATATTAGATTTATTTGTAACGATAATTATATTTAATTGACTTTAATAAATATATACTCGCCATTTTATATTTAAAATAACATTTACATTAGATATCACACACATTTGAAACTTTTAGGTTTTGTTTAAACCAAAAATATTTTATGTTATCAGCCGATCTAAGTTAGCCGAATTTTAGGTAGTCGAACGAAGGACTAGAAATAGTCAAATACTCGTATTATTTTAATTTTATTTATATTTAAAGGTCAATCTTTTTTTATTTTTTGATGATTTTTTCTTTTCTTAAAAGTTTTAGTCTATGTCAACATTTTTTTTCTTCTTCTCTATTCTCTTTTATTTATATATGATTAAGGAACTATAGTAGGTGATCCTTGTGCACCCCATTATCTAATTAATGGTAAATTGTTAAAATCAATTATGTGTATTATTATATATAATGTAATATAAATATTAGGATTTTAGATTTTTTGTTAAAAATAATGTTTAATTGTTTAATGATAACTATATATATAGGAATATAAGTTCTTTTTGTGTATATTTTGCATAGTCTATAATATATTTAACATCTATTTTGATAGTAAGTTCTTATGTGCAGGAAAACAATGCATGAGATGTGTGTTAGCTTTATCTAGAATTGATAATTTGGTAGTACTTTGAAGTTATAGTTCATTGGATTTACTTTGCTCTTTATTTTTTTAATCTGTAATTATCAATGTGTGTGTATGTGGATTATTAACTGACTTAATCACTTGAGACTACTGTGAGTGGTCAACAAATTGAGAATAATTATTACGAGGAATTAAAACTGAAAAGATGAAAATGGTTTGACATTTTTCTTCCTTAATTGATTGACTGATTTGTTGAAGTGGTTTCTTTTAAAATTTAGTATTATTTATGTGAGTGAAATAATATCTGCTTATTGAGGTGATGAATTAATTGTATGATGAGGTCATTTGTCCTTGTTCTTGTTGTTGTAGAAATCATATGAAATCAAGCAATATAAAAAGGGTCTCAAAGCAGCTTATGATATTTCGAAAACATTTTCAGACCACGTTGTTCGTCAAGGATTGAAGAATGTCTGTGTGTTGACTTTGAGTTTACTTGATTTATTGATCTTTCAATTGTTTTTTATTAAGGGTATATTTCGATAGCACACTTTAAAGCGTTCCTGACTCCCGTGATTTTTGCTCAAAATTTGTGATGGTATCATATGCTTTTGTATATTTGTCTTTCAAAAATCAATGTCATATCCTAACCAGTGATTCAGTCACAAGGTTTTGCGACAACTTTTTTATAAAATCTTCAAGACTCACATAACTGTCATATTAAAATTATCATTCTCTGAATAGACATTTTATCTTGTAAAACATTTGCTTGATATCAAGGAAACTTGCAATTGACCATCAGCAAGGGGCATGCTGCCTAGAAGATTTGTTGAGCAAAGAATATGCCAAATACCGTTAATCTGGGGCAATTACCTCGAGATTCGAAAAATCTCTCTGTGAATCCGTTGATCAAACGGTTTATCTCAAAGGTCATACGATCTGGGGCAAGTGGTGAATCGAAGGTTACCTTGATCAACACAGTAAACTTGGGGCACCCAAAATGGCTTCCATGGGCAATCCAGATCTGTCAAAACTTCTTCCTCCTTAAGCCAAGAATCATCCTCCGACAAAGTTGATCTTTTGGGAATATTGTTATAATATGTTGGGTATGTGATTCAGCATTCCCCAACTAAAAACTGAACTTGAATGTCCCCCAGTTAAGCATCAAAAAGGAATTCACATTGATTCCCTTTCAACGGATGGTGATATTAGAGGATTGAATTTTGGAGGTTCACCCCCAAGAAGTATTTTCCTACCCCCAGTGAGATTTGAGCATTGAAGAAAGGATCTACTCTATCGGTGGTTTTGTTTTCTCTCCAGTGATGTTTCCATCTTGATTGGCTGAGTATCCGGTTGTACTGGTGTTGTTTGGTCATCTCCAATTTGTTTGTTTATCTATTTTGTCTGTTTTGTCAGCATATACATGACACACATCATAACATTCATGCATTTATATCATTCATCACGCATTGCCAAATTTATATTCGTTGCTCATTTTTGCATTTTTGACATTTGTCCCTTCTCCTCGTAAAGTATATGTACTTCTCTCAAGTAGAGTTTACCCTTAAGCAGAAAATTCCCTATTTTTTTTAATCTCCATTAAGCTTGTCCCTTATGGAAGCATTTTATTCAGCGTTCTACTCCAGTTCATATTTGGATAGAACAACCTTTTAGTTGAGTTATTTTCTCACTAAAGTCTTTATTGACCGTTTCTCTCCAGATTGTTCCTGGATTGAATTTTGATCCCCCAGCAGTTACTGTTTGAAAGGTGGTTCAGGAGATTGCATTTATTTTGCAAACTCGACACTCCACAACATAATTTTGTCTCCCTAGTGGAATCACCAATATTGGTCCGCCTTCAAACTTTTCCATCAAAAAATTATCAATTTTATCTCCAGCAAGTGGTTATCGTTAAGAAGCTTGTATGATTTTCTCTTCCCCAGTGAAAGAAAAAGCCGAGACCCGTTTGGAAGGCTCATTCAACAGCAAATGGCATCTCTTTGAGAAGTTTGCATATCAACAGCAAATGGCATCTCTTTGAGAAGTTTGCATATCATCAACAAATGGCATCTCTTTGAGAAGTTTGCATATTCAACAACAAATGACATCTCTTGGAGAAGTTTGCATATCATATCAGTCTTGTTTCTTTCTATAAAAAAAAAACAAAAAAAGAGAGAAAAAATAGCAAAAAAAAAAGAACAGCTCGCTAAGTCGAAAACCCGAAACGGCGGCTTAGGCAAAAATGAGCGTCCCGGTGGATTGAAAACCTGAAAGGGCGGTCCAGGCAAAAGTTAGGGATTTCAAAAAAGGAGAAAAAGCAAAAAAAACATGACTGTTGAAATAAGACCATGAGAAAATATTCGGTTTCAGTGTACAAAATGGCGACTTCTGCCAAACCTCTGACCAATGGGCTTTACCCCGAGAAGCAATCATTCTTAACATGGATTGACATACCATACCGGGTTTTACCCCGAGAATTTGATTTATTTCACCTGTGAGGGGTGCTGTCCCCAGTGGAGAACTATGGAGTGGTTGTACGGATACGTTGGCCCAATGCTCATTTTATCTGATCAAACTTTTGCCTAATCCAGTCATGTACAAATATCGTTCAATCATACAAATACAAGCTACATACATATACATACACACATACTTACATACGATCATTTACATATGTGTACATACATTCATATTTACATGCAACATGCACACAAAATCATTCACACATACTGCATTGACCATCATGTGTCTTGCTTCAATATATCAAAAAGGGTCATCCCCAGTGTATCTGGTCCAGAGATGTCTCCATCAATCACATATTTCACAAAAAAGAGTCATCCTCAGTGTATCTGGTCCAGAGATGCCTCCATCATTCATATTTCACAAAAAGAGTCATCCCCAGTGAGTCTGGTCCAGAGATGTCTCCATCATTCATATTCCAAGTAGCAGGTTTCGCAAACAAACAACTGCAAACTCGTGGTTAATTTCCCAAAAAAAAAAGTCATCTCCAGTGCGTCTGGTCCAGACAAATACATATTCTTGTCATGTCTCGCTCACCCACAATGATAGCAGACAATTTATTTCCTCGTTGTGTCCTTACCATCCCACAATGTTGGTGGACACTGTCTTTACTTCTGTCCGTACACAGGACTTTATCGCTTTCAGTCTTTACTTCTGTCCGCACACAGGACTTTATCTGCTTATGTCCGCACACAGGACTTTACTGCTTTATGTCTTTACTTCTGTCCGCACACAGGACTTTATTGCTTTCTGTCTTTACTTCTGTCCGCTCACAGGACTTTATCTGCTTATGTCCGCACACAGGACTTTACTGCTTTCTGTCTTTACTTCTGTCCGCACACAGGACTTTATTGCTTTCTGTCTTTACTTCTGTCCATACACAGGACTTTACTGATTTCTGTCCGCATACAGGACTTTATCGCTTTCTGTCTTCATTACCCCTGCCAAATAATCGTCATTACATTCAAACACTTGTAAACATAACACTCATAAGCATAACACTCATAATATCATATCACAGCATTTTGTAGTTCAATCCGGTCAAAAATGGTGTACTCTGTATTTAAGTCTCTTCCATCGTCGAACCAAAACAAAAACATCATCAAAAGTCATCTTTTTCTTTTTATCTCCGATAGAAGAAACTTAAATAGGGGCATCTGTCATACCCCATTTTTTGACCTAAGATTCCACTTCATATTTTCTTCCTTGCATTTTATGCATCAATGACAAAAATACAAAAAAATATGTCAGTTTATTTAATTTTGTTTTTTGTTAGTATCATTGTTAAAAATCCAAAAAATATGTTAAGAATCTATTTTATTTTTTAAGATATTTTTGTTTTATATTTTGATAAAAAAAATCTATAAAACGATAAATTAGGAGTCAAATCTTTTTATTACTATTATTATTTTCTTTCTTTTATTATTATTGTTGTCACACCCGATTATTTTGACCATATTATTTTTGCATTTTTATCGAGTCACATTTTTAGTCATGAATAATCGCAACTTTTTCAAGAAATTTCGACATGTGTTTCAAAAAAAATATGCTTCGAGATTCGAGAAAAATTTCGGCAGAGAGGTATTTTAAAATACCTCATTTGTTTTCTTTTGTATTTATCTTCCCATTATTATTATTATTATTATTATTATTATTATTATTAAAAGAAAAATAAACAAATAAAAGAGAAGAAGCAGCACGTGCTGCAATCTTTCTCCCTTCCCACTCCTTTTTTTCTTTTTTTTTTTATTTTGTTTTAATTATTATTATTAATTATTTAATTAATTATTTCTGTCATTTTTTTATTAAAGAAAATTAGAAAATATCAAAGGTCAACTTTTCTTCTTCCACGTTCCAGGAACAATTTTCTGCCTGATCAGTGTCCTTTTTGCACCAAAATCAATCAGTTTATTTCTTTGTTCTCCAGACAATAGATTTATACAGATTCAAGGCAAAATCCATTGAACAATCAAAACCCTGATCTTTGGGTATATAGTGAACTGAAATCAGTGAAGAAAAGGGGATAATTTTGGCTCAGCCGCACAAAAATAAACACATCAAACCCTAATCCTCTTTCTCTCTTTTATTTCAAGAGAATAAAAAATCCAACACCAAGAACCAGAACAACAAACACAAAAACAAAGACTCATTCCTTTTCTTCGATCCAGTAACACAAACCAACAAAAATTCTTTTGTTTTTTCTTTATCAAAACCGCAGAACATAAACAAGAAAAAAAACAAAACTTATTTTGTAGATCAAAACAGAAAGAAAAAAAAAAGCAAACCTTTCCTTTGAAAAATCAGAACACCAACAAACACAAAAAAACTTTCCTTTTTCACAAGCTTACAACCGAACCACATACAAAAGTTTGAAGCTTTTTTTTCTTTTTTGTTTTTTCCGATCTACGCCGTTTGGTTAGGATTTAGGGGATTTTTGTTTTAGATTCGAGTTTAGAATAATGAGGAGAAGAGTTTTGTTTAAAAAAGTTTGTTCTTTTTGAATTTTTTTTTATTTTGGCCGGCAGAGCCGCCGCCGGAATCGCTCCAGCGCGGCGGGCTCTCGTCGGCAACGATGAATATTCATCGTTTGTTCTTCAACATGAAGAACAGAGAGAAGAGAGATGAGAGAAGAGAGAGGCGGCGGTAGAGAGAGGAAAGAATGGGAAAAATGTGATTTTTTTTTAGGGTTTGGGGTATTTATCCCCCAACCCGATCCGGTGTGTGCATGACCATTGCAGCACACCATACACCCTCTCTTCTCAGCCTCTGATTTCAATCAAGTGGCCTGGATCTTTTCTTTTAAATTAAAGGTCAGGGCCGTCTGATCTATCAGACGGCCAGGACTAATCCTGCCTTTTTTTGTTTGTTTACATGTAGATGGGCCTTAAGGGGCTTGGGCTTTACTGTTTTCCTGCTGTTCACACCCCTTTTTATTTTCGTTTTGCTATTCACGCCCCCCCTCTGTTTTATTTTTTTATTTTTAGCTTACGAAATAAGTGCTTTTGGCATAAGCTATTTTAGCTTTTATTTTAGCTAATCAAGCATGATGTTGAGGCTTATTTATTTTTCTATTTATTTGATATTTAGATTTGTTAATATTATCTAATGTCTTTATTTATTTTGTTAATTAATTTTATCTTTGAGCTTATGAAATAAGTGCTTTTGGCATAAGCTATTTTAGCTATTTTTTCTTAGCCTTGTAAAGCATGATGTCGAGGCTTATTTTCATCTTTTAGTTTCGTATTTATTTATTTATGTTATTTATCCATGCGTATCATATTATTTCATTACATCCATTTATTTACCATTTTTACCTTTACTTTTGTAATATCGTTATTATCACAATATTGAGTGTTTATCACTTTATTAATTGTCGTTTACTTTTGCTCTTGAATTTAGGATGTAAATAGGCCAAATGTAAACTCTAAATAAAAGTGCATAGCATACCCCCTCTCTTGCATCATTTCATGTTTATTTTCTTGCAAATACCTTAGAATGTAATTAGGAATAAATGTACACTATAAATGAAAAATTGCATCTCATGCATATTTATTTATCGCTTTCCGCAAAAACGTTAGCATATTTAATTCCGAGGGAAAAGACGCCATTTTGATCAAAATATCATTACGGATTGTCTTCGCGCTTATTTGCCTATTGCGACGTTTGTATCATTTTCCGCGCGTTACATTTTTTTATTAACTCGGAACCCAACATTCCATTCAAAAATAGTTAGTCACTTTATTCTAAAAATGAGGTCAACACCTCTTCAAAAAAGTCAAAAACAATTCATTCATCAAAAAGCATCAAAAACATTTCATCGTCAAACATTTTCAAACTTTGGACTTTAAACCAAACGTTTCTTTTTATCGTGAAAACCTTGGATTTTAACCCAAGTGTCTTTTTATCGCAAGCTTGGATTTTAAACCAAGTGCCTTGGACTTTAAACCAACGGCGTCTTTTTATCGTGAAAACCTTGGATTTTAACCCAAGTGTCCTTTTTTATCGCGAACTTGGATTTTAAACCAAGTGCCTTGGACTTTAAACCAATGGCTTCTTTTTTCGCTAAAACCTTGGACTTTAACCCAAGTGTCCCTTTTTCTCGCCTAAAACCCTGGATTTTAAACCAAGTGCATTTTCTCCATTCATACATCTTTAATCATGCAAAAACCTTGGATTTTAAACCAAGTGTCTTTTATCACTCAAAACTTTTCTCAACAAACCTTGGATTTTAAACCAAGTGTCCACGTCTTATTTTCACAATCAAACTTCAATCAATTTAACCATATAGACTTTCTTCACAAATTAACATCAATCAAACTCACATTTTGCCACTTTTGGCTTTTAGTCTTTAAAACCATTTTCAACAACTTTAAAATCAAACAAACAAATTTACTCGGCTTTTTACCCCGAACTACGGTGGTTTGATCCCTTGGGTACGTAGGCATGAGACTTGTCTCTCCAATCAATAAAATCAACAAAAACATTTTTCCTTTTCCATCACTTTAAACTTCTTTTTTATCATCATTTTAATTTCCCACTTATACATTTTTACAAACAATTAAAATAAAACGCGAAGTTAGAAATAAAAAACAAGAGGTTCTTATAGAGTACTATAGATACTTAGGGTGCTAATACCTTCCCTTCGTATAACCAACCCCCGAACCTTGTTCTCTAAAATTAGGGTTTTTTTTCGAACTTTTTCCCTTTCCCTCGGATAAATTAAAGATCGGTGGTGGGACATTAAATTGCGATTCGAAGTTAATTAATAACTCGATATCCAAAAATCACCGCGACAGCTTCATATATTAGCCACTATGACATATCAATTAATTTGAAATATTTTTGCAACCAACATGTATTGAATATGCAATCCAATCAATTTTTTCTGTAATACATGTTCAATTTTTTTTCTAAGTTTCCAATTTTTTTATACACTTATCTCAGTAGAAATCGAACTCATGACATGTCACAACAATATATAATTTAATATTTTTCGCTGTTATGCAAATATTTAATTTGTTTAAATAGAAATCAATTTTTATTTTATAAAGATATGTTATGAATATTTATCGTATATGCTTTGTTTTTCCTCTAACTATTCATTCTCGCCACGTATTTACTACTTTCTTTCTTTTTTACACATAACATCATTGAATTCATATCTAATATCCGACTCTTTTTTTTACACATAGCACCATTGAATCCATATCCAATAATTGACTTAGAGAAGTACGTCAATCATTGTCGGATCAAATATCGAACTTATTATGTTGAGTTTCACCATGGTAAAGTAAATATACCTTTTATTTCAATCGAATATATTTGATTGTATTTGCGCATTTCACATTGGTGGAGATTTAACATTGTTATTATTTTTATTTTATGGCGCGGTCATGTTACCAAAAATGTTTGCATATGATTTTGGTGACAACAACGTACATCGTTATGCTACACTTAGCCTTTGTTTGGTAGGAGAGAAAATGAGAAGAGAGAAATAGAAACACGAAAATCAATGCATGTATTTGGATGCATTGGTTTCCATATTTCTATTTATCTCTTCTCATTTTCTCTCCTACCAAACACACCCTTGTTGATCCAAACGGAGATCAATTTGAAATTTTAGTTGAAATTTTACTGGCAGCATATATTTTAAACATGGATGGTCTGCATTGCGTGATTTTTATAATATTCAATATGGTGCTTGGGTGATTTTATTGTACACTGGGATGAGTCGGTTTAGACTGATTTTAAAAGACAGATTTAATTGTGTCATTTATTTTAAAAAAATTATTATAGTTTTTTTTATAAAATATATGAAAATCTACGGGTCGGTGTCTAGTTTTTTATAAAGAAAACAAAGAAATATATATTTTTGGAATTTTTAGATATTTTTGATGTTTTTAATAATGTATATAGACAAATAAAAGAAAATGAAGTAAAACAATAAAAAGGTAACAAATAAAGTTCAAATCTTGTAATTTGCAATTTTATAATATATTTTGTTTAGGAAAGTTCCTAATATGGACCCTTAAAAAAAAAGGACCACCAGTAAACATTGAAATTGATATATATAATTTGCAACTGAATTTGAAATTGTCTCAAACATCATTGTCCATCCAAAAGTTTAATTTGGTTTAAAATATAACTAAAATGACAAAAACATAAGCAATGGGAATCAAACACACCCCCTTTCTACAAGAGGCGCGCCTCCTAGCCATTGGGCTACATCAAACAATTAGTAAACTATTACAATATTTAATATATATATAATATATCTATGTAACAAAAAATTATGTATATACCTATAAAAAAAAATTATCGAGCCGAGCCTGGGCTACGCGCCCAGGCAGGCTGGGCCTTGGAACCGCCCATGCATCCATCCATTCATGATTCATCCATCAATAAGGCAAAAGAAGAAACAAAGTAAAACTTTTCGACTTACCTCATGGTCTTTCCATTTGACAAAAGTGATACCTGCTCGGATAGTATCAAACTTCCGCCATAGCTGCCATCGCTCGAGACTTGCTTGCATCTCTTCGATCTTACCTGCGTATAACATCGACCTCTCTTTCGGGCCCACCTTATCGGGGTCGATCAACCCTGATATCCAGACGTGGCGCAGCCGCTCCACTGACTCTGCGGAGAAGTGACGGAGGTGGAGAGTGGAGGGGATGAATGAGCGAGTAGATGGAGAATAGCATGTTGTTGTGTAGTAGAGGAGCCGCGGCAAGTATGAGAAACGACCCATGGTGGTGGACCGGCGGTTACAGCAGCGGAGCGTAGTAAGATATTTTGTTGCTTTGTTTGGATTTTCAATTTCAATAGGGAAGGGTTTTGCACACGGAGGTCTTAAACAATACCGGGTTAAATATGTTTTTAGTCTCTACATTTTACGAAATTATTAAGAATCATCCCTACATTTTAGAAATGGTAAAAAAAAAAATTCTATAAAATTTTCCGTTATCAAGATTAGTCCTATCCGTCAAAATTAGACCCTACATTTTGCAAATAATTTTGGTGTTGTTACCGAAGTTAAAAACCGTTGAAAATAATTTTGGTATTTTTACTCCCTTTAAGACATTTCGTGGGACTATCTAAAATTTTGCAAGGAGACTATCAACCACGCCGTCCTTAGATAAAACAACTCGGTTACAACTTTATACCGATTTGCTACTGCACGGTAGAAATCGGTCAAAGAATACACATACTACAGTACCCCTCGAATTAATACTACGATATGTGAATATGTACGAAGCGGTACGGTTATATGCATAAAGATAGGGAAAAAAAAAACAATAAATATGTATTACTCACTAAAAAAATCTTCAGAAGGCTGTTTATGTATTATTACTTGTTCCTTAAGATTATAATCTTTTCCTATATATATTGGAACCATCGTTCCCGTCCCTTTTTCTTATGATAATAATTATAACCTCTCTGCATTGTTGTTAACCCTAACCCAAATACAATGTCAAAGGATAGAGGTTTGGGAAGGAAACGTAATAGGGACGATCGTGATGATAGAGAGAAAGAGCGCGACAAGAAGGATGAAACACCAGTTTATGATGAGGAGGATCATCTTCGCAAATCCTTAGAGAAAGCTATTAAGAAACAGGAGGAGGAGAAAGGAGTGTATGGCCCTGAAGCTATTGCTTTACTAATTGCCTCTTCTTCAAATCATCCCACTGATGATGATGATCAGAATTCCACATCTGGAGGAGGAGAGTCGAGAGTGGTCTTTACAGAGATTGATGAATTTGTCTGGCTTCTTCAAGTTGATGAAGAAGCACGTAAGCCTGTCGAGGAAAAGAAAGATGAGGTTGGTGGCTGGACTGACCAGCAAAGCAACTCGGATGATGTTGCTGCAAGGGAACGACTGTCAGCTGCATCACAACGCAACTCAGATGATGTTGCTGCAAGGGAACGACTGTCAATTACACCATCAATGTCTGTCGAGAGAATGAGGGAAGCTCAAGCTCTTATGAAGACACCATATCTTATTCTCGGCAATCTCAACAATCAAGCTCAAGCTCTTACGAACAAGAAGACACCATATCTTATTCTCCGTGGTCTCAACGATCAACCGTGGTTCCTTTAGTTTTAATTAGAATGATAATATAGTTCTACTAGTACTGCTGCAGCAGGTAAATTATTGATCGTGTTATGGACCATGCATGGTTCTTTCTTTCCTTTTTCTTTCATTCTGTATTTGTTAAGACGGATTATACGAATTTATTTGGTTTCAATTCAGGTTTCTCTAATCTTATTAGATATTATGAATGAATTTGCAAGTACATGGGTCATTAGATATTATGAATCAATTTGTAATATAGTGTCACAAACTCATCTTAGACCCGAGTTGCTTTAAATGTTAAGTTGAGTTGTTCAATCCAAGGTAGTCAAAATTGGGGTTTTACATAATCGGAAAGGCGAAGTAAAATCTTAAATATACAAAATTTATAAATCTCAAATATATAAAATAAATTCATATATATTAGCATACGTTGGACAAAGAAAACCTTAAATCACACTTAAAAATACTTCTATAAATCTAGATTCATAATCATATTTTACAAAACATAAAAGCATAGTTGCATTTCATTAAAATTCATAACACCAGAACTCACATAACATAACCATTGTCTTAAACAAAATAAATAAAGCTAGTTAAATACTAGTCCCAAACAACTAAACCAAACTCATAACTCAAATAAAACAGTTAAAGCTAGTGAAAAACACCAAGAACACCTAATCTTCAAACTGATAATACTCCACATCATCCCACTTTCTTCACCATCCAAGTTTTTGAGATATTCCTCAATCTCTCCCAGTGGTGACACATCATCAATGTCATTTTCTATAACATTAACATCATCATTTGGAGTACCATTTTCCTCTACAATCCACAAATCATATGATGAGACATCTCCAAGATGTAACTCTCGAGTGGCCTTCGAAATTGCTTCTTTTTTGCCAATTTTGCATTTGCCATGACAAAAACAACATCATTTATAGTTTCCTTCTTTTTGTGTGGACCTAAATACATACAAATGCAGATATGATAAGCAACCTAGTAAGTATGTATTTTAGAATTCAAATTTCAGATTTTTGAAATTCTTACCATCTCAAATGCACTCCAGTTGCGCTCGCAACCAGATGAGCTGCATGTCAAACTTAGTACACGAATGGCAAACTTTTGGAGCTCTGGATATTCATCTCCATAAGACTCCCACCAAGCTCCCGGAGTCTCCTTTCCAATTGCCCTAATAACCATGGGCTTGCCAAACATGTTTTCTTGCAACTTGAAATGTTCAATTTGAAGATCAATAGTAGTTTGTTCTTCTGGATCACTTACCATCCTTTCTAAACAAGCTCATTGGACCCTTTTTAACTTCCAAATCAACTTTAAAATTTGGACCATAGTGCAGTTCAGGGTTAAGGAAAGACCCTGCAGCATGCAGAGGCTTGTGCAGCTGGTTGGTCCACCTTTCATCAATGATGTTCCATATAGGCAATTAACTAATTATAGAATAAAATTGAATTAGTGTGTAATTTGAAAACATAAGTAAAAATTTGATTGATGCTATTGTATAAAACACAAGTTAAAATTAGGTACCTCCTTTTGACACCATTGAACTCTTTTTGTATTATCTCCTTAGCTCCATCCATGGCCTCATAAATAAACCCCGTGGCCGGTTTCTCATCTGAATCAACCATTCAAAGCTCTTTGATCAGTGGATTTGCGCCCTTCAAACAAATTACAATACCCTTCCAAAACTCCTTGTCCAAAACCACATCCTCAACAGATTTTTCATCCCTTGACCTTTTGCAAACTTGCTGGTCTTCCACTGGTCACTTGTGAACATTCTAATCAAAGATCCCTTGTTTCTCATAAAAGTCACCGTAAAGTTAGTAAGATGTTGCAAAGTGAGTTAAGCCCGGTCTAACCAAATATTTGCCATCAGTGAAGTGTTGCAAGAGACTAATGAGAAAAGTTCTAGAATAAATATAGGTTGTAATTCTTCTTCCTTTTGGAATTGTCACTTGATCAATGGGTATCTTCTTCTCAAAGTCTTGTAACATTAAGTCAATACAATGCGCAGCGCAAGGAGTCCAATACAGCCCCTTCCTTTTTGCCATCAACATCTCACCAGCAGCTTTGTTTGTAATTTGCTGCATTGTCAGTCACAACTTGGACGACATTCTCTTCACCGACCTCTTCAACTATTTCGTCCATCATGGTGAAGATCTTGTCTGCTGTTTTTGATTTAGCAGAGGCATTAAAATGTTTGTGCAATCGAAATTTTAAACCTGGATTACATTTAAATATAGATAATAAATATTAGTTATAATTATAACAAAATGTATTTAGCTTGGTGGTTTGGTCTTTGGTTTTGTATTACACTAGCATAATGAACGAGATACATGGTCTTTATAAATTTTTAACTGATATCGTACATTATAATATGTATTAGTTTATATAATCCGTTTCTGCATTTTTTGTTCTTGCTGGTTATTTTCCTCTAAATTTTCAATCTGTTTCCACCATTACACACC
The DNA here is from genome assembly GCA_951799995.1 of Trifolium subterraneum. Classification (NCBI taxonomy): domain Eukaryota; kingdom Viridiplantae; phylum Streptophyta; class Magnoliopsida; order Fabales; family Fabaceae; genus Trifolium; species Trifolium subterraneum. Next base: position 13,260,270 of record OX637462.1, on the reverse strand, counting down.
AAAAATAAAGCCACCATTCTTTTTCTGTCATTCCCCTCTCTTCAACACCCACATTTATATTTTAAATTTTCACAGAATTTTCTCTAGTTTCACTATACAATCTTGTTTTGTTTTTAATCTATGCCAATCCAGATTTTTTTTTTGACTTCATGCCGAAAACACTGTCTTACATTCAAGAACAATAAAATCAAAGTCATTTAAAGAAGAAGAAAAAAAAAATCATATCTGGTTTGAATCTGTTTGTTATTTCAATCTTAGTAGTGTTTTATATATCTCTGTTTGTAAAAGTCATATCTATTGGATCTATTTCCCCCCATATTTTGTTGTTTACTACTGTAATTTATTTATTTTTTTGTTATTTATTTTTTGGATTTGAGTAATTTATGGGGAAAATCATGTACTCCCTCCGTTCCTTTTTATTTATCGTTTTAGGAAATTCACTACAAATTAAGAATTAAGAAAGTGTATTTTTATACCTTATCTTCCTATTATACCCTAATTTTATTTTATTTTTTTGAAATATATTATGTACAAAAAAATAGGAACAAAACAAAAACAAATAAAAAAAATAGGAACAAAATAAAAACAATAAAAAGATTATATGAAAAAGTTTAGTAAAAAAAAAGATACAACAAAAAAATTATATAAAATTTAGTTAAAAAAAAATAGGAAGGAGGATATAATAGACAAAATATAACCCTAAACTATCAAAACGACAAATAATTTGAAACAAATATTTTTTTCTAAAACGACAAATAAAAAGGAACAGAGGGAGTATTTTATGCTTCTGTTATTATTTCCATTGTAGATTTGTTTATATTTTATTTTTTGCTTGATTTATACAAATTGATTTAAAAATAATATAGTAATTTTTTTATCTCTTTATCCCAACAGAATATTTGTAGAAATCTAAACATACATCAACAACATGAGACATCAAAAGGAAATAAAACATATACATGGATTTGATAATTGTTTTTTGTCCCGTGTAAATTCTATGTATTTTTTTTTTTATCTAAAAATTTGATAGAAAAAGTAAATTCCTTTTTATCATGAATACTTTATGTATTTTTGGGTCTTTGTATTTGAACCTTTGAAAGTAGTTTGAGGCAAAACTACTATTCCCATCTTCTAAAGTTCTAACATTTCATTGTTTTTAACTCTTTCTCTTCTCATCTTGCATCGATCTTCTTCTGAAAAAATAAAGTAAAAAATGTCAAAACTTTGTGACTAACTAAGTTGATCTTTTTTCCATTTGGTTTTTTTTTTCTTAGTTTGAAAAATGAATTTTTTGTTCTCTACGTGACATTCGTCTCTTTGGTTATTTATTTTTTCAAGTTCTCAAATTTATTCAAATCTAATTGTTTTTTTGTTTTTAAGGTATGTTTTCAAATAAAAAATTTATACGTTTACCAAACGAATGTAAGGAAAATAAAAAAAAAATATCAAAATCTAAGTTGCATTATTTACTTACTGGTGTCATTCTTTGTAGTTTGTTGCCTAGATAAGAACATCATTGATCGTTCCTAAAAAAAAAGTTTCATGGTTAGAGAATTGAAGTTGAAGATGAGAAGATAATGAAGTTACCAAAATGAAGTTCTTCCTCTTGTTTCCTTGTATTTTATTCACATGTCCTTGTTTGGTTTGTTCAACTTTCCTAAAATAAGAAATTCATTTGATTAGTCAAAGAAGATGAGATAGATTCAAAAATGCATTTGTGGAAGAAAAAAAAAAAGAGGAGATAAATAATGCAGAAATGAAAAGAGAGAGAAAGAAAATGAAAGTGAATGAAAGATGATAAATGATTGAAGAAATATAAAATTTCAAATTTGAATTCAATGAGAGGGAAAGTGAGAATTCAAAATTTGGTAGGCAAAACACTCACCTAAGTATTAACGGAAAACATTATTAAAACAAAAAAGTTTGACACTTGGACAAAACCATTAGTCAGTAAAATCGGTGAAAAAACTGGAAGAACCGGATCAAAACGTCAAAAACCAAAATAACCGAAGAATCATGCACGGTTTTGGAAAACCGGATGGTTCCAAGAAATATTGTTCAAAAATGATGTTGTTTTTCTCTTTTTTCTATCTCACTTCAGATTCTGAAAACAACAACCCAAAGAAAAAACCTTCGAATCTCAAAATGTATAGAAGGAAGAAGAAATAGATTATGAGATTTTAGAATACTTAGAGACCATTTAAAAAATAGAATTTGTAGAGATGTTGGATTTTTCTTGCATGCGTGTGGCATAAGAGTTCATTAATCATCACAATCATCCTCAGAGCAACCATAGTAGGAGATAAAGAAGAATAGGTGAAGAATAGAATGTGTGTTGTCGTACCAGTTAAACAATACAAGTAGTCCTCAAAACCATTCAGCCGAATTATTAACATGGTCGAAATATGTCGTCTCAGCTTGAAGTAATCCATGGTGACGAATATCAAGAAAGACATAAAACTAAAGAACATATCTAATGTTGCCATATTGGAAACACTCAGCCAGTCAGTTTTATACAGGTAAATAACCGACATGAGTGCCAATATATGGGGTGAAACTACAAAATAAACAAATTCAAAATCCGCATTTAACTACACTTAGAAACAAAAAGTCTGCCCACCACAAGTTCACCCTCATGTTTCTAACGCCAACAAAAACCAGTTTCACAGCAGGTGGATGCAATGGAGACAATTTCCTGCAAAAGTAATAAAGAAACTGTCTAAGAGTGAACACATAGAAAGACATTAAAATGTTTCACACTCTATTGCCCACAAAAAAGTGGAGGCTAGAAAACCAATGGGTCTTTTCCAAGCCCCTCCTAAAATGAGCCAAAACAGGGTTTACTTTTCTTCAATGTTTTGGTTCATCTAACATTGCTTTTATATCTATATATATATTATAGTATTTCTTTTCCAAAAATAGCATTTACTAGGGCACAAAACAGAATCATTATAGAATATTTATAGTTAGAAAAATCATTCAACCATAAGGGAAATGGACATATCTTTGCCACTATTTCAAATTGTTGTAGAGAGGGGATTAGGAAACATTGGAGAGGAGAGGGAACTTTTATTTGAAGAATTGAAACAATTCCGTTCATTTTACAAACTTTGGTTGATGTTTGGCCAGCTTAAAGAAGCACTTGCTGAGGCGGCAAAGGAGAATTGGAGTTTTTACAAAAACAAAGCAAAAAGAATTTACTGTTATGGATTAAACTTTTGTATTAATTGTATACCACTTTGACTATCGGTTGCTAGAATTGAAGAGGAGTTGAGTGACTTTATTGCAGCTAGTATAGTTCTTGCAATGACTCGACAGAATAATCCCCATAATCCTGAACTCTTCCTAACATCTATAAGAGCGAAAGTAAAACAAGGACATAGTTGTTGGTTTATTGCTATCAAGTGCGTTGGAGAGTGTCCCGATAGTGGCATCCTATGAGCTGCTTCAATAAATCTTGTCGATCCTAACGAGCGTAAACTAAAGTGTGTTATTGATGACCTCTATGTTACAGCTGTTGTGGCCAAGTATTCATGGGTTCAGGGATGTGCAGACTGTCAGGATGTTGTCGAATTTGGTTGTGAGAGATTTTCGTAATATCAGTGATTTTTGGACATTATACTACAGACTAAAATTAGAGCATGAAACTGAGGAGAACAAGAACAATGTGTTGAATAACTGGGTTGCTGCTGCACCAAAACATGGGGAGATATGGCAGTCTCAAAGACAATAGAGAACTTTCACAAACCAACAGACTTTATCCTAAAAAAGTGGCGATGCAGATAGAACTTTAAGATTTACTCTCATTTTCGAGTTATCTGAGAATAATTGTTTGTAGTTTTTTTTATTTGTTCGGCTGTTTCTCATCAGATTTATTTTATTATTGCCGTCATTCATTGCATGCACAATATATATAATGAATGACGACAATAATAGCTTAAATCTGAGGAGAAACAGCCGAACAAATAAAAAAAAATACAAACAATTATTCTTAGATAACTCGAAAAAATAAAAGTAAACCTTAAAGTTATCGCCACTTTCTTCAGGATAAAGTCTGTCTGTTGATGTGTGAAAGTTTTCTATTGTCTTTAAGACTGCCTACCATATGTCCCCATGTTTTGGTGCAGCAGCAGTTATTCAACACATTGTTCTTATTCTCTCAGTTCCATGCTCTAATTATAGTCTGTAGTACAATGTCTAAAAATCACCGATATCACGAAAATCTCTCATAGCCAAATTCAACAACATCCTGCCAATCTTCACATCCCTCTGAACCCAGAAATACTTGGCCACATCAGCTGTAACATAGGGGTCATCTTTACATTGATGAAGAGCAATAACACACTTTAGTTTACATCGACAAGATTTATTGAAGCAGCTCATATGATGCTACTATCGGGACACTCCTCCAACGCACTTGATAGCAATAATCCAGCAGCTCTTTTATGTCCTTCCTTTACTTTCGCTTTAATAGATGCTAGGAACAGTTCAGGATTATGGGGATTATTCTGTCGAGCCATTGCAATAATTATACTGGCTGCAATAAAATCACCCAACTCCTCTTTAATTCTAGCAACCGAGAGTCAAAGTGGTATACAGTTAATACAAAAGTTAAATCCAGACAGTAAATTCTTTTAGCTTCGTTTTTTGTGAAAACTCCAGTTCTCCCAATTCTCCTTTGCCGCCTCAGCTTCTTCAAGCTGGCCAAGCATCAGCCAAAGTTTGTAAAATGAACGGAATTGTTTCAATCCTTCAAGTAAAAGTTCTCTCTCCTCTCCAATGTTTCCTAATCCCCTCTCTACAACAACTGACTTCATCCAGACGCTTTGTGTTACTCCTCTCACACAATTTAGCAATTGCAATTCCACTGTTTTTTGCTTTAGCCAACAAAATTGTAGCTCTTTCGGGATTGCGCTCAAGCGCAAACCACATTTCCATATGCGATGGACAAAATTTAACAGCACCGTCAAGCAAAACCCTAGCATCATTTTCTTTTGCAAGATCCACAACAGCCTCCCACAACCTAACCAAATTAGGAATTTCCTTGAGCCCTTCTCTCAACTTCCTACTCTTGTTCACATCATTGCTTTCCAATTTTGCAGCTTGCAACCACAAATTAATAGATTTGGGAATATACCTAACACCCCGAGCTATCACGACCTTCGCATCATTGGGATTAGCAAGCCTACAGGCCTGCAACCATATATCTTCACTCTTGGGACATTCGGTACACCCTTTATCTAACAATTTCCTAGCCTCCTGAAAGTTGCCTACCAACTCCTCCAACCTCGCAGCTGCAATCCAACCAAGATGAAGTTCTGGATTAGATTGAATAACACTCTTGAACACTGACTTCCAATTCTCAAAATCAAGAGGGATTTTTATACTATTTAAATCAGTAAGATAATCGTTTGGATCCATATGACTCATCCCAGAAACCAAGTTGGACCATTTATCCAATTCCAAACACAAATCATAATTTCTAATCCAAGCATACAGAGATAGAAAGGTAGGCGTTTGTTTCCATTCACCATTGGCATCGGTACCAGATATTCTCCTAGAGCCCGATGCTACTTTCTGGGGGAGAAAGTCCAAAAACAATTCATTGAAACCATGCTTTTGCAAAAAATTTGTTTTCACCTTTAACAGAGAAAAGATTTAATTTCATCAAACAAAGCCCCAATGCAACTCCTTCACGAAGAAATAGATACAAAAGCAAAGCCCTAACAAATTACCATTTACCACTGATCATAGCTAAACCCTAAGGTAAATGGAAAAAAATTTAATTAAAGAAGAGAAAGAAAAGAAAGGGAGAGGATTGATTCTCACTTCTTAATCCGACGACGAAGGAGGAAGAAGTGAAAGAACGGCGTAACGGTGGACGGACTGCGACGGCGGTTCAACGTTCAGAGTGAAGGAGAGGAATCGCGTGTTTTTGTTCTTGTGTTTCTTTTCTTTCCTTACTGAATTCTTTTTATCTATCTATATATATACTACTCTCTCCTTCTCAAAATAACATCGATTACAACATGATTACAACATAATAAGCAACAATATATAGTTCAAAAAATGTTAAAATATAAGATCCTTGAAATAATATTTTACATAAAAAGAACTTAAATTTATTAAGTTTTTGATATCTTCTAAATAAAAATTAGAATTTATTAATTAAAATTTATTTAAAAATATACTAACAATATATATGAAATAGTAATTTTAATAAGACAAGTTTATTGATTTAATAAGTTTTATGTTAATCTGAACAATAATAACGTTTTTGTTAGAATATGTTAAGATATGTATAAATTTTATATTATATTTGTTGAGAAAATATATTTAGGTTTGTTTATTTTATTCCCTATAATTAAGGGATTTAGTTTAGATTTAAATTAGTAGTTCACTTGGTTATAAATACCAAGATCGTCGTACTGTTTTATTACGTAAATAATGTAAACACATTATATTAGGTGATTTATTCCTGTTCAATTTGTTTCTTATTGTTTTCTTTTATTCAACAGTTTTTATTTAAAAATATACACGGAACAATATATTAATATTAATGAATATTCGTATATAAAATAACTTAATATTTTAACAATGCTATATATTAAAAATAACCATGAGTTTTAAAAAATTTATCATAACGAGAGATACGTACACAAAAATTTGTGATGAGTACAGTACAAATATTTATAGAAATCGTACATTAGTGTTGGTATTTTAGAAATACTCATGATTTTTTAAATTTTATCATATTGACTTTATAATAATGGGAGATAAGTACATAAAATTTGTAACGATTACAGTGCACATGTTTTAACGGATTTTTATATATAAAATTAAAAAATATTTTATAAAAATCTTACATTATTGTTGGTATTTTTTGAAAGTTTTTTAAATTTTATCATATTGATTTTATAATGTGACATAATTACAAACATTTTAAAATTAATGACAAGTAATTTGTGTGTCATTTCAGAAAAGATTTCTAATTTTTATTCTTAACATCTTCAAACGGATTTCTTTAATTCTTATACGAAATTAATAATTATCGTAATGTTATGCGATGCACGGGTCTTTTCCTAGTATAGTTCAAAAAATGTCTATTGCATCATTAAAAAAAATGTAATTTTGTTAATAGAAAAGATAGGTTTAAATCCCATAAGTGGTAGCTACCGGGTTCGATCTCTAGTCACTCTACTTTGTGTGTGTGTGTAAGAGTTTCTAATGACTTTGTCATTTCGTCTACCATCCAATAGGTTTAAAGTATGTACTCATTTAATGTGATCCGGTAAAAAATTAATATTAAAAAATATATGAAAAAGTAGAATAACATTAATCATTAGTTCAATGATAAATTTGAATAAATTTTCCTACACCATAAATACTTTATTATAGACTCTATTAGAAGTTTTATTTGTATCTTCACTATCTTTGTCGATAATCAGAATCTTTAGTACTTCTCTAGAAGTAACTTTTGAAATTACAACATACAACTGACCATGTAAAAACGTTAGTAAGATGAGATCAGTAAGTAGAAATTTATTGAAATGCAATCTTTGTTAGATTGTCAATTTTGTACCAAGGGTCTCTTTCGAGTATACCAAATCAGTATAGCTATTCTTCTTCTAACACAACAACGAAATTTCACAATCAGATGAAAGATATATCCCAACATGTTTAACAGATTGTCCCTAACTATTTATTTTTATTTTTGTCTAGCATAGATTTTATCTCGCATGATTTGCTTACAATAAAATTGTTCAACCACTGTACCCAAAAAAATGGTGCAACCACTATAACATATTATTCAATTGTGATTAAAGTGAGGAATCTCACATGTTAATGATGTTTTTCAATAAAGTTTGAACGGCATAATCTTCTATATTATAAGCTTATTACGAAATGCTAATCATAAACCTAATTATTTTCCCTCTTATTTTCTCTTACTTTTAGTCCTATATTTTACGAAATTGTTAAAAATATTCCCTACATTTTAAAAATGGTAAAAAAAAATTTAAAATTTTCCGTTATCAAGATTAGTCCAATCCGTCAAAATTAGACCATACATTTTGCAAAATTATCAAGATTAGTCCCTACCTTTTAATGTTTTTAGTCCCTACATTTTGAAAATTTGTCAAGAATAGTCCCTACCTTTTAATGTTTTTAGTCCCTACATTTTGCAAAATTGTCAAGAATGGTTCCTACCGTTTTATGTTCTTAACGGATTGGACTAATCTTGATAATGAAAAATTTTATGGGTTTTTTTTCACCTTTTTTAAAATGTAGGGACCATTCTTAACAATTTCGCAAAATATAGGGACTAATATTTAACCCAAAAATAAAAAAATACTGGGACGAAAACCAAAAAACCAGGTACATACAAGGACGGATGTGATATTTAAGTCTTTTAAATTTTAATGTGATATCATGTGAGATTTAATTAATTTTTCTTCAATTTTTTAAATCAGATTGTTTTTTACTTAAATAAAATAAAAAATATCAACAATGAATTGACCTAAGTGATAAAAGTCTTGGTTTCGTTAAGCATGTGATCAGAGGTTCGATTTCTAGCTCATGTGTATTGAAAAAATTTGGTTGGAAGAGGAGAACGCACTTTATGTGACCCACAGGTTCTCTGGCGGAGATTAGTCATCGTTGACAACGGTGGAAACACGTACCAATATGGCTGTAAACAAAAAAACAAATTAAAAGATCAAATTAGCCTTCATCTATGTTTATGAACTCTCTCTAACACGAAATTTAATTATAGGGATGTTTTTAATTTTTTTTTATAGTTAGTATTATAGTAAGGATTTGTAGCTTCATGTTATTTTGGTGAAAGAGAATTAAACATTAGAGTAACATAAAAGCAAGTGCAGCACTGAGATAATTGTGTACCAGAATTTCTTATCAATAGGTGTGGAAAATGATCAATTAATCAAGTGAAAATCAACAAATACGATAATAAGAGAGGTGAAATGAATAAAAGGAGAAAGAAATAAATCAAAACCTTGGTTTTGATCGGTGGAGGTAGGATAGGGTTCGGAGGAGGTGGTGGTGAAGAAGATTGCTTCCAAGAAAGTAAGTGAAGATGAAGACTAATTTGATTTTTTGATTTTTTATTGGTTTAAATATGTTTAAGTCCCAATTATTTTGCCTTGTCTTTGTGACTGTTCTGAAGTTGTTCGGATATGGAAGAAGACTCTTGGCTATCAGAAGGTGGCTTTCTTTAGCGAGATGACTCGTGGACGATTTGACTCTTTGTATATTTAGAAAGCTAAGAAACTGTATCTATTCAACTTGAAATTACTCATTATTTTGAACATATATATTGAGCTATACAAGTTCTTGTGACGTGAAACCAAATCTATTAGTTTTCTAACATCCATACCTACTTCCTACATTTCTTACAAAGAGCATCAAGCCTAATTTTGATCATGCACTTGGCAAATTGATTCAAAATGTAAGAAACTAGTTTTGACCTTTCGCTGTGATATGATTAATTCACATGCTTACACGTTTTCTTGCACGTGAGTTAACCTTGGGTATCGCAGACCACAAATTAAACACTCACTTATATTAGTTTACATACTCCTAAACATCTGTAGCCTCTATTCAAGAAGAAGTTCATAGGATGAGGAGGATCCACTTGACGAATCACTGTCATATGTAATTATTTCATTTGGAGAAGATGATAGTACTTCTTCTTTTTGTGTTGAGGATGTAGTTGTCTCTTTTGGAATTGACGGTGGTAGTAACTCTTCTTTTTGTATTGCGGACGAACCTATAAAAATTGACTGTTAGTCCTCAAGAAATCAAGTCAACAAGAAATGAATTGATGAGCACAGATGAGTCAGCCTAATCTTTAGAGAGGTTTTCTTAACAGTAATGAATGTTACATAGCCATAAAGCAATAACTTGGAGAAAGAGATCAAATTACCTTTTTGTCCTTTAGATTGGAACTTGTTAGTTTGGCGCTTAGTAAGCTTTTTAGCTTTTATTATGGTTAGCTGTCTAGCAAAAGAAGGGAGTTCTACATCATTCTCAATCCATTCTTCTTGAGCTTCATTTTCTTCTTCACCTTTCATTGTCTTACGCACAAATGCTTTTGCCTTGAGGCGTTGATTGTGAAATAGTCCTTTAACAGATGTTACAAATCCATCGCCTGCTCCATCAGCAGGGCGCTTAGGCCAAGATGGTGGATTCTTATCAGGTTTTCCTGCATGGCCTTCAGTGTCACTAAAACTAAGGTCAATAACGTCTGGAACAACAGCCCCACTTGGCTGATTCTGACCTTTGTCTTTAAATTTCTTCCCCTACAAACAGTTAAAGATTGTCACAACATAAGTCTAGCTAGGAAATTAGCATAGTGTGGTTGTCTTGTTTGGTAAAGGGAATTGCAAAAACAGAATTTGTTTTATAACATCATCGTAGCATGTGTAGGCTGAAAATACATTTACTCTCACCTGCATGCCAGTCACAGACTTTAGGACTCCCCAAATGATGTGCTTCTTAACTCGTGAAATGAGTTTTTGCCAAGTCCCAGTAAACTCGGCTCGGTGAAATTGATCCATCAGTAATTTCATATCACTTACAACAAATCTTTGCCCTTCATATGTAACACACAATTCCACCTGCAAGAGAGAAGACACGAGTTGCCTGAAATTGACATTGATTGCTTGCAACATAAGCAATAAACAAAACTACTAACAACTAACAGATGAAACCTAATAACAACCTGACTAATTTTGATGTTGTGAAATTCCACTATCTTTTGTGGCCTAGACACCTTCTTTTCTTCAATAGATGAATTACCAGCTGCAGATTTTACACCTTTTGGATCTTTTGATTTATTCTTAACTGGTTCATCTTGCTGCTCAGAAGAGCCAAATTGTACGACGAGTTCATCAGCTACAGATTCGGTCACATTCTCATCAAAAGAAGTACTCCTTTTCAACTCAGGGGTTGAACCAGTACCGGGAACTACTTTGACATTTTGTGCTTTGGATTTCTGCATGCATGTTACCAAACTTCTTATGGAAGGTGGTCTATCTAGCATATTAATTAAACTCTAAAAGAAGAAAAACATTTATCTTAATATCATTATTTTATGACCAAGCACACAATTATTACATTCACCTGTGCAGAACCAACTTGTACAGAAGGCTGATTGGTTGCAGGAAATAGGAATGAGAAGCCAGATTTGGATGGGGCCTCCGACTCTTTTGTCGACTGATTGCTTGAAGAGTTCTTTATACGCCTTGCACCAGCTGTGGTTGAGATCTTCCAAACTTCCTGTATAAACAACCAATATTTTAACAATAAATCTTGGTTGTGGAAACAGGTTAACGGAAGAGATTTGAAATTTTAAACCTACTTGTCTGCGTTGTGAATCTCTTTCTTCCTCTGGAAAGAAATATACCCACATCATTCGGTACATTGTCTCTGTTAAATGGATCTTAAGTGGATATATCTCTACCTGTTAGGAAACAAAACACACAAGTCGTACATTCCAAGCTAACATCTAATAGGTGTCTGACATTTTATAGTGAAACTCCATTTCCACTCATCAGATTAATTACCAATGCAATATTTACGCGCCCTATATATTAATACTTTCTCCCTCATCGGAAAGAAGCAACTTGACAATCTGCACTGAAATACCATGATTTGAAGGAACAAAATAACCTAAGGAAACACTTACTTGGAAAAGTTCAAAGGGAGAACCTCCATCCTTTGGAGCTCCCTGTCTCGCATCAACTTTAAGCATGACTTTTCTACAAAAAACACAAAAGAAGAAAACATGTAATATCAATATATCTAGAAGATAAGGGAAATAGAAACACACACCATTCTTTATAATAATAGTAAAACTAACACAAAACTAACACATCAACCTTATAATCAAAGAAAAAGATATAAAGCTATTATGCCCAAAAATAGTGTTATTTACATCACTTGACATTACACCACAACCTCTCAAGTTGATCAATGGATATCAACCGGTTCTAACTTGCAACCATGATCCTTAAATCACTTAGTTCACACACCCGTTGACTAATAAAATCAACTGTCTGGTTCTTGGAAGGAACTTAAACTGTTCTCTCAAACAAAATTCCAACTTTTACTTAATGAAGTGATGGTAAATGTCAACGTGCTGAAGAATAAAAAGTATAACTGGATCTAGATGATTTGTGTTTATTAGAATTTGAGTTAGGCTTAAATCAATTCATACAAAGTTGACTTGTAAGGTGATGAATACCTCAATTATAAACATTACGTTAAGTACTTAAGTCATATCTCATCTAATGTGGGACTCTTAACACACACCCCTCACGCCCAAGATTTGACATCTGGAGCATGATCCAAGTGTCTGATAATGACAACCTGATAGCATGCAGCCCAACAAATCTTTGAAAAAATCTAATATTATATTAGAATTTGGGTTGGACCTAACTCAAATCTTACAAAACCGGCTTGTAAGGTGAGGATTGCCTCCACTAATAACATATTTCAAGCTATATCACATCCAATGTGAGACTCTTAACATTGTTATTTGTGGATGATCATTCTAGATATCATTAACATATCTGATATTGTATTAGAGTATCTTAAGTTATTTCCTAGGATCAATTTATAATATTAAGAGTATCTCTTAGGATTAGATTTTATATTACTTGATATTATTATTTATTATTATGATTTTTTCTTGATTTTCCTATTTATTTAGGATTGAGTCTATGTAATAAATAAAACAAGAGATTAGTGTTTAGCCTTTTGTATCAAGTCAATATCAAGCATATTTCACTATAATTATATTTCTTATTATTTTTCTCATCCTTTTATATAAAATCTCATAACTTCAACAACAATAAATATCAAAACAACAACCTGGAAGCACCTCTAAGTTCAAGAAAAGGATCAGGAAAATTACATACTTTCCCCATTCAGCTGGAGGATTCCATGCTGACAAAATCATATCAGATTTGGCATTTTGAAGACAATTTTTGAAAACAAAATATTTGGTCGTAAACTGAGAAATTCCCACATCCTTGTAATCTCGGTCGAAGTCATAGATCTAAGTGTTTAGCAACGAAACTGAATCAGTATATTTGATGTTGAGATAGCAGTTTATATTATACATTGTAAAAACAGCTTTTTTAGTGGACTGAATTGAGTTTTGGAAGGAAAAATGGTGAAAGGGAAGGAGGATTTAGGCTTTCTAAATAATGCTTACCATGTCATTGATTTCGACTTCAGAAAAGGGTTTACCATCAAGAAGCATGCTCCAAACAACTTTGTTAATTTGCAAAAATATGCGCATAGCAAAGGAAGGACTTTTGTTCTTCTCCTTTTCCATTAGGCGCACCTGTGCAGCTTTTTGCATAGCCATTCTTAATGATGCATATGCTTCCTTCCTGGATTTTTGTGCAGTTACAAGTTCTCTCTTCAGTCCTTGGACCTGCATGTCAGTGTTGGAATACTTTGAATAAAAATGTAAATTTAAAGGATAGTTAACAAGAATCATTCCTTACCAGCATGGCTATTCCACCATCTACCATCCACAACTTTGATTCCTTTTCTGGATGAAGATCTTTGGAAGGGTCACACAAAAAAGACAACTTTTTCATATCATCAAGAAGCAAATTTTGTTCCCACTCTTTCTTTTCGACGTCGATTTTTGCAAGTTCCACTTCTTCAACACCATCAGGAACCACCTCATCTGCTTCCTCTTCGACATTTTCATCATCTTCAACAGAAAGTGCCAGGCTATTTTTTGGAGGCCTATGTTGTGAATGATATACTTAGTTAATTTGAAGGACTTTTCATATAGAACAGAACATCTTGCATTTAAGTATCTTGAAGGGAAAAATATTGACTGCAACGAGGTAGATAATATTCATACAATTTAACTACCTGGGTTATCTAAATTATATCTTTACTAATTCTCTTCGAAGTCCTCGGATAACTTACATATGTGACAAGATGAATGCATATGATATATATATGCTCTCATGCATATAAATAGTTGTGCAAAACCTTTCATGGTTAATGAGAGAAATATTCATATTCAAGTCAAACTTGCTGAAGGAAAATTGACAATAGTAGATTTATAATATGCATAAAGCAAGAGGGTTCATCCATACTTTGGAAGCCGGGCAAGTAAAAGATTGTTTAACACATCCAACATGACTTGAAACTGGCGAGATGTCATTGCTGCTGTAATATTATGAGAATTGAACTTGAGCTCCTTCAAGGGCTTCACCTGCAAATGTGGCATATGCATTTGAACTAAACTATTGACTACCGTAATCATGAAAAGGACATATAAACCATATATACATACTCTTTAAAGATATGCATATCTGAAAATACACCATGTGTCAGGCAGGAAATTCTATTACCACACAACTACCGTAGGATTCAGTTTCCCATATGAAAATATAAATAAGCGAACTCCACCCCAAACATCACAAACTGTTTCTCTCTTTACATTTCAGACCATCTGTAGCACTCATAGCTACATACAACTTTCCTTCATTTTCTTTTATTTTCCTCTACTTTCTCACTCATAACACAAACCTTGAATACAAAAAAAAAGGGGGTATGAAGATTATCACAGTTGGGGTCCATTTTTTCAGAAAAAGGAATTCATATTTTGTGATTAGCATAAAGCAAAAAAAAATAAAAAAATTGCCATGTGTACTACAGGTTACAACAGTTCAAGTGCATGTGATACAAAGTATTTTAAAATGTTAAATAGTTAATTATATTTTCATTTGCATGTATGAAATTTTCAAGCGTTTTTTTATGTAGTTTTTTTGTTGCAACTATCTCTTTTTATGGTTTCAATACAAACATAATATTAAAATCTCTAATGCTACAAGACCCGTGCGATATGGCACGGGTCAAAAGTCTAGTTATTATAATTAGTTAATTATAAACTCCAGACCCATACAAAACCAAGAAAATACAGACGCCTTGAGCCTTTGATGCCGGCGTCGAATCCTTGTCAGCCTCATATGCATTAAGATCAAGTCACAATGCAAAGACATCGTCGCACTGAGCCACAATATGATCACGTGGCGTACTGTTTGCTAGCACATGTTTTTGGAACGGCCACTTGACGCTGGGGCATAAAATCAGCGATTTTTTATTTTGCATGAAAGAAATCCAAATAAAAAAAACTTATACGGACTAAAACCGAAAACTGCTATATTTGCATGGACGAATAGCATATTTAAACCTTATTACTATTATTAGGAAAAAATAACTTACCTTCACTTCTGGAGTGCCCCCTTTGTGCCTCGTGTACTGAAAGAACATGTCACAAGGCATAAAAACTCTCTCAAGAAGTGCACCTGTACGCATTACTTTTGGAGAGCCTTTACTAATTTTTGGTAGCCACTGCACTCCAGCCCCTAGATCAACATCTGTTGGTGCTACATGCGCCTGCACATGCTCCAACATAACAGACATCTCCGCTCTTTTCCATGCAACTTCAGGCTGATATTCACCAATATGTTCATCTGTTGTACCAACTGCTTTCTCAAGCATGTCATGGCCAACATGAAGAACTGAATGAAACGATTGGGCTAAAACGCGTCCACTTACAGCAGCAAGCAAAAACCTACCCTGTAAATGTATGTATACATGCATAATTCATACATTATTTTGTAAATTTCATAACTTATAAGGAAATTGATTATCTAGGTTTACATTTCTGCCTGAAAGCTAAGCACATAACTAAAATGCATGTGTTCCTTAGTATTGTAAGTTCTACCTAAAATGAAATACAAATATTATTTAAACTTACATTTGCACCCTCCGAGTGAAGATTAAATTGTGGTTCAATAACATTAACCATGAAGTGTCGAATCCCCTCCTCCGATTCGTCTGTATTTTCACATTTAGCTGGCAAATAAACAAAAAAGAGAAAAAAAGAGGTTGAACAAACTTATAATTAAAAGTACTTAACAACAAATTGAACTTAACAGAAAAAGACAAGCAGTGAAAATACTTGTTATGACAGAAAGCATATTTACAATGTTTTATTTTTACGTATATTACTAATCTCTAATCTAATCTGCATGTCCAAATTGATAAAAGTCAACAAAATTTCTTGTACAAAATGACATACCAGATGGTAAGCTGTCCAACTTAAGTGAATGTGATGGGAATGAAGGGAACTCAGAAGTCTTTGCAGCCAGAGAAGAGGAAGAATCTGAGATGTTACCAGTGGGAAGGGACTTACTTACTTCATCTTGATGGGTTTCAACTCCTACAGTTTTATGAGTTTCAACTCCTTCATCTTTTTGAGCTTCATCTTTATGGGTTTCAGCTCCTTCATCTTTATGGGTTTCAACTCCGTCATCTTTTTGGATTTCAGTTTCATCATCTTGATGGGTTTCACATGCATCATCTTGACTAGTTTCAGTTCCATCTTGCTGTTGGTTGTTTTTCTCATGTAATTTTCTCTGTGCATACTGCCGGGAAGGAGAAGGCTTGGAAGGTGAAGCAGCTTTGGTTAGACCCCCAACCCAGAAACAAACTGCATTTCTATTTTCAATATTCCACAAAAGCTTTAGACCATAGACAAACACACGCCGGCAATTGTCAGCCATCACCACATTGTACCCATCATCCTCTATAACAACATTGTATCCATCATCATTTTTGGGGTCTGGTTGCATATGCTCATCAGTTTCACTCTGTGCATATGCTTTCTCAACTTTTCTTCTTCCGGCTTCACGCCAGGCTAATAAACTAGCAGCATCAACCTTTGGAGACTGTTTTCGTATGGTAAAGTAATCACAAGAAAGCAGAAATCCATCATCGTGATTTTTCTGTGCCAAAAAACCCTTTTCAGAGGATTTTTTTTCCTCAGATGCAGATTGTGAACTTTTTGGTATCACACAAGCTGATTTAGCTCCTTTACTTAGGAAACACTTGGGCATATGAAGGTCAATACCTTGGTAAACAAGATCAAGAAGTTCACGTTTGGTTTCAAAAGTATAATGTTGCTGGCACCTACTAAAATATAATTCAAGCTTGAACTTTGTCATCATGAAGGTCAGTCCTTTCGCTGGATCATCATCATGTAAAGGCATGTTCTTTATGCAGAATGGTGTGGAATCTATACGCATCATAAAATCAGTCATCACTCTATCAAGTGTAAGATTGCCTGATCTTACAATTCTTGGAACTCCAAAACGAGGCCATCGTGAGAAGGTGCGAAGTTTAAGTGGAGGTAGGGCGTTCAAGAGACAGAATCTTACAAGCCATGCTACATCATGAGCACCGAGTTTTATTGTTGGGGAAGCCGTTGAAACATTCTGACAAATGTTAGGAGAATGAGATACAGTAACATCTCCTTCTATGGAGGATGGATGTTTTTTATCTGACAAAGGAAGAGCAGATCCAAAAGATAGGTTCAATCCAATGGCAAGAGAAGTGGATCTGAAGGGATCAAATATAAATTCACGAGGTTTCCCTTCAACTGGAAGTGAAAATAAATAATGATTCAAGGGTTTTCCAGAGTCACAACCCCAGTCCATTGTAACTTCAATTGTAAGGATGGGAGCTTCCAAAAATGAACCAGAGACGACACCAGCTGGAAGTTTAGAACCACGTTTGTTTGCCAAACTTTCCAAACTACTCAAAAAAATCTTGAAATCTTTTGAAGAAAGTAGAATATGACCATCTGACTGGTGAATTTCCAAAGAGCTAGTCACAATTTGAAGTTTATCAAGCTTTTCATAAGGATCTGTAGTAGCCAAAATGTACCATATAGTTTCAGAAAATAACAAGGAAATTCTTCCATGAATGTAATTTCTCATGTCATCCCACCATGGCAAACTTTTTTCCTTTTTCGGTGGCAGAATAAGTGGGCCAGGATTCATAATACTTAGATTAGACCTCCGTAGCACCACGGTGAAAGCATAACTAAGATCAGCAAAAACTGGTTCATAACTCACCCCAAATGACACTTCCCCTTTCTGAAAATGTATTGGCAAATCAAAGTATGTCTTCATGGGTGGAGTTGTACCAGTAGCTGATCGAAGCATAAACACCTTCCTCCATCGCCCAACATAGACATCTTGAATCATTTGAGGTTGAAAGCTAGTTGCCTGTTGAGCCAACACAAGAGAACCTTTACATTTGCCAGAATTTCCAGAAAATAGAGGAAATGTGTAATTTCGAATCTGAGCCACAAGAGAACCCGTGTTTAAAAGAATATTTGCCCCATACAGTCGGGAAAATGGTATATCACATTCAACACAAACAGGATCAAGTTTCCTTACAAACTCAATCATCCCATCATCTCCACCATCGATTTTTGTCAGGCTTACATCTAAGTCTGATAGAGATAACGTAAAAAGAGAAGACCTTGAAACACTGGGTTTGAAACCGGCTTGAAAGCCATCCCTACAAGCACCTGAGCCTTCAGAAAACACTAACTTCTGGCACGCCTCGTAATATGAACGGAATGATCGTTTATAAATTTCTTCTCTCATGGATTCAATAATTGAAGAATTATTTACATCAACCTCCACTTCATTAAAATAAACTTTTCCATCTTGGGAAGAATTATTTAAGTCATCAGAAGAATTTGGGTCTTGCTTGGCCTTCGATATAAATTCCTCTAGAAAGTTTAACCGGACAACTGACTCACCAACTTCCTTCTTCAACATATGGTAGTGTTCATCAAGCCATCCCTGTATTGGTTCCTCTTCAATGTCAGCAGTTAACTTGCGTAAGAAAAACTTTATGCATCCAAATTTTGTTGAACTCGGTTTTTTGACTTTAGAACTCTCTTTTTTCACAGGAAAAATCAAATTAGTCTTTGCTGCCACAATAAGCTTTAAAGCTCGCATCATATCCTCAAAAGCATCATCAATAGCACGCAATTCCAATCTGTATGGCAAACAAATGTTAACGTGAAGACCTTGAATTACCCAGTCCCATGTTGTGGCAACAGTTCCCTTTGCATCAGATGCACTGGCAGATTTACTAGGAATTCGTGAAATTTGCATCCTACTACTCTTCAAGATTCTGGCCCCACAAAAATTAACCATTAGTCCTTCAAAGAGCACTCCTATACTAGCATTCTCAGAGAAAATTGACTGAACCTGAACCATAGCATCAACTCCATCTCCTAGCTCAGCCGATATATTTAACGTTTCCACATCAACAGCAAAAATAGAACCTTTCTTCTTTTCAGGATTCCTTGATTCCGTGGTAGCTTCATTTTTGCAATTATTAGATGAATCTTCCACGTGTTCATTACCACGTTCCTCAAGCTTCTTATTGTGTGCAACTAGTTTCAGCTGGAGAACAAGTTCAATTAGTGATAGATGAACATCAGGCTCCCACCTCATTGTAATGTCAGTAGCACTGAAAAGAGAGCAAGCTGAATTCTCTTTCTGGCCACCGCCTAAGCGTTTTACAAATTTAATATTTGTCGTATCAAATAATGCCACCTTTGTCATCGGCCTATTTTCCTCCACATATTCCTGATAGATAGATCTGGCCCTTTCAAGTTCTATCTGTGTGGATTGTTTCATCTTGTTTACACATAACTTGATTTGAAATATTTCAAGAGAGATACAGTACTTTAGTTTTTGGTAGTCATCAGAAACAGTGGATACTATCTTTGCAGTGCGAGGGGTACCGTCTTCCGACTCATTTATTATAACTCTGCCACCCTGCGAACCGAAATTAACTCGCTTGGGATCTAGAACAACTGTATTTTCTAATCCAGTCTCCCCCAGTACATATACTGAACACTGTACAAGATTGCATTTCAACATTTGAGCTCCCTTACCCGAATTTTTTGATGATGAACTCCCTTGGGTTTGAGTTGATTTTTTCTTTGAAGAGGAGCTTTTCATTAAAGCTTGAAAGGATATCGCTGTTGATACTAATGATTCTAAACGCTTGATGGTTAGATAAATTCCGATGCAAGTAACATCAACTGCTAAACCTAGAATACACGTGGGACCATCTTCTTCAGAGGATTTCATGTCCTTTTTGCCCCAATCCAAACTAACCTTTGTAATGTGTATAATGGAGCCAGAATCTGATTCCACGCCAAAAATGCTTTCTTTCAACCAGTCTTTATTTTCATCAGCCAACTGGAGATTGAACTCACCAAGTTCAATGTTTGCTGAAGTCCCCATATTTGAAACGTTGTTTGCAAATACATGTGGTGATTGTAAGCAACCCTAGAGTTGAAAAAATAGAAATTTAAGAGTAAAACGTTAGAGATAAATAATGACTTCACAAAAAGACCTATTGTCCAATATTATAAACTATGTCTCTGTGTAGGCTAAAACTCTAGCTAATATGGGAATTGTTTTCTCTGATATGGTCATTGAGCCTAACTAGAAACTAATCCTTTGAGATAACTCTATACGCTAACATAAGATATTATGAGATTCTTTCATATCTTCTAATAAGTTCAACTATACATTTCATATAAGGACAGAACTGTTTAATTGTAATTTTCGCTTGAACTTTTAAACTTATATCAATCACAAGTGCACAATATTAAATATAACTAGAATCAAATTTATTTTGCAATGCGCATAGCATGGCTGTTAAGCAAGTTTTGGTTCATAAAACAATGAACAATTATATATATACAGATACTTACATAAAACACCGGAATACCATCCATATTATAAAGCATGATTGTTATCTCAGGAGTTGAAAATTTAAACGTCCATGTAATGATGGTCTTGCTATCATTTGATTTCGGTTTTACAACAGAAGGTTCCTCTCGAAGTACCACTTTTTTCGTTTTGGAGGAGCGGAGGAGCAACAAAGGCTTCAATCTGCTCATTATGATGTTGCATTGTGAGCGTCCAAGCTTGATTTCAATTTCAACTTTAACAGGTGAGATTGACTGGAGGAAAGGACCCAAACAAAAAAGAGCATAAGCTTGCATACAGAATACAAAAGAGGACAATTTCATAAGCTTGCATATTCTTTGGATTCCAAACAACTTACCTGCACTGGGACACACACAAAGGAGACCAAATTCACCTTTATTATCTCCAGGACGGAAGCATCAGCTTCTCTAAGAAGCTACAAAGTCAACGGTACAAAATAAAATTTGTCAGCAAAAAGCAAATTGAAAAGGGGGGAAATCATACCACAAGAGGTTAAACAAATCAACGAAGACATACATGAATTTCTCTGAACTCCAGTTGAAAATGAAAGCGTGTACTCTCCCCAATATCCTTATTGGAGCGTGATTTGACGATACTAAATTGGATGCCAGTGATGTTATTTTCAACAGAAAGACCATGTTCACAATGCTCAAAACCCACATTCAGCTTTGATAGATTGAAGCCCACCTACCAATACCAAGTATAATTCCACAGCTAAAATTAAATCTAACTAAAAAATTTTTGAATAGTTTTTAGGTTAAATATATTCAGGAAACTATAATACACAAATGATTGTCCAATTATGCACTACAAAGAAGGCAAACACTTTGATTGGGCCTTGGGTTTCTAAATTAAATTACCTAAATAAAACCAAAAATACAAAGAACACAATCATGATATTTAGGGAGATTCACAAGAATGTCTACCCCCAAAGTCAAATGCTAGTGTTTTGAGAAGTCCAATGCACCATGCAAATTGCTTAAAAACACATGAACCATTCACAGGGCAATGACATTGCCATTATTACGCTAATGGTTAGAAAAGCTAATTATGTTTAAATTTCAAACCTTCTCCGGAAACAAAGAAATGTAGCGTTCTAGTTTTTCTTCCTTCGTTGGAGACTGTTCTGTGCTTATAGGATCAATGTTTGACCCTTTACTTCTATCAGAGCCTGATGAAGATTCTGATGACCTCTCTTTTTTTGCAAGCAACCGTTCATTCAAATTCACAGTAACTTCTCCAATGGATATATCCACATTATTAATAACAATATCACTGTCCAAAAAGGAGAGACAAAGCACAACTTAAAACAAAATACTTTTTTCAACTTTACCAAACATCCACTAATACTATTATGTAAAATGTATAAAAGGAAGAAAAATACCTATGATGACCAAATTCACATGTGACGGAGAATTTTTTGCAGATAAAAGGAGCAGAAGACTTTTCTATAGGAGCAACAGATGCCTGGCTAGAAACAATGCCTCCACCACTAAGTTCAGATAATTGATCACCACTAACTTTAGGATCACCAATGTGAACGAAAATGGGCAATATATGTACGCTAACAAACAAATTTGACTCGGATCCGCCACCTTTAGATATATCAACATTCACCTTCTCGATCTCAATAGTACCTTTAGGTGTCTGCAACAACAAAATACTCTCAAGAGACCCAAATATAAGTACATATGTTGTATTAAATTATATTTTACTTCTCACAATTATCATTACATTCGAATATCTTAAATAACTTCTAATATATTATTACATATTGTTGAATATTTGTACTAATGTAAAATAGTATTTATGTTTCATTTGTGACAGATTTCTTTCTTCGTTTCCTATAATTAGGACAGTATTGATTCCAATAATATAGCCCTATTCCAGGCAAGTAGCTATTTCCCCAAAGTCTGAATGACGTAAATTACCTCTATAAAATTGTAATAGTTGACACTAGAGGAAATTGTATTTCTGATTAATGATTCTGTACAAGAGTGTTCAGAATTTATAGAAAGAAGGTTAGGCTGGTAATAATGAAGAAATCAAGCCAAATCTGAAGATATGATGCTAATTTCCTATTTACCGTTATACAGAAAATATCTTAGGATAGACTATCACAACAAATATCCTATATATATATATATATCAAAGCTAATTATACAATAATACAAAGTAAAAAATTCTTCCAAGTCGTCTCATATAAGGACAGTGACACCAAAAATAACAGTATTGAAAATGTTTCGCCATACAAGAAGAAAATTACAATGATATAGAGATTCATACCTTTAGAACTAGATCTGTCAATGAAAAAGAAAAATATCTCGCAATATTGATAGTCTTCCACTTTCCCTTGCTTATTAAAGCACGAGTTTTGGATTTGGATTTTTGGGTTTTCTTCTTCCCAGGGCTTTTAATTGTAGGTCTCGTAACAACTTCTAAGTTGCGTATTAATAATTGCAACTTTGGATTCCAAGAAACAACATTCGCACCATGGTCGACAGGGGAAAGGATTAAGCTGAGTTTAATTTCACCAATAAATACAGATTCAGTAGCACCCTGTACATGTCATAAATCAACACAATATATTGCTATGGAATCTAGAGACACAAACATGATTAAGAAGTGTCAGAACATGTGAATACTATCGATGGCAACGTGTTAGTGTCTGTATCCGTGCGTCATGGGCAGAATGTACCACAGTTCACTTCAATATTTTAAACTTTGAAGAAAAATAATAGTGAATGAAAGCAAGGAAAAACCTTTTCAAACTTGATGACCACATCCCGTAAACTTCTGATTCCACCAACACAAAATTCAACAGTTGCTTTTAAAACACGGCTCAAAATCCAAGACAGCAATGAAGTAGAAAATCTGTAATATAGTAACATGTAGAATCAGAGTCAGGTAACAGAATTAGTCGGGTCCAATATGATTTCCAAGGCTATAACTTTACTCCCTCCAGTCCCGGTCACATTTATAGGCAAATTTGACTTTTTTGTGCATTGAAAAATGGTTGTATGTGGTCAATAATATAAGCCGCATACATTCATTCTAATGTATAAAAAAAAAAATCGCCTATAAATGTGACCGGAGGGAGTAATTCTTTGTAGCACTAACACATCTAATAGAAGACGTGTTCAGACACCGACAACACATTTGATTACATTCAATTAATTCATATTTCTTTAAAATCCTACACCCACATGTGGTTACATTTAATTAATTGATTTACCAGTATTGACGTGTCTATATCTGTGTCCTAAGATGCACGAACACTCCTCAAATTAGGCGTGTCCAGTGTCACCTCGGTGTCCGACACTAGACACCGACACGACGCTGACTGAATTATGTCATTTTCTCAAATTATCAATGTTGATGTGGTCGTGCCTGTGTTTGTTTGTACAGGACGTTGACACTTATGATTAAACTGAATTATGTCATTTTCTAAAATTATTATCGATGTCGACATGTCATATTTGTCACTACAGGACAGTGACACTTACGATTACACTAAATTATATCATTTTCTCAAATTATTATCGATGTCGACGTGTCGGTGCTCGTGTCGTGTCCAGTGTCCGTGTTTGTCCATACCGACAGGACGCCGACACTTATGATTACAGTGAATTATGTCATTTTTTCAAATTATTATCAGCATCTACGTGTCAGTATCCGTGTCGTGTCCGTGCTTAATACGTTTATAGGAAAATATGGTGAAATTGAGTAAGAGAGAGATAGATGAAACTTACATGAATGCGAGAGCAAGTGAAGCACAAAAGATGATGAAATAAATGAAGGTAGAAACTGCCATTTTGGAAGGGGGAAAATCAAAAGAGGAAGACGATTATTGTCTCTGACGGTGGTGGATTGCATTTGCATCAAAAGAAGAATTGTTGAGAAATGGAAACAAGAAAAAAATGAAAAGCATGATGGATGGATTGAAAATGAAGTAAGATCCGTTCCGTGAGGTGCTCGGTGATTGAAATACATGTCACTGAAAATGGCGCTAGTATAACAGAAAATGAGAGATTGTAATTTTTGTAATTTATTTTAAAATTATCATTATTTTATTTATTTAATTCTCTTAACTTACTAGTAATTGTTTTTTAACTTAATAATATTGGTATTGGTAAACTAATTTCTAAATTTCCCCATTAAATATCGTACTATCTTTAAGATCTTTAAGTAGCGCCTCATGATTCCGTTGTTTTCTAAGGATGAAATTTGCATGTTTTCCATAAGGCATGTTTTGATACTTTTGGGGAGTATGCAGCTTATTGTAGACAGTTTATAGGCTTCAAATACAAACATGTCGTGGTTTTTTTATATTTTTAGGCGTGTCGAAATTTCTGTTAAGAATGAAGCATCAATGAACTTCTTGAAGGACCCACAAAAAGGGAGATCGACAATTAATATTATGGCGTTTAAATTAAAAAAAATTGATAAATAATATACAATTTATATTCTCTCATTTTTATGTGTTAAATATGACTCTTGAAGTCATATAAATTAATCACCGAGAATATTATCAATCAATTACATGCACGACACCACTAATATATTATCAACTTTAAATAAAAAAAATTAAAATATTAATATTAATAAATTATACATAATTGAATTTCCATTTCCATCATTCTCATGTATTACATATGAGTATATGACTTCATATATGACTCATGAAGTCATGCACCAAAACCACCTCCTACCAATTACTTCATGGATAGCACCATCGTTATATTAGAATTCATTCTCTCCGTAACTTTTCGTGTAATACTACATGTATAATATTCATCTCTTTGATCTTAATTTTTTTTCTATTTTTCTCTTTTCTTTTCTTTCCTATCCTTTCATATTTTTTTTTTCATAAGTTAATAAAAATAAAAATACTTGTGGAGACTCATGGAGTACATTATTACTACAAAAATAAAAATAAGTATCTGTAACTATTTACAAAATTATTCAAAATAAATTTTGTTTTCATCCAATATTATTATACATTGTATGTATTACTAAAAATAATATTTGATGTCTCTTTAAATATGGATCATGAGCGGTCGTCAATTTCGATCATGCTAGGAACCATCCATAGCCATAGATACACGTATATTATCCCTAAATTATTTATTTTAATCTATATATATATATATATACTACAACAATAACGGAACGCCCCGAATAATCAACCCGTTTTTCAAGCAGAGTCTCTCGAAATCTTCCCTCTTTGCCCTCAATTATACTTGAAAATTTTGTAAACTTTATTTTGACCGTCACTCATTGGTTGTCCGCAGATGCCATTATGAAGAAGTGTATCCACGGCTTCTTGTACCAATTTTTCTTGACACATTACGAATTTCCATGGTGTAGGTCTTGTTAATATATATATATATATGATAAATAAAATATAAAAAATAATAATCTTTTATATATCTAATCCGGACAATGTAAAAAAACACGGCACCAATAACAAAAAAAACTACATGTGGAACTGGAATGTCCATGTGGAACCAAAGGACTTCGAGAACAACAAAACTTAGAAAAAAACAATACACTTGGGACAAACGGAAAAAGGAATTTTGTTTTAGATCGAAACCTATACTAATACCATGTTAAAACTCAAATTGGAGTGTTCTCTTGTTTAAGTAGTGTTAATATAATCTGTAACCGCTATCAACAGTTAGCTGTTTAATAAAAATATAATCACACAACAGTAGTTGTATACAATAATGTAGAATATTATAAGGAACAATTTGTTTTGTTTTCACTTTTCCTTCTTTTTCTCTATGCCGCCGCAACACCTTAGAGTGCTCTGTTTGTTAATTTGTCTTGGTAGTGGTTGTTTCTTATTTCTTTTTATTTAAATAATTGATATCCACATATTTTTCAGGTTTTATTAGAGTTTTCTCTTTCCTGATTTTTTTATCCGGTGTTGTTTTAATTATGTCTTAGTGCGGAGTTTTTGTTTTGATTTTCCGTCTTAGTACGGTTTTTGTCCCGTCCTGGTGCGGTGTTTGTTTTGTTCAGATTTGTAAGTTTGTTTCGATCCAAATTCAATGCAGATTAAATGACTTTAACATCATCAATGTTGTAGATCCGGATACATGATTATTCCGAACATTTGAATTTTGTCATATCAATTGTAGGCTGTAATAGACATTAGACCTTTTTATGTTATTAACTCGGATGTTGTAAGTTTGTTTGCATATTTATCTTTATTAGTTTTTAGCAAAATTGAATATGTAATTATTTCAATCGATGTATTTCCTATTAATTTGAACGAAAGAATATTGTTTTGGAGTAAAAAAAAATTAGAGTATTCTAGTTTAAATGACAATCAATAATGGCCAACAAATTTGCACTAATCAATAACATTCTCACATTCAATCTTATTGATATATATTTGGAGTACATCTCTTAGAATTCATTTTATTGCATCTTTATCTTTATATAAAATTAATAATCTGCAATCACAAACAATTTCAGAAAAAAATATGTATTCAATTGGTTTATCAATCAGAAAAAATTGGAGTGCCAATATAATCACTTTGGAAATATACTTGGAAAAAAAACTATTTGATAGCTCCCTTCAAAGATTACTATGCAAAATTTGTAGCTCAGACATAAGCTCCTTTCTGACTTGGTCTCTTCTTATTTTTCCTGTGGTAGTGACCGGAAAAGGCTTCCTCCATTCTATAAATATCTTTGGTATCTTAAACCTGAAGGAACAACAAACAAATAGAATAACTTATTTTAATTGAAAAGCTCTAGTTAACAAGAAGTTAATTGAATCATAATCTAGCTTAACAAACATGAGTTTTGGATACACACCTGCTTAAGTTATTTTCTAGACAGTATTGTTGGAGATTCTTTCTAGATAAGTGATTGTCTTCATTTGAAGTTGAATGCTCTAACCATTGCCAATTTTCTCGTGGTTGGATACATGCTGCTACTGTCTCTGTGAAACGCGCATCTGGGATTCCCACAATCACAACACTTGCAATCCCTGGATGTTCTAGTAGAATTGCCTCAACCTGTTTCAAACAAATTACATGTCTGTTAGTCCTACTCGACAGCACTAAAACTCTTGGGCGAGAGTTTTACTGTCTGTTAGTACTACTCGACTCAAGACATTAGTCTCTGCAGTTGCACGCATTACAAAAAGAAAACATACTCTTTTGGTGACACTTTTACTACCTCTTCAGGGTAAACATTCTCTCCACCACTCTTGATGCGGCCATTTGTACGTCCAAGGAGCCACAAGTTACCATGACAGTCCATTGATCCAATGTCACCAGTGTCAAGCCATACTTCATTGCTCCGACTTGACGAGTTTGCGAGAGTTTGATCCCAATACTTGAGCATTAAATGTGGGCCTCTAGTTAAAATTCTTCCAATGTCGCCAGAGGAATCTACGCATACCTTCAATTCTACATGAGATGCAGCCTTGCCGACACAAATACCTTGCGGTTGGTGAATGAGATTGGATCCTACTTCACCATATGTTTGAAAAGGATGGTATGTGGTTTTTTGCATTGGATCATACAGTGTCAAGAATGTCAGTGAAGAGCATGCTTCTGTCATCCCTTCGATACATGAAAATTGTTACGGATAATGAGACCAGAAGCACCGCAATTTAAATGTAATATTCTAAGAATGTTTTTTCCAAAGTTGAAAACAACATATGAACATATCAAAATTTCTTTCCATAAGCTCCTTTGAAGAGTCTTACAAATGCTTATATCAGTAGATAAGCTCAAATAAGCTAATCCAAAGACAATATTGGGGTAAGAAAGACCTACCATAAGCTGAAATAAGCTTAGCTTTATGGAAGAATATGTTAATGTCTTTGATAAGCTCAAGTGAAAGGCTTCCACCACCATTGAGTATTTTCTTGACAGTTTCTCCTCCTTTCCATGTTTCTTTGTGCCTAAAAATATTAAAACATTAAACCAAGACTTGATATAGGCTCTATTTGTTTGTTTGGATAAACAACTTAATTAAGCGCTTACAGCAGAAACACTTATCATATAAGTTTTTAGCGTAAACTTTTCTATAACAAAAGATAACATAAAGTTAATTTGTTTTTATATAAGCAATAGTTTGTTTTCATAATCTATCCTGAAGATCTTATGGAGATAAACTGAAAAAAAAACTTATGGATAAGTCATAAACTAACAATAGAAATCAAACTTATGGTTGAAACTGGAACATACCTAACAATAGAAATCAAACTGGCCATTATTGCAGGAACTGTGATAAAAGATGTCACAGCATATTGTTCTATGGCACTAACAGCTAATTTTGCATCAAACTTCGGCATGAATACGTGGCAACCTCCAACCATAAGCATGGTCATGGCTGATGACAAGCCACCAATGTGACATAATGGAGCAGTATGAAGATAGACCTGTTATAGAACAAACGGAAAAACAAAATGGAGAACTCGATCATCACTTCGATGTTTGAATGCATCAGCTTGATTTACTAAGTAACATGCAAGTATGTTAACATTGACAACCTCATCATGTTATGATATAATGGTAAGTTTTCGTAACCAATAAGTAACGTAAACCGGATGTAATGGTGAATGTCGTACATCATCTTCGCTATATCCAACTATGGCAATCTTGGCTAAGGACTGTATGATCAAAGCTTCATGGCTTATTGTCACTCCCTTGGGTTTTCCGGTAGTTCCTAGAGTAAAGAACACGACAATTTCAGAAATTTGGAAGTGCGCATTCCTTAAAGTAATATTTGAACACTAGCATGTTTTCGACTATGACTCATATTCACTTATAAGCGGACATGACTATGACTCATTTTAAGGCAATCAAGTGAGAATGTTGAACCTGAAGTAAAGCATATTATAACGGCTCCTTCAGGTGCCGATGAGTAATTCAATTCTAGAGGCTTTACAAGATGCTTCATAAGTATTCCTTGAGTCAACACTATATAACAATAAGAGAAATAAGTTATGAAAATATTATTCAAACTTATAAAAGTTTTTATGCATAAGTTTTATTTTGCTATACTGGTAAGCTCTCGAGACCCAACTCGCCTAAACTTTTATATACAAATAGAAACACAGAAATATTCCTACCGTTCGATTTGTTTGTAAAATCTGAAGAAGGGGAATCCAACAAAACATGCCACTTTAGAGATGGAATATCATTTTGTTGGAATTTGAAGTACCATGAATAGCAGCTCTCATCAATCACTAACATCACTGGTTTCACTGCTTTCATTGCTAACCTTGCCTCTTCAAAACTCTACAACACAAGAAAATTGTTTCAAATCACTACAAAATTACAGTGACACCGTGATTCTGACAAACTCACTGTGAAACCAAACATGCATTGTCAAAAATAATACTACAAAGTTAGGCATATGTCTGCAACAAATTTACTTACCCAACGATAGTTCAAAGGAGCAGCAATTCCTCCAACAAATGCAATGGCTAATAACCATTCCAGATACCAATCACTGAAATGAAAAATCAAAATCAAATTCACTATGATATGACGCAAAATCACTGGGAATCAATTTTTCTCACCGCAGAACCAAACATACAATAAGACTCTGATTGGCAAAGTCAATGTGGATAAGTAGCTTATTATTTTAATTATAAAAAAATTGAAATATTTTTATACATAAACTAGTTCAACCTCTAATTTATCAAAAACTACAACTTCAATGGCTATTATCATCTGGCTTACTCTTTATCTGCTATAAGCGCACTCACTATTATTTAACTTACCAACTATCTGTAATAAGTTCATTTGTTAATAGCCTAGTGGACTAGTGGCTAGAATTGAACGTGAATAAGTGATAGTGTCTAGAGTTCGAGTCATTCCTGCATATAAAATGTGATGTCCCTAACAACTGAACTAAGCTCGAGACTCTCTCGATGATCATAGTCAATAAAAACTGCAATAATAAGACTAGAGTATATGATAGGTAGGTAAGTACCTGTTGTAAGCAGAGATGGCTACAACATCACCAGGTGTGACTCCAAGCTGGACAAGACCATGTGCTAGTGAAACTACTTCCTCCACAAATTGTTCCCCTGTCTTACGGTGGTTTCCGGCAACAGTCACCGGAAAGTCTCGCCGGAAAGTGGACAATCGACTGAGACATTGACAAATATGAGCCATAAGGAAAGTGAAAGCGCGCTTTTTCCAAACAAACAGTTATTATCTGCAAACCACCAAACACGATGACTTTCACATGTTATCATCACACACGTGTCGCTATTTTATTGGTGCTTCCAAAATTTCTTTATCTTGCATTGTGTGTGTTTGACTTTGATCACGTGTCTGTCTGCTAAAGGATGACATAGGATAACAAGTACCATGAACAATTCAAATAACATAGGAAATTCATTTTATTTTATTTTGACAGCAAGTTTTCTTTTTTTTTTAAGTTACACTTTTTATATTTTTTTTGTAAAGAATTAAGATGATTGTTGAAACACTTGTTATTTTTATTTGTTGAAAAACTTGTGAAATTTAAATTTATTTAGGAAAATGTTGATAATTCAACTAATTCATTATCTTTTAATATAACTTTTAAAAAAATAAAATATTACACTCAAGTGGTTAATGAATTTATTTTAAGATGAATTGTTTTGAAGAATTCAAATTTGCTTACAAATAAAAATAATTTTTTACCAGATTTTATTTACATTCACAGTCAAACTCTAAATTACTTTTTTTTTCTATGAACCAAATAATTAACAGAAAATATATACTCCCTCCGTCCCATAATATTTGACCTAGTTGACCATTTCACACACTTTAAGAAAAATGTATAGTAAAAAGAGAGAGAATTATACTTTTACTAAACTACCCTTATTATCACTTTTCATAAAAGCTGCACACGTGAACAGTGAATTTATTGATTGGTTGAGTATGCCACACACTAAAGCAGTGCCTCTTCAATTTTCTTTTGCTACGTATCAACATTTTGCTGCATTGCCTCCTCAAATTCCTTATGCAACTCATACTCCACTAATTCAATTTATTTTGACCGCCAAATTTTTAACCAAATTTCAATCCAAGTTTAAACTTCCCACCAAATTAAGTCTATAAAAATTTAATGAGTTGCAATGGTAATACAATTTCAGTTTAAACATTCCAACAAAATTAGAAAATGTCTTTGACAGAAATAGATTTAAATGAAAACATTATCAATTTTAATGAAGGCAACCAAATACCTGATCTCAATGTTAGTCTAGAAGAATTAGATGTTGGCTTCGATCAAAGTTCTTCTATTTCAATGCTTCAGGTTTATTCACCAAGTCATGTTCCATTTGACTTAAATGATGAGTTGTTTGTGGAAGATGATACACAAATAGGAGAAATAGTGCTACAATCAAATTCAAACAATGGTATGTATAGTTGCATGTACTGTATCATATAATTGATGTTATGTATAGATTATTTGACTAATAATGTTTGTATGTGTATTTATAATAAAAATTCAGATGAATCAATATCTCAAAATTCCTCATCAAGTTCTTTTTCTTATGATTTCAATGATGACATCTTGGAAGAGTCAGTTATGCATTTTGGTATGTATAAATAGTTTGTATTACTCCTATTATTTCTAGTCATATGTTATTCCTTATTTAATTAATTGTAACAATTTTTTTACATGTAATGTTGATATTTAGAGTCAGATGAAGTGACCAATCTACAAGTTCCTGAAGCAACAAAAAAATTGAAAAACTTAAGTAATACAGAGAGAATGACGGTATATAATGTTCTTTTGGCCTATAGTGATGGAGCAAAACTCATGAAAGGGGTGCTTGAAATGGTGGGGTCACAATTTTCAATTTCAAGAAGCACTGTTCAACGTATTTGGAGGCAAGGAAAAAATAGTGGTGTATATGCGAATGTGTCTCATAAAAGATCAAATTGTGGTCGTAAAAGAAAGGAAGTTGATTTTAATATGGTTCGTGAGATTCCTTTGCGCAAAAGGACAGATGTTATAACTCTTTCTTGTGCAATGAATTTAAGTAAAAGCACTTTGCATAGGTATATAAAGTTGGGAGTCATACGAAGACATTCAAATGCTATAAAACCTTTGTTAAAGGAAGAGAACAAAAGAGCTAGATTGCGATTTTGTATATCAATGCTTGATGGTGCTAGTTTGCCACATGATCCAATTTTTTCAGGAATGTATAACATCATTTATATTGATGAGAAGTGGTTCCATATGACAAAGAAGTCCGAGAATTACTATTTATTACCCGATGAAGAAGAGCCATTGCGGACTTGTAAGAGCAAAAATTTTATTCCAAAAGTTATGTTCTTAGCCGCTATAGCTCGTCCTAGGTTTGATGCCCAAAACAATGAACTATTTTCTGGAAAAATTGGTATATTTCCCTTTGTCACACAAGAGCCGGCTAAAAGGAATAGTATCAATAGACCAGCTGGAACACTACAAACCAAAGCAATAACTTCAGTTAATAAGCAATTGATGAAGACATATTTGATTGACAAAGTTTTGCCAGCCATCAAGGAAAAATGGCCAAGAGAGGACATAGGATCCCCAATATTTATTCAACAAGACAATGCAAGAACACATATTGATTGTGACGATGAAGATTTTCGCCGAGTAGCATCACAAGATGGATTTGATATTAGATTGATGTGTCAACCGGCAAATTCTCCAGATTTAAATATTTTAGATCTTGGATATTTTAGGGCTATTGAATCCTTACAATATAAAGAGGCACATAGTTCAGTTGATGACCTTGTGAAAGCGGTTGAAAAATCTTTCAAATCATTTTCAACAGTAAAGTCAAATCATATTTTTTTAAGTCATCAGCTTTGTATGATGGAAATCATGAAGACAAGAGGTTGCAACAGATATCTAATTCCACATATACAGAAAGAAAGTTTGGAACGTCAAGGACAGTTGCCTACAAGATTCAAGTGTGATGCTACATTAGTGCAAGATGTTGTTGATTATTTAGGATAGTTTCTTGAATTCATGTTAATGCATTTAAAAGTCTGGAGTGGGAGCATGTCTTTATTTTGTTTGTGTAGGGGTTATTGTTGTGTATCAAGGACATTTTGTATCTGGTCAGTTAGCTAAATGTTCTCTTTGTTTTGTTTGATTGTGCCATATTATAAAAAATTTCTTTTGTTCCAAAAAAATAATCTTGAATGCTGTAGCAGTACTATAAAAATGGAAATTCTTAAGAATAGTACACATGAATCATCATTCATAAGATAGCATAATGACATGAGTGCAGCTTTGCTCCTTTTCTTAAGGCTCCTTTTCTTCCTTTTCTTTTCATAGATCGAAGACATGTGGCAAAATTATATCTAATGGCTGGGAATTAAAAAAGGTTAATTAGTTTTTATTTGATGAAAAACAACAAACAATTGACATGTTTCTCTGATACAACAAAATACAAGTTTCATCTACTCCCTCTTCCTCCTGCAGCCACACCACCGCCCCTCTCCGTCAGTTTCCAGTGGAGGTGTTCTTCAACCCTCCAAATCAACCGTTCTCCCTTCTAAATATTTTTCAATCAACCGGTCTCCCTTCCGTTAGCCGTAATTAACAAAAATTTCAGCAGCCCACTTGTTATCAATCAATGGCAGAACTAATATTGGTTTAACTTTGATCTTTCATCTCCCTTTTGACACTAGATCTAATATGAAATTATTGCCGACAGTAGATTCCTAACACTAGATTGAAAGGATATAAGGTGTATAGGGAGATAATTTGGGTGTGGAATTACTGATATTTCTTCTCCTTCCTTCTGGACCCTTCCTTGGGTACTCTCTATTGAGAAACTTCTTCCTTTTATGCAATAAAATAGTTGTTCTGTTCCTTTATAAATGGTAGCCATTATTTCCATGAGTGATGGGAGGTAGAAGATGAAAGGATATTACGTGTTTCAATTTCTTTTGTTTTGTTTTTTTAATTAAAAATAAATACTTAATTCTATCTTTTAATTCTCAACCATTAGATATAAGCTTGCCACATGTCTTCGATCTATGAAAAGAAAAGGAAGAAAAGGAGCTTTAAGAAAAGGAGCAAAGATGCACTCTAATGACATATGTCACAACAAGTACACTTTCATAGCAAAAAAACAAAAAAACAATAGTACCACAAGGACACATGTTACACTTAGAGCAAGTGCACTTTCATAGCATAAGCAACATTCAAAATATTTTGGAACGATGATATTTAACATGTAGTTCACCTCTTGTCTAATTTCTGGTCTCATTTCTCTTTCTTGATTTTCTTCTAAGTCTTCATCTTCTTCATTAGGCAATTCTCTTCCTTCATGTTCCTCATGCAACTCTCTTTCATCTAAACCTTCATCTTTTTCATTAGGCAATTCATTCAAATCAAAATCATGATGTGCAGGTAAATTTAAGTCTATATCCAACATAGCTATTTCATTATCTTCTTCAATACCTCTCTCAAAATCTAAAGAGTCTTGCACCATTATTTCTTCTTCAAAGTCTTCATTATCTTCTTCAATATCTCTCTCAAAATCTAAAGAGTCTTCCACCACTATTTCTTCTTCAAAGTCTTCATTATCTTCTTCAATACCTCTCTCAAAATCTAAAGAGTCTTCCACTACTCTTTCTTCTTCAAAGTCTTCATTATCTTCTTCAATACCTCTCTCAAAATCTAAAGAGTCTTGCACCATTATTTCTTCTTCAAAGTCTTCATTATCTTCTTCAATACCTCTATCAAAATCTGAAGAGTCTTCCACCATTATTTCTTCTTCAAAGTCTTCATTATCTTCTTCAATACCTCTCTCAAAATCTAAAGAGTCTTCCACCACTATTTCTTCTTCAAAGTCTTCATTATCTTCTTCAATACCTCTCTCAAAATCTAAAGATTCTTCCACTTTTCCTTCTTCAAAGTCTTCATTATCTTCCTCCATACTTCTCACAAAATCTAAAGAGTCTTCTACTCTTTCTAAGTTTTTAGGATATTCATCTCCAACACTACCCATCTCTAATTTATTTGACATAAATGCAGTAGTTCTTTTTTATCATGATTGCAAGTGAATTTTTTAAGATGCTTATGGTTAATGTACTAGCCTTTATTCATTGTTTAGGCGTGTAACTTTTTCATTTACCCGAAAAATAATTAAGGAAACGTGTGTGTGTAGTTTTTGTTTACAAAAAAGAGTACCCAGATTTATTTCTCATTCCTATTGTCTATTGGTCTTTTTTGTCTTTCAATGAAAAGGTACAGTTAATCATTATGGGAAAGTGGGAAGACATTAGTCAGATTTTAAAAAAAATCTAAAGGGTAAAATTGGAAAAAATGACTTTGAAAGTTGTATAGGTCATTTATTTTGGGACAAAAAAATTTCAAAACTAGGTCAAATATTATGGGACGGGGGGAGTATATAACTTAGAGAAATAAAATTTAACATCATATCAAAATAGGTCAAAAGTGTGCAACCATTGATGTTGTCAGTATGATAATTTTCTTTTCTTTTGAATAGGTTATTATTGTGTTAACTATACATTTCTTGAATGCAATCTTTTTTTTTTCCGTAACAGCGAAGCTAACTTATGTGTGCTTTTGCTGACAACCTGGGGGTTGGTTCAACCCTCAATGCTGAATTGATCAGTGCTATGAATGCTATTGAACTTGCTAATAGAAAACATTGGTCGAATCTTTGGCTTGAGACTGATTCTGTTTTGATTGTGAAAGCTTTTACGAATCTTGGGTTGATACCTTGGAATCTTAGCAATATATAGGTGGTTGAATTGTATTGCTCTCACTAGTAGTATGAATTTTATAGTGTCCCATATTTGTAGAGAGGGTAATTTTTGTGCTGATGGTTTGACAAATATAGGTCTCCAAATAGATAGGTTTACCTTATGGTATGATCTTCCAATTGAAATTAGGAATAGTTTTTTCTCTAACAAGCAAGGGAAACCAAACTTTAGAATTGTGAATCTTTAGGGAGGTTTTGGTCTAGTCCCCCTCCTTTTTGTATATCTCTCTTATTTTTTGTTTTTATATCTACTTTTCTGAGATTAGCTCTTTGCTACACCTCTTCGGTTTAAAAAAAAAAAAAAGAATGCAATCTTATTCATGTTTCAATTTGTATAATGTGAGTTTAGCCTCCCTTGAACTCAATCAACCGATCAATTATTAATAGGCTTTAATGCAGTTTTGGTCCCTCTATTTTAAAAAATTTGAAGTTTTGATCCCCCAATTTTAAAAGCCAACTTTTTGGTCCCCCTATTTTGAAAAACTTGAACTTTTGATCCTCCAACTCAATTTGTTCACATTTTTGCTTACGTGGCAAACTCATTGATGATGTGGACATGTCCACATGGACATATAATATTTCATGTCATTAATTTTTTCTTTAAATAAAATAATACTATGTCTATAAAAATATTAAAATGATTATATAATTAAATAATTAATTAATAATAAAAAATTACTAAATTACCCAAATATATAATTTAAAATCAATAAATTATCCAAATATATAATTAAAATTAGTAAATTATCCAAATATATAAGTTAAAATTACCCAAATATATAATTAATAATAATAAAAATATATACTTTTTTAAATATATAATTTTTAAACATATAATTTTTAAATATATAATTTTTATTTATTATTAATTATAGGGTAAAATGTGTTTTTGATCCCTATAGTTTCGCAGAATTTCGTTCTTAGTCCCTGAAGTTTTTTATAGCATTTTTTAGTCCTAAAGTTTTTTCCGTTAGTGTTTTTAGTCCCTACTTTTAATCAAACTCTTGTATATTTTGTATACTTTATTTTTGAACTATTTTTTGTATTCATGTTTATAATATTATAAGAACATCTCCGATAAAAATTTAGAATTGTTTAACATAAGATGAATTATTTATGAATTTTTATATGCCAAAAACTAAAAAATTCATACTAAATTCATCTCTTGTTAGAGATTCATATAATGTACTAAACATGACCGCAGGAAAAAATATAAAATTTCGAATGATATGCACGAGTTGAATGAAAAGTAGGGACTACAAACACTACTGGCGGAAAAAACTTCAAGGACTAAAAAATGTGAAAAATCTACAGAGACTAAAATCAAAATTCGACGAAACTATAGAAACAAAAAACATATTTAACCTTTAATTATATATTTGGGTAATTTTTAATTATATATTTTGTAACTTACTAATTAATTTTTAATGATATATTTGAGTAATTTCTTGATTTTAAATTATATATTTTGGTAATTTAGTAATTTTTAATCATTATTAATTAATTATTTTAATACTTTTAAAATATATTATTATTTTAGTTAAAAGAAAAAATTAATGACATGGAATATTATATGTCTACATAGACACTGCTACGTCATCAATGAGTTTGTCACGTAAGCAAAAATTTGACCTAATTGAATTGGAAGATCAAAAGTTTAAGTTTTTCAAAATAGGGGATCAAAAAGTTGACTTTTAAAATAGGGGGATCAAAAGTTCAAGTTTTTCAAAATTGGGGAACCAAAAAGTTGTCTTTTAAAATAGGGGAATCAAAACTTCAAGTTTTTCAAAATAGGGGGACCAAAACTGCATTAAAACCTTATTAATATTATAAGCATAAATTGGCTAAAAAGAATTGATGTATTTTGTCTAAATTTTAAAAAATATACAATAGTTTTTTTTTTTTTTACCAAACTTTACTTATATTTGATATTGTATTATTTTATGGAAAATCACATATTCCAAAACTATAAATAATGTCCTTAAAAACATATTGTTTTGAAATGATTTATAGATAATTGTCTGAGTTTAGCTCACTTGATAGGAGTATATATTTTTTGTGTAGAATTAGAGTTTAAACTTTGGACTTTTCATTTATCCATTTTAAGAGGGTAAATTTTAGTCACTAAGCTACATGATAAAAAAAAATTAGCAAAAGTTATTATATTATATTTTATATTT
Source organism: Trifolium subterraneum (assembly GCA_951799995.1). NCBI lineage: Eukaryota > Viridiplantae > Streptophyta > Magnoliopsida > Fabales > Fabaceae > Trifolium > Trifolium subterraneum. The sequence continues at coordinate 13,221,631 of OX637462.1, read as the reverse complement.
ATAATTTTTTTTGGTACAATTATTATATTTATAATAATTATATAAAGTGCCTAAAATATCTTGACCAAAAAATAAAAGTGCTATTTTTTTGACCAATTTTTTGTGAAAAAATATGAAAAGAAAGTTTGGTGTGTAGTTTGAACACATTTATTGATTATGTCAAAAAAAAACATTTATTCATTGTGTTGTGTATGAAAAAATGAATGTAATAAATCAAAGTGGATCATCAAAATCATCACCACCACCATCCAACTCCGTCGCAATCGTCTCTCTCTCGCTTATTCCGCCACTTCGATTCCTTCTCCGTTCACCGGTAACACAACTTCATCACTCTCTCATTCTGATCTCAATTCCACACTCACAATTTTCCATTTTCTAACCAATTATTCATAACAACCGTTCATTTTCATTTTATTCAACGCAATTTCGATCCAAATCATAAAACCATAATTTTTATGCACTGATCGCATCATTTTACAATTCTTATTCATTATTGTGTAATTACTTTGTTGATTGTATGATTAGTTTAATCTAAATCATGTATTATTCATGCTTTGTAAGAATTAATAATGTAATGTGAATATATATGTTTTGCAATTACATGATTCTTCTAGTTTTTTACTTGTTAGAATGATTTTTTACTGAAAAATTTGCTTAGACAAAAGTTTATATAATATTTTTTTATTTGTAGATTGTTGTTATTTGACTATTAGTTAAAGAGGTTGTAGACTTGATGATTGTGGGCTTTCATATCAGCAGTGAATAATCTCCGAATGGATCTTGGAAGAGCCGCGTCAGGTATTTTTATCATGCTTAATAAAAAATGGGACATGTACGGTTGGTGTAAACTAGTTTATATTAGTTTTAGACTGATATCTGATGAAAGTTTAGTATTTTTTAGTTGTTTTTTAGAAAATGTGATTACGAAATGGGCGTATAGATGTATTAACGAGGAGTTTGCCACGCTGAATATTTATTATTATGGTTGCATAAGTAGAATTAGTGTGATTGGTTATATATATGTTATGGTGTTGTTAAATAGTGGCTATGACAGTGCTATAGCACAGCGGAAATTGAAGAAATTGGTATTGTTCCGCGATATGTTATTCAGTAGAAAATGTTGTCAAATAGCGGTTATAGCACTATTGCATAGCGGAATTTGATCAAACCGCTATTTCGCTCGATTGACAACACTATATGTAATCAAAATTACCATTAGTTCCTGCAATGTAACTTAATTCTAAACTCCGTGTTTTGTTATGAGTTTTGTTTTAAGTAATGTTAGATAGCCAAAATAATAAATAGAATGAACCATAATTTTGAAGAATTCTTCTAAAGGTGATTGATTGTTATATAAGATAAAAAGGTTGGGACTAGTCATCTCTTCAGTTTTGGTGATAAAATTTCAAGGAGCAGCTGGTTATTGACTAGACAGTTAGGATTATGAATCGCAAGTTATCTGGATAAAGTTAGATTCTGTATTAGGGAGTTTTTCCTCGGGGTAAATCCAGATGAAGGACCGGTTTAGAAGGAACAGAGTGGATTAGTTTTTCAATTTTAAATCAAGAAATTTATAAAATATTTATAAAGAACGAATAAGGAATTATTTGAAGGCTACATACAATATCTCCTTATTCCTTTCATTTTTTCCTAAACAAAAAAACTCAAGTTGGACACTATTTAGTTAAAATAAAAAATTTACCCCCCCCTTCCATTCCCACCCCAAACCCCTCCATCCTAATAATATCCCCCAAATTTATTAACTTGAGTTCTGAAGCTTTAAGATTATTTAGTAAGCCAATTAAATAAATAAAATAGGTTGGGGGCTATTTCAGAGCTATTTTCATTTTTTCCTTGAAAAGTTGAATAATGGCAGGTTTTCTTTTACAGGTAGAAGAAGATTGAAAGATTTATTGCTTCAGAAGGATAATCGTGTTTGTTCTGATTGTAATGCTCCAGATCCTAAATGGGCGTAGGTTTTCGGTTCTTGCACTCGTGATTTTATGGTTTATAATAATGACTGGACATTTTCATCCTTTATTTTGGGTGAACTTTAATGAATATGCCCTTAAGTTATATGAAAATTGTTGAAAGGGAAGAAATAAGATAATACAAGAGGCATATGGCGAAAACCGTGTGTCATAGAGCATCACGGACATTCTATTATATAATATTAAGAGCATTAATTACAAAGGAATATATGCTATGGAATATGCTATGCTAAGAATACTCTAGAATATATTTATAATAATATTAAATATCAACACTCCCCCTCAAGCTGGTGCATATAAGTCAAATGCACCAAGCTTGTCACATATGTAGTTGATTCTAGGACCTCGAAGTGATTTCGTAAAGACATCTGCCAATTGATCATTAGAATTAACAAAACTTGTGACAATGTCGCCTGATTCGATCTTCTCTCTGACAAAATGGCAGTCTATCTCAATATGCTTGGTCCTCTCATGAAAAACTGGGTTTGAGGCAATGTGCAGTGCAGCCTGATTATCACAGATGAGAGTCATTGGTCTAGCCTTTTCAAATTGAAGTTCGTTGAGTAACTGCTTCAACCAAATCAACTCACACGTTACTAGTGTCATAGCTCTATATTCTGCCTCAGCGCTTGATCTTGCTACTACGTTTTGTTTCTTACTCTTCCAGGATATCAAGTTTCCTCCAACAAGTACACAATACCCAGAAGTGGATCGTCTATCAATGGGTGAGCCTGCCCAATCAGCATCTGAGTAACCAACTATCTGAGTATGACCTCTATCTTCATAAATGAGCCCTTTTCCTGGAGCACCTTTGATGTATTTCAGAATCCGGATTACAGCATCCATGTGTTCTTGGCAAGGAGAATTTAAGAACTGACTTACCACACTAACTGCAAATGAAATGTCTGGACGAGTGACTGTGAGATAATTCAATTTTCCAACCAATCTCCTATATCTCCCTGAATCTGATAGAGGCTCCCCCTGATTTGGTAGGAGCTTGACATTTGGATCCATAGGAGTATCAACAGGCTTTGCATTCAATAAACCTGTTTCTTCAAGAATATCCATAGCATATTTTCGTTGTGAAATTACAATACCATCCTTAGACTGAGCTACCTCAATGCCCAAAAAATAACGGAGTTTGCCAAGATCTTTAGTTTGAAACTGATTTGAGAGATACTGTTTCAACTGAAGTATTCCTTGTTGATCACTACCAGTTATCACAATATCGTCTACATAAACAATAAGATAAATGCACCCTTGGACAGAGTGACGATAAAAAACAGAATGGTCAGCTTCACTACGTATCATGCCAAATTTTTGGACTACTGTACTGAATCTGCCAAACCAAGCTCGAGGAGACTGTTTAAGACCATAAAGAGACCTGCGTAACCCACAAACCATATTAGATGACTCCCCCTGAGCAACAAACCCAGGTGGTTGCTCCATATACACTTCCTCCTCAAGATCACCATGTAAAAATGCATTTTTAATGTCAAGTTGATGGAGAGGCCAATGCTGAATGGCTGCAATGGAGAGAAGAAGTCGAATAGATGCCATCTTGGCTACAGGTGAAAATGTATCACTATAATCCAGCCCAAAAATCTGAGTATAGCCCTTGGCCACCAAACGAGCCTTAAATCGATCAATCTTACCATCCGGACCAACCTTCACTGTATAAAGCCAACGGCAACCTACCAAAGACTTCCCAGAGGGTAGAGGAACCAGTTCCCAAGTACCACTGCTTTGGAGAGCACACATCTCGTCAATCATTGCTTGCCTCCACTCAGGGTGGGATAATGCTTCACCTGGAGATTTAGGAATAGAAACAGACGACAAAGATGACAAGCAAGTGTAATGTAAAGGGGAAACACGACTGTAACACAAATCAATGTAGTGAGGAGACGGATTACGTGTTGAACGAGTACCTTTACGAATTACAGGGGGAAGATTAGGCTCAGGTTGCGGAACCGGATCCGATGATGGAGATGGCGTTGGCGGAGAGTCTTCAATGGCCTCTGGAACAGGTGTAGGAATAGGCACAACAGACGGTCGTGGACGACGCTGATATGTTTGGAGTGGTTGTGAAGTTGGAGGTTCAACCGAAGGGGTATCTGGTGGGATAGATTGACAGGGCTCAAGAGGAATAATAGTAACTTCCTGAATGGGTTCAAGACTAATGTCTTGAAGGGGTTCATGAGTTTGAATATTGGGCTTAAAGTATGGAACAGATTCAAAGAAGGTAACGTCGGCCGATACGAGGTATCGCTTTAATGTTGGAGAATAGCAACGATAACCTTTTTGTGACCGATGATAACCAAGAAAGACACACTTTAGTGATCGAGCTGACAGTTTATCGAGACCAGGAGAGAGATTGTGAACAAAACATGTGGACCCGAAGACACGAGGAGGTAGCGGGTGAAGAGGGGAATGGGGAAAAAAGACCGAATGAGGAATATTGTCATCAAGGACAGAAGAAGGCATGCGGTTTATAAGATAACATGCCGTTAAGACAGCATCCCCCCAAAATCGAACTGGAACATTACCATGAAGAAGTAGGGTCCGTGTGGTTTCCACGAGATGCCGATTTTTGCGTTCGGCTACCCCATTTTGTTGAGGTGTATGAGGACAAGATGTTTGGTGAAGAATACCATTAGATGTCATAAAATTTTGAAATTGATGTGACAAATATTCACGAGCATTATCACTTCTTAAAGTACGAATAGACACACCAAATTGAGTTTTGATTTCTTGATAAAATTGCTCAAAGATAGAAAATAACTCAGATCTATTTTTCATTAAAAAAATCCACGTACAACGAGAAAAATCATCAATAAAAGTAACAAAATATTTTGACTCAAAAGTAGAGATAGTACGTGATGGACCCCAAACATCAGAGTGAACTAAAGCAAAAGGAGACGAAGCCCGTTTATTGACTCGATCGGGAAAGTGACTACGAGTGTGTTTCCCTAATTGACATGATTCACAATGTAAATCGGACAACTTAGATAAACTCGGTACCAACTTTTGAAGTTTGGAAAGACCTGGATGACCCAATTGAGCATGGATAGTAAGTGGGGAATTTATGGCGGAACATGTGTTGGATGGCAAAGATAGGTAGTAAAGGCCTTGAGACTCACATCCAACGCCAATCGTCCGTCCCGAACTCTGATCCTGCAGGGTAACATTACCATGAGTGAAAGTAACAATACAATCATGAGAACGAGTTAAACGACTGATTGAAAGTAAATTAAATGGACAACCAGGTACATAGAGAACAGAATCAACTGAGAGAGAAGGTAGAATTTGGACAGTACCAATCCCTTGGGATTGAGTTTGTGAACCATTTGCAGAAGTTATACTGGGTAAGAAACCAGATGTAGAGAGAGAAGAAAATAGACTTTTATTACCGGTAACATGATCAGACGCACCAGAATCAAGAATCCAAGTGTCAAGAGAAGTTGATTGAGAGAGACAAACAGATGAGTTACCAGTGTGTGCAACCGAAGTAGTAGAAACAGAGTTCTGATTACTCTGACACCACCTGAGGAAATCTTCATAGTTTGCCGAGAAGCCATGGGGAGAAGTACCAACCGAAGCAACAGATTTAGCAAAAGTACTTTTGGGAATATCACAAGTACCGACAGCAGCCATGGGTAACACAGGAGAGATAAACAACTCGTAATCCGGTGTAAATATGGACTGTTTGTGAAATAGCACGTAATTCCGTTGATCGAAACTGAAAAATAACGACGGATATGGAACCGGCACTGAGAGGCAATTCCGGCGAAGCAAACAGCGGCCTGAACGGCGGCGGGACGCGCCTCCACGCGCGGCTGAAGCGACGGCGCGTGGTGAAACTCGCCGGAGAGAGTGGTGGCGCGTGAGAGCGCGTGTGGGGGCTTTCGGTGACGCGGTTTCGGGGACGGGCCGGATCGGACAAGGCGATTCTGATGGTGTGGTTATTTGCCGGAAAAGTCGCCGGAATAAGTGGCAGCGGCGGCAGCAGTGGTGGGAGGTGATGAAAAGTGACCGGAAAAACGTCGGAATGAGTTACGGAAGCGAATCATGGACAAACCGGAGTTAACTCACGGGTTGCCGAAAAAAATATATCACCGGAGGACAGTGGGTCCACCGGGTAAGCACGGTGTAGGGTTGCCTCTTTCTAGGCTCTAGATACCATGTTGAAAGGGAAGAAATAAGATAATACAAGAGGCATATGGCGAAAACCGTGTGTCATAGAGCATCACGGACATTCTATTATATAATATTAAGAGCATTAATTACAAAGGAATATATGCTATGGAATATGCTATGCTAAGAATACTCTAGAATATATTTATAATAATATTAAATATCAACAAAAATAACTAAATGTAAACACGAGTATGACACGAGTATTTATTGCTGCTGTAAATTTAATTTTGAAGTTAATTTTCAGGTCTGCCAATATTGGAGTGTTTATATGTTTAAAATGTTGCGGTGTGCACAGAAGCCTTGGTACTCATATTTCAAAGGTAAATTGTTAATATGTACTGTGATAGAAAAGAAAACTATTTACTGGTTTTCTCATTGTTGCGGAAGCATTGTTTCTTGAATTCACTTTAATCGTGAATTTTTATTCTTTTCAATGTGAAATATTTGAAATTTGAACCAAGTATCTTATCCATTTTTTGTCTTCAACAAATTTTAACAGTTGATAACTCATGTTTCAGTTTTTTTATTTATTTTAAAATCACTACTTCTTGATTAAAAAACAGACCATTACAGAAAGATGGCCACTCCATAAGGTTTGAGGCATCCCCCACCCATGTTTCAGTTTTTCATTTTCCAGAACTTGTGTAAGAAATGCATGCATCTGATGTGATATGGAAAAAAAAGTTAAAATAATCGATTACTTTCATGATTAGCAAAACATGTTTGTCTTTCAATTTGAAATTCACAAGACATGTCAAATTGCAGTTACATATATTAGATGCATGATAATTCGTTACTTTGGCATTAGCAATGAAAACTATGTCTAAGTTTCATTCTCAGTTCTCACTAGGTATATTCCTCGCCTTGGTTCTATTAATAATTTTATATGTATTCATCGAGGTTTTAACACCCTAGGTTTAAAAAGGAAGAAAACTAACTATCTTGACCAAAATCGTTGAATTTAAAGTGGATATTAAAACTATGATGATCATTTTGAGAAAATAAATTAATAAATTAGCAAGTCATGTCAGTTGTCTCAGACAGTTTTAGTTCAGTTCTCATTTTGTTGCTGAAGGTTGTTTTCTGAAGCACTAGCCTGGACTATTAACTTTTTTCATTCAAAGTGCATTTCTATCCTTAAAGTTGGGCATGCAATTAAGCCAAGCTAATATTTGCATTTGGCATAATGACCTAAGATTATGGCCGCTCTTCTTGTTGCATTCACCCACCATTCTTTGTAGTTTTACTAGGGGTCTATTAGCTGTGTTTGTGTGTGTGTGTGTGCCGCGCACATTAAATAGGATCTTATGCTATATGACCTTGTTTTTCCTTTTACACAAACATGATATTGAACTACTAATATGACCTATTTTTTGTTTGCAATAGGCTGTGTCTATCAAGTTAAGATGCTGGAAATACCGAATTTAATTTATTTGTCTGACAGCTTTGATGTTTACTTTCAGGTTTTATCTGTGACATTGGATGAATGGTCAGATGATGAAGTAGATGCAATGATAGAAGTTGGAGGAAATGCCTCCGCTAATTCAATTTATGAGGCTTATATTCCTGAAGGATATACAAAACCCGGACCAGATGCCACTCCTGAGCAGCGTTCACAGTTTATACGGTTAGACATGCTTTCATTCAGTAAATTATCTACAGTCTGCATCATTTATTTTAGTTCCTCTTGAAAATCCTATATCTCTCTAATCACCATGAAGTAGTAGGCAACGCTGAAGATTATTTTTCCTCCCCTTCTCTCGCTCTCTGGTGCTGCATTCTGCTGTTCTTTCAAACAGTCATGTGAATCCTTTACTTAACTATTTCCATTTTAATTGTGGCTATTTTGGCTGCAGGTCAAAGTATGAGTTGCAAGAATTTTTGAAGCCTAGTTTGCGCATTGTGTCTGGAAAAAGCAATCAATCAAGTTCTTCCGGCAGTTTTATGGATAGTTTTAGAAGCGCTGGTTCACAGAGAATGGTAACTTCGATTATTTGTTTAGTCTGCTGTTTATCTAACTGCTTTTATGACTGAGGGAGACCAAATTTGAGTAGGCATCTTTTGTGACCTATATTTTCATTTCGTTGAATCATTGATGACATGACAATTTAAAATTCAATTATTGAACCTAATAATTAGCCTACATGTTTTCTTGTGGAAAATAATTTAATATAGATGACATGAAGCGTGTTGCATTGTCCAACATTACTACTTCTGCAGTAAGGAGGGCAATGCAGTTATTCTCGCTAGTTATTTCCTTGAACAGTGACTGATGTTGGTGGTGACAACAGGAAGGTATGATAGAATTCATTGGAATGTTGAAGGTGAAAGTAATTCAAGGCACAAATTTAGCCATCCGGGATATAAAGTCAAGTGACCCATATGTTGTTTTAAACCTCGGCTCACAGGTTGGTTGTTCTTACCATATATTTCCCTAGGGAAATGCTGTTCTTTATCTTTTTTATCGTTGAAAATTATAAATGGTGACAATTTTCTTTCTGAAATTTGATTTGGTGCTATGGCATACAGACTGTACAGACAACTGTAGTGAGGAGTAATTTGAATCCAGTCTGGAATGAGGAGCGTATGCTGTCTGTTCCAGAGCATTACGGACAACTGAAATTGGTAAGATTGAATTTTATGTTGTGAATAAATGACACTAAATTCTGTTTGTATCCTGTTATAATGGACACCATGATTGAAGAAAAATGAGTTCCTTCATCCTCATTTCTCAACATCTGACACCCTGTGAACTGAGTTCCATTTAATGCAAGCAACCTAATCCAATTCAAAGTTACCTTCTCTTACAGTTACACTTACACCCTTGCTCACCATTGGAAATCAAATAAAGTCGTCTTCCAACTACAATTCCTTATTGTTTATAACTTGCAATAGATTGAAAGCAAAACAGAAGTATGATTTGTGGATAGAATAAACTAACTTATACAAATATATTGATGTCTAAAGTTCTAAACATCCAACATTTACCTGCCTTTTTATCAGTATTAAGAAATCTGATAAGCCCCTTATGTAAGAGATAGACCTAGAGAATAAGAGTCTTCCTTCCCAATTTTATCTTCAGTTCAGTCAGTGACCCGTTTATGTATCTAAGAAGTACTACTTGTATTCCGAAGCCAAACAATGTATATGATCCCGCAATACAATCATACCAGAGTGGATGGAGAGGAAAAATTAGATTGTTTGAAATTGATTCATTCATTGCTTTTCAAGTGAATATCATTGTTAATGTTAAAGAGCATAACACTTAATCATATCAATTGACTATGTTGCAGAAAGTATATGATTATGACACATTTTCTGCTGATGATATAATGGGAGAAGCGGACATTGATCTTCAGTCACTGATAACATCTGCCATGGCATTTAGAGATCCTGGAATGTATTCAGATATGCAGATCGGAAAATGGTTGAAATCTGACGACAATGCACTTATTGAGGATAGCCCGGTCGAAATTTCTGATGGTAAGATTAAACAAATGATGACAATCAGACTCCAGAATGTTGAATCTGGAGATATAGAGTTAGAACTCGAATGGATTCCTCTTGATCAATAGCTATTTGAATGTTGTTAGCCTATGAAGAGACCTCTGTAATTTTTTCTCTTCTGCTTTTAGCTCATCATCCTAGAGGAACAAATAAATCTGCCTATTTATATTTATATTTTTTACATCTTTTAAATTATTGGACCAAACATTGAGTACATTTTCTTCACAGAAAAGAGTGAAAGAGAGAAACATAGTTTTGCTAACAGGTTCATAATCAAATATTTATTTTCATGTACAATTCTCGATTTGCCAGTGTGCATGTGAATTGGTTTATGTAAAATTTTATGCATTAAGGCAGAAAATATTTGTTTCCCATTTTAATCTTTGTCCTGAAGCTGTTGGTGCTTTTCTAATTCTTCATTATATTTGATTTTATGAACACTTTATTATAAATTTTACAACGTTGAAAAATAAAATGAGGTTTTAAATAACATTTTTATTGACTTTTTTGTTCAAAATATTCATTTTACCTTTTATTGTATAGTAATTAGATAGTGAAGGGTTCACAAAAAAAATATAGTCAAGATTTGAATATTCAAGACACTTTCATTTTTGCTTAAAAAAAAAACACTTTCATTTTGTCACATTAGTTGAGATTTTACTAATTTTTGCTGTAAATTTTGGTAGTGTGAGTTTGTTCACAAATTTATACTTATCATTTTTTTAGTGACTTTGAGATTTGTGTTGTTAGATGAATATAAATTATACTTCATTCGATCACATTTACATTTATAAGTAAATATAATTTTTTTTGTGCATTGAAGAATAAATGTGACAGGAAGGAGTACATGTTTGAATGGATGAATATTTTTATTAATAAAAAAAACTATTCTAATACAAAATGTGTGAATAGACAAAAAACAAACGTAAGTAAGTTAATAATAGCATGAAGCTCAACTTTGACTGATTTTTCTTCAGACTGGTGCTTGATTCCTATATATTTGAATCTCATATTGTTAGTAAATCTTTTGAGATTTGCAGAATTTTGACCTTTAACACGTTAGTATTGGAACTTGACTGACTAGGTTTTCATTCTACCATTGTCCCATCAGTCGGTTTGCTCTACAGAGCTGTTTTTGGGATTCTGATGGAACGATCGTTTTTACTTTGAGATCGGGAGTTAGTGTCCAGGGGCAACTTTCTAGGTCGGTTTGGTGACTTCTCTGATGGTCTAAAAATTAAGAGTTGTCTTTTTTATTATGGGATTAGGAGGTGGTCCTCGATTAGGTGGTGTTTAGTTTAATATTTATGTCCAACGTTCCACATATATAATGTGCTCTGTTATGTAATTTTTTTCATCGGTCTATATTCGCCTTGAGCAAAAACCTAATTAATAATATCTTTGCGGTTCGAAAAAACAAAAACTCAACCCCCCATAAAAACAACAAATCAACAATAAACCAAAAATCATCAAAGAACAAAATAATCAACAAGATCAGGACAGCTAAGGGAATTAGTCCATGCCTGATTCAAATTCAATTGTTAATGTGCACCACTTTATTACGCGCCCTACCTCAAGCCATATAGACTAACAGGAGTTGTGATTCTCTCCATTTTCAATTATTTTTATTTCTTCATTACTATATAAGTTTGGAAATATAAATACAAAAGTGTGACATTAAGTGGGTCCAAATGTCTTTTATGTACCCAAAACATTTAAAAACTTTGGTAATGAAAGAAATGGAGAGGATCTCAACTCGACTAATAGAATTAGAACCTTCTCAATGGCAACTCTTTTTTTTGGGGGGTCAAATTCAATTGCAACTTCAAAGTATCAAATAAAGAAGGAAGGATGAAGCTTCCTCCCTTTGTAACCTTTTCAACAATCCAACCAAGCCTAAAGTCTTTGTGTGCTTACTTTCTTCTCTTCTCAAACTTTTTTAGGAATTGAAAACTATTTTACAACTATTTTAGTAACATTGTTAATTTGTTATACTCATTTATTCTTTTTCTTAATACATGACAAAACTTAGAACAACAATCATTTAGCAAAATATACTAATTGTTGGTCATTCATTCTCATGCCCATGTTCTATTGTCCCATCTTACACGTAACCATTGACAAATGATTTAAAAAGTACAGTACCATTAATCTAAGTATCTAACCTAATAACCTAACAAAGATGTTCAATAAATTCAAGTCCAAGTATATTAAGGTATCACATCACATTACAACATCCACAACCACAACTTTTGAAACACGTAATCTCAATAATGAAATACTCCAATTTAAAACCCATAATATAACACCTAAAAATTAATTCTAAATTATACAAAGAAGCATTAGAGTGGTATATATTATCAATCAATCAATTTACACAATGACCTTCGACCCTTCAACTTTACATAAAATAATACATTAAATATAATGGAAAAAAAACTAGCTAACAATGGAATATATATAACAAAAAACAAAAAGATAATATTTTTTAATTCTTATAAATATCTTAAATTTTATTGTTAATTATTATAAAAAATTTCAACAAATTTTTTAAGTTAACTCATATATATTATTTAAAAATTTGAATTTTTTTCATAGTCATATTATATTTAATACATTATACTAATTTCTTTTGCAAAAAAATTTAGCAATGTATAAATTAAATATAAATTCTTAAGTTCTTTGTTTATGCTAAAAAATTCGCATTTAATTTATCTTTTATTAAAAAAATTAAATTTTTATTAGAAAAATTCTTATAATTTAATAAAGATGAATAAATATACTCAATAAAAAATTTAGAATACCCATGAGTTAACTTAAAAAGTGTGACTGAATAACTTTTAAGACTAAAAATTATTGAAATTTTTTATAAAAACAAAATTTAAAATATTTATAGTAACAAAAAATTTATTTAACCAAAAAATAAACTCACTAATTCTGCACTAACTCTTGTTTATTAGTAACATTATTATCATCATCAAAACGAAACGAATCGTTTTGCTCTAAATTTCTTCTTCGTTTTCTATTAAACAGATAAATCAAAATAGAAACCACTAATAAAACGCCACCTGTAATTCCACAAACCAAGCTCGCCCATACTAAAGCCTTTCCCAACCGTCCACCGCCATTTCTTCCGGTGGTTCTCTGTATCGCCGGTGGAATTGAATCTGTGACACCCCAAGGTGAATTGTCGAAAGAAGAAGAAGAGTTGGAGCTGTTGTTGTTGCTGTTGAAGAAGGATCTCATTTCTGTTGGAGAATTGGCTGGTGGAGGAGACTGGAAACTGAGACCATGATCGGATGGACGGAGGTCTCTTCCGGCGGTGGTTCCGGTGAGTATGACGGTTATGATAATTCCGGTGATAAATCCGAGCGACGACATCGGAGAGGTAAAATAGAAAAAGAAGTAAAAGGAGTGTTTATGTGTATATATAATGTGAGGGAAAAAAAAATTGCATTATTATTATTGTAAGTGTTCAATTAAATAATGATTTGAAAATTGAACAACTACTTTTATGTGACTTTATTTAATAAAAGGTGTTAAAATATATATTGTATGAATAATATTGGGGGTTTGATAAAGTGTTGTTTTTCAATGGTTGTGGAAAGTATATGATGTAGTAGTTATTTTTGTTGCTTAGCTTTTAAGTATTTTTTTATTGTCATAGGTATAAAATTTAGACTAAGAGATGTGTATCTTATATAAAGAGTTCAATTATTGGACAAATAGTATAGAACATGATTTTGTTAACAAAAAAAGTATAGAACATGACATTATTATAAATCAAATAGATATACATTGTTTAGTAATATCTATAATTTTTTAGCAAAGACAATGGAAAATAATTAAATTAAGTAAAAGTTTCTATTTTTTTAATGACAACAATTTCTAATCGAATGTAGTTTAGCAACAAATAAGTTGCATATTCCAAAATCAACTATGAATTGGTTCAAATGATAAAGGTTTTGGGTCCTTTAAACAAGTGATTAGATGTTCTATCTTTGATATTTTTATATCAAGATAATTTTATTGAGAAAAGAGAATATATTTTGTGTGTTCCGTGTGTTCGTCAATGAAAATTAATCGCTATTAAACAATGGTGAAAAACTTCATAATTATAACAGGATAAAAAATATCTCATATTTTAGATAAGTTAAAGGTATGCTTTTTATTTTTTGTTTGATAATTGTTGTTATGTAAGTTAAGTTCTGAGGGCTTATCTATTAGGTCAACGAAGACTTCAAAACTAATATAATGCTTACAAAAACACATATACAAGATTCTCCTCAACTAATATAAGCAAAAGACAAGTTTGTACATATTACGATCATCCTTAACTCAACTATAAATTTTGATAGGACCATTTGTAGACTCTAATTTTAACATATCTAATCTAATATAAGTCAAATTAGATCTATTTAATCAAGTCATTGAGCTTAATTGGTTAAGGAGCTTCAACAAATGACTTTCATTTAATGAATAATCTTGAAGTTCAACATAATGGTAAGCTTCACCAACATAATGGTAATACAATTGTAGTTGGCTTTCATTTAATGAATAATAATCTTGAATTCCTACATAATGGTAAGCTTCACCAATTTTCCTACATTCCTTTGCTCTTGAAGGAGCTCAAACATGCTCATCATTCAAGTTCTTAAGCACTCACAATTTCACACTTTTTGACATCATTCTATGTCATGCTGAAATTCCACAATACAATAAGCCTTATTGATAATTTTAACATGATAATTCAAAATGTGGCAAGAGAAAACATGTTGCTTCCCTTATAAAAATGACCCCAAACATGTCTCTAGCACTGCTAATGACTTAACTTTTTCAATGTTGTATCCATCAAGAACACAATATAATAATCTACTACTTAAGCTGCATAATGAACATTATTAATCCGAAACAATTTCTCGAGCACGAATGAAAGTGCTAACATGTCTTTTTCTTAGGAGACTTTTATGCAGAATGCCCTAGAGAATACAATAACATTTCAGTAAACTTCAACATGCCATTGCTTGTTCTTCTTGAGTTGTGAAAGCTTCTCTTCCCAATTTTCTCCTCTCTCCTCAGCAACCCTTTTCAGTGTTGCTTGGATCCCAGGCATCATTCCTTTCAGACCACAGAAATAGATGTGTGCTCCATTATCCAAGAGCTTAAAGACTTCATCGCTATATTCCTCAATCTTATCTTGAACGTACATTTTGCCGCCGTTCCTGTTCTTTTCCTCTCTGCTTAGGGCTCGGTCGTACCGGAAGTTGTTTGGATAATCGTTAAGGTATTTGGTGAACTCGTCATCGTAGAGAAGACTATCGGAATTCGCAACACCTAGGAAGAGCCATGCTAGTCCACCAAACTTGAATTTAGGGACTGATTCCATGAACATTCTACGAAGATAGCCTCTATATGGAGCAACACCAGTACCGGTGGCAATCATTATATGGGTAGCATTTGGGTCGTCCTCCGGCAAAAGCATGATCTTTCCTGAAGGGCCTGCCAAACAGTTGAAGAATATTAGTTATGACTTAATTCCTAACCAGGAAGAAGCAATATTTAGGAAACTTTCTCAAATACCATCAATTGTCCCATTCATCTAATAACCAGGCCGGAGATGGAACCGATGAAACCTTTAGATGGCAAATAAATAAAGTAAAAAAAAAATTGTAAAAAATTATAACCAACTTAAGCAAGCGTGTGGTTCAATCCCTATATTCAACCAGACCGCAATGAAACCGGGATCAAACCAACCAGTGAATTGGCTGGTTCCCGGTTCATCATTTAAGCAAGTGAATATTTTTCACATACCGAGGCCACCATTCATATTGAGAATCCCAGTTGATTAACCAGCCAACAAATAGCAGTCAATATAGTATAAAAATTTCAAGAGTAGGGTACATTCATGCGTTAGAGAGACAAAATTTTGCAAAGCGGCCACATCGAACTTTCTAACAAGGTGTGTACGACATACTTATGACGACAGGAATAACAATAAACAACCGAGTATGACATCATGTACAAAAAAAAACGGATCAGCAATTTTCTCAACTGAGCAAGATCCACCAATGCATTACATTGATGGAACTTGGAAGTTGGAATTATTAGAATATTAATAAATTTAGAGAAGTTGCAAAAGAAATTACAAAAGTGTTTTGTCTTACCTGTGATCTTAATTTTGTCTCCGGGCTTTGAGTCACACAAAAAATTGCTGCAGACACCATTCTTGGAAGGATCTTCCTTTCCAGTCTCAGGATCATAATAAACAGCACGACGCACACACAAACTGGCTGTTTTGCCATCAAAAAAGTCTCCATACCTTGTGGAAGCAATTGAATATAGTCGAACATTATGGGGAGACCCTGGTTTTTTTGGATTTTCACCCTGCCACCCATGTAAAATAGTATTAATGAGTAGTGAAACTCTTTCAGAATTTAATTGTGTGAACTCACATTCAATATTCGGATAAAAAAGCAGTAAAGGCATAAAATGAGTTATGAGTATCATTAACAAGTCACTTACTGGTGGAATAACACCATAACTCTGTCCCTCCCAGTAAGGAACATTTCCCTCGTGATTGATCACAATATGACAAGTTTCCCCAGGAGCCTTTGGTCCCACCAATCTCTCAACGGAAACAATTGTAGCTGTATAGGGTTCTTTAGGCTTGTGTAAGTTCAATGGAGGCTCGGCGGCATTTTCCAATTCTAAAGGGGAGACAGAAACTTTGGGCACACTTGCTTGTTGCACTGACATGCAAATCACATTATGATTTCTCCTCAAACCACAGTTTTTTGCTTTCATGTCCAAAGTAAACACTGGTGCCCATGATTTATCCCGAACATTTAAGTTAGACGCCTGCAACATCAAGTGCAATTAAAAATACATATTATATAACCTAAACATAATCATGTTAACATAATCTCTTACACTAAAAATGCTGCATTGTTCTCATAAAACAGGTATTTCTATACTCCATAAACAAGATGTAAAATTCGGAGACAAGCGTATGAAAACTACACAAGTTTGACGTAGATCATCTACATTCTACACCAACAGCCAAAAACTTCTCTTGGTATTAAAAAAGAAGAAAAGAAATCATCTTGGATCCATATAAACCGAACCCATCACAGTCTAATCGAAACAGAAATGAACCAAATAAGGTGTATAGAAAAGTATAGTTTCTTCTAAACTCGTTGAGAAAGAAACGTCCATCAATCTCCATAATAATTCCTTCCCGGTTTCTTAAAACTCAAAAGCTGTACCAACTAACAAATCAAAGTAGTCATAAAAATCTAACATAAGTACTGATCCTTCAGACAGTTGGGGGGTCTATGAAGCACTAACATAGACATCGACACAAGATCGACTCTATTATTCTCAACCAACTTCTCGTTCATTTATTAACAGAAAATAGTCAAGTTTCATCTTAAATATCGTTCCTGGGTTGCAGAACTTGCATGGTTGCATACATTCATCTGGACTAGGACTGGTTTCTGGTTTTTCCTAACAGGATGTACCCAAGCAACACAATGTACAGCCAATATGGAAACACATACAGAGTTTGTTATAATTTTGCATCTAGTTCATATGGATCCAGAACAGGTTCTTTTGATTATGAGCTTAAATCCACAAATTATGACTGTGGTTTTGACTATGTCAAAAATAGAACACAGATGGCTTTGGTGAGCTGAACAAGGGACGGAGAGCTTACAATAGTTCTGATGATAAAAATGTCAAAAGTATGATATTCATAAAGCATGAAATATAGTGTGGACAAGCACCCCTAAAGGCAACATGAAGCTGGATGCAGCATATCAGGAAGTCAATAAGAAGCCTGGTGACAGTCCCGTATTTTTGCAATTTTGAGTGAGTTAGCAACTCCAGGAAGTATTTTGTTGGGAATTCGCATATATTCTTGGTTTACCAAGCCTCACTCTTTGCCTCATGATTTTTGTTACAGGTCAATACTAGTGGCCAATTTGTTGGTTTAGAAAAAATGGTGAGTCCCGTTGATTTTGACAGAACAGTAGAGTATTGGTAAAAGGACAGATGGACTCATTACTTTTCTGGGAAGTGGCATATCATTAAGGATATCACAAATAATGTGTTGGGACACATAACACTAGAAAACAATCTGGTTACAAACAGTAGGGACACTCAGGAGGTATTCACGAAGAGGGTCGTTTCATTCCTATGAACCCTATCCACCTTTGAACAAGCAATAGTACTTAAACTATATGCTTGCGCAGGTCAAGTTTAATGAGAGTATTGAAATTCTCAAAATTTTCAAGAAGCATTCAAGCAAATAATCAAAGTTTAATGAGAGTATTGCATACTGGATAAGTGTATAGTAAAAGTATAGTAGTTTCTTCTAAACTCATTTATAAAGAAACATCGATCGATCCCAATAATTTTTCCTTTAAGCTTTCTCAAAAGGCATACCAATTACCAAGTCAAAGCAGTCATAAAATCTACAAGTGTAGATCTTTCAGACAGTTGGAGTGCAGTCTATGAAGCACCAACATAAACACGGACACATACACCAGACATAACAATAACACCGGTTATAATCTAAGTAAAGTAAAGAAAATGAATATAACCAACCACGTGTGTCGGTGTTGAGACTGACATATATCGGACACAACACCCTATCAATCCAAAGTTTAGATGTTGCATAAGTTGGTATTATGAGAAAACAAGCAGAATTTCAAAGTGAAGTAAAAATATGAAACCTTAAACACCGATCTTCTGGCGGAGAAATCACTGGTAACAGGAACAGTTACAACCATCTGCACACAAAACCCACAAAAGTTCAAGTCTTGATTAATCAAATTCAGTTCAATAACTAAGAATCTCAAAACATATAAACAAATAAAAACTACAAATTGGAGTAAAAATTCTCAGCTTTAAAGTTCCCCAAATAAATATTCTTTCACCACCCAAAAACCCATATAGAAAATATATAGAGAAAAACAAAAATAAAAAGAAAAGATCAAATTTTGATTACTGATCAAGTGACCCATTTATACATATATACCTGAGAAAGTGTGAAGTGAGACATGATGAAAAGGAGAGTGATTGAAGAAGAATGAAAGAAGTTGATGGATTAATATATAGTGACTGGAAGGAACACAGAACGCAACAGAAACAAGAATTTGATTTGAGTTTGATGATCCTTTGGAGAGAGGGAAAGGTCAGGTTTGTCTTTCCCTTCGTCCTTTCGGAATGTCGCTCAAGATCACAGTCTTCCTCGCCAACCCACTCTCTCACCTATGTATGTCTTTCAACTTGGAATTCTTAACTACATAAATAAACAAATGTAATTGGCTCTTACATATAAACAAATGTCAAAATGTATTTAGTCCAAATTTTTAACTCAATACATCTGCATGAGTATTAAGCTTAATTATAGTTTTGGGGTTTTGATTAAATAATTTATTCTTTTCTTAAATACAAAAATGTTTCACCTCGAAAGTGAGTTGACCTAGACAATGGTTTATAAATAAGAGTAAACTAGTATTCAGACCCGTGCTTGGCACGGGTAAAAATGCGTAGATTTACACTTATAAATAATATACTACTTATTTGATCAATATATGTAGTTGTGCTCTAATTTAATTAAGATAAAAACTTATGTATAGTGTCATAGATTTTTTTAGGAAAGATTCTATAGTTTGTATTTTTTTTTTTATAAAAAGACTTTGAGGTGGATATAAATTACAAAAAAAAAAAACAGAGTGTTGGTTATCAATATATGATCAATAGAAATATAGACTATATTATAAATAACAAACAAAAAAATTTATTCCCGTATTAATATTTAAGCAGAAATATAATTTCCGTTAGAATTAATAGTCTCCCTATTAATATATGATTAAAATATAGATTCCATAAAAATTATAAATAAAATAAATAGGTCTACGCATTAATATATAAAAAAATATAGATCTAAGTAGAAATTATAAAAAAAAGGTCATTTTGTACTTAATGCATAAGTAGAAATATATATTCCCGTAGAAATTACAATAAAAAATAGATCTACGTATTGATGTATGAGTTGAAATATATGTCACGTAGAAATTACAAAAAAATAGGTTTTCATATTAATATATGAGTAGAAATATAAACTTCGGTATAAATTACAAAAATAAAATAAATCTCGTATTAATATATGAAAAGAATTTTTTTTAATACATATCTTATTTAAATATGTCTCAATATACATTTGTTGGAGTAAGGAATCTTATTAAGATAGTAATACATATCTAAATAAGACGTAAATCCGAGTATTCACCTTTTTTTTTTTGAATTAACATAGAATTATTATTTGTAATTTTTTTTTTTTGAATTTTTTAAGTGTGTCAATGCAGACTCATCAATTATTTTTTTTTGGTTTATAACCCTCTTGTTTCTAGGGGAAGGAGATCCTAGTAATCCAGAGTTCGGCTGCGAGGTAAGTAAAGTCTGGCCAAGAAATTGTTCCACCCAGAAATCGAACTCGGGTTCTCCCGAATAATTCGTCTTTTGGTGAAGCTTATTAACCACTTGAGCCCAATAACTTGGTTAAATCATTAATTTTTTAAGTGTGCCAATATAGTTGTATTAAGAATTTGCATTAATTTCCCATTGTTACTTGATTCAGTGGTGATCGACGCTAGATTTGGTAGGTAAGAACCGTCCCTGCGATTGGAGTGGTTGAAACCATTTGATGCCAGAACCGTCCCTTAAATCATATTAGAGGTCCAATGGACCGGATACCGGTGGAAAAACCATAAAAAACTACATTAATATGATTGATTGTCTAATTATACAGGTTCTTAATATCCATTAATATGATTAATACCATTATATCAAATGTTTACAAATTTGAAAAAAAATAAATTGAAGAATCTAAATTAGCCCACCTAAATTGACACGAGATAAATACAAATTTGAAAATCTGCATTTAAAAATTGAATTTTTTTCCTTCTATTTTTTCTTGTTGTGGAAATTAAAGCTTGAGATTTGCTGGAATGTTGGGTTTGTGCCTATGTAATTATATCATTGAAGGCAAAATCAAGAAGAAGAAGGGTTGTTTATTGTAATCATGCCATATGATAGGATTGAAAAAACGAAATTGGTTGATATATGATTTTTATTTATAGAGAATTATAAATTAGAAATTACTTAAAGTTTCGACATTTTTTACTTAAAAGTTTAATAAGAGAATAATAATTTCTAATTGTCATGTAAACGTGTGCCTTTTCATGATATACTTTGTTAACATTTAAACTTTGATTACATATCTTTATCTAGATGGAACCAAAAGAATAAAGAATGAGAGATGAAAAAATACATATAAAAATGAATTACTGAAAAATAGAGCGTTCTAATTTTTATTTTTATTTTACAACAACATAGAGGTCCAATCGAACATATAAGATATATATAATATTTCATCTTCTCAAGACTTGATCTTTGCGAGATGGTGCAATTCTGCACAAAAGTGGATGATTGTCTCTTAAGACAAAATATTATGATATGAATTGATTACAATAAATATAAATAATTAATTTTAGAAAATATAGAACTCTAAAAAAATATACCGTGCTTCAACTTCAACTCTTGCTGACCCATAATTCTTCATTTTGCAGTTCCATGCTTTTATCTTTGAATGAATCTACATATAGTAAAAATACAAATCAATAAAATTCAGTTAAGTTTAAAAAATAATTGCTCAAAGAACAATCCACATATATCAACCACTACTCCATTATAAAAGAATTAAAAAAAGAATAAAAAAAAGGAAAATAAAGTTTTAAAAGAAATGACGTTAGAATAATAGTAGAAATTAGTGATATCAATTGTATGTTTGTAATTGATATGGGGGAATGTTTGTTCATAGGGATGACTTTATATAGAGTTTAAAATTAAAATTATGTTGACTGCAAATTTTTTCACACGATAATTGACATTGATTGTTGTAATTGAGCTAGCTAGTTTTTTGGAGATGCAGTACAATTTGATTTGGCATTAAATTGATTTCTTCATAGAAATTATACGGTTTTGCTGAGAATATGCTAGTATAATAATATTGTATAAGTCAACTAATTTGGTATTCATTACATAACTTTGACCAAGATCAAATGTATTAATTGTGCAATAATAGTAATAATGAAAATTTGCATTTTCAGATTCTTATGTGAATTATATTTATGTGAAATAAATGTTAAATGCATATGAGAAGAGGAAGGATTGTAGCATGTTATGTGTACAAATTTCTTTGAAAAAGAGGTCCTAAATAATATTATTATAGATATAGATTCTCACCTTACATGTCGATTTTGTAAGGATGAGTTGGGCCCAACTCAAATTCTAAGATGGTATCAGAGTTGTAATCAATGTATGACATCAAAGTAACTCCCTTGAACTTTTGCAATAGGTAGGGGTGTACCTGGGTGGATCGGTTTTGAGTGAATCTGATGTCTGAACCAATGAACCCTCAATTGTTTCAGTTTGGTTCGATTTTCCTTGTTTTTCAAAAATGAATCCAAATCAAACTTATCGGTTTGGTTCAGATACTTTGATCGGTTTTACATCACATTTTTTTTTCGATGTATTTTTTCCGATAAATTTCCCATGTATTTCCATGCTATTATTTTTTTTTCCCGATATACAACAACTCAACAAACACAAAGTACATCTTTTTCCCATAAATTCATCAAATATATAATAAAGTTACCGTTTTGAGAGATGGGAGTAGAGAAGATGAGAGTGGTGAGATCGGCAAAGAAGATGAGAGTGACGATGAGATCGACAGATGAGAGTGAGTGAGCGAAGATGAGACTGAGTGAGTGACGATGAGAGATTGAGAGCGGCTGCGTTAGATGTGAGGGAGAGAGTTTCTAAGTTAGGGACTTAGCCATTTAGGATTACTGAGAAAGTTTTTTTTTTTACAACGAGTGTAGTTGGGCTGCAGTAAAAATTGATATGGACTGGCCTAAAAAAACAAAACTTAATAATATATATAGGTATTGGTTCGGTTTGGTTTGGACCTCGGTTCTGAAAATTGGAACCGAATCAAACCACGACGGTTTTCAATTAGTTCAGTTTGGTTTTTGATCCAAACCATAAAGATCGCTTTTTTTCGGTTTGGTTGGTTTGGATCGTCGGTTCAATTGAATTTTTCTGATCCCCTTACACCCCTAGGATTGGGCGCCGGGGGGTGTCTTTAGAAGTCTCACATCGAATGTGAGTTGGCCTAGACAATAGTTTATAAGTAAGAGACAATATTCACCTTATTTTGTAAGGATGAGTTAGACCCAATACCCAATTCTAAGACTCACAAGGAGGCGATTTTAAATAAATTGATTATTTTGAAAGTGTTTCTCTACGTGTGGAGATTGGTTCTAAACAAATTACTGACAAACAATAATATGATCCAACTTGGTATGAATCACAGTAAAGAAGAAACTTCTAGACATTTATTTTTTGAATGCGACATTTTCTGACAACTTTTGACAACGATTTTGTGTTAGTTAAGGGTAAACTAGTGTTATTTCCAAATTTCCAATGATGTTCAAAATCATGCTTTTCAATTTTTTTGTAGGTACTTATTTCATAAAGATACCTGCCGTAATTTTCTAGCGATTTGGGTGGGGTGTTGTACATGTTGACTCATTTGAAATGAAAGAAACGATAGGCATTTCAATCGAAATGATGTGTTTATTCAAGTGTTGCTCTTCTATTTTTTTTTAACTTTCATTGGTTTTTTTAACAAAATAAAATCATCTTTCTTGTGTTAACCTTCTAATTTTATTTGGAAAAAGCAAAAGAAATTTATTAAGCTAACAAACACTCTTCAAGGTACAAAATATACTTTGAAAGAGCCAACTAACTATTCTACAACCTGCAAATAAGCTAATAATACAAACAACGCCAAGCATACTTGAACTAATCACTTGAACTAAAACAATTGTTGGTATAATTTTAGTCTCTTCAATTTGTTCTGTACGGAATTTTGATCCTCTGATTTTTTATTCTGACAACTTTAGTCCTTCAAATTTTTAATTGTTTTTATAGATAAATGACGGCTATAATACTATCGTAAGTGGAAGCAAAATCAATTATGAGTGTAACTGTAAAACTAGTAAAAGCTAAAATTAGAATTTAAAATTAGAGATATGGTTGATCAATAATTATACAAAAAGTTCTACAAAGAAATTTAATTTATTTGAAAAAGATGTTGCAATCTGGTGAAAGAAATGTATGGGAGACTTACTCTTCAAATCGAGACTTTAGGTCGACATATAGTAAATTATAAATAATTATTTATAATCTTGACAAAAAAATTTTAACAAATGATGATATTTTGATTAAAAAATAATCCATATAATTTTTTTTGACACACCAATATAATTATTTATTTTTTTAACGTACCAATATAATTATTATTGGCAACTAAATGTTGCAATCAATATTATGTAAGTGTCTCAACCAATCTTTAAAGAAAACACAACTACAAATGTTGCAAAATAGTAATATCATTAATATGACCATTCAAAATCCAAAATTAAAATTAAAGTCAAAACAATTCACAATAACTTTGCAGCACTATCATCAAATTTTACAACCATTCAACATCCAAAATTAAAATTAAAGTCAAAATAATTCACAATAACTTTGCAGCATCATCATAATCTACCTTAGGATTAAATAGGTCAAGAAAACAAGTTGCCCAGCGGTTTCGCAAATCATATAGCTCCTCATCTGTTAATAACGTGGGATCATTGAACACCTACAATATGTGTCATACCCCAAATTTTGCCCACTTATATAATCACTAGACTGCAACCCGTGCATTGCACGGGTTTTGTGGAGTGTCAGTTATATGATTTAAATTAATCTAAGATTATAAAAAAATCACATATAGAAATCACATAAAATAGTCTAAGATTATAAAATAAAATAACAATCGAAAAAATGGGATATATTTAAGGCAACTTTTATATTTTATTTGTTATGATTTATTTTTGCGAGACAGAATATTTGTTGTGACAAAGCGGGATATATTTAAAAACTAAAAGTAAATCGAAAAATAAAAAATGTTGCATAATTATCATATAAGCCATAACAACGGGTTCTATTTGTATTTGTAAGGCAAGATTTTATATTTTTAGTTGGACGTAATTTTGTTGAATAAAAGTAAAATATCAGAATTGATAACCAATATGTTCAGTTTTTTATAAGAATAATCAATGTTCTATTTGTTGATCGAATATATTAATTTATTTGAAATTTGTTATCCTAAATATAAGAAAGCATAAGAACAATAAATATATTCAGGTCAACATAAGAAGACAATGGATTTCAAATGGCTGGAAACTTTTGCATTTCTTCAAAATCATATTTTTCATTATAATAATCAGATTAATTGAAAAATTAAAATACAAAAACTAAAAAAATTGATAAGGTTCCCAACTCAAAAGAACAACATTAACCATAAAGTTTAAGTATTAGGAATGAAGTATGGTTCCGTTATGTAAAAAGGATTATCTCTTTCATCTCTTCCATCTCCCAGGATTTACATCAGCACTTGAAAAACATTGATCAACTTCTGTATGCAAAAAAAATTGGAACTTTTTAAAAAAAAAATTAAACATCAGTATACAAAAAACATCAATATACAAATGATACCAACATGCCAGAAGTAACATCAGCAGCTAAAAAGCATCGATCAACTTTTCTCGATCCGTTGCAGGATTATGATTTAAAGGACCTATTATTGTATGAATAAAAAGAAGTAAGGAAAAATATAAAAATGTAATTATAAAGATAAACAACTAACACTTATAAAAATATTTTCAAACGTCTCAATAAATTTAGAGAAAGATTAATAAAAGGATTAAGATTAACCATTTTTATTGTAGCATTGAAGGAGAACCTGTCCGCAGAACCAAAATAATAGATGTGAGTTTGAGGGATGAAGGAGATAATAAATGAAATTTGTGAGGAAACAACAAAGGAGCCGGTTAGACTGCAAACAACGACAATTGCAAACCTGTGAAATATACCGTTAAAAACCAGCATTGACATACATAAAAATACAAATATAAAAAAACTTTCAAACAAACATAAACACTTAAGAAACTTTATTTGTAAATAAACCAATTCATACACACTTTCAAAGATAAAAAACTGAACTTTCTCTCAAACAAACATTGTTTGACTTCTAAAAAATCAACGTGAATCATTAACGTGAAATCAACGTGTATGTATATCAAATAAGTGATCATAAATTTTTGAGAGTTTGTTATGTTGTATATATAATATAATAATATGGGATATATTTCAAAAGAGTTTGTTATGTTGCGTATGTATATCAAATAAGTGATCGTAAATTTTTGAGAATTTGTTATGTTGTATATATATATATAATATAATATATTAATAATAATATATGTGATATATTTAAAGTTTTTTTTTTCCGTAGACATTAGACATATTACCCGTATTCAAGTATTATATAATAATAATAGTAGAAAGTTAATATAATAATAATAAATAAATAAATATTTAACATGGTGAGAGATTCCATATTTATTAGATGTTGATTGCAAAATAATAACATAATAATAATAATAATATATAATATAATATATCTAATAATATTAGTAGAAAGCTAATAATAATAATAATAATAATAATAATAATAATAAATAAATAAATATTTAACATGGTGAGAGATTCCATATTTATTAGATGTTGATTGCAAAATAATAACAACTTGATTGATGTAGTGTAGTGGCAAAAAACACAAAATAGATCTTAAATGTTGTAGGTTCGATTCCCGGTGAGACCTTTTTTAAACATTTTATTTTAATATTTTAGGGTAAAATGAGAGGAAAAAAGAGCGGGAAAAAAATTAGGGTTAAGAATAGCAAAACGGAATAAGCTTATAATATAAGAGATATGGTTTATTGCCGCATTTTCTTTGGAATATGTGAATTAGCTCAATTGGTATTGGAAAGAGTATTTAGGGGTTTACTAGTGTGAGGGCTTGAGTTCGAATCCTATTGTCGTCTTTTTATAATTATTTCATTTAGTTTAAGTTTTATCGTTAGTAACTTTTATTAAAAATCCAAAAAATATTTTAGTCAATTTATTTTTATGTTTTTCTTTAATTTGTCAATATTACTATTAATTTCTTTATTTTTTATTATTATTGTCATTGTAATTGTTATTATTAGTGGTATCATTGTTACTATTATTATTATTATTGTCATCATGTGTCAAAAGTCAAAAGAATAAGTAGAGAGGGAAAGTATATGCACTTTTAAGACAAATCAAACCAAAGAGGAACAAATCAATTCTTCCATCAATTCCAAATCACCATCATCAAAGCATTCCTAAACCAAAACAATCCTCATTCAATTCATAAAAACCTAATTTTATACATATAAATAATAAGGAAAAAACAGTAAGGGTGGGAGGACCAAGTGAGGAGGCAGGGAACACAAACTAGGAACCAAAATCACAAAACTGAGTTTTTCTAAATAACAATACAATACAGTAGCAGCAAGCTGCGTGTTTCTGCTCCCATAACCATCATCTTCATCAATTTTCCAAACAACAAACAAACTCACCCCCACCACCATGCTCATTCTTCTTAATCCTCCATAACCACATAATAACAACCACCTTCGATCTTCATCCCCAATATCAAACAATAACAATCTCCAAACAACAACACAGCCACACATACTCCACTCTTTATTTCACCATCTTCCACCACATATTATCACAACACAAACAACATAATCATCACCATAAACCAAACCTTCTCAAAAAACCACCACCAACCTCCAAAAGTTTCTTCCCATGAACCAACCTTCACCATTAACAACTAAGAACAGCAACAAAGCTAAAACAAACAAATAGAAAAAGAACAAGAGACCAGAAGAGAGAGATCGAAAAGGAAAAGGAAAGAAACCACCGCCGAATTCGCCGCCACCGCCATTACAGTTGCCGTCGCGACAAAACATACTCACCACCGTCACCGCTGCCCTGACTGAGAGAGGACGTGAGAGCGAGTAACGACTCGCGACAGCGGTTGGCAAGCGTCTGAGCCGCAGTCGCCGGTGATGGAGGCACGACCGAGAGAAAGGAACACATGAATGAATGAAGAAGAAGGTGGACACGTACTGGTTTTATTTTTCCCTCTTTGTTTATTTTATTTTTTTAGTTTTTATATATTATATTATGTTAGTTTTATTTAATTTATTAAATGGGCAGCTGGGTGTTTTATTGTATATATATGCATTCTAACATGATTAAATAAAATAACAAAACAACAAAAACATCAATTCTAATTCTTTCTTTTAAAGCATCAAACTTCAATTAGTTTTTTATAATTAATATGGATTAAAAAAGAGATTGACGAATGTACATTTGTTGGTCTCTCGGATAATCGGGGGCTTAGCGTCACGCTTTGTCGACAGGTTGTTCGTCTTCCGCTCAAACACATTTTAATAAAAATCTTGGATTGAGAAAGAGTTTGGCGAATGTACATTCGTTGGTCTCTCGAACAATCGGGGGCTTAGCGCCACGCTTTGTCGATAGATTGTTCGTCTTCCGCACTTAAAAATAACTCAACTCATCAAATCATTTTTGCCCCAACGCATCAAATAAAAAAAACAAATCATTTTCAAAAAATAAAATCAACCAACCAATCAAGCATTTTCTACCCAGAACTGCGTGTAGCTTTGAATTTCCCATTGCACCCGGGAATACGTAGGAGCGGGATTCATACATCCTGTCAAGCACACTAATAAAAAACTAAATTTTCCCCCTTGTATATAATAATTAATTAAAATCATGCAAGCAAATTAAACACCTTTTTAACCCTAAATTTAACGAGAAGGTTCCCGTTGAGTACAACGGATGTGAGGGGTGCTAATACCTTCCCCTCGCATAATCGACTCCCGAACCTGGAAATGGTTGCGATGACCATTTTTCCATCATTTTAAGGTTTTATCGATATTTTCCTTTTCCTACGGGAATAAATAAAGTTCGGTGGCGACTTTACTGTCTAGCGAGCATTTTCCGCTCGCGCATTTTTCCACCCGCTTCAATATGTAAATATACAATTAATTATTACTAAAACAAATGTATATTTTGTTCCAATTGATACTTTCATTTCTCCACTTGAAGTTGAGATTAAAATGTATAGGAATGACGTATAATAGGACTCATTTGCAAAGAAAGAAAAAAAAATGTAAGTGAGTGGATGAACAAAGACAAACTAAATAAAATAATAACTTACTCTGTAAAAAGATTCCTCGCTGCTTCAGGTATCTTACGGTGTAATGAACAAAGGCAAACTATAACATTCTCCTTAGGACACATAATTATTAATTGCCAATGGCCGTTGTACACATGAGGAAGATTACTTTCGGGAGTAGAAATTATGTGGATCCGGTGATTGAGCTGTAAAAAAAACACGCAATAAAATTTATCTTAATAAATTTCCATGCATAGAAAGAGTGCAGTCCAGTTTAAGTGTCTAACAACAGTAAAGCGCGTGGCTTAAAAATTTTATGCAGACAACTTAGATAAAAGATAACAGTATAAATCAAGTTCTAAACAACATCATTAATCAAATTACTTCTCAAATTGAGGAAGATAGTAAGCAGACCCCCAAGAACTATGCCAAACACATCGATAAATGGAATAAGAATAAATTACTTCAACATAGAAAACAGAGTTAAAAAAGACAGGCACGAGCCTTTTTTAAGTTGTCTATGGAAGGTAAGTTCCAACCATCAACAAATACAGAAAGGGATATTGGTGCACAAGGTGGACCGACTGCTGATGGGAAGAGACTTTATTCGTGATAGGTTAAAGACCCACTTGTGGTGGGCACAAAATGATATGAAATTACAAGCTAATAAGAAAGGAGGGACGTGGAGTATGAGGCGGGGGAGAAGATATACTTGAAAGCTCAACCATAACGGTTTAGGTCCTTTTATTCCAAACCTAAAACAAAACATGCATAAGTGATCTTTTTTCCAATGTAATTAATTAAAGGAACTTCAGAAAAGAGGAAAATCATATTCCTTGTCTATTAATAGAAATGATATGAAACTATTATTTCCAAAATATTACCGGGATACAATTGTATGAATTATCAAACACAATCTCCACAAATGCAGATAAAACCTGGTGTCCAGCCCCTTCCTGTAAAGAGAAAAATTCATTTAAGCATTATCAAATTGATTAGTCCTAGGTAGGAACCAGAAGTATAAATATGTAAAAAAGGAAGTATGAAATGTGCCATATGTGGAGTAGTGCAGATCCTGTCTCTGCAATTCCCGAAGTAGTTGTTCTTTGTCATATTGAAGTCTTTGAATCTCCGCATTAAAATTCCGCCGTTCGGATTCTGTTAGTGGGGCAGCAGCAGCCACGGGGCCACAGAAATTCTGCAAAGAATGGTTATGAATTGGTTTGCTCCTATGGATATTCTTCATAAGATGTGGTTGATCTCTTACAAAATCATCATTTGCATATTCCCATAGTTCTGGATCAACTTTTCGAAAGCCCTAATCAAACCGAAAACCATAACACAATTCAAGCAATCAAAAAACTTTTTTTATGATTTACCCTGAAGAACTTGTGAAAATAAGCTAAAAAGCTTGAAGTAGCAATAAATGTCACAAGAAAGGGGGGGTTTGAATTGGACCCTTTTTAAAATTCTTTTTATAAATAACTTAACACAATATTTCTTTTATGGGTTAGTTTAACAAGTAATCAAAGAAATAATGTTAAGACAATAATGATAGCAAGACTATAAGTGAAGGACCATAGAACTCTGGAAATATTTAGTTGGTTTTAGTTGAGTTGTATTTTAAGAGATTAAGAGATTAGAGAAAATACAACACCAAGAAGTTATCCTGGTTCACCCAAACTTGGGCTAGTCCAGTCCTCACAACCTTGTGAGATTATCCACTAAAATGCTCATGCTTGGCACCAACTTTTGATCAACCCTTGATCAAAATACAATCTGCTTTTCTTTACTCGAAAAAACTTTTACAAACTGCTTTTCCTAACTGGAAAAGACTTTCTCACAATCACTCAATCTAACCTAAAAGATAGATTTGAGAGGTTACAAAGTGTTTGGTAATTTGTGAGCATCAACTCATATAAGAGGTGATAGAAATAACAAGCGTGTAAACAATGTAAGTATGAGAACTTTTGTGATTAGCTTGCTTTGTGAAGAGTTTGAAACTTTGTTGATTTTTGCTTCAACAATGTATGATCAAATCTTTGTGTAAACTCTTGAGTTTTTCTTCATGTAGCTCCTTGGTATTTATAGACCTTTCATTTGCTGAAGAGGAGCGTATGAGAGAGATTTTGAAATTCATAATCTGTCAAAGATACGTTGTGATCTTTGTTACCGTGTTCTGTGAATAATGCGTTATCGTTAGTTCACTTGTGCATTACCGTCTGTTGAAAAACTGCTGTAATGCTTTGCATGGCTTTTGAAGCTTTTACGTGGCTTCTAACTTGTCCATATGAGAGAATCAAATTTGAAATTGTGATGACAGTGCATCAGTAATTTGAGAATGTTTTGGGAGTCTTTGTCTTCTCATGAGGGGACCAAAGCCTATGTTCATGTCCTTTGTTGTTTGGTGACTCTTGTCCTTTTAAAAGAAAGAAGGATGTGCATACTTGTTGTCCACAAAAAAAATCAATTCCCATATGAAAATAATATCTTCTTTCATTTGTTCACAAGCTCCTACGTGGGAGTATCTTTCTCCTTTGGTGACATTCCTTTTTTTTGCATGATAAGGCCTTGATTACATAGTCCAAAAATTTGCTAGGCCCATGAAATCTTTCATGTCATATTTGGCATAAAAACATCATTTATGTTTCCTTAAAATACTACCACATTTGGTGAGCAAAAAGGAATATTTTCATGTGGAGATTTTCATCATTAAATCCAGGAACTTAAGTTGCTTCAATTAAATCTTGTTTGCTACGTATGACATTCCATTGTTTTACTTGTGTATGTGTTCTTCTGGTGTGTTACCGTTGTCAGACGATAACATTATCGTTGAAACATTTCTCACAAAACACATTAGCAAATAACAAGATAATCAATATTATAATTTAATTTATATGTTTGTTATCTTTAAAACATCAAATAAGGATTTTGTTCCCAACAAAGCTCTCCTGAACAGTCTCATACGTGCTTATTTCAATAGATAATCTCAAATAAGCTTATCCAAATACGCCACAAAACAAGCTAACAAATCCATGAAGATCAATTTTTGTAAAGCTCTAATCAAACTGAGGACCATAACACAAAAGAAACTAATAACAACAAAAGAACAATCATGTTTGGATAAACAACTTAATTAAGCACTTATCATATAAGTGTATATGTTTTCTCAAAAAAAATATAAGTGTATATGTATAACTTATTCCTATAACAAAAGATAAAATAAAGTCAAATCGTTTTCATATGAGCTATAAACTATTTTCATAGGCTATTCTCGAGAGCTTGTGAAAATAAGCTAAAAAGCTCTCGCAAAGAATTTTTCAAGTGTTTATACTAGTCAATAAGCTCTAATAAGTTAATCAAAACAATCCAAACAAGCAATAAAACAAGTTAATCTATCTATCAAGATCAATTTCTGTAAATCCCTGATCAATCTAAAAACCATATATCACACTCAAGCAATCGACATTAACAAAATCCTGAAAATAAACTACGTTAAACTTGTACATAGGTATTAATTGCTGTCTGGTGAAGTTTGAGAAGTTATTATGCTTAAAAAACTTTGGTAACAAATCACTTCCAAAAACTAGTGGATTCCAAATAATGAAACTTCTATTGGTATCACTCCATGAAAAAATTGCATCAGTAGAAGAATCATCAATCATCTCATAAGTCTTAGAGAGAAAAGGAGGCAATGATTAATTTGAACTTGAACTTCCATTACCTTTCTCCATCATAGCAATAATCTCAAACACAAAACAAAATTCTCAAAACAATGTAAATGCTTAATTCTCAAACACCCTTTATGTAATTGTAGTAAAATAAAACGCCTCTCAAATTTTCCAAAAAAAGAAAATCAATAAAAATCCTTTCTTTTTATTCCATTTTTCCATTTCAACTAGGTTTCACCAATTTCAGTTAATTTCAACATTAATTACCAAAACAAAGAATACCCTTTTTTTTCAATTCAGTTCCAATTTCATTCATAATTGTTGAAGCTCAATTTCACTACAAACCAAAAAGTGAAACTTTTTGCACAGATTCAAATACTGAAACACAAAGGGTGAAACTGTAATAAGACCAAGAAACGGTTATCAGTTACTTTTACCAAATTTTGCAGACACAACTTCTGGAATTGCAGACACAACTGCATCAGAATTTCATTTAGCGAGAAAGAAAGGTATGTTCTGATAAATCTTTACTAACCTAAGTAGCTCTTGTCCTAGCTCTATGCCAACGCAAAATCGTAGCTTCATGTTTCTCAATGTCAAAGAAAGGTATCGAGCTGCTTTAGTTCAACAAAATCTAAAACCTTCCACCTATACATGGTTAAAACAAAAGATCAAAATTAAAACACATGAAATTAAATTTGTGTACAATTGAGTGCATATTTGTTCAAGAAGAATTGCATACCCAGGTAAGCTTTCTTCATTTGCGAAAACTCTTGTATGCATTCTGCAATTTAAATGCAGCCATGTTATTATGATTTTCCTCTTGAATAAAAACTGTAGATTCATGGGATTGATCTTCCATGTCTTCTATACACACTATCAATAAGAGGATTATAGAGTAAAACAATTGAACAATAAATTGAACTAATTTAAATATGAAAACCATAAAATTGAAGTCAAATTGAACACATAATAAATTATAATTATATTCGTCAAAAAAAAAATTATAATTATTGTATTATAATTTTACTTGTACTTTTCACTAATTGACTCAGGAAAAAACAATTTTTTTTAATTGATTATTAGACTCTTACTATTTCGAGTATCAAAATACTATTTTGATCTTGATTTAACTTATATATCTAAATATAATAATAATTGTGTAGATAATATTGGTTGGGAAGAAATTAGATCAATGATAGATTAAAAAAGATAGTGTTGGTGAATAAATAAATTGACCCTAAAGATAGTAAGAAAAGTAAAAGTGAGAAAGCGAGGTATTAGGGAAAAAATGATAATAAAAGATAAGAGAGAAAGAAAAAAAAAAGACTTCGTTTACTTTTGTGAAAATGTTTTCCATTTTCATTTTCTAAAATTTGTGGTAATTTTACTTACTAATAAAAATATATTAGACTCTTGAAGTGAACAATTGTCTATATTTTTAGAAAATGATGAAAATGTCAAAATATTGTTTCATCATTTTCAAAAATGTATTATCTCTAACTAGTTTTTCTTCTTAAAAGTGGTTATAAGATATTTTAAGAGAATGAATGAATATAAAGATAGGTTTGAAATTTTAATCAAAATGAAAAGAGATAGAAAACTAGATACAAAGTGCAAATTTACAATTTTTTAAAAGTTAGTATTATTGATATTTTCATGGTATGTTGATTTCTTAAATATATAGTTGATAATATTTACTGTCACATGTCACACGCATGACTAGAAACGTTATTTAATACATGAAGAATTAGATAATGAATTATTTTAAAAATATAATGGTTATGTTGTGAATGTATAGGTTGGTTGATGTTGTTTTAGATAATTGATACACATGATTCTAACGATCATAATTAATATATGAAAATAAGGGAAATCAATAATTTATTGTTTATTCAAAATTTAATTCTTTAATTTAAATATTTTGGATGTGTCATACGTATAGTTCATTGTTGGTGCTCTTGGTGATTGAGACACATGCATATTGATATTTAGTTTATGAGAGTTAGGGAAAACTTTTTTTAAGTCTGAGTATTTAGGCGAAGGATAAAATTATTGCTCAAAAAGATGCTATAATATTCATATTTATCTAGTAAAGAATCAAGTTACATTAGCTTAAATAATTAAGTTTCTTTTTTGACAAAACTTAAATAATTAAGGACCAAACTAGTCGATTTTAAAATTAAGTGACTAAGTTGCATCACTTACTTAAATTAAAGGTGCATTTGATCTCCTAAAAATAAGAGACTTGACAACGTTAGTTGTACTATGTTTGATTTTAAAATTGTTTCTGGGATCGGATAAACTGGTGTTAAGGGATTGGACAAAAATTAAATTTTTTGTTCTGAACCATTGGACAACCTTTTGTCATCTATACAAGTTGTGTAAAACACCAAAATAACATTTTTTGTCCACAAAACATTGTACAAAATAAAATTTGTTCAATGTTTTAAACTTTGTTATGTACTATTTTGTCAAGTACCTACAATGGACCCGTTTGTTTTGGATTTCTTTGAAAATAGATTTTGTAGTGTTAGAAAATTTGTATAAAAAAATTTACAAAGAAATTTTTTATAAAAGCTTCAAATGAAAATTTTGTTTGAATAGTTATTTTAGGTATTTTATCATTTTATTGAAAAAAAATTGGATATCAAAATTTCAAAAAATCACTTAATTTTGAAGCTATTTCAAATACATTTTCACAAAAATCATTTTTGAAATACAACTTTTTGAAAAAATTGCGATTTTGACTATGTTTTGAACTTCAATAATGTACATTTATGTTATATGATGTCAAAATTATTGTTTCAATTTAGAAAAAACGAATACAAAAAAACTTGTAATATTTTGAAAAACGGTTTTACAAAATCTATTTTAAAAAATACAAAGAAAAAATCTATTTTTTTAAAACTGAAACAAACGGGCTCAATATTGATTGTGCTCTTTTTAATTTTGCTAAGTTTATTATTAGGCCCAGTAAAGAAACACTTATCCTTTTTTTATTGTTTGTGAACTCTTTTATTTTAGAATTATGCTAGCAACACACATTCTAACACACTCATTTTAATTGGTTAAATTTCAAATGGATCCCACTAAATTTATGTGGGGCCTACATAATTTAGTGGGATCCATTTAAATTTCAAGCAATTAGAGAAAGTTTGTTGAAAATGGTGTTAGAAGATGTGTTGTTAGCATTGCTCTTTTTTTTATATTAACCAGTAACATACCCGTGCTATCGCATGGGTCGCGGCGTTACGTTTTTCATTTAATTAAGTTATACTTTGCACGAAAAATTGAACACATTATGTTTGGCTAATAGAAATAATTATATATAAAGCATGGTAAATGAAACAATAATGGAACTAAATCTTAAAGTTTGATTAAGTATGAACATAATATTATAACACACGGTGGCAAATTAAATTGAAATGAGCAGAAATGGTGTATGTTAGAAAATGTGTTGTTATCATTGCTTTTTATATTAATAGTTATAAATAATAACTTATATTATTAATATTAATTATCCGGTTCAATAGCGGTCTAATCAATTGAGTCATGATGCAAAGCTCTTACCTATTTGATCTCCGATAGGATTTTTAAAATATTAATTTGTGATGACTTTAATTCCAGTTGGTTAAAGGGGAGAGGAAAGGTAGAAGTCGTGAATCATTATCACTAATGTTGTAAGTTGTAACTAATTTGTTGAAAGAATGATGAGGTGGCAGAGCCGCAAAAGTGCTGTTTTGTTTGTGTGAAGGAGAGAGATTTGAGAGAATTTGAGAGTATAAAAAGAGGAATGTACTTGTGGAAGAGTTAAGCAAGAATCTGAAGATATATAAACTTTTTGAATTGCATAGTTTACCTTTACATTTTATCATTCAATCTATGCTGTAATTTCTACCACTTGATTATATTGGATTATCAATATAAAGTTTGGTTTGTTGCTATCCAATTTTATATTTTTCTACTTCATCAATATTGAGTTGGAATCGAGATTTAGTCCTATCAATGACCTAACATTGTTTAAGTTGTCTTATTAAGGGGTTTGTATAATCCATTGTTTGTTGGTTCTAAATTGCCACGTAGACTTTTGTTAGTCAACTGTTACATGAACTAACACTAGAGACTAAAATCAAAACTGAATTTGTTTACATGATGGAGACATCGCATTTTTTTATAAGACTAAAATCAAAATTCACCATATTTTTATAGACGAAAAACTTATTTAACCCTAAATTTTAAGTTCTCCTTCTTGGTTTTACTTTTCAAGTTGTTTCTTTTTTTATAAATTTTTTTAGAGCAAGGATATGATGTTTTAGTTCAAGACAGAGAAATTATTAAAGTTCAAAGAATACTTAATATAAATATTTACATTTACCTCCCTCCAAAGACATAAGTGGGGTTCGAGACAGAGATTTCCCATATCCAATTTTTGTATTTTAACCACTAGAATAAATCGTTCAATTTTATTTTCTGCTATAGGATATACAAGATATTTCTATAAGGAGTTAATTTTTATTCAATCAATTGGAAAAACAAAAGTATTAAGTAAAGAAAACTAAGAAACTTGTTGTATGGAAATCTCAATACATCCACAATTTGTATGAGATCCAATTGAGGAGGTGGAGAAGTCACAACTTTAAAGTGAAATTGAGGTCGTATGTAGTCGGAAGGATGTGATTACACGATTATTAGTCATATATGCATTATCCAAATAAGATTGAACAGTCTAAATTTCATATTTTGATTTTAAGTTTGGAAGGATGTCCCTTGATGAGACAATCTAGAGATGCTGATTGCAGCGATCACACTGCACTAAACCCAAATTATTTAAAATGTCTACTGAAGTAGCAAAGTTTTTCACAAGAAAGGGGGGGTTTGAATTGTGAACCTTTAAAATATTCCCTATAAAAATTATCAAACACAATATACTTGAAGAATATAATTAGATTGTTAGTTAAAACAAATATTCAAAAGTGTTGCAGTCTGGAGAACGTTCTCCCAACACTCTCTGACAGTATAAATATAACTATTAAATTGTGATCTGTGTGATTAGTGATTGCACGAATTAAATCAGAGTAAGGGAAGAGAATGCACACAACAATTTATCCTGGTTCACCCAAAATGCTTGGGTTAGTCCAGTCCCCACACTCCTTGTGATATTGTCCACTAAGAGATGCTAATGATCTCAAGTTACACTTCCTTTGATCTAGATCCAAGACCAAATAATCTTCTAAGCCCTACAAGCGTAATCTACCTCAGTCACACTGACTATGAAGGTGTCACTCAATTAGTAGTTACGTACTAACTTGAGCCAATGGTTATAATGATGAAGGATTTTGGTAATCAAAGCCTATTCACTCAATACACTATGAGAATCTTTGAAAATGGATGAATAAACTCTCAAAACACTCACTGGATATTCTGATCCTATATATATGAATTACAAATCTGAGTGAGAGAGAAAAGAAGAGCTCGTGATAAAAACTTGTATTACAAAAACAAGTGTTGAAGTTGTAGTGAAGACTCTTGCTCTTCAAAGTTGCCAAGGACCTCTATATATAGATGAATGATGATCAGGGAGTCTTGGCCACGAAGTATATCCGTTGGAAGCTTTGAAACTAACGGCTAGTAGCTCTGCAAACTGACAGCTCATGTATTTTGAAGAAAACAGATCAGTCTGAGATTGATCTCTAAAGTTTCTTCTTCTGACTTTTAAAAGAGGAGCGTATGGATAGCTGTTGTTCAGCTGTAATGTTGTTGTATGTTGCTTAACAAACAAGTATAGCCGTTGTGCAGCTTTTGGATAACCTTTGAACAGCTGTATGCAAGCTGGTGTCACTCCAAGTGAAGACTTTCTCTTTCTAGCATTGGTCTGAGACCGTTCTCCAAATTCTGGCGTGAATGAATTTCTTCCTTTTGAAGCAAAGAGGCTAGAGCACGAAAAGGCCAGCTGTTATGGATAACAACAGCAGCTGCAGATTGTACTTAATGTTCCATAATGTCCTTGTTGCAAGTACAAGTGTCATAGAGAAAGAGAAACAACATTGGAGAATGTTATTTCTTTATTCCTTTAAAGTACAAATCAATTCCAAGACTATAGGTTGTGCTGTCTAATTTTCCATGGTCCATACAAGATCAGTTCCTTTAAGTGAGAATAAAAATATCCTTATGTCATATGTTTAATCTTCACATGTTCAAACATAGAACTTGGTAAAAATAGTAAGTTCTCTATTCATGAGTGAAACCTTTGCCTTAAATGATCTCTTGGACTTGTAGAGATTTTGTGAGTGAAGCCCAAGATAAAAGTGATCATTTGTCTTGTACATAGTTGACTTATCCATAAGTCCTTTTGCATTGATTGCGTGAAAATGATGTTGCGCAGGTTTCAGAGATCAATCTGAGACCGTTCTCCAAGCTTTTGTTTTTATCAAAATAAAAACATGATATTTGATCTAAATATCTCAATTGTTCCTAGCTTAATTAAAATATTCAAGAGCACTTGTTAGATACCAAAAAGATTAGAATTACACTTAAAAATAATTAAGAGGTTTGTTATCTTTAAAACATCAATTAGGGATTTTGCCTCAACAATCTCCCCCTTTTTGATGATGACAAACTTCTTGAATTATGTTTTGAGATGAAATTCTAATTTTAATCAAAATTCAAAAGTGCTTGAAATAAAATGTCTAGTGTTTTTAATTTGTAAGCTCCCCCTCAATTCAAGCATTCAATTTTCAAAATGATCATGCTTATGATTTTAAAAGAATTGAGTATCATGAGTATAATTTGAATCAAGGAACATTCATTAATCATTAGTCTCACATAAGTGAGCATTCAAACACAGTTCACAGCCCATGATTAATACAAAATGATTCAAACATGCATCAAAAGCAAATTAAGCAAATTAAACAAACAAATCATGTTTTAGATCATAAGTACATAGTAGGAGAAGTTCATATGATATCAAAAGAAACTTCCCAAAATATCTAACTACTAAACAGGACCATTAAAACAGAGTTTATGAAATTAAAACAAGATTATCAAATATCCAGAACAGCAGCTAGACAAGCTTCAAAACATCATTGGGCTCCGCCTTGATTTATCAATTCATCCTTGATTTATCAATTCATTCCCCCCCCTTTGTCATCATTGAAAAGGGGTGTTCTAGGAGCAAGACACAAGCAAAGTTTATCAATCAGTGGCTCCAGCAGGAGCATGACTCTCATCAACATTTTCAGAACTTTCATTAGCAGGAAATGGATCAAATTGTGGAGTTTCAATTTCTGGAGGTGGTGGAAGATGGAGTTGGGGACAAACAACAGATGTAAACCAGTTTCTCAAGGTCTTGGATTCCAAAATTAAATAATCCATCATTGAGTATTGAACAGTCATACCCTTGATTACACTATCCAAGTCCTTCCTCATTTGTTCCATGTCAGTTTCAAGTCTTGATCGTTTGGCAGGCCTTGAAGGGCCAGGAAAATCAACATTGATATTTCCCTCAAACACCAATTGTTTTGTTCCAGCATTAGCAGCATTGACAAAAGAACAAAAGGAATCAAATGTGGCAAATGATGATGGTATATATGGTAAAGTACTATCAGTAGGATTTGGGATAGGCATTGTGGAAATGTCAGGAGTATCAGAGGTGAGAATGTTCCTTATAAATTCAGAAGTGCAAAAGGAAGAAAGACTTCCTTGGCTTGAGGTCATCAGTGGTGAAAACATGGTGGTATTTGGTGGAACAGGCACAGGCTTAAAACCTTGAAGAGTAGCAGCAACAGTGGTTACAAGTTTATCACTTTCAGTGGTGGGATCAACATCACCACTGATTTGAGTATGTCCATCAGTCTGGAGATCGTTCTCCAAACGGTCTCTAGAAGCATCAGCAAGTACATTTAAACTGGTTTTCTCAAAAACATCTCTTTTTCTCTTAACCCCAACATCAGCAGCAGGGGTTTCAACAACTTTCTTCATATGACTCACATTTTTCAAACTAAAGGTGATGGTTTTCAGAGGGTGTGTTATCCATATCAGCATAGTAAAGCCTAAACACCCTAGTTAAAAGCATGGCATATGGTAGGGCTATTTTCTTAAAACCAGAGGTGGCAACATGAATCATATGGTGTAGGATAATATATGGAAGGTTCAATTTAACTCCTTTGGCCATGTGATACATCATAAGTAGGTCAAGATCAGTTACCTTATATTTGCTTCCAGTGCGAGGGAAAAAGGAGTGTTGACACATATTGTGAAGTAGCTTGTACTCAGTCTTCAACATAGATGATGGAGGTGCATTTTTCTTGGCTCCTTCTTCAGTGAACATCTTTTTCTTCAACTCTTCCTTACTAATCTTGACTTGGTCATACCAATCATTTCCATACACTTCCAGCCCTTCACTTTTGATCCCAATCAGGCTACCAATAACATAGGGATCCACCACAAGTTCAACATCCTTGATGTTAGATGTGATCATGTCTTTTTCTGGAAAAACTTGGGCGTTGAAGTAGAAGGCTTGGACCAAGAGAGGGTAAACTGTTTCCTTGATGTGAAAGAAACTCTTCCATTCAAATGTTTCTACAAACTTGACTAGATCAACTCCTCCAATGGATAACTCAGCAAAATTATATAGCCTTGACACTGCTACAGGTTTTGTTTTCCAATACTTGTCAAAAATTTCTTCATCTTCAGGTTGTATGAGAGGAGCAGGCAACAACTTCGCCTTTGATTTCTTCAAATTTACCTTCTTCTTTGTTCTTGGAGCCTTGACAGCAGTCTCAACCTCCTTCTTCTTTGGAGTTGGAGATTTCTTTGGCTTGACAGGTTCAGACTTTGTAGATGTAACTGGCTGAAGTTCAAAGTCATCAATCTCAGAGTCAGATTGATCTAAAACATGCACTGTGGTGTCCACCACATGTTTCTTGCCAGCACCAGACATAATTCTTGATGACCTTCTAATTTTGGAGGAATCAAAAGACTTGGATTTCTTCATTTTAACAAGAACAGGTGGAGAGTCCTTTGGACTTGATATTGTAGCCGTTGGAGATGGAGAATCATCCTCATTTGTTGGTTTTGGGGATTGTTTTGGTGAATCAGTAAGTGATGAACATGGTGATTGATTT
The DNA here is from genome assembly GCA_951799995.1 of Trifolium subterraneum. NCBI lineage: Eukaryota > Viridiplantae > Streptophyta > Magnoliopsida > Fabales > Fabaceae > Trifolium > Trifolium subterraneum. The sequence continues at coordinate 13,179,876 of OX637462.1, read as the reverse complement.
TGAGTGAGATTGATGGGGGAATTTTCTGGAGATTCAGATTGTGAGGGTTGAAAAACAGTCTTTGGTGAAGTTTGGGGATTTGGGGGATTTTCAACAGTGGTTTGCATGTGTGTGGTGATGGGTGTTGAATGGATTTCTGGAGTGGTTTCACGTTCTGAGATGGATTTGTAAGACTCAGAAGCAGTTTCATAGGATGATGATGATGATGATTTTGGAGTAGGTGGTTTTGGGGGTGATGGAGATTGTGGTGGTGAAGATGAAGTTGAGGGGTTTTTGGTTCTAGGAACCTTTCTTCCACCAGCATTTTTGGTACAAGCCATTGATGAAGATTTGAGCTTGAATTTGTTTACTGGAAGTTGAGAGAGTTTGAGAGATTATAAAAAGAAAAAATCAGAAACTTGGGGAAGAGGGAGAGTATAGGCTAGGTGTACTTTGATGGGAGAGATGAATAGTGAGATTGTACTTTGGTTTTGGCAAAAAGGTATGGGAAAGAGAAAGAAAACATAACCGTTCACCAATGAGGGAGGAGAGAGAAGAGCCCAAATTCGTTTTGCCATAAAAGCCATGTTCATAGGCCCATTTAAAGCAAAAGACCGTTATTTGTTTTGTCATACTTCAGCGCAGTATTCAGAGATCGTTCTCTGAACGGTCTCCCAGATACACAAATAAACAAACATCAAGTAGGATTGGGATTTTTGATGATTTTCAATTTTCCTGTGATAAAATTAAAACGATCCTCAACCAATGGTTTAGTAAAAATGTCAGCAAGCTGATTTTCAGTATCAACAAAAACTAATTCCACATCTTTTTTGTTAACATGATCTCTAATAAAATGATGCTTGATTTCAATATGTTTTGATCTTGAATGCTGAATGGGGTTTTTAGACAAATTAATAGCACTAGTGTTATCACATAAAATTTTGATACATGTGTACCTTAGTGAGAAATCCTCAAGTTGATTTTTGATCCAGATGACTTGAGAACAACAATTTGATGCAGCAACATATTCTGCTTCAGTGGTTGGAGGTGCAATGGTGTTTTGTTTTCTACAACACCAGCTTACTAATGCTTCTCCAAGGAATTGACATGCTCCACTTGTGCTTTTTATCTCAATTTTATCCCCAGCATAGTCAGCATCACAATATGCTTGTAAATCAAAGTGTGATCCCTTTTTGTACCATAATCCTACATCAGGAGTTCCTACCAAGTATCTAAAAATTCTTTTGACAGCAATCAAGTGTGATTCTTTAGGAGATGTTTGGAATCTAGCACAAAGACCAACTGCAAACACTGTGTCAGGTCTGCTAGCTGTTAAATAGAGGAGAGATCCAATCATTCCTCTGTACTCTTTTTCAGAAACATCTTTTCCTTTTTCATCTTTGTCCAAACTTGTAGAAGGATGCATTGGAGTTGACATGATCTTGGCTTCATTCATCTTGTATTTCTTGAGAAGATCATTCACATATTTTTCTTGACTGATAAAAATTCCATATTCTTGTTGCTTGATTTGCAAGCCAGGAAACCAAGTTCTCCCATCATGCTCATCTCAAATTCACTTTGCATAAGGTTAGAAAAATTTTCACACATTTTTTCATTAGTAGCACCAAAGATAATATCATCAACATACACTTGTACAATAAGTAAATTATGCTTTTCATGTTTTGTAAAAAGTGTAGTATCAATTTTTCCTCTAGAAAAACCATTTTCAAGTAAGAAAGTGCTTAACCTGTCATACCAAGCCCTTGGGGCTTGTTTAAGTCCATAAAGAGCTTTGGTAAGTTTATAAACATGATTTGGTTTATGCTTATCAACAAAACCAGGAGGTTGATGCACATAAACTTCCTCATTTAAAAATCCATTTAAAAAAACACTTTTTACATCCATTTGAAAAAGTTTGATACATTTATGTGATGCATATGCAAGCAGTATTCTAATAGCTTCTAACCTGGCTACAGGAGCAAAAGTTTCATCATAATCAATTCCTTCTTGTTGATTATAACCTTGTGCTACAAGTCTTGCTTTATTTCTGACAACCTTACCATTTTCATCAAGTTTGTTTCTAAAGACCCATCTTGTTCCAATAATTGAATTATCTTTTGGAAATGGTACCAAATTCCAAACTTCATTCTTCTCAAATTGATGTAGTTCTTCTTTCATAGCCTCAATCCAGGATTCATCAATAATTGCTTGGATCTTGGTTCAATTTGGGAGATCAATCCCAGATTGGTCTCTACATCCTACAAGGCTTTTCTGGTTCTAACACCATCTTCTGTATTACCAATAATTTGATCAGGAGGATGATAGCCAACAATTCTCCAGGTCTTTGGTGGTCCTTGAGATGTAAGGTTTTCTTCTGAATCATGATTTTGTGCTATGATTGGTTCCTCTTCTTCATCATCAGTGATGTGCACAGTTGGTTGATCTTCAAATTCATCAAATTTCACATGCATGCTTTCCTCTAAAGTTTGAGTTCTCAAATTGTAGATTCTATAAGCTTTTGAGGTCAGAGAGTATCCTAAGAATATTCCCTTGTCTGACTTTGAATCAAACTTACCTAAGTTGTCTTTGATATTCAAAATGTAACAAAAACATCCAAATATATGAAAATAAGAAATACTAGGTTTTCTGCCTTTCCAAAGTTCATAAGGTGTTTTGTTTAAAACTTTTCTAATGGTGACTCTGTTCAGAATATAGCAAGAGGTGTTAATGGCCTCAGCCCAAAAATACTTTTCCACATTTGATTCATGAATCATTGTTCTTGCCATTTCTTGCAAAGTTATATTTTTCCTTTCAACAACTCCATTTTGTTGGGGAGTTCTTGGACAAGAAAAATTATGAGAGATTCCATTATTATCAAGGAATGATTCAAAGAGAGAGTTTTCAAATTCTCCTCCATGATCACTTCTTATAGAGATAATATTGATACCTTTCTCATTTTGAACTCTCAAGCAAAAAGTTTTAAAAGCTTCTAAAGAGTCATTTTTATGTTTTAAAAATAACACCCAAGTGAATCTTGAAAAATCATCTACTATGACACAGCCATAATTTTTGCCACCAAGACTTGTAGTTTTGACAGGTCCAAATAAATCTATGTGAAGTAACTCAAGAGGTCTTTTTGTGGAAATAAATTCTTTTGGTTTAAAACTGCTTTTGACTTGTTTCCCTCTTGTGCATGATTCGCATACTTTATCTAGATCAAAACTAATCTTAGGCAAACCTTTAACTAGATCAAGTTTGGAAAGTTTTGACATAGTCTTCATGCTTACATGACCAGCCCTCTTGTGCCAAATCCATTTGTCTTTTTCAAGTGAGACAAAGCATGACTCAGGAGGTAGTTCATCTAAGTATAATACATAAACATTCTTTATCCTTGATCCATTAAAAAGGACTTTATTAGATGAAGATTGTTTTATTTCACATGAGTTTGATTTAAAACCAACTTCAAAGCCATTGTCACACAATTGACTTATGCTTATTAAGTTATATTTTAAGTCATCCACATAATGAACATTCTCAATCTTAGCAGAGTCAGACTTACCAATTGTACCTATACCTTTGATGCTAGCTTTCTCATTGTTTCCAAAGGTGACTGATCGACCTTCTCTTGTTTCAAATGACAGAAAGTTGTTCCTATCTCCTGTCATATGTCTTGAGCATCCACTGTCCAAGTACCAAGGCCTTTTCTTGACTGCTAGAAAGCATTCCCACATTTGAGTTTAATAAGTTTTTAGGTACCCACAATTTCTTGGGTCCTTGAGTGTTAGTCTCAAATTTCTTATAAGGGATCCTCTGAGAATAAGATGATCTCTTATAAGGTGTTCTCTTATAGACATCTCTTCTGAGAGTGTTCAGAGAATGTCTATGTACAGGTTTTCTAACATTTCTGTTTCTGAGACTGTTATGGTGTTCTATAGAAAACTTGTTTTCTTGCTTTCTTTTTGGAACAGAAGACTTCAAGATGTCCATCCTTGTGACAGAAATCACATTTGTATTTTTGAAAATTCTTTTCTTTATTTGGAATGAGACATTTTTCATATAGCTTTCTGTTCTGATAAGGATTATGTCTTAAACCAGATTTATCATAAAACCCAATTTGTGATCCCAAAATATTTTCAAAAGTTGTAGTAGTGTCAATAACCTTTGTTAAATCATTTTCCAATTTTGAAATAGTCTTTTTCAAAATACTATTTTCTTGTAGTACCTCAGAACATTCTTTTTGATCATTTCTAAGAATTTCAAATCTTTTAGAAAGTTCTGTGTGAGCAGTTTGCATACCTTTGATAACTTCACTTTTAAGACTGCTTTCTTTCTTAAATTCATCTCTTTCTTTTGTTAATATAGTAATCTCATCTCTTAGTTTAGCATTTTTTTATTTAAGATTTGAGAGTCATATAGTAAGTTATCAAAGAGATGTTCAGTTTTTTGACAAGATGAACAAGGATCAAGTGTTACCTCTTCTGCATTTGAGTGTGTCATGAGACACACATTTGCTTCTTGATCTTCATCTTCTGATTGAGCTTCTTCCAGATCATCCCAAATAGTCATCATGGATTTCTTTTTGAAGAAGGGCTTCTTCTGTTTGTTCTTTGGACAATCATTTTTGTAATGACCAAATTGATTGCATCCATAACATTGTATTTTGCTTAGATCCACTTCTGGTTTAGCTCCATTCCTTTTGGGTTGAAAATTCTTCTTGAGTTGATTTCTTCTTGTCATCAATTCCTGAATTCTTCTTGATAGGAATGCTAATTCTTCTTCATCATCTTCTTGAAGTGATTCTTCATCTTCACAAAGTGTTTCATCTTTCTGAGAGCATTCTCCAGATTGAGTTTCAAGAGCAATCATCTTCCTTTTTGGTTTATCTTCTTGAAGAACAGATTCATGAGCTTTTAATGATCCAATAAGATCTTCTAGTGATACATTAGTGAGATCTTTTGCCACTGTGATGGCAGTGACTATTGATCTCCAAGTCTTTGGTAAACATCTAAGAATTTTTCTTATTCTTTCATGTGTAGTATATGTTTTTCCCAAAGAGTTGAGTTCATTTATGATGCTTGCGAATCTACCATACATCTGATCTATGGTTTCTTCTTCCTTCATTTCAAACAGTTCAAATTTTCTCACTCCAATGTCTATTCTTGTTTCTTTGACACTGTTGGTTCCTTCATGATGAGTTTGCAGAGTTTCCCATATTTCTTTTGCTGTTTTGCATTCCATTATTCTATCATATTCTTCCCTGCACAAAGCACTTTTAATAAACAGTTTAGCTTTAGTATTAAGGAGTACTCTATCAGCTTCTGTTGTTGTCCATTCAGCTTGAGGTTTAGGATTTGTTGAATCTTTAGCTAATGGAACATATTCTCCAACTTCCAAAACATGCCACATGTTGTTATCTTGTGATCTAAGAAAGAGCTCCATTTTGTCCTTCCAATAGTAATAGTTATCACCATCAAATAGAGGTGGTCTGTTTGATGATCCTCCTTCAGATATAAACTTTGCATTCTTAGCCATTACTTCCTTCCTGAATCTTTTCCTCTAGCACTTGTTAGATGCTTATCCTTAGAACCATGCTCTGATACCAATTGAAGTAGCAAAGTTTTTCACAAGAAAGGGAGGGTTTGAATTGTAAACCTTTAAAATATTCCCTATAAAAATTATCAAACACAATATACTTGAAGAATATAATTAGATTGTTAGTTAAAACAAATATTCAAAAGTGTTGCAGTCTGGAGAACGTTCTCCCAACACTCTCTGACAGTATAAATATAACTATTAAATTGTGATCTGTGTGATTAGTGATTGCACGAATTAAATCAGAGTAAGGGAAGAGAATGCACACAACAATTTATCCTGGTTCACCCAAAATGCTTGGGCTAGTCCAGTCCCCACACTCCTTGTGAGATTGTCCACTAAGAGATGCTAATGATCTCAAGTTACACTTCCTTTGATCTAGATCCAAGACCAAATAATCTTCTAAGCCCTACAAGCTTAATCTACCTCAGTCACACTGACTATGAAGGTGTCACTCAATTAGTAGTTACGTACTAACTTGAGCCAATGGTTACAATGATGAAGGATTTTGGTAATCAAAGCCAATTCACTCAATACACTATGAGAAGCTTTGAAAATGGATGGATAAACTCTCAAAACACTCACTGGATATTCTGATCCTATATATATGAATTACAAATCTGAGTGAGAAAGAAAAGAAGAGCTCGTGATAAAAACTTGTATTACAAAAACAAGTGTTGAAGTTGTAGTGAAGACTCTTGCTCTTCAAAGTTGCCAAGGACCTCTATATATAGATGAATGATGATCAGGGAGTCTTGGCCACGAAGTATATCCGTTGGAAGCTTTGAAAATAACAGCTAGTAGCTCTGCAAACTGACAGCTCATGTATTTTGAAGAAAACAGATCAGTCTGAGATTGATCTCCAAAGTTTCTTCTTCTGACTTTTAAAAGAGGAGCGTATGGATAGCTGTTGTTGAGCTGTAATGTTGTTGTATGTTGCTTAACAAACAAGTATAGCCATTGTGCAGCTTTTGGATAACCTTTGAACAATTGTATACAAGCTGGTGTCACTCCAAGTGAAGACTTTCTCTTTCCAGCATTGGTCTGAGACCGTTCTCCAAATTCTGGCGTGAATGAATTTTTCTTCCTTTTGAAGCAAAGAGTGTGTTCAAAAGAGTGTGTTAGAAGGTGTATTGTTAGCATTGCTCTTCTCATAAAGACATTTTTAATATATACTCTCATAAAGACATTTTTAAAGATAATAAAATAAACAATTTAAATTACCAACACATTTAAATATGTTATTTTCAATTTTATACTCATTATTTTTTAATATGTAATATACAAAGATCAAAATTTCATCATTAATCCTCTCATTTATATATATATATATATATTTTTTTTTTTTAGGGCATTTATATATTATTTTATCAGATAATCTAGTGGTCAGAATCTGAAGCTCAAACATTCTTATATATGCTCCCTCCGTCCCAAAATAACTGACCCAGTTGACCACCTTTACGTTTGTCAATGTACAACTTAGATCGTTAATATCTTAAATAATCTATTATTAAAAATTATAAAAATTATATATTTTGAAAATACTCATCGAGACAAATCAAACAACATCTCATATGCATATATTTGCATGTACATATAAGTAGAAAAATGTGATCAAAGTAGATTATATAAATAGTACACCAAGTCAAATTTAGGTCAGTAATTTTGGGACGGAGGGAGTATTATGGAATAAAAGATCAAATACCCCCTGAAATTTCAAATTTTGTCAAATACCCCCCTGAAATTTTGAAATAAGCAAATACCCCCTTGAAATTGTCAAAAGTCAATCAAATACCCTCCTCCAGGGGATATTTAGGGGGGTATTTGATTGACTTTGTGGGGTATTTGATTGACTTTTGACAATTTCAGGGGGTATTTGCCTATTTCAAAATTTCAGGGAGATATTTGACAAAATTTGAAATTTCAGGGGAGTATTTGACATTTTACTCGAGTATTATGTAATGTTTCTACAACCGAACTAGTAACCTTTTCAATTTTTAGTCAAAATAAAAAGTGTCTTTGGATTTTGAAATTAATTAAATTTTTCCTTAATTTATTTAATTTAATTTCCCTTTTATTTGTGTGATTTGGGTGGGTGTCGTGTGGATTGGTGGCAGAGCAGCTTCATTCAACTGCAACACAAAACACACACAGACAGACACAGTACTAAACTATGTTGTAGCAACACTTTCTATTCTCTTCTCCTCTTTCACCACAGTTTCAACAATTCACTTCAACCTTCTATCAATTTCAAATCACAACAACACTTTCTCTCCATCAAGGTTCTTTCTTCTATTCTATGCTCTTTCTTTCAAAAAAATTGGTGCTTTCAACTCTATATGGCTTCAATAAAAGTCTCTCATTTCAAATTTCTAATCTTTTTTGGATTTTTCTTTCTGGGTTTGGTCCAATTTAGCTGGGTTTTGCTTTTCATCACTTAATTATGATTAAGGGAAAATTGGGTTGAAATGGAAATTGTAAAAAGAGAGGATTTTTATTTATGTTGCATGTGTTCTTGATTTTTGAATTTCCCCCTTTTCAATTTTTATTTTGGATATTTGATTTTCATGATTCTTGAGTGAATTTTTTTTGGCAGATTTTGAGCTTATTAATTGTGAACTTTCTATCTTTGTGCTATTAGATGGTTGTGCTTATGATTAGTCTTTGATTTTGAACTTGATGGCGTGAGATTGAGATTTGACATGTTAATTTTATCTATGGCCTTGTTTGAAAATTTTAGAATTGTCATCTTAGGAACTAGGTTAAGATATTGATTATGAATTATGATTGTGCATATTTTAAAATTTAAATAGTATCCATAGGCTAAATTAGGAGATAGCTATGTAGTGTAGTTTTTTTAATTAGATAAAGTTTATTACGAGGAATCAACACGGTGTTGAGAGAGTTGACGACATGACTCTCCCCTAAGAAAAGAATTGGGATTCGATTCCTTGAGTTGACCATTTGGAAGGTAGTCCAACCCTACTAAAAAAACCAAATCAAATGTCCCGCTGCCGAATTGAGGATTAGTTCCATAGTGGATCCAAAGGGCTTAAGCCGTAGGGGATACCTTGGGCCGTCTATTGGAGTCAAAGGTCTTAATTGCGGTGCATTGACAAAAAAAAAGGCTTATTATGAGGAATGAGTGTCGATTTTTTTATTTTGAATTTGAACATGGGATATTATGACAGTTTCCTTTACTTGTTTTGTCGTATTAAGAATTGTTTCAGAACTTAAATGGATTGGTTGTTTATTTTGAGTCATCCATATAGTCCAATACAAAATCCATATGATCCATGAGGGTTCGTATTCTTAAAGCTATAATTGATAGATGTTCCTTATACAATTTGAATGTATGCTAACGATTGAGATTGACTTACGCAGTCTCTAATGGACTTCACTTGTATTCCATGCAACATGAGAATAAGTCAACTAGCTATAGTATAGACTCCCATAGCTACCATAGTAGTTTTGATAGAAACGGAGAATGAGAAAAACGAAAGTGCATTAAATTACAATGGGTTCCTAAGAAATTCAAGAGTCTTGGGTCTCTTCTCCCTTTAAAAAATTCGAGAGCTTGGTCACTCCGAATCAGTATCCAATTCCAAAATAAATGCCTACCGACTTTTCTTTCCATTTCCCTATTTATTCAATGACTGCTACCTAATATTAATAACTGCTGCCTAATCACACATCACACAATAGCTGTAGCCTACTTAATAACATAATAACAGTAATTATAACAGGTCTAACATGTTTCTAGTTATATGAACTAGCATGCAAATGCAAATTTGTTCCTTTCTTTGATTTTGACATTTTGAACTTTAGCTGTCTTTTCTTCTTATCCCTTTACTTGTTCTTAGGAAGCTAATGCAAATTTAGTAACAATTGTAAATGTAACAACATGGTTACTTTGTCAATCAATTTTTTCTTACATCATTATAATATTGACTGGCTCTATCTGCCATTTGTAAGCTCCATTATGTCCTAGATATTAGTTTTTCTCCCTCGTTTTTGTTTTTCTAGTTGTAGCGACTTATAATCAAAGTTTTTCATGGTTACTTTGCCTAGAATATTAGCTTCTATATAGACTATATTCTGTAACTTTCTTAATTTCCTTTTGCCGGATTCTGTTTTTGCCTTGCACAGTGCATACGATGTAGCTGGTGTAATCTTGAATTATGTTAACAGTGTTTTTTCTGCTTCCAGATTTGGACAGAGTGCATGTGAATCAGGAAACCATGACTTCTTCTACACATGATCTCACAGGTATTTACATAAAGAATCCAATTTATTTATTTTTAAGCTTCCTTTTTTATTCATAAATAACAGATTATAATCATTCTAGAAGTGCATAACTTGGATTCTAGAAGAATTACTTCTTCTAATCATGGTTGTCGGATTGAAATACAACTGTAAACTCCTAATATATATATATATATATATATATATATATATATATATATATATATACACACACTTAAAATTTAGGGTAATTGTTTTATTACAGAATCTAGAAAATTATAGATCTTGTATTTATGGCTTTGTATATATTTAATGCATTCATTTCACAAACTTACAGTTTAGAATTCTTATCGAATGATATGTTGGGATTCTTTAGCTATCAAATATATTTTATGTTTTCAGTTATCATCTTCACTCATTTAGGGTATGTTTGGATTGACTTATTTGAGCTAAATCTACTGGCATAAGCACTTGTGAGACTATTTGTGATAGCTTATGGAAACATGTTATGAGTTGTCCATAAGTTGTTTTCAGCTTATTTTCATAAGCTCTCCAAGATAGCTTATGAATACGGCTTATAGCTTATATGAAAACAGTTTGACTTGATTTTATCTTTTGTTATAGAAATAGTTTATACATAAACACTTACTATATGATAACCGTTACATGCTTAATTGAGTTGTTTATCCAAATAGGGCCATAGTCTCTAGGTTTACTTTTCAGTTACTATGTTATTAATTTTTTGTATTGAGCTTCTTTGCCATGCTATCTGAAGTTTTATGTGTTTCTTAAACGGGGATGCCTTTGCCTAGTCCTATTCCCTGGCCCCAAAAGAGTGCAAAATGTAATATCTGAAGCCTGAAGTTATCAAACAAATTGTTGTCCAGATAACGAGGCTGATGGACAGCAGCAGTCAGAATCACAGATGCAGCCGCCTATATCTGCAAATGGAATTTCTCATGCTGGTATTGATACTCAGGTTGTTCAGTATGCAGCACCTCCGCAGCTCGGCGCTGGGCATGCTATGGTATGAACTTCACATTTTAACTGGCGTTCTTTTCATTTTGTCTTCACAAAACAAAGCATCTATAGGAATATTTTTAATTGTGGCTATTTGCTTTTGCTTTTGTCATTGAAGAAAAAATGTTTTGAAGTCATGATAAAATGTGTTTCCCGAGTTCGTTCTTCCTCTAGTTTTTAAATGAGTTAGCTGTTGACACTCATATGAACTGTTCAATAAGCATCTAACAACTATAAAATTCTCCCCAATATATTTAATGTACTCCCTCATATATGAGGGTTTTAGTTTTATGAAGAAAAAAAAAAAAACTCACATGCATGTTCATTGAGGGCTATCGTCTCTTCCACTTCCTTTCTCCCAAAACCCTCCCTTCCCATTCCCTCATACTCCGAATCAAAACGTAAAAATTAAACTGTCGAGGGGGAAGAACCAAACCATTTAACTACTTCACCGAGCATCTCATGCTACTCGATGTGGGACATAGACATCCAATAATAACTAAGTCCCTATCATTATAAAGGTGGGAATTTCCCATGTGTGTGAACAATTTTAAATGATTTTCCTTGATAACTTACGACCTCCGGTTCTTTTAATAAGAAACAAAAGACCAATTCACGAGATCAAAGAAGTGCATTAAGAAGAGTTAATGTAAAACAAATTCCCAAAATTATCCACAACATTCATTAAATGACCCACTTATGTGGAAAATAGGTGGGTTTCTAGATAACATAGATAATAAGAAAGGACAAAACTTTGGGTCAAAACATACGAATTTTGTAATATTAATTACTGTTCACTGTAATCTAATTAGTCATTATTTAAAATTCTAAATAAGTAACATATTTTTATTTATTTATTTTAAGATAGTATTCTATATACTTTTTAATTCTAAGATATTATCTGCCAACGTTGACTGCTTCCTAACCCCCTCCCCCACTCTCCCCCGCTATTTTCATCCGGCTATTGATCCTGTGCACCCAACTGCAACACCGTGGAAGATTTCTTCCTGCAGCCAAATTCCTCCTTCTGCATTGACTTTGAAGGAAATTATAGGGGTGAGTTTGAGGATTTTTAAGTCCTGATACCAATAAAAGAAAAGAATAAGTGGTCCTTTCCTCATCCTAATTCCCTTCAATCCTTGCAGCTTCGCAGCTTTCTCCTGTCGCTTGTCTACTTAATTCTTTTTTTTTCTTTCAGTTTGTCAGACCTTCTTGAAAACGAAATTTACCATTTCTTGCAATGGAAAAAATTGATAAGCCGATTGAGGAATGGTTTGATACTGCAATGTTTTCGTTCTGCATTGCCAAACAGTGGGCAGAGAATTGCGACAAATAGGCTAGCAGAGACATGCGGTTGCAAGATAGCAAGGCAATGCGGTCATGTGTGGCCGTGGTTGTTCTGGTGAGACCTCCTGCTGTGACTTTGCATTGAGAACATGCCATTTTGCGGCAATCAAGCACGTAAGTGCACCACCTTGTGACAAGGCCCTGTGGCGGTGCTGCACGCAACAGTAGTCTTGTGGGCCGGTGACTCTATGGATCAAGCTGTGCGTGTGTTCTGATTTAGTCTTTTCTTTCCTTTGACAGAATGATCACAAATTCACAATTCTGAAATTCTTAGGAGATGACAAGGAATTAGTAAAACATGTCATGTTTTGGTTGGAAAACAGTATCAACCGTATAATATAGCAATGCATATAAAGTTTTGTCCTAAAAGAAATTCTAACAGTTAATAATGTTAAAAAGAACTATGTTACTTGATGTTAGGATTTTCTCAATGGGTTTAGAAACTTTTTTTCTTTCCAGCACTGTAGGATGGCTTCAAGAATTCTGATTTGACATAATGCTGAATTATATCGCAAACTGTATGAAAGTTCTGATTTAAATTAACATTAATTAGAGGTAGTGTTTGGCGAATTGAGGTTGCTTTTTTGAAGTAACATTACTGAATGATTGTATGGACAAGTACTGGTGCCAGTTGTCATCTTGATATAATAATTGAAGTAAGAAGTGTCTGCTCGGACTTGGTCCGGCGATTGATTTACCCTAGCCCCCGCTTCCCTCCTTCTGGCCATTTGATATTTTTGCTACCTTGCTGTTGTTTTTTCTGTCCTGTCGTATTTTGAAATGTAGACTTTGTTTGTACTGTACTGATTTCTGTTGCTTTTTTGCATTGTATTAAAGGCACCACCTGGTTATCCATATCCGGATCCTTACTACAGAAGCGTCTTTGCTCCCTATGATGCACAACCATACCCGCTGCAACCCTACGGTGGACATCCAATGGTTCATTCTAGTCTCTTGTTGATTTTCGTAATATGGTGGCTTCTTGTCAAAGCTATTTTCTGATCCTCATATTATTGAACGATATCCTGTGCCAGGCTAATCTTCAGTTAATGGGAATTCAGCATCCAGGTGTTCCTTTGCCTACTGATGCAGTTGAGGAGCCTGTGTTTGTCAATGCAAAACAGTATCATGGTATTTTAAGACGCAGGCAGTCTCGTGCTAAAGCTGAATCAGAAAAGAAAGTTACAAGGAATCGGAAGGTATGCCATAATCCCTATCTTTCTTGTAGTTCCTTTCTAATGATACCGAAAGTTGATTTTGAGAAAAATAACAATTATAAAAAAGTATAATGGAGGGAAGAAGTTTCCTGAAAGTTGTGTTTTAAGAGAAAATCTGCGACCATGTTGTGGACCAGAGTTGAACCATGTTGTGGACCGGTCAAATCGTAGTTCAAACCAGTTTTCATTTTTTAAATTTATATTTATTTTTTTGTCGTTACGGTTGAACCGATTAAACCATGACCCGTAGGTCTCACCGGTTCGACCTCTCTAGTCCAGTTTTTAAAACATTGATTTAAAGCCTACTTGTGTTATGCTATCAACGAGCTTCTTGATATTTTTGTATTCCTTCATATAGATTTATTTGACTCGCATGCTCCCATGCATCATCTACGAATGTAATCTTTAAACAAATATTTCAGCCATACTTGCACGAATCTCGACATTTGCATGCACTGAAAAGAGCAAGAGGATGTGGAGGTCGGTTTCTGAACTCAAAGAAAGACGAGAATCAACAGGATGAGGTTGGATCAGCTGATAATTCACATTCCAGTATCAATCTCAATTCTGATAGAAATGATCTTGCACCATCCGATAAAAATTCTTGAAAAATTCAAAGAAATGGTGATGCTACGCATATCATGAGACAAATCACGAAACAAACCGCAACCTCAGATATATCTTTGCTGATGGTGTTTCATTGTGGCAGTGTACAATTCCATATGTATAGGTATAGGTTTTGTGTGGTAGGTAAAATTGTCAAATGAAGTGATTTTTATATCAAATGACTGTTATCTCCAATGTGATCATTTCTAGCCTTTGTAGGTTAGATGATAGGTGAAATTATTATTGTATGGCCATTTCTTTGTACTATTTGGTACTATGGAGAGATTAGAATTATGAGAAGTCATGATGGTTTGTTTGTATCATGTTTGTTTAGCTTGAGAGAGACATATTAGCTATTGTAGCAAAGTCCAGAAGAAGGCCATGATAGTGCTTTTGCTTTAAGGGCATTGATTGAATTGAAAAATATTATATTAGCTTTTAATTTAAGAAAACTTTCAATCAAAATATGTTTATGATTTTTCAATTATGACCAAGTCTTATAAAACTTACTTAAGTGTAAGATTCTTTTTTAACTATTATTTCAAAAAATTACTTAAGTGTAAGATTCTTTTTTAACTTTGTTAATTTTGTACATGTACTAAGATAATTTCTCAATTGATCCCCACGTTTCTTTTATACTCCTTGGATTTTCTGTTTTGCCCTTCAATAAAAATTTCAGTTTCTAGAAACCGAATTTTCTTTGCCTTGAAAAAAATTTCGGTTTCTAGAAACCTAAATTTTTCCTGAATATGAACTAGAAAAATTTCGGTTTTTGCGTTCCGAAATTTTTTACAAGGGCAAAATCAGAAATTCAAAGGGTATAAAAGAAACATGGGGGTTGGAATAGAAATCATCATATACTAATGAATGTTGATTCTATGATGGGTCAGGTCAAGCAGTACCAACCCACTGGACTAGAATATGTAAAAGGTCCATATTGTTGCTCTTTAGACCCCTCATATGCTCACAGGTCCCTAAAATTCTCAAATTCTCATATGTTGATTCCTTTAATGTACTTGTTCTTGGAAAATTGGGTGTAGGAAAAAGTGCTACTGTAAATTCAATCTTTGGTGAAGTGAAGACTGAAGACTAAAATTAGTGCATATGGTTCTGCAACCAATTCTGTTAGAAATTCAATCTTCTGCATTGGAACAATGGTACAACAAGAAAGTTTTAGCTATGATTTGATATCGTCCTCTATGTCGACCGTCTCAACCCACAAAATAAGAATCTCAATGATTTACCATTGTTGAGAAACTTTTTGATATATTTGGTGCATTGATTTGGAGAACGGTTCAAGCATGACTGGCTTTGACATATAAAAGATTGGAAAGCAACTCGCCTACCTCGTTAGGGAGAGACGAAATTCAAGAATTTCAAAAGAAATCAGACTTGTGTGAGTGTATCTGTAACCTTTTGGATTGAAAGTTGAGGATCAAATAGTGCTTGGAAAATGCTTATCGTTAATGGAAAGCGCTAGAGTTATGAGGTGTAAAGGTGATTTTGCTTATGGCACGGAAATAGAAGTGCAGTTTAGAGAGGCGGATTTTCCAGAAATGCATTTGAAAAATGATTATACTATTATTATTGTAATGTTAAACAATGTAACATATAGAATGCATATCCATCATAACATATCCAAACAATAGAATCATAAAATTATTTCATTACATTCTTTGAGATAATCAAACATGAAACATAGTTCTATAGTATATATATTGCAAGTGTTTGAGCTTTCAAGTTCATATCTATTGTCCTGTTAAAAACAAAGTTCTTATATGCCATTATTCCTTTTTCTATCTCTAGTTATCTGAAAACAAATTAACCTCAATATTTTATAAAAAAAATACAAAATTGTTTAACAATATATTACATGCATGGCATATTTTGTGGCTTAAATGCTTTTGTATTGTGGTTGTTGATAATGATAGTACTTGCTTACTATATCATTGTTAAGTATGTACATTATATTCACGTGTATCCAAAGTATTTAATAAGTAGGTGAAACTCTCAGAAGTCAGAATATTCAACATGTATTTCCTCTCCTCGTTAAATATGTTCATGTCAATGATCCCATGGTATCAAAAAAAGAAATTTAATTAAGAAATTTGATCCCTACAATATTATTATACACACTAACTTTAGTCACTTATGTTAAACTAATGTGTATTTTTTAATAACGTTTTTGATAAGCACGTTTAAAACATTATAAAAAATTTCTAAAAAAGATGACTCAAAATTTGATTTTGAAGTAGAATTTTTTTGTTACTTTTATCTTTTGAAATTTTAAATTTTTTCATATTTAATTAATCTCATTTTAAAAAAATTCTATAGATTTTGTAAAGAAACTTTTTATAGTATTCTAAACATAACTTAAAAAAATTATTTAAAAGTTTAAGGTTAATTTTAAATTTTTTTAAAAATAGCAGCGACTAAAACTTCATGCATAAATTTTTTTCAGGGACCAAAACAAACCACTTTTTTTATATGGATCGAGCAAAAACAAAATTTGCTAATTTTATAGAGATAAAAAAATATATCTAAACTTAAGTAAAATATTTGATTTTATCTCTCAAAACAAGAACTAAAATAAATATGAAAGGAACTAATTTAATACGAACAAATTTTGCAAGTACTAACACAAAACAAAACCAAAACTAACATGCTTTCTTTCTGCCAACACAACAAACTTATGTCAGCCATAATTTGTAATTGTTTTAATGTTCCTTAATTTAAACAACTGACAAATATACTGCATATAGTTGGCGTGTTCATGTGTTGAATAATGCAGTTGAAAGGTAGTGTTTGTCTCTACAAAAATAGTATAAATATAACTTATTGTCATTGAATCACTCTCCTGCCTAAATTGAATTTTACTGAAAATAAATCAGTAAAAGGTAGTTATTAAAATTCAGAAAATGACATGTTATGTTCTTCATTATTTTTTGTTACTTAATAACATGAAGTAAAAAGAAGTAGGGTCTTTCTTTGATGTTGTAAGCCACTCTTACCAATTTTTGTTGTTTTGTGTCCTCCTTGGTGTGTCTTCCTATTTGCTCATCAAACATGTCTTGGAGTTGTGCCTATGTTGGCCTTAAACATTTGCATGTGGTAAGAGCAACAAAATGATGTGGAATTTGGAGAGTTCGGGAATTCTGGAAAAATATCAGGTCAGATGTTTCAGGATCATAAGAGAGAATGACATCATATCTTCATCCAAAATTTTAAGGCGTTAAGTTAGTAAATCACATCTCTTTATAAATCTTTAATAGTCGATGCGATTTAATTACTCACACTTGAAACTCAACAAATTCTACTATATAGTGATTAATTTAGTGACTGATTTAGAAATAAAAAATGTCAAATCAATAGCTTATATATTAAAGGTTTTTAATCTTTAATGATTTTTCATTATTTTACAAATTAGTCTTTGAACTAGTCACAAATTATCCCATTTAGCGACCGATTGTTTATTTTTTCTATTTAGAAACCGATTTTTCAAATCAGTCGCTAAATTGGCACTACTAAAATCAAAATATTTCAGCTATTGAGAACCCGTTTGTTATAATAGAAAAATTATACACTAAAAAAAAACCTAAACAAACATGTCCATTATTGGCTGAAATTTATGCAAGTATATATTATGTAGCAGTCTCATTTTCTATGTGCTGGAAATTGTTTTCATAGTAAAGTAAATTTACTTGAATTTCAACAAATTATAAATTAATTAGAGTCTTATAGAAAGAAAGTATTAAGTGTTTTGCTAGACCTATATACTCCCTCCGTACCAAATTATATGTCACTTTGTGGAAAAAATTTGTACCAAATTATATATCACTTTACATTACCAAGTAAGCATTTAATGCAAATTTTCCTATTATGTCCTTAACTATTTATTACTCTCTCTTCTTTCAGTTCTTCAATTTATTTTTTCAATACCATAAATGAAGGACAATATTGTAAATCAACTCATAATTTCTCTTTTCCACACAACAATGATTATATTTCTTAACATGTGTAAAAGTGTCAAAATAACATATATTGTGGTACGGAGGGAGTATTGATTAAGAAGTTTGATGTCAAAAAAGAACCCTTACCAAAACTGATCATGTCTAAGCTTTAAAGTAGGCATTGATTTGTGAATTACATATTTGTGAATTACATAACTGATCATGAGTAGTTTCTTTTTGGTATGTGTTTTATTTATTTGAAGAACCTATATTTGGGTATGGGTTAGTGACCTTGTTCATGTTGGACAAGGGTGGCCCTTATAAAGTACTAAAATTTAAGTGATGCATTAATATATTTACAATTCAAACCTAAAATATATGAAATGCATGGAGTAATAATCTTTACTTTTGGGAAGAAATAAAAAATAAACCTCTACGGAAATAATTTTGTTTTGAAAAAAATTTAGGAATTTTTAAGAAAACCTAAAACTACTTTCTGTTTGTTTATCATCTAAAAAATTATATTTTATAAAATGGGAAGTTCCTACCTCTAGTTCTCTGTTCTTTGAAAAAATAGATTTTAAAAAAGCTATTAGGATTAGCTTTTCATTTCAAGGTTAAAATAATTTTCTAAAATATCTAAAAACAAACACTATTAAAATGATAAAAGTGATTTTTTTAAGAAAAAAGAAATTTTTTTTAACATATATCTGTAACAAACGAACTCATAGTATCTACTGTTAAATTTCTAACTCACTAGATATAATTTGTCGCGTCATACAAAAATATGAAATTTCTTAGTTTTTTTATGAATGAAATTTCTTAATATATATTAGTAAAAATTCAAGTCTCATATCATTTAGAGATGGTCTAATTCAAAAGAGAATATAGAATGTCTACCTTATAAATTGGCAAAAATTAATATATATTTTGAGTCATATATATAAGATTAATATTGTATGATCGACAAAACTTGTTTTAATTTTTTTTAACGTTGTATTATTTCTAAAGCTCAAATTTGAACTCTACACTAGTAATGACAGCCATCCAATATACTACCTGATTAAATGCATATAAAATGCCAACAAATTAATTAAGGATGAAAAATAAAATGGCACAATGCATAGTGAATTGTAGTGGAGATACATAATAATCAAAAACATAATACATGATCGATCACATAAATGCATATCATATCCATGGGATTCCTATTACCAAAGGAATATGTCTTCCTTTTGATTCATTTTCTAAAGTACAATTAGCAATTTAAAATCATATTATATACTTAAATACCACTACTAATCATAACGATTTACAAATGATATATCTTGCCATAATTAGCCACAAAGACATTAGATTTTCACTCACATGAACATCCTATCATGCCAAGCCGGATACCTTTTCTTCATCCATACCTTTACACCTCTTATATCATGCATGGACCCGAGAGAGAGAGAGAGAGAGAGAGAGAGAGAGAGAGAGAGAGAGAGAGAGATGTAAAATGGAAGCAAAGGCATGCACACAAATCTAGAGTGAGAAATATGGTGGTAGGGATGTATATAACACTCTTTTGGTGCATGTAAGGAAAAAGGCTCATCACACCTCCACCAAAGGATATATTTAAAAACAAAAAAACTTTTGGGTCCCCGCATGGGACTTGAAGCAAATGAAAGGTACCTCCACCTTTGTATGTTTGTTTTTTAATTCAAAAAAATCAAACAATGTTATATGAAAAAACAAAGGTAAGTGGGCTTGACCCAATTGTAGGGTCACATGTCTCAAACTCTTCCTCTTCGAGAAGGAAAGTCATAGGACTCCATTATCATAGCAAAGGAGACAAAAAAACACAAGTGAGTTTGTGTATAGCTAGCCAACCATTGACTCCTCTTGAGTCTCTATGATATATCCATTAATTATATACTTTCTCTTTTCCTTTTTCAAATCATTTTAAGTTTATTTATATATGTATTCTAATAATTTTTTAAAATGAAATTCTTAAAATTTGGACATAACTCAAACCCACATAGTCATCTTACAAGGTGGTGATCGTCTTCGATTATAAACATATGTTCATGTCATCTCATAATTAATCAATGTGGAACTCTTATAACATACTCCTCCGCGTTCAACACTATTGAATTTAGTGCGCTGATATAAATTGAAAATGACTTAATCAGAAACTTAATAGTAGACGGCACAACGCGAATCGTTGAGGGGCTCTGATATCATGTTAATAATAGATATAAAAAAGGAGGTTAGAGTTCCAAATATGAATTGCATAATATTACATCGGAAATTAAGGGTTACATAGAAAATATATAGCAAACTTAAAATGACTAAACTAATAACTTAAAACATAAGTCTAATATGTTAAGTTCACTAATATTATAATCTAACCAAAAAAAATTATATGTTCTTTCTCTAAATATCGTTAACCAATTATTAATTATTGCACTTATATATTTCTCTCCCAACAATAAACATTTAAAATTTTATTGACAAAATAATAATTAAAATTATATATATTATAAAAATGATATGTAAATCTTAACCATAAATGATAAGTAAATAAAATAAAAAAATTCTACAAAAGTGATCGACAAGTAAAAATAACTATGTATGTGAGTGGTGAGAAAAAATTTATGTAAAAAAATAAATGAGTTTTGGGATATCATTGGATACTTTAAAAACATGTATGAAAGTACCTTAATGTAAATGTCAACCTTGTAAATATTTTAAAAGTCAATTGCTTTTCTAAGGCATTATCTTTCTATTCACTTTTATATCTCTCTCCTTTTGTATCCTTATGAGTAAAGGAAAAGAGGTGGGAAACACTCTCATCAATTGTCAACAAAAGAGAGGAGAGGTTGGTGCTTGGTGGATCTCTACCACAAAGTTGGATATATATATTGGATTGGATTAATATTTCATGGTTATATATATATATATATATATATATCCTAGCTAGCTTGCGCAGGCCTAAAACTTATTGAACACTTAATCTTAATTAAAAAGCATTTAGATTCTACATGGGATACACTTGTGTTCTTTAAGCCATTACTAATGATTAAGTTCTTTCTTAACCACTAAATATACGTACTAGTAGTTCATGAAAAAATGTTAAACTAATATTTTTGTCGTGCATGCTTAGACGAGACGATTATAAGGTAGCATGGATATAGTATAAGTGACTTCACCATGACGAATATATTGTCCAAATAAAAGTAGACATGTGTTATGTGTATGTAATATTATATTATTGGAAACGTTATACTATACTTAATGAAATAATTGGTGATACTATGATTCTACAATTTTTTTCTTGCCAAAAAGTTTCATCAATGTTATCTTCAATTTGGTTTTCTTATAAGAAGATTGGTATATTATATTCTCTTAAAATCATTGGTTTTATTAGATTTGAATTACAATTCATCACTTCTCAATTTTTGATGATGTAAGTTTTATCATTATAAAAACTATTTAGAAAAGAGGGAGAAAAGGAAAAGAGAAGAAAATAAATAAATTTGTTTTGTTGTCTTGATTTCAAATCCAAACTATGTCCCTAAACTATTGTATATTTTTGTTTCAATTTCAAGAGAATATACATTCAAAAAATATATATTTTGATGAATGTCTAAAGTAAAATCTTGTTTTATTATTTTATGGTTTTAAAAATTGTAAATATATATATATCAGATTAAAAAATATTTTTCGGAAAGGTGAAAACGATTTTAATTATAAATAGTAAGAGATTTGAATTTGAATTTGTTTCTTGATTGATGTCATGAGGAGAGCTATTAATCCACACGAAAATTATCAGTCGAACTAAATTTGAATTGTCAAATAAGTGTATTAAACGCTACATTTTAATTCACTTATCCACATGCACTTATACTCAAGGTCGGACATGAAAGAGTGGGACACAACAATAAATGTTTTTATTGAATACCGTTAATCTTGGTGGGTCTCACTAACACATAAATTATTTTAAATTTTTTTAAAAATTTGAATGAAGGATCTATATGATATAAACTTTCAATCCAACGGTGAATTTTGTAAAATTCGTATTCGACATAGTGTTATCGACGAGTTGTGCACCGTGCACCACTTGCCCCACTCTTTCATGATAGAACTCGCCCATATGACTATGGTATTAGCGGAAAGAAGTTTTTCAAAACTGAAGTTGATTAAAGTCTACTTGAGATTATCAATGTCATAAGAGGGATTAAACGGTTCAACAACTTTGTCAATTGAGAAGGGTATGTTGGTGAGCATTAATGTTGATGTGATTATAAATGAATTTGCATATCAAGAACGCTTGAAAGAAACCACTTCTTATGAATTTCCGACTAAAGAGAAGTTTTTTGATATTTTAAAACTATTATTATGTATTAAGGCTTATTATGTTAAAGGTCAAATGCATTCAGGAGTCCTTTAAGTTTAACGTTTGTAACAAATTGCTCCTTTAAATTTTTTAAGTACCAAATTGATCATTTAAGTTTGTAATCAATTAATATGTTAATTTTTTAAATGGGGGCAATGATGTACTTTATTACAAACTTTAAAGATCAATTTGATACTATAAAAAGGGTAATGATGTAATTTGTTACAAACTTAAAGAGCCAAATTGATACTTAAAAAACTTAAAGGGTTGATGATATTCAATCATATGATAGTTTTAGTATTTAATTTGTAATATTTTAGTAGTATTTAGGTAAAATTACATGGAAAAACCTAAAAAATTAATATAACTCACTTGAAGACAATACAATAGTTTGAAGAAAAAGTATAAGATGAGGTGAAAACGTTAAAAAAAAATCATGCATTGTGGACCTGGACAAATCGTTTCACAATGGGGATATATCGTGCTACAATAAAAAGAAAAATATTCAAATCTTTCTGCATATCACAACACATAGCCCCACAATGTATTCCCATCGCCCCACGATGGATATAAAACATTCAAATCTTTTGGCGCAATATGGCATATCGCCCCATGATGCAGGGGTCATCGCCCCACGATTTGGCACGTACATGGGTGTGTTTTCTTGTCTATAATATGAATCAATCAACAGAGATTATCACATTGAATTTTGGAGAGCAAAAACACCAAGGAACTTCCCAAAGGTCAAGGAATCCAATTTTCATCACTGGAAACTTCTGAGCTTCATAATTTGTTTGTTATTCATGTATAATTATCAAATCTCTTTGTTATGATAATTATTTTTATGTCTAGCTGAATTCCTTATGTTAGGTTGAGTATATGAACATCCTTGAATCTATTGGAACCATGTAATTTGTAAAGGATCGTATTATTGCAATTCAATATTTATATTTATTCGATTATCACATGTGTTTAATGTTTTTCATAAGTATAAGTATTTGTGAATTTATTCAAGTACCAAATGAGTACTAACCTAGCCTAACTTTTGGAATTGGAACTTAGATAATTGTTTAATCAAGTAGTTTAGGTAGACATTCGAACTTTTGATCGTGGCTTTAACATTAACGTACTCTAATGCTTTCAATAATTTCGGACTCGCCCAAGACATTAGGTTGTTGTTATTAACGAATAGAGTTCTGAATCTGGACACTGATCTCAACTATTTTTGTGTTAATTCATTGTGATATTAAGAATGACTTGTAATGTATGACCGCAATTACCAAATAGTGAACGACAATATAGTACACTTGCTACATATCCATCAAGAGTCAATCTTTACAAATGATAAACTTAAAGGATTTCTAGATGCATTTAACTTATGTTAAATAAAATATCAGGAATGAAGCTCGATTAAATCGAAAAAAAGGTAAAAAAATAAGACATTTGATTTGGCTTGCTACCACATGGAGCATATGGAGGATGATGAATAACACTATGTTCAAAGGTGAAATTGGTGATCATAACATTATGTTCAAATGTGAAATTGATGATACTATACGATTATTTGATAACATTATTAGAATTTTTTGGTTGTGGTTTAGTGGGCGATCGGGTTATCATGTAAATTTTTCATTTTTCTGATTGGTGTAATGATCTCTTAGTTGGCTTTCAAAGCATCTAAGATTTCTACCTTGTAAGGGATCAAGTACCCTTTATACTCCTTTATAATATATCTTTTACTTATAAAAAAAAAAGACTATTGATATAAGGAGCTGACATTTTTCATTAAAAATATTGAATTTGATGCTATTGATATCTTGATGAGAGTCTAAAAGTATTGAAGGTTAATCGTATTGGTTTTATAATTCAGACTGTGCAATGTTGAGTCAGATGTTGGAACATCTGTCCTTCAGCTGCTCTATCATTCAGAGGCTCTACCTCTTATATGCTCTACCAGATGTTCTATACAATGTTGTAACATTGTTCTGTGTAGGCAGTTAGCAGTTAGTTAGTTAGTTAACTGTTAGTTATTAGCTGGTTGTACAGTTGTCATTTCAGTTAGGTAGTTAGCATTTGTTTTGTCTTAGGTAGGTATGCAGTTACTTGCAGAACAAGTAACAACCACTTGTATATAAACAATAAGGTCCTTTGTGGAAGAATAAGATTTGTTAACTTTCCCTTTATCATTTTCCTTTTTCATAGTTTTCCAAAATCTCTCTCAACTTCATCTCCCTCATTCTTTGTTCAAAGGGTTAGAGTGAATAACCCAACAAAGTGGTATCTAGAGCAAGTACGATCCAAGGGATATTTGATTCAATCTTGAGGTTAGAATCAGTGATTGTGAATCAATCATGGCAGGGAAGAGTAAATTCCATGCAAATCTGCCAATTCTTGATGGAAAGAACTGGGATACATGGATCAAACAGATGAAGGTGATATTCATTGTTCAAGAAGCTGATGAACAAGTGAATACGATTCTTGATCCATTACCAGCCAATGCAACAGAGTAGCAAAGAACCACATTCAGAGAGGCACAAAAGAAGGATAGCAAGGCTCTGTTTCTCATTCATCAATGTGTGGATTCAAAGGTGTTTGAGAAAATTGCAGATGCTACAACCTCTAAGGATGCTTGGGACATTTTGCAGAAGAGTTGTGGAGGTGATGCAAAGGTCAAGAAAGTCAAATTGCAAGCCTTGAAAAGACAATTTGAACTGTTGGAGATGAAGAATGATGAAGCAGTTGCAGAATACTTCACAAGGGTGGAAACTCTCACAAATCAGATGAAGAATTGTGGAACCACACTCAGTGAAGAAGAAATGGTGGAAAAGGTACTAAGAACTTTAACTCATAAGTTTGATCATATTGTAGTGACAATTGAACAAACTAAGGACTTGAGTGAAATAAAGATGGTGGATCTGCAAAGCACACTTGAGGCTCATGAATTGAAGCATGGTGAGAGAAATCATGGCAAAGAAGATGAGCAAGCTCTGTTTATGTAGTTCAAAAGGTATCAAGATGAAAAGAAGAAGTGGCAGAACAAAAAAGGTTCCAAGAAAGGGAAAGAAAGTGTTGAAGACAAGCCTGAATCTTCAAAGAAAGAAGGAGGGCAAAAGACAAAGAAAGATAAGAGTACCATTCAGTGTTACAATTGTAACAAGTATGGTCATTATGCAAGTGAGTGTAAGGCTCCAAAGAAGAAGAAAAGTCAGAATACTGAAGAAGAGGCAAATGTTGCACAAGATGGTTCAACATCAGAAGATTATGTAAGTTTCATGGTTACAATTACTGATGAAACAGCTGAGTCTATGATTTGGTACTTTGATATAGGGTGCTCAAATCATATGACAGGGAACAAGAGTATTTTGACTGATTTCAACAAGTGTCTTAACACAAGGATCAAACTGGCCAATGGTAATTTCATTGCAGCTGAAGGCATGGGAAATGTGGTGATTCAGAGGAGCAATGGAAAGAAGGTACTTATTGAGAAGGTCTTATATGTGCCAGGGATGAAGTGTAATTTGATGAGTGTAGGTCAATTGCTTGAGAAAGGTTTCAAAGCAGTGTTTGAAGGTGAAACACTGAAGCTCTTTGATTCAAAGCAGAGATTGATCTCGAAAACAGCTCAAAGTCAAAACAGAACCTTCAAGACACAAGTTAAGACAATTGAAGTTGAATGCCTAGCTACATCTACTGAAGATAAAGACAGTGACTTATGGCACAGAAGGTATGGTCATTTGAATTTCAAAAGCTTGTCAATGCTTAATTCAAAGAACATGGTGTTAGGACTGCCTAGTGTTATAGCTCCAGTTGATACTTGCACTACATGTTTGTTAGGGAAACATCCTAGATCATCATTCAAAAGTAACTTGCCTATGAGATCTAGTGAAGTGCTAAATGTTGTGCATTCAGACATTTGTGGACCAATTGATGTGTTATCAACTGGTGGAAACAAATATTTCATCACATTTGTGGATGAATACTCAAGGATGATATGGCTGTATCACATAAAAGCTAAAAGTGAAGCTTTTGAAGCGTTTAAGAGATTTAAAAAACTGGTTGAGAAACAAAGTGACAAGCAGATTAAGGTGTTGAGAACAGATGGTGGAGGAGAGTACACATCAAAGGAATTTGAGAATTATTGCAAAGATCAAGGCATAATTCATGAGATTACAGCACCATATACTCCTCAGCATAATGGTCTTGCTGAGAGGAGAAATAGGAGTATCCTAGATATGGCAAGGAGTATGGTAAAGCATAAGGGTTTGCCACATAGGTTTTGGGGTGAAGCTGTGTCTACAGCTGTGTACATCCTAAACAGAAGTCCAACAAAGAAGTTGATAGACAAGGTACCTGAAGAAGTGTGGTCTAAGTGCAAACCAAGTGTGACTCACTTCAAAGTGTTTGGTTCCTTGAGTTACAAGCATGTACCTGATGCTAGAAGGAAGAAGTTGGATGACAAAAGTGAACCTATGGTCTTTGTTGGATATCATAGAATTGGTGCATATAGACTGTATAATCCCACATCAGACAAGATAGAAATCAGTAGAGATGTGAAAGTCTTGGAAAATGAAAGCTGGGATTGGAAACAGAAATCCACATCTAAGAAAACTTGTGAAGTGGACTTAGATGTTGGAACATTAGAAGCAAATGCTCCAGTAACTTTTGTTGATCAACATCAACATCAGGAGAATCGCAAAGAGGAAGATGCCTCAAGTGATGAGGATAATGGAAGACACCTACCAGTAAGGACTCACAGAACTACTCAAATCCCAAGAAGGTTAGCAGATTGTGATATGGTTCCAGATAATGTTGTCGACAATGAGGGGAACATTGTGCACTATGCTATGCTAGCAGACACTGAACCTCTAGATGTCAAGAGTGCACTAAAGAGTAAAGTGTGGCTGTAACAGCCCAGGCCCCACCAACTTAGGTGGTCCCGGCACTGCCACCTCACGATCTTCTCCACCCCCCCCTCTCTAGTGGAGTTTTTGCCTTCCGTGAGAATCGAACCATGTACCCTGGGGTTCAAGTACATGTTCGTAACAGCCCAGGCCCCACCAACATAGGTGGTCCCGGCACTGCCACCTCACGATCTTCTCCACCCCCCTCTCTAGTGGAGTTTTTGCCTTCCGTGGGAATCGAACCACGTACCCTGGGGTTCAAGTACGTGTTTAATCCATTCCCACTTGAACACGTACTTGAACCCCAGGGTACGTGGTTCGATTCCCACGGAAGGCAAAAACTCCACTAGAGAGGGGGGTGGAGAAGATCGTGAGGTGGCAGTGCCGGGACCACCTATGTTGGTGGGGCCTGGGCTATTACAGTGGCTAGAAGCAATGATTGACGAGTTAAAATCAATTGAGAAGAACAGGACATGGGACATGTGCAAGCTACCTTCAGATAAAAGAGCAATTGATGTGAAATGGGTGTATAAGCTGAAGCAAAATCCTGAAGGTCAAGTGATCAAGCATAAGGCAAGGCTTGTGGCCAAAGGGTTTCTGCAAAAGCAAGGATTAGACTATGATGAAGTATTCTCTCCTGTGGCTAGACATGAGACTATAAGGTTAGTGATAACACTAGCTTGTAGCAGAAGGTGGCCTATGTTCTACTTGGATGTGAAGTCAGCATTTCTAAATGGTCCATTGGAGGAAGATATATATGTGAAGCAACCACCTGGCTTTGAGTTGAAAGGCAAGGAAGATAGGGTGCTGAAACTGAACAAAGCTTTGTATGACTTGAAGCAAGCCCCAAGAGCATGGAACAAGAGAATTGATCAATTTCTTGTTATGCAAGGTTTTGTGAAATGTAGTGTTGAGTATGGTGTTTATGTGAAACACAGTGATGACAAGCATATGTTAATCATATGTTTGTATGTTGATGATTTGCTAGTGACTGGCAGCTCACCCATGGAGATTGAGAATTTCAAATCACAAATGAAGAGTGAATTTGAAATGACTGATTTGGGAAAATTGACTTACTTTCTGGGAATGGAACTCCTAGAAACACCAAAAGGAGTAATATCGCATCAAGCAAAGTATGCTACTGAGATTTTGAAGAAGTTTGAAATGCTTGATTGCAATTCAGCAGTGATACCTGCAGACACAAGGCTGAAGCTAGAAGTAGATGGAAGCAGTGAGGCTGTGGACTCTACTATGTTCAGACAATCGTTAGGTTCCCTAAGATACTTGTGTCAAACAAGGCCTGACATTAGCTATGCAGTAGGCTATGTTAGTAGATTTATGAGCAAGCAACTGAAGTCTCACCTCTTAGCAGCAAAGAGGATACTCAGATACATCAATGGCACAATACACTATGGTGTGTTATTTCCATATTCAAGGGATAGCTCCAAACTTGAATTGAATGGATTTTCTGATGCTGACTGGTGTGGAGACAAGGTAGACAGGAGGAGCACAAGTGGATATATGTTTAAATTCCAAAATGCACCAGTCTCATGGTGTTCTAAGAAGCAATCAGTGATTGCTTTATCTAGCTGTGAAGCAGAGTATGTTGCAGGCTCTCTAGCTGCTTGTCAAGCTAATTGGCTGCAATCACTTCTCAGTGAAATGAAGATCACTGACAACATCACAGTAATGCTGAAGATTGACAACAAATCAGCAATTAACTTGGCAAAGAACCCTGTCAGCCATGGCAAGAGTAAGCACATTGAGACAAGGTTTCACTTTCTTAGGGACCAAGTTAACAAAGGCAAACTCAGCCTGGAGTATTGCTCAACTAATGATCAACAGGCTGATATACTGACTAAGGCTGTGAAGAGAGATCAGTTCTTGAAGCTAAGAAGGGAGATGAGGATAGTCAGCTTTGACAGTCTGAATTAAGGATGAATGTTGGTTTTATAATTCAGACTGTGCAATGTTGAGTCAGATGTTGGAACATCTGTCCTTCAGCTGCTCTATCATTCAGAGGCTCTACCTCTTATATGCTCTACCAGATGTTCTATACAATGTTGTAACATTGTTCTGTGTAGGCAGTTATCAGTTAGTTAGTTAGTTAACTGTTAGTTATTAGCTGGTTGTACAGTTGTCATTTCAGTTAGGTAGTTAGCATTTGTTTTGTCTTAGGTAGGTATGCAGTTACTTGCAGAACAAGTAACAACCACTTGTATATAAACAATAAGACCCTTTTGTTGAAGAATAAGATTTGTTAACTTTCCCTTTATCATTTTCCTTTTTCATAATTTTCCAAAATCTCTCTCAACTTCATCTCCCTCATTCTTTGTTCAAAGGGTTAGAGTGAATAACCCAACAAATCGTACATCAAATATTAATCAAAATTTATCCAAGTAATTTGTGATTGCTCTTAATTTAATATCAAGATCCTATAAACTCCTCTCAAGAACCGGCCTTATTTAGGTCAAATTCTTAACGACTAACACTTCAATGATATTTAATTACATAATAATATGGCATAAAGTATGCTTAAAACATCACTGAGTTCAAATTATATTTATGAAATATAATTGAACAAAATCACATTATTTATGAAATATATATGACCAACATTAGAAAAAATGAGTAACAACTAACAACAAAAAAGAGAGGATGATAAGTCTAGCTAGTCAAAATGAGTCAATGAAATGAATAGGACGATTTGTTTAATTTAATTTTGACCGAAAATGAGAGGATGATAAGTATTCCCATATTTAGTAATAGGTGTCAGTGGATAGGAAAAAACAAATTAAACACATTCACAAAGTAATGAAACTATTAAAAATATGTAGTACAAGTAATAATATTATGTACTATATGGGTGTCTAATTGTGTGTTATTTTACAAGTACGATATGCATGAGGCCAGCTATTTTAAGTCAAAGTATGAATTTTGTGAGAAAATAAGGTTAATCATCAATATTTCCTTTTTTTTTTGTAAAAACAAAACATAAAGTAGTATCAATGAATGGATAAATAATAATACTATGCCATGCAAACATGTTGGAGTATTTTAACATCCAATCCAAAACAAAATATTCTTATAATTTGTCACTAGGAAAAAATCACAAGTGACAATGATTATCAACACATAAAAACATAGTTAATTTCAAAGTTATAATTATACAACTTTTTTAAAATACATCTTTTTCTCTATTTAAAAAAGGTGAAAATAAGCAACCATATGGGGTTACCAAAATATTTGTCCGACTTGTTTGTTTGTCACAAATTCACGTTCCCTCTCTTTTTCTCATCATACTATATTTAATATTATATAGTATCACAATGTATAAATAAATAAAAAAAGTTTAATTACACTTTTGGTCCCTTATGTATATTTTAGGTTTTAAGTTGGTCCCTTATCTTTATTTTAGGTTTCAAATTGGTCCCTTCCGTCAATTTTTTAACTATTTCCGTTAAATTTGGACACGTGGCATACTTGGACAGATGACACGTGTCCAAATTTAACGGAAATAATTAAAAAATTGACAAAAGGGACCAACTTGAAACCTAAAATAAAGATAAGGGACCAATTTGAAACTTTTAAAAGATAAGGGACCAACTTAAAACCTAAAATAAAGATAAGAAAACAAAAGTGTAATTAAGCGATAAAAAATAAAGTTAGATAGATGCATATGTAATGTACCTTAGCATGGCATGGCATGCATACATGCATGATGATATATGCATGCATCATGTACACATCGTAAGAATCATCATCATCATCAATATTGAATGTTGAATTTGAAAAAGCATGAGTTCATGAAGAGAGAGAGAGAGAGTGTGTACAGTACACTGTTGCCTTGCCTGTTGGTATGCCTGGCTTAGCGCTGTAACCTTTTCCTGCTGCACACACAAAAGAAGAGAGAGAGAGAGAGAGTTTGCACTTTGTTTAGCAAATAATAACACGAAAATAACCATTCGTCAAAAACCGTATCTCTTATTCACTTGTCATGTCCTTTCATAATGTTTATTTTTTGTTTTACAAAATATAAATAAATACGTTTTTTTTAAAATATTTAGCCACTAGTCAAAATCATATTTGTAACAAAAAAAAAATCATATTAATTTGTTCGCGTAAGCTAAACTAAACTCAGTTGATAAATATATCACGTTTTATATGTTAAAATTAGAGTTCAAATCCTATGCACTAATTATTTATCTTATAGGTAGAATTTTTTACCACTAAACTACTTAAAAAAATCATATAATCAAAATTTAACAGATAAAAATATCGAATTTATTATATTTGACATTATGATTGAATTTGAACTTCACTCTGTGAGTTTAGAATAATGACTATTATTCATCTATCTACCAAAAAGATAAAAATCATACTATTACCTAACAATAGATAACTTAAACTTAAGCAAATGATCATAAATCGATTATTGTCATTTCATTTATCTACAAAAAATCTTGATATTTTTAAGCAAATGATCATAAATTCAATCTTTTACCCTATAAAAATTAGTCATTTTATGTGTTCTACAAATTTTTCGATAGAAATTAATTGCTGTTAAATAATGAGAATAACTTTGTTAAATAATACATGATAAAAAATACTAAAATATTATATCAATGATTAACTATAAAAACTCTATAAATTAAAAATTTATAACTAGGTCCTAATTTTGTAGTAATAGTTAACTTTACTTATATTCTTATTCTTACAAAGTTTATCATATTCAATTAAAATTATTAACTTAAAAAAATCTTAAATAATTTTTAAAAAATAATTTGACAACTAAACTAATTTTTCACAATGGCTCTGTTTGGTAAAAATAGCGGTTAGTTTATAAGCTAGCTTATAGCTTATAAGCTAAAAGTTATAAGCTACTTGAAATAACGTTTGAAAATAAGCTATAAACTAGTAAAATAAGCTATAAACTCATAACAAAATGACCGTTACCAAACAACTAAAAACTTATAGCTATAAGCTCGTTTTGAAGCCTTACGGATGAGAGCCAATAAGTTAAAGTCTAATTACTAGTACCATCACTCTATTCTGATTATGAATTACTACTCATATTAACTTGTTTTATGTTTCCAATAAAAAAATCATTTTTTATTTTTTTAATAGGAATTTATATTTATTTTTTATACACACAAATACATACATAAAACCACACACTACACACAAACTTTCCTTCACTGTTATTCCTCCGTCTCTTTCTTTCACTATCTCTCTCTTTTTCCTCTCTTAACACCACCACTACTACTACTACACCCTCACCCCTATCTTCCACCTTGAACCTCTTCTCCATCTCTACATTTTAAGCTAACTCACACAATCTATGAAAGAGAGTGGAGGCTCTCTTAATCAAGAGAGCCTACACAGCAAAGAAGAAGAACCAAACTAGTTTTCTTCATACTTTCACAAATTTTCTTACTTTTTTTATAAAAAAAAAAACAACAATGGCACTTTCTATGCACAAAGATATTAACAATCAAATGGATGCTGGAAAATATGTTAGGTATACTCCTGAACAAGTTGAAGCTTTGGAAAGAGTTTATTCAGAATGTCCTAAACCTAGTTCATTGAGAAGACAACAACTTATAAGAGAATGTCCTATTCTTTCTAACATTGAACCTAAACAGATCAAAGTTTGGTTTCAGAATCGAAGGTAAAAAAACACTTTTTAATAATGTCAAAGTTTTGTTCTTTTTGTGTTTTGTTTTGAAAAAAATGTTCACTTTTTGTTACTATTTTTTTGTCATTATGAAAAAAAGGAACTTTGATTGAAAATAACTTGTGGGGTGTTTGTGTTTTTTGTTTAATTTAGTCTTTTTTTTGTTATTTTCTAAAATATAGATTTTTTATTTTTTGGTTCTTTGAAAGAAAGGAACTTGAATGAAAATAACTTGTGGGGTTTGTGTTTTTTATTTGTTTTAGTCTTTTTTGTTCAACCCTTTTGATGTTTTGTAACATTTATGGATAAAAGAAAGGAACTTGTTAAGAAAATAACTTATGGGTTGTTGTGTTTTTTGTTTTGCTTTTTTAGTCCAAGTTTGTTCAATCCTTTAAATATTTGTAACATTTTTAGATAAATGTAGATGTTTGGTTAACTTGTTTTAGTCTAAAAATGTGCTAGAATGATTCTATTATGAAGTTGAAACCCTTTTTGTGCATTTTAATTACTTGGTTATTATGATCTATGTTTTTTAATGTAGTTATCAGCATTTAATGTTGAATGTAGTTTATGTCTAAAGCTTAAATGTTATTTTTTTTTGTATTTTGCTTATGATGTTTGTAAATTGCTTGTGAAGGTGTCGTGAGAAGCAAAGAAAGGAAGCATCTCGTTTGCAGACAGTGAATAGAAAGCTATCTGCAATGAATAAGTTGTTAATGGAAGAAAATGACCGTTTACAGAAGCAAGTTTCTCATCTGGTTTATGAGAATGGATACATGAAGCAACAGATTCACACTGTGAGTGTGAGAAACTATTCATTTCTTTTTTTAGTTTTGAAGTTTTGTTTGCTTTTCATGTTCTTAATGTTTTAATTGGATGTAATAAATAATAATGTTTAATGTTGAAAGTGTGTAAGTGTAAGTAATGATTGATTATTCACATGGTATGTTTTGTTTTTTTGAATAGGCTTCTGCTGCAACTACTACAGATAATAGCTGTGATTCTGTGGTAATGAGTGGTCAAAATCAACAGCAAAACCCAAATCAGCGTCCTCAAAGGGATGCAAACAACCCAGCTGGGTTAGTAACACTTTTTTGAATCTTGTATTGTGTTTTGATGTTATGTTATGTTACTAATTTCAGTTTCAATGTTGACATGATTTTTTTTTTGTTTTGTTATGTTATTAGTCTTCTCGCGGTTGCTGAGGAGACCCTGGCAGAGTTCCTTTCTAAGGCTACTGGAACTGCTGTCGACTGGGTCCAGATGATTGGGATGAAGGTATCATATCATATCACCTATTCAACAATTTTATAGATGTTTGTTCATATTTTTGTGTTTTTTTTACTAACATTCGTTCATATTTTGTGTTTTTTTGTGTAGCCTGGTCCGGATTCTATTGGTATTGTTGCTGTTTCTCGCAATTGTAGTGGGATAGCGGCGCGTGCCTGCGGCCTTGTGAGTTTAGAGCCCACTAAGGTAGTCTTGTGTTTCATTTTTCTAAGTTGAACAATGAAATTGTGTTTTGGGTGTCTTTTAATGGTTGACTTGTTTGGTGAATATTGTCTTAGGTTGCCGAGATTCTTAAAGATCGATTGTCATGGTACCGTGACTGCCGATGTGTTGATGTGTTGAGTATTGTCCCTACTGGTGGTGGTGGTACAATAGAGCTTATGTACATGCAGGTACTATTTTATTCAACAGAAGTTATAATTCAATTTCTATTGATTTATATTTATATTTATATTTATATTTAATTCATCAATTCTTTTGTTGATATCAGACTTATGCACCTACAACATTGGCCGCAGCACGAGACTTTTGGACACTGAGATACACTACTAGTTTGGAAGATGGAAGTCTTGTGGTACTAAGAAAAATTTACTACTTGTTTTCCCTTATTATACACTTTTATTTATAGTTGTATATATTGTAAAACAATGACTTATCAACTATTGAGAAACAATTTAAATTTTAACTTGGTGAAATGATTATGATTGCAGATATGTGAGAGATCATTGAATGCTTCAACTGGTGGTCCTCCAGGGCCTTCTTCGTCAAATTTCGTGAGAGCTGAAATGCTTCCAAGTGGATTTCTAATTCGACCATGCGAGGGCGGTGGATCCATTATTCATATTGTTGATCATGTTGATTTAGATGTAAGGGAAATGTAAAATTCAAATGTGTATTGTTACATACATGTTGTTTAACCTTTCTGACCTAATACCGTTTTTTTACGTTTTTGCTTTCAGGTTTGGAGTGTCCCTGAAGTTCTAAGGCCTCTCTATGAATCGTCAAAAATCTTAGCTCAGAAATTGACTATTGCAGTAAGATTGATTATATGTATACATTTTATACAACTAACCATATTAAAGTTAATTACTAATCCATTTAAACTGTACTTTACAGGCATTGCAACACATAAGACAGATAGCACAAGAATCAAGTGGTGAAATTCAGTATGGTGGTGGGCGCCAACCTGCTGTTTTGAGAACTTTCAGTCAGAGACTTTGCAGGTAGGTCCTTTACATACTGACATGAATCGATATGAAATTTTTCATTTGAATAATTCACTTGATGTGTTGTGATTTAGTTGAAGTTGATTAAATTATTCATACTCAATGCATCTTCCTTGATGGCAATGATTTTCAGGGGGTTCAATGATGCTGTGAATGGATTTGTTGACGATGGTTGGTCATTGCTGGGAAATGATGGGGTGGAAGATGTGACAATAGCTGTGAACTCTTCTCCAAATAAGTTTGTAGGGTCGAATTACTCAACAATGTTCCCAACATTTGGAGGTGGTGTCTTGTGTGCCAAGGCATCAATGCTGCTGCAGGTAATTCAAAAGCAAACATTTTCACGAGTCATATGATACTCAGCATTTCCTCCTTATGACCAACTTGTTAACTACTTTCTGAATTTTTGTTATCACAGAATGTTCCTCCTGCTTTACTTGTCCGATTTTTGAGGGAGCATCGATCCGAGTGGGCTGATTATGGTGTAGATGCATACTCTGCTGCTTGTCTCAAGTCTAGCCCCTATGCAGTTCCTTGTGCAAGACCTGGTGGCTTCCCCAGCAGCCAGGTCATTTTACCTCTTGCCCCTACGATCGAGCATGAGGAGGTATTGTTCTTAACTATTTGCAGACCTTTGTATTATGGATTTTATGATATTGATATATAATATCGTATATGCTCATTTGTGGTCTGTTGAATTGGTTCAGTTCCTGGAGGTAGTTCGTATAGAAGGTCATGCATTTTCCCCGGAAGATGTTGCATTGGCACGTGATATGTATCTTTTGCAGGTAAATTTGTGTGCATGTTTGGTCCAATTTTGTGTATTTTTGAATTTTCTAGTAGTAAGGTTTAGAAAGTTTTCTGCAAATGATTTTAATTACATTCTTTGTGTGAAACTTATTGCAGCTTTGCAGTGGAATTGATGAAAGTTCAATTGGAGCATGTGCTCAACTTGTGTTTGCACCTATCGACGAATCCTTTGCAGATGACGCCCTTTTGTTGCCTTCTGGTTTTCGTGTTATTCCCTTGGATCCCAAATCAGTAAGTATCATTATTCTACTATGGATATAATCTATCATGTTTATAAAAGTATTGTTCGATTACTTTTCTTTATGCATATGTTCATATGCTGAGTTGTTTTGCAACTCAGGATGGTCCATCCAGGACATTGGATTTGACATCAACAATTGGATCTAGTAATGCTCGTGCAGCCGGTGAAGGTGATGCAAATGGATACAACCTTAGGTCGGTTCTTACGATCGCATTTCAATTTACCTTTGAGAATCATTTGCGCGACAACGTGGCTGCTATGGCTCGTCAGTATGTGCGTAGTGTTGTGGGATCGGTTCAGAGGGTTGCCATGGCAATCGCTCCCTCTCGGCCAGTTACTCAGCTAGGGTCAAAATCACATCCCGGTTCGCCTGAAGCTCATGCTTTAGCACGATGGATCAGTAGAAGCTACAAGTTTGTTTTCAAATCTCTTCTTTTTCTTGACCAGAAGCAACCAAAGTTAAATTTTCAGTTCTTAATTGTGTTTTGTGGACTGTTTATGATGTCTTTGTCAGGATGCACACTCGTACTGATCTTTTCAGAGTTGAGTCTGCAGCTAGCGATGCGATCTTGAAGCAACTTTGGCAGCATTCAGATGCAATTATGTGCTGTTCTGTTAAAACAAATGTAATCACTTTTATCTTATTTATTTGTTAAACTCAAACTCTCCATTGATAATATGCTATAAGATTTTTCCTAAACTCTCAATCAAGCATTATACTGATTTCTACGAATATTATTACAGGCATCTCCGATATTCACTTTTTCAAACCAAGCCGGACTAGACATGCTTGAAACTACTCTGGTTGCTCTTCAAGATATAATGCTCGATAAAGTTCTCGATGAAGCTGGTAGAAAGAATCTTTGCTCTGAGTTCGCTAAGATAATGCAACAGGTAACTTAAAACTGCATCATACTTTCTCTTCAGTTAGGCATAAGTTTTTCGGAATTGTGCTTAACTATTCTTTACTTTTATACTATTTGTTTTCAGGGTTATGCATATCTGCCAGGAGGGATATGTTTCTCAAGTATGAATAGGTCAGTGTCTTATGAGCAAGCTATTGCATGGAAAGTTCTCAATGATGATGATGCCAATCACTGCATAGCTTTCATGTTCATCAACTGGTCCTTTGTCTGATGGAGAAATTATAATCAAGATACTTAACTATATTAAATATTAAGTTATATGTTAAGTTATTTTCAGTACTAAAGTACAAGATACTATCTTATGACAATTGTACTAATTTTCAGCTTTGTTTTATTTGCTTTGTCAACTATGCTAATGTTCCTCTATGACTTGACTATATATAAATATGCTTTAAATATTTATTTTGCATGTGTATTTTTGTTTATTAATTTTGTGCATTTTGAATCTAGATAGTATGAAACTAGAAGATGCTATGTTTGGTATCACGGTAAATATATCAGAATTACAGGAATTCACCGTAGTTTTCCAGAAGCTAGATTATATCAAACATGTAGACATGTAGTAGGATACTAGGATGCATTTTTTTAATCTACACAAACCAAGAATATCATGATGGTGTTATGCTTGCTTCTAAAGCAAGGAAAAAAAATAAAAAATGTTTTTTGGTTTCAACTTTTTATTACATCTTAATAAGGTCATGATCATGAAGATTGTGTATTTTAACTTTGCCTTATGTTATGAAATTAGATCTATGTTGTCTTTAAATTTCAACTTTCAAGAAATAAAGTGGCTTTTGTGCTGAACTTTATATAGTAACATGATTCTACTGTATTTTAAGAGTAATTTAAATATGACATTGTTCTATGAGGGTAAGTGTTGATGATTAATTTTGGTAGTAGGGTTTAGTAGAGTTGATGTAAGGAATTCCTAGCTGGAAACCAAAGTTGAAGTTTCAAAGTTTGGTCAAGCAGCTATTTAGCTACATCTAAACATTCATAGATATAATTAAGAGGTCTTGGTTTAAATTTAAACATAAATCTAAGAATAAAGTAGGTTAAAATTATCAGAGATTTTGTGGTCCATTCGAATTGCAAACTACATCTGAAGACATTATTATTATTAGTCTACAAAGTTAATATGGAATAATGATGAATCGTTCTAAATGGCAAGAGTTTTAGTGCTTAAGTAGTCAGCGATTTGATTTTCGGCTTTTGTGTAAGCAAAAAGATTCGATCTTGATTGGAAGCAGAGAACTTGTACTCCACAAATTTTTCGACAAAAATTAACTATTACTAAATAATGGTGAAAATTTTGTATTTATATCGTGGTAACTAGAAAAAGTATATAAGCTTATTAGTAACACTTTATACTAAGTCGGTACAAATTATCAAAAGTTTAGATTTTATACTACTCTCTCCGTGCCAAAATAACTGACCTAAATTTGACTTTGTGTACTATTCACATGATCTACTTTGATCATATTTTTCTAGTTATATGTACATGCAAATATATGCATATGAGATGTTTGATTTGTCTCGATGAGTATTTTCAAAATATATAATTTTCATAATTTTTAATAATAGATAATTTAAGATATTAACGATTAAAGTTGTACATTGGGAAACGTGAACGTGGTCAACTGAGTCAGTTATTTTGGGAAGGAGGGAGTAACTTTTTTGTTCTGTACTTTTTTTATAGTACATTTCTCTATTTTACTACTAATTTAGTCATCATGTATTAAATTTAATGTTTTATATTTGTCTTGATGCAACAAATAACAATCCAAAGCAATATGTAAAATTATGATACTTTTTTAAGAGATGAAATTGCAACCTTTCAAGTTGAAGGTACTGTGCTCAACAATTAGTACAATTTTTTAGTACAAAATGTTAATTGGTCAACGAAAACATATTCAACCCTAAATGGAAGTAATTATAAAAAATAAAGATAAAAACCCTAAATGGAAGTAAAGGTACAAAGTTGATAATGAGCAATATATGCTCATTTTCTGCAATAGAATTAAATATTATGATGATGACATGCAAGATGGGTGGGGGGGGGGCCTTAATCTGTCTACTGTAATTTAAAAGATTGTGTTGTCTCAGAAGGAAACCAACAACAACCTTGAACATTTTATTTTATGTGCTCTTTCCATTTTAATTATAAAACGTTTTTTTTATTTTTTTTATAATATAATTTAGTGAGTATAAAATTTTAACTTTTAAGATAAATAAGTAAATATACCAAAATTTGAATCATGATATTTATACATTACATGCAATGCAATGTTCCTATTAGCTATATGCACGACCACGCTATGTATTATCAATTTACAAACTAATAAATTTAGCTTAGTAGTTAGTGGTTTGAATAATATGCATGAAGTCTTGAGTTTACACTTTAAATCTCTTTGGTTTCTAAGTAACTAAAAAAAATGTATTATGAATTTCTTTACAAAATAAAAATATGTTTCTATTTAATTTATCATTAAAAATATTTGGTTTAGAGTTTGGATCTCTTGCCTATATGTATGGAAAAATACATATATTTGAGGGTTATTAATTTATTAAATAAAAATTTAAGTTATGTTAAGAGATTAATCTCTAAAATTGCGAGAAAAATACCTTAATTTATCAAAATAAAATTCTAACTAAATATATAAAATTAATTTTGGATTTTTATTTGGGTGAGCTAGAATTAATTTTGATCCTACAAAGTACAAAATGAAACCAAGCATCTATTATGGTTTGAATCTATGATGAGGGGGAGGGTCTCTTCCTTCACAGGACTGTGGTTTGAGAGAATTGAATTGGGTTAATAGAGATTTGTGGGGCCCACAGAATCTCCCTAGAGAGTAAATATATATGGTCAAGTAGTGACGACATAGTTTGTGTTTGATTCATCACAAGAAGACTGTATATCTGTCCTATTCTTCTAACCTTACCACCTTATCTAAGGGATCCTGTCCCTCTCATCTCTGCATCCATCCATCCCTTCCTGTCACTCTTTTTTCATATCTATATTTACCACTAACAAAGAATACCCAATGTCACTTCTATATGCTACTATTATTATAATAGTACTAGTTTTAATTTTAAGTTAATGTATTTTTATTTCATCATTGTGATTATAAGTAAAAGTCAATTTTTTAGATTCATTTTTGAATGAATTTAAAAAATACTTCATGTGTTCTAAAATAAGTGATCTATTTTTTACTTTGAGTACTATTTATATACTTTGACTATATTTTTCTACTAATATATATGGGTCAGGATCAAATGACACTAACTTGTTTGACACCAAATGTTACACCTCTCAATAACTCTTTAACGAATACAAATTTTACAAAACCCACAGTTAGATAGAAAGTTTATATCATATAGATAATTTATGCTAAATTTTACAAAAATCTAAAATTGTTTGATATGCTATTGAGAACGATAAAGATTAACGGTTTATGTGTTTTTATTGAATACTGTTAACCTTGATGTGCCTCAATAACATGTCAAACGATGTTTGATTTTTGTAAAATTTAACATAGATGATCTATATGATATAAACTTTCTATCTAACGGTGGATTTTGTAAAATTTGTATTGTTAAAGCGTTACTGAGAGGTGTAAACAAGTTGGTGTCATTTAATCCTGATCCAATATATATATATATATATATATGTGTGTGTGTGTGTGTGTGTGTAGGGACGGAGCCAGAAAATTAATTTAGGGGGGGCCGAATTTGAAAGTCCAATTCACTAAAGAAAAATTTAAAATTTAAAAGTATAACATATACAAGAAATTATAAAATAAATCAAAAGTTATTATAGTGAATATTCATTTTATAGGCACTTTTTTTAAGTCAAACTTTTAGGCCCTTTTATTTTCACATTTATTATAATTTTAGTCTCAACTCATGTGTTTTACCATAAGAATTGAGATTTTTTGTGTAAAAAAAATGTGAATTTTAGTCTAAAAAGAGATATTTAGTCATTAAATTCAATATTAAGGCAATAAGGTATTTTTTTTAGGGGAAAACAGTCACTACTCACTAAGATCAAATTTACAACAAATTTATAATAGTGCTCAAAATATTGGATTAATAAAGAAGGACCATATGCATAAGTTTAATAAAATAAGTGAGACTAAACCTGAAATTGAAACAATAGTATAACAAAATACTAGTATAAAAAAATTTAGGGGGGACCGTGGCCTCTGCTGGTCCCCCTACTAGCTCCGTCCCTGTGTGTGTGTGTGCAAATATTAGCATATGAGATGTTTCATTTTTCTCTGGCTATTTTCAAAATGAGTTAGGATCAAATGACACAAAGGTGTCAAATTTAAATTGATACCAAATCACAACCCTTAATTCTATTTAAGCTATCATCAAAGTCACATGATAATATAATATCCTCATTTTCACCAATATGGTAACTAATTAATCATAATCTTCACCATATTTTTTTTTTATGCACCAATATATATTTTTTTGAAAAACACGATCTTCACCAATTAATGTGATTCTTATTACGTCCCATGAGCTTGACTCAATTGGTGGAATTTCAAGCCGCTAGACTACTTGACCAAAAAAAAAATGTGATTCTTATTACGGCATACTTTCTCTCTTTTTAACAATTCAACCTTCACCATGCCCACTGCATATATATGCTTCAAGCTCAAGTAGAATATTTTGATCACGGACATAATTGATATATGACCATATAATCATTTACAAGGTGCTATAAATCCATAAATAATCATTGTTGAAATAAATAAATCAAATAATATACACATTGTTCTTGAAAAATATAATGTCACCAAAAAATATTAGTTCTCAAAATAAACTGTGTGAACTATTTTTATGTAATAGACGGATCATTGAATTTTTTTGAAACAAGTGATCATTGAATTAAACCATAGAAAAGTGGGTAAGTCATGAGAGGGAGATACTAATAGTAAGATAGAAAATCAAAGAGCAAAAATTAAGAGTATTTCCTTATTTGTGAAGATCATCATCAATTACCTGGGTAAGATTACCTACACAAAATTACCATGTGACTCATTAAGGAAATAAATATGAGCCTTTAGATTAAATGAAATTAATGGTTATGATTTGGTGTCAATTTAATTTTGACACATTGGTATCATTTGATCCTAACTCTTTCAAAATATATAATTTTTATAATTTTTAAACAATATAATTTAAGAGATTAAAAATTAAAGTTGTACATTGGTAAATGTGACCGTGGTCAACTAGATCACTTATTTTGGGAATATATTTTTGCTTATAATTAAAGATGGATCGAGTATGGTTCAAATTGACCGTAAAATTTATGTTTTTTTTTTCATTAATAATGAAAAACTAAATGATAGTAATATCTAATAAGTAGTAATAATACTGCATAATAATATTGATAACGAAGTTTAAAATACAAACAAAAAATTACATTATATAAAATAAACAAACTAGAGTTGAGCGGAGGTGTTTGCATCACTTTTTGGACGACCATTCGTAATTCATTTCTGGATTGCCCCAAAGTTTATTGCCTTGATATTCAGGCCAATATCCTTTGTTTTGAACTACTTGAAAAGATTCGTCGTAGATGCGGAATACATCCGCAACTGTGTACACGTCAGATATGTACACTTGATAGAATCGGCGAACACCAGAGCATATAGCAATTACATGCGAACAAGGAAGATGTAAACTTTGAAATTTTCCACAATCACACCACTTTTCATCCAAATTGACCTTAAAAATTCTCATTGGTTGACCCTCGTTATGGTTCACGGTTTCCCGTACAGAGTAAGTATGATTTTGTTGATCAAATCGAACAATTTGGTGTGTAGTAGCCTTTTGAACTGCATCTACAATATGATTCATGCATTGTTCTGTATAATCCTGACTTGAATCTAAGATTGTTGCCGCTTGTTTTCCTCTTTCTGCAAATAGTGTCGCACACCTATAATAGGTTGATTGAACCATAGCTGTGATAGGTTTATTACGAATATCCTTAAGCACAGAGTTCATTGTCTCAACAAGGCTGGTTGTCATGTGACCCCATCGGCAACCTCCATCATACGCTCGTGTCCACTTTTCTTTGGGGATATTATCCACCCACCTTAAAGCCTCTAGATTAGTCAATCGAATTTTGTCGCGGTATTGTTGAAATAGAGGCTTGTTTATTGCATACCCTGTATTGGCCAAAAATAAATGTCAAATATATTAGGAAAAATTGTAAAACAGTGAAGTAGTAGCAAGGACATAAATTGTTACCCATATTAACAATTGTTTCCCGAAGTTGTTTATCTTTTATCTCCTGCATAAAGTTTTGTGCAATACGTCGGAGGCAGTACACATGTGTGGAGGGAGGATCATTCCAACCATTCTCAGGATTATTATAAGCACTTTCAATTGATGGGTTTCTATCTGAGATCAAGCAAATGTTTGGTTGTGGAGTAACATGCCTTCTCAAATTTTTTAAAAAGAAACTCCATGCATCTTTTGTCTCACCTTCCACAACTGCAAAAGCGAGTGGAAATATATTGTTGTTTCCATCATGTGTGACGGCTATCAACAATGTCCCTTTATACTTTCCGTATAACCAGGTTCCATCAACTTGTACAATTGGTTTGCAGTATGTAAAACCTTTAATGCATAAATTAAAAGCCCAAAATAGACGATGGAAGAACATGTTGCCATGCCAATGATAACTACCATATGTTGCTGGTAGTGTCTCCATTTGTACAATGGTTCCTGGAAGATATGAGCGCATCACCATCAACCATTGTGGAAGATCGTGATAAGACTGCTGCCAAGTCCCATAAATCTTTTCGATCGCCTTATTTTTTACAATCCAAGCTTTTCTGTATGTTATAGTGCCATTGAATTTTTCTTTTATGTGTGCAATTATATCATTCACTTTGATTGATAAGTCATTACGCACAAGTGATTCAATGCTATGACATATGACATTAGAGTCAAGTTTGCGATGATCATGTGACAAAGCCAAAGGTCCACATTCGTGTGAACCACTGATACGACCAATCACCCAATGCTTACTTGTTTTTCTATATGATGCTCTCAAGCTAAAAGGGCACTGGCGATGTACACATTTAATGACATACCTGTCCGGATCAGATTGCTTGACCACATAATCGAGTGATTGTTTAATGTGGTAATGTCTGATTGCAGCCACACAATCTGCTTTGTCATGAAATTGCATTCCTGCCTCAATACCATCATTTCCAAATAATTGTTTAACATAATCTAACTCACTTTCACTCTCATCACCAACTTCTTGTTGAGTGTGTGGTTCTTCTAAATGTTGTTGATCGTATGGTGCACATGTAGATGATGATTGTGAATGAATATGTGGTGATTGCGGGTTAAACCGAGTGTATGGTGCATATGTAGACCATGATGGTTGTGATTGAAAATGTGAGGCATGTTGTTGTGGTAAAGCATTTGGTGGTTGAGACGAATGTACATCTTCAAATGTAACACATAACTCAATAGAAACAATAGCTGGAAATTTGCTATGAACATGAAGATGAAACATAGATTCAACATCTTCATCATCTTCAA
Organism: Trifolium subterraneum; assembly: GCA_951799995.1. NCBI lineage: Eukaryota > Viridiplantae > Streptophyta > Magnoliopsida > Fabales > Fabaceae > Trifolium > Trifolium subterraneum. The sequence continues at coordinate 13,134,884 of OX637462.1, read as the reverse complement.
TCTTCAACGATTCAAATTGTTTATTCGTGCTTCCAAAAATCACCGGAACCCGATAAATAATACCGGATATCACCTTATTATCTCCTAAATTCAACTTTTTTACTATTCTTTCCTTTAATTGAGCAAGAGTACTTCTTGTACTAATAATAAACAATTTTTTTTCATCACTTCCAAAAAACACACCATATTGATCTCTACCACATTCTCCATTATAGTAAACAATAACAGATACATTTGTTGTTGTTGCCATGGAAATTGTTTGAGAAAGAATTGAAGAAATTTTAGATATGTTGTAGTTTAAGTTTATGAAGTTTCAATGTATGTACTAAGATATAAGCAAATTGAATTGGGTTTAGAGCCTCTGCATCAACTTTGTCATAATGCATACTGACTTCTGCACCATTTTCTGCTGGGAATCTATAGCCTTTGTTATTAGTAACATGTGATGGTTTGCGCCAATGGCAGTGGCGCCATCACAAAAGAACTCTGCATTTTTTTCTATAAAGTACTACAGTCTGCATTTTCTATTATCAATATGGCCCCCATTTTAAATTAAATAAAATGAAAACGCTAAATTGTGTCTTCGAGATATTAGTTAAAGAAGTTAAGTATATCGTCATGTTAACCGGTGCTTTCGGAGTAATGGTTACGGAAACTAAAAAAGAAATTTTTAATTAAGTTTAAAATAATAATTTTTTAAATTTTCGAGGAGTTGATTGCACGGATTTCGATGACATATTAGTATATCTACTTTCTTAAACAGTGTCGTGCACCGGGGCACTGTTTAGTAGGGGTGGATAAGATTTCCCGAACCAATCCGAATCTGACAAAACCGATAACTCAAAAATTAAATGTAGGGTGATAGTGGGTCTGGTCACGGGTTAAACGGGTGAATAAAATTGTGTTTGACTGGATTGAGACGGACGAACTCGGATCTGAAATATTCATCCATTGAAACCGTCGAAACCGAAACCAATTAAACCGAAAGCATCAAATGGATATGGAAGTGGGTGTGATATTGTCATCCATGAGTTTATTCGGATCAAGGTTTTTCAAACCGATTCCGACCGTTGTCCACCCCTACTGTTTAGCATAAATTTGTGCAGTTTACATTTTTTATTTCACCGCTGGTATCTAATTCATATGACAGACTAATCTGGTTCGGGGATCAGTTTTGACATTAAGTGATTTTAGCCTTCTCCGATCATAGTTATGGGAGATCGAACCGTAATTCTTCCTACTAAATTCTACGTCAATAATAACTGAAATCTCTGACGATTGGTTGATGTTCACATTTTAAAAGTGTAAAAAATGATTTTTTTTTTAATACAAATTTTTTTCTTTAACTAGTAATTCAAAGTTCAATTAACGAAACTATAAATAAAATAAGACAAATGTTAATATGTGCTTTTAAGTGCACATGTGAGTACTCCCTCCAGTCTTATATATAAGAAACAAAAAAAATTAGAAGGTCTTAAATATAAGTAAAATGTACTACAATCATTATATTTATTTCGAATATTTCAATTTTACCCCTAGTTTTACTTTTCCATACTACTATAAGCATACACCCTTGGAAACCGTAGAAAAAAGAAACCAAGACTTAGTTTTACTACTTCCACACTCTATGCTTCACTAGTGGCTTAAAGTGTGCACTTGTAAGCAAATTTTAATTTATTTGAAAATAAAATTAAGGGTAAAATAGTAAATGACTTTTTTTTTTATACTTTATCCACTTTTTTTAAAGAGTGTGCCTTTTTTTGTTTCTAATATTCAAGACTAGAGGAAGTATACTTAATTAAGAAACATTTGATTTATTTAACATGTATTTTAAGAGCACATGATAGATAGGGAAACCCATAAAATAATCCTAAATGGAAGCTGAAACAATTAGATAAGGCATGTCTAAGCCTGACACGTGTTAGCTCTCTCATCTTTTTCTTTTTTTTTTTATTAGCTCTCTCATCTATTTGGCCTTATGATGATAATTAATGAATATTGATGATATGATACTGTATTTGATTTGATGGTATTGCTAATTTTGAACAGTAGCCATTTTCTCATTCAAGCTGTTCAGGTCCCTGCTGTGTCTGTCTATCAAATGTCCCTCATGTTCGTCTATACTTAGATAAATTGGATTCCACAGTTATCATCTAAATTAACTATGTTATTGATGCGATATTTTTATCACTAAATCTAAAAAATATTTTTTATTTATATACTCCTATATGAAATTAGAGGGAGTGCAATATTTTTATCGTTGTTACTTGTCAAAGACAACTAATTTTTAGCGAAAACTTAATTAAATTGATCTGATGGTGTTATCTTGAGACCTGAAAATGTGTTTCTTTTTAAAATCTTAGGTTCAATTTTGATTGACTAATTTAGTTTCTTAAAAAATTAATTTTTATTGGAGAATTAGTGAGACACATTTAAAAAAAGTTTATTCCTTTCAATCGAATTAATTTTGAAACATCTAACCACAGTTATTCTTTTTACTATTTTAACTATATAGAAATTAAAAATAATTTAAAAGTTTTTTATATAAAAAAAATAAAATAATGTGGCGGTCAATGTAAGATGCCACGTTTAAACTCAATTCAACGTGGCGCTGCCACCTAACCAACCATTAGACAATTGACTCGGAGTAAAGAATAGGAACGAAAACTAAAACTCAATATAATATATTTTACCCTAAATTATACTAGTTGGAAAATAATTATTTAGTAACCTAAGTCACTAAATTTAGTCGAGTAATGTGAAATTTGAATAGCATGAATGGAGTCTTTGGTTTGATTCTCCGTCAACATTTATAAATAAAAAAAAAAAATAGTAACCTTAACATACTACGTGAACAAGAAAATCTTTGTTAGACCATCTTGTTGTAAGTAACTATGAATAAAGGGACTCCGTTACATATTCAAATTAAGAATATATTTTATCTCATTTTACTTTTATATGTTAACTAGTTATAATTGTAAATTATCAGTGATCAACCATCAACTATAAGCTATCAATTAGCTTATTCATCATTGGCTATTTTGAACTTTTTTGACCAAACAAAATCTTAATCTATATCAAGTGTCTTGTTCATCAACCCGTCCATCATTCCAAATATCACATACCATAGAAATATTGTATAAATTGAAATTTTGAAAAATGAATTATATTGTTAGAGCTCATTTCCCATTTATATGAAATATTTATTAATAAAATCATTAATTTTTTTTATCACTCTTTAGTGCAATTTTGTGTGTATATACTATATTTTTATTTTGACAAAAATAATTATTAAAATTACTAATTCATACAAATTATTAAAATATTTTTCAGAAAATTATTAAAAAAATTGTTAATAAATTCAAAAAATGATCGGTTGAGTTTATATATTGGATAATTTAATCCATAAAATTATTTTAAGAAAAAGAAGTCCATTGAGATGTATATAAAATAGTGGTTTGCCCAATTTAAATCACTACATGCTGATCATGTCATGGATACTGAGCAAAGTGTATGGACATGTACATCATCATCATACATGCATGCATGCATAGTACCAGTATAGATGAGCATGAACATGATGATGTATGTATGTGAGATGATATAATACTAGTATTTAATTTAATGAAGGTGGTAGGTGTTTATTTATTTTTATTTTTTTGATATAAGGTGTTTAATTGAGAATATCCTTTTCATCGTTTGAAAATTCGAGGTATGCGTTTTAAAGTTTGAGTGCGAAAGGTAATGTAATGTGTGTTTTGTTTTCGAGCCTCGTGCCCTATACTATACCCCCCTTTCCCACCCATTCTCACTATCCCTACCCTTAACCAATACTCCTTCTAATTTTTAATTTTTAACAAGAGATTTTTTTAAAAATTCATTAAAACTATTAATGTATTTTAATCTAAAATGCAAATAACACAATCATTTTATCAATTTAAAAAAAAAAATTCTTTATAAGAGAAATTTTGGGTGAAAGTATGATGCTTCAGTTCAAGGCAGAGAAGACTTAAGGAGCGATTACAAAAGTAATTATATTTAACTTTCCAAATATACTAGCGGGATTCGAATCCAGGACTCTCGATTTTTTACATGTAAAAACTAAAAATATCTATATTTATTTACATATGAAAAATATACTGTAATTTTTTTCCTCTCTTATGAAAATTGATTGAAAGAGTACAAAAAGTAATAATTATAAGAAAAAATATACATTATCAACAAAATTATTCCTATCAACCAAATAAACCATTTCAAAGTAAAAAAACAATAAATTTTATATTGAAAAAAATGTTTTTTATATTTTTGAAAGATAAATTATACAAATTACATGACTATTTTTTTTCCACCACATGATCTGACCATCTGGACCGCCTAATCTGATTCGAGGATCAGTTCTGACATCAAGTGGTTTGAGTCTCCTCTCAATCGCAGTTGCAGGAATTGAACTATTACTCTCTCTATCAAATCTAACGTCAATCACCACTAGACCAACTAACGATTGACTAACTAAAGTATAAGACTATTTTACTTCTACCTCTAATCATTTTTATAAAAAACAAAATTTTTTAAATTCATTAAATAATTAAAAGGATTTGAGATACACTGGATACATCAAATAAATTCAATGTTGAGGGTCAATTCAATGTTGCTGTATATTAGTGGTGAGTGCAGAGCAGAAAGATGAAAAAAAAGTGTTTCTGTTTATCTGTGTTCCTCATGAGAGACCCTTCAAATTTCCACTTTTGTGTTATACATAAATGTGGTCTCATATGCTTCACATGCGTGCACATTTTTTCAATTTTGATTTTTAACTTTACTATTTGTTGTGCTTTGAATTAAAGATGATTCTACTGCTGAATAAGCATGGTTAGAGAGCTGTTTGGTTTTCTTCTCAAACATGTTAAAGTGTTAAGATCTTCAGCTTTTCAAAATCCAAGGAAAGTGGTAAAGTCCTACACCTAATTACTGTAGCTACGTTTTTGTTATGTCACATAGGGTACCCTAGGCTTTATGATGCTTTTGTGAGGATCTAGTACAAAATTGCATTTAGGAGGGGTGTGGTGATTGGGTGGGGGGTTCAAAAAATAAAAAAGAGAGAGAACAAACCTAACATAACATAACATATCTTTCTGTTGCAGCCTTGCAGGGATTAAATTTAAGTTAAGCTGAAAAAAAATTAAAGAGGGGTGCAGAAGGAAAATTAAATTGTGGAATAGTATAGGAGACTATATTTATAGGGTATGATGATGATGATACGTTAAATTTGAGTGTGTTAATTAGAGAAAGTTGTTGACTGAAAGACTGTGATTTGTTTTTTTCTTTGTTTTGTCAATTGGGTCTTTAGGGTGGTCAGGGTTTAGGCCTTTACCGATTTGGTTCTTGATTCAAATTAAAGAGGGATAGTAAAACAAAGAGTCTAATTAAAAGCTACCTATAATTAATTTTGTTTTCATCAGTCTAATCTGGTTTAGTCGGTTTTGATATCAAGTGGTTTCAGCCTCCTCCATTGCAGTTATAAGAAGTTGAATTGTGGTCTTAAAAAACGTTACCACTAATTTTATTTGACCTTGTATATTTCTTTTTTCTTTTCCATAAAATCATTTCAATTATTCAGCTAAAAAAACATGTTACTCCATAAATCCTAGAACTAGTTAGAAATCATTGCGAGTAATCTTTTGGGTTAGATCAGATCCTTCTGTTTGTTGTGATTTCATTTTTGGTAATAAGCATGGCAAAGAGTACCTATAATCATAGTAGATCATTTTATTTACAAACTTCAATTAATATAGATACTATTAATCACGAGTACAAAAATCAATCTGGTAGTTGATAATTGACATAGGGGATCATAGTTCGATCACTTGCAATTGTAATCATGAGAGGACTGAAATCACTTGACGCCAAAATTAATTCCCAAACTAAATTAGACGGTCTAATAGACCAGATACTGATCGTGATAAGAAAAACTACCAAGTACAAACATCTATAGTACTACCAAGTACAGTTTGAATATTATACAGTAGTTACAATTTTCTTAGTACTACTAAGTTTATGTTTAATCTTTAGTTGATACATTTACCTTGCACTAACTAACTAGAAAATATAATTACTCTTCCAACTAGCATTATTAGTTGAATTTAAAGCATGAATTGTACTACATTGAACAGTGCTTTTAATTTACACAATTTACAGGAACAGGATATAGCAACACTTTATCTGCAGTTTGCCAGCTATATATAGCTAGTAGTAGTACTAAATGGTGCTGAACAGATTTTATGACACATTTGTTAAAGAATGCAGATAATAGAAGCAACAAAACCAATTCATGAGTTGTTTTTCCTGTTTTGATTGACAACTGCTTAGTTCTAATAATTTTTTCTACAACAGAAATGAAAGAAAGAACACTGCTATCATAACTGTGAGACTTAAAACCGACAATTATTTTGTGTTTGTTGATTAGTTATGTTTGTCCGGGTCAAACGGCTGCTTTATAGTACTCCTACATTACTCTATTAGGATGACAAAGATCAATTCACTTAACTTACCCGTCTAAAGTTATGAAGCACAGATACTTCTAAAATTAAGCGTGTGTATTGTCGGACACGTCGCAGTGTTAAACGTTCGATATTTGTAGTATATGACATTCATGCGACACGTGTTGAAAAACTCAAACAAAAGTGTTTTAAAATATTATTTTTTTCTTAGCTTCAACAGACCTTAGACACCATTGGACACATCTGAGTATTAAAAATAATATAAAACTATTGATGTAGTTATTCCTGACAGCTTAAACTTTTGGGATAATCGGTTATCTGACATTATATCAGAGCCTCTATGACTAAGTGGTCTAGAGTTCGATCCCCGCTCCCCTCACTTTCTAATTAAAAAGTGAAATTTAAACATATGGTAGGTGGGCCTATGCATTATTCACGCTTCAAGCCCAAGTGGACTCTTGCGTGAGGGGGCGTATTACAAATAATATAAAATCATTGATATAGCTCTTCCTAACACCGAGACACATTGAAGATGTTTTGATGTCGAAACAACGTATTTTAAACAATAGGTAATACGACAACGGGTGGTCCAACGTATTTTAGAGATGTTGTAATATCATCTTAGAATCGGGCTTAACTCATCGCTACAAAATCGACTTGTAAAGTAAAAATTGTCTTTTACTTATAAATATTTGTCTATGCCAACTTACATATGGGGATTCTTAACATTTTCAATATAGATGAATAAATAAATGTCAAATAATATCATATCTCATTTTAGAACCTTTTTAATAAAATAAATTGATCAATTTAGATTTTTATAAATAATATCACTATTTTATTTAATTATAATAAATAAATACATGTTGTCGTAGTGTTGGTGTCATATGTTTTTAAACTATGAATATCAACTTTTCAATATCCATGTCGGAGTTTGTGGTTCATAGGTCTAAAGTGGTGCGAAACAGGCCATTAAGTAGACCAACTTTTTTTTTTTTAACGATTAAATAGACCAACTTGTCTAATATTAAGTTTAAAATTTCAACATATTTTGCCATTATATATTTCCATAGGTCACTTTTGAAATCTCAAATAAATTCATTTTTTACGGTGATTTAGAAAACTTTGTTAAGTACAAAATAATATTTGAGATTTAATGCAAAATATAGGTTGAATTTACTAAGTTCCATTTTTTGATATTTAGCGCAATTTAACTCCAAAAGCTTTCTAATGGTCTGGACTATGCTCCATTCCGATACAACCCCTCCTTTCGGAAGAGTGGACGTATTAATCACTACTTAAAAATCAACATGCAATTCTACTTTACGATAACCATGCGATCATGCCAAATTCAAACCGCCAAACACACCCCAAAACCTCACCACATATGAATTATAAGTTCCCAATCCCTTCGAAAAACCACAAATCCGCTCGTCATTCTCCCTCCAAAATCTTTCATCCAAACACACCCTAAAAGTGATATCCATAAAGTTAAAACAATATCATGAAACAGTGGCTTTATAAAACATAAAGCGAAACGGGCCAATTGACTATGGTACAAATTTCAGTTAAAAAGATTTTGGGCCCATTACAAATTTAATCTGTCCAAGTTGACATGCAATTGGCATTGTTAGTGGTTTTTGTATTTTTGTAATCCTTTTTCTTTTTTATGTATTTTTGTACAAGCTTTTTTATGTATTGTACACCTGTATGTAATAATCTTTTTCTCATATAAATTGATTATTTATAAGTCCCTAAAGTAAAATCCCAAAACAATCTTGGACTGATCTTTTTACAAACTAGTGGCAGTAGTATTCATCTTGTGATATTTCTCCTCTTTTTATGGGTGATTTTGTTCTTCTTTAAATGGGGTTTATCATAAAGAATTGTTTGTTGTTAATAATGTGTAAATTCAAATCCTAATCAAGTTAGTTAGTTTGTTTTGATTTAGATAGTTATGTCTAGCTGTGTTTTGACAGTTAGAGGAAGTTAGTTAATCACTTTAAATGGGATTTATTATAAAGAACTGTTTGTCTGATTTAAACACATCCACGTTAATTTTTTGCATAATCATTCAAAGAACTCTAAGGGAAGGAACCCTGATAATTTGGAGTACAATCGAGATGTATACTCTGACAAAAAGTTGTTTCTTCTAAAAATTGAACATAAATTCGTTTAAATTATTAGTTCATAAGAGAAACTTATTAACTACTTGAGACTACTATTTTAAATTAAGTTTAAATTTAGGGTGATGGTATTTTTTATTTATTTTTTAGTTTCGGTGAAGATTATAATATCATGAGACAAATTTCAAATCTTCTTGGGACAATTTTAAAATGGTGTGTCACTTTAATTAATTAAATCTATCGCTTTTCCAAAGTTATTTTTTGACTTCCCCCCGCTGTTTTTTTTAAGTAATTTAGCGGTTAGAATTTCACTTTTTAAGGTGAATAAGTGTGAGTTGAATCTCGGATCTTTACCAACTGAGTTATACTCACAGGGACAATAAAACTTGATTTTAATATTGTCCATGAGTGTAATAAATAGTTTGTGTCTTCGGAAATATACTTTCAAACATGTGAGTTGAAAATTATTGTGTCATTTATTTTCCATAGTATTACTGTATGCTGTATATTTCACTTTTTAAGGTGAATAAGTGCGGGTACTATGTCCATACCAACTGGGTTATACTCACAGGACTGAAAATACGGTTTTAATATTGTCTAGAAGTGTACTATGTTACTTATTTTGTTTCTTCGGAAATATACTTTCAAACATGTGGTGTTTTAGAAACATGGAGGTCAGAAAAGAAGTTATCTGAGTTGAAAGTTATTGTGTCATTTATTGTGTAAACAAGTGATATATTGTGCGATTTTTTGTGTATAGTGTTACCGTATGGTGTATATACTAATGAATACGGTTCATCTCCTTTTAAAGTCTCTACATCAGTAGCGCAACTTTCTCTATACATGGTTAGATATATTCAATGGATGACATAGAAAAGAGAAATGTTATTTTTGGGACAAAAATATAATACCATGGACAATGTTGCCATTTTCATGAAAAAAATGTTTCAATAACATTTCTCATTAATGTAAACATGGTTGACTGAAATGACAACATTGTTCTTGTTGTATTTTGTCCAAAAAATTGTATTTCAATAACATTTCGCTATAAAATAAATAAATGTGATAAAGTAAAAATCTGAAAAAGAAAAAAAAAACACCGAAATCTAAATTAATTCACTCATTCAATTTCTATGAATTAAATAAGACTGTCAATTTTTTTGCAAAAAATCTTGTTAACCAAAATCAACATTCAACACCAAAGACATGTTGTAAAGAGTCTTTTTTCTTCTCTTTCTCAAGAATTGTTAACATTTTTACTTAATGAAAAAATTACACTACTGTATTTTGTATGATAAATGTTAACTTAGAGTAGCTTAATAAAGTTACTCCAAATCACGTCTCTCAGATTTATTTTAATCTAACGATTCAATTTAATACCTAATTTATCCAATTAACCTTAAATCATGTTCTCATATGCAATTTCTCTACATTGCCTTTGTTTTGATTTCTTTTACGATTGACAAAATTGTTGTGGCAAGTGTGAGTGTTGAGTCCTACATTGTTTAGATAAGTGGAGGTTAAACATTTTATAAGTGACATGACTCATAAACCTAACAACTTAAAGTTTTGAATTAAGTGTGGTGTCTAACTCACTTGTAGAATTGTTCTTAAATTCAATGTAGATGATCCCCTGACTGCCCCTCGTGATGACCCAACAAAAATATTCATCACTGCCATGATTTCACTCCCTCATCTCGTTTGGAGGCTATCTCTAGTTTTCACTTTTGTAGTCTTTTATTCCAATTAATCATATTCATCACTTCATCACAGTTTCATCAGAAAAATTTACTATTTTTCATTGCTTTAACATGTGCAATATTGTACATGTTAGACAAAATCCTAATTTTAATATAAAGAAAAAAATTATTATTTTTATTCACTAATAAAGGAAATTTGAACTTTATTGTCAAATATCAGTTGATTCAATTGCTAAGAAGTTGAAGCATATCCCGTAAGGACGTGAATTCAACTTCCTTTATTAGTGAATATTATGTAAAAATACACATGCAAATGCTTATGCCTTGAAGCCTTTCTTGGATATTTTGAGTCTAGGAACTTAGATCACCTAAAAATAACTCAACCAGTGTGATTATGTAAAATTTTACGGTTAATTTATAGATTTCAGTAGTGCTTGACATTTTTTTTAAGAATATTAGAATATATGTACAATTAGGTTCATATTGTAATTAAGGGAAATAACTAATCCAGTCAAAGTTAGTTTAGGATTAGTCCACTGTGCTGAGGTGGCAGTGTTGTCAGTTACAGCCAGCTTAGCTGGCACTGTCACCTGGCAACAGTCCAAAGAGCTCCTCTTAAAAGAGACTCTCACACTTGTAACTAACACAGTTTTGTAATCTTGATTCAATCAATGAAATCAAAGAAATTATCCTCTCTAGTTTTCTATCATGGTATCGTGAGCCTTTAGGGTTCAATTTTTCGCTTCCGCTTCAAAATCAACCGTTCTTCTTCTCCATCAATGGCTTCCACGCCACCAGGTTCTCCAATTAACAACACCGCAACGCTGAATCTTCCCACCACCGCCAAGGATTCCTCCAAATCGGGACTCACACACGCTCTCACCATCAAATTAGATGAGAAAAACTTTCTACTGTGGAGTCAACAGGTAAATGGAGTAATTACGGCGCATAATCTTCATAGGTTCGTCGTCAATCCAGAAATCCCTCTGCAATTTGCGACAGTAGCGGATCGTATTGACGGTAAAACTTCCGATGAGTATCGAAAGTGGTTGTTCAAGGATCAAACCCTATTCACATGGCTTCTTTCTACAATTTCAGAAAGCGTTCTTCCCCGTGTGCTGCATTGCAAACATGCTCATGAGGTATGGGATAAAATTCACAAATATTTCAATTTGGTTCTTAAGGCAAGAGCTAGAGAATTAAGATCAGAACTCAAGAACACCAAGAAATTGGCTCGATCTGTTAGTGAATACCTCTTGCGCATAAAATCAATTGTTACTTCGCTTATTGCTATGGGAGATACTGTTACGGAACAAGAACAGGTCGATGCAATCCTTGAGGGATTACCAGAAGAATTCAATCCATTTGTAATGATGGTGTATAGTCGTCTTGACACGCCCACAATTGAAGATGTTGAAGCACTGCTTATGCTTCAAGAAGCTCAGTTTGAGAAGTTTCGCCAAGAATTGACAAATCCAAGCGTATCAGTCAACATGGCGCAAAAGGAAGCCAAGCTTAACAACTCTGGTGAAGATGAAGATGATGAGGATGTAGGAACTGCACACTACAATGCTAATGCAGTTCGTGGCAGAGGGCGTGGGAAAGCTCGCAGTAGAGGTCGTGGCAAAGCGCCACAAGCATCCAATTCAAACAAATCCCAACGCCAAATCTGTGGTAAACTCAATCATGATGCTGCGAATTGTTGGCACAGGTATGCTCCTCCAAACTCTAGACATAGTGGACGTGGTTATAATGCTGGTTTTGCCTCTCGGCCTCCACACTATAACCCCTATCCTCGTCCCTCTGCAAACTTAGCCCTACCACAATACTATCACTCAATCCCTGAAACTGATACCAGCTCCACTGCATCTTGGTGTCCTGACTCTGGAGCATCACACCACCTTACCTTCAACCCCAATAACTTTGCTTATCGTGTACCTTATCAAGGACAAGACCAAGTCATATTGGGAAACGACCAAGGTGTGTCTATTAAATCTTTAGGACATTCCAATTTTTACTCTCCTTACAATCCTAATGTGCATTTAAGACTTACTAATTTATTGCATGTCCCATCTATATCTAAAAATTTGCTATCTGTAAGTAAATTTGCACAAGATAACAATGTCTATTTTGAATTCCACCCTCATGTGTGTTATGTAAAATCCCAGGATTCTAAACAAATCTTGCTAAAGGGCACTGTTGGATCTGATGGATTATACCAGTTCAAGCCCTTTGCTTTTACTCCTGGTCTCAACACCAACTCAAACTTTCAATCCAGCTCTGAGTCACCTCTGCAGCAGCTAGAGGGTCCTATTTCTAGTCATTTTTCTGCTTTACATAATAATGTTCATTGTAACAATGCTTTACCCATTAGAAATTTAGATACTACTTTTCACACATGGCATCTAAGACTAGGCCATGCTCATAATAAAGTTGTAGCTACTGTTTTGAATTGGTGTAATATCCCTTACTCTAATAAAAATACTGTTACACCTTGTGTTTCATGTTGTGCTAGTAAATCTCACATATTCTATGCACCCCTGTCTAACACTAACTACACTAAACCTTTTGAAGTGATTCACTGTGATCTATGGGGCCCAGCTCCCTTTGTGTCATATTATGGCTACAACTACTATATCACATTTGTTGACACATACACTAAATACACTTGGATCTACTTCTTAAATCAAAAATCAGATGCCTTAAAAGCCTTTTCACAATTCCTAACTTTCATTCAAAACCAGTTCCAAGCATCTGTTAAGGCTCTTCAGTCTGACTAGGGGGGTGAGTTTAGGTCCTTCACCACTTTACTCAATTCATTAGGCATTCAACATAGAATCACATGCCCCCATACTTCCCACCAAAATGGAACTGTTGAGCAAAAGCATAGATAAATAGTCGAAATGGGACTCACTCTATTATGTCAAGTTCCCATTCCTCTAAATTTTTGGGACCACAGTTTCACACAAGCAGTGTACCTGATAAACAAACTACCCTCCAGTGCTTTACCTTCCTTCAAATCACCTCATCATGCTTTATTCAAATCCTATCCAGACTACACTCAACTTAGAGCATTTGGTTGCCTCTGTTTCCCACACCTAAGACCATATAACAAACACAAGCTATAGTACAGGTCTAGTCCTTGTGTCTACTTAGGAGTGTCACCTCAACACAAAGGTCACAAGTGCCTTGATAAAAATGGCAAAATCTTTGTGTCTAAAGATGTCATTTTTCATGAGTCTCAATTTCCCTTCACTATTTTGTTTCCCACTACTTCTACCAACAACAGTGAGTCTGATAGTACTATTCCCTCAACTCTTCTTACACCTCAACAGAAAGCACCTCTCACCATTACCCAAATTAATTCCTTAATATCTCAACCCTTGTCCCCACAATCCAACTGTCCAATAAATTCATCCACTGCTCCCCACTCACCCAATACACTACATCAAAATGACCACCCTATGGTCACAAGAGGCAAAACTGGCAATCTAAAACCAAAGACCTTTGTGGCTAACATTGAACCTACCACAGTCAAAACTGCTCTAGCTGATTCCAAATGGCTACAAGCTATGCAAAATGAATACAAAGCACTTGTGAATAATAACACTTGGTCTTTAGTACCTCTCCCACCTCACAAGAAAGCCATTGGATGTAAATGGATATTTCGCGTAAAAGAAAATCCTAATGGATCTATCAACAAATACAAAGCACGCTTGGTTGCCAAGGGATTTCTGCAAACTCCTAGGTTTGATTTTACTGAGACATTTTCACCAGTTATCAAACCAGTCACAATCAGAATCATTTTAACCCTTGTTGTCACCTACAAGTGGTCAGTCCAACAAATTGACATCAACAATGCTTTCTTAAATGGGGTCTTACAAGAAGAAGTATATATGACACAACCTGCTGGATTTGAACAGTCTGACAAATCTTTGGTGTGCAAGCTTCATAAGTCTTTATATGGCCTAAAGCAAGCCCCACGTGCCTGGTATGAGAAACTCACTCAAACTCTTCTTCAAATGGGCTTCACTAAAAGCAGGTGTGACCCCTCTCTACTAGTGCATCATCAACATGGGGCTTGCACTTATGTACTTGTGTATGTAGATGATATCCTCATAACTGGGTCAGATTCTCACCTTATCAAAGATCCAATTCATAAACCGAATGCTAAATTTGCTCTCAAGCAACTGGGTGAAGTGGATTATTTCTTGGGAATTGAAGTACATCACAAACAATCAGGTGGCCTACTCCTACACCAATCTAAATACATTAAGGACCTGCTTGTCAAGACCAAAATGGAAAACTTCAAGCCTATTGGGTCACCAATGGTAAGTGGTTGTAAGTTAAGCAAATTTGGAACTGATGCTATGACAGATCCCACACTGTACAGGTCCACAGTAGGAGCCTTACAATATGCAACTCTAACCAGACCTGACATTGCTTATAGTGTCAACAAAGTGTGTCAATTTATGTCACATCCTTTGGAAACACACTAGAAAGCAGTCAAACGTATTCTAAGATATCTAAAGGGCACTCTTCATCATGGATTACTCCTTCAACCATGCCTCTCCAGCCCCCCTTTTCACTAAGAGCATACAGTGATGCAGATTGGGCAACTGACCAAGATGGCAGAAGATCAACTTCTGGATCCTGCATCTATTTTGGTTCTAATTTGATCTCATGGGGCTCCAAAAAGCAGCAATTAGTAGCCAGATCCAGCACAGAAGCTGAGTACAGGAGCATGGCAAATACAACAGCAGAACTACAAGTGCCATGTCACACTCCAACTCTTCTGTGTGACAATCTTAGTGCAGTATCATTGGCACACAATCCTATTCTACACTCAAGGACCAAGCACATGGAATTAGACATCCATTTTGTAAGAGAAAGAGTTCTGTCAAAACATCTAAATGTTCTCCATGTTCCTGCTATGGACCAACTAGCTGATCCACTTACAAAGCCTCTAGCTCCATCCAATTATGCAGCTATCAGAACCAAACTCAAAGTGTTTCCATGTTCTGAAAACTCTTGTGTTTGAGGGGGGAATATTAGAATATATGTACAATTAGGTTCATATTGTAATTAAGGGAAATAACTAATCCAGTCAAAGTTAGTTTAGGATTAGTCCACTGTGCTGAGGTGGCAGTGTTGTCAGTTACAGCCAGCTTAGTTGGCACTGCCACCTGGCAACAGTCCAAAGAGCTCTTCTTAAAAGAGACTCTCACACTTGTAACTAACACAGTTTTGTAATCTTGATTTAATCAATGAAATCAAAGAAATTATCCTCTCTAGTTTTCTATCAAAGAAAAAAAAAAGGAAAAAAGAAAAGATATTATCTTATACTTAGAGGACAAAAACACTACTACTGTTTATGTAATAAAGCAATGCATGTTGTATTAATACTATTTGTTAAGAAATAGAAATGCATAATTAACTTTCTCTCATCTTTATTCTCTATTTGGAAAATAGAAAATGTAAACCCCACAAATATTTTCTTTCTCTCCTTTGTCTACTTCTCTTCCGTACAGATGAGAGACCACATTCCCCTTTTCTTCTCTTTTCCTTTTCACTATTTATTTTTCTCTCTACGAATCTTTTGTACCTAACAACAAGTACTAAGTGGTGGAACCTATGACTTGACTTAGATATACTATAAAATGTGTTCAACTAATGTATTATATAATGTATTATTTAATGGATATATATGTTGAGCCTAAAATAGTTTTACACTAACATATAAGAAATCATCATTCTTCATGTCATATACGTTGTCTAGGTGCGGATACAGTATTGGTAACCGATACGGGTACCGATACGGGGTACGGTATTTTTAGAAAAATTAATGTATGTGTATGGACATAAATTAAAGTACGAGTATGTACCCGGTACTGGTATGAATATGTACCCGATACCGGTACTCTTCCTCAAATGGAATACTCGTGCATTATACTCATGTAAGTAGTTTTAAAATAACCATATAAAGATAAAGTGACGTGATAAATTGGTGATTTCTATTAAATGTATGTGTAGAATAATAATTTTACACCGATGTACATAACGGTTAAATTCTTATTTGGAAAATAAGAAGAAAAAAACTAGCTACTTTATTTTTGTTTTGAAGAAGAAAACTAGCTACTTTATTAATCATATAATGTTCCTATACATTAAAAATATATAATAAAATTTAACCAAATTGTTAACAAAAGAAGAAAAAGTATAGATCTTGAAAACAATATCTTAGCACATAAACAGCACAATCTTGTCACATGGATATGCTTTTAAAATACGATATATACACCACAAACATAAAGTGGCAATAAAGGCACCCAACGTATGATTGATATGAGTGCTAAGGAACTAATACAACTTAATTAAGTGGTCATAAGTTTAATTTTAATTGCTCTATAAAAAAGGGGAAGGATCGGTGGACACCCCATCTAATCTACAGCTCCTTTCACTCTTTGTATGTTTGTTAGAAGGTGAAAATTCTTAGAATTGAGAATTTAGGTTAAATTCGACCCTATAAAATCGGTTTGTAAGGTGAGAAATGTTATAATTTATAAACACATATTTAGATTATCTCGCAACTGATGTGATACTTCCTAACACACTCTTTCACACCCAACACTATTGGGTTTGATGCGTGAATATAAATGGTAAATGGCCCGATCAAAAACTCGATAGTAGACGACCCATCGAATCTTGGAGGAGGCTCTAATACTATCTTATAATTGAAAATTTAGGCTTAACTTAACCTTACGAAATTGGCTTGTAAGATGAAGATTGTCATCATTTATAAACACATATTCATACCATCTTGCAACTAATATGAAACTTGTTAACATAAATGTGGCATCTATCCGAAGTGTAGAATGGGTTCACAATGTGTTTAAATATTAGCACCATATAAATAATTTGTGACTGTATAGCCGACATATTTTCAATGAAAATTAATCACTATTAACGACGATGAATATAAGATAGGATAGGACCTCTAACATATTTATGTAAAAAAATGCAATAAAGACAAAGATCAAACAAAATGATAAGATTGAGATCACATAAAAGAAAGGATGAAAAGGATTTTGGCAAGCACTATATTCAGTACTATTAAATTAAAGGGCAATGATAACTCAAGTTGAGCTAGTTAATAACCAACCACTTTTCAAGCACTAATATGATCTAACTATAAAATAATTATTTCAAATATCGGTAACCATATATATACAAAGCCATAGAAGCAGAACAAAACATATCATATCATACCACATAAAAAAAACAATGAAATTTGTGGTGAGTGTTTACCTTATACTATGTTTTGCCTCTTCCATTTTCATTGTAATGGCAATAGTACAAAGAACACAACATATTTTTGGAGGTGATGAATACTATGTTCGTGTGATTAATGGTTTCACTGATAATTCTTCTGTTCCTTTAGTTATTTGGTGTTCATCAGAAGAAATGGATCTTGGTGGTCGTGCTTTACAAGAACATGATGAATTTAGTTGGATCATGAGGCCAAATCTTTGGAGTAGCAATTATATGAAGTGTACAATGAAATGGGATAGCACAAGGAAGAGTTTTGAAGCTTTTGAGGCTTCTAGAGACATAGAACGTTGTGGATTACATAGGTTATGTTCTTGGAGGGTTACACAAGATGGGTTTTATTTTAGTAATGATGAAGTTAATTGGAGGAAGGATTTCATGTGGTGAGTGTGTGATATGATATGTGATGCCAAGGTTTTCTCTTAGCTTGGATTCACAAAATCATTTATGGCAATATGTGTAATAGTGATGTGAGGAATCAATTTTGCATAATTATTAGAAGATGTGTGTGCTTTTGTAATATCACAAGGCCTGTTATGAGTTGAATAATATAATATCATTAATTAATGGTAAACAACTTAATCAAGTGTTTATTAGATACATGTTTATGATGTAAGTGTTTATGTATAAATTATTGTTGTAATTAAAGAGAGGTTGTGGTTAAAGTGAGATGAATGTCAAAGTAATTTGGAATGGATATAATAAGAGGCGACACGAGGAATGTGAAAATTTACATATGTGGAGTTATGGACAATAAGATCATCCCCAATAATAAAAGATATGGATTCTCTGCTGTCAAATAGTAAATGCAGGGAAATCTCAATCATTGAATCAAATCAATTATTACCAACAAAATTTAATATATTTGATAGCGTTAATTTTTTGTATAGTTTTATTTCAATCCGAGGTTATATAATACATTGACGGCGTGATCGTATCATTTTCTAACGGCAGGGAATCTTGATCCAATAGGGGAGGCTTTGCTCCATATAGTGTTTCTTTCTACAAATTTGACATTCTAATATATATGGGAATTCGATCTTCATTTCATCGTTTGCAATTATTTAAGCCCTAGATGGAACATCTTAATTTTATTTGTAGTCACTTTTGTAACTAAACTTTCAATATAAATAAAAAGACTAATTGTAAGCAGCAATGTATCATCTCATGAAGATAAAATGGTATCAAAAGTTTACAGGGTAAGAAAAATAATTTCTACTAAAGTTTAATTTGTATATATGAAAATTAATCTTTTTCTCTTATTTTTTTTGTCAAGGAAATTAATCACTTTCTTATTTTTTTGGTCAAGGAAATTAATCTCTTTCTATTATAGTGTATTTAGTCTTTTACTGAATATTTTCTTGATTATTCCATTGCAATTTGCATCAGCCGTGTTTATACACAATAAATCCTATTTAGCCATGGACTAGATTATTCTAACATAAATCTCTTATCAACCATAACATTTCATTTTTGCCTTTGGAAATAAAGTTCAGAACGTATATTCCGAATAATTTTTAGTTTTAAAAAAAAAGTTCATAACGGCATATTCATTTAAAAAACACTAAAAAAGTTTCGAATTTACGTTTCGAACCTTATTTCCAAGGACAAAAACAGATTCCAAAAGAATAAGAGAATGATGGGAAGAAGGGAAAACCTTCAACTTTTGAATCGAAAAGGAAAAATTCTCTCCCCCCCACATATCTTTTTTCCCCCAAAAAATTCTATTTTTGACCAAAAAATTCTACTTTTCAAGCACTAATATACTCTAACAGCAAAATAATTAATATTTCAAATATTGGTACCCATATATATACAAAGCCATAGAAGTAGAACAAAACATATCATATCATACCACATAAAAAAAACAATGAAATTTGCGGTGAGTGTTTACCTTATACTACTATGTTTTGCCTTTTCCATTTTCATTGTAATGACAATAGTACAAAGAACAAAACATATCTTTGGAGGTGATGAATACTATGTTCGTGTGATTAATGGCTTCACTGATAATTCTTCTATTCCTTTAATCATTTGGTGTTCATCGGAAGAAATGGATCTAGGTGGTCGTGGTTTGCAAGAACATGACGAATTTAGTTGGATCATGAGGCCAAAATTTTGGAGTAACAATTATATGAAGTGTACAATGAAATATGATAGCTTAAGGAAGAGTTTTGATGCTTTTAAGGCTTCTAGAGACATAGAACGTTGTGGATTACATAGGTTATGTTCTTGGAGGGTTACACAAGATGGATTTTATTTTAGTAATGATGAAGTTAATTGGAGGAAGGATTTCATATGGTGAGTGTGTGATATGTGTGATGCCAAGGTTTTTCTCTTAGCTTGGTTTCACAAAATTATGTATGATAGTTATAGCAATATGTTTAATAGTGACGAGGAATCAATTTTGCATATTATGTGCTTTTGTAATATCACAAGGCCTATTATGAGTTTGAATAATATAATATTATTAATTAATGGTAAACAACTTAATTAAGTGTTTATTAGATACATGTTTATGATGTAAGTGTTTATGTATAAATTATTGTTGTAATTAAAGAGAGGTTGTGGTTAAAATGAGATGAATGTCAAAGTAATTTAGAATGGACAAAATAAGAGGCGACAAGAGGAATGTGAAAATTTACATATGTGTAGTTATGGACAATAAGACCATCCCAAATGATAAAGGATATGAATTATCTGCTGTCAAATAGTAAATGCAGGGAAATCTCAATCATTGAATCAAATCAATTATTACCAATAAATTTTAATATATTTGATAGTGTTAATTTTTTGTATAGTTTGATTTCAATCCAAGGTTATATAATACATTGACGGCGTGACCGTATCTTTTTCTAACCGCAGGGAATCTTGGTCCAATAGGGGAGACTTTGCTTCATATAGTATTTCTTTCTACAAATTTGACATTTTAATATATATGTGAATTCGATCTTCATTTCATCGTTTGCAATTATTTAAGCCCTAACATATTTGATGGAACACCTTAATTTTATAGTCACTTTTGTAATTGAACTTTCAATAGAAATAAAAAGACTAATTGTAAGCAGCAGTGTATCATCTCATGATGATAAAAATGTATCAAAAATTTATAGGGTAAGAAAAATAAATTCTATTAAAGTTTAATTTGTATACATGAAAATTAATCTCTTTCTCTTATTTTTTTGGTCAAGGAAATTAATCACTTTCTTATTTTTTTTGTTCAAGGAAATTAATCTCTTTCTATTATAGTTGTATTTAGTGTCTTACTGAATATTTTCTTGATTATTCCATTGCAATCTGCATCAGCCATGTTTATACACAATAAATCCTATTTAGCCTTAGACTAGATTAATCTAACATAAATCTCTTATCAACCATAACATTTCATTTTTGCCTTTGGAAATAAAGTTTGGAACGTATATTCCGAACAATTTTTACTCATAACGGCATATCCCTTTAAAAAACACTAAAAAATATCCGAATTTACGTTTCGAACATTATTCCCAGGGACAAAAACAGATTCCAGGAGAATAAGAAATGATGGGAGGAAGGGAAACCTTCAACTTTTGAATCGAAATGGAAAAATGCCCCCCCCCCCCGCACATATCTTTTTTTCCCAAAAAATTCCAATTTTGCCCTTGAAATTTGTATTTAAGGAAAAAAATCGAAAAATGCATTCCAAAGTTTTTATTCAAGGGCAAAAATGAAAATTCAAAAGGAGAAAAAATATATGGGGAGAGGAGAATTTTTCATCACGAAGTCCTTTCAGTACTTGGGCCTAGCTTTGTTTCTTTTGGACCTAATTTGAGTAATGGGCCAATCTTCAAATCTTTCCTCTTCTTATTGGGCCATCATGATACATACTTTTATGTGAATTTCTTCCCCCTTAAATTTCTCGTGCCCCTCCTAAAAACTCAAAAATATTTCTTTTTAGAATTTAATTGATATGCACCGACGGTGTAAAATAATTTTACACTGTCAACCAATACCAACTATATTTTCCGCCACATCACCCCACTTTATCCCACTTTCTTGACATGACATGGCAAAATGATGGTTATTTATTGGACGATGATGTAAAACTATTTTACACCGTCAGTGCATATCAATTAAACTCTTCTTTTTAATTCTAAAATGTATTTTGTTTATTCGGATTCTAGAACCAAACCAGAAGAAATCCAAAATGCTGAAAAAAATTGCAGCATAAATAACTATAACAAAAAATAAGAATAACATAAATAAGTAATATGAAATCAACATATCATTTAATTTTATATACGGTGAAAAAAAATATTTCATATATAGTAATATAATTAATTCTCTAAGTCATTATTTGGTCGGTGGTGAGAGATTTGATTAGTATGTTAGAAATTGTGGATTCGATCCTCAACTCCATTGTAAAACAACAAAGGGTTTGTTTGGTAAGCATAAAAAACTAGCTTATAAGCTAAAAGCCCTGTTTGGTAACGGTCTTTTCGTTACGAGCTTGTATCTTATTTTGACTAGCTTATAATTTATTTTCAAATGTTATTTCAATTAGCTTATAGCTTATTGTCTTTTCTTCCACTTTTACCCTTATTATTTTAACTAAAACCCAATTTTACCCTTTAGTACTTATTTTGATTATTATTTTGGATTAATATAATTTAGTCAAAATTATCTTTTTTGAACAAGCATAATTAACATCATTTTAATATTTATTATATTTTTATTGCAAAATTTATATAACACTTGTGTTATATATGACGAGTAAACATCCTCACAATTTTCTTGAACTAACTTTTCACTCTCTACTTTTACAAAATTGACTTTTTAACCCAGTTAAGTATAGGAGCTGTAAAAAATTTCGACTTGTTCACAAAATTGACTTTTTATTGGTAAAAGTAGTATATTTTTACACCCACAGATCTATACAAACCAGTTAATTTACTCTATTAAATATTTTTTTTAAAAAAATAATATACAACTCACATAATGTACAAAAAAAATCACATGCATTGTGAAATCTCGAATCTAGTATAATATTATTATCATCTATTTATTGTATAGGTTGCAATTAAGTTTTACAATAATATAATTTATATATACATATTAAATATATTTTACTGTAATGTTTATTTTTTTATAAAAGGTAAAAATATTTAAAATCATTTTTTAAATAAAAACTAATTTTAATAATATCTTAAATATTAATTGATATAAATTTTATTATAAAGTGATAATGTCCTTTCATGTAATTTTACATTATCAACTAGTTAAACCGCTAATTTTACCAAACACTTCAATTAGCTTATCAGCTATAAGCTATAAGCAATCAGCTATAAGCTATAAGCTAACTTATCAGCTAACCGCTATTTTTAACAAACAAAGTCAAAATATAATTAGTTCTCTAATCATATATGTATTTTAATCTTTTGAATTCTAATCATTTCATATCATATCAAAATATCATTTAGGATATTAATCCTATACATAATTAATCTTTGGCTTGGCCTACAATATCATCATCCACACTTTTAAGATCTATAAACTTCTTACTATATATCTTCAACTTTCTAATCATGATCATGATGGGGTTTTATGGATCTAAATTTCATGTCATAACATTTTCACACGATTTCACACAATATTGAATCATCTCCATTCATTTAAGATTGAACGATTTTGATATTATACACAATATTGTGATTTAAAACAATCTCAATCGCCGACTTTAAATTGGACGGCTGAGATAATTACAGCAACACGCAATAAATTGCAGGTTTCATATCATCTCAAACTATAACCTTCTTTATTATCTAGAAAAGATAATCTCATTTACAACTCCTTTTTATTTCATGCATGTATCATTTTGTTTGACATCGATATAGGCATTTTAAATTTCTTATTACATGCAGATTCATCAATATAATCTGGCCAATCTAAAGACTAAAAAGGAATATTGAACTTATTAAACAAAATGATGAAATGTAATGTTAATTAAACTCAGGATTAAAATGAGATTAAGAGAATCCGATGCTATAAACTTAAAGTCAACATGAAAGCTAGTGGTTTTTCATCAATCAAGTTATTCTTTGCATGTTCTATACTTTTGGACATGGCACCAATCTACAGGAACCATTCAAAACTTTTACCACAGGATCCATATCCATATATATCTTTTTCCTTTTTTATGACAAAACTTTTTGAATAATATGACTTGTCTTTTATGTTAAGGAATCTGTCTTTTTTTATTTTTTCTAATATTTTCATTTATCAATTTATAAGATGAAGCTTTTGGTGCTGCACAATCATTCAACTTTACCAAGCCAAAACAGTAAATATTAACTTTAAGTTATAGTACATTTTTAGAATTTCTAGAACCACATAGGCCCGGGTCACATGTCATCTATGATAATGGGACTTGGATTCCATGCAGTCAATGTATTGCAGCCATTGGATCAAATTTTAATTAAATAAATAATATTTTAATAAAATTGGATGGATGAGATTCACCTGCAGTCAAATAGTGACTGCAGAGAATCCATTTCCATGATAATGATATAACCATAAGTTTTAAAATGGATAAACTAGATGACCGGGGTTCAAACTCGATTTTATATAATACAATGTCCCTGCCAATTGAGTTAAATATACGAGACATGAAACTAGCTTATTGTAAAATACCCAACTTACTAACAATAAGACTTTATAAAAAATGAAACATTTGAATATTCAAATAATCTCTCCCATGTTTTATGTAAATAATTAGTTAAGCAAAAACAAATGGTGTGTATGATTGCAAAGTGGTGTAACTTATCAAAAGTTGTATTAAGAATTAACAAAAACTACCCATAGGTAGCACTTTTTTTGCAAGGTTTTTCTTTTGCAAGGATAGGTAGCACTTATATGGTAAAAGACTGTGGGAATACTTGATATTTTGCTGTGTAAATTTGAATATAAAAAAAAGTGCAAGTAAAAAAACAATTCCAAGTGATAGATTCTGCTCAAAATATGTTAATAGCTGTTTAACTAAAATTCTTTTATTTAGTTTTTTTTACAAGATCCATTTTATTTATAGTTAAAAATTTGAATTGAAATGTAATGCTAATAGATAATGAAGTAACAAATAATATAAGCAATTTTAAAAATTAGATTCTAAAGAGAAGTTATAACGAAAACCAAAAAAAGAAAGAAAAAATTATAATTATATTTAGCGTGTTGAGATATTTATGCTATATAAAAAATAATGATAACTTTATAAAAAAAATGATACTCCCTTTCATTTCAAAATATTTGTCGTTTTGGAAAGAAAAAAATTGTTTCAAATTACTTTTCGTTTTGATAATTTAAGGTTATATTCTTAACCCTAATTTTTTTCCCGCTCTTTTTCCCTCTCATTTTACCCTAAAATATTAAAATAAAATATTTATAAAAAAGGCCTCACCAAGAATCGAACCTGCAACATTTAAGATCTATTTTGTATTTTTTGCCACTACACTACATCAATCAAGTTGTTATTATTTTGCAATCAACATCTAATAAATGTGGAATCTCTCACCGTGTTAAATATTTATTTTTTATTATTATTATTATTATTAGCTTTCATATTATTATTATTATTATTAGCTTTCTACTAATATTATTATATATATTATATTATATTATATATTATTATTATTATTATTATTATGTTATTATTTTGCAATCAACATCTAATAAATATGGAATCTCTCACCATGTTAAATATTTATTATTATTATTAGCTTTCATATTATTATTATTATTTTTTTTTTTTTGGTGAATATATTATTATTATTATTATTATTATTATTATTATTATGTTATTATTTTGCAATCAACATCTAATAAATATGGAATCTCTCACCATGTTAAATATTTATTTATTATTATTATTATTATATTAACTTTCCACTATTATTATTATAATATATTATTATTATATAATACTTGAATACGGGTAATATGTCTAATGTCTACGGAAAAAAAAAACTTTAAATATATCTCATATATTATTATTAATATATTATATTATATATATGTACAACATAACAAATTCTCAAAAATTTACGATCACTTATTTGATATACATACGCAACATAACCAACTCTTTTGAAATATATCCCATATTATTATATTATATATACAACATAACAAACTCTCAAAAATTTATGATCACTTATTTGATATACATACACGTTGATTTCACGTTGATGATTCACGTTGATTTTTTTTAGAAGTCAAACAATGTTTGTTTGAGAGAAAGTTCAGTTTTTTATCTTTGAAAGTGTCTATGAATTGGTTTATTTACAAATAAAGTTTCTTAAGTGTCTATGTTTGTTTGAAAGTTTTTTTATATTTGTATTTTTATGTATGTCAATGCTGGTTTTTAACGGTATATTTCACAGGTTTGCAATTGTCGTTGTTTGCAGTCTAACCAGCTCCTTTGTTGTTTCCTCACAAATTTCATCTATTATCTCCTTCATCCCTCAAACTCACATCTATTATTTTGGTTCTGTGGACAGGTTCTCCTTCAATGCTATAATGAAAATGGTTAATCTTAATCCTTTTACTAATCTTTCTCTAAATTTATTGAGAGGTTTGAAAATATTTTTATAAGTGTTAGTTGTTTATCTTTATAATTACATTTTTATATTTTTCCTTACTTTTTTTTATTCATACAATAATAGGTCCTTTAAATCATAATCCTGCAATGGATCGAGAGAAGTTGATCGATGCTTTTTAGCTGCTGATGTTACTTCTGACATGTTGGTATCATTTGTATATTGATGTTTTTTGTATACTGATATTTAATTTTATTTGTTTTTTTTTTTTGTAAAAAGTTCCAATTTTTTTTGTATACAGAAGGATCAATGTTTTTCAGGTGCTGATGTAAATCCTGGGAGATGGAAGAGATGAAAGAGATATTCCTTTTTACATGACGGAACCATACTTCATTCCTAATACTTAAACTTTATGGTTAATGTTGTTCTTTTGAGTTGAATATATTTATTGTTATTATGCTTTCTTATATTTAGGATAACAAATTTCAAATAAATTAATATATTCGATCAACAAATAGAACATTGGTTATTCTTATAAAAAAACTGAACATATTGGTTATCAATTCTGATATTTTACTTTTATTCAACAAAATTACGTCCAACTAAAAATATAAAATCTTGCCTTGGCAAAAATAAAAATCTTGCCTTACAAATACAAATAGAACCCGTTGTTATGGCTTATATGATAATTATGCAACATTTTTTATTTTTCAATTTACTTTTCGTTTTTAAATATATCCCGCTTTGTCACAACAAATATTCTGTCTCGCAAAAATAAATCATAACAAATAAAATATAAAAGTTGCCTTAAATACGTCCCATTTTTTCGATTGTTATTTTATTTTATAATCTTAGACTATTTTATGTGATTTTTTTATAATCTTAGACTAATTTAAATCATATAACTGACACTCCACAAAACCCGTGCAACGCACGGGTTGAAGTCTAGTTCCTAATATTTTTATTGACTAAATTTTATATAATCTTTTTATTATACTTTTTTTTTTTACTAAACTTCTTCATATAATCTTTGTATTGTTTTTTTTTTGTTCCTATTTTTTTGTTTGTTTTTGTTTTGTTCCTATTTTGTTTTATACATAATACAATATATTCCAAAAAATAAAATAAGGGTATAATAGAAAAATAAGGTGCAAAAATACACTTTCTTAATTTTTTTTTTCTAAAACGGATGAAGGAAAAATATATTAAAAATTTGAAAAAAATTATTAACATACTTTATGGATAAAATTAAATTAGTTTGTTGAGATTTTTTATTTTTTGGCGAATAGTTTGTTGAAACTTGAAAGAGACATATGCTAAATAAAAAGGACAGAAGAAAATTTATTTGAAACAAATTAAAAACAAATATTGTTGAAATATTTATGTCAATCTAAATCATCATCATTTATAAAAAGGTAAATTCTTCGATATACATCTTATTTGAATATGTATTGATACATCTGCTGATATGAATAATTTTGATAGGTTCTTTAAAAGATCGTAACACCATCTATTTTTATTTAATTAATTAGAATCATTAGTTTTATTTATTTTAATTTAATTGATCAATTTAGTGTGATTATGATAAGATGGTCATCCTTGCATGATTTATTTTTATTCTAATTATTTCTTTTCATAAAAATATATATTTTTATTCTAATTATTTAATAATTTATTTTTATTTTTTATTTAAATATTTATTATATATTAGAATATTTATTTTTATTGAAAACCAAGTCTAATTATTTATACATACATTTTCAACTTGTACACAATTTGAAATAGCGATAACATTATATAAAAAAATAATTGAAATAGGGATAATAAAAAAGTTGTTATATATTGTAAAAAAAAAACAAAAAAAAAAATTTGTTACACGAATTTAAATTAAAATTTGAACTAATCCATATCTTATCTTTCGTAACAATCCATATATCTGAATTTTAAACTTGTTTCAAACTTATCTAAACAAATTTTCTGTATCAAAAAAAAAAAACTTATCTAAACAAATTTTACTTCAAAACAAACTCACATTGAACCACTAAATAAACATACTTAGAGTCAAATTTCTTAAGCAATCCAAATCAGTGATATTCAAAAGAGCAAGGCTAAAGTACTCATAAGCATAAGCGACTTTGCCACACAAACTAGGTATGATTTTGTATATGAATACATTATAGTTTTGATACATGTGATATAAAATTTTATTTTTTGTTTGCTACAAGAAAATTAAGAGCCTTTGAATTTGTCGTTTATAATTATAGCTAACTCTTTCTTTAGTCAGATTCTATAAAACGAGAATTTTAAGAAGGGAAAACAATACAATAGTTAAATTTACATGCGAAGAATCTGAATTTAAAATTCCGATAATATATATATTATTTTGTTTTTGTTTTCATCATCACTTTAAGTTGATTCGAGAGTCAATTTTGAATGTCTACTGAATTAAGCGTTAATTATCACTAAATCAACTAACCATTAGTTACTATAATATTTTGTATATTTTAGTAACTAACGACAACTGAACTACTCTCATCGGACATATATTCTTTTTCTAGCAATAAATAATTCTGTCATGTACTTTACTTTGCCGACCTCCAAATATATAACATAGCATAGTACAATGAAAATATGATTGAATATCTATAACAAGAGATCTACACATTTTCTTAGTAAAAAAAATATGTAACAGTTTTTCTTTTTCCCTCTACTTACGTACGTTGTTGTTTTGTCCTCATCCATCCCATTTAATTAGAAAAAAAAAAAACAGAAAAATATCGAAACCAGTGCTTAGTGTCTCCCACTACTCTCTCTTTCACTGCTCATAAAGTCACTATTTTTTCAAATAAAGTCACCATTTTTGGTTAGTCTTCATCTCTCTGACTCATCACACACACTACTTTCCTTATTCACTGTCTCACAATTTGTTCTTTCCTGCAAAATTAAAACGTGTGCTTGATTTTTTGTAATTACTGTTATGTTATATTATATGCTTTGTTAATTACATATTAGTATACCCTTTTGCTTATTTTATTAAAAAAAGTTTGCTTTATTGAGTTTTCAGGTTTAGTTTTCTTCAACCCTTTTCATTGGATATGCTTTTCTTTTGCTTCTTTTGTTTCTTTTTTTGATACTTTTTGATTTGCCTTAGATACCAAGTGGGGTATAACTCCAAAATTAAATCTTTATTGTTTAATCTCTATTGGGTATGTCGTGTTATGTTATAATGTTATGTTATAATGCTATGTTATAATCTTATGTTCTTACCTATGATGTTTTATTGTGAAGGTGAAGAAGCAAGAGCTGAGAAATTCAAAATGTCTAAGGTTTTGATTCATTTGATTGGTGTTTTATGGCTATGTTCTTGGTTGATGTTAACTGGTGAAGCTCAAGTTGTTGATGAGTTGAAATACAAAGATCCAAAGCAACCGATTTCGGTTCGTGTTAAGGACTTGTTGAGTAGAATGACTTTGGAAGAGAAGATTGGTCAAATGACTCAAATTGATAGGAGTGTTGCCAATGCTGATGTTATGAAAACTAGTTTCATTGGTAAGAGAATTAAGAACTCTATTTTACTTTCATAGTTAATGTCTTTTGAATTGAAAATCTATATGCTTTTATTTCTAGACATAAAAAACATGATTTGTCACCAAGCTTATAGTTTTATGTGATGTTTTCGGCTATAGCATAACAAAATATGTATAAGTCGTTTTTGTTCTGTGATACGCTGTTTAGTACTAAGTGTTGTCAAATAGTGGCTATAGCGACGATGTTGCTTAGCAGAATTTGAACTACCTGTTATTTTCTGTGATCCGCGATTGACAACATAACACAATCATATGTTTTGTTGGCTATGAATCTCGTGTCTTCCTTTTGGATTGCCGATCTATTTGGGCAGTGTTAGCTTGCGTTTGCAACGCCCTTATTCGACAACTCAAACTTTTTAAACTATCCACTGCTGTCATTTTGGATGCCAACTTGGGATAATAATTTAATGTCACCAGCATTTAATTTGTACTTACTGAATTTGCATATTAACTGGTTGCTTTAAATGTGTGCAGGCAGTGTATTGAGTGGTGGCGGTAGTGAACCCCTTCCAAAGGCTTCTGCCGGAGATTGGGTGACTATGATTAATGAATTTCAGAAAGGAGCTTTATCAAGTAGATTGGGGATTCCTATGATATATGGTATTGATGCTGTTCATGGACATAATAATGTCTACAATGCCACCATATTTCCCCATAATGTTGGACTTGGATGTACCAGGCAAGTTTTTTTATCATTATTTGTTTTCATGGAACTTGGTATTTGTTTATATTGCATGTATATTTTTTGGTGCGTCCTTCTTTGTTATAATAATCTTCGATGAACAGGGATCCTGACTTGGTTCGAAGGATTGGTGCGGCAACTGCTCTTGAAGTCAGAGCTACAGGGATTCCTTATACTTTTGCTCCGTGCATTGCGGTAAGTAAAATATAGATAGGAATGATAAACTTGTAAAAAATACTTTTTTGTTGGACAGATTTGAGGTTGTTAAATGTGTAATATTTTTCTTTATATTTTACTGATACTCCTAAACCATTAATTATAGGTATGTAGAGATCCGAGATGGGGTCGGTGTTATGAAAGCTATAGCGAGGATCCTAAAATTGTGCGAGAAATGACAGATATCATAGATGGTCTACAAGGAGAACTCCCACCCCATGCCAGAAAGGGATATCCATATGTTGGCGGCAAGTATGTAACGACACAATTGTTATGTTACTGTCTTACTGACATTAAAAGTGGTTCTTTCTGTTCCTCTCTCCTTCACTAGGCTAATAAAGTTATTAATTTTTGTAGGACAAAGGTAGCGGCTTGTGCTAAGCACTTTGTTGGAGATGGTGGTACAACTAAGGGAGTAAATGAGAATAACGCGGTGATTGACTGGCATGGATTGCAGAGCCTTCACATGCCTGCGTATATTGATTCCATCATTAAGGGAGTCTCTACGGTTATGGTTTCATACTCCAGTTGGAACGGTTTAAAGATGCATGCAAATCGTGATCTAGTAACCGGCTTCCTCAAGAATAACCTTAAGTTTAAGGTGATTAGATTAGCCTCGTTGTATTCATCTTTTTCTTATGCATAACTACGTAATAGATGTGGAGGTGTAGTTCTATGCTAGGGAAGAAAATATTATTCAGCGTCAATCGATTACTAGAACTATTTGAGTTTAGTATTATATTATGTTAACTACAATTATTATTCACTTATTTGCAGGGATTTGTCATCTCAGATTGGCAAGGTATTGACAAAATCACAACACCTCCTGGTTCAAACTACACATACTCCGTAAAAACTTCCATTGAAGCCGGTGTTGATATGGTTAGTCTGTTTTTTCTGCTGAATTTGACTGCAGACTTGGAGCGAAAAAAATTCTGCACAAGTGTAGCTTATGAAACAATGTAATGCTTGCTGAAGAATAGATTATAGAACTCATTCTTTCTTTTTTGTCAACTAATCATTATAGGTGATGGTCCCGTACAAGTTCGACGATTTCATTCAAGACCTTACGCTCTTGGTCAAGAGTAATGTCATTCCAATGGATCGTATTGATGATGCCGTTGAGAGAATTTTGCTTGTAAAGTTCACAATGGGTCTTTTTGAGAATCCTCTAGCCGATTTCAGCTTAGTCAATGAGCTTGGAAGCCAGGTAATTCATTCAAAGCATATCAACCTTGTAATGGATATTCAGTAACAAACTTGATTCGTGTTTTTAGTTCAATCAGAAAAATAAAAAACGATCTCTTTCCACCTATCAAAATAGTAAATTTGAACTCGATGAATATATGTCTTGAAACCTACTTTTATTAAGAAACTAAACATTATAAGTTGACGTTTTTTTTTTTGTTAATGTTACCTTTCTTTATTAACTTTGTCAATATTTTCTGTTATATGTAGTTTAGAATATATCCTGTGACAATAATGACAAGAGTTTTGAAATATTTGAGTATGCTGTTTAATTAGGCACACAGAAACTTAGCGAGGGAAGCTGTGAGAAAATCTCTTGTGCTGCTTAAGAATGGGAAAAATCAAAATGCTCCACTTCTTCCTCTTCCAAAGAAAGTCCCAAAACTCTTAGTTGCAGGCACTCATGCTGATAATTTGGGTTACCAATGCGGCGGATGGACAATCAAATGGCAAGGATTCAGCGGTAACACCGACACAAGCGGTAAGTGACTCTCAAACACTCGTAGCAAGTTAAGGTCTTTCCTATGGAAGCATATGAGATTCTAGGCGTTACATAAATATTTTTCAATTTTATTCTCGAGTCCAATATAAGATTGTTTTCTTTCTATGGACAGGAACTACTATTCTCAGCGCTATAAATTCAACAGTTGATCCAAGCACACAAGTTGTTTTTCGTGAGAACCCTGACGCTGATTTTCTTAAAACCAACAAATTCGATTTTGCCATTGTTGTTGTTGGCGAGCCTCCTTACGCTGAGACTGCCGGAGACAGCACAGAACTTACAATGTTGGATCCTGGTCCAAATATCATCACCAACGTCTGCGGAGCTGTCAAGTGTGTGGTTGTCACCATTAGTGGCAGACCTATTGTGATTGAACCATATCTTTCTTCTATAGATGCATTGGTTGCAGCATGGTTACCGGGCACTGAGGGACAAGGTGTGGCCGATGTTCTTTTTGGTGACTATGGTTTCAGTGGTAAGCTCGCAAGGACATGGTTCAAAACTGTAGATCAACTCCCAATGAATGTTGGAGATCCTCACTATGATCCACTTTTTCCTTTTGGTTTCGGACTAACATCTGAATCCGTCAGAGATCTAGTGACAAGGTAATTTTCGATTACATTTCTTATAGAACATTTCCAAAGACAATAGAATTAGAGTTTAATGAGGATGCACTGTACCTGTAAATTAGTTTTACACCGACATCTAATGAGAACTTGACATATTGCCGCATAAGCTCACTTGGTAACCCCGTTTTAAAAGTGGCTGCAAAAATACTGGTTTTTCATTGGATGTCTGTAAAATTAGTTTCGATTGACAAGTGTTGATTCTGTTATATACTGATGGAGCTATCAATTATGCAGGTCAACCTCAGCTTCTGAATTTGTGAGGGCTTGTATATTTACAATTATGGTGACACTACTCACCAGCTTATATTTAATTGGTATGTTGATTATTATTTTTCTTCAACATAATACTCTTATTAATTGTGTCTTCATAATCCATATAGGTAGGATATAATACAAATGATTGATTGTTTGTTCAATTTGTTGATAGGTTAAACAAGACATTTATGGGAGAGCTTATTGGATCTGGCAGCTAGAGAACTAACTTGGGATACTTCCTAGATTAGTCCTATTTTAGTCCAATTCATTTATATTATGACATTATTATTCATGAAATAGAATATTTTTTCCCAATATATACAAAGATAATTTCTTTACTCTGCGATATTTATTTGTTTTTCGAGTTTAGGCTTCAGGTATTGGTTGTCTTTCAGCCAAGTTTAATTTGCATGACTTAAGATAACATATCGCCCCAAAAATTAGTAATTAAATAACTATCATACGTGAAAGGATTTATGTTGGAAAGAAATTATATCCTGCATCACAGACGCGATGAATATTGGATAGTTGATACCAATTTACAGAACTTGCGATGTGAGCCTTTTATTTGTATCCAATTACTTAGACCGGCGAACTGCAATTCATAATCAACTCAGTCTTCAATTTCTTTTTCAGAAGTTAAAAATAAAAGAAATCTTAGCAATGTGTTTTTTTACACTTCAATAAGTAATTCATGGGAGCTCCAAGAAATAGAATCAAGTACATGTCTAATACAGAGTGAGATTTTACTTATTCCAGCATTTCTTTTTCCAAAACATGCTATTCTTAGATTAAGACCAAGTTGTCCAGCAAAAAAAATATTAACAAGTTGATGATTCAAAATCTCAACACATTATTGAGTAAAGACTTGTTTTAGTACCTAAAAAATATGGTAAGTACCTACTATGTATCATAATTTTGGGACCTAAATGAGCCTTTAATCTACATTCTAATTCTAATTCTTATTAGATATAATAAACCCAATGAAAGAGAGAAGTGCTGTGCACCCTATGTACATCAACAACTAGGATTATATTCAGTAATGAACAATATATAGAAACTGTGCATATATTATTGTGTTATTTCCTTCGTTCCCTTTGGGTGGAATCGGTAACAAGATCTAATGTTAGCTTCTAACCCATAGTACATAAACAAAGTATACAAAAGTATATTTAACTGTTAAGAGTGGTGAAAAACTAAGGGTTGAGGATGTAGTCAATCATTAAAAAATGGGACTAGTACATATGAACAAATAACCAATAGAGTGTTACAATAAATTTGAGAAGATCCTGCTTGAGTTGTTCAAATTCCCTTCTTGCTTATCGAATGCATCCACAAGGAGCAAATTTTATTTAGACTCTTCATATAAAACTGGATACTCCTTTTTGTGGACTGACCAATATAGAGATTCTTAAACATTATGTGGAATTATTTTCCAACATTTGCATCTGATATAGCCACAGTTCACAAGGATTGATCCTTATATTTTTCCCAATTCAGATGAGATGCTTCCGCGAAAGTACTCCAGTTTTGGGATGTGTCCTTTCTCTGGCAAGCACCCATGGTGGGAAGAAGGTGAAAGATCATACAAACCTGAAAAGATAAATAAAGGGTTTATAGTACATTAAACATGTTAAAAATTGCATCGATTACTTCCAAAACTTAGAATTCTAGATAATGAAAGACAACCAGAGTTATAAGATTATAACTATAAACAATTGAGTGAAATCATAACATGACAATGCTAGTAAGATGACAACACAAATGAATATTAAGCCATAAAAGCAGATGACAAAAGTAACAAATAGGTTACACACTGTTAACAGAAAGTGGAAAACCAATGTTAAAAGTTGAAGGGCAGAAGGGTATCAGCTCAGTAAGTAAGAGCCAATGCAGCATAAGAGGACGGAAGGTAAAACAAACCTTGCACTTTGAGAAATAAATGTGCGCATCCTGATTTTAAGAATCTCAACAAGCAACGGGAAAACAAGGAGGGAACCAAATATATTTGATAAAATGTGAAACACCAAAAGCCAAATGAAAATAAAGAATGATGGGCGAAATACTAGTAAACAGTTATATAAAACAATGTAGTGAAACTGACACAAATCCACAAATTCATTGAGTGTTTAAGAAAGATATATAATAATAGGACTTTGTGATTCATGAATCCATGATTTAGAATCGAGCACAATGGCATACTAGAACCCATGCATCCAACCCCTCCCAATATGATTGAGATACTCAACAAAAGAGCAAATCCCTCTGATGATTACAGTATCGTGCCACTGCTAAAGAATGCTGTGACATCATCTGAAATATAATTAAACAATCATCACCAATAACTTCATATTGACAGTAGCTAAAAAGATTTTCACTCAAGTGAATCATCATGATGCATGTCTATAGAAGTACTAACTAAGAATTAGAGCAATTTTTTACTTTGGCTTCTGTTGATAACCCAATAACTACCTCACAAAGGTGACACCACTACAGCACCAAATGAGCTTAATGTATGAACTGCATAGCAGCACGGTACTCATGTGCTCTAACTTATGCAAAACACTGGATTTAGCCAAGATTAACTTCTGAAAAACATAGTCTTGTTCATGATAAACAAACCCCTCCAGAGAAATAGAAGTTAATGTCAAAACCAACTCTCCTAAAATCTTAGCTATTAAGTAAACCACATTACCACACAAATAATACAATCTCTATATCTTTAATACACCCCCTCACTCACATGAAAGACCCTCAGGTTTGTGATAAGTATCCAGGCATTTGGGGAACCCTGACCAAGGAGAAAAACCAAGTCACTTAAAAACTCCACCGAGCATCCCATACGACTCGATGTGGAACTTGGGCACTCGATAATACCCAAGTCCCTATCAGGTTGCAGCGTGAATAATACACAAGCTTACCTAGTACTGAAATTTAATTTTCTTTTAGATGAATAAGGGGTAGCAGGGAACTAACTCTTTACCTGTTGTTGGCCATAAAGGTTCTAATTACAATTTTAAGTCAAAGGCTAAGTCTCCTGAAAGCTTAAGCAATTAAGTAAAAACATGTGAATGGCTTTTATATTTGTAACAGTCGTCATTCTTGTCTTGTAACACATTTTAATTACTACATCTCAGGTTAGAAGGTAAAGAAAGCATAGATGAATAAAGGGAAGGCAAAAGAACAAAAATATCTTGACATATCCTATTCAAAAACCACATACAAAACAAATTATTAAGTATTTTTATGCAAGTGCACATTACGAACCCTTTTGTTACATTTGTGCTTCATTCATCCTTGCATCATTTTCTTCCTCTTTGCTTGCATCGTCCTGGTTTGAGCTAGCTAGCAAATGCTGATTCCCTACAACACTTTCATCACTCTTTGCTAAAGAAAGATGTTCCATAGGAAGAGAATTCCTTTTGTAATTCCAAACAAGCATTGAAATGTAATCTTGAGGTGTAACAAGACCTTGTTCTCTGATGCAACTCTGTTGCTCCTCCAAAGTCTTTGGATCTTCTAGTTTTATGTATTCTAGCAATGACTTTTCATGGTCAGGCCTCCAATTACCAGGGAACGGGGTGTAATCTGTCTCGGGTACGAGAGACATCCTTGTATACTGAAGCCCGTCAATTGATTCTGCAAGACCCATCCTAAGCAGATTATGGTACTCCGGAGACTGCCCTTTCTTCTCCTTCAATGGACGGCTCAGATTTCGAGAACCAATCTTATACACTTTCGCACGCGAGCGAAGCTTGTATTTAGCAGCGTAAAGTTTTGCAAGTGATCCTCTTATGATATAAGAACAGAAGTTCACAATCTTCTTCCTATTGTCTGCAAACCTATACCACTCAACCATGGTTGCCAAAAACTTGTTCATTTGAGCATTGGTATGAGCTTGAGTGGCATGAAACATCCTAAAACAAGGTTGGGGATCGGGATCTCTATCACCCTTTAGAAAGCTCAACTTTCTAAATTGCCTAATGCATTGCTTTAAGCTCGCCGTAACCGAC
The DNA here is from genome assembly GCA_951799995.1 of Trifolium subterraneum. Taxonomy (NCBI): domain Eukaryota; kingdom Viridiplantae; phylum Streptophyta; class Magnoliopsida; order Fabales; family Fabaceae; genus Trifolium; species Trifolium subterraneum. The sequence goes on along the minus strand of OX637462.1, from coordinate 13,097,536 downwards.
AAAAGTGTTCCTACACCCTTTTCACTAATAATCTTACCACCAGTCGCAGTGTACCTAAGAGTTGGATAAACAACTCTTCTACAAAGCACATGATCAAGAAACATTATACCTTTCGTTATATGTTCTATAGGAAGACATTCATTATCAAGCTTGACCATTAATTTCTGATCACAAAACTCAATCAACTGTTTCCTCAACGTAGCCGCGTCCGCCCTAGGACCCCGAACACCAATCAAGATATGACCACCATATCTTATAAAATCCATCTTCCTAGTTTTATCAGGTCCACTAGTAGGCACAAACTCCGGCCAAGAAGTATTTCCTTGCTCGGCTTCCCCTTCAGGACAATTCCATATAACATCACTCTTAGAAGGAACATAAATCTCCTTCATTTTCCCTTCCAACCAACGATCCAACTCATCCAAAACAATATTCGCCAAAAGCGGACTCAAAATTCCACAATGCCCCCAATTCGGAACCTTCTCAGCTTCCTCCGGCGCAAAACCAAAAAAAGTATCCAACCAATACGGATCCGGCTTAGGTTCATCCTCATTCAAAACCCTCTTCTTCTGATACTTTCTCTTCGTCTTCTTCTTCTCTCTATCATCAACAGTACTTACCACAACCGGCGTAACCAACGCGGATTTCAACAAATCAACAACCATTTTATCCCTAACATCTCTCATAACAGCATTAATCACTAACCCTACTTTAACCCCATCTAACAAAGTACTCAAATCACCTTTCAAATACCACAAATAGCCAGCAAAATTTCTCCTAATCACTCTCAAAACCGTATGCGGCGTCCTACCAGGACGAAATGCATACGATTTTTCCGAAAACCTAGGTTCATAAATAGGTTCAAGAATCATCAATAAAACCTCCTGAACAATTTTATCCTGAAAAGGTGTAGGTTGAGTAGTAGTTAAAATCATTTTAATTTTCCTTTTCGATAACGATTCGTAATCGGTTTTATCAATAGGTGATTTGATATGAAATTTGAGACGCGATCCCCATTTGAAATTACCATCAATAACCGCGTTTCGAAGAGCGAGAAGATCTTCGAGTTGCGGTCGTTGAATTGAACTACGAGGAGTGTATGAACCGGTTTCATCGGTGGTTACTTTTTGGTAAGCGAGGAGCCAGAGTTCGAAGCGGCGGAGATAGGAAGAGAGGTTGGTGATGATTTTGTCAGGGTGACGGAAATTATCGATCCACATTTGGGAACAGAGGGAGAATCCATCTTCTTTGAGGAGAGTTGAGGGGTCGTTTGGGTCTGGTGGTGGACGGCGGAAGGTGGTTGTGGAGGTGGAGAAGTGACGGTGGAGGTGAGGGTGTAGGGGAGTTATGGTGGGGAGGAGGTGTAGGGGATTGGTGTGGGTAAAGAGTTGGAGAGTGAAGAGAGTGAAACGACGTCGATTCATTGTTTGTGAATTGTGAGTAACTGAGTATTGTGTGAAGAAGAAGGTTTGACATAAACCCAACAAAAACCCTCAGAGCTTGATGCAAATCAATCCATGGCGTTTATTTGTTGGAGGTAGTAAAATTGTCAACAACAAAAAAATGGTAATAGTAAAATTGTTAAATTTAGAGTGAAATGTCAAATTCATATAATATTTATATTTCCTGAAATCTAAAAATAGACAAATATATTTTTTGAAATCGTAAAATGTCAATTAAATATCTCATTTTATTAACTTCGTTTATTTTGATGATGTTGACGTTGATCGAATATAGGTGGTAATTGTCGGATGGTTTTTCTTTCTTTTTTCTTGATTTTTTTGATGCAACATAGATTTTTTTGGTTTAAGAAAAATAAATTGAAGAATAGGGATTGGGTAGGCAAAGCACAGATGTGCTTCCGTCCCTTCTGCATAAGTGTCAACTTTAATTATGAGGGGTGTACATGGGTTGGATTGGGTTAACCCGAATCATATGGAGTACTCTGAATTGGGTCGAACAAAATAACCACCCACTTTACCATTGGGTCGAGTTGAGTAAACCCACTTATTTTCGGGTTGGGTTGGATGGGTAGTGAGTTACCTAAATTTTAATTTTTTTCAATATTAAATGACCAAATGACGAATCATCATATTTTTTCATAAAAATAACTCAACCTTTTTTTTTTCTTAAAAAATAATGTAACATATTTTCAGTATATTTTTAGCATCATAATATGATAATATCATCATCATATTTTTTTCTTCATAAAAACAACATATTTTCACTATTTTCAAAGAATGATATTTTTTAGCACCACTACTTTTAAACAACAAAAATAAGTCGAAGAGTGAACACTCGAAGGAGTTTATCAGAAAATCTGTTAAAATCGTGATGTACAAAATGTGTTTACATTGGGAATAAACACACATACAACATTTTTTGAAAATTAGAGTATTGAACATGTGACTTTTCCCTTTTAATGCTCAAATTGCAAAAGAAAAATCTTTGTTATTTATATTAAAATTATTTTTAAAAATCATAACACTACAAATTAAGTGGGTTGATGGGTTTTTTGGGTTGGATCTGGTTTTGCCCAAAACCCAATTTTTTTCTATGGATTTTTCATTTTGAAATCCATACCCACCCAAATGACCCGATTCAATCCACTTTTTTGGATTGGATTGGGTAGGTTTGACCAGATTGACCGGATTTGTCCAACCCATGGACACCCCTAACTTTAATTGCTAGGAGTTGGGATTTGACTATATTTTGTGGTAATCTAGTTTTTAATTGTATTTGTGTTTGTTTCTCAAGTGTCTCAAAATTGGTTGAAGGTAAAAAATAGAAACATTAATATTTTAGATATGTTGACTAAACTACTTAGAAGAGAGAAAGAAGCAAAGATTAAACGATATTCTGATATTGATGCATATATAAAGGTGAAAAATAAGTCTTTGAAATTGATAGAAAAATCGCAACGATTTATGGGTTGTTGACCTGTTTTTGTTCTTAATTATTTTTTGATGGGTTATTGTTCTTTTTTTTTTTCTTTTCATGTTCTTACATATGGGTTGTGGTGGTTTGAAAGCAAAATAGGGAGAAAGAATCTCAAATGTTGCTATTTTTGAAATCCCCAAGAATTCATATTTTCGTTCAAAATTCATAAATTCATAACTCAATTGGGTTGGTCTGGTGGTATTGATTTCGGACCTGGGAGTGTACTCCTCCTTAAGGTCAAAAAAATCATAAATTCATCCAACACAAGGAATTTAATTTATGAATCAAAATAAAAGGAATTTAAGACAAAAAAGAAATTTTGCTGAACATCGAATGAAACTGTCTTCGTGTTTTCACTTTGTAAAGGAGTTTGTGGTTGATTTTAAACGAAGATGCTGAGTTAAGTTGAGTTTTCATAATTGATATTTTTTTTAATGTCTTTTATTATATGAAGATTGGTGGTGTTCTTATTTATGTGTTATTGATGAAAATTGATGTTGTTGAATGTTGAAGAAGATTGATGCAAGATGCCCAGTTTAGGAAGCAAATGAAGAGAAATGGCTAAAGTTGTTGTTGGATTTTTTGTTCTTGTTGTTCTGATGTTGTGGATAAAATGTTATTTTGTATTTTAGCTAAACTGTGTAGAGAACAAAAAAGTTGTATAGTGATTCAATAAGGGACAAAATTTAAGTTTTGAATAATGCTAGGAACACACTATTTAACACACACATCTCAACACACTCTCTTTTATTGGTTAAAATTTACATGAGTCCCATAAATTTTATATAGGGTCCATAATTTTTTATGGAACCCATAAGAATTTCAACCAATAAAAGAGAGTGTGCTGGTATGTGTGTGTTAGAGAGTGTGTTGCTAGCACTCATCTTAAGTTTTTATCTAGTCTATTAGCCCATTTTGTCCGATCCCATAAACAGTTTTAAAATTAAACACAGTGCAACTGAAGTTGTTCTGCCTAATTCTTTGTTTTTTAGCATATCAAACACGCCCTAAACCTTTTTTATTTTAACGTAACACACCCTAAATCTATAATACTAATTAGGCGTTTTTTTATTAGTATTTATTTTTTTGTAAATTTTATGGGGCACAAAGTTCATCTCTTCCGATCATTTTATTATTATTAACAATTGGTTCCCAAGGGGGCAATAATCAAAAGTTTGATTGCGATGTACGTAAAGTCTGACTGATAATTGTTTCCATTGAGAATCAAACTCGGATTCTCAAATAATTTTTCTTAGGGGGTTTCACTAACCACGCGAGTTACCAAATTTATTTCATACCTAAGGATTGTATTGAACTTTCGACCATCTGTTTAAAGGGTTTCTAATCTCTTACTAACTTGACCAATTTATTATCGTTGGTGTTTTGTATTTAGTGTTTAAATTAAAGTTAGCTTTCCATCTACCAAAAAAAAAAAAACTTATTTCGATGAATTCACACATATGGAAAAAAAATATAAATAAAAATAAATTTTTTTTTGACTAAAAATAAGATTCATTCATTCAAATTGAAAATACATAGATCATTACAAATTCAAGATTGCTATAAACTGAAAAAGGTGAATCTACAAACAAACTTGCAGCACCTAGGTTAATAGCATACAACGGCATCATGAAAGTGCCTACAAATATGACAACATAAAAGTAACCGGAATATTCATACTTCCGGATTTGCAACGTTGACGTCCAAGTCTTCAAAGTCTTCATCAGATCTGTAATGATCGAGTTGACGTAGATATGCCAATTTGAATCAACGAAACACCGTAATGAAAAACCAACGAACGCCGTACAAGACGACCACAAACAAAACGCCGCACAAGACGACCACAAACTTAAAAAACAAAAAACGAAAAGCAAATCTACGTGGATAATCACTTATTTAATTGAAAAGAAAAGGAAAAACAATTTAGAGGGGTGATTTTGGATCAAAAATTGACCCTAAAATCACCCCTCCTTGATGAATGAACAAAAAGAATAAACTAGGGTTTAGGGAGGGGGCGGCTGCTAGTAGGTTTTTTCATAAATAAAAATAATTTAATCGATGTATATTTGTCATTTCATAATTTGATTGTGTGTGAAAAAATAATCAATATTTTATTATTTCTAAAATAAAAATCAATTTGGAATATTATATGAACCACACACAATTGATTTTATTTAATTTTCACAAATTAAAAATTAAATATGACTAGAGTTATTTATTTCAATCACATGAAACATGCATTTCAATCACAAATAACAACAACTATATACACGATATCCACCAATATATATTGTAAATAATATATACCCCTCTTAATTTTTATGTGTTAAATATGTCTTTTGAAGTCATGCATATTATATGAGAAAAAATATTATATATGATTGAAAATTGTAACCGCTACTAATCATCATACTCTTGGAGTCTTTTTTTTATTTGGGTTAGGTTTGCCCCCCACTGATTACATTTATGAGTGTGAGGCATACAATATGTGTTTCTTGGATGTACCAATTTAATTGGAATTTCTAAGTTTTCTCTTGATATTTATACACATACACACCCATAGTACACTATATATATTCGATAAAATGACATTATTCGTAGTGTTAAAGTCTTTTTATATATTTCACATGTTAAATTATATTATCTTATTACCATAAATGATCGACCACATATATTTAATCTATACAAGTAGTGTATGTAACAAAAAAAAAATGTATTAATTTGGGCGGTCGTTCGTCCAAACAGTCCTTCAGCCGCCATTGTGCATATCAAGAAACATATTAGCTTGGGTGGCACCATCTAGGGGTGGACAATGGGCTGGGTTGGGTCGGTTCGGCCCCAAAAGCTCTACCCAGCCCAAACCACGGATGGACACACAAGACTCATATCGACCCAATTTAGGATTCGGTTTTGGCGGGTTCGGTTTTAACGGGTTGCGGGTCATGTCAGATGGGTAAACATGGTGAACTGTTTGAGTCTGAGATAAAAAAAAGCTCAAAACTTTTGAAAAAAAAAAACCATATCCATCGAAGAAAAGTAGTAAAAGCCATGGAGTTCATCAATCTCACAGGAAAACAAAACACAAATCCTCACACAAAAATAAACATGGACAAACAATAACCCCAACAATAAATACAAAATAAATCTAGCTTTAAACAAACATTGATCCTCTAGTCTACAACTTTCAACGGAACAAAATCAATTATTTTTTTTGATATGAAAACATGGTTGCTTCAGATCTGACTTCACTGTTGAAAACACCGTTGCTTTAGATCTCTGGATCCTCCATGGAACAACATGCACAGGAGCTTCATAGTATATCCGTGTAGAAACTTGTTATTGTGAGATTGAGTGAGAAAGAGATTTGGTTGGTGGTGATAGATGAGAGTGAATAGAGCAACAGAGCATGAGATTGAGAAGAAAATGACAGATGGTGTGAAGGAAGAGAGAGAGCGTGATATGTGTTTAACTCTAATGTTGGTGTTTTGTATGTTGGCCTCATTTTGCAAAAACAAGTTCTAGCAAGATGTTGGACCAGATGTCGTAGCATGTGGGTACAACATCTGTCGTGACGGTAATCCTCGCTGTATTTATGCGCCATATCCTTGAAGATTCGCCTAAGCAATATTTTCGTCTTTCCTTATATACCAAGACACACGTTTTCATTGAGGTTTTATAAGGCGGCTACACCAAGTTATATTTCCATAATATGATATGCCATTTATGGAAACAAGTGATTCTTTCCATTTCATGTGTGCTGGACTTTGCAAAAGGACAGCTGAAGATTAAAGCCCAAGATGAAGACCTAGCCCATGCTAACTCAGGTCATATAAATATGTGAAGACTAAAACCTAAAAGATTACTGAAGCCGTCATTTGAAGTATAGAATTTTAGGGTTTGAGTCTTGTTAATTGTGAGCCTTTCTTGTGTCTACTTGATGCAAGCTTACGACTGTTTTGGTTTGTAATTTGTGTAATCTCTCCTAAGCTTTTAAGTACGGAGAAGGTTTGTTTTCTTGGTGATTGAAACCATTCTGTTTGTATTGTTGTTATAATCACAAGGTGTGTGATTGAAAGGAAGTGAGACGGGGTCTCAAACTTAGGAGTTCCTAGGTTGAGTATAGCACGGGTAGAGTCTAGGAGATAAGTCGTGAACTTGAGAAGTTTGCTGAGGGCTTTGATCTAGATCTATTATAGTGGATTACTTCCTGGCTTGGTAGCCCCTAGAGTAGGTCGTTGTTTACGCCGAACTGGGTCAACAATATTCTGTGTTATTTACGTTTACTGTCTGTTATTTTTAATTGTTCATTTATCGCTACTATGGACATACGCTATAGCATCTGTCTTGGTATTACGACTGGTTACATACGACAAGTGCTATAGCTTCTGTCATAACATCTGTCCCCAGTAGGTGCCAGAATTTCAATTGGCATCAGAGCAGACACCCTATTCTGTGTGGGTGAGGACCAGGGAAGTTACTTTCTGGCATAATGAACAAGGAAGGTGGTTTCATCAACAGACCTCCTCTGTTGGATGGATCAAACTATGACTACTGGAAGTCCATAATGGTGGCCTTTTTGAAATCTCTTGATAACAAATCATGGAAAGCTGTTTTAAAAGGATGGGATCATCCAGTAGTTAATGATGCAGAAGGGAAGCCAACTACTGAACTGAAACCTGAAGTTGATTGGTCCAAAGAGGAGGATGAACTGGCACATGGAAATTCCAAGGCGCTAAATGCTTTGTTTAACGGAGTTGATACAAATATATTTCGCATGATCAAACAATGTACTGTTGCTAAAGATGCTTGGGAAATCCTAAAAACCACTCATGAGGGCACCGCCAAAGTGAAGAACTCAAGGCTACAACTTCTTACTGTCAAATTTGAGAACCTTCAAATGAAAGAGTATGAAACAGTACATGATTTTGTTAAAGTACAAAAGCAAGTAATTTTGCATATATCGTTCCACAGGGACTATTGTGATATTAAACGCCATTCAACAATAAACATGATTCTAAGTGAGGGTTTTTGAATAGTATTTTGTGAATAAAACTTGTGTTTGCAAATTAGTAAAACGGTAAAAAGATGATTTCCTTAACAAAGAGAATAAATTGTTGGGGTTAGAATCAATTCACTCATTCATACGCATTTCCTAAATCAGTTATACATATTCAAGTTACTCATCAATATTATCACGTATTTACTCGTCAACCATTTCCGTTCCCAGATAATATCGAGAAATCTATTATAACTATTAAACCCCGATCCCTCGAGTGATTAATCGATATAATAGCATTAAGTTCCAATACTTTCAAGTGAATATTAAATCTAAGTCTATTCCTAGAGCTTAGCTTTTAATAGGTGTTATCCTAGATCAAGATTCAAAACATATATCCCTATATTATTTCAAATCTAAAGATAAACAATAATAACAAAGATAACACCAATATTGATTTATAATTTGAATATATAAAACACCATGATCAAAGGAAATACATACTAGTAGAGTAAATGTTACATCTAACCCCAACAAAATAAGAGTTTAGTTACCCATGATCAAAGTAACATCACAAAGATATGAGAAGAAGAGATAGATGAACATCATGAGTTGATTCCTCAACAACAATGAGCAAATCCACCTTCCAAATGCCTTAAGTACAAGATCTATGGTTTTCTCTATGTTCTGGATTTCAAAAGTGATAAGATTTCTAAAAATCAGCCCTTGATGTCTATTTATATCAGTTCTAAAAACAGCCTCTCGCTGAGCTAGAAGACCTTTCTTCATCCATGGGTTTGCTGACACGTAGCATTTGAACTTAAACCGCCCCTCTCGCTGCATTCTCGCTCAGCCAGAACGTGGCGAGAGCTTCCTGGGACTGTCTCGCTGCAACCTCGCTTAGCCAGAACGCAGCTAGAAAATCCTGAGCTTTCTGACTTGCTCTCGCTGCTAGCTCGCTCAGCCAGAACGCAGCTAGAGAAACCTGAGCTCTCTGACTTGCTCTTGCTGCTGGCTCGCTGCTGTCTGGCTTAGCTAGACCTCCAAAATTTCAGCTTTTGCTTCTTGGTTACAAATCTTCTTAAAACTTAATATCCTATCAAATAAATTGGGATTAGGTAAAATAAACACAAATTGATCATTCTAGTACCCAAACAACTATTTACATTGAAATGAGAGATTTAATATGAATTACTTGCAAAAATAAGTTAATAAGTGCCTTGATTAACTATGAAATTTAACTACTTTTTGGCACTTATAAGGTTCTCACATGACTATCTTGGAGTATGCTAACAACTTTGATGCCTTAGGGGAGAAGCTAAGTGAGGAAAGAATGGTAAGAAAAATGCTTAGATCTCTACCTAAGATGTTTGACATGAAAGTCACGGCTATAGAAGAAATGCATGACATATCCTCAATGAAACTTGAAAATCTTGTTGGATCTTTACAAACGTATGAGTTGGCTGCTAAAGAAAAGGCTGAAAAGAAAAAGAAAAGTATAGTTTTTTCCTCTAGCACTACTGAAAATGAAGAAGTAGAGAATGTCCCAGAAACAGATGAAAGTTTATCTGAGGCTATAGTTTCTCTTGGCAGACAGTTTAATAAAATACTTAAGCAGATGGACGGAAGACCCAGGACAAATGCTAAGGGGATCTCTCTTGACAGTACTAATAAGTTCAATAATCTAAGGAAACCAAGACCTGAGGACATGGATACTCAAGAGAAAGGTGTACAGTGCCATGAGTGTGAGGGATATGGTCATATTATGACTGAGTGTCCGACATATCTGAAGAACCAGAAGAAAGGAATAACGGTCACTTGGTCTAATGAGGATGGCTTTGAAGAAGATCAGGATACTGAAACTGTCAAGCACATTACTGCTCTTACTGGGATGTGTCTATCTGAATCAGATGATGAAGAATTGACCTTTGATGAACTAGCTGCATCCTATAAAGCACTGAGTCATAGAAGTGAAGAGGTGTGTCAGCAGCTACTAAGCACTATAAGTCAGTTGCAAACTGAGAAGATGAAGCATCAGTCTCAAATTGCTCAACTTACAACTCAACTACAATCTGAGAAGGCAAAACATCTGTCCGAGGCATCTGCTCTTAAAGATGAGGTAACCACATTAAACTATAAGCTAACTAGTTTAAATAAACAACTTAGACTGCTGAATAATGGAACTGAGAGGCTAGACATACTTGTTGAGGGGCAAGTTCCTGGAAAACCAAAGGGGATTGGAGTTGAATATACTTATCCTAACAAGAAAAAATCTGTTCCTACAAGAACCTTTGTTCCTGCTAAAGAGGCATATGATCGTATTGTAACCAGACAGATGCCACAGCATCCCCAACAACATCGGTCTGCTAATCCTAGATCTAAATCCAAGTCCAAAGGATGGGTTTGTCATCACTGTGGTAGAAAAGGTCACATTAGACCTTTCTGTTTTAGGCTGTATGGGTTCCCTGAAAATTTTACCCCACCTAAAAGTGAACCTGTCATTGTCAATACAAAGAAAGAATGGAAACCTAAGAATGATGATGTTGCTCACATACCTAAGAGTCATATGAATTTAAGGAGTATGAAGAAGCCCATACTAATGGAATCTATCAATGTTGTGATTGATGACACATCATATGACAAAGAGACCAATGCTATGACAGATGGTGAAACATCTGTGTATCAATCTGATACTACTGCAAGTGAAGAAAATTCAGAGTTCAACACTGAAAGTACCATCTTTGAATCAAATGATGCTCTAGTAAACAAGGGACTTTCCATTATAACCCAGAAGAACCATTCTAACGAGTTCATTATTGGAAGCCCAGATCGAGGAATCACTACAAGATCCAAAGATGTAATTTCTAAACCTTGTTTTGTCTCTAAAGTTGTGAACCAAGGTCTTATAGCAACTGAACAACAGCTGGAAAATATCTACTCTAAAGTTTTAAATGATGAGCAGTTTGACAAGTCAAGGAGCTATGTAGGTAGTTGCTTGTATGAGAATTTATAGCAATTACAGTTGCGGGAGCGTGCAAACAAATACTTTCTATTCACTATAACTAGATTTGCACAAGAAATAAGGGAAATCATTTTCATTCTACAAATTGTTGAAAATGTAAGTTCTCTTGAAACTTCATCTTACTCGATTAATGTTATCACAATTCCTTTTTCTTATGTGGACGAAAATATTGATGCTACTGAAACTCTCATTGCTTCTGTGAGTATTGTGAAACCTTCTGAAACTGTTTCAAATTTGCATGTTGAATCTAATGTTGAAACCCATGTTGAACCACATGTTGAAGCATATGTGAAAACTGTTTCTAAGTTTATTAGTCAGGATAGTCCTATCTTTAAAGAGACCTTGGAAAACTCTACTTCTGTTACTGTTGTTGTTGATGGTATTGATAGTGAACCACCCACTAAAGAAACTAGTCCTGAACCATCAACTGACCAAATGACTCTTCCCACTGGTCGTTGTCAAAGAGTTTGTGATTGATATACCTGTAGAACCTTGTGTTGTTTCTGTGAGTCAAGTAGATTTTGCATCTAATGAGGTTGTTGAACTGTCTAGTACACATGATAGTTTTACTGTTTTTGTTAGTGATTCTGTTACAAATGTCGAGCCAGATGTTGGAGCATGTGTCCTGAAAGATAATGGTGTTGAATCCTCTTTTGAGAATGTTGTTGATTTGTTTGATCACTCTGAGAACCTGATATTAAAGTGGTTGCGAACCAAAATTTTAAGAATACAGAGGCTGATAACTAAGTGTGCCTGAGTGTTTTGTTTTGAAGTGGTGGTTTCTTGTGTGAAGAATGTGTGTGTGTGACTCTAAGGCAGATGTGGACATAGATCGTCATCTTTCTAACATTGTCTGCTGGTTTGTATATGTTGTTCTAGGAACAATATTTTCTTATGCCTTTGAGATATTGTGTAAACAAGGGGGAAATGTCTGTTGTATGAGTGGTGACTATGATGTTTGATGTGGTGGATATCATATGTTTCCTCCAATGTTGATTTATATCTGATATAGTATGACTCCCACGATGTTATCTTCAATTGTAGTAGCTTTCCAACGATTGATGTTGTGTGTGTGCTGTTTAATTCGCTGGTGATTAATGTCGCTGATGAAAGTGCTCATGTGTCACCTACCAAATGTGTTGTTTCTGAGCATGTGTCATCTCCTGCTGGCAATGCTCCTGGTCATGTGGTTGCCCCTGTCAAAGCCACTGTTGAGTCTGTCCTCAATGAAACTGGTTCCAAACCAGATGTTGTGACGGATGCTAAAGCATCCTCAGGCCAATCTGAGCTAGATGTTGATAGTGTTGCTAACACTCATGAATTGTCTGTGTATGTCCAGAAGTGGAAATTTTTTGTTTCAACGAAGATAGCTCTTCATGTTATATTGTTGGAGCATTGTTAATGATATTTCATTTTTCCAAGATGTTATGGTATTGTGGATGAAAGCTCGCATGTGTTCTTTTTGTCTATGGTGTGATATTGAAGTATGTAGAAGCGTTCTGAGCGTGTTCCCTATATATTTTCTCTGCTTCTGTTCTTTGGATGTTTTTATTTGTGATCCTGACCTTGGGTAGTTTGTACACCTAGTGTGCCTATGATTTGCAATAAACGGAACCTTTGAAAAAGAAGGATATGATTGTTGAGCTGAAGGAAACGTGTAAGGCCTTGGAAGAAAAGAAGTTGAAGCTTGAATGAGTGATCCAAGCCTTAGAGCTTGAGGAGGATGCTAGTGTAGAAGAAGAAGGTGATGTGAATGTAGGTGAAGATGATGATGAACTCATGGCCGAAGGCTCTGATGAAAATAAATCTACCGATTTCCCTCTATGTTTCTGTTAATTTCTCATTGTGATACTCTCTGGTACTCTATGAATGAAGCTTTGTTTGTCTGAATTATGGCTACAAAGGGAGAGTAATATGATGGTACCTCTATATGATGCTTTGACAAATGCTTTGTCATATGTATGTTGTGATATGGTCTTCTTTTGTCCTCATGTGGGCTATGCTCTGGATATTCTATGCACTTGCATGTGCTTGTGGTTTGGAATAGTGGTACTCCTTGGTTCATACAATATGTCACTCTGTGCTCTGGATTTCTATTCTATGCATGACTCTGGTTGTCAAAATTTGTGGCTAAAAAGGGGGAGTAGTTGGTACTGATGTGGTGCCACATGCTGGAACATGTGTCCTGTGCTCTGCACTATGTATGATGTTGTTGTATGCTTGTGTGTGCTTCAAGTATTCAGGAGGAGTGATGGTGTTGTATGCTTGTGCGTGCTTCAAGTATTCTGATGTAGTGAAGTTGTGATGTAGTGATGCTGATAATATCATAGTGTGTGCATTTGATATATGCATGTGTCAACTATTCAGGAGGAGTAAGAAAGGAAGAAATTCTTTTCTCTGATGTTGTATGTTTGTTCTGATATGCATGGCTTGATGTACTCAGGGGGAGTGTAGTATGATTTATTGTGTGTAGAGCTTGAGGGGGAGTAAGTATCTTGTGTGTGTATGTATGCTCTGACATGTTGAGGGGGAGTAATCTCTACTGTGTGATATGCATGAACTCAGTGGGAGTAGTATTTTTTTTGTGATGCATGTTGTGTGTGACAGATGCCATCCTTAATGCTAAGGCATCTAGTCTGTTGTTAATGGAATCCACTTGTGCTTGATATCTGAGAATTTATTTTTCTCAGTGGTGTAGGAATTTATTTTTCCTATGGTGATTCATATTTGTGGGAATTTATTTTTCCTGGTTTAACTGTATGGCGCTTATGTGTGAGAGTTTATTTCTCTCCTATCTTGTATCCTATGAGGCTAAGTTGTGTACTTCCGCTGTTGCATGCCTCTGATGCTGCTTGTTCATTATTTCTCACCTGAAGATCTCTTTTGAAAATAATGTGACAATGTGTTATCTTCCTTCTTAGCTGTGTGTTTGCGTTGACTTGAAGGAAGTTATGTACTGCATCTCTCCATAACTTGTCTTAGCTTGTTTTAGCCAAAATTTGCCAAAGGGGGAGATTGTTGGTGTTTTGTATGTTGGCCTCATTTTGCAAAAACAAGTTCTAGCAAGATGTTGGACCAGATGCCGTAGCATGTGGGTACAACATCTGTCGTGACGGTAATTCTCGCTGTATTTATGCGCCATATCCTTGAAGATTCGCCTAAGCAATATTTTCGTCTTTCCTTATATACCAAGACACACGTTTTCATTGAGGTTTTATAAGGCGGCTACACCAGGTTATATTTCCATAATATGCTACGCCATTTATGGAAACAAGTGATTCTTTCCATTTCATGTGTGCTGGACTTTGCAAAAGGACAGCTGAAGATTAAAGCCCAAGATGAAGACCTAGCCCATGCTAACTCAGGTCATATAAATATGTGAAGACTAAAACCTAAAAGATTACTGAAGCCGTCATTTGAAGTATAGAATTTTAGGGTTTGAGTCTTGTTAATTGTGAGCCTTTCTTGTGTCTACTTGATGCAAGCTTAGGACTGTTTTGGTTTGTAATTTGTGTAATCTCTCCTAAGCTTTTAAGTACGGAGAAGGTTTGTTTTCTTGGTGATTGAAACCATTCTGTTTGTATTGTTGTTATAATCACAGGGTGTGTGATTGAAAGGAAGTGAGACGGGGTCTCAAACTTAGGAGTTCCTAGGTTGAGTATAGCACGGGTAAAGTCTAGGAGATAAGTCGTGAACTTGAGAAGTTTGCTGAGGGCTTTGATCTAGATCTATTATAGTGGATTACTTCCTGGCTTGGTAGCCCCCATAGTAGGTCGTTGTTTACGCCGAACTGGGTCAACAATATTCTGTGTTATTTACGTTTACTGTCTGTTATTTTTAATTGTTCATTTATCGCTACTGTGGACATACGCTATAGCATCAGTCTTGGTATTACGACTGGTTACATACGACAAGTGCTATAGCTTCTATCATAACATCTGTCCCCAGTAGGTGCCAGAATTTCATCTAACAATAAGTAAAATGACAGCTATTTTCCTTCTTTTTTTTTTAGGCATGATAGCTATTACCTATTAAATTACTTTTATGGCTTTTACTTCGGATCGGTTCAACTATCGATAGTTAGTTTTTAGTGGACCGAACCCGAACGATATAAACCATCCTAGGCCGCAAAGTTGGGCTCTTTGAACCGCCAACCCGTTTGAAGTCAACCCGTTTCGATTTTTTGCATGCGGTTTTTGTGGATTGGGTCGGTTAGCGGGTCTTGACCACCCCTCGCACCATCTATTTGGACGTCATTCGACTCGTTGTTACAAGCTGATTGACATGATAATATCATGAGTTCTTAGTAAATGTTATTGTAAATCTGCATCTTATTATATGTCTATTAAACACTCATAGCTAATATCAATATATCACTAATATACTTTTTGATGAATATAAGTATATTAATTTTTAGCAAAAAATGGTTAATATTTTTTGTTAACACGCAAATATATATAAACACACACAAAATCAAGCACAATGTGTGCCTAATAATGGTAAATACAGTAGTTTTAAAAGAACAACATCAAAACATATACTCTCCATTATCAAATTATACACCCCAAACAAGCCATGATAGTATACTACTTTTTAGTGTTCAACCATGTCAGGTTAATAACTTTACCTTGTCGAACAATACCTTTAATGAAAATTCTTATTTGCGCAAAAATATTCCTATTATTTCTTTCTTTTTAGAGATTTCAACAGCATTGAGTCGACAATACCTTGAAACGGTGGAGAGAATGAGTTTAGAAATGGAAGTAATGTCGGCGCGATTATTCAATTTGCGACAACAAAGCAATCCAACCGTTGTAATAGAAGGTGACGGCAAAATGATTCTTCGATTCAACGGTGGAGGCGATTGCGAAGAGTTTAGAAATGGCAGGTGGAGGTGCTAGTAGGTAGGTGATGGTGAAGAATTTAAAAAAGGGAAGGTGGCCCAAAAAGCGGACGCTAAAATTAATAAATCATTTAAAATAAAAGTTAAACATAAATAATGGTTAGAGCCCACCGAACTGACGCATGAGACTCTTGTAGCATCCGTGTTGTGGCCGGCGTTGGTGTCTTTAAAGCTACAAAACTTTTGTTGTAGTGACTTGTATACGTGTCTGAACACCTTTACCCAAAAAGATAAACATTGCAAAATTATAAAGCGTGAATTACAACAAAATTTGATAGCGGTTCAATGAACACCTAATAAGAGAAGAATTCCAAAGGGATTGAGAAAACTCACACCCAAAAAACAAGTGGTTGAAGATTTTAACGACTACACAACAACTTGGACATAAATCTAAGTCCAAAAGAGTCATTCCCACGAATACACGGCGTACTAAATTATCTTTTGATAACATTTATATTAAATTTTGTATGTAAACTCGTATTTACTAATATTAGTTATTGATTTTGTGATTGAGAATACTTTTTGTTTACTCATATTTACTATTATTAGTTGTTACCTTTAAACTCTCCAATCATTTTCTCCGCGCCATGTTCAAACCTTAAAAAAATCCCATAGCTCGACCATATACCAAAGTGTTTGAAATATTTATGCATCTAGATTTGTAATGTTGATGACACTAAAATCGATGCTGATTGGATTTGCACTAGATCAGAGCCAATTCTTCAACCTGAAATAACGAACACCACACCAAGATAGAAAAAATAAAATACACCGCACAAAGATGAAATGACAAAATACACCATACGAAGACGGGAAATCAAACCAAACACCTGAGAATCACACTTATATTTATTATTGTGAGAAAAAATAATAATTTGGAGGGATAATTTCAAACAAAAATCCATCTTAAGTCACTCCTTTCCAATATACTAAGAGTCCGTTTGGTGCGCCGGATAGGGAGACATGATAGTATAAAATTAACCTATTCTATTGTTATCCTTTGTTTGGTGCACCAATTGGAAAAATAAATTTAAATTATCACTAATCCTATCCTATTGACTCTTTGTTATTCTAATCCTTACTTTAAGCTTAGCAACATGATAGGAATGTCCCCCCCTTCGAATCCGGGTGAATGCATTTTGATGAATTTTGTATTCTTTTATTCATCATATTTTGCTAATAAATCATCCATATATATATTTTTATTAATTAATATATATTACTTGATTCATGCGACGATACGTATAATAATTAAACTTTATATGATTTTTTATTTTATTTGATATTTTATTATTATTTTATTGTATAAAACCATACGTAAACTAATTAATCTTTATATGATTTGTTATTTTATTTAATATTTTTTTATTATTTTATTTTAAAAAACCATACATATACTAATTAATCGTTATATGATTTTTTATTTTATTTAATATTTTTTTATTATTTTAATTTATAAAAAATGTGTATAAAATAATGTTGTCACTGCTTTTCGAGAATAATTTTTTTAGATAAATATAATACTTTACTTGTGTGTGTTATTTTTATTTGGTATTTATCTTAGTGCTACAATTTAAATGTGTGCTTATCCTGTCACTATCATATCATTTCCTTATCCAGTTTTTTACACTATTCTGTCTCTATCCTATCCTGCGCACCAAACGAACCATAAGAAGAATGACAAAAAGTGGTGATAACCAAAGAGTTAGAAGAAGAAAAGATGAGCCTTTTTTTCTTATATTATACTATAGTAATTAGTCTATCAATAAAAAATTACATGTAGGTTGCTTTACAAAAAAAATGTTTTTTTTCCCACAATTATAATAAAAAATTAGTAGAATATGGTTCGATCACCGCAATTACAATCGAAATGGGCCCGAATGTACTCGATAATAAATTAAGTATTTTTTTTTGTTGACATTGAACATCTATTTTTTTTTTTTGCAAGACATTGAATATATTTTTTTTTGGTAACAAATTGAATATCTATTTTGATTTTTGACTGAATAAAATTTAAATTGGCATAATAAAAATAATACTTATAATAAATTTAAATTTGAAGAAAATATATATACGATGATATAATCATGGTTGTAAAGTTCTTGTACACTTGTAAACAATCTTTTTCTCTCCCGCGATTGTAGCTTCTCTTCTCTCTCTCGATTGGATCTCCCTGACTCTCATCTTTCCCGATTCTAGGGTTTCCCATTCAATTCCACCAATTCCTTCAATTCCCTTCGATTCTAGGGTTTCTCCGCTACCAGATCCATTTTCAATTTCTTCTATCCCAATCTTTCCTTCACACAATTCATCATGTTTTGGCGAATGGCTGGATTGTCCACCGCATCTCCGGTGAGTTTTTCAATCTCAATTTTCTCTCAATTCGATCTCATCTTTAAGCTGTACAGATACTGAATTTTGTGTTTTATTGGTGGTTTCTGTTGATTTCATGTTTGATTCTTGAGAAAATGATGGAAATGAAGTGTTATTTGTATTTGATTTTCTTTCAAGTTACCATAGCGTTTAATTTTTTCGTTCAATTTGTTTATTCTTGATTATTCATCTGTTTGATTATCTGTTTGATTATTCATTTTTTTAATTGGTGCTTGTATTTATCTGTTTGATTATTCATTTTGATAGTACTGTGACAGGTTTTGATATTATGGATAGTTTGTAGTTACTGTTTGATAAATTCTATGATAATTGATATCTGCGTTTGAGATTTTTGGAAATCTAGGTGTAGTATTATTGGACTAATGGAAGTATGAGATTGTTGTATTTATTTGAATGGCTCTAGTTGAGATAAGTAATTAATGGTGGATAAGAAGTGTACATAGATGATGAACGGAACAGTGTGGACTGTGGAGGGTTTAAGATGCGTTTTGTTTTTGGGTAAATGGATGGATGACACTAATGAGTGTGTAATTTGGATATATGGTGTTCATGGTTTTCGATGGTATTTAATTTGGATATAAATGAAGATATTTGGGTGGTGAATATTTTGTTCTTAGAAGCTTTTCCTCGCCTTAATCAGGGAAATGGGTCTCAATCTGACCTGTCCCTTTTGAGCATTTTCTTATGATGCATTTTGAAGGTTTTGGCAGCACAAGTGTATGGCTGAGGTTTTATGAAATTCCTTGCAATTTTATGGACCCATTACTCCTTACTTTTTGACAGAGAATTGCTTTTGGCCCCAGTTTGCTGTTATGCTTTTTGTTACTTTAGAGGTTTTTTTCATCCATCGATATGCAAAAGAGATTTGGAGGGCATTCTTTTAAGTCATATTGGTTCAATTATCTTTTTATTTATATTTGGGAGGGTTTCTTATCCTCTGCCAGATGTGCTGTAATACCTAACCTAACCTAACCTCAATTTCTAAGGAGACATTTATGTCATACACTCGAATTAACATGTACCACTATCATATGCATTTCTAACGTTTTATTTGATATTGCAGATATCATTTTTCTTGCTTTCTTTGTAATAGATGTTAGTTTTGACTGCTTTGTACTATATTTATTTTTCCCCTTCCCTTATATTAGTAAATTACATGCAAGCAGATTGTTCTATTGTAAAACTGAATTTACTAGAAAAAAGAGGGAAGACACTCTATTAAGAGGAAACAACGTCCTCTGAAATAGAAAAAGAGAAGTATATCTGAGAACCAGAAAAATGTAAAAAGAATTCACCAATTTGTCACTTCGGGTGGTTAAGTAGTGCTTGAGACCACCTTTCCTTGTTCGCGAATGGAGTTTATATGGCTATTAGAGTGATGTTATTAGAGCAATTGACTTATGTGTTAGTGTTGTCAAATAGCGGCGCTATAGCATAGCGGATTTTGGTGAATGCACACTGAAAACTGCGGCATTATACTCATTTCAGTATTAGGGCAATAGTGGCTGCTATTCTAGTTTTGGCTAGCGGATGTAGCGGCAATATCGGAGAAAATACAACTTTAGAGTCTTCATGTGTGCCACATATGGCCTATTTTTAAAATAGAAAAACTGAAGGATTAGTGAGTATCACTCCTATATTCAACGTAATATGAAACATAGCTTTTACTCCTATATTCGCCGTAATATGAATCATAAGCAATGCTCTGCTATTATTCCCTTTTTTATTTGTACGCAACATAGCTTTTCTTATATATAAATGACTTGTTTCAACTGCTACGAGGTTTCCGCTATTTGACCACAACACACTATGCTATTTCACATAGTAATTTTTTGGCATTTTGCAATTTTCCGCAACTTGGATTATATTATTGATGTTTCTTTTGGGGGCTGGAATAACTTCATTTTTATTTGATTTAACTTTTAATATGAAATTTATATGGCTCTTGGTGTGTTGATTTTACTGTAATACGGTGTATTTATCCTGCAGGTGGAGACCATTATGGATAGGGATAATTTCACTTTGGAGGATCTACTCGATGAGGATGAAATAATTCAAGAATGCAAGGCTCTTAATAGCCGCCTTATAAATTTGTAATGGTCTTCTTTTCCATCATCAGATTTATTTCTTATTAGAGATTGCTGTTATGTTATTGTGTGGAAGAAATTATCCCTGTGAAGTGAATTATAATATTATTCACCAGACCAGTTTATTAAGTAACTTGTGGATAAATACTTTTGACTTCATAGTACTGTTCTGGAATTAGGGGCGAGACCTAAGAATGATACAACTGAGATACTTGCTTAAATCACTAAGTGATCCCTATATTCTAACAAATTGGACTCTTGCCTCTAATCCTAATTGATTAAATTAGGTAACAACTTATAGGTTTGAGTTTCCATTTTGTTGACTTGTGAGTCTCATAACTTGGATATTAGAAATTATATAAGTTTTGCTTATGTGATTCAAGGACTTTAAAAATTGTCATCTGGGTTACCAACTTACCGCTAAATTTCTTGTGGTTGATGAAGAAATTACTGCAGTGTTTAAACAGAGTGAAAACATGCTTAATAAAACTTATTTAGCTTGCTTTTTATATCAGTCCTATTTCCTACTGTAATTCTCGTAATTGCATTTCAGTCTTCTTTCTTATTACTAAGGGTTAAGTTTGATCTGTGCTGTTGACCCCACCTAATGGGAATATTCTTTTTTAGTTTTATTGTTAAGGAATGGTTGCTTTTTTGGTGTAGCTCCGAGTAAGAATGTATTTCTTAAAGTTACAAATAAAATTCTTTCATTTCTTTACTAAAATATCTGTTGATGCTTAGGTGGACAGTTACTGCTGCCCCGTAGGAGATTATTGTTTGAAAGTTGTAATTTTCATGCATAAAGTCTGGAATATAATTTTTCTGATGCATGATTTTTAGTTATATAGTTCTTTTGCTTGTATACTGACATCAAGTTGTGTTTGGGATAACATTATTCCCTAATTTTTCTTATTGGCTTACTACACTAGTATTGTTTTTTATATTGAACTTATTGCGGTTTTATATTATCTATTGCAGTTTGTCTGGAAAACCACAGGTTGAACAATTGGTACGATACATTGTTGAAGAGGGTCCCGAGGATGCTGAAAAGAAGCGGACCTTTAAGTAGGTTGCTCAAATTGTTGATGGTTTTAAATTCCTATTTTGTTGTACATTTGTTGTTATGCATCTTAGTTGCTTATTGTTTTTAACAGGTTTCCTTTTATTGCTTGTGAGATATTTACCTGTGAAGTTGATAACATACTCAAAACTCTGGTAGAGGATGAGGAAGTAAGAGACAAAAACTTCTTTTCTTAACCCTTTTTACCCGGCATTGATCTTTGAAAGAACTGACTACATTACTTTTTTGCAGTTGATGAATCTGTTATTCTCCTTTTTGGAGCCAAATAACTCTCATTGTAACCTACTAGCTGGATATTTTAGCAAGGTACAGATTTAAAAAAATTAAGTTCACTGCATATTTGGTTATGGTTTAGAATTCGCTTTGGTGTGGACAAAGTTGATGTTGCCTATGATGTTAATAGCGCACTATGGCGTAGCGGCGACTCTCTGCTATGCCAGAGGGCCACAAACCGCTATTTAGAGAAGCGGCCATAGCGGCTGCGAATAGTGGGCGAATAGCGGTGTGATAGCAGTTTCGCAGTGTTTTTAGGCCGCTATTGTCTTTTGGGGGAAAATTACTGAAAAACCTAGTTTTGGAAATTATTACATTAAGTTGGTTGGGGGTATTTTGGTCCTCTTCGCACCCTTTGGGTGCCCTAATTTCTCAAAATCACATGATAAATGTCCGTTGCGCCGTTTCCTTCTTCAAGTTCATCGCTCTGCTCTGTTCCGTCTTCCCCTTTATTGCTCTGCTCTGTTCCGTCTTCCCCTTTATTGCTCTGCTCTTAAGGCTATTTTAAGCTTACTGGTGACAACCTTGATATAGGTTGGCAGTGGAATTCTTATAAAGACAAGAGCAAGAAGGCAATTGTTTGTGATTTTTGTTTTCACCCTTCAACTAGAATAAAAAGAGCAAGAGCAAAGAAACATCAGTTGGGGATAAGGGGAGAACTTGATGGAATGTTATTCAGTCTTCATTTAGAACCTATTTTGATGGGAAATGACAAAATTTATTATAATTATTAAGTATGAATGTCCCTTTAATTGTGTTTTTTTTTTCCTTCTTTTTTTTAGCATTTATGTATGTTGTTGGAATTTATGTTTATTTTGAACATGGTTTTTTAGTCTTCGCAATAGCGGCCATCCCGCTACCCGCTATACTGCTATTGCATTTTTGGGGGTTGGCGCTACGCGCCGCTATGTGAGATTGACAACATAGGACGTTGCCCAGAAAAAACCCATCAACTCCAGAGTTACTACTAATGCTTGCTGACTCAAAGATTATTTGAAATGAAAACTAATCCTGCATGAGTTGGCCAATACTTTTCCTTTTTTTTTTTGATTTAGTTGTATTATAAATGATCCTCGCCCTTGTTTTTATTAAGTTTTTATGCTGCTAGGTAGTTGTATGCCTGATGCTACGCAAGACAGTTCCTTTCATGCAATATGTTCAAGTAAGTTCAGAACATCCTAACTTTTTCATTCAGAAGCATATTTTGTTACGACGGGAAGCAGTTATCACATTGAATTGTAGTGTGCAAAATTATCACTGCAGAATAAAATGCATATTTGTTTGATTGTGATGATGTAACCGATAACTCCCTCTGTTTCTTGTTTCACTCTGCAAGTGTTTTGGGATTATGGTAGGTCAAATTATTTGAACTATTATGGAAACTATTGATTTTGATGTAGTTCCATTTGTTTATAGTGGATGTTTAGTGTTAACGGCATTATTGCATTGATTGACAAGATATCATATAGAATATGGTTGAGACCTTGACTATGCTAGTTGTTGGTATATGGTGGTTTGTGTAAAGAGGACTAAATATCCCTCGAGAATGATAATGAATCAGCACATTTCAGTAGTTTTTTTTTTTTGGGGTCTTGTAGCCTAGTGGCTAGAAATTCCACCTTAAAGGTGAATAAGTGGAGTGTCCACTGTTTGGGGTTAGAAATTTCAATAGTTTATTCTACACTGTGATGTATATAATATCTATACCGTAATGCCTTCTCTTTATGGGTTTATTAATTATTAATAGTAAAGCCTTCTGAATAGGATCTTGCTATATGGAAAGCTGGCTGAACAAGTTTTATTTTTGGTAGGCATCCCTCACATTACAATTTGATTTTAAGGGATTGAGTTAGGTCCAATCCAAATCTAAGATGGTATTAGAATCTATTCTAGATCCGCTGGGCCACTCTTTATTTGGCCACATTCCAGTCTTAGGCATGGAGGGTTGTGTGTTGAATCTCACATTGGATATGATATGACCTAAAAGATTGTGTATCAATCACTTTACATGCCGGTTTGTTGTGGTTGAGTTAGACTCAATCCAAATTCTAAGTTGTTTTTCCCTCTTATGTTCTTTCAAAACAAGCTTAGTGTATAGGATGAACCAAGCCAAATTACTTGTCTATTTCTCTTATTCTCTATTGGATCTACATTTATAACAATTTGATGATGTTAAGCTTGTGAATAAGATTTTCTTCGCTCTTACCTTTGCTTTTAAAATAGCACAACTACTAAATCATAGCCTTAATATATGTGTTGTGTGAATTAAAAAAATACCCTACAGATTTGCCCAGATCTGTGGCATCTAAAATAACACATCTGAAGAAAAGGTATGATAAGTGTGGATATTTATAGAAGTTGCTAGATGAAAACAACTTCAATACTATTTCATAGTAATCTATATTTTGATAATGGACTGATTGGTTGCTTTTTTTGTTGTGTCAAGCTTTCATTGAGTTGCAATTAAAAATTTGCTAAATGTTTATTCAGGCTCACCAGGAAATTGTGAAGAAACTAGTTGAGTTGATTGGGATTACATCTATCATGGAGGTTTGTTTTTGGCAACATTAATTCTTTGTTTTGCTGTATATTATCTTTTTACTTGTATTCATTGTCAAATAAAAAATGTCCAAATGTTTACACGATGAACTATTTATAGATCCAACAAACCAAACATTAATAAGCTAATCCTGTTCTAAGTTGGATGAACATGTACCATAATATAATCACCCACCCACATTTAAAGATTGAGAAGCACAATGCACATTAAAGCTAGCTTATAATCTTAGAGAGCTTACATTAGAGGCCAGTTGGTAATTAGAGATGGGAGCAAAAGACTTTAAAGTCTGAGTTTTTAAGAGAACTGGGTAAAGGAACAGGAGCAACAGGCTGGCGATATATATATATATATATATATATATATATATAGCGAACAAATCATGCAATCAAAAATGATTTATCCCAATTCAAAACCATAATTATCATGAAATGAAAACCCTTATTAAATAAGAAAACTGGATATTTTTATCTATGTTAGAAGTCCCACATTGGCTAGAGATATGGCAAAGATAGCCTCAAAGATAGCCTTTATAATGTAGTGCAAACCTCAACTCTCAAGCTAGCTTTTGTGGTTGAGTATAGGCCTCTCAAATTCTAATATGGTATCAGAGCCTATCCTAGATCCATTTGTTGTTTGTGTGGAGACCTCCCATATTTGGGCCACCCATTGTTATTGATTCCACGCACCAAGCCCAATAGTGCTGGGCGTGAGGGGGTGTGTTAGAAGTCCCACATTGGCTAGAGATATGGCAAAGATAGCCTTTATAATGTAGTGCAAACCTCAACTCTCAAGCTAGCTTTTGTGGTTGAGTATAGACCTCTCAAATTCTAATAATCTACATCTATGTGTGTGCCTGCGTGCCAATTCTAATGGTGATTTTTCTCTTCCACAAACCAGGTTTTGATTCGCTTGATTGGCGCCGATGAGCATATCTATGTAAATCATGTGGATGCGATGAAGTGGATTGAAAACACTGATGTGCTTGAGATGATTGTAGACAAGTTCAGTTCTTCAGTAAGTATTCTTAATTTTGTAAATTGTCTACAGGATTTGGGTGTTAATATTTTTATATTAAGTTTACTTGTACTGCAAATAGGTAGATTAAGTATGGGAATATGCGGATGCTAGATAATTTTTGAGGAGTGTTAGCAACGCACTCTCTAACACAATTTTTTTGTCCTTGCCGTTCTTGTCTGGGTTATAGGATTGAATAACTGAATTGCACTGTGGAGCATATTCACTTGTGCTGAAGTTTTGTTTTTTCTACTGTTGGATATCTTATCATTGTGTTACTTGTACTATCACTTTCTATAATAAAACTTATCCCTTAAAAAAACCCACTCCAACCTATAAAGACAAATGTAGTATGCAGATTGTAGTTGGTTTTGATAGTTTCCTAGGAAGCATTATTAAATAAATGGTGTAAGGATACTGTATATAACCAGATTCTCACTATTGAGAAGGCCGGTACATACACTCACTGACTATACATTCCTTTGGCGTGGTCTGCATAGGATTCTCCAGAAGTGCATACTAATACAGCAGAAACACTCTGTGCCATTACCCGATATGCTCCAGCAGGGCTTTCTGCCAAAATTTCCAGCCCGAGGTAATTTTTTTCCTTGTTACCAATACAATCCTACATCAGTTTCTCATGACTTTAAGTTGATGCATTTATTTCTCCGAGTGATAACTGATATCATATTCTATTTGCAGCTTTATAGGAAGATTATTCTGTCATGCTCTAGAAGACTCTCGGCCAAAATCTGTTCTTGTTAACTCATTATCTATATGCATATCTTTGCTAGACCCTAGGAGAATTTCTTTTGGAGCTTATCATTCCTATAACCGTCAAATGACTAATGGATCCACTGTAACTGCAAATCCTGAGACTATTGAAGGCATGCTAGAAAGCCTAGGTAAGACTCCCTCATCAACCATGACCTTCAAATGACCTGTTATTTTTCGGTCTCAAATTAGATAAAAACTCTTACCATCTGGTTAGTGTTATTATGTATGAGCTCTATAGAGCATCTAAGTATCCCAGATGCATAATACGATGTGTGCGACACAATATTGATACATGTGTATAAAATTTTCTATAAAATCAGGATACCACACAACCTGGATACATTAAGACATACCCACACACTTATGGGCTCACAAATGTAGGTTTATTAACATACATATGTTGAATTCAACATTTTGTGAAGGTACCACACAGGTCTAGATATGTTAACCAAAGGTTTCTTCCTCATCTAAAACCAATTTTCTTCCTACCCACCAACAGGAGAAGAACCAACAAAATTATGATAACGAGCGAGAGGTGATAATCTTCTCATGGAAAATAAAATCACGATGAGACATAATATGTCCTCTTGGGTTGAAGATGCTTAGATGATCTATGCAAATATAATACGCCCTCTTGTCTTGGGTTGAAGACAACTCTAATATGTGCACAATTGCTGATTATAGAACCATATCTGAGCAGCTTGCATTATGTAATGGGGGGAGGATAGTTTGTCAATGAACACAATGCTATTTAAATTGCATCTTCATATGCATCTTTATATTTTTTTAATTTCTTTTAGTAATTATGAAGATGTTTATTCTGCAGGTGATCTACTCAAGCTCTTAGATGTTTCTTCCTCCGAAAATCTCTTGCCAACTACTTATGGCAAGTTACAACCACCTCTTGGAAAACATCGTTTGAAGGTTAACAAATTAATTGGACTTATTGCATTTGATTATTTAATTTATGTTGGCAATCGGTGGTTTAGTTTTGAATATTTTCTGCCATAACACTTCTACAATTTATATATTTATTATTCATGATTTTATGAGTGTGTTATATTGCAGCACTTCTGTTCTGTTAACTTAACATTTGCTATTTCAGATTGTAGAGTTTATATCAGTCTTATTAACTGTTGGTAGCGAAGCTGCGGAGAAGAAATTGATTGATTTTGAAGCAGTACAGAGAATTATAAACTTATTCTTCGAGTACGTCCAACAATTCTGTTATCTTGTGCTGAAGTCATTTGATCTCATGCCTTGATACACTGTTTGAATATCGTAGGTATCCATACAATAACTTTCTGCATCACCATGTGGAAAACATTATAATATCATGCTTGGAGAGCAAGAGTTCTTCTCTTCAGGAACACATTCTCCGTGATTGTGATTTTGTTGGGAAAATTCTTCAAGCAGAAAAGCTTGTGACGTTGGAAGCTGGTACAAACAAGGTTGAGATCTCTTCCACCCTCTCCCAAAACATAAAATTGTATCAGCTTGATGATAAGTATTTTTTTATTTTAAATTTATTTTTGCAAAATATTCTCATGCAGCCAACGTCTCCTGCTGAGGGTAAATCACCAACCAGGATAGGAAGCATAGGCCACTTGACCCGTATATCTAACAAACTTATCCAGCTAGGGAATACCAACAGTGTGATTCAGGAGCATCTGCAGGTCTGTTACTATTCTGTGAGGATTTTCAAGTGTTTTCCCATATCCTAGATCAACTACTCTTCCCATATCCCAATAAGTTATTGCCATCTGTCTAGATATTTTTTTACAGAAAATGAATGTTACAAGTTAACTGTTGCCATGAAGCTCATTTTTAAACTTTTCAAATCTACAGGGAATTAGTGAATGGACAGACTGGTACTTGAATGTTCTATCAAACCGGAATGCTGTGGAAAATGTCACTCAATGGGCGTGTGGGTATGTCGTATTTCTTGACCTACATGTTTTTCTATCCCATGGTTGATCACTTGATCTCCATTTGCACTATCTGAATGACCTTACAAATTAAATATAGCCATTCCTTCTGGTGCATCATGCATTTAAAACATCTTGGTGAGCATATTTGGAAATATCACTCTGTAGTGAAAATCTTCGAAGTATACCTTTATTTTCTCCAATTGACACACGTGTTTCTATTAGAGACATAGACAATTGCTCACATAACCAAGATAAATAGAGCTCCAAAATATCTAATAGTGGTTTTACAGAGGGATGCATGAGTTTTCAAGAAAAAATTGTATGTGCCTGTTTTATTAAGATAAGACTGTCTGGGTTTTTATATTGTAGGGCAGCTTCACTGTGAGTCTTTAATGGACATCTTCTCTGTTTTGGTCGTCGTGACTTGGTGTTATTTTTTGTGTGCTTTAAAAGATCTTTTATGACGATTTTAAAATTTTGATCTTATAGGAGACCGACAGCATTGCATGACAGAAATAGGGATAGTGACGAGGATGATTACCAGGATCGGGACTATGACGTTGCGGCCTTGGCAAATAACTTAAGTCAGGCCTTCCGTTATGGCATTTATAATAATGATGATGATATGGAAGAGGTACAGTCATTTTTGTGAGCAGCTGTATGTCATTTTATAATGTCATTTTTTTATGGATCTGAATGGAAAAACTGAAACATTTGAAATTCTCATCAGATTTATTGGAGGATTAGTTTTCCAATATCAGTTGATGTGTCCCAGCAGTAACTTCCTGTAAAGGCTTCCAATAGTTCTTCTTCATAATAACCAAAAAATACCTCTGAATTAAAGAAGGCATATGAAAGTACTCCCTCTGTCCAGAATGAGTGAACTTATTGACCATTTCACAAATATTAAGAAAAGTGTATAATTGATATTTTTACTAAAGTAACCTTGATAAGCATTGGTGTATTTATAATTACCATAAATGTAAAATGTTGAATTAAGAGTGATGTAAGTAGTATTAATTAGAGGGTAGAATTGGAAAAAAGTAATTAATATTGTTTTAAAAATTGAAAAGGTTGGTTATTTTGGGACAGGTTTTTTTTTTTTGCAAAAAGGTCATTCATTTTGGGATGGAGGGAGTAATATCTTTGTTAGGGACCATTGATAATCAAATCAGAGCAGAGAGGAAAGCAAATAGTTTTTCCAGTGTTTGGGAGTGTGTTAGGCTTTAAGGTGCTTTTATAGGAATGATGTTATTTATCTACAGTTGACAATCAGTTCTCAAACTCTATTACATCAGCTGCTACTTTTAATGTCAAATTTCTGGTGCAAATTTTGTCCAACAACAAATGGCCAATCTGATCTTTTATGCGTATGTAGCTTTGGAGTTTGGTTACCCTTTAGTGGTTGAGTGTCACTTTACTCATTTTTCATAACTATTTAGTATTGAAAGATAAGTTCTTGCTGGTGACCAAAGTTTTGATTGTGTGGATTCTTTGATTATGGCCGTTTTTTATTTTTGGTTGGTTTGGTGCTATTGCTCATCATGATTTTGTGTCATTAGCTCTGGATTTCTGATTTATATTCTTGTGTAGGTTCACGGATCTCTTGAACGAGATGATGAGGTATACTTTTATTTTCCCATCAAATGGTATTTTTTTTAATTTTATTTTTGTATTAACCCTCTGGTTCCCAGGGGAAGGGGTCCCTGCCCCTGGTAATCCATAGTTCGGCCGGGAGGTAAGTAAAGTCTGGCCAATAATTGTTCCCACCAGGAATTGAATTCGGGTTCTCCCGAACAATTCGTCCTAGGGGGAGCTTATTAACCACTTGAGCCCAGTGTCTTAGTTCCATCAAATGGTAATTTGGAATGTTGGAATTGATGTTGATGAACACATGATTGAATCTGTAGAGGTAATTTTTGTATCGTTAGTATAACTAGGTATGTTCACCTCACTAGTACATTGGACGTACATAGCCTGCCATCATTATTATCATCCAGTTTTTAAATCTCTTGACATCCCAGGACCTTCCCTTCTTTCACAAGCTTATAAAATTCTAGTAGCTCCTTGAATTATTGTGAAGCTTTTGATAAAGCAATATTTTTCTCTAGTATATAAGGGGAATTTAAGCTTTTTCCTCCATGTTGAACTCATGGTTGAATACCTTATCTAGAACTAATTTCATTTTAGTTTGCAGTAACAGCCTGAACCTAGTGGGAAGAAGGAAAATGTGGAGTCCAATTTAACCATTCATTATGGAAGTGTAAAAAATCATGAAAGTAATGATATACAATAATAATGATGATGGTTTTTTATCGGGTGTCCATGAGCATAGGAGATATAGAATAACGGAGTACAAATGGGATGAGAGAACTGGGGACTTTTTTGGGTTTATTCTCAATCATTGATGCTAACAAAATAAAATATATTTAAATTTTAAGTTGATAATAATTTGAAGTAAATTATAATATTTGAGTAATATCTTTTAATTTAAATTCAAATAATTAGTCCTAGCCACTAGCTGTCATTTATCAGCTAATTTATTAGTTAACGCAGTTTATCTACTACTTTTGTGAACAAAGACTGCAATGCAGCACATGCTTACGCATGATTTTTTTTGTTTGAGGTGATTTCTCATGTTTATCTCATTCATATAAGATCTTTGGCTGAGATTTGATTCATTGGTAATTGTAAAACATCTAATATAGTTTATATTGGCAGGATGTCTATTTTGACGATGAATCTGCAGAAGTTGTTATATCTTCTTTGCGGTTGGGAGAAGAACCTGAAAGGTAAATGTTTTGTGCCTTTGTCGATAATTCATGTTTCTGTTAAGTTTACTTCAAATTGAGCTGTCATGCCTGGTATCTGATATGAAGTGTTTTTACATTCTTTCAACGATACCTTATTTGTTGCCTTGTAAAAAGCAGTGGGTCTCTCTTCACAAATTCCAACTGGTTTGCTTTTGAGGAGGATAGAGATAGAGTAGCCAATGAACGGTCAACCGGCTCTCTTGCTTCTCCGTCACCTAATGCCGAGGAGGGTGTTCAAAATGCCGGCGGAGATGTGCCTGCTAGTGAAGATGAGGACTTGGCTGATACTGCAACGTCTTCTCCAGAAGCAGAACCAGAGCCAAAATTAGAACCTGTTGGAACTGATAAACCTGTTGAGTGGGTTGAATGGAGAGAGTCTTTAGATGCCAGCGACCCTTCTGAGGTTCTTCCCAATGGAGAACTTGAGTCAGAATCAGGGAACAATGATCTTGATGCAGCAGAATCATCTCCATCGTCCGATGTTACATTAACAAAGGATGGACAGACGGATGCTGCACTATTAGCATCTGTTGATGAGAACCTCAGCATTGGATCCTCTGATCCAATTCAAACAGAAAGTGAAAATCCAAGTTCGCCTGCTACCATTCCTGTGGATGGAGCATTGGCTGAAGTTGACGACAGTAACAAGGACACAACAGATGACAAGAAAGGAATTGAACAAATGAGTAGCTAATGTAAATTACTCTGAATTTGGCTTGGAAGACTATGCAACATTAACCAGGTGGGAAGATAAAACTTGGAATCTGGCTGGGCAAAGAGCATTTAGTGCCTCTCTGCACGGTGCACGCAGCTTTATTTTTTTATAGGAATATTGATTTTTTATTCCCACCTACATCTGAAGCTAGAAATTCAATGTCTGATGATGTTTTAGCTTATGCTGTTTAGGTGCTACTGAATTCTTCACCTGTTCATATCAATATTTAGCTCGCCCAATTAGGTGGTACTGAATTTTTCCCTTTTTAATGTTATTGTTCATATAAATTATAATACAGCTTTGAAGTTTTTGACATGCAAAAGATTCCTTGTCCGACTTATATTATTGGAGTTCTTAAACAAACCTTTTATGGTTTTTTATCATGCTGAAAATTATGAAGGAATTATTACTAAATACGATGTGGCATATTCTGTAATTCATATTTTAGATGTTGTAACTAGCAATGGCAATGAGTTTGCATTATGTGAATGGGCACAAGCACGACTACTAATGTGCAAAAGTGAGTGGTGCATGTACAGATAGCTTGTCACACAGTCATGTCACCCACATAGTGAGTTTTACAAGTTTGCAGGTAAATTGTTTTGAATGAAATTTGAGTTTTTATTTCGGTCATCTGTTTTTTTTTTTTTTTGACTTATCTACATCATCTGGTTTTGTTAGTTGATTTGTTATGCTTGTGATTGAGATAGTAAATTGTAAGCATAGCCGATCTGAGATCTCTATGTGGCCCTTGGGGTGTCTTTGTGAGTCGAATTTTGGAGGGCAAGACCTTGGAGGACAAGTAATATAGATTTGTTATTTTCAAAAAATTAAAAGAATTTTGGTGGTGTTATATTTTGTTTTGGTGGTGATCCTGAAAAATAGTTTTAAGAGGAACCATACTTAGATTAATATAATAATCATATTACAAGATCATAATCTGATGCTTTCTGAATATCTTACATTATCTTCTCTCTCGTAACCAAAGTAACTTAATTCCTGTAAGATCTACTCCTGATAATATCCTTGTTCTCAAAGAGACTAATATTTATGGTAAAACTAAAATTGGTTTTTAAGTTGGATATAAAAAAAGCCTATGATAGACTTGAATGATCCTTCATTATGGAAATGTTGCATAGTCATAATCTGCCTCAACATTTGAAGTCCACCTTTGAGAGTTTCATTTCTTCATCCTCTATGTGTTTGATATGGAATGGAAAGAAATCAAATTCTTTCTCTAATCCTCGTTACTTAGACAAGGGGTTCCAATTTCTCCTTATCTTTTTGTTCTTGCTTGAGAAACTTGGACATCAAATCCAAGACTTGGTTGCAACTGACACTTGGAAAGCTTTCAAATTTGGTAGAGGCTCAGGACCTTCTCTTTCACATATCAATTTTCCCATGACCTTGTTCTTATTATTGTAGGAAGCTTTAACCAGGCTATCCTTATTTGTGAGGCTATCATATTTTCTTTTCTAAAAATACAAATTTTGACATCGCTGCTAGTATATGGAGGAAACCAAGGCCCTTGCACATTATTTAGGAGCTATTATGCTTCATGAAAAGACTTCTAAACATTCATATAGTTTTCTTATTGATAAGATGAGTAAACTAATTAAATGGATGGAAAGCTAGTTTTCTTTCTTTTGCAGGTCGTGTAACTTTAGCTTAATGTTCTGTGGCTAATATTGGTAATGATGTTATGCAAACTTGATCTATTACATATTCTATAAGTGAGAGAAAGCAGAGAATTTGCAGGAATTTCATTTGGGAATCCACTTTGGAACAAAGGAAATGTCATCTTGTTTCTTGGGGTAAGATTTTCCTCCCAAAGGATGAAGATAGACTTGGGTTTCAAAACATGTGAATAATAAACCAAGCGTATGTGTTAAAACTCGCATGGAATTTTGTTGCTAATTCAAATAAGCTATGGATGAAAAAGTTTTTCTCAATTCAACTTATTCGTTGCTGATGGATAAAATCTCCACTAAAAAAATGATTCCAACTTGAGGCACAATTAATATAACCAATAACCATAGCGCCCAACTTGAGGCACAGATTAGTCATGATTCAGATGCTGGGAATTCATACCAATTTTTCCTGAATCCTACTGTGTATACAACTATACTCCCTCATCATTAATTATAAGCAAAAATTCACTTTTCAGATTCATTGAATAATTAATCTATATGGTCTATATTATAGTCCAAATACATCAGTTATTCAACAAATATGAAAAGTTAACTTAACGAGTGCCAATGTTGACAAAAAAGAAGTCAAAATTTTGGTCATTCGAATCTTATAAACAAAACAATGAGGAGCAAAATAAAACTCTCAAAAGCTGGAAACTCAACAACCAACTTGTTATACATACAGTAAAATCACTTATGATGACTGAAAATTTGATTTACTCACGTATCATTTCGCATTCTTTTACGACAAAATATCCTACAAAAACTTGTCTACTAAAGGATCATAGCATAGAAGTAATTGTTTTGACAGTATATATATAAATAAAAATATATCAAAAATATCAAAACTAATATCAACTATTTTTAGAGGAGAATCACAATCTATTCTATAGACTAAAGACCAAGTAAAAAGGGTGATTTTTTGTACCAAACTAAGTTCAGCATGAGTCCTTGACCTTTTTCAAAGTAGGATTCACATTTCAGGATATAAAACTTTTAAAACAATTGGTTACTAATAAATAATAACAAATGTAATTGATACATAATTAAGATCACAGACAGAGATATCTTTCAACTCAATGTTGCATTTTGAAATTGCAGTCAAAATTGAAGAGGTACAATACTCATTGCCTCGCATATCATGACAATTTAAGTGGCAGAATTGAAACTCCATTCCGAGCTTCACGTATTTGTCCCCACCTTCCTAGACGAGGTTCCTGTGAACAGACATTTTATTTTATTAATGTTAAAAGTGTTCTAGTAAAAAAACTGTGCGGAAAATTTGAAGAGAAGAAATAGACAGGAATTAATTGGAATAAAAATGGTAGTCACATTTATGCAAAACCTTTAGTTGCATAAAGTTGTACATATATGTAACAATTTAATATTTACACAAAGATTAGAGAATATCCAAGTGATGAGGGATGTGAGAATCATGTGAGAGGGGATGATTCAGGACAAATGCCACACAACATACTAATGAACTTGATAACCGTTAACAAGTAATACACTAGTAATGATAAATCCTTATAAGTTGAGAGTCCTAGACATGTTTTCATATCCCAACATTTGAGTTCAGCTGAGCTCAAGGTTAAAAGCAAAAGAGTTAGGTTTGATTATCAATGGTTATTATGACTGAGAGTTATGTACTGGCTTATAAGTTATAATCACCAAACCAACAAGAGCTACAATTATTCCATAAAATGCAATGCATCTAAAAGTGTGAACAATATCCAAAGGTAAAAGTGGTGATTTGATAGAATTGGAGCACTCAACCATCTCTTACAACAATTTCAACCTCTTGCATGTTGGTGACCGGCTTCTTACTAGTTACTAGATAAAACAAGTCTACTTCGTATACTTTAGTGTATAAAGGAAATGAAAATGGCTTTTAGATGAAGTTTTCTAAAGGTCCATCAGCCACCACAATATTCATTTACGGAAACAGCTGAATACTTACTATTATTTTTTATCATTTTAATTTTAATCAACTTAACATTTGGAAGTTTCAGTCACAAGCTAACAAACAGGAAATGTCAGTAAGACACTCTTTTATCAAATGCACTGCAAGCAAGAGTTTTTAGGTGTGGGAGGGGGGTAAAAAAACAAAGCAAAAGAACTCAATAATGTTGCCAATTACTATGAAAATTATGTTCCATATTAATATGATAATCCATAAAATTAACTGTCTAACTTAACTTATGAAGTAGTTCTTAGGATAAAAGAAAACAAAGAAAAAGCAGTGATACAACCAGAATCGTTAAGTACCTGCCCAACTCCAGCAACTAGGAATCGTGCTGATTTTGCAAAAGCCAAAGAATTCACAAACCCAACCTGTTAATCAAAAGATTTATTAAATGCCGGTCTGCAAATAAAATTAAGCATGAATGTAACCGATAACTGAGTGTACTTGCTATTCCTTTTACTTACCAACGGTACATTATGAAGAGGTTTAATGTCTTTGGCCTCGTTTTCAATTGCCCATAATCTAACAAAACCGTTACCAGCACCAGATGCGGCAAGGTCAGTGTTCCTACAAACGGTGACTGCACTGACCCAAGAGTATACTGACGAACAATGATGATTCTCGGGATGGTGGTGACCATTTTCTGCAAAAGTGAAGATACTGGTATCACTCTATGATCCTAACATATTGCTAACTATAACTAACATGTACTACAAATTCACAAAATGACAGATGTATATGTACATGGTAAATGAAAACAGAATCATAGAGGAAATAGAATGGCATATTCAGAAAAGCGAAAGAATAAGAAAATGTTACACAAAAAGCAATTTGCAATAACAATACTTAATTTGAAGATATGAAGGAACTATTAATAGTTAGATACACTTGACTTACAAGAAAAATTATATGAACAGAATATTTAAATGTTTACCTAGGTTACCGTTGGGGAGTATTTCACTATCTTTTTGGTCAGATTTCTTGCTATCTGTCAGTAAAGCATGAGCATTCTTCAAAATGTGAATAGGCTTCTTTCTTACTGCACCCCAAAGCTCAATGCTTCCATCATCCGAACCAGACAAGAATTCGTCATTATTAACAAAGCAACAGCATTCTAAGGAAGACGCAGGAGCACGAAATACAAGACGTGACTCTTCGTGAACCTAAATTAGAGATAATACACATCAGTCAATAGTAAAAAAAAGTCTAATGAGGATATGGAAATAACCGAAGAAACAGCCTTTGATGATAGGCAAAAAAGTTCTCTATTAATAAACCACTTAATAACTTTCCACAAACGGAGCAATGGTGGGAGAAAATAACATCAGACATATGCAGTGTAGGTAGCCAAATACTTAATAATTCACCTTGGTGAGATTACCTTAAACAACTGCATACTACGATCACGCCCTGCAGCTAGTACCCTTTCTTTGCGCAAACAATCAATACTTAGTACTTCACTTTGGTGGCCAAACAGAGTGTTCATGTAAGTTCTGTCCTCAACATTCCATATCTTAACCGTTCGATCAAACGAACCAGAAAATAGCTCAGTACTCCCTTCCCTAAAAACCAAAGAAGAAACAGGACCTCTGTGACCAGGAAAAGCCTGTCAAAGACAACAAATAAAATCAAACACCAACAATACAAAATACCAAGTAATACAAAATATAAGAATTAATTGCAATTTTGGTATTACAAAATCAAACAATAGAATGCAAATGCCAAGTAATACAAAATACAAATTAAAGTAAGTCAACCACTAAGCATTTCACTTTGTCAACATTTAACACCTAGCTCAGTTTGAATCAAATCAATACCCACTAAACACACAATTCATAACAAATATTTGAAACTCTTCGATAGAGCAACAAATATAACAAACAACAGTCATGTGACATTTTCAACTAAGAACAAATGACACCAAACAAGTAATACGAGTAAACAATAAGCAACAGCTGTATTTTCACAGAAGGACAAGGCAATTACCTGAAGATGCTCTCTAGTGCGAGTATCCCATATATGAATATGGCGATCAAGTCCTCCAGTTGCCAAATAACGACCATCGGAACTCGCAGCCAAAGTCAACATTTGTCTACTTTGCTTTTTTGCAGAACCCTGAGGAGCCTTCAAGCCATGAGACTTAAGAACAGAATCACTAGGCCATTTATACTTCTCACATTTCCCACTCTCAACATCCCATTGCACAATGCCTCCGTCTTTCGAAGCTGAAAACCCCTTTAAATCATCGTCAGACAATGCCACAGCAGTAACACATTGCTTATGCTTCACTAAATTTTCAAATCCACCATCACCTCCCAATTCAACCCTAATTAACACAAACCCAAAATCAAACAATTTAACCAAAAGGGTCACATTCAAATCAAAATCAAAACAAATCATTACTTAAATTATTCAATTAAACTAAAAGGGTCACATTGAAATCGAAATCAAAATCAAAACACAAACACAATCGATTAATGACTAATGCATCAAATTTATCAACTTTATCAAAATTAAACCTTGAAGCAATAGCTTTTCTAATGCGACCACTCTCTTCTTGCTGCTCCTTTATCATTTTCTGAGCAATAAGCGAATCTCTGGCTCCTTCATCATCTTCATCACTTCCTTCATAATCATCTTCATCTCTTAGTTCCTTCTCTTTCCTAGCACTTTCTTGAAACTTCTTCAAATAATCCTTAGCTATTCTCTTCCTAGTTTCATCAGCATTTTCCACTTCTTCTACTTGTTCAGGTTCATCTTTGGAGTCAAAAAATCCATCTTCATCAGAATCACTATCAATCTCAGCATCTTGGTCCTCGTCGGCGGCGACTTTGCGGCGTTTAGTGGAATCATCGTCGAAAAATCGGTCATGAGATTTCTTCTTGCGGTTGTAATTTGGGGGCATGATTGAATTAAGAGTTCAGAGATTGTGAAATTTGCGTTTTTGAAAATTAGGGTTTTTGATGAGACGGAGACAAAGGTTGCTGCTAGGGTTTAAGTTTTGAACACAGACTGTGTTAGAGAGACGAGTGGGTTTATGTTTTTTGGCTGAACGGTGCAGAATTTACATTTTTTCTTTTACATTTTTTTACTTAAATTTTAATTACTATACTATTTAATCATTTTTTTAAAGCTTGTTTGATATATATATATATTTTTATAATTAAAGCTTGTTTGATATTATAATTATTAAAAAAAATTGGTTCCTATAAAAAAAACATTGGTTCATGTGAGTATAATTGGATTTGGATCTCTCCAATTTTCCCTCACGTTTCTATCATTTGTCTTAATCTAAACGTCGAGAAATTACAAAGAATAAAAATGAGAGAAAATTAACCATTGGATTGAGAAAAAAGAGAAAAATGAGGGAAAATTGGAGATGACCCAATTCCAGTATAATTCACTTGGTAAGAACATTACATGTAATATGTAGGATCGAAATTTGAACTCTGTTATTCATGCTCTCTTTTTTTAAATGCGACTAGACTGAGACAGATCCAGCTGCAGTTGATTTTAACACAATTTCCCACTGTTTTGAATCACAACCACTGATTTTCGATCGGGCTACTGTGATTAATTTGTCACCAATAAATCTTAATCACTGATTCAGATCAGACGGCTGATACCATTACTGTGTCGACATAGTTACTGCACGCAGTCCTATTCCGATATGAGACATGGATGCATGAGCTAAAAGTATTGGCCGTCATATTAGCTTGTCTATTAATGAACTTTACCTCAGAGTTCCGTATGATAATTCAACAAGAACTTAATAGAAGAAATAATAGAGCTAAATTTAGACACGCCACTTTGATTTGCATGAATCGCACCCCCACTACAACTTTGGAGTCACTTTCAAACACAATGTTGGACCAACCTCTAGTGATAGCTTTGTGTAAGACATCCAATAACGTCATGGCTTCATCTTCAATTATTGTAAGTTTCTTTCTAATACAATACAATTACATCCAGCTGCAATAAGTTGCCTTATGAATTGCGAATACACTAGCTCCAACTTGTACAACCAAAGTCTCCATAAAAGCTTGCATTAATGTTGCACTTCCACCAACCGATATGTGGCCGTTGCCACTGCACTATGACATGATCCGTGACAATAGCAACAACGTGTTGCCGCATTATGTTAACAACACACCAGTCTACCTTACATGTAATGTCTAAATCACTTTTATTGTCGAGTAGTCTAGTGGTAAGAACGTTTCTAAAACAACTTTTCATTTCAAATAGCTTTTAGATTTGTTTTCGTCGGGATTCATTTTTTTGAAAAATATATCAAAAAAATTAAAACCCTTGAAGATAAGCAGAGAGTCTGCCAACAATGAATACAGTAAATTTGAAAGGAAAAAAAACCCTCTAAACTAGTCATCACAAAGAATGAGCCTTATATAAATATTTCGAACAATAAATTACATGATTTAATTTAGATTACAAGAAATATTAATCACTCATATAACAACCAACAACAGTACACAACATAAGGATTGAAGTGATAAAAGAACATCATGAGTTCAATTCCTCCAATTATAAAATAACAACAACTAACATTTGTCACTAAAAAACGTAAATAGCAAGTGTGGATAACCTCTTTATTAGTGGTATTCAATCACAAAGATTATGATATACGAGTCTTTATAATTTAATTAGATTGAGCTAACCATACCCTCCTCTGGTGATTCTTTGGAGGCCACAATGTTAACATCTAGCTTTGTAGATTTTTTGTTAATGAAATTGCAGTGTTTTCGAATTTCTCCTTTATTCCCGGTTAGCACGCCAATGTTACCCATTTTGATCATAGAAACCTTAAAGCTATCAAAGAAAGCATCTTTGTTATTACTAAATTTGTTGACGATGCTAATGGTATCTGCATTAGGCGTTGAGAATAACTCTTGGTCACTCTGAAACAAGCCCTTTCCACCCTTGAGATTGGAGTAATAGTTCTTGTCAAATTTATTTGGGGTGGTTGGGTCCAAATTTGTGAGGTTAGTGCCAGTTCCATTTTGGGGACATATTTTGATCAATTTTTTTAAGTATGTTGTGTTAAGAGTTGGATCGGGTTTGCCAGTATTGTTGAAGTTATACAATCGGTTAACAAATAGAGAGCAATGACTCCTACCAAATGTATGTGCCCCTGAAATTGAAACATAATTACTGACATTACTATCATAAGCACATTTTTCATTAAAAAATTGTTTGAGAGTCGAGTTAAATGACCGCAGTTCAAACTCTGATGAATAAGAAAATATCAACACATGACACGAGGTTAAGTTTTACACTTTCTCAGTTTAACAATTTTTATACTTCCAACAATTTACCACCAATCATATATTTGACTTTAGAAGTAATTAAGATGAAAGTCAATTTTTTTTTGTTGATCTCACAGTGTGATTAATTAATAGTGTACATTTTTTTACACAAAATGTATATGAATTAATTAAATCCTTAGTATAATTAACAATATATTAACAATTGTTCATCCAATTTGTTTTATTTTATTTTGAAAATTTGGTTGCAAGTTATTAAATCATGCAATCCACTTAGGTTGGTTCGGTGGTCTTGGCTTGAGACCTGGGAGTGTGCTCCTCCTTAGATCTCAAGTTCGATTCTCTCTAGTGCTAATTTGGGTGGGTTAATTTAGCTTCTTAAAAAAAAAAAATTATTAAATCATGCGAAGTGAAATTCTATTCTTTTAGCCTATAACAGTTGGATCAACTTTATTAAAAATTACAGTTTACAGATGGTATTGATTTAGCCTATATAACAATTTAGCTTCTAAAAATTTCAATGGTATTGATTTAGCCTATATAACAATTGGATCAACTTTATTAAAAAAAAAAAAACAATTGGATCAACTTGTCATCAGATAGAGAATAACAAACTAACTGAATTATAGTTTACAGAAGATATCAAACTAATTCAACTCTTCCCATCACTACCTAACTAATTGTGTATATTCTAATATAAGTCAATCCAAGCTTATTTGAATCCTTTGATTTCAAGATTACATTTGATTTATTACGTTTTGTATAATTAATATATTTGCAGCATTTGTTATGAAATTTTTTATTGCAACATATATAGATACAGTTATAAATTAAAAAAGAAAAAAAAAAATCATACCTGAGAGTGTAACTAAATCAGTAGTGTTGAGGCCTTGAGCGACAAATGCGGCTTTAAGTTGATCTAATGTGAAGAAAGGAGCCGGAAGATTTTGATTAGCAAGAGTTCGGTTTGCTGTTAGACTATCCCTTCTTCCAAGTGGAACTTTCCAATAAGGACCATGTGACTGTCAACATGTGTAATATATATATTTTAAGATAGAGAAAAATGTATATGCACAGATGGTATAAACTAATTTTACACTGTCAATCAATACCAGCCGTGTATTCCGCCAAATCACACTATACCCCACTACAATTGTATGACATGGAGAAATCTATGATTCCTATTGGATGTCAGTGTAAAATTAATTTACACTGACAGATAGGGGTGCTCAAATCCAAACCAATCCAAATAAAAACCGCAAACCGATCCAAAAAAACCGAAAACCGCAAAAAACCGAATATTTTTGGATGTGTTTGGATGTCCTTTTTGTGAAAACCGCTGGATCGGATCGGATTTTGGATTGATTTTTTAAAACCGAATCAAACCGAACTAAACCGCATACATATTTTTAAATATTTTTTTAACTTTTTATTAGTATGATATATTGCATTAACATATTAATTATTGATTTTAAATTTTCTCAATAATGCTTATGAGTTAAAATAATCTATTTCTTTTTACTATTTGATATGTTTCACATATAATCGATCATTTACATTGCAAAATATTAATTTATAACGTATTATATATTATATTTTACATAAATATATTAATTTATCGTGTCTTAATAATATTATTATTTAATTAAAAAAATTAATTTGTAATTTGGATATCCAAAAACCGATCCAAATTAAACTGCACAAAATTGGATCGGATTATTTTTAATTAGCCATCCAAAACCGAACCAAACCGCAACTAATTTTAACTTTGGATCGGATGGATTTTTGCCTCAAAACCGATCCAAACCGAACCGCGAGCACCCCTACTGACAGAGCATATCCATTAAACTCTTTAAGATAAATAAAACAAAATAAATTAAATCTTTAATATGTTAAAATATTTCTAAGTAAACATTTTTCACTTGCAAATCTAGCAAAAATAAAACTAATTGTCAAGTCCGCTGATGGCTAGAATTCAACCCTCTAAAAGTGAATAAGTGGAGTGTTTGAAGTTCAATCTACAGCTCTTATATATAATGTGATGTCTCTGCCAACTGAACGAATCTCAGTGAGACCTTTCTCCTTTTTATTTACTTCTTTTTTGAATTATTTAGTTTTTTTTTGCATAAGAATCATTTAGTTTAGCATAAAATAAAAGTAGGATAAGACATGCATACAAAAAATGTAGAAGCTTCAGCAGCTAAGGCAAGAATATCAGCGCAAGAAACAACATCGGGACAAGCTTTTTCCACTCTTGTCTTGATTTTGTTCACAACATCCAAACCTCTTAAGGAATTATTATTTGGGAAAGCTTGTTGTTCGCTCACTATTGTATCAGTGTTGTTCAGCAGAACTGATGCATCACACCCCTGCCATCACATAAACATATATTTAATTCATTTTATAGACTTATGATAATTGATAAAGACATATAATTTGACTAACAAAATTCTATGTAGTTTTTTTTCTAAAAAAAATCTAAAATATTAATCTTAAACATTTAGACTATCTAATCTTAATTCGATGATTCAAATGTAGCTAACAACCTATAGTCATGGGATCGTAGCCTCACTAAGCTTTTTTCATAAACTTTTTATAATAATTTATAAAAATAGTTTATAGTTAATGTAAAATAGTTTAACTCTCTTGAACCCACGGAAACAAAGTTTAACCCTATTTTATATTTATAAAATAGTTATATTTTTAAACTTATCACGTAAAAGTGTTTAATTAAGTTGTTTATATAAATGCGTGGTTAGATGTTCGATTTTTTCAATTGAAAAGGTTCAAAACTATGATTTTATAAAAGCATGTCTACACAAATTTTAGAAAGAGATCAAACATGTCATTAGAAAACAAAACAAAAATGAGTTTTGAGGATTATATATGAAATGACAATTAAATGATTGAATTCAAGTGATTAATGTGATTCAATTAAAAACAAATTCTTTTAGAAAATCAAAGCTTAATTCAGATATGATTAAGACTTACTTGAACAAAACAATCATGAAAATGAAGTCTAACAAGACTGGCAAAAATACGTGGATCAGTTAATGAAGCTTTCCAAACAGCTTTGTGGACAATAAATTGCAAATTAGGACAAGTTTTGCGGTAAAAGGATGGATCAAGTTGTGCATCTGAGAAGAAGAGTAACCCTCCAAAAACAAACACCACACAACATAGAACTTTTGCTATAAGATGAACAGAGACCATTTTTATGTCTAAGATTGATTTGAATTTTATTCTATTATTAATTGTGAGAATTAACATGTAGTGAACCTTTATTTATAGGGACAGGCATGTGGCCATGGCCTTGTGATTTGTGTGTGATAAACATTAAAAAAATCTTGTTATGCGGATAGGGCAATTCTTCCTACTTCAGTTTAGTGAATATACAAAGAGTTGGGATTGAACTTATGATTATTTATTTAAGGAGTTCAAATTGTTTACCATTGTTACTACATTCTATAACGCACAAATGAGATAAGTCTGATGTAATTTGCACAAACCTATTTGTACTATTAGATCAATAAGTCACATGATTAGATTCAATAAGCTATTATGTAACTTATTAATTCAATGATAAAAAAACAACTTCAGGTATAGTACAAGACTAATTTACTTGTGTGTATTAGATAAAGCCTATGTGCAGATCTTAAATTTGCCAATTTTTTATTTTGGCGGAATCTAATTTTTAAACTCAAGACCTTGATTAAGTTTGATTTATATGTTTAA
The DNA here is from genome assembly GCA_951799995.1 of Trifolium subterraneum. Taxonomy (NCBI): domain Eukaryota; kingdom Viridiplantae; phylum Streptophyta; class Magnoliopsida; order Fabales; family Fabaceae; genus Trifolium; species Trifolium subterraneum. The sequence goes on along the minus strand of OX637462.1, from coordinate 13,053,359 downwards.
TTTTATGACAATCACAAAAAACCCAAAACAAAAGAAAGAAAAATCTAAAACTTTAAAATTAGAGTGTACTGTTTGATGACATTTCTAAAACTTGTATGCTGAGAAATATTTGTTTAGTTTCTTAATTTTTCTTCTTTTTTTGGCCTTCGGTCCTCTATCGTATAAATTTTTTTTAAAACTAATATAGTCAATGCTTTCATATTTATATTGAAATTCATCTTAACTATTTTTAGATAAAATCCACAATTATCTGATCTCTTTATCAGAGACAAAAATGTTCAACGCCAAAACTTGAAACCTATCTTTAAGAGATTATGTGAAGTGAACCAATAAAAGACCTAGATTTTCTAACATAGAAATTCCATACAACTTTATGTTATAGTGGATCTCAAGCATTAATTTAAAATCGAACAATTTATATTTTAAGTTTAGTTTTACATAATAATTTGTTTTAACCAAAAGACCATATATAAAAAATAACACTCTAAATTGGCACAAGGTTTGGCTTCTTAAAAAAAAATTAGCTCAAGGTAATCTTAATTGCTAATTTGAGATCAAACAACCCATAAATGGGAGCAATAAGGGGTGTTAGACTTTTTATTTATATACAATGTGGATCACTATGGATAGAGTGTGTCTTACCTTGTGTTATTGTTTGGAATTAAAGCTGAACTCGTGAATAGTTCAATTTGATAACTAACTAGTGAATTGGATTTGTGATCCAAATGAGTTGAATTTGAGTTAAAAATTAAGTCCGATAAATAAATGAGCTAAACACAAACTATATATAGCTCGATTCGTTTGGTTTATGAACAAGTTCGTATATATATATATATTCTAGCACACTCTAGCACACTCTTCTCACACACTCTATCTAATTGGTTGAAATTCAAATGGACCCCACTAAATCGTATAGGTCCCACATAAATTTGGTGGGACCCATTTGAAATTCAACCAATTAAAAAGAGTGTGTTAAATGGTGTGTTGCTAGCATAATATATATATATATAATAAAAGAATGAGGGTAGCAAAGTTGTCTACATAAAAAAATAAATGACATAAAACATGGAAGGAAGCAGTTCATACGAAAAAGGACATAAAATAAACCAATAGTAAGTTTATACTAGGGCTGACAATGAATCAAACCAACTCGAAAATAGTTCGATAATTAACTCGTTAAATTTGGTTCTTGAACCAAATGAGTCGAACTTAAGTTAAAAATTAAAGTTCGACTCGACTCATTTCCGGTCCTATTTAAAATCTTACAATGTGGATCACTATCGATAGAGTGTGTCTTACGTTGGTGTTAATGTTTGGAATCTTATATATTAAAATAAAGGTGAGACTTTTTTACATATATTCTTTTTCCCCACAAGTATCTATTTAAGCGTATATATCATGGCTCTTCTTGACGCAATTCATCTAGCTTATCCGTTAAGGTTGGGATTATGTTATTTTTTAGAGTGATTCCCAAACACTGATTCATTCTATATTGTTGGAAATTCTGAATTTTGTTCTCTTATTTCTAATATTAGAGGTAGTTTAGTCTAACTTTAAGGTTAAATAGGTAAGGCGACAAATAAATATAGTTGTTCGTATTTTTGTGAGAATGGTCATTTCTTAAACTAGTAACCGGTTAATTGAGATTGTTCCTACTTATATTGCATTTTTGATTAATAAGGAAATGAGTTGAGTTTGTTTGTTTAAAAAAAAAGTACTCATTCCGTTCCAAATTATAAGAAAAAAACAAAAAACACATTTATTAAGAAAAAGTAAACCTTGATAATTTGAAATGTGTTTTTGTGGGTTTTTCTTGGAATATTGCATGAGAAGATGTAAAAACAATTTTTATTGGTTGTTGTTTATTGAGGAAATAGGAGAGAGAGAAAATTAAATGCAATTTGCATTTAATTTTATGAGAGTAATGAAAAATCATTCTCAAAAATAATTTTTCCGCTTATAATTTGGGACAAAAAATGAGATTTTTTCCCTTATAATTTGGGACAAATGGAGTAAATATTAATTATGACAGTATATTTTCTATTATACATAGTATTGGATAGCATTTTTTTGAAGCAAGTATTGGATAGCATTATTCATTATAAAATTATCAAACTTAATTTTTGTTTCCATAAAAATAAATTGAACTTTTTAATTAACCATGGACCAAATGGTTAAGAAATCCAAGTATCTACCACTTGTGCCACACTATGTTGGTGTTCTGCATAAAATTTTATTAGCATGAAATAATTTATATACAAATTTTTTAAATGATAAAATTAACAAAAATCTAAACTTAAAAATTAAATTTTAAACTCATTTTTTTTAGGAACTTTTTTATTATGTTTTTCTTCGGATACTTTTTTTTATTTTTTACATATAATGTTACCGTAAATTAGCAAAATCCTACACATGCAATCAATATTAATTAGATTAGATGCATCCTTTTCACCAATTAGATCACATCTATTATTAGTCACGGTACTATTTTTCTGTTAGTATCCATCATTTCCATTTTTCATTAGAGATGAATTGAACAGTTCATGATCTTTGACTTCTATTTCCAACTCCTCTATCTTTCCTTGAGCTGCAAATTGTACTTTTTTATAAATTTTCATATATTTTTATTTCTCAACTGGTATTCTAATAAGTATTGTAAAAAAAAACTGGTATTCTAAGAATATGCGTTATAATTTTTTATTAATATAATAAATAATAAATAATAAATACTAGATCTTGCTTAGTGAAAAATTATTTGATTCAGAAGGTATATGTAGTACTACACTATATGGACCCAATAGAAGTAAAGTCTCTCCACGAAATAAAATTAATAATAACGGAAGCCAAGTCTACTTATATACAATAATTCTGGATCAATTCATACATTAATACTAAATCAGCACATAATGCATCTTATTTTTTTCTTTAATTTGGCCGGTTGGTTATCAAAAATGGAAGTATATCACTTTTCTTCTGGAAACACTTGTTTCTATTTTGTGAAAATATTTTTTTGCATTTTATTTTATTTTAAATTAAATCAAATCAAACAAATTTAATGCATTTCATTAACTAGTAAACGTTCAATATAGAGAATAATATCAAGTCTACGAATATTAGTCCAAGAATTGACCACGTTAATAAGAGTATGAGCAAACCATATTCGTTTGTCTCATAATAAACTTAACCTCAAAGTTTACATAAGATAACATGATTTTAATAATGTCAGCAACAATTAAGTTAAACTCTGAATTGCCACCATGCCTTGTACGAATAACTTCAACCAACACATGTGAATTACTTTCAAATTGAACCCGGTCGGTCCTCTATGACTAGATTCCTTCATGGCATTCAAGAGAGTTTATATATGCTTCACCTTCCACCGTTGAGAGGGTGGTATGTTTCCTTTGCATTAACCTAACAACAAAGTTGGCGAAATGATCATGAAAGCAAACGACCAACGTTGTCACAACAGTTTCGACAAAAAAGTTGCATCGATCGACATTACATTTTATGCATCCAATACAAGGTTTTTCCCATTGAACAATAGTAGGAGACACATTAAGAGAGGTATTGTGATGCTGCAAATGAACATTTTGAACCAAGCAATCCAAGCATCGAATGAGGCTCAACCAACATTAAGAGAGGTAAACTGGAACTGTCATTTCATACTGTATCATTTTGATTATGTTATCTAATCCAAAATAACGTTTCAATCCTATCCACAATGACCCGGTCTTCAGTTTGGCACGCATATCACAAACACTCTATATGTGGCTTGACCTTGCTGATACGTGACATTGTTCAAAACAGAGAGCAACTACTAATGGACTGTCAACTCTCCCAAGCTAAAACACGCCATAGAAGACATGGAGCTTGTTCTCAACCTCGTCCTCACACATAGGGCAATGCACTTCACAGTTCACACGTCATTAATATACAACCAAACTCGCATTGGGAGGCAACCCCAACATAAACGCCAAAGTAAATGTCGCGCTTTATGGGGAGTTTGAACTTTCCAAATACCATTCCAATTACCCTCCAGATGAAATCTATCACTTCTCAAAATATTTTTTGCTTTTATTTTGTATAATACTTGTTTATTTTAACTTGCAATGAATATTTTTTAAAGTGAGTTATTTGTGATGGAGAGAAGATAAAATACTAACTAAGAATGATGAATTTTAGAAAATAATGAAAATAGTTATTTTGATATTTTTATTGTTCTTGAAAATACAAGATAATTGATCACTTCAAAAACATTTTTATTACTTGATAACAAGTTAAACTAACACAACTTTTATGAAATAAAAATAGAAATTATTAAGACAAATGTTAACGAGTGCTTTCAGAATACTTTTTAATTGAGTTAATATATTTTTAGTGGACAATAATATATTGAACTATTCAAGTAAACCCGATGAAAGGTCACAACCATCAACCATTTACTTATTTAAACATTATTTCATTAATTTTTTTTTGTTTTCACCACCAGTATTTGGTCCACTGGACCGTCTAATTTGGTTCGGGGTCAGTTCTAATATCAAGTTAGTTTCAGCCTCCTCCCGACCGTAGTTGCGAGAGATCAAACCGTAGTTCTCCTTATCAAGTTCAGTGCCAAACACCACTGAACCAATTAATGATTGATATTGCAATAAATTATGCTTCCTCACATGATTTGTTATCTGTGCAAACCACAACTTGCATAATAGAAAATAGTCATACTGAGGGTCAATTCTCTTGTTATCCGTAGTTAGATTTAATATATCAGCCCGGTCCTCATTATCAAGATGAGCTGCATCTGTATGATGTTCCATATATGCTTTAAAACTGGTATGGTGCAGTGACAAGAACCTGTTTTGTGACAAGAAACTGGTATGTTTTGAGGATGTAGCCACTTACTTGTCGCTATATTATGGCCTATAACCTTGTAATGAGAGCAAAAATCCGGTAAACGTTCATATACAACCTCCAACATGAAATCAAAACCATCTCTTTTGATCATGATTTCATCAAAGACTCGGTGCGATAGATCCTTATATCAACTAAAATACGAGCATAGTTACCAAGTGTGCTATTCCTCGTGGAATCATCTAGTGCTAAAGGTGTACCAATTGCATTGACCATCTAAAAAAGTGGATGTAGTCTACGATATTCTTGTGGCAAATTCCATAAGACGGATCCATATTTGTGTGTGAGTGATAGGATGTTAGATGTTGATTTAATGAGTTAATGTAGTTTTTAATTGAGTTTTTATTAATTGGGACTTTTAGTCCTTGGATTGTTTAATTGAGCTTTTATGTCTTTAGGGTCTATTAAGAGTCTTATATATGTAAGTGTTCTTACACATATTAAGTAATCAATGAATGAAGAAAAATGTATATTATTGTAATTTCTATTGTTTTTCTTAGATTTAACCTAGTTTTCCATAGCTTGTAGCTTGATAGGATTTAGAGCCTATCAGTGAGTATGTCTTTGAGTATACTTATTAAAATCATTCCTCTAGCTTCAAATTGATCCTACCAGCAGACCATGCTAAGTACATATCCTCAAAATAAGAAAATTGAAATTCATAAAGTCCACGACCCAACAAAACGGATTTGGATTTTCTGTTGTGCAAAATGCACGCGGTTTCACGCTGTAATGCATCTTGACCGTTCGATCACGATCCAGTGGCTTAGATATGATCCGTTGAATCGTGATCGGACGGTCAGGATGCATTACAACGTGAAACCGCGTGCTTTTCCAAATCCCAACGAAACCATCTCATATGGACAAGAAATTTTCCAAATAGTCGATAATTTTTCCTTTAAATCTCTAGGCATAAGAGGTTTATCCCATTTGTTCAACAAAACCTGCTACGGATGTTCCTTTTTACAATCCGCAAGTCCTTTCTCATACTCCTTGCGTAATTTTAATGCACAAAGCCTTCACTTTGATCAATGGTGATAGAAGCCGACTTATTTGAACCTTACAAGAATCATTCACAACTTGAGCAAAATATTTGGGACGGGCCATTCCCGCCGGCGTGGTTGCCACTCGGCAAGGCCACCAACCCGATCAAGCACTTTCAAATACTCACATGAAATTGCAAGAGTTTTAATAAACCACAATTCAATTCACATGAAATTGATATGAATTCACAAAATCACACTTTTAACTTTCAATAAATTCACCATTTTTAGAGTTAAAATTTCCAATTTTTTTTTACAATTGTCTAGGAAACACTTTAACATTTTCTTTAATTTTATATTACCACATATTTTAGTTTGGTTGTCCATATCAAATGTATTTAACTTTTTTTTTTTATATAATTAATTATATTTAAGGATTTAGTTTCTACAAATTGACAATATAAAAGAATTTTATGCATACATTCAATCATTTTTGTTTTTTTACAAAAACAGTCGAAGTCCAACATTCACTTCAATTATATTTAATTTAATATAATAACACAATGACATAATACTTCAAGTAACTTCATGACACAACACAAATATAATTAAGGAACTTCTATAGTCCAATTATAAAAATAAAAAAAAACATAATACAAATCTAGGCAGATATTATAAACAGAGGTTAATTATCCAAATCCACCACATACACATGGAATATATGTATGCACAAAATTATAAAACCTCTGCATTTTCCATCTTATGTTGACTTATATTCAGAATGAGCTAACCATGCCATCTTCTGAAGATTCTTTGGTGACCACTGTAGCCAATCCAGAAGAATTCCCATTTACAGCATTACATTGTGTTCTAATTTCGCCTTCAGATCCAGTTAAAACACCAATATTTCCCATTTTTATCATCGAGGCTACAAAATTTTCAAAGAAGAGAGTTTGATTATTGATGAAACTATTGACAATAGAAATAGTATCAGCACCACTTGTGGAAAAAAGCACTTGGTCGCTCTCAAACAAGCCATTGCCATCTTGGAGATTCGAGTAGTAGTTCGAGTCGAATGTATCAGGAGTGGTTGGGTCCAAATTGGTTAGGTTTGTACCAGGTCCGCTGTTGGGACATATTGATTGCAACGTTTGTAAGTATGTTGTGTTAAGAGTTGAATCAGGATTGCCTGTGTTGCTAAAATTGTATAATCGATCGGTGAAAAATCTGCATTGTCCTCTACCAATTGTATGACCACCTAAAAATTATTTTGAAAAAATTAATTCAATCATATTATGTGAAATAAAATTCTTAATGTGCCATTAAAGTAAAACCAAAAAAAATTCATAGTATTCGTAGTTTCTTTTTTCCTTTCCTTCTTTGATATGTTTACATACATTTATGCGACATATTTTAATTTTAACGAGACAAAAATGTTATACCTGAAAGTGCAACTAGATCAGTAGTATTGAGGTTTTGTCTACTAAAGGTATCCTTTAGTTGAGTGAGGTTGAAAGAGGGGGCTGGAAGATTTTGAGTTGCAAGGGTTTTATTTGCCGTTAAACTATCCCTTCTTCCCAATTGAACTTGCCAAGTAGGACCATTTGCCTGCAATTTTTGTCGCATTGTATAGAATAAACAAAATTTTAGCCAAATATACATATGATTTTTTTAAAGCAAAGTTGATTTGCAAAGCATGAAGCAATGTTCTTTCATCTCAAGTATATATGTTGAAAAATTTATCAAAGCTCACCATAAAAAAACATAAACACATTTAAAGAAAGGAAGGCTAGGTCAATTACAACAAAAATCCTATAAAATAAAATTAGGTGGAAGTTTCCACCAAGTGTAATTTCTATTTGAAAATTCAACGTACGCCACTAACTTATAGGTATTTTCTATGAGAGACAATTTGAGAACATAATTGCAAAGTATATATTCATTTGTTTTTATTCTTGGCAGAACATATTAAGAATTTTTAATAGTCTTCATCAAGTGAATGGGGAGCCTTAGAGCAACATACGAGGCCGAAAGAGCAATTTTCAAAATTTAAAACTAATAGATCAGCCCAACCCAATGCAAAGCCCAAACCTATATAACTAGACACACCATGAAAGCCCAAAATTTGGAAATTTTGAAATTCAACAACATGCTATATATATTTAGCTAGATTCTTTTTCATAAAAAAAAGCTAGATTTTTTTTAAATGTACGACTAGGAATGAGACATATTTACCAGATCCGATGATATTTCAGCAGAAAGAGCAAGAATATCGGCACAAGAAACCGTGTTAGGACAAACATTTTCTATCGCAGTTTTGATTTGGTTTACTACATCTAAACCTCTTATAGAGTTGTTATTTCCTGGTGCAGTTTGCTCACTCACTATCGTAGCTGTATCGTTCAACAAAAGTGAGGCATCACAACCCTACAAAAGTTTCACAACTGTTAGCATATATAGTTCAACTCATTTAATTCTAATTAAAAAAATTAGTAAACGTTAAATAAAGCTTATTTAAAAATAAAGTAATGTATGTTATTCTAGCCGTTAAATAAAGCTTATGTAAAAATAAAGTATGTTATTCTAGCCGCTATACTACTTGATAAAAAAGAAGTGTGCTACTACATAACAAATTATTTTGAGCTTAGATGACATATACTTATTACTTGTTTCTTCTATTTTCGTCCACACACAAAATATTGATGATAAAGAGATAATGAGTATAACATAAAAACTTTCTAAAAAATCGTCTACTCTAAATTTACACTTAACCTTTATTTGGTAAAATTAACTTATAGTTAAAAGCTAATTGATAGCATAAAAAACTAGTTTAAAGTTGATAACCGATAGCTGAAAAATTAGTAGATTAAAATTAAAGTGTTTGACAAATTTAACTGTTGTAAATATAAAAAATGACATAAACGTACATAGTTAGTACGTAGTTATTATATTTAAAAAAAAATAGAAATAATAAAATGAAAATAATAAGGCTAAAAATAGAATAAAATGTAAAAAACTATAAACTATAATCTCATACGCTACTTGAAATAACATATAAAACAACACTATAAGCTAATTAGAGAAGTTTGTTACCAAACATATCCATTTTTATCAAACAAGCTTGTAAGTTAGTTTAGACTTATAAACAAACTTATAAGCTTATAGATTTTGGACTTACCAAACATACATATAAACTATTGAAGAATATCTGACTTATAACACTTAAAAAGTCACATTTTTTTTTTATAATGTTTTGTAAACTTTAAAGTTAATTAACAAGGAGTTTAAGGTAGAAGATGGTAATATACATACTTGAACAAAACAGTCATGAAAGTGAAGCCTTATGAGACTAGCAAGAATTCTTGGATCAGATTGTGAAACATTTGAGAGTACACTACGAACAATTGAAGAAACATTAGAACATGTAGTATTGTAAAATGAAGGATCCAGTTGTGCATTTGTAGAGGGTACTCCTCCTCCAATTAGGACAAACACAACCACACAACAAAAAGCTGTTGAACTTAGACCAAGTGGATTCATTTTTTTGTTGTTGTGTTTTCTCTGTGTGTTTGATGGTTGCAAATATGAGCAACAATGTGAGGCTTTTATTTAGTTTGAGTCAAATGACCAATGCAATGCAATGCAATGCAATGTCTTTTCTATTTTTGTGTGGTTTGTATGTTGGTGGTTGAACTTTATTTAAAGAATTAAAGAGCGTGGAATTTTCTTTCCATATATTACTAGTTTTGTTTTAATAAAAGGAGTAGTAGGTTCTAAAAAAAGTGGTTTGTAAGTAAAGAAAAAGTACAATGTTAGTGCTATAATAACCGTGAATCAATCAATAGTTGGTCCATTAGTGATTGATATTGGATTTCATAGGGAGTACTACAGTTCTATCAATATCGAGAGTGTGTTGAAATCTCTTGATGCCAGAACTAATCTCCGAACCAGCTTAGACAGTCTAGTTGGCCAGATACTGATGGCGAAAAAAAATAATAACAATGTTAAAGAATAGTTCAACCAAAAGCGCTTATTTTCAACTTTAATCAATGGTTTATGTACCGTTTGACCTAACTTTTTTTCCTCTTATTTTTCCTTAGAAGCAAGAAGTTAGGCCAAACAACAATTTTCAAAAGCTCTAGTAAGAAAAAAACAGCTTCTATATTCTAAGAAAAGTTATAATATATTACCAAACATATCTTTTAACCTTATTATAATAACACTATAATAATAAAAAAACAACTTTTAATTTTTCTTTTTTATAAAAAAAGTCAGATTTACCGAACAACTTTAATTTTAAATTTATTACTTCTAGCTTTATGGTTAAAATAGCTTCTACACCTAAAAAAAGTTAGGCGAAACAGTACCTTAATCTAGTGGTAAAAAAATAGGTCTTAACTTTATGAAGTCTTAGGTTCAAATCTTATTAGTATTTTTGAAGGAAAATAAATGTATTTATCTTTAAATAAGAAACATGCCTTTTTCATTTTTATAACTAGTGTTCTGAAGACACTAATTAATATAATCCTTTAAATAATATATACCAACAATAAATTGATTCAAAACCAGGCAAAACTACTCAGGACGGCCATGAGGTATCCTTTGTATTTATTTATAAATATAAATTGTGTGATGTATTCTAGTGCTAAAGAAGTTTGCCTACTGTTGTATAGAAGCTTCCATTTTAGCTTTTTAACAAAAAAAATAATATTGTAATATGTCATATTTGAACCTTAATTTTGTAAGTCAAATTAAAATGAAAAAATTAGTACGTCATTTGTGATGACTAATATTTTACGATGAAAAAGAATATGAGCTTATTTGAAACAGTTTCCAAATACTTTTTTTAAGTTTTCAAAAATTAAAAAAGAAAAAAATTGTTTGAAAGTTCTGTTTTTTAAAAACTATTTTCAATTTTATTGTTTTAAAAACTTTAAAATAGAAATAAGTTACAGATATTTTACTTTTTAAAAACTATTTTTTAAAATATTTTTTAAATACTAAAAATCAAAATAGTTTCAAACAAACCCTAAATCTATAATACAAATATAAAACCCCAAATTAAAATATCTTAGAGGGAAGACACACCTGAATATTAGTAATATCTTTGAGGGGGGTAATAGGATAGATTTCAATTTTTCAAAGACTAACACGCTGAAAAGTCAGGGTTGTTGCTGTAAAAGGAAAAGTTAGGTAGTGTTTAGTACTTATCAATTGAAAATTTAATTGGTGCACTTAAACTCATTACTAACTTCATATATACAAAAGATTACACATACATATACTGTATTTTATAATTCAAATGTGTTTGGTTATTTTTTTTTTCAAAGGTCAATCTAATATTATTAATAATTAGGTTTATACACAAGACGAACAGAGATCGATAAAAGAGGAATTACAAAAACAAAGCTAGCTAATATTATTTTTTTTCAATGGTAAATCTATTTTTTTTTTTCAAATGTGTTTATATATGTTGACAGACACGTGGACATTTGAACACGTGTATAGTTCAAACGGTGTTAGTGGAAAAATGAAGGAAAAGACTAGCTAATACTCCCTCCGTCCTAAAACTTTAGTCCTTTTAGAGATTTACACGTGGATTAAGAAATAGTAAAAATTGTCACGTACCCTTACTTTATTAAGAAAGAGAAAATTTCATTTAATAAATGTTTTAGTTTTTGTAAGGGTATAAATGGTAAAATATCATTTATTGTGTCTTCGTTTCTTAAAAAGACTAAAGTTTTGGGACAAAACTAAAAGGTTAATACAAAAAATTTGGGACGGAGAGAGTACAAATAGTGGACAATAAAGGATCAAATTGATATTTTTTAAACATAAGAAACCAATTAAAATTTAAAATAAATGCAAGAAACCAAATATAGAGTTAAATCTTAATTATTTAATCAACCAAGTGTGTTGTATTTTTTCTTTTTAAAGGAGCCAAGTGTGTTGTATCGAAGTTTTAAAATTTGACGAACATATATAATGTCTCCATGCAAAACAAAACAAATTTACAGAAACGATGCACAACCAATTTAACTAATCTTATCATTGTCTTGATTCAAACACAAGTTCACATTGTTTTTTGCTTGAATATAGATTTGTTCAAAAAGGTTTGGTTCATTTTATTGAGACCCTATTGAAGACAATCAACACACGCCAAGCATATATACTATACAAAGAAAACAACAAGTGATAAGAATAATATTTTATGTGGTTCGATGCCTTTAACTATATCCAAATAAGTGTTCAGACAATATATATTTAAATTAGGAATGCACATTTGTTTTTGTTTTGGTCAAGGGAATGCACACTTTTTTAATTTGATGAAAAAACCATTATATTTATTATTGAAAATTAGTATATTTGACTAAATTTAAAGGTTAGTTTGATAAAATTGATTAAATTATATTTACACCAAAATCTATCAAGTGTAAGTTATATATAAGTCCCACAATTAGTTGACAGAGTTGTGGTTGAACATTTTATAAGTTTGAGGAGTCATAAACATAATATTTAATTTTAGATTTTAGGTGAAAGTGTGGTGTTTCAACATCACATTATACCAAGTTAATTAACACTTATCCCTTAATCGTACACACAATATAATAATTTGTTGGCAAAAATTGAATTATGGTATGCATTGCAGCTATTGATGGCTGATACAAAATGCCTTTTCGATGTATTTAAGTTTCTCTGGCATTAGCTTAGCACGTAACAAATTGTTGATTCCACAATGACTTCGTGTAGCATATGGCGCAAACGAAATCTCCAACTTTTGGAGCACAATATTAAACCGATTGAACAAACGTTGAGACGTGGTCACTATGTCCTCCATTTCATGGTAGCAAGCTCACAAGCATGATAACATGGCGCATCAGTACGATCAACCACAAGTTTAATCGCTACCATCATGATTGCATTTCACTTTGAGTATGATTCAATCATATAGAGAGTCGGTCTAACATTGTTAGAGGCCTAAAGCGAATATTATTGTTACGTCTTATAAAATAAAAATTATATATAACTTTATGAAAAATACATAAAAAAACTAAATATTATAAATTTAAGGGTTGAACTTGTGTCTAGGAGGATTTGTGGCATTTAACTATACCAATTCAATTAAAGAAAATAAAATGTCATAAGTATACTCTGAATTATCGGACCCCTTATCATATGAACTAGGACTTAATGAAAAAAAAAAAAAAATTCGATAAACGTAATTAAACATACCCCCTCAAGTATTTCAAATTACTCCATATATACTTTCGTGTTGTGGATGAGAGGTGGGACATATGCAACCACAGACACTTTTATTTTTACGTACAAGTTGTGCATTATTCAAATTTTTACGTACAAGTTGTGCATTATTTAAAACTTTTTTGTTTTGTTTAAATTATTCAAAACTTTTATAAAGTAATTAAAATAAATAATTAATATTCTACCACAAAGCATTGAATTATTTGTTGCTTTCAAATTTCAATGTAGTTAATTATTGTTTCCTCTATAATATCCTCAACTATTTACTTTTTTTATTACTATAATATTGATATAAGTTTCCACCGCCGTTAGCGATGACTAATTTCTATTGAAAAATGCGTGGAGTACACAAGGTGGATTCTCCCTTTCCAATAGAATTTTCTCTATATGCACGAGTCAAAAATCGGATCCTTGACCGCATGCTTTAGGTGGCTAAAATCCTTACCACTTTGGACCAATTCATATTGCTGGATCATCAACTATTTGTTTTAATGAAAAAGTTAATAGAAAAACATAAATGTTAAGGGTGTTATAAAAAAATGATAAATTATTCTATAAAAAATTAAATAATAAAATTTATTGGTTGATCTAATGATGTTAGCTTGAGATTTCGCAATGTGCTTGTCTGAAGTCTCAAGTTTGATTTCAGGTGGTATTAATTTTGGTGGACCAGTCTATACAAAATTAGAAAAACTTTGGTTTTAAATAAGACCTCCCCGTAAGAGGAAGATTAAATTAATCCCTCATGTTAATCGATTTTTTGATTGGATATCGAGTTTTGAATAAAAAGAAGGTATTATCCTTTCTTTATTCATGTATGTATAATTTAATTACAAGTGATATATTTTGGGAGAGGGTGTACGATGATTAATTATATATGATTCTATGTATTTATTTAAAATATATAGTACTACTCTACTTTGATATCTAAGATTCAAGAGTACGAAAGAGGTAGGAACTTATCATAAACCAAACCACAAAATGTCATTTATTGATTGGATATTTGTGATTTTGGGATCTTAGATCTATCCACAAGTCTTAAATTCCTTTAATTTTGCTGTGTGTTACAAAGAGGACAATCCATTTGAAGCTGGCCATGTGATACAAAGAGGACACATGTGACAAATTTATTACTTTTGACTTCTCTAATGTAGTGGTTAGATCAATTAGGATAATAAAATGGATATATAGTAGTAAAATACATGTGTACATAGATTTGCTTTCTTTTTATCTAGGAAATATTCATTATATACAAATTATTTTCACCCACCGATTGTTAGTTGATTCAGTGGTGATTGACGTTGAATTTAGTAAATAAGATCACAGTTTGATCTCCTGCAACTGCGATCGTGGGAAAACTGAAATCACTTGATACCAGAACTAACTCAAACCAAATTAAACTGGTGATTAAAGCAAAAATAAAATAAAATATTTTCACCTATTAAATTAATAAGTCGATCTCACTATTTTTTTTATTATAATAAGTCTCACTATTTGATCAAATAACCTAAAATGTAACATATTTATTTAATAATAATTTTTTTTAATCTAATAATAAAATAAATTTACTTATCGTAAAAAAACTTATTTCACTTATCCACCTTAAATAAATTAAATAAATAAAGTTATTATTAGTGTCAATATACAATGTACTAGTAACAACTTTTGATAGGTCCCCTAGTTGTTACCTTACCCCTATAATTCTTTGATTCTTTTGGTCATATTTCTCTGAAGGTTCTTTCTACTTTTCCTTTTTTCTTTGCAGACCTTTATGCGGGAAGATTGGATATATGCATTAAAGATGACATGTTTGCTTTATAGAAGTTCATAATAATTTTGAATTATTTCTTTTGGAATATAATAAAGAATAAATATCTAGAACTGACTTTCTTTATTGGGTATATGAGTATCTTAATCTTTGTTTAGGTACTTTACTTACCTAAATCTTTAGACTTTTCATGCTTAATCGCTCATATCTCACTCCATCTATCTCTATCTCACGATGTTATATTTTTCATAGGGTAGGATACAAAGTCATGTTAATATTTATTTATTTTTTGAAATAAATTAACCCCACATTTAATTGTTTACATGTGAATGAAAGGTAAGAGTAATAAGTTGCACCGTTAATTCTTCATATATAATAGAAAAAAACAGAAATTGTGGGGCAAGACTTAATAATTAATAATTTACGAAACATTTGAATCTTTCAAATTAAATAAAAATAAAATAAAGAGTTCTTTATTTAATTTTGAATAATTTACTAAACATGCATAATAATTATTATGCATGTTTTCTTTTCTTTGAATTGGTATTATGTAATTGAGTTTATTTATGCATATTTCTTTTCTCTAAAAGCCTCTTCACTTGAGGTAAAACAATTATACTAATATCTAATGGATCATAAGGTAAGTTTCAATAACATATCCTTCAAAATGTTCATATCATGATCAATACTGAAATCTAAATTATCATCAATAACAATAACATTCTAATATGTACCACTCTAAGATGGAAAGATGTTGAAATATTCATTTTTTGTCACTGCATCACTCTAAGAACTGACGATAAACATGTTCAGATAATTATTATCATGTTCCTTTAATTTTAAAACTTATAATTTTTACTCTCAATATTACCCATGTTATTCTTAATTGAAAATAAATAAATATTAATTGAACCAATATATTTTTTATTTATTTTGTATTCATCAACTATTTCAACCGCTAATTTGACTAAATAATATAAATTGAAGCAGCTCACGCTAACTAATTTATCAACTAAGAAATAGCTTGTCAACTAGTATGTTATTTTTTACTAGACAAAACTTTAATACTATAAGAGACATATAGATTAATTATTTAATCAACCAAGTGTGTTGTATTGAAGTTTTAAAATTTGACGAACATATATAATGTCTCCATGCAAAACAAAACAAGTTTCTAGAAACGATGCACAACCAATTTAACTAATCTTATATTGTCTTGATTCAAACACAAGTTTACATTGTTTTTTGCTTGAATATATGGTGTACATTTGTTCAACAAGGTTTGGTTCATTTAATTAAGACCCTATTAAAGATAATCAACACACGCCAAAAATATATACAAAGAAAACTATAACAGAGAACAATTTTATGTCTAAATTCACCCCTCTCAAATAGATCAAAAAGAAAACAGAAGTATTCACGACTAGAGTTAGAAGATGAGAGAAGAGGAGAAAGTAATTAATGTGTTGTGTTATCAAGTGTTTTGAGGTACTATAGTTAAGGCTAGAACTAAAATAAGTACTCCCCTACCTTTTTTATAAGCAAATGTTAACAAAAATTTTTGCCTTCAAATATAAGTAAAAGTTACTAAAATTAACTATATTTAATGTCATTCTTGAAAAATACCCCTCATGTTCTACTTTTGACATGACTACATATAGTCCCAATGCAACTTTAATATATTACGAGGTATAATTT
The DNA here is from genome assembly GCA_951799995.1 of Trifolium subterraneum. Classification (NCBI taxonomy): domain Eukaryota; kingdom Viridiplantae; phylum Streptophyta; class Magnoliopsida; order Fabales; family Fabaceae; genus Trifolium; species Trifolium subterraneum. The sequence continues at coordinate 13,036,742 of OX637462.1, read as the reverse complement.
AGTAAAAATATATTTTTTAATGTGTGTGAAACAAAATAATTTTACTTACGAGTAGTATACTTTTAAGAACTTTCTAGGTACGTGGGTGTTAGCCTGCCGGATATAACTCAATCGATGCGGTTCCAATTTAACTTCACGGCACAGCAAAAAAGAAAGAGCTTCGACCCCAAGGGACAACTTTCCGCCTCCTTTCGAGAATCTAACCGTTGTTCACAGCGAATTAGGGAATCGAGTTCTGAAGAGGTGCTCTGTAAGCTCTCGTTACAGAATGATGCAAAGCAAGTGGGAAAGGTACCGAAAGTAGTTGTAGAAGCAAAGGAGCGAATAGACCCTCGCCTCGGGAGTGATACTAGGACCCTTGACTATAAAAATTTCAAAATATAATTTTACAATTTTTACTTCCTTAATTGATACTTCAGAGACACTAGTTAGCAATTTCCATTTACTTATTAACCACATACATGTATATTTGAACCATGTTTGTTTTTTTTTACTAAAAAGAAATATTCATTCAAATTGAAACATACATGGATCATTACAAATTCAAAATTGCTAAAAACTGAAAAAGGCGAATCTACAAACAATCTTGCAGCGCCTAGGTTAATAGCATACAACGGCATCATGAAAGTGCCTACAAATATGACAAATAAATGTAACCGAAATATTCATACTCCCGGATCTGCAACGTTGACGTCCAAGTCTTCATCGAATCTGTAATGAGTTGAGATTGATATGTCAATTTGAACCAACGAAACCGGTACTAACGAAAAACTAACAAACACAACGCTGAACAAGACGACCACAAACACAAAATCACGGAGAAAAAGTTAAATATATGTAAAGCTCACTTATTTGAATAAAAGAGAGGAAAAAACAACCACCCCTCTTTTAATGAATGAAGAAGAAAAACTAGGGTTTGGGGAAAATAGGAGGCAGACGGTTGATGTTTGTTTTGTATTTGAACCATGGTTTTTTTTTTTTTGACTAATTTATCGTTGAAGTTTGATATCTGTGCATGGAAATAACACAACTTTATTTATTATTTCAAATAAGATTATCATGATTTTTTTTCCACAAAAAATATTAATGAATGAAACTCACTCCAAGTTGTATATCACCCTAAAAAGCTAATAAATACCCACTGAAGTATATCTGAGACTTCTTAATCGTAAAAATAAAATTAAAAGATGCATACTCGTCACAAAATACTCGCATCGTTGTAAATAATCTCTCATACTCTTATTCTGCTTCTGAATTGAGATCATTTGTAGAGGAGAAATTTCTCCAACACAATTTTCGAAACTAAATTAACTAACAAATCGACTAATGTGGACGAGTATTGTCAATTATTTTATGGATCATTTCAAAATTTGAACGGCTAGAACCACATCAATGATGCACTCCAAATTGTATAATATCTTCTTTGTTGTTTAATAGTTGAAAGCTTAAACCCAACTTTGTAACAAGTTAATTTGATATCTAATTGTTAGATTTAGAATAATTATAGTAGTCATTCCTCAAGGTATTAAATTCTTCAATGTTTCTTACCATATCTCAAAATATATGACACATAATTAAATAATTATCATAACAGAGGAAAACAAATCTTACAAATACTACATCAATGGCCATATTGTACAAAGTACAAATCTATGACCATCCACCACAAGAAAGCACATGTATGTGCCTCTCTATAACACACTCTTTATTATTAGGTACCTATCTTTCTTATGAAACTTGTGTTCATTAAATTACTTAGTACGAGCTAACACCACCATCTTCTGAAGAATCTCTAGTGACTTTTGTAGCAAGACCAGAATTTCCATTAACAAAGTTACATTGTGTTCTAATTTCACCTTGAGATCCGGTTAAGATTCCAATATTACCCATTTTAACTATTGAGACCTTAAAGTTTTCAAAGAAAAGAGTTTGATTGTTGTTGAAACTATCCACAATGGCAACGGTGTCCGCGCCGCTGGTGGAGGACAACTCTTGATCACTTTGAAACAAACCCTTTCCAATTTTGAGGTTGGAGTAGTAGGCGGAGTCGAATGTATCAGGAGTAGTTGGGTCTAAATTGGCGAGGGTGGTACCAGGTCCACCGTTGGGACATATTGATTGCAGTGTTTGTAAGTAGGTTGTGTTGAGAGTTGGATCGGGATTTCCAGTATTGCTGAAATTATATAAGCGGTCTACGAAGAATTTGCATTGACCTCTGCCAATTGTATGAGCACCTAAAAGTTATTGGATAAAAATATATACAATTAGACGCACAAATATAGATATATCATGAAGTATATATATTAACTCAGTAACCATTTTTAAATATCTCCAAAGACAGTAATAAAATGGTCAAAATTGTGTCACTTTAGTTAATCATAATTCCTCCGTTCTTCAATTTTGTTTTAAAAAGATATACATGTGTGCGTACACACATTTTTTATACCTGAGAGTGCAACTAGATCAGTAGTGTTGAGACCTTGAACAGCAAATGCGGATTTTAGTTGAGTAAGGTTGAACGATGGACCCGGAAGGTTTTGATTAGCAAGGGTTTGATTTGCTGTTAAACTATCTCTTCTTCCAAGTTGAACTTTCCAATTAGGACCATCAGCCTGTATATTATATGTCGTTAGGAAAAATAAATTGAATTACAACCAAAATATGAAATAGAAAAATAAGTCAACATTTACAAGCAACATTTTCAATTTTAATAATATTGATTAATTTTTTTTCTCTAATTGCACCATCTAATTTAGTTATAATTATAATTTGTATACAACACTTTCAAATTATTATATTTAAATTTACATTTATAATAATGGTGAATATATCATCATTAGTTAGTTTATTAAAACTACTAATTTTGTACAAATAAGTTACCATCAAAAGAAAAGTCCAGTAAATAGTTTTTCTTATTAAAATGTAAATAGACTTTTCTTATGTCATTTCCATGATTAAAGAAAAGAGGATATGAGAAACATACTAGAATAGAGGAAATTTGAGCTGCAAGTGCAAGAATATCAGCACAAGAAACTGTATTAGGACAAGCACTTTCAACTGCGGTTTTGATTCGATTCACAACGTCCAAACCTCTTATTGAGTTGTTATTGGGGAAAGCTCCTTGCTCACTCACAATTGTAGAAGTATCATTCAACAAGATTGACGCATCACAACCCTTTAATAAACATAGATATAAAATTTATAAGCTATATACCAAAATTAAGTAAGACTTTTTTTAATCATTGAATTTTGACTATGAAACGTCAAATTGACTTTGTGCATATTTAGATGACCGGTCAAATGATAAAATTACTACGTATACTTCGAAACTTCAACACAATCACAAGTGATAACTTTACTGTGATTTTGTCAAACTAGCGTTGACTAAAAAAATATACGTAATTAATTAGAAAATCATAATTAAAAGTGACGAAGAATTGCAATAATGTAAAATACATACTTGAACAAAACAATCATGAAAATGGAGTCTAATGAAACTGGCAAGAATACGAGGATCTGTCTTAGAAACGTTCCTTATTACTTCGCGAACAATGGAATGAACTTTCGGACAAGAATCCTTATAGAAGGAAGGATCAAGTTGTGCATCTGAAGAGAAAGGTAACCCTCCAAGCACAAATGCTACACAACATAGAGCTGTCAATGTGAGATGAAAAGAAGAGTTCATTATAATTTTTCTTAAGTTTTGAACTCTAAAACTTGTGCTTACCACATATGTAGATGATATCTATTTATAGAGAAATATTGGCATGTGAATGCATTGTCCCTGCATTTCATTTCTAGATTTAGTTGTTTAAATTAATAATATTTAATTTTTCAATCACAGAGAAAAATATGTTCAACTTGCTGTCTATCATGAGCAGGTAGTACATATTGAAATAAACTGTTACGTCAATGATAAAAGTTAAAATAGGACAACACTTTTTTCTTTTTCCTTTTTCATTTTGAATCTTGCTGATGGTATTTTTTGTGTGTGTGTTTGTATAATGGGGAATTACGTGGAATATAGATATATTTTTGACTTAATTGTATATATGTATGTACGTGGAATATAGATCAAAATTAACGGCGTTTAAAAAATATGTAAATCGTTAATTTTGATTAATCTCAATAACATATCAAATTATTTTAGTTTTTTGTAAAAACTTAACATAGATGATTTATATGATATAAACTTTCAATCCAACGGTTGATTTTATAAAATTTATATCGGTTAAAACTTTATTAAGAGATGTAACATTTGGTGTCATTTGATCCTGACTCATATTGTGTGTGTCTTTATATTTTGACAAATTTCTAAAAATAGTCCGTATATTTATTTTTATTATATTTTTAGTCCTCCACATTTTTAATGACTTGGACGCACAAACAATAAGTATTAAATGAGTCTTTATGTTATCTATGTGACATTTTCGTCTGTCCAGTCAATCAAAATTTCACATTATGGATGAATGTTGGAAATAACAAAAACGCAGGGAACTAAAAATATAATATAAAAAATGTAGGGACTATATTTTTAAAAATCCACCCAAATATAAGAAACATATTTAACCCTTATATATTGTCAATTTTATGGACCATTTGGAAATATATTTTAACTACTAGGACCACATCACATTAATGATTCACTCCAAATTGTATAAGATTCTTCTTTGTTGTTGAAATTGAAATAGTTGATAGCCTAAACTTAAACCCAACTTTGTACTAGTAACATGTTAATTTAATATCATTCTGTCAAAAAAAAATGTTAATTTGATATCATAGTTATTAGTTAGGAATTTAGAAAGTTATAGTTAGTCAATTCATCAAGGTATTAAATTATCAACGTCTTTACCATATCTCAAAATATATATTGACACATAATCATCATATATAATAGAGGAAACAAGATCTTACAAACACTACATCAATGGCCATAGTGTACAAAGTACAAATCTATCACCATTCACAACATGAAGGCACAACATGTATGTGCCTCCATAACACACTTTTATTATTAGGTAGCTTTTATATTTGTGTTAATTAAATTACTTAGTATGAGCTAACACCACCATCTTCTGAAGAATCTCTAGTGATTTTGGTAGCAAGACCAGAATTTCCATTAACAAAGTTACATTGTTTTCTAATTTCACCTTGAGATCCGGTTAACACTCCGACATTACCCATTTTAATCATTGAGGCCTTAAAATTTTCAAAGAAAAGGGTTTGATTGTTGTTGAAACTATTGACAATGGCAATGGTGTCTGCACCGCTTGTGGAGAACAACTCTTGATCACTCTGAAACAAACCCTTCCCAATTTTGAGATTGGAGTAGTATTTTGAATCGAATGTATCAGGAGTAGTTAGGTCCAAATTGGTGAGGGTGGTACCAGGTCCATTATTGGGACATATTGATTTCAGTGTTTGTAAGTAGGTTGTGTTGAGAGTTGGATCAGGATTTCCAGTATTGCTGAAATTATATAAACGGTCTACGAAAAATTTGCATTGACCTCTACCGATTGTATGAGCACCTGAAATGTTTTCAAATCAACACATATACAATAATTAGACACACACATATAGATATATCATGAAATTAGCTAAGTGACCGTTGTCAAATCTCCTCAAGGACGATTATAAAATTATAGTCAATGTTAGGTACACTTTCCTTATAATTTATCCATTTTCCATTTTTCTTTTAAAAATACACACATGCACACGACACACACGTACAAACACATTTTTTATACCTGAGAGTGCAACTAGATCAGTAGTGTTGAGACCTTGAGCAGCAAATGCGGATTTTAGTCGAGTAAGGTTGAAAGAGGGACCTGGAAGATTTTGATTAGCCAGAGTCCGATTTGCTGTTAAACTATCTCTTCTTCCGAGTGGAACTTTCCAATCAGGACCTTGAGCCTAGAAATTGTATGTCGTTAGAAAATATTGAAAATCACCAGCAAATGTCGGTCTACACTAGTATAAGAGTGTATACCTTTCAAATAATTTATTTAACTTAACTATTATGATAATGATGAATACTTTGTATCAATATTCAATACTTAGTAATTAGTAGAATAATTTGGTAAAACTACTAGTAATATTGTTCTTATTTTTTATTATGAATTAAACAAGAGTAATACTCATAGCAAGACAAAACAAATAAGTTTCCATCAAATGAAAACTCCAACAAATAAATTTGTCTTATTAAAATCATAATATCTTTTTTCTTAAAAGAAAACTCCAACAAATAATTGTCTTATTAAAATGATAATATCTTTTTTCTCATGAGAGAAAATTCTTTCAACAAAACTTTTATTTTATAGGAAGGATTTTCATCTCAGAATGCATTTAGAGTTAAGTGTTAAACTAGAAACTAGAAAAATGGGAATGTCAATGACTCAATATATAGAGGATATGGAACATACCAAAACAGAGGAAATTTCTGCGGCAAGTGCAAGAATATCGGCACAAGAAACTGTATTAGGACAAGCACTTTCCACCGCGGTTTTGATTCGATTCACAACGTCCAAACCTCTTATTGAGTTGTTATTTGGGAAAGCTCCTTGCTCGCTCACAATTGTAGTAGTGTCATTCAACAAGATTGAGGCATCACAACCCTTTCATAATAAAGATAAACACATATATAAAATTTATGAGCTACAAATACATAAAATTAAGCAAGACTTTATGTTAATCAATTTTAGTAATGTTTTTAGTTTATTGAGAAATCGGTAGAAATTAATTACTCTAAACGTATAGGTGAAAACATGGGGTGACTATGAAATGTCAAATTAATTTTTTACATATTTAATGACTCGTTAGTTTATAAAATGATTTGTTAGCATTTTAAAACTTCAATAAAATTACAGGTGTCATTGACTCAAAAATGAACTTAATTAGAAGATCATTAAAAGTGATGAAGAAGCGCAATTATGTAAAATTAAAACACTTACTTGAACAAAACAGTCATGAAAGTGAAGTCTAATGAAACTTGCAAGAATACGAGGATCGGACTTAGAAACGTTGCTTAGAACGTCGCGAATAATGGAATGAACATTAGGACAAGTGTTCTTGTAGAAGGAAGGATCAAGTTGTGCATCTGAAGAGAAGGGTAGCCCTCCAAGAACAACCACAATACAGCATAGAGCTGTCAATGTGAGGTGAAGAGAAGAGTTCATTATTGTTCTCAAGTTTTGAACTCTGAAATTGATTAACTTGTGCTTACCACATATGTGGAGGATATCTATTTATTTATAGATAGAAATATTGGCATGTGAATGCATATTTTCCCTGCATTTCATTTTTGAGATTTAGCTTATATTTAGTATCACAATAGGTATCTTAAATCTACAGTGATCTCCTGTAATTTTGCAGAAGCTATATAGTATAGTTTCTGTAAAAATACAGCAAGTCATCGTGATTCTGATATCCTCATCACTGTGATACCAAACATACACTTAGTTGTTTACATTAACAATATTCAATTTTTCAATTATGATGATCTAACTCTAGAGAAAAATATGTGCAAGTCGCTGTCTATCATGGCAGCTACATATTGAAAAATATGACGATGCTTTTTACTTTTTCTTTTTCCACTTTGAATCCTGCATAGCTGTATATAGTAATAAATTTCTATATTTTGATATGTTTGAAAGTTGTGTCACAATTCATTCAAAATCATAATTTGATAATGTTTTTCCCTAAGCGAGAAAGAAAAGAAAATCAGTCTCAAATTACTAAATAAAAATAAACATTCACCAAAATACGTAAATTAGGTGACACATGCAAGATATGGTAATTTGTTCTTGCAAGTGAGAAGAGAGTATAGGTCACAATCTCCGACTGATTTTTTTTTTTTTTGTAGAAGCTAAATTAGCGACCCAAATTAACACGGGAAAAAATTGAATATGAGACCTGAGGAGCACACTCCCATATTAGCCACTCTCAAACAAATTTTCATTATTTCGAAAAGATCTTTGATTATAGATCAATTTTTTTGTGTCAAAGTATATATAGATCAAATTTATATTAAGCTGTTAAATATAATAACCAATTTAACGGTTTAATAGAGCCATAAACATTTTTAAAATATTCATAATCTTCCTGAACTAAGAGCTTTACAAAATTTGAGATTAATTATTAATTTATTTGATTACAAATCTCTTACTGATATAAACAATTTATTGTTGGTAATGCATGTAGACTAACCTTTATGGTGAATTCTTTGGTATTGATACATTTATTAAGGTGAATAATTTTATTGATTTACAAATAATATTTATTAATTTTTCTATATTAAATAATATTTGTGAACCAATACGATTATCCATCTAAATTGTGTACCGGAATGTTCTCCAACATTTATTTCTTTCGAAAATTGTGATAACAACAAAATTAATATGGGAGGTCAACATACATTTTAAAATATTGCTTCATATTTAAATTAGGAGTAGTATATAGCTCAGGAAATTGCCTAGAACCTCTCCAAAGGGGGAATAGGAAATTGCCATCCTAAAATAAAGAGCTCAATCATCCAAAAGGTTAGGACAAAAGAAATGGACAATATATATTATAGGAAGATTTATTCTGATAGTTTTTTTTTTAGCATTTAACTTTTTGTTTTTAGGCTAAGGTGACTTTGATAATTAAAAGTTCGGAAACGATATAAGTAAAATTTAGTTAACAAATTGTTTTCATATATGGATTAAGAATAACACTCGATCACCTCGTTGTTGATTTCATTTTTTTCTTTCTTTTTTCTTGGCTTTGCTTACGTACAAAAAACATCGAATCTGGATTCTTTTACATATATAATTACATATATAAGATAAAAGGATGAGTCTAAAGATTTTAACAGTTGTGATGTAATTTTTAGACAACACAATATTTGTTGTCCTCATATGTCATTTCTAGTAATAATAAATAGAGTTTAATGAATATGTACGGATGATGTAAAATAGTTTATGAATGAAAATAAATAATGCAAACATCAGTGTAAATTAGTCTTGACTTTCAATAAATACAATAATTTTTATTGAACCATTTTATTTATTCTTATATTACGACAAGTAGAAATATTCTTTTTGTTATGTAATACATAATACTTCATCCGTTCCAAAATATAAGAGAAAATTTGTCAAATATAGTTGATGTATTTGGTTAAAAATAATATAAGGGAAAATAGATTTGTATTTCCTTTGAAAAAAGACTTCTATTTGAATATGTTTATTGATATCATGTAGTACTTCTTTTAATAGAAAAAAAAAAAAGACTTGTATATTTAACTATTTATGGCTGCTTGTGTTTTTTTTTTTAACGGGGCTGCTTGTGTTGCTTTATATGATTTTTGGGGTTTTCTTTGACTAAAGGATTTTTGGGTGTTATTTTGTGTATTGGCTTGTAATGCATGCCTCACTAATATATTTTAGATATATCGATTCAATCATATAGATATGAAAAAAATACTTTAAAAATATAGATTTTCTTTTATTTTTTCTAAATAAGTGTGTACCCTCTTAAATAAGGAGTATAAATACTTCATAACTTGTGCACCATATAAAACTTATTCTTATAATTATTATAAATACACAAAAGATCGTACAACAAGCTGCGCTGATATGATCAACCAAAAATTTTCCATTAATAAGAGTCGAGATATTTATGATAAACCAAAAACTTTTCCATAATGAGTACTATATTTGTTAGAACATTTGTTGGGGTCTGCTGCAAATACTTGAACAAGAAGACGATGAAGAACATGATGATGAAAGTTGCACATGAATTCCAAAGCGTGTGTGAACACACTAAGCTTTAGGTTCGATTCGCCCCCACCAATTTATATAAATCGGATGCAAATGGGTTAAACTGGCGAATCCCCTTTAGGATACTTTCACTATAAGAAAATTGACTTATAGTGACAGCAAAATGTCGTAGGTAAAGGACACAAATCCGTTGCTATACCCAAAAAACCTATTCCAACGGTAGTGTGCAGCCGTCACCTTTAATTTCCTATACCAACAGATATTTACTGTCACAATAGCCTATAGTGATGGTTTTCCTGACTGTTTGAAAAGACATTGGGGCTATACCAACGGCTATACCCATAGTCGACTACAAGAAAAACTGGGGTTAGCTACGAGGTTATTCTTAGCTAATTCGTAGCTAATCTCTAGTAAAACAGAGTTAGCTACCAATTATCTGGCAAAGTATTTCCTAGCTTATTTGCAACTAATATAAAGAAAATCCTAGCTAATTTCCAATTTAATTTGGAAACCTTGACATGGATTGCACACTCACATCAAGCATATCGATCAACGATAGTTTATAGAATAAAGTTTCTTCGATTCCTCTCGTGCACTAGACAAATGAAGAAATGATTTAGGAATATTTTTGGCAGAATTCTGACTCATGAAACTCATGATTTTGTTATGTATTTTTTGCCTCCTAAGTGTCTCTAATTATAGAGAAACTTATGCCAAATGATGAAGGGACACAACCCTTAAAAGGTTTTCAAAAATGTAAATTTGAATTTCAAATTAACCATTGCAACCTTTCAAATATATTTTGGAAATTCTCCAACAATATTTTCTGATAAGGTTTTGTTAGGAAAAAAAATAAAAAGTAAAGTTGTCCCTACCTCTACATGCATAATTGGAGATGGCATATACTATGCCATATACTTTTTTCAACAAGTTGTGCATCCTTTTCAATAAGTAAATAAATGCTGTAAGTTAGTAGGAGTATTTAATATTCATGGACATCAATGTCAGAAAAACAAGAACAATAAAAACCCGGTACATTGTTTATGGAGTACTCCACGTTCACGTAATCAATTTTTATTTTTGGTCATTGACTTGCTTTTGGTCATTCTCTAATCACTTTTTTTCAACTTTAATTTGCATCCTTTTAAGACTAAAAACAAAAATTTTGTTGTTGTTTACCCATAACGGAATATGAATTTTTAAACCCTCTCACATCACTATATGCTTTGTGAAAAGCATTTTTTCCACATAAGTATATAATTCACCTTTCTTTAATTTGTAGCAAAAATAATAAAATAATTCATGTTTCTTTTTCCATATTTTACTTTACCCAAGAGGCCAAGACAAATATATGAATATTTATATATGGGTCTTCTAAATCCTCTAATAATTAACTCATATTTTACGGGTAAACTCAATTCTCTATAAACGGCGTCAAAAATTTGTTTGTAGTTTTTTAAAGTTATAGGTCGTTCGAATTTGAATGATTGATTAAAACTAGAGCTGTCAAAATGGGCCGGACTAATGAGCCGGGTCAATAGCCCACGGTCTTGGATGGGTTGGGCTTCAAAAAATGTTGCCCAAAATGCTATCGGACTTTTCAGGGCTAAGCCCATTTAGCTCATATGAAAATTGGGCTATCATTTTTGTAAAAATGTTATCAATGAAAAATCATCATTTAATTGATAAATTATTAGAAAAAATATATTTAAATGTGTAAGCTTAATAAAAACGGTATATTTACCTAAAACTAGAGTTTAATTGATATTTAGTGTTGATGTAAAAATTATTTACACTTGCATCAAATGGTATCTCTATAAAATCGATAATTATAAAGAACTAATACATCAAAATGATATAAAAAATATTAAATAAAAATAAAATAAAATGGGTTAGGCTGACCCACAAGGCCCACAAGGGCCGAATCAGGATTTGATAAATGCTAATCAGGCTGGGCCGGACTAACCCATTTATTTTGTCTGGCCCAGCGGGCCGGACCGGGCCAGACCAGCTCATTTGACAGCTCTAATTAAAACTATCTAAATTTTTCTTATAAATAAATAAATTCAACTTTCATTATTGTCTTTAAGAAATATGACATGTTTAAATTACTCATTTAGTGTTTTTTACATTTAGAGGTCGTTTTGATTTGGATGAATGAACAAAGTTCAAATCATTTAAAAAAAAGTTTAATGATGGGCTAAAAATCTCAATGATTTTTAATGAGGCTATTTTGCACAGAGCCAATAGAGTATTGAACAAACGATATGAAGATGGTTCTTTGGCTATGCTTATAGTAGACTTACCAAATATTGTCAACTTGGTTAACTGGTTGGCACTGTTACAAGATGTGAGGGTAAGATGTCCATCTATTTCTTTGTGGGTTGAGTTTCTTTATGGTCACGCGGCGAGGTTGTACCTTGTGGATGGACATATAATGGCAGCCACTTGAGTGCAACAAGGTGAACCGTTAGGACCACTCTTTTTCGCCCTTATACATGTTACACACTCTCATTCATAAGATTAGAGAAAACTGCAAGCTTCTACTTCATACTTGGTATCTTGATGATAGGACTATCATAAGGGATTTAGAGGAAATGGCTAAATCCCTTTATATCACTAGAGAGACATGTCTAGGATTGAGGCATCATTTGAATATTCGTAAAACGGAGAGCTTTTGTTCTTCTTGTGATTGAAGCAAACTTTGTCCGGGATTGTTCCCTTCAGACATTAGGGCACCACTGTCTAGGGCACCACTGTCTAGGGTAAAATTGCTTGGATGTGCTATTAGTCGAGATAGAGATTTTATTGAGGAGGTGACCATGAAAAGAGTTGCGAGTGGCGATTGAAGACATCATGGTTGGTGGAGGTTTTTTCTTTGGAGACCTTCAATGGAGGATTGCTTCTTTACCCATTATATTTGTGGGGTTAGGTTTGTATTCGGCAGTACCGTACTATCCTTAGGTACCACATCATGATTCCTTTATTTTCTAAGGATGAAGTTTGTCCTGTTTGTCGTAAAGCGTGTCTTGACACCTTTTGGGACCATGCAACTAATTGTAGGAGTTTCTAAGCTTCAAATACAGATATGACCTAGTCAGATATGTGCTTTTTGTATTTTTAAGGGTGCTAAAATTTCTGTGAAGAAGGAAGCACTAGTGAACTTCTTGATATATCTGTAAGAAGGGACATTGACACTTCAGTCTGCAGATGTTCTAGTGTATAGATGAGTGGGAGAGAAACATGTTTGTATAGATTTGACCGGAGTTTCTCCACTTGTAGGACTATGGGTTGGGGATTTTACTGTGGAAAGGGTAGCCCTCAAAGCTGTTTCAAGCAAAACGGTTAAACATGAGAAAGCGTGTTCTGACATATGATGCACGAGTACTCCATTTTAGAGAGTACCAGTACCGGGTACTGGTACGCGTACGGTACTCCTATGGTACGTACCGAAGCCGTACCATTTTTTTATTTATATTTTTATATAGGGTACGCGCAGGGTACACGAGGGAACACACTGGGTACACCAAACACAAAAATACATTTTATTTCTTCGATTTTTTATTGAGAAAGAGCTAGATTTCTAATGAAGGAACGATAAAAATGTAGGATATTGGTGGATATGAACGTGATCTATTAAATGAAGCTATAATTTTTGAAATTGCTAATCTTTCTCTCGATGAACATGAACTAGAGACCACTGTTTTCAAGCAAATTGCTTTCAATTTTGATTTTTTGTTGTCATTTGAACAATTTAAATTACTTTTAAAGTATGGTTGTTATTTTATGTTTAATTATTTGTTTTAACAATGAAATTTTATTTATATAATTACATAAAAAAAATTATTCAAACGTTCCCGTACCTTAGTTTTTTAAAAAATATTGTATTCCGTACCGGTACCGTAACCGTACCTAGGCAACGTAGGTACCGGTATCCGTATTGCATTTGACACATTTGACTTTCTAGCACCTTGTGTCGCCTAGGTCTATGAATTTAATTTTCTAAAGATTAAATTTTGCTATACATAAATGTTTAGCAACTCGTTTTATTTTCCGTCCACTTTATGTTTAGGTGTAATTATCTTGGGGTTTGCTATATATATATGTATATAAAGTTTATTTAAAAAAAAAATAAGTAATTCAATTTAGTCATTGTATTTATAAAATTATATGACACATTTATAATTAGTACATCAATTCAAATGCTAAAAGGGCTGCCCATGTATTAGCTTCCCTGGCCCATACAGATCATAATAGGGTATGGCTGGAAGAAGGCCCTCCTGCTCTTGTACCCACTTTGTTCATGGACTCGGTCCTTTAATTAATATATGTTTCTTTCAAAAAAAAAAAAAAATTGCAATTTTTTCTTTGGATTATGAGATTTTAGTTATTGGCACAACTTGTTAATTATAGTGATAACAATAAAGACAAAGCAGTTACTTGAGGAAGAAGTTATCAAATAGTTAGTTAGTTTGATAGTTAGTTTGTAACAACTTTCTGTTAGTTAGTTTTTGTAGTTAGAAGTTTGTTATTACAACTTCATGTATGTGTATAAATACTACTACAATGCTTTGTAATTATTAGATTGTGATCAATAAAATCTTCTTCATCCAAAATATAGTTTTCAATTTTGCTTTTGTTCTTGAGCCCCATTGTTGCTCAATGTGAGTTTTGCAGAATATATGAAGCTAAGCTTCAACTTTCACATGGTATCATCGACCTGTGGATTTTATTCCTCTTGTTTTTCCGTTGCAATCACATTTCTCATCGTTTCTTCCATTCTATTTTGATCTGTTTTCATCATGACTGGTGAGAGTTCTGCGAGTAGCATCCATGGCAGTTTTCATGGTGGCAGTGTTCATGGTGGTTTGTTCACAAACAACGCCAACAAAGGATATCAAAATGACACTCTTAATCCATACTTCATGCATCCTAATGAAAATCCAGCGCTAGTTCTTGTTACACCTCTTCTTCATGGTCCCAATTATCATTCTTGGTCACGATCTATGACCGTCGCCATTAGATCCAAGAATAAGCTTCACTTCATCAATGGTTCTCTGCCCCGACCTTTGGATGATGATCGTGATTCTATGGCGTGGGATCGGTGCAACACAATGGTTATGTCATGGTTCACAAATTCAGTTGATCCAGAAATCGCACAAAGTGTTATTTGGATGGATGTTGCAGCAGATATATGGAAGGATCTCAAAGCACGATTTTATCAAGGTGATGTCTTTAGAATTTCTGATCTTCAGAATGAAATTTGTAACCTCAAGCAAGGTGATTCTACAATTTCTTCTTATTACACTAAACTCACACAATTATGGCAATAATTGGATAATTTTAGGCCAATTCCATCTTGTGACTGTGTTGTCACATGTCAAGCTATTTCAAAGATTCGTTCTTATAGAGATGGGGATCAAGTAATTCGTTTTTTGAAAGGTCTAAATGAGCAATATTCATGTTAAGTCTCAGATTATGTTGATGGATCCATTACCTCCCATTAGTAAGGTCTATTCTTTGCTTATACAACAAGAAAGACAAACAGTTACTCCTTTAGATGAGTCTAAACTCTTGGCCATGTCCAATAATCAAAACAATAACCAGAATCATGCTAAAGATAGCCAGAACTATGCTAGAGGTTCATCTTCATATAGAGGCAGAGGTAGTGCCTCAAGAGGGGGTGGTAGATCCAGCTATGGTAGAGGAAAGAATTCCAAAGTGTGCACTTACTGTGGAATGACAAATCATGTCATTGATGACTTTCAAAAAGTATGGTTATCCACCTCATTGGAAGCAAAATGGTACTGACAATGGGAATGGAGTGGTTAACAATGTATCAAATGGTAATGATGAAGATACTCAGTCAGAGGCACCTGGATATCTACAAAATGAGCAAACTCCTGGGTCATTAATGCTTACTCCTGAGCAACACCAAGCTTTGTTAGCACTACTTCAAGGATCCTCATCAATGCCATCTCATAGTGTCAACCACATTACCTCAAACCCTCATTCCAACACAGGTATTGTCTGTACTATTCCCAGTAACACCAGGCCAGAGTCATTCATTCTAGACACAGGTGCTACTGATCATGTATGTTTTTCCTTAAAAATATTTCAATTCATCAAAAGAATTAAACCCATTGTCATAAAGTTACCCAATGGATCATCCATTCAAGCATGTTTTGCTGGTTCCATATCTTTTAATGATCAATTCCATCTATCCCATGTTTTATATATTCCTGAATTTTCATATAATTTGATTTCCATTCCAAAATTAACCCTTACACTTACTTGTGAACTCATGTTTGATAAATCTCACTGCATCATACAGGACTCTATTTCCAAGATGATGATTGGCACAGCTGAATTGAGACATGGATTGTATGTGTTAACTTCACCATCTGTTACCTTGCCCAACACTCCACCTAGTCACAACATTAATGTTGTTAGTTCTATTCATGTAAATAGTCCAAATGATCATCACATTTGGCACCTTCGATTTGGTCATGTATCTGATGAAAAATTGCTTCAAATAAATAAAAATTTTCCTTTTGTGCAATTTAAACCCTCTCTTGTGCCTTGTGACATTTGTTTTTATGCTAAGCAAAAAAGATTGCCATTTCCAAATAGTCAACATGTTTCTACATCTGTTTTTGATATAGTACATATGTATATTTGGGGTCCTATAGCTATACCTTCAATGCTAGGTCATAAGTATTTTTTGACAATAGTAGATGACAAAAGCAGATATACATGGGTTTTCCTAATGAAATTGAAATCTGAAACCTCTACACTTGTTAAATCCTTTGTAAAAATGGTTCAAACTCAGTTCAACATTACCATTAAAACTATTAGATCAGACAATGGTAATGAGTTCCTCCTTAGAGATTTTTATCAAGCCAATGATATTCTACACCAGACCTCTTGTGTAGCCACTCCTCAACAAAATGGCATTGTTGAGAGAAAACACCAACACATCCTTGCAGTTACTAGAGCCTTATTGTTTCAGTCTCATTTACCTAAAGTTTTTTGGGCTCATGCTGTCAACCATGCTATTCATATCATTAACAGACTCCCCACACCATTCCTTAACAACTAATCACCATATCAAATCCTCCATCAAACTTTACTTGATATCTCCACATTAAAAGTATTTGGCTCTCTATGTTTTGCCACCACCTTGAAAGCTAATAGACTTAAACTTGATTCCAGATCCAGAAAATGTCTTTATCTAGGATTTAAATCTGGTGTCAAAGGCCATATCCTATTTGACATCCATTCCAAAGAAATTTTCCTTTCTAGAGATGTCATATTTTATGAACATATATTTCCTTATCATCCCTGTCCTGTTATTTCCTCTAATTCCTCCACTATCACTCCCATATTTGATCCAGCTTACCTTGATGATCTCTTCCATTATGAATCATCCACTGTGCCTTCAAATCCTGATCCTACACATGTCTCTGACCCTAATACACCTTCTCATCATCATAATTCCACCAATCACTCTCCACATAGTGTTTTCACTCCCATTACCTTGCATGACAAGTCACCTCTGTTAACTTGTCTGACAAGTCAACCTCCTCTCCAGCCTTGTCATCTCCTCTCATACCTCCTAGACACTCTACTAGACTCACTCACCCTCCTACATACCTTCAAGATTATCATTGTAATCTTCTCACTGATACAATCCATGGTTCACATTCAACTGCTGACCTTTCTTCATCTACAAGTAAGTACCCTATCTCTTCATTCATGTCAAATACTTTCTGGGATTTGAAGTTGCTAGGACAAAACAAGGTATTTCTTTATGTCAAAGAAAGTATACCTTGGATTTATTAAGTGATGTCGGGCTACTTGGTACAAAACCTTGTTCTACACCAATGCAGCCTCATCAACAACTACACAAGACCTCTGGCACAATTTTGTCTGATCCTACAGCTTATAGAAGACTTGTTGGGAGATTATTGTACTTAACTCATTCAAGGCCTGAAATTGCTTATGCTGTAAGCAAGCTAAGTCAGTTCTTATCTGCTCCTACAAATGAACACATGTTAACAGGTTTACATATCCTTAAATATCTCAAAACTAATCCTGGGAAATGATTATTTTTTAGATCAGACTCATCTCTACAAGTCAAAGGCTTTTGTGACTCAGACTGGGCATCATGTCCTGATACTAGAAGGTCAACCACAGGTTATTGCTTCTTTCTTGGAACTTCTCTAATCAGCTGGAAAAGCAAGAAGCAAAATGTTGTGTCTAGGTCATCCTCAGAATATAGTTTTCAATTTTTCTTTTGTTCTTGAGCCCCATTGTTACTCAATCTGAGTTTTGCAGAATATATGAAGCTAAGCTTCAACTTTCACACAACTTGTGCAAATAGCTAAGGACAATCTTTTAAAAAATTACATCATCATTTTTTTTATCAAATAATTTAATATCAGAATATTTTAAATAAAAAGTATAAAATTTCAGATTGAAACTCATCATGTCCTACAAATGAGCATATTTATTATGTCTAATGCTACGGTGGACCACCTTCACAAGTGGTCCACCGTGGACAAGTGATCTACCGAATATGAATTTTACAAAATTCACTGTTGGATTGAAAGTTTATATCGTACAGATCATCCATAGTTTTTTTTTAAATTTTTGTGAAAATCATTTGATATGTTATTGAGACCCATCAAAATTTATGTTATTTAATAACCGTTATCTTGATATGTCTCAATAACATATCAAATTATTTTCAATTTTTCTAAAATTTTCTATGAATGATCTATATGATATAAATTTTCAATCCAAAAGGTGAATTTTATAAAATTCGTATTCGTTATAGTGTTATTCGTGACTGGTCCACCATGGACCACTTGATGAAGTGATCCATATTAGAATTTACCTATTTATTACTATCAATCAAGACGTTCTTATCAAGCCAAAAATAAAATTAATTTGACGTATAAAAAAGACTTATATATAGGACATACATGTCATATAGGACATGGTCACAGTAGGAATCTGATGGAGACCTGCCTGGTTACTTTCATTAGTATCATCACTCCCTTCTTACGTGTGGTTGATGACATTTCTTCTCTTCTTTATTTATAGAAAAACCACTTGTTCCTGCTAAGTATGCAGGGGTGTATATTCGTAGTTGATATGTAATGTTTGTGTGTCAAGTGCGTTAATCAATCTCCCTTTTGTTATCGATGGGGGGGTCTATATATAGTTGTCCAGGGGTAACTGCCAAAGCGTTGGACTCCCCATTTCCCCACGATCTCCACTGGGGAGCTGGATGATCGTGGTCACAAGCTCGACTGTTCGCCCTCCTCACGTGCTTATGGGTGAACGTGGGTTTGAGCTGGTAACCTCCAGCGTTGAATGGACTTGGGCGAGTAGATTAGTCAGGGTGCCCCAACAGTGGATACGTATTGGGCTTGGGCGAGTTGGGCCTTGGTTGATCCCCCGGTACACAGCCCCCCAAGCACAAGGCTCAAGTATTGAGGTGTAGTGCCGATTGAGTTGGGTTTTGTCTGATCCCCCGGTTCACAGCCCCCCAAGCACAAGGCTCAAGGATTGAGATGTAGTGTTGATTGAGTTGAGTTTTGTCTGATCCCCCGGTTCACAGCCCCCCAAGCACAAGGCTCAAGGATTGAGATGTAGTGCTGATCTGTTCCTTGTTTATCGGCGATCATTGTTGTTGTCTACGTCTATAGCTGCGTTAACTGTTGCGATCTTCTAAATTTCGAATTTCACTGTTTCCCTCAACGGATACGTCGCCCGAAACGGGCGGTCCCGCTCTCTCAGTAATATCACCTTATAAGTGTGTTTCACTTGCCATTGACGTTCATCACAAGAAATTTCGCCATTCATTAATCATGAGCTCCCCGGTGCCATCGATCATCCAGGATTTGCTGAACGAATTATTTCAGGGGCCAGATCATCTGCTCCGTGAGGTGGAGACCTTCTCCTCTCTCGTTGACGACCTTAGAGGCTACTCATGGAGATTATCTTCTCATGAGTCCTGCTTCCTGACGCGCTTGCTCCGCTTGAGGGCCGAGCTGGTCGATAAAGTTACGCTTGTCTTTTCAATCGAAGATGCGGAGCGGCGACATCGTCAAACGATGTCCCGAACTTTTGATCAGATCTGGTCCGTTAGTGAAAGTATGCGGACATATGAGAGTAACCTTGCTACCCGCTTTCATGAAGAAGATAGCTGCGACGCTCGGATAACTGAGCTGAAGGGGGAACTGACCAGGCTAGAGGGACGAAAATTGGAGCTGCAGGCTGGTATCTAGGAAGATGTTGCCAAACTCTTGGAGAAGAGGCCTGTTCTCTTGGAACTGGAGTCTCAGAAGGCGAATCTTGGGGGTACTTATTCAAGAAGAATGACGGACATGGAGATTGTTAAGACCTGTCGACGCGAGATTGAGAATATGTGTGCTGAGGCAGAGGAGGCTGCTGAATTGTTATAAATATCTTTCCTGGCCCTTTGGCCATGTATTTCCTTTTATGCAAAATAAACCGTGTTTTTGGTATTGATTGTATACAAAATTTTCTGGTTGACTTTTCTAGTATTTCGAAATTATAATAAATTGCGTCTTTGCTACTGACAATATGCGATGGATCTTCGAATAGTTTTCCGGATATATATATATATATATATTTTTTGTTGATATGTGCTGTAGTACATCGCATTCCTTCGCCGATATTATCCCTGGGCGAGATGAACGAACAGATCATACGCGGGCGACAAAATGCGTGTGACCGACGAAAATGTGCCCGGTTAAAATGCTTGGTGTTCCACGCGCCATGTGTCAATTGTGTGTACTTTTTCTATTTGTGTTAATGAAGTGTTCCCTCTCCCTTATATCCATTGGGCAAAAGGTTGCTTCTGTTGTCCTATAAGAACACCCATTTGTGTTGTTCTTCTCATTTACTCATAAATGGTATTTTCTCCCATTTCATCAATGGTTTCTTTTTCATCAATGGTGTCTTGTTCCTCTTGCATTTTCTAAGAAGCTTGGATCTTTGTTTTGTTCCTTCTTGGTGCTCCTTTTTCCGGTAAGGATCTTCATCTTCTCCTTGTTGTTGATTTGTAGTTTTTGTTGCCTTCTTTCATGCCTAGATCTCTTTCCCTTTAGTTTTCATTGCTTCTTTCCATGCCTAGATTTCATCCTCTTTAGTGAAGCTTTACATGTCTTCTTATTTGCAAAAATTGGGTTATGCAATCATATAGAGATTAGTAATGAATAGATGTCTCGTAGTGACTTTCATTATTGGCCATTCGCAAGAATCTAAACGTAAATGATACTTTAATAGATGCACTTGAGGGGAGTTGATCGCCCGTTAGGGGCTACTCGCCCGCGTGGGGCGTTGATCGCCTGTTAGGGCTACTCGCCGTTAAGGCTTGATCGCCCTTTAGGGCTTGATCGCCGTTAAGGCTTGATCGCCTGTTAGGGCTTGATCGCCGCGAGGGAAGGCTTGATCGCCCTTTAGGGCTTGATCGCCGTTATGGCTTGATCGCCCGTTAGGGCTTGATCGCCGCGAGGGAGTTGATCGCCCGTGTGCTTGATCCATGAGGGTTTTACGCCTGTAGTTTCTTAGTGATGCCTGTCATGGTAAGGGTAGTAGTTATTTAACAATGACTACCTCGTCTTTCACAGGGTGGTGCTCGCCGGGATGGATACCACGTCAAAGTTCACTTCCCCTGAGAGTATTCTCCATTTTAGGGAAGGTTATTCACTATACAACGGTGATGGTGAGGATAAACTTGTCATTGTTGAAACTGTGCGAGCGGACGAGTTAGTCACTGCGGTTAACGGGGAAGAGCCTCATTATTTTTACATGTATGCTAATGTAATTCAAACATTGAATTTGTGGTTCCCTCTTACCATCTTTGAGGATACTGTATTGAGACTTTTGAATGTGGCGCCTAGCCAATTTCATCCCAACAGTTGGGCCTTTGTTAAAGGGTATGAACTTCTCTGCTATGCTTTGGATTTAGAGCCTAGTTAAGGCGTGTTCTTCTCTTTCTATCATGTGAAGAGTCTCACCCCAGGAAGATTGGTGTCAGTTTGTGCTCAACCGAACAAGGGGTTATTCAAGTTGTTCGCCTCTAATTTTAAAAATTATCAGGACTCCTTTTTTCGTGTGAGGTATGGGCCTGGATTGCATTCTTTGATGTATGATACTGACCGCGATCGTTTGTTTCTGTTTTATTGGACTGAGGATCCTAGGGCGATTAAGGGAGTTTATGACGACGTGCTAACGTCCTTTGAGAAAGAGACGATAACCTTTTTAGAGAGCTTTAATCTTATTGATATTAAGGATTTACTTCGGCGCGAAACTAATGCCAAGCGTCTTACGAACTTTATACGTAAGTTGTTGTTAGTGATTTTGAATGTTTGCTTTTCCTTGGAGCTTTTTCTAACCTTGTATTTTCTCTCTGTTTCGATTTTTGCAGGAAGAATGAAGACCGTTTCTGATGAAGAATGGATGTCCTTCTTGGCCAAATCTAAAGCGAAAAAACTTCAACCTGACGAAATCGCCCTTCCTGACGACTTGCTGGTGGTGGGTGAGACTAAAGGCTCCAAGCGAAAACGAAATGGTGATAGGGTGATAAGGGGCGATAAGGGGAGGGCGACTCAAGATGTGGGTTCCTCCAGCGCGGCGGCTAACGTAGCGTTTGGAGTTTCTGTTTCTCGTTCGCCCTAGCCTAGTGGTAGTCGTGTTTTGCGAAGTCATTCTGCTGATGTTATTCAGGCCGAGGATGTCCAGTTGGGCGAGTTTGTTGTTGATGGTGGGGTGACCGTTCAGACTGCTGGTCCACCCCCCGCTGTTGTTGGTATTGGGTCATCTGTTTGGGGGAGTACGTTCGATCCCGCTGCTTTTGTTGAAAATACTCTTTTGGGTACGGGTGACTCGGCTATATTTGATTCCTTGACGACTGCGGAGCTTCGTAACTTAGCTCTTAGCTATGAAGTGAAAGGGACGGTACTTACCCATCTGTTGTCTGCCCGTCGGGACAAAGAAATTCTGGAGGCGAATTCCAAGGTCACCCGCGCGGAACAAGCTGTTTCCGATGCTGAGAGAACGATAACTGAGATAAAGAAACAATGGGTGGATGAGGTTGATCGTTTGAAGAGGACACATAAAGAAGCGTTGGCTGAGATGAGTGGTGCTCACGGGCGTGAGATAGCGGAATTGCGAAAGAAACATGCTGATGAGAAGGCTTCGCTACGGACGAAGGCAGCTATTCTTGAGGCCGAAGTGACTACCTTGGAAGTTCTGCGTAACAACTTGATAGTATCATTGACTTCAGAGTAGGAAAGATATCTCGGAGCTGGAGGAAGATGTTGATGAGTTAGAGGAGACGAATACCGCGTGGAAGCAATCTATGGCTGACAAGTATGTTGATGGTTTTTGGTCTTCTATCGAGCAAGTTAAGATACTTTTCCCTGAACTTGATCCGGATGTGTTGGCTCAAGTGGATGTAATGAAGAGGATTAAGGATGGCAAACTTATTTGAAGATGGTATCACATATGATGTTTCGTGTTCGACTCCTCCTTTGTTCGTGTTGATGTTGCTGTATGGTTCCTTTTGTACTTGATGATGTATTTTGCTTATTTAGCCTTATGGCGACTTTGATGTATTTGATGTATTTTTCTTACTTAGCCTTATGGTGACTTTGATGTATTTGATGTATTTTCCTTATCTGCCCCTATGATGGCTTATTTGATGTACTTGACGTACTTTGTTTAGTGTGACGCCTTGTCTATTTTCATCGTAACAACGCTTTTTGTTGTTTGTAGCCTTTTCTGCTTTAAATACACACTTGTTTTAATCTGGGTATCTTGCCCACAGAGACTTCTCTGCCTGCCCATGAGGCAACTCGCCCAAATAAGGGGCATCTCGCCCATGGGCTACTCGCCCAAATAAGGGGCACATCGCAAAAGGGGCATCTAGCCCATGAACGATATTTTCCACGGCAAGTCTTGGTAGACGCCTTTCTTTCACGGCAAGTCTTGGTAGACGCCTGTTTTCATGGCAAGTCTTGGTAGACGCCTTTCTTTCATGGCAAGTCTTGGTAGACGCCTTTCTTTCATGGCAAGTCTTGGTAGACGCCTGTTTTCATGGCAAGTCTTGGTAGACGCCTTTCTTTCATGGCAAGTCTTGGTAGACGCCTGTTTTCATGGCAAGTCTTGGTAGACGCCTTTCTTTCATGGCAAGTCTTGGTAGACGCCTGTTTTCATGGCAAGTCTTGGTAGACGCCTTTCTTTCATGGCAAGTCTTGGTAGACGCCTTTCTTTCATGGCAGGTTATGGAGAAGAAACAGTGATGTTTAAAAACGATGGGCCTCGATAAAAACTCCTGCCCTTGCAGGAGAAAAGAGTGTCCCATCGCCTCTTTATTCAATTAAAAAGCCAAATGAAACATGTTCGTGTAACGACATATGGAAAAACATGAAATAAATTGCAAGAAAAAACTACTTAAAATAGGGCGACCATGCGACCTAGCTGTAGTAGAAACGTAGATTGACCACATTCCACGCTCTAGGTAGCGTCTTGCCCTTCAATGTCTCCAGCCTGTAAGCACCTCCTCCGAGTGCTTCTTGAATCCTGTATGGGCCTTCCCAGTTGGGGGCCAGCTTTCCTCCCTTGTTTCGTCCCATCGGCCGTTTCAGCACTAAGTCTCCTTCTCGGAATTCCCTTGCCATTACCCTGGTGTTATATTTCCGTGATGCTCTCTGCTTCACCGTGAATTCTCTGAAGTGCGCAGTTTCTCTTACTTCATCTAGCAAATCCAGATTCTCTTTGAGCGCCTCGCTGTTCACTTCTGCTGTTAACGTTGCTCTTCTCCAGCTTGGTGGGTCGACCTCTGCTGGTATCATTGCATCAGCGCCATATACCATTTTGAAAGGAGTTTCTCCAGTTGAGGAATGTATTGTGGTGTGGTAGGACCATAGTGTTGGAAGCAGATGTTCAACCCAATTTTTGTCTTTTCCCTCTAGTCGTCTTTTGATGGCTCTGAGGATGACCTTGTTTGCTGACTCCGCCTGACCATTTGCTTGGGGGTGCTCCACTGATATGAACGTGTTACAGATGCCTTTTTCCTGACAGAAGTTGATCACCGACTCACTGATAAACTGAGTGCCATTATCAGATACTATATATTTAGGTATGCCGAATCTGCAGAGGATGTTCTTCCAATAAAACTTTTTGACTCTTTCCGACGAAATAGTAGCCACCGGTTCTGCCTCTATCCACTTGGTAAAATAATCGACAGCTACTAGTAGGAACTTTGCTTGACCCTGTGAGGTGGTAAATGGTCCCAGTATATCAACTCCCCACATGTAGAATGGCCATGGGGACATAACTGACTGCAAAGGCTCCCTTGGGGCGTGGTGTAAATCTGCATGCCTTTGACACTGATCACAACTTCTTACATGCCTATTGGCGTCGCTAAGCAATGTTGGCCAGAAGAATCCTGCTCTGGTTACTTTTCCTGCTAGGGATCTCCCCCCTATGTGACTACCACATGAACCATTATGGATTTCGTTCAAGATTCTGCGAGATTCTGTTTCTCCCACACACAACAGCATTGGGGATGAGAACCCCCTTTTGTATAGTTCGCCACCAACCATAGTGTAGTGTGCCGCCATCTTTTTAATCTTAACCTTCTCTTCCTTCTCCTCGGGCAGCTTTTCATTCTCAAGATATTGGATGATGGGCGTTCTCCAGTCATCGTTTCTTGTTACCATCCAGACTTCTAGGTCTCCTGTACTAGGCTTTGCGACTGTCTCTTGTATGACTGTTCTGTTGTTGCCTGGTTTCTTGGTACTTGCCAGCTTGGACAGTAGATCTGCTCTCGCATTCTGCTCCCTAGGAACATATATTAACTCAAATGTATTGAAATGATTGGCTAAACTTCTAACCTGTTCAAGATACTTGATGAGCTGAGGATCCTTGGCTTGGAATTCCCCTGACACTTGGCTTGTGACTAGCTGTGAGTCACTTTTTGCTCTTAGATCTGCTACCTCCATCTCCTTTGCTAGCCTCATTCCTGCAATCAGGGCTTCATATTCCGCTTGGTTATTGCTCGCTTTGAAAGCGAATCGGAGTGACTGTTCGATCAAAACACCATCAGGTCCTACCAGGACTACACCAGCTCCGCTCCCTCTTATGTTTGATGCTCCATCGACTGACAACGTCCATGGCTGCATGTTCATCGCTTCTGGTGGTGATGACAGTTCCAGGATGAAGTCTGCCAGGAGTTGTGACTTAATATTGCCCCTTGGTACGAATGTAATGTCATATTCTGATAACTCGACCGCCCACGCCACCATTCTTCCTGCTAAGTCTGGTTTCTTTAGCACGTGCTTGATTGGATGGTCTGTCTTCACTACTATTTTGTGACTTTGGAAATAATGCCTCAGCCGTCTGGCGGTGGTTACTACTGCAAGGGACAACTTCTCTATTTTCTGGTACCGAATCTCCGCTCCTTTGAATATTCTGCTAACAAAGTAGACCGGTTTTTCCTCGCCTTTGATATCTTGTACTAGGGCTGAGCTCATTGAGTTTTCTGATACAGCAAGGTACAGGTACAAAGGGCAGCCCAGTTGTAGGCGAGTCAGTATCGGCGGAGATGCTAGAAATACCTTAAGATGCTGAAACGCCTCTTCGCACTTGTCAGACCATGTAAATCTCTCACCGCTCTTCAATGTGGCGAAGAAGTGGAAAGCCTTTTCTCCTGCACATGAGAGGAACCTCGACAAGGCTGCTATTCGCCCTGTGAGTTGTTGCACTTCCTTTACCGATGTTGGACTTCTCATATCTATTATGGCCTGACACTTTTCTGGGTTTGCCTCTATCCCTTTGTTTGTAAGTAAAAACCCTAAAAACTTACCGGCCTGAACTCCGAACGAGCATTTCGCTGGATTGAGCCTCATATTATACTTCCTTACCGAAGCCAGAATGTCCTTCAGATCCTCGTGGTGCTCGCCCTAGCTTGTGGTTTTAACTACCATATCATCGATGTACACTTCTAGGTTCTTTCCGATTTGATGAGCGAATACTCTATCCATCAGGCGCTGGTAGGTGGCGCCGGCGTTTTTGAGACCGAACGGCATGACAGTGTAATGATAGTTGCAGGTATTAGACATAAATGCTGTGTGGGGAGCATCCAGGGTGTTCATTTTAATCTGGTTGTACCCTGAATACGCGTCCATGAAGCTTAGAGTTTTGTACCGACGGCCATTAGTTGCTCTAATGGGTCGGTTTTTCCTTCAAAGGTTGGCAGTTGGGGAATTTTGAAATTTGCGGGAACCTGAGCATCCCATAGAGCTTGTGCCAGAGGTTGTGAGTCTTGAATGTTGTCTAACTCTGCTTCCTCCTCTCTTTCCTTTTCCTTTTCTGCAGCTTTCTCTTGCTCCATGGCTGTCATTTTGGCCTTGAGGCGATTTATCTCGCCTACCGCCGCTTGTAGGTTCATGCCAGATCCTCCGTCGTTGCTAGTAATGCGTTCCATTGTGATCGTCTGATCAGTTGTTGGTAGGGCTAGGAATAGTTTTACCGTAGCCCCACAGTGGGCGCCAAATGTTCCTGCTACGTATGCAGGGGTGTATATTCGTAGTTGATATGTAATGTTTGTGTGTCAAGTGCGTTAATCAATCTCCCTTTTGTTATCGATGGGGGGGGTCTATATATAGTAGTCCAGGGGTAACTGCCAAAGCGTTGGACTCCCCATTTCCCCACGATCTCCACTGGGGAGCTGGATGATCGTGGTCACAAGCTCGACTGTTCGCCCTCCTCACGTGCTTATGGGTGAACGTGGGTTTGAGCTGGTAACCTCCAGCATTGAATGGACTTGGGCGAGTAGATTAGTCAGGGTGGTCCAACAGTGGATACGTATTGGGCTTGGGCGAGTTGGGCCTTGGTTGATCCCCCGGTACACCACTAATTTGCGGGATCGATATATAAACAAAACAATCGCCATGTGTTATCGTGGAATTTTTGTCTTAAAATAAAGTGAATTGTTCGGTACATCTTATACCTTATTTAAATATAAAAAAATTGATAACGAGTGTTTTCGACTTCGAGACAATTTTTAAGTATTTTAAATAGTAAGTTTTTGTGAAATTTTTATGAAAATGTGTAAAGTCAACTAATTGAAAATTGAAATATTTTACATTTTGAATATATAATTTCTTTAAATGAAATGCTTAAATAGTGTCGCTGGAGCACTCGTTAGCAAGATCTTTTAAATATTGTTTGTGGATTTATTAGACCTTTACACAGGGCCGAACCCAAGTATTTGGAGGCCCGACTTGAATATTAAAATTGGGCCTACAATAAAAAAAAATCATTTACCACTAGTCTTTGAACCAATTTTTTTAAAACACAATTTATAAATAACATTATTCACAAAATAATTATCATCGTAAATAATATAAAAAGAGACTATCCTAATGAAGGCCAATTTTAATTTAATTTAAAATAACTAGAGCTAAAATTATGAGAAAAAAAATGTCATTATTGGAATTTGGCCTAAAATGTGATATTTAATGAAAATTGATAATATATAACTATTAATTAATGTAAGTCCTCGAAATTATTTGGCCTAAAATTTTGCCGAAATTTGGAGGCCCGATGCCGTCGCACATGTTGCATGTGCTATTGGACTGGGTCTGCTTGTACACCACATCAGTGTGTACCGGTACATATCCAAATATGATGTGTACTGGGACTTGGGACTGTGCTCCTCCTTAAGAAAAGTTCTCTATATATTTAGTTTTTACCATCAATTTAATCTGGTTCAGGGTCAGTTCTGCTATCAAATGGTTACAGTCCTCTCCCGATCGCAGCTGCAGGGGATCGAACCGTGGTCATCCCTTTAAGTTTTTCAAGTATTAGATAGGTTCTTTAAGTTTTACGTTTGTATCAGATAGGTCCTTTAAATTTTAAGTTTATCAAATAAATAGGACCTATTTGATACAAATTTAAAACTTAAAGGACCTATATGATACTTAAAAAACTTAAAAGACCTATATGATACAAATGTAAAACTTAAAGGACATGTCTGGTACAAACCTAAAATTTAAAGGATCTATGGATGCATTATGCCAAAAATAATAATTAATCAGACCAAATTTTGATTATAATTTTTTTTCTTTATATATTGTTTTCACTAAATAAGAATACATCTCTGATTTGAGTTTCATACTCCTACTCTACCCATTAATTATTTGGGGGTATTTGTCCAACAATTAATGAGAACAAGTCACATAAGTAGATTTGTATGTGGTATCTACAACTAACTTGCATGTGGTATACCTACAACTAACTTATAACTAATTGATATAGTTTATTTTTATCGGTTGATGGATAAATACCTCCAAATTATCAGAAGACCGGTGAATTAGAAAAAACCTTCAAACATTAATTAGTTTACCACCTACGTTATTAGAGTCAAGCCTTTATATCCAAATTTTGGTTTAATTATAAAATTATGGCTTAATTACACTTTTGATTCCTTATCTTTATTTTACGTTTTAAGTTTGTCCCTTATTTTTTAAAAGTTTCATGTTGGTCTCTTGTCTTTTCTGCAGATTTCAAGTTGGTCCCTCCCGTCAAATTTTTCACTATTACTGTTAAATTTGGACACATGTCATCTGTCCAAGTGTGCCATGTGTCCAATTAGTTTGCCATGTGTCCAAATTTAACGGTAATAGTGAAAATTTTGACGGAAGAGACCGACTTGAAACCTGCAAAAAAAATAAGGGGACCAACCTGAAACTTTTAAAAGATGAGAGATCAACTTAAAACCTAAAATAAAGATAAGGGACCAAAAGTGTAATTAAGCCTAAAATTATTCATCATTTTAAAAGAATATTAAATTTCATTTCAATGTGAAAGCGCGGAGCAGTCTAAAGTACATGTAGATCATCAAAGAATATGCATGCAATATTAATGCTAAAACAACTTACCTATCAAAGACAAAAACGATGATAAATAAACCTTCATTAAACATTTTGTCAAAAATAAAACCTCAATTAAACATAATATTATACAAAATTTATAAATATTCTAGATATAACTTGTACATTTGGAAGAAGCATGAAATCTTATGCTCAAGATCTTTGAGTTGAAATTAAACCTACTCTAATTTGTCTGTCTTGTTTGTCTCCGGATCGAGCTAGCTTGTTGATGAAATTTTGCATGAAGTAAAGTCAGCTAACCGACCTAGCAAAATTATTTATGCATACATATTTTTTTTTAAGATATGATAATCGGCTAAAGGACGGACTAATCCGATGAATTCATTCATACCGCCTACTTGCGGTGGTGTCCATTTAAAGTTATAATTTTTTACTTTTTTTTTTTTTTTTTTTGATACACATAATTTTTTAATTTGAATGAACTAATTCAACGCAAGAAATGACATCAAGAAGATTCGAACCTGAAACTTTGAAATGAACAAATTCTAAGGATTCAAATCTTCACCACCGTGCCAATCCACGTGGATTGCATACATATACCTAGAGCTGTTAAATGGGCCAGATCGGCCCAACCCGATCAAATGGGCCAGACGATATATATGGGCCAGCCCGTCCCGATCCGATTATTGTTGGGATACACATTAACAAGCACCGCCCCAGTCCGTGTATGGGTCATGTGGGCTAATGGGTCGGTCCGACCCATTTTTTTTTTTTTTTTTTTCCATTTATTCAAAAAAAATTTATATCACTTTATGTATTATTTCCTCATAACTACCAAAATTATTGAGATATATTTGTGTGTCAGTGTAGATAATTCTTACAGTTGTACTAAATATGAATTAAATTGTACTTATATCCATATAAAAATGATTAAATCAGATTAATAAACTATAAACTTAATTTTTTTAAAAGTTTTAGAGAAATACAACATTTTTTATTAAGCTTACACATTTAAATTATATTATTTATAATAACTTTTCAATTAGATGATAATTTTTTATGTTATTGTTGATATTATTTTTACAAAAAATTACATATTTTTTCGGCTAATAAGCCGGCCCGAAACCCAATGGGCTAGCCCAGGTCAACACAATTTTTATTCGGCTACATGGATTTGGGTCAGAAAGACCCGATTGCATTTAGATTTGGTTTTTTTAAATCTCGATCTGCACAAAATCGTTGGCTAATAGTCTGACCTAATTTGACAGTTCTACATTTACCAGCTAAATTGTCAAAAAAAAAAAAGACTTGGACAGCTAAACTTTTTGTCAAGAATATCTATATGTGATAACCACGTGCTGGCAACATAATTTGTTAGATTGTTCAAACTTTAAGTTAGCTAGATCAAATCTAAATCCTTAGACTTTAGTGCATCATTAGTCATCATATATACTATCAAACAATTCATTAGTGTATAACTTAATCTATTGCCCTGTCTGAAGCTTGAATTTAACAAAAACAAAGTTTGAATTTTTTATGAAATATGTTATGTTAGTTTTGACTTTATTATTATATTTGTGCATTTATTTCTATGGTGGTTGTTCATTTTGTTGTCATTCCGATATAAGATTTATGTGTTGTGTCTCAACACGAAACTTGTATTTGATTTCACATATGCAATTCTATTTTTAATTGACAAACTTGTGGTGGCTTTACCCAGTTCTATTTCATACATCTTCTTTGTCTATTTTTAATAGCCATGGAAGCTTGACAACAAGCATGCATTGGGCTCTCTTTAAGTTTTACATCGTTTATAGATTTATGCCCACAATATATATGTAGAGTTTTTTTATTTCACTGAGTAATATACCCACATTATTAACCAACAAACAGTGATTAGATTATATTAATGCAAATTTGCACGAGAGTAGTGAAGGGCTTATTTGTGTGAGGGAGAAAAGAAAATTAATAGGTAACTCTAAAGTTGTACAATCAACTAAGAATTAAAGAGCAATGAGCATTTCCGAATATATGAGAGCACCTAAAATATATATAAGAATTAAAGTTTAGCGGAACAATACTGCTACAATAGTATGTGTTTGTCCTACTAGAATAGTTCTCATTCCGAATTTATTTAGCACCTAAAATTGGGCTCAGTTACGGTTTTGTTTCTTTTATTTTAATTTTAGTTATTCACGAAATTTGTTCATTTATTTCTAAATCACTCATTATCGTCCCTCCATTAAATTTTTATACCTAAAAATACGACACGTGGTGATAAAGATTCATTCAAATGAATTTTCATTAGTTAAATTATAAAAATAAATAATTTCTAAAATTGTAATCCAAGTTTTTATCGATTTTTTTGTAATTTCATTTTTTTTTATCAGTCAATACCATCATGTTGCACTTTACATATGTTAAATCACCAATTTTTTAGTATATAAATCTAAAGGATGGACCAAAAGTTGAATGATTTTAAAATAAGAAGACTAACTTTATGAGGGTTTTTCACCAAAATGTCACACTTTAAAAGCTAAAATTTCAATTTACTACACTTTGAAAACAAATTTCCTAAATGCCATACTTTTGACCATGGAATAATTTCACATACACTACCGCCATACACAATGACGGAATTGTGAAGGAATGAAATTTTTCATTAATTCCTAGGCTAGCCACGACATGTGGTGGAAATATGAGTATGATGCATCCTATTTTTTTTAATTCTTCTTTTTTGTTTTGTAATTAGGGCCGAACTCGTCGGAGCTCGACTTGATAGGAAGTGGTTCAACTTGAAACTCGGTTCAAGTTCGATACGAACTATTTTTTCAGCTTGAGTTCGGCTCGTTTAAAATTCACGAACAGTTCAATTCGACTCGTAGAGTTCAACTCCTTAAGTCAAATCACATAATTTTAAAGTTAATTTTTTCTTAAAATTTCAAAATTTGATCTTTAACCTTTTAAACTATTTCTTTTAAACGAAAAGGCAAATAGTAAATTAAAAGTCGTCTCAAATTGTATAATAGATAAACACGTACATAGGGAACTGAAAAATTCATTGATGTATACATTAAAAAGATTTGGAAAGTTATATATATATATATATGTAAAATTGAGCTAGTTTATGAGCCAACCGAGTCGAACTATATATAGTTTATATTCAACTCATTATTTAACGAACTTAATTTTTAACTCACGTTCAGCTCATTTGGTCCATGAACCAAGTTCACGAGTCAATTATCAAATCGAGTTTCCCGAACCAAGTTATAAGCACGTTAATTTTTTTTAATAAATATTCAAGACTAACTATTAAATTTGATATCAGTTTACTTGGAGACCGTATCTTTCATTCAATCATCAACCTCAACTACTACCTCAAAGTTGAATATGGAGTGCTCCTACTTTCTTGATCTATTTTGAAATTTATTATTTTTATTTTTTATAGTTTCTACCATTTTATAAATTTATTCCTTTAGAGTTAAAATAAAAAAATGGAAAAAATGATACCACATAAAAAAGTAAAAAACGGAGAAAAAAGTAAAAATAGCACTCCTTTAGAATGCCGCCACTTAGAGTGGCTAAAAGAAAAATTTTTTAAAAACACTCTACAATAGAGTACCGCCACTTGAAGTGGCTAAATGAAAAAAATAAAAAATAAAAAGGTACAACAGGAGTACCGCCATTGAATATGGCGGAAGTAATATTCATGGTCAATAAATGTGGCATTTTAGTATTTAAATTCGAAAGTGTGGCAGTTTGGTATATTTGATTTTAAAGTGACATTTGAGAAAAAATCACTTTATGAATGAGCGAAAATAAATTAATAAAATAAAACCGTAACTAAGTTAAAAAAATTATACATCGTGTGATAAATAATTTTTTCGATAGCATGATAAATAATATTTTTATTTACACAAACCTTAAATAAAATCTACTAGTAACTAAAAAGCTTCCAATAATTGAGATTTCCTGGTTGATTTTAAAAGTGTTCACATGGAATACAATGATTATTCTAAATTTCTAACACATTACAGTGCTAGATTCAAATACTTTGAATTTAAACACATTCTAAAAGACAATTCACAGGGTCATAAAGTGAAAAAGTTAGATTAGCCATTTTTGATACATAGAGTATGTATGGTGGCTATTCTCCTCCGGTTAAATTTCTTTTGACTATTTATTTAAAGAATTAAATCTTTTATAATTTAAACTTTCTAGATGCATGATTCAAAAAAGTCTCTAGCTGTTCAATAATTTTGAACTGATTCAAAGGTTCTATGCACTGCGGTGCATAGATTCTGAGAATCATGCACCGATTCATACTCTGCATATACAGGGTTAAAATATCTAAAACTGAAATATTTACTAAGTTTCAAAGCATTTTGAACATCATTTTAAAAAAACTTTTATGAATCTAAAATTGCCTTAACCACATTAATATATTTTAACACTATTTTTGACATTATTCTAAACAAGCGAGAATATACGTGCACTTACATTCTCTCTATTTTTAATAATGGAAAAAAATTATATCATAAGCAAGACTTTTGCAAAAATTTCTTAACCTAAGAAATTAACTAATCTAATCAAAAGAGCATAACCAAAAACCAAGTACCAAGAGAGCATAACCATTGCTCCCTTGAGGTTAAGCCGAGTTTATGTCGATTGTGAAACGATATCTTCGATCTTTATTCTCCATTGTCTTGCTTATGCCTTCTTCTCCTTTGACATTATCAAAAAGACGAAAAGCACCAATAAGCAATATCTCATTCAAAACAATAATGAAATATTGAACAATGCACTTACATTTATAAAAATGCATCATTCAACAATATATCCCTAATCATAAACTCGCGCTAAAAGACCAATTAAAACAAATATGCATTAAAAGAACATCTTATACATAAACCAACATTGTTCAAAACATAAGACAAGAAGCGCAAAAAGGTAAATAAATCCAAGTACACATAACATAGTCTTACAGGGTTTGAGTTCCCTCAATTTATTATTGCTCCATTTGTCTTCCATTTAGAGAGAGATAGACACAGATAAAAATTAGTGGGACCCACTTTTAATGGATCCCACTAGTTTTATTTGTGTCTATATCTTTCTAAATGGAGGGAAAACAAATAGAGGGATAGTAAATGAAGTAAACCTAAATTCAGTCTTACATACTTAAAATACTAAAAGTTAAATAAACATCATGTAAATCATGTAAATTTAATAAAAGAAGATACTATGGAAATTCCAAACCTACCCCTTCTTATACTATATTGTGCCACATGGCCCTATCAATTTTTTTCTTGCTTTTCTTAGATAGCTCTATCTCTTTTTTTTTTCTTTCTTTTCTTTCTCATTTTAACTTATACAAAAAATTTAAACAAGTTTTCATCCTTTAAATATTTTTTGTCGCAATTATTTATCTCTATTTTTAAATCAACTCATATGTATCATTCAAAATTTTGTCTGATTTTTAAACTCATATGACAAATTTGATTAAGAAAGCAGGCTAAATTTTACTAAATATTTTTTGTCTGATTTTTTTTCTAGCAAAAAGTTAACTTATTTTTATAAATTTTATGCTTATTCTTATATCTCTTGCAAAACGTTAACTTTTTATTATAGAAGGATGCATTAAATATAAATTTTTACGAATAACTTATAGACCTTGTGGACATCAGACAAAATATTGTTCATAATTTTTAAAAAATAGATATATCCAATTTTATCTTTAGTCCCTACATTTCTACTCATATATTAACACAACCATCTAATTTTTATTTTATTTTTTATAATTTTTAAGGAACTAATATTTTTACACATATATTAATACAAATGTTTATTTTTTATAATCTCTACTGGGACGTATATGTCTTTAAAGTCCACAATTCACTTCTTTACCTATTATATAATCATTTTAAATTTATACTCATATATTTCAACGTGTACCTATTTTTTTTTAATAATTTTTATGGGGACCTATATTTCAAATCATATAGTAGTACGTGTGTCTATTTTCTTATAATTTCTACGCAAAAATTAATGTCCTTGAAAACTTGAAATGGATCTTATAAAAAGAGGTTAAAAAAATCTCAAGAGGTTTATAGTAGTAATTATTACAGAGACTTATAATTGTACTCATATATTAATACGTGTGTCTATTTTTTTTATAATTAATATGAAGACATTTATTTGTAATCATATATTTTCTTATAAAAATGACAAAGTAACATCTCAAGAGGGTATTTCCCGCTGTCATATTTAGCACATTTTAGAACTCTCTTTAGCAACATAAATTGTTGCAAATAAGGAATTTAAGTAACTAACTGTTGGGTGTAAATTTGGTACATGTTTATTTTTGACGGTCCAATAAATACGTGTGCACCAAAATGTTTAAGAATAATAGTTACTTAAACAAAAATGTCATTTCATGCTAACATTCGAATGCAACGAAATGAGATAAGATTTAAATGTTTGTTCGCAGCTTCGAAGGTTCTGTCGAAGGGAAAAGCCGTAGGGTTCGAGCGTGTTGGAATCGAAACGAAGAAGGTTGTTTAATTGGGCCTCCGAAACTCAGCCCAACACACAGGCCCAGTAATTCGATTTGAAGGTAACGCGCGAAAGAAGTGGAGATCGTGGTTAGTTTGCTCCATCTTTTTCACAAGTTTCAAGAACTCAAGAGTGTTCATCATTTCTTGATTAAGAACAACATTTTTTCTATAAAACTAAACACGAAATTGTTCTGAGATTTCTAGTTGGTCTCGCGAGTGTAAAATACTCAAACTAGCGGTTGTTTACCACTTTTCCACGTAAACAAATTGGCACGCCCAGTGGGACGGTTTTGTGTTACGTTTTAAAATAGTTGTTCTGATTTTTTTTTTCCGTCAAAACAGTAATTACGGATAAGTAGTTATGGTTAGAACCACTCAAATTTATAACTCTACTAACAGTCAGAGTTCTAGTTCGACTTCATCGAGCGGTGAAGGGAGTGTAGACGAAAGTGTCAGTAGAGGGCTTAGTAGCTCCGCGGTTAATGTTAGCACAGTTAGCATGCCTGTGAGTTCGACAGTGTCAAGTCCTGTAGTGTCGAGTTGGTCAGAGGTAAACCCCACGGTACAAATGACTTCTATATCTTCAGTATCGACACATGTGAGTTATAAGGCAACGAAACCTTTTCCATTTGGTCCTGGTTCTACGAACCCTTTGTATGGACCTATTCCAACTCCTACTTTAGGTTTTTCGACATTCCCATTGTCGCGGTGATTTTTGGATGTCGAGTTATTAATTAACTTCGAATCGCAATTTAATGTTCCACCACCGATCTTTAATTTATCCGAGGGAAAGGGAAAAAGTTCGAAAAAACCCTATTTTTAGAGAACAAGGTTCGGGGGTTGGTTATACGAAGGGAAGGTACTAGCACCCAAAGTATCTATAGTACTCTATAGGAAGGGAACCTCTAACTTTGCACTTTAATTTTAATTGCTTGTAAAAAAAAATGTATAAGTGGGAAATTAAAGTGGTGATAAAAAAAGTTTAAAGTGACGAAAAAGAAAGAAAAATATTTTTGTTGATTTTATTGATTGGAGAGACAAGTCTCATGCCTACGTACCCGAGGGATCAAACCACCGTAGTTCGGGGTAAAAAGACGAGTAAATTTGTTTGTTTGATTTTAAAGTTTTGAAAAATGGTTTTAAAGACTAAAAAGCCAAAAGTGGCAAAATGTGAGTTTGATTGATGTTAGTTTGTGAAGAAAGTCTATATGGTTAAATTGATTGAGATTTGATTAAGAAATAAGACGCGGACACTTGGTTTAAAATCCAAGGTTTGTTGAGAAAATGTTTGAAGTGATAAAAGACACTTGGTTTAAAATCCAAGGTTTTCGCATGATTAAAAATGTATAAATGAAGAAAATGCACTTGGTTTAAAATCCAAGGTTTTTGGAGAGAAAAAGGAACACTTGGGTTAAAGTCCAAGGTTTTAGCGATAAAAGAAGCCGTTGGTTTAAAGTCCAAGGCACTTGGTTTAAAATCAAAGTTCGCGATAAAAAAGACACTTGGGTTGAAATCCAAGGTTTTCACGATAAAAGACGCCGTTAGTTCAATGTCCAAGGCACTTGGTTTAAAATCCAAGTTTCGCGATAAAAAGACTCTTGGGTTAAAATCCAAGGTTTTCACGATAAAAGACGCCATTGGTTTAAAGTCCAAGGCACTTGGTTTAAAATCCAAGTTTCGCGATAAAAAGACTCTTGGGTTAAAATCCAAGGTTTTCGCGATAAAAAGAAACGTTTGGTTTAAAGTCCAAAGTTTTGAAAAGTGTATGATGACAAAATATTTTGATGCTTGATGATGTTGAAAAGAAAATTGTGTTGACTTTTTTTTGAAGAGGTGTTGACCTCATTTTTGAGAATAAAATGACTAATTATTTTTTATTGGAATGTTGGGTTCCAAATTTAACAAAAAAGGTAGCGCGAAAAGAATAATAACGTCGCAATAAACAAATTAAGCGCGAAGACAATCCGTAATGATATTTTGATCAAAACGGTGTCTTTTCCCTCGGAATAACGTTTTTTGCGGAAAGCGATAAATAAATATGCATGAGATGCAATTTTTCATTTAGTGTACATTTGTTCCTAATTACAATCTAAAGTATTTGCAAGGAAAAATAAATATGAGATGAATGCAAGAGTATGCTATGCAATTTTCATTTAAGTTTACATCAAATCCTAAAAATACAATCTAATGTCCTCGCAATAAATTAAGTGATTAATTAATAAGACAATGAATTAAATGTTAAATTAACAAGCAATAATAATGAGTTAGTAAGTTAGTAATATCAATTAGGGATAATGATTAAGAATAATAAAGTTAGATTAGTAAGCAAGATTAAGCACAAATAATCATGAGATAAATAGTAAAAAAGAACCTCAAATAAGTGCTTATTTTGGATTTAATAGCTTACTGAAGCACATTCCATAAGCACTTTTATCATAGGCAAAAATAAAATAAAAAAACAGAAGGGGGTGCAAATATTAATAAAAATAGAAAGGGGGTGCAAAAAGCAACTCTGGGCCCAAGCCCAGCTGGGGGGCGTGGCCCAGAGGGGGGTGTGTGAAGAAAAGTGTCAAAATCAGATCAGAGCCGTCTGATTGATCAGACAGCTCTGATTGAATCAAGAGCAAATTAAATCATGAACGCTCAATTAATATCAAGTGGATGCAGGCGCGCAGGTGCACCTGCGCGCACAGGATCAGAAAGCAAATATAAAAGGGTGAATCCCTAAAAATAGCACAAAATTCCCATCTTCTCTCTTCTCTCTCGCCGCTGTGTACTCTGTTCTTCCTCACTTCAATTTCGTTTTTTCTTTTTCTTCTCAAACCCAAATTTCAAACATCAAACATCAAAGAAAGAACATGAAATAAACATTAGAAACTATAAAAAGCCAGATCGGGAAAATTCAACCTTGTTCTTCGCGAAATCTTCTTTCGTTTTCGGTTCGTTTCTGGAATTGATCCGATTCTGTTTGTACTTTCGTTTTCGGAACGGTGGTTCTGATGATTTGGTTTTGGAATTTCATTTCGGTTTTGAAGGGTTCTTTGATGGATTTGATGATTGATTCTGGATTTTCGGTTTTGTGTTTATGATTTTTTTTCAATTTGAAGAACGAAAGTGATGAAGCTTTTGTTTGGGTTTTGCGATTTGGATTTGATGAAGATTTGATGCTGTGGGTTGAGGGATGATGATGATGAAGGGTTGTTCTGGGTTTTTGGTTTATGAACAAAAGGGATGAATGATTTTCTGTTTTGATTTTTGTTCTTGGTTTTTTTGATTATTTTCTGGTTTTGATCTGGATTTGTTTTTGGAAATGAAGCAGAAAGTGTTTCTGCGGCTTATTCCTTTTTCTGACCTAGGGTACTGTGCATTTAATGCACTATTTATATGGTGTCAGGAATTAGGGTTCTTTGCAGATGAAATTTTCCTCATGTGGACAAAAATGCCCTTTTGGGCTTGGACCAGGACAAAAAATCAGATATTTGGGCTCTTTGAAAAAAAACTGATAAAATAAAAAAACACACCAAAATAAAAAACGAAAATAAAAAATAATAAAAAGAAGAAAGAAATAAAATAATAATATTGACATAATAATAATAGTAATAATGAATTTAAATAAATAATAATAAATAAAAAATAAAGAAATAAAGTAAAAGAAATAATAAAAAGAAAATTAAACCAAATAAATGAGGTATTTTAAAATACCTCTCTGCCGAAATTTCGTCAGAAACGAACAAAGAAAATCCATCTTAAAAAGACACATAAAAGCGATCGGTCAAAAAATGGGGTATGACACCCATCCTTCGAACCAGAGAGATATATATCTCCTTGAACTACTTCTCAACCATTATCCAATGCCACAGTAATGTCTTTAAGACAGCAAATGGATGAGAGCAACCATGAGATGGTTAACATGCTAACCCACCAAATGGGTACGGTTTTTAATCCGTTAATCCAAAATACTAATGAGAGCTACCAATTGCTGGCTCACCAAATGGGTCGAATCGCTGATTTTTTCGGCACGCCACGCCCACCTGTCCAACCTAGGATACAATATCCAGTCCAGCAAGTGATAATGCCCGCAGGGTCAGCTACGCCTCACAACCAAGGGCCCCAGTTTGTGGCTCAAGAGCAACCTGCTCAACAGAGGCAAGCTTACGTAGCCTATGAGGAACCCCAATACCAGGCAGAGATTAACTAACCCCAACCAGTAATAATGGTTAATCGAAACCAAGATGCTGATGAGGTGGTTTGTAATGTCCAGAACCAAAATTTTGCCGGACATAACAACTTAGCAAATTTGTTCGAAACTATTTTGACTCAGAATGACCTCAATGTAGGATCTCGAAGGCCAAATTTTGTGTCGCCTTGTCAGAGTATGTGTTGCAAACATAATTACCTAGGGGCTGGAAAGTCCCCAAGTATACTAAATTTGCAGGTGATACTAGTGAGTCAACTGTTGAACATATCGCCAGGTTTTTAGCTGAGTCTGGTAATTTGGCAAACAATGAGAACTTGAGGATGAAATATTTCCCTAATTCTCTAACCAAAAATGCCTTCACGAGGTTTACAACTTTACCACCTAACTCGATTCATAATTGGGTGCAATTAGAGAAGTTATTCCATGAGCAGTTCTATATGGGCCAAACTAAGATAAGTCTTAAAGAGTTGGCCAGTGTCAAACGTAAGGCACAAGAGTCCATCGATGATTATTTAAATCGGTTTCGATTGCTTAAGGCTAGGTGTTTCACACAGGTGCCTGAGCATGAATTAGTCGAAATGGCTGCTGGTGGCCTAGACTATTCGATTAGGAAGAAGCTAGATACCCAACATCTTCGAGACATGTCACAATTGGCTGATAGAGTTCGACAACTCGAAACACTTAGAGTTGAAAAGGCGAGGAATTTTAAATTTCAGAAAAAGAAAGAGATTAATTTCTTAGACGCCTATGATAGCGACAATGATGAGGATGAGGAGTATTCTGATCATGATGAGGGGGAAGTAAACGTGGCTGAGTTAAAGCCAGAGCCTCCTTATACATGCAAATTGGTAAGACCTTCGAATGGTCGAAATCCGGTCGAACAAAAAAACGATAAATTTGTTACTAAAACTTATACCTTCGATATTACTAAATGTGATGAAATCTTTGATCTATTGGGGGCTGATGGCCAAATAGTTGTGCCAAAAGATTTAAAAATACCACCAATCGAACAAAGAAAGAAACGAGGTTATTGCAAATTTCATAATTATTTGGGTCATCGAACTTACCAATGTGTTCTTTTCAGGGATTTGGTGCAAAAAGCATTGAATGAAGGAAGGCTGAAGTTTGCTGAAAAGCTAAGCCTCAAATGAAGGTCGATACTGATCCACTGCCAAAGGTTGATGCTAACTATGTTGAAGTCTATGACTGTAACATGGTTGATGTGGTGGATCCTGCTCTGGTCAAGGTTGTTCCTGAAAAGGAATATGAACAGAAGATATAGGAAGTCTACCCTAAGGCTGAAGAAGAGTTGGTGGATTTCCTAACTAGATGTAAGCTGAACAATGCTGAAGTCATGCTGTGCCCTAGATGCAGCACAGTTTGTGACAAAGAGGCCATGAATGGCCTCAAAAGTGTTGTTCCTTATGCTGAGAACAAAAGAAAATGGCTGAATCCTAAACCAAATCAGAGGGGATGGCCACACAAGAGAGTGGATTGGGAAAACGCTGCTTCCAGGTCCCCATCCATTTTCCAAAGACTTGGTTCTAGAGCTACTTTCAAACCATCCCACAGAGCCCCTGTGAATCAATGGGTGAGTGGACAATATGTGGCTGTCAACAAACAGTCGATGGAAAAGGGTAGTTCGAGCAATGTGAATGTGAAGATTATTGCTGGGAACAGGGATTCCAATACCATTGCTGCACCTCAGGAGCTTAAGGCCATGCCCGAAGTCAACAAATACGGGTACAGGAATAATTACAAAGGTAAGAATCCTATGACTCGAACTGAATGGCGCAGGTTTCAGAGAAAGAAGAAACTTGAAGCCAAGAAAACTGAGGCTGGGGGCAATGTTATTATTGCTGAGAAGGTCGAAGTGGCCTGAAGGCCAGCAAAAGAAAGACTTTTTCCCATACCAGAGGAGGGAAAAATTGTTGAACCAAAAGATCCTGAGGGTGAAGAAGACCTCATGGATGATGATGATATGTTGGATGAAGTATTGGAACAAAATATGTGTTAATACACACCCTTAAGTTTTGATGATAACAAAGTATTAAATGGACAATTGATGGTACTAATGTTTAAATTAAGTGCAGGAGAATTCAACGTTTAATCAAGAGCACACTTAATTTAAACTCTGATGAAACCAATGGAAGTCTGAATATTTGAGACTCTGAAAGAGTTCAGATGCTACAACGTGGTCAGAAGCTATACAAAGTTCAGAAGCTCAAAGTAGATCAGAACGTCTGAAAGCTGTTCAGGGACTCAGAGTAGTTCAGAAGCTCAAGGATGTTCAGAGGCCTACAAGAGTTCAGAGGCTGTCTGATAGTCATAAGTCATTCAGAGGATGAAGGCGTTCAGAATCTGAATTACTAAAGACTATCAGAGGCTAACCATTCAAAGACCAATCAGACTCCAAGTGATCAAAGGTTCATCAGAAGCAAAGGGAATTCCCAGTCATCAGAGGGCTACATCAACTACAACTTATCAAGCCTGATGACTTGTTCTAAGGTCAACTAAAATGCAACGGTCACAAAGGATGTGATCTCTCTCTCTCTAGGAGCTAGTTGTACCTTATAACTGTACCATTGGACAGACAACAAAGGTGAAGCTTCTCTGCAAAGGAAGACGTGGCTTTACTCAACGGATCTTCATGTCTACAACTGTCCAAGTTGCAACGGGAATTTCTCCAACGTCTCAATGTCTTTCTCA
Organism: Trifolium subterraneum; assembly: GCA_951799995.1. Classification (NCBI taxonomy): domain Eukaryota; kingdom Viridiplantae; phylum Streptophyta; class Magnoliopsida; order Fabales; family Fabaceae; genus Trifolium; species Trifolium subterraneum. Next base: position 12,993,580 of record OX637462.1, on the reverse strand, counting down.
ACTCATATAAATATGCCAAAGAAAGAATTGAAGACTAGCGCTCAACATTAGAAAAATCTCTCAAGAAAGTGAGCATTTGAATTGTAATAGATAATATCTCTCAAATGAAGTGAGCATAGAAACTAGCTTAGAGCCTCTGAAGTTATTATGTTTTGTAATAAGTTTTAAGCTCTTAAGTTAGCAGTAAGTCTTCTGCTTAGTGTAGAAGCAAGAAAGTCTTCTGCTTAGTGTAGAAGCACGTAAGTCTCAGTCTTAGTGATTAGAGCAGTGAAGTCTTGAGCCTGAGTGCTTAAGCAAGGAAGTCTCTCTGTCTTGTGTGACTTAGAGCAGGAAGTCTCAAGCTTGTGTGCTTGAGCAAGGAAGTCTTAAGCTTGTGTGCTTAAGCAAGGAAGTCTCTATAAGTCTTGTGTGACTAAGAGCAGTAAGTCTTGAGCTTGTGTGCTTGAGCAACTATTGTAATCCGTGTGATTATAGTGGAACTCTCTTGGAAACAAGGGGACTGGAGTACTCTCAATTTGTGAGGGGAACCAGTATAAATTGTTGTGTGTTCTTCTCTCTCTCACTCTCTCATTTACTCCTTCATCATGTATAACGCCATAAGTTAATTGTGTGAATAATCCGCTGTGCTTTAAAGACTCTGAAAAGATTTAAACATCTTTGAAAGTTTTTAAATATCCAAAACACAATTCAACCCCCCTTCTTGTGTTTTCTCCACGTACCTTCATGAAGGACCTGATTTTGAGGTTTTGGTCAACGTCATATCCATCTTGCCCATAGAGTATGATATGAACACTGAAGTAAATGAGGTGGAGGTGGATGTCGTTGCTGAAGAAATGGCTGTTCATAAACCCGTCTGTTACTATGTGATGGAAAATGGCTGTGTCGAAGACCAAAATGCTATCTTCGAAAAGCCAGATTTGAGTATGAAGAACCATCTGAAGGCTCTGTTCATTCGAGCCAAGGTAAATGGATTTGGGGTGAACAGAATCCTGGTTGATGGAGGGGTTGTGGTTAATATTATGCCTCATTTTATGCTGAAAAGGTTAGGATTATATGAAATAGACCTGCACACTCATAATGTTGTCCTGGCAAATTATGAAGGCAAAACTGGCCATTCGCTGGGGGCAATCCAATTGGAGGTTTGTGTTGGTAGTACAGTTCGAAAGACATTGTTTATGGGGATTGCTGCAAGGCCTAACTACAACATGCTGTTGGGTAGAGAATGGATACATGGAGTAGGAGCTGTGCCTTCAACCATGCACCTGAAATTAATTGTTTGGAGGGAGGACGGTCTAGTGGAATATGTTGAAGCTGACCAAAGTGCTTACATGATTGATGCTAACACTGTAACACTTAAGAGATTTGACAAACATTTGGCTTCGATTGCTCCATGTGGTGAGCAAGATGCAGCCTTCGATCATGAACATGTGGATCCTGATAGTGTGTACCACTCTGTGAGATTGCACCCTACACATGGGTTTTGCTGGGAAAGAGAGCACATTGAAAATCCTCTGAATGAGAGTGACTTTCCTGAACCCTCTGGTTGGGGTGATTTCAATAGTTACGATGATTGAGTCACCAGAATGGAAAAGGATTACGGCTTATGCAGCCGAGAATATGATAAAAATGGCTATGCAAGCCATAGAGTTACATGAGAATATGGCTGTCGAGACCAATAGTTCTTCACAAATGAATGCGGTTGGAACGACCAAAGATTAAGAGGCTGAAAATATGCAGAGGTTAGATTGTATTTATGATGATGAACCTTTGGGTTTCGAGAAAGACCCAATTAGTTCGAATCAAAGGATGCAAGCCCAAGACCCTTTACAGGAAATCGACATTGGAGATGGCTCTATTAAAAGGCCAACGTACATAAGTACCAATATCGATCCAGCACTGAAGGAAAGAATGGTCGAACTCTTGAAAGAGTATAGAGATTGCTTTGCCTGGGATTATGACGAGATGCCAGGATTGAGCAAAGAACTGGTTGAACAAAGATTGCCTCTTCGACCAGATAAAAAACCTGTGAAGCAGCTTCCAAGGAGGTTTGCTCCAGAAATCATGACAAAGATCAAAGCAGAAATCGAAAGGTTGCTCAAGTGCAAGTTCATTCGAACAGCCAGGTATGTAGAATGGTTAGCTAACATTGTTCCTGTTATTAAGAAAAATGGGTCTCTTAGAGTATGTATAGACTTTAGAGATTTAAATAACGCTACACCAAAAGATGAATATTCAATGCCTGTAGCCGAATTGTTAGTTGATTCAGCAGCAGGACATGAATATTTGAGCATGTTAGATGGATATTCTGGGTATAATCAAATTTTCATCGCGGAGGATGATATAGCAAAAACTTCTTTTCGTTGTCCTGGTGCATTAGGTACTTACGAATGGGTAGTAATGCCCTTTGGTTTAAAAAATGCTGGGGCAACATATCAAAGAGCAATGAATTTGATCTTTCATGATTTCATCGAAATATTTATGCAGGTGTATAGTGATGACATTGTAATTAAATCTGCATCTAAAGATGACCATCTAGGTCATCTTAAGAAGTCATTCGAAAGAATGAGGAAATGTGGATTAAAAATGAATCCACTAAAGTGTGCTTTTTGTGTACGTGCAGGAGATTTCCTTGGCTTTGTCGTGCATAAAAAGGGCATAGAGATCAATCAAAACAAGACAAAAGCTATCATGGAGACCAAATCTCCAACAACGAAAAAGCAATTACAATCCTTATTGGGAAAGATCAACTTTTTGAGGAGATTCATCTCGAATCTAAGTGGAAAGGCACAGCCTTTTTCTCCACTATTAAGGCTCAAAAAAGGTGAGACATTCGTTTGGGGTATCGAACAACAGAAGGCATTCGATGAGATCAAGACATACCTATCTAATCCTCCTACTTTGGTGCCCCCAGTTCGAAACAAAGAGATGAAATTGTACATCTCAGCATCTGAATTCACCATTGGAAGTATGCTTGCCCAAGAAGATGAAAATGGTGTAGAAAAGGCTATTTACTATCCAAGTAGAGTTTTAAATGATGCTGAAACTAGATACAGTGTAATTGAAAAGCTTTGTCTTTGTTTGTATTTTTCTTGTACCAAACTTAAGCATTATATAAAACCAGTTGATGTTTACGTGTTTTCCCATTTCGATATTATTAAGCACATGTTATTAAAATCTATTTTGCATAATCGAATTGGGAAATGGGCGTTGGCCTTAACTGAATACTCATTGACTTATAAGCCTTTGAAAGCTGTTAAAGGCCAAATAGTGGCTGATTTCCTTGTTGATCATTCGGTCACAAAGGTTCCAGTTAATTATGTTGGGTTAGAAATATGGAGTCTTTATTTCGATGGATCCAGGCATTAAAGTGGTACAGGAATTAGGATTTTGGTAATTTCTCCAGATCGAATCCCAACTAAATTTAAGTATAGGATAAACGAACCTTGTTCTAATAATGAAGCAGAATACGAGGCTTTGATCACAGGTTTGAAAATCCTGCTTGACTTGGGGGAAAACCATGTCAAAATCAGAGGTGATTATGAATTAGTAATCAAACAATTGACGAAAGAATATAAATGTATTCAAGAACATTTTTTAAAATATTTTGTCATTGCATTTTCTTTGCTGAAACAGTTTGGTTCCTATGATATTCAGCATATACCTTGAATTGAAAACCAAGAAGCAAATGATTTGGCTCAAATTGCTTCTGGGTACAGAATTACAAGAGAAACCTTTACAGAGCTAATAGAAATTAAAAACAAATTGGTTTCGAATGAGCCAGACTCTAAAGAATTGTCAATGCCAAAACATTTGGGGGCAGATGACAACAATGGTGAAATTTTTTCAAATTTTTCAAAATTTGAATCTGAGCAATTGGACAGTTTTGAAGCTGAAATTTTTGCCATTGACAATTTAGCTGATAGTGATTGGAGAAAACCCATAGTGGACTATTTAAAGGATCCAACAGGGGGCACAAACAGAAAAGTCAAATATAGGGCTTTGAGTTACACTATCATTGGGAATGAATTGTTCAAGAAAACTCCTGAAGGAGTGTTATTGAAATGTCTCAACGAAAGTGAGGCATACTTGGCTATTTCCAATGTACATAGTGGGTCTTGTGGTGCTCATCAAGTTGGGCACAAAATGAAATGGCTTTTGTTTCGACAAGGCTTGTATTGGCCTTCAATGCTGAAAGATTGCATAGAATACGCTAAGGGTTGCCAAGAGTGTCAAAAACATGCAGGCATTCAACATGTTCCTGCCAGTGAATTGCATTCGATTGTCAAGCCCTGGCCATTTCGAGGATGGGCGTTAGAATTAATTGGCGAAATAAAGCCTGCGTCCTCTAAGAATCAACGATATATTCTGGTTGGTATTGATTATTTCACTAAATGGATCGAAGCGATTTCGTTGCCAAATGTGGATCAGGAGGCGGTTATTACTTTTATTCAAGATCACATAATATACCGGTTTGGTCTCCCTGAAACCATCACTACTGACCAAGGAACAGTATTTGTTGGGCGAAAAATGCAGGATTTCGTTGAGCAGGCAGGTTTTAAGCTGGTGACTTCGACACCATATTATGCGCAAGCAAATGGACAAGTCGAAGCAGCTAATAAAGTTGTTATTGGGCTGATCGAGAAACACATTGCCCAAAAGCCAAGGAATTGACACAAAACTCTAAACCAAGTTTTATGGGCTTGTAGAAATACGCCCAAAGAATTGACTAGTTCTACCCCATTTCGACTGACTTATGGTCACGATGCTGTATTGCCCGTTGAAGTCATGTTACAGTCAGTAAGGGTTCAAAGGCAAATGGAGTTGCCCACTAACCAGTATTGGAATTTAATGATGGATGAATTAGTGGATCTGGATGAAGAGAGAATACAAGCTTTGGACGTGCTACTTAGGAAAAAAGAGAGGGTGGCTAAAGCTTATAATTAAAAGGTAAAGGCCAAAACCTTTAATCTAGGAGACTTGGTTTGGAAGGTGATTCTACCTATGGATTGAAGAGATAGGGTCCTAGGGAAATGGTCCCCAAATTGGTAAGGACCATTCAAAATTTCGCAAATCCTCTCGAATGGAGCTTATGGGATTCAAGAATTAACTCCTGAGCAACGAAGCGTAAACATGAATGGTAAATATTTGAAAAAATACAAACCAGCGTTGCAAGAGGTTCGAATAAGTCAAGAATAAATTAAAATTCAAAGGAGAATAAGGCATAAAAGAAATAAAACCAAATTATTCCAAATTTCATTCCAAGATAACAAGATTACAAGGAAACCAAATATGGTTTTTATTCTCTAACAAATGCCTAACCAAATATGGCTTTTATTCTCTAACAAATGCCTAACCAAATAGGGCTTTCTTTTCTAACAAATACCTAGTTCTTTATTCTAAAAAGGAAAAAGAAATAAAAAGGGAGGAGAAAGGAAAAGACATGGAAGCCTAAAAATAAACCCAAGAGTCCAATGGGAGGAATTTCTTCCCCGAACTGTTTGAGCGGTTCCCCATGATGAGGGAGCAACTACCCACAACGGGCAGAGAAGTTCACCCGTTAAGGACCATCGCCTCCGGGGTAGTAAGCGAGACCGCCGCCTACTTCGTCTTCGAAGAACTGGCTCCATGCTTCTTCCCTTTCACATGAGCAGAGTTACCGGAATCTTCAACGGTTATGAGGGAAACTTCATGGTCCGAATCAGAAAATCATGTTGGAACAAAATGAGTTTTAATTATAAAACACCCTAAGTTTTGATGATAACAAGGTATTAAATGGACAATTGGTATTACTAATGAATGATCTAGTGTGCAGGAACAAAGTAAAAATATCATCCTCTTAGATCATCATTTGGGCATCTGAAGGACACAGTCTGAAGTGTTAAGGCTCTGAAAATGCTGGAAGCATCAGAGCCTCTGAAGAGGTCCTCAGAGGCCAAAGAAAGAAACACAGTCTGAAGCGTGTGTACATCTTCAGAAGATCAAAGAAACAATCTCATCAGATCCTGAAGAACTCTCTCTGAAGGAAGACAGCTAATAACCAATGCAATAGTACAACGGTCCTGTCAAAGAGTACAACCGTCTTGTCAACAAAAAGGAGAGTGTACAACCAACAGTTCTTTTCTCAACATCTTTATACCTAGAGTATAAATAGAAGACATCCTGATAGAGAGAATACTATTGGAAGATCATCTGAATTCAGAAAGATTCAAATCATATTCAAGCTGTGAACTGTGTTATTCTTTCTAGTGTAATATTCTAAGTTAAATATCTTTTGATATTACAGACTCTGAGCTTAGTGTTTAGAGAGTCTTGCTTAGAACTTTCAGTCCTACTTAATCTGTGTATTAAGTTAGTTTGTGAAGTCTCTTTGTCTTGTGTGACTTAGAGCAGGAAGTCTTAAGTCTTGTGTGACTTGAGCAAGGAAGTCTTAAGCTTGTGTGCTTAAGCAAGGAAGTCTCTAATCTTGTGTGATTAGAGCAAGGAAGTCTCTTTGTCTTGTGTGACTTAGAGCAAGGAAGTCTCTTGCTTGTGTGCTTGAGCATTAGTTGTGTAGTCTTTGTGATTATAGTGAAATCCCTTGGAAGTGCAAGGGGACTGGACTACTCTCGTTTTGTGAGAGGAACTAGTATAAAACTTCTGTGTGTTCTTTCTCTCTTTCTCTCACTGTTTTATTTGTGTTTTGTGTTTAGTCTAGTTTATCATATTCGCTGCATTTCTATATTTCTTAAAGCAAAAGAATCAATTTTTCAAAACACAATTCAACCCCCCTTCTTGTGTTTTTCACCTTCAATTGGTATCAAGAGCTCCGGTTCTGTCTTTTAATCACTTCACAGTGAGACAGTAAAAGATCTTTGAAAAACACTGTATGTCTGGGGAAGAAACATCTACACCTGCACCTATTCCTACATCTTCTAATTCAGATCTGTCCAACGTTCAATACAACTACGACAACATGACCTCTACCTCTTCAGCGTCTAATCATGATTCTAGCAACAAAAAGGTTCCAATCTTTAGTGGTGATGCTCTAAGATTTGAATGGTGGAAAGATAGCATTTACCACTATGTCAATGGAATTGATGATGAGTTTTGGGACCTGATAAAAGAAGGAGTACCTATTGATGGAATAGGCTCTGATGGTAAGATTACCATAGCTCAGAAAAGAGCTCTATCTGTTGAAAACAAGAAGATTTTTTCTAAACACAACAAGGTCAAACAAATCATGATGTTAGCAATATCTCATGATGAATATACCATCATGGATAGATCTACAGCTAAAGCTATGTATGAGTCTCTATGCTCAAACTATGATGGTAATAGGCAAGTTCAGAATGCCAAAGCAAGACTACTGGTTCAGCAGTATGAGCTTTTTACCTTGAAACCTGATGAGGATATTGAGACCATGTTTTCTAGATTTCAGACTCTGGTGTCTAGCCTCAGGATTCTGAAGAAAAGTTATACAACCTCTGATCATGTGTGGAAGATCCTAAATAGCTTGACTGACAAATGGAGACCTAAGGTCACAGCTATTGAGGAAGCTAAGGATCTTGAGAAAATCTCTCTTGAATCACTTATCAGCAATCTCAAGAGCCATGAGATGGTATTGAATGCTGATGCAGTGAAGAAGAAGGAAAGATCAGTAGCTTTAACTTCAACCAAGAAATCTTCAAAAGCTGTCAAAGCTAAAACTCTGGAGGTTGAGGAGGATTCTTCCTCAGATGATCAAGAAGAAGAAGAAGATGAAGAACTTGCCATGTTCACCAGAAACTTTCAAAAATGGGCAAGGATGAGTAAGAGTCGTAAAGGAAATAGTTCAAGGAGCACTCCCAGCAGAGAAGAAAAGAATTGTTTCAAGTGCAACAAACCAGGACACTTTATTGCTGAATGTCCTGAAGCTTCATCAAAGGACAAGAACAAGTAGTTCAATAGCTACAAGAGGAGATTTAAGAAGAGCTTAATGGCAACGTTTGAAGACCTGGAAGCATCCTCAGATAGTGATGATGAAGAAGCAAATGTGGCTCTGATGGCTACAGCTGATGAAAGCTCTGAAGGATCAGACTCTGATGAATCAGACTCTGATGAATCTGAACAGGTATTGTTAAATTATTCTAAAGAACAACTCTGAACCTACCTTGGTATGTCTTTAAGCAAGTTTGCTAAATCATCCTCTAAACTAAAACTTTTAAAAACACAAAAGGATGAGTTAGCAAAGAAAGCTGAACATTTTCAAGCTCTATATAAAAATTCTTTAATCAAAATTGAAGAACTTGAAAATGGGTGCACAAGATGTTACAAACTTACTGATGAGCATGAGGTTGCTCTTCAGGAATTTGTTCATCAGAACGTCAACAAAAGTAAAATGGCGTCTATGATTTATAATGTTTGTAAAAATGTAGGTGAAGGAATTGGTTACTCATATGGTAAAACATATGGGAAACAAAATCCTTACATTAGTTTAAATAATATTCCTGATAATCTTTATTCAACCTTTGTGCCTGAGAAAAACAAAGGCAAAGCTATGATTGTTTCAGACTCTGAAGGCATCTCTGGGGTCTGCAAGACAAGCTCTGAAGCTACATCAGAGGCTGTTTTTCAGAACCTCAAAGAAAGCAACTCAGGACCTTAGTGTTCAGAATCTGAGACTATCAAGTCTAAGACTCTGAAAACTTTGGGACTCAGAAGCTCATCCAATCAGACTCTAAAACAAACTAAGCTGATGATAAATAATCAACATAAGACTCTGGTAAGCAAAACTAATCCTAGATTAGAAAGGCAATCCAAGTCCTATAGTGATTATCAATCATAGCCTAGATTTCAAAATCAATGGACTAAGAGGGTCAATTTTCAAAGACCAAATTTTCAAAGGAAATTCTTTAATAGTCCACAAAGTTTTTCACAGAGGCAAATAAGAACTAAAGGTTATAGAACTAACCAAACTGGACCCAGAAAACAATGGGTACCAAGATGTAAAATTGTCTCCTATTCAGATTTTCATTGTAGGAAAAACCATTTCAAATCAGATGAATGGAAGCAAGTGATCAGCTATGGAAGAAAAGCCTATGTTCCAAAACATTACTTTACTTCCAGAGCTGCTGAAGTGGACAAAGCAAATGATTATTGGAGAAAACTTCACAATGAATGTAAAGGATATTATTACAATGATTGACCTTGTTTATTCTACAGCTATCCAGACTGAAAGAAAATAGTAATCAATCTGGTATCTGTATAGTGGATGTTCAAGGCACATGACTGGTAATAAGAAATTGTTCACATCATTGAAACTTGAAGATGGTGGAACAGTCGGCTTTGGAGGAAATCAGAAAGGCAAGATCAAAGGTACAAGTATTGTAGGTAATTCCTCCCTTTCTATTAATAATGTTTGGTTTGTAGATGGACTTAAACACAACCTATTTAGCATCAGTCAATTTTGTGACAATGGGTTTGTGGTTAACTTTGATAAAGGGTTATGTACTGTAATTAGAGAATCTGACAAGTCCATAGTGTTCAAAGGTAAGAGAATAGGCAATGTTTTTAAAGTAAACCTTTCTGATTTGGAAGACCAAGAGGTAAAATGCTTGCCAACTCTGAGTGAAGAAAAGTGGGTTTGGCAGAAGAGGTTAGGTCATGCTAACTGGAGGTTAATCTCTAAGCTTAGCAAACTTGACCTTGTCAGAGGCCTACCTAAGCTACACTATCACTCAGATGCTCTTTGTTGTTCCTGCCAAATAGGAAAGAGTGTGAAGACCTCTTTTAAACCAAAACATGTTGTCTCTACCTCCAATCCCTTAGAACTGCTTCACATTGATTTGTTTGGTCCTGTGAGTACAGCCTCAATCAATGGGAAGAAATATCGACTAGTCATTGTTGATGATTACAGTAGATGGACTTGGGTTAAATTCCTCAGAAATAAGGATGATGCATATGATGTCTTTAGCAGTTTCTGCACACAGATACAAAAAGAAAAAGGTTTACACATTTTGAAAGTTAGAAGTGATCATGGTGGTGAATTTGAAAATGAAATGTTTGAAAAATTTTGTGAAAAATATGGCATCTTACATGAGTTCTCTTCTCCTAGAACTCCACAGCAAAATGGAGTTGTAGAAAGAAAGAATAGAACTCTGCAAGAAATGGCCAGAACCATGATGCATAAGACTAACATTGCTAAGTATCTGTGGGCAGAGGCTGTAAACACAGCGTGTTATGTTCAAAATAGAATCTATATTAGACCTATTTTGAATAAGACAACATATGAACTATTTAAGGGAAAGAAACCCAGTGTATCCTACTTTCATGAATTTGGGTGTACCTGTTACATTCTGAATACAAAAGTTCATCTGAAGAAATTTGATGCTAAAGCTTACAAGGGTATCTTTATTGGATACTCTAAACGCTCAAAAGCATACAGAGTGTATAATTCCGAAACTCATACAGTGGAAGAAAGTATGCACATAAAATTTGATGACAAGCAGCCTAACAAAGTGTCAGAGCTAGTTGAGAACTTTGCAGATATTCAACTATCAGATGATGAAGAATCAGAACCTGAAGAGACATCAGGATCAACTCAACCAACCTCTGAAGAAACAAATTCAGCTCCTGAAACCTTGGACTCTGAAGATCACCCAGCATCAGAACTTATCAGAAGCAGTCCAAGCAGAATTGAGCAACCAAATCAATCTTTCAAATACAAATCCTCTCATCCAGAAGAGCTAATCTTGGGAAACAAGGACAGTCCAAGAAAAACCAGATCAAGCTTCAGAAATGAAGACTCATTAATTGGATTAATCTCCCTAGTGGAACCAAGTTCAACTGATGAAGCACTAGCTGATGATGCATGGATTATTGCAATGCAAGAAGAGCTCAACCAGTTTGAAAGAAATGAAGTCTGGAGCTTAGTACCCAAACCTTCCAAGAAGAATATCATTGGAACAAAATGGGTCTACAGAAACAAGTTAAATGAACAAGGAGAAGTTGTTCGTAATAAGGCAAGACTGGTAGCTCAAGGGTATAGTCAACAAGAGGGGATTGACTACACTGAAACATTTGCTCCTGTTGCTAGACTTGAGGCTATCAGACTACTTCTTTCCTATGCTACTTATCATAGTATTATTTTGTATCAAATGGATATTAAAAGTGCATTCTTAAATGGCTACATTTCTGAAGAAGTATATGTCAAACAACCTCCTGGTTTTGAGGATACTTCACATCCTGACCATGTTTTTAAGTTAAAGAAATCTCTTTATGGTCTGAAACAAGCACCCATAGCTTGGTATGAAAGACTAAGCAATTTTTTAGTTGAAAAAGGTTTTCAAAAAGGTCAAGTTGACAAATACTCTCTTCAGCAAAACATTTAAGAATGATATTCTAATCATTCAAATTTATGTTGATGATATTATTTTTGGATCTGCTAATTCATCTTTGTGCAAGAAATTTTCTAAGATTATGCAGGAGGAATTTGAAATGAGCATGATGGGAGAGCTAAAATTCTTTCTGGGAATACAAATCAACCAGGACAAAGATGGCACCTACATTCATCAAACAAGATATACAAAGGAGCTGCTGAAGAAGTTCAACATGGATGACTGCAAACCAATGACGACACCAATGCATCCAACAAGCAGTCTCAGCAAGGAGGATTCAGAAAGCAAAGTTGATCAGAAGCTCTACAGAGGTATGATAGGTTCTTTACTTTACCTAACTGCATCAAGGCCTGATATTTTGTTTAGTGTATGTTTGTGTGCTAGATTCCAATCAGATCCTAGAGAATCTCATCTTACTGCTGTAAAGAGAATCTTTAGATATCTGAAGGGAACCACAAATCTTGGATTATTTTATAAGAAAACAAATGATTATAAGCTGATAGGATTCTGTCATGCTGACTTTGCTGGAGATAAGATAGAGAGAAAATCCACAAGTGGCAATTGTCAATTTGTGGGTGAAAATCTTATATCTTGGTCTAGCAAAAGACAAACTACAATAGTTTTGTCCACAATAGAAGCAGAATACATATCAGCAGCCAAGTGTTGTACACAACTACTCTGGATGAGATATCAGTTAGAGGATTACAAAGTTAATAGTCACAATATTCCACTCTTCTGTGATAACACTGCAGCTATTCAACTTTCTAAAAACCCAATTTTGCATTCAAGAGCTAAACATATTGAAATTAAACATCATTTTATAAGAGACCTTGTTCAGAAGGGTAGTGTAAATATTCAATTCATTGAAACTGAAAGACAATGGGCTGATATATTTACAAAACCCTTAGCAGTTGAAAGACTGGATTTTATCAAAAAGCATCTGAACATGACCTTGGTCTCTGAAGACATCAAGCTCTGACTTACAAAATTGTGGATTCAGCCTCTGAACTCTGGAAGGTCTTCAGACGCTGAATATCTTTAAACTCTGAAGTGTTTACCCATGTGGAGTACACATGTCAATTAATTTGTCTTTACTCTTAAGTCTGTGATTGGTTAGTGTAAAGACAGTTTATGACGAAATTCTTTATTGCAACGAATGTACTCCCCCATCATTGTTTTTACTAGAGTTTTTCAAAATCTTTTTATTCCTTTCTCGCACAAGTTCAATTTCACATCTAGCTCTTCTCTTCTAAAACCCAGAGCACTTTCTTTCTCCCTCATACTAGCAAAACCCTGTTCGCTAACCACAACAATGGCAATCATCCAGAGGTTGAAGAAGAGCCGTGGCCGCCGAACCTACTGTAAAAGACCTGCTAAGTGCAAAAATTCTAAAAAGATCTCGCACAAAGCATTGCACTCCTAGGGGACAAAAGAGACAAAGATCAGATACAGGTACTACTAATTCTTTTAATACCTATGTTTGTCATCATCAAAAAGGGGGAGATTGTTGGAACAAAATGAGTTTTAATTATAAAACACCCTAAGTTTTGATGATAACAAGGTATTAAATGGACAATTGGTATTACTAATGAATGATCTAGTGTGCAGGAACAAAGTAAAAATATCATCCTCGCAGATCATCATTTGGGCATCTGAAGGACACAGTCTGAAGTGTTAAGGCTCTGAAAATGCTGGAAGCATCAGAGCCTCTGAAGAAGTCCTCAGAGGCCAAAGAAAGAAACACAGTCTGAAGCGTGTGTACATCTTCAGAAGATCAAAGAAACAATATCATCAGATCCTGAAGAACTCTCTCTGAAGGAAGACAGCTAATAACCAATGCAATAGTCCAACGGTCCTGTCAAAGAGTACAACCGTCTTGTCAACAAAAAGGAGAGTGTACAACCAACGGTTCTTTTCTCAACGTCCTTATACCTAGAGTATAAATAGAAGACATCCTGATAGAGAGAATACTACTGAAAGATCATCTGAACTCAGAAAGATTCAAATCATATTCAAGCTGTGAACTGTGTTATTCTTTCTAGTGTAATATTCTAAGTTAAATATCTTTTGATATTACAGACTCTGAGCTTAGTGTTTAGAGAGTCTTGCTTAGAACTTTCAGTCCTACTTAATCTGTGTATTAAGTTAGTTTGTGAAGTCTCTTTGTCTTGTGTGACTTAGAGCAGGAAGTCTTAAGTCTTGTGTGACTTGAGCAAGGAAGTCTTAAGCTTGTGTGCTTAAGGAAGGAAGTCTCTAATCTTGTGTGATTAGAGCAAGGAAGTCTCTTTGTCTTGTGTGACTTAGAGCAAGGAAGTCTCTTGCTTGTGTGCTTGAGCATTAGTTGTGTAGTCTTTGTGATTATAGTGAAATCCCTTGGAAGTGCAAGGGGACTGGACTACTCTCGTTTTGTGAGAGGAACCAGTATAAAACTTCTGTGTGTTCTTTCTCTCTTTCTCTCACTGTTTTATTTGTGTTTTGTGTTTAGTCTAGTTTATCATATCCGCTGCATTTCTATATTTCTTAAAGCAAAAGAATCAATTTTTCAAAACACAATTCAACCCCCCTTCTTGTGTTTTTCACCTTCAAATTGATCCTCATCTACATAGGTCTTCAAGAATTCAGCATAGTCTGAATCAATCTCATCAGAATCGGAATCTTCTCGAGTTGGGATTTGGTGTTGGGATCTTGTTGGAGGCCTCTTAGGGCTAACTGTTGTTTTGGGTTTTGAGGAAGAAGGTTGGGTTTTCTTGTGGGTAGAAGCAGATGAAGGTTTATTTTCCCTCTTAGAAGAACCAGTGTTTTTAGGGTGTTTTTTCATGGTGAACAAAGCAGGGAAGAAAAACGTTTGAAAGAAGAGTTGGTTGATGAGAAAATATGGAGGAAGTGTCTCCTTTTATAGGGAATAAAGGCATGGAATACAGTTGGCAATCTCCTTGTTTCTCGTAAAGGAGTTATGGTTTGGGCGGTTTGACTGCTTTGGGAAAAGAGTCAAAACACATTTTTCCAAGACTCTTTTCAGTTGCACGAATCTAGGGGGATAAAAACGATTTATCTGCCGTTGATCCCAAAAAGGATGTTACGTCACAGAGTCCAAGAGAGGAAACCCAATTAAATTCAAATTGGGTTGGATTTTATCCTTATTCATTAAATAGAGAAAAGACAAGATTAATGGATTCGAGTGCTGAATAATAAACGAAGAGGAATTATAAGAGTTAAGAGCCAACATTTCGAAAATAGGTTTAGATTTAACAATCCAAATGGTAATGTCGAAATGGCCAACAAAATGTGCAAACATATAAAAGCACACAACCCAAACATTGTTCAAAATGGTTCGAAACATAAACAAACTAAACTATAAAATCCTCTGCACAGCATTCTTCTCCGCACCAAGGCGATCCATTTCGAGACCAGCTCGAAGCGCTTCGCTATAATGATGAATCCCTGTCTTTGCTTTCTCTTCGATGGTTGCTTTGGGAACTTCGACAACTTGTGCTTCGAGTTGCTTCTTCTTCTCTTCCTCTTGGCCAATTTTGCACTCTAGTTCTCTGATCTCAGACTTCCAACGAGCAATGTTGTCTTCACAAGCAGATATTTGTAGGAAGGCGCTGGCAGATGTAGCCTTGAGTGCATTAACCTCTGCATTCCGTTGTGAGGCCAAGTCGAAATGCTTGGCACGAGTCTCAATTTGTTTGTTCAGGTCAATAGTTAGCCTGTTGAAATGTTGGAGACTTCTAGCATATTGCTCCAAGAGGTTCTCAGCTTGAGTGATCTGAAAAGAAAGAGCTTCAGAAATGGGGAGACGTTGGAGTGTGGTGAAGAAAGACCTGAGATTGAAGTACACGGCAGACTGTTGATCAACGTAGCTCAGCATATCCCCTTCGATAATGGTCTTCTGGAAATGAAACTCCAAACCCTTTCGCTCATCCTCGAGTTTCTGCTTGTCCTCTTCAGAAATAGGAACTTCACTACCATAAGTTTTGAGGAGTGTGTCCAAAGCCTCTTCTGGGGCTAAATCCTTAACGCTTTGCAGGACATGGGATGGAAGGAAGAAATCTGAAGTAGACTTCGAAACAGAGGAGCCATCATCCTCAATCGAATCTCCAGTCCTGGCAGTACGTGCGTATCCAGCACTAGAGTTCAGAAAATCATCAGTAGCTTCGTACCCCTCATCCTCATTCCCAGACTTAGATGGATGATGGTCTTTTGTAGAGGAATGCTCTCCCTTATCTGACATCTCCCCTTCAACATTCTCCGTAACCTTGGTAGCGTCAGCATTGTCCCCTTCCGAAGGTTGAGAAAATTCCATCATTGGCCCTCTAGTTAAAGGAGGATCAGGATTGGTCTGAGCTGCGATAGCATCTTCGACAGGAGGATCTACTTGAGTATGAGTTGTGGCATCAGCTAGATTGTCATCCCTCGAAGCCTGGGTATCGACATTCTCAGTGATTTCCTTTTCGACCCCACTAGAGTCAAGTTCCTTGGTCTTTGCAGAAGTGCCCACAACTTCAGGGTTAGACATTTGAATTCTTGGGCATAGTTTACTCTGAAATGGTTGGCAGGGTCTCTCGAAGAGAAGTGTCAAGGTCCTTGATCTCTCCAGCTTGTGAAGATCCAGCTTCAACAGTCAATTTGTCCTTAGTAGATGCCTTAGGAGGGGAAGTCTCATCAAGATTTGACACAACATTTCGAGTTGGGACCCCTGTGTCTCTGACAGTCTTGTTCATAGGTGAAAGCTCTCCTTCCCCTGTATGCTCTAATTGTTGTTTTAACTCGCCGACGACGGTTTTGACAATAGAGTCAGGAGAGATTTCTGGGACCAAGTCAATGGAAGAAGGTCCACCCTGCAGCCAAAGAACGAATTGAATAAGGTTAAGAAAGGTGCAAGGCAAAGTTCGAAAGAAAGGATAAGTTGTGTCACTACCTGGCCCAAATTTGTGAGTTTAGGGCTATGGGAAGCAGAAGGTTTCTTTGGTGTTGAATCAGGATCAACACTAGCTTTCTGGTGCTTTGATTCTTCGTCCACGTCAAGGTTTAACTTCGAGGTATTCGTGACTGATGGGTCAGACTGAGAATGGGACTTCTTGTCTTTCTTCTTCTTCTTCTTTCTTCTCTTCTTCTCAGTCTGTTCTTCACCTACAGGTGAGGCCTGTTCTGGTATCGAAACATCACCGGTAGGCACTCCATCTTTTGGAGGGCTACTCTTGCCCTTCGAATCCTTGTCTCTCTTCTTTTTCCTCTTTTTCTCCTTCTTCTCTTCTTTCTCTGAAGGAGTAGTGTGGGTCTCTTCCAAAAGGGGCTTTGGTTGCTCATGTTTCCTCTTACGTCGAAGCTCTGACTCTGGTTGAGGATTCTCGGGGCTAGCCTTAGGTGCTGGGGTTGACTGCTTTTCTTCAACTTCGACCTTAAAAGCAAATGAAACATATGTTAAAAGAATTCAAATGCTGCTAAGTGCCAAAGGTGCTAAAGCAGAGACATACCACAACATCGTCGTCGATGACCACGATTTCCTCAGGTCTGGCCTTCTTAGAAGGGCCACCAGCTTCTGTTGTGGCAGCTCTTTTCCTGGTTGTGGCCTATGAAAGGGCATAGAATTCATGTGTTAGAGGGAATTAGGAAACTGCGAAGGTGTAGAGTTTTAGTTTTTCGAAAACTCACCCCTGATTCAGTCTTGACTGGAGGGAAAGGAGGCTTTGCTAAAGAATTCGATTCAGCCTTAGATCTACTCCCTATAAAACAAAGTGAGTAAGAACGTGTTATGCAACAAATAAAGAGATAAAGAAAATTTGAAAGTTGCATAGCAAATTCAAGGATTACCTCTAGCATTCAAAGTGGATTTGATTTTGCGAATGGCTTGGGCATTGAACCCAGCCTCTATTGCTGATCGAAGCACTACTACATCCACCATTTGGCTTTCATAGTGCAAGTTGCACCATCTGGCGAAGTCGACGGTATGGGCATGGGATAGCTCGAAATGGAAAGGTGTTAGTTCACACTCCAACCCTTCGAATTTCTTTAAAAGAGCATAAAATTGAGGCTCTGTCATGCCATAATACCCTAGACAAATGTCTCATTCATGGAGGTAAATGGTTTTGGGGAGGAGTTGGGTTAGACCAAATTGTCTAGAGACAAAGTTTGGAAAATAACCCACTAATCCAAACTCAGTAGACTTCAAGCTGAATCTACAAGAAATGACGGTAGGAGTTAAGAAAGCTGGCCAAACAGTATTTTGGTATTCTTCAGATTCGGGCAATGGAGGAAATGGGTGAATAAACCATGAAGGCCCAATTTGCCTATCAGCAAAAGGAGCAAAACGCTCTTTGAATTCCTTAAGCCCCAAGGAAGCCTCGAAGTATTGGAGGAAAAGCTGTTGGTAAGTCAGACCTCTAGTTCGAGGGATCAATCTAGCCAATCGAACCCCTTCGATTTGGCGCTTGGCAACTTCTTCATTGTGTAACTCAGGGAGAAATAAATCCATCTCTACCCGGAAAGTGGCATTTAGCCAAAGTTGAAGAAGCCAAAATGGACCACTTCCTAAAAAAGTGGAACCATCACCAGTCCGCTTGATGTTTTCACACACACTACGCATATTTTCATAAAGGCAGCCTGAGATTAACTTGCCAAAACCAAACTGTTGTCCTTCATGCAGCTGAATGGCCATAGGAAGGAACATCTTGGCCACTTGGAGAGATCGAGTGCAGAAAACGTGTTGAGACAACCATAAAGCGAGGAATGCAACATGTTCTTCGTCACTAACTTCACCTTTGAGTTGATTTTGCTCTTCGATGTATTTAGTGTAAGACTTGGTGCGGATTGTTGGTTCGATTTTGCTCCCAGCAAGGTTGGGATCATAGGTATCTCCTGTAGGGGGTAGGCCAGTAATGGCAGCAACGTCGAAAAGGGTGGGACTCATCATCCCACATTCGAATTGAAAAGTGTTGGTCGATGACTCGAAGAAGTGAAGGGCAGCTATAATCATCTCTTGTTGGTATTTAAGGCCCAGCCTCGAAAGTTGGATGAAGTCGAAGATGCGAAAATCTTTCCAAAGACTTCCAAAGTCTTGTTGTACTCGATCTAACCACGCGATATAACCTTCGACAATGGTTGGGGCAGATCGAAAGATCTTGTTTGGAGGCTTAATGTAGCTAAAGTTATAAGCCCCAGTAACAAAGGTCCTAGGGTTACAGTGGGAATACGAAGGGAAAAAGGAAATGGTCTCTTTGTTTCTGTTGTTCTCATGAGGTTTAGGTCCTCCAAAAGCGAACGTTTTGTTGTCAAGGGAATAGGGGAATATGACCTGTTTTTCCCAAATCTCTTTGTTACGTCGTGAAGGTGCCAGGACCTGTGTAGATTCACATCCCTTCAACTCATCTCGCCACCATTTTCCAGCAATGGGTAACTCTTCACTGGTTTGTGGACTATCCGCCATTGATGAAGCTGCAAGCTTTTTAGAAATGGTTATTTTTAGGGTTGCTATTTCCGGAAAGGATCGCTAAGAAGGTTCGGGTAATTTGAAAGAAAAACCCCTTCAAATAACTAAGAACAACGAGAGATTCGTGACCCTGTTAGTTGAAAACAGAAAGAGGATTGCGCTTAATACTGCTTATAGAGAAAATGAGGATGTAAAAATATGAACTTGGAGTAGATGGATGCTATTTATAGGTTCAGATTGTTTTGATTTAAATAAATCAAAATTAAAATGATATTCATTTGTTTATTATTTTATGAAACGATCAAGTGTCTATCCCACTAGGAAATAGGTCATTATTGTTGCGGGAAAAGAGATGACTGTTGAGAGCAGTCATAATCACATCATGACGTCAGCGTCGTCATTGGGAAACGTGTAACTGACGCGTATAGGGTGTCTTTTCAAAAACGCCAACTTCTAATTCGAAAGGCTCTATCGAAGTGGCATTTTTGGGGGGCAATTTGTTGGGTGTAAATTTGGTACATGTTTATTTTTTACGGTCCAATAAATACGTGTGCACCAAAATGTTTCAGAATAGTAGTTACTTAAACAAAAATGTCATTTCATGCTAACATTCGAATGCATCAAAATGAGATAAGATTTAAATGTTTGTTCGCAGCTTCGATGGTTCTGTCGAAGGGAAAAGCCGTAGGGTTCGAGCGTGTTGGAATCGAAACGAAGAAGGTTGTTTAATTGGGCCTCCGAAACTCAGCCCAACACACAGGCCCAGTAATTCGATTTGAAGGTAACGCGCGAAAGAAGTGGAGATCGTGGGTAGCGAAAAGCGTTTGGAGCCGTCCAGATCATCAGAAAGCAGTTACCTTAGTCTAGGAGTATATATAGCTTTGTTGTTGAAGAAACAAGGGTCGCAATATTGTCATATAAATTGTTCTCCTAAAATTCCAAGTACTCGCATTAGAACGAAAGGAATTCGAGAGAATGATGTATGTATTGTCAACCAATTTTACTGTATTTGCCATTTACGATTCAATGCAATTTATTGTTTCTGCAATTTTTTAAAGTATATTGTTCTGAGATTTCAAGTTGGTCTCGCGAGTGTAAAATACTCAAACTAGCGGTTGTTTACCACTTTTCCACGTAAACACTAACATATCATTTTTTTTAACTATAAACAAAAATATTTCTTAATCAAATTTGTCAACTTTAATATTTAGTAAATTTTTAATTCAAATAAACCCGCAATAAAAAATACAAGAAATATATTTATCAATGATACCTAAAAAATTAATGCAAGTCAATTGGAACCCATACTACTATTCGTTACAAAATGATTCAAAAATTAAACAAGTTTTGATCCCTTAAATATTTTTTGTCGCAATTATTTATCTCTATTTTTAAATCAACTCATATATATCATTCAAAATTTTGTCTGATTTTTAAACTCATACGACAAATTTGATTAAGAAAGCAGGCTAAATTTTACTAAATATTTTTTGTTTGATTTTTTTTCTAGCAAAAAGTTAACTTATTTTTATAAATTTTATGCTTATTCTTATATCTCTTGCAAAACGTTAACATTTTTTTATAGAAGGGTGCATTAGATATAAATTTTTACGAATAACTAATAGACATCAGACAAAATATTGTTCATAAGTTTTTAAAAATAGATATATCCAATTTTATCTTTAGTCCCTACATTTCTACTCATATATTAACACAACCATCTAATTTTTATTTTATTTTTTATAATTTTTAAGGAAACTAATATTTTTACACATATATTAATACAAATGTTTATTTTTTATAATCTCTACGGGGACGTATATGTCTTTAAAGTCCATAATTCACTTATTTACCTATTATATAATCATTTTAAATTTATACTCATATATTTCAATGCGTACCTATTTTTTTTTAATAATTTTTATGGTGACCTATATTTCAAATCATATAGTAGTACGTGTGTCTATTTTCTTATAATTTCTACGCAAAAATTAATGTCCTTGAAACTTGAAATGGATCTTATAAAAAGAGTTTAAAAAAATCTCAAGAGGTTTATAGTAGTAATTATTACAGAGACTTATAATTCTACTCATATATTAATACGTGTGTCTATTTTTTTTATAATTAATATGAAGACATTTATTTGTAATCATATATTTTCTTATAAAAATGACAAAGTAACATCTCAAGAAGGTATTTTCCGCTGTCATATTTAGCACATTTTAGAACTCTCTTTAGCAACATAAATTGTTGCAAATAAGGAATTCAAGTAACTAACATATCATTTATTTTAACTATAAACAAAAATATTTCTTAATCAAATTTGTCAACTTTAATATTTAGTAAATTTTTTAATTCAAATAAATCCGCAATAAAAAATACAAGAAATATATTTATCAATGATGCCTAAAAAATTAATGCAAGTCAATTGGAACCCATACTACTATTCGTTACAAAATGATTCAAAAATTAAACAAGTTTTGATCCCTTAAATATTTTTTGTCGCAATTATTTATCTCTATTTTTAAATCAACTCATATGTATCATTCAAAATTTTGTCTGATTTTTAAACTCATATGACAAATTTGATTAAGAAAGCAGGCTAAATTTTACTAAATATTTTTTGTCTGATTTTTTTTTAGCAAAAAGTTAACTTATTTTTATAAATTTTATGCTTATTCTAATATCTCTTGCAAAACGTTAACTTTTTTTTATAGAAGGATGCATTAGATATAAATTTTTACGAATAACTAATAGTCATCAGACAAAATATTGTTCATAAGTTTTTAAAAATAGATATATCCAATTTTATCTTTAGTCCCTACATTTCTACTCATATATTAACACAACCATCTAATTTTTATTTTATTTTTTATAATTTTTAAGGAAACTAATATTTTTACACATATATTAATACAAATGTTTATTTTTTATAATCTCTACGGGGACGTATATGTCTTTAAAGTCCAAAATTCACTTATTTACCTATTATATAATCATTTTAAATTTATACTCATATATTTCAACGCGTACCTATTTTTTTTAATAATTTTTATGGGGACCTATATTTCAAATCATATAGTAGTACGTGTGTCTATTTTCTTATAATTTCTACGCAAAAATTAATGTCCTTGAAAACTTGAAATGGATCTTATAAAAAGAGGTTAAAAAAATCTCAAGAGGTTTATAGTAGTAATTATTAAAGAGACTTATAATTCTACTCATATATTAATACGTGTGTCTATTTTTTTTATAATTAATATGAAGACATTTATTTGTAATCATATATTTTCTTATAAAAATGACAAAGTAACATCTCAAGAGGGTATTTCCCGCCGTCATATTTAGCACATTTTAGAACTCTCTTTAGCAACATAAATTGTTGCAAATAAGGAATTTAAGTAACTAACATATCATTTTTTTTTAACTATAAACAAAAATATTTCTCAATCAAATTTGTCAACTTTAATATTTAGTAAAATTTTTAATTCAAATAAACCCGCAATAAAAAATACAAGAAATATATTTATCAATGATGCCTAAAAAATTAATGCAAGTCAATTGGAACCCATACTACTATTCGTTACAAAATGATTCAAAATAGTTTTCGATCATATTGTCACAAGTAATCTTACTTTACTCTATAGTTATCACACCAGACAATAGTCTTTACAATGACGAGAAATTTTATAACGGGACTAATTTCGTATTATACAATATTCGCTCTACAATAAAAAAATATCGCAGCAACGCCGCGACCCGTGCTTATGCACGGGTATTATGCTAGTGCCAAATGAAATGAAAAACGAAAATCAAGTTAAATGAAATGATGATCTCATTCATCATCATCTTGGTTAGGGTTAATTCCAAAGTGATTGTACATGAAGCCTTCAAATTTGTCATCAAGGTGACTGATGTGATTCCTGTTGTTTCCGAGGTTAAAAAATCGTTTAAAATAATTTTTCAGCCACCGAAAATATTACTGGATTGAGTCGCGTACTAGGTATTTTTCTTTAAGACGTTTCGCGGCACTGCCCAAAATTGTGCAAGGCAGACGATCAACCACGAAGTCCCCAGGATAAAACAGCCCAGTTCAACTGATACCGATAAATACTGCACTGTAGATATCGGGCAAGAATTACACCCTCAATATGGTACGAAAACCAGTGCGCTATGGTTTTAAGTCCATTCTAATATGATGTTATGACTACTCTAATATGGTACTGAGACCATTCTCATATGGTACTTGGACCATTCTTAAAACAAAGGGAATATGGTATTATGATCATTCTTATAAATTTGAAGGAACTAGTGATATTATCATCACTTCTCAAAACAAATTAATACTAATACTTGTATTAGTATCACACAATACAAAGAATAGACTTTATTCTTCTTTAAATAATTTGGAACAAAATTTAAAATTAATCTTTCTAACTTGCATATCATATAAAGAAACCAATTGCTTTATTACGGACGAACATATAAAGATTGGTTGATAGGATAAAAAATAATTTTATAACCTTTAAAAGGTTCTTCACAATTCTGAAGTTTTATGTCTACATAACATACTTTCAGAAACATATAAGTTAAATATGTAGTTAAAAATATATGAACCTGGTGAGGAAAGTTCCCGTTTCATCGTACCAATGAAGGATATAGATTTTGATTTCTACAATTGTATCTTCCTCTTAATTCTTCTCCTTTTACTTTAAGCTCGTAACTTTGTTTCTCACATGATATCAATGCTATCATGGCTAGTAAGAAAACCTTGTGCTATGTGTTTCCTAATAGCAATGATGTAGCTTGATCTTCTTAAACTCTACAAGTCAATATTGTTGAATTCCAGTGAGTGCTAAAGGCTAAGTGGTTGGTGATGATTGTTCTCCATAGGTCCAACCTTCACATGCTGTCACTTGGCTTTTTTTCTAAAAATTATCTGGCGGCTGTAGTGTGAGTAAAAGAAAAATAACTAATCTCCTTCTTAATAGGAACGTGCAGTTTTTATCAAGTAAAAATGCCACCAACTTATGTCCTATAAAATTGAGATCATACTCATGACTCAATTAAGGGTGATATGATGTGGCCGAATATTTAGGAACACATGTTCTAACTTTTTCTACTACTTTTCCTATTATTTAGTAGCCTAAGTGAGTTCACACAAGATATAGAATGTGCTAATAATAATAATAATATGTAGAGTTTACCTTATATTATTTTTATTCTCAAAATACACATTAGTATATGAGACATACTAATATGTTCTACTACCCAAAGTGAGACTCAATATTTTATTTTTAATTCACACATAAATGTGTTCTATGTTCCAACAATCCCCCACTTGAATTTAAAAGAAAATTCCAAAATAGCGTAGGACGCTTCTATAAGATTGTGCATAAGCAAAGGTGAGCTATGTCTTGGAACCTTCACGTAGCGTAAGAGCCTGATTAAGCAAGAGTGACGTTTAGTCTTGGAACTCTATCTCAGATTTTTCTCAAACCAGCACACAACCTTTCCTAAGGTGTATCTTAAAAGCCCGTGCTTTAATGGCCCTGCACGACTATCCCAGTTTCATGAACGCTCTAGGAGTTCTCCCCAAGACTCCATAGGAACCGGCCTCAGTTCCACATTCATATAGGTGAGTCTATCTCAAGTACCCCTGAAGATAGGTACTCCTCTGATACAGAGTATAGATCTCATTAATAGTTTCTATTACCTCATCCTTTTCGCTTCAGGATTCATGCCTCTTATACTTGCATGATCATGTCCTTTTACTCACGACTTGTTGTTTACCCATTGAAACCTAATTCTTGGGATCTCCAGTCTTTTAGGTTGGGTTACCATCATAAGTAATTCATAGCAGGCATTAGTCCCATCTTAACAGATGTATTATGGACTTTCTTTTTAGCTATTCCTTTCGTCAAAGGATCTGCTAAATTTTCATCAGTGTGTACATGATCCATTCTTACAGCTCCTTTAGAGAGTAACTCTCTCACTATACTGTATTTTCTTCTTATTTGAAGTCTTTTACCGTTATACTAACGGTTCTCAATTTATGCAATAGCCGCAGTACTATCGCAATGGATCAACACATCTGGCATAAATTATTCCATAAAGGAATCCCAACAAGCAAGTATTTTAATTAACCATCTTGCTTCTTCATTAGCAGTTAATAATGCTATCAGTTCGGACTCCATAGTGGGCTGAGCCAATATGGTCTGTTTCTTTGATTTCCAAGATACAGTTTGTCTACTATATTAAATATATAGTTATTAGTTATTTAGGAATCATATGATAATATATTCCAATCTACATAATTGTATCCTTCAATTACAATAGGAAATATCTGCTATTGTAATATGAGATTCATGGTCCTTTTAAGGTATCTCATGAACCGCTCAATAGCATATCAATGCTCATTATCAGGTTTACTGATAAACCTGAACAACAATCCCACAACATATGCAATGTCGGGTCTAGTATAATCAGTGACATACCGAATACAGCTAATTGTGCTTTCATATTCCGATTGTCTTACACTTTCATCAGTGTTCTGCCATAGTTTTTAACCTTAGATCATATTGTATGCAAACAAGTTTGCAGTCAAAGTAAATATCTTTCTTTAAAATCTTCTCAACATGGTGAGACTATTTTAAAGGAATTCTCATTAGTAATCTTAATACCTAAGATTACATCTACCTTTTCGAACTCTTTCATATCAAAGTTGTTAGACAAACAATGATTTCACTCCATTCACAACATGAATGTTGCTCTAAACATGTAAATCATTTACATAGATACATATGATAATGCAAATGATATTTACCGGTTTATAGTAAATACATTTGTCACTTTCATTCACTTTTAATTCATTTGATATAATCAAATTGTCAAACTTTTCATGACATTTCTTATGGCTTATTTATGACCATACAAAGTACTATATGACTTATAGACTTTAATTTTCTTGCCCACGAGTTACAAAATCTGTAGGTTGTTCCATAAAAATTTCGTCTTCCAGTTCACTATTTAGAAAAACAGTTTTAACATCCATTTGGCCTTATGGATATTAATCTTGTGATTGGAGAAAAAATGTTGAAAATATCTATATTTTCTTTCTTTCTAAAAATTTATTTACAACCATTCAGTTTGCAGTCATAAGGCAAATCTACTAAATATCATGTCTAATTAAATTCTAGAGAGTCTATGTCAACTTTTATGGCCTCTTACCATAAATCACCATCCAAGAGAGACATCGCTTCTTGAAGGCTAATTAGATTCTCTTCTAATGTATAAACCACGTAATCAGGTTCATACTCTAGCAAATCTTGCTTTATTACCACAATGAGGTTCTGTTACATCTTGTTCGATGTTCTCATTATTGTTTTGATCATTGGAATGTGATCATATACACTGCCTCCACTAGTGCCCTCACTATATCTCAATTTAAAGAGAAATTCAAATTTCATAGAAATCAATCTCTTTTTTATCTATGATCATTTTAGCATTTAGGCATATAACCTATAAGCTTTCTTGTTAATTATGTATCCAATGAATACACATTCATAGGCTCTAGTGAGTTTAACTCTCTTGGATGAAGGTGGGTGGAGAAAACACAAGAGGGGGGGGGGGGGGGGGGGTTTAGATATTTAAAAACTTTTCTAGATAATTAAATCTATCAGAGTCTTTAAGCACAACGGAATAATTTACACAATCAACTTAAGGCTAAGTGAATGATGAAGGAGTAAATGAGAGAGTGAGAGAGAGAAAGACACACAACAATTTATACTGTTCCCCTCACAAATTGAGAGTACTCCAGTCCCCTTGCTTCCAAGGGAGTTCACTATAATCACTAAGATTACAATTCAAATGCTCAAGCACACAAGCATGAGACTTCCTTGCTCTAGGTCACACAAGATAGAGAGACTTCCTTGCTCTAATCACACAAGATCAGAGACTTCCTTGCTCAAGCACACAAGCTTAAGACTTCCTTGCTCAAGTCACACAAGACAAGAGACTTCCTTGCTTCTACACTAAGCAGAAGACTTCCTTGCTCTAATCACTAAGATTGAGACTTATCAATTACTCACGCAGGAGTAATACTAACTTCTAAGCTTAAAACTATTACAGATTCAGAGGCTTAAGTTAGTTTCTATTCTCACTTAATTTGAGAGATGTTTTTCTATTACAATTCAATTTCTCACTTTATTCTGAGAGATATTTTCTAATGAAGTTCGTTAGTCATCAATTCTTTCTTTTGTATATTTATATGAGTTGAGAAAGACATTGAGACGTTGGAGAAATTCCCGTTGTAAAATGGACAGCTGTAATCTTTGAATATCCATTGAGTAAAGCCACGTCTGAAGGTGTGTGGAGAAAACACAAGAAGGGGGGGGGGGTTGAATTATGTTTTGGATATTTAAAAAAACTTTCCAAGATATTTAAATCTTTTCAGAGTCTTTAAAGCACAGCGGATTGTTCACACAATTAACTTATGGAGTTATGAATGATGAAGTAGTAAATGAGAGAGTGAGAGAGAGAAGAACACACAACAATTTATACTGGTTCCCCTCACAAATTGAGAGTACTCCAGTCCCCTTGTTTCCAAGAGAGTTTCACTATAATCACAAGGATTACAATAGATGCTCAAGCACACAAGCTCAAGACTTCCTGCTCTTAGTCACACAAGACAGAGAGACTTCCTTGCTCTGATCACACAAGATCAAAGACTTCCTTGCTCAAGCACACAAGCTTAAGACTTCCTGCTCTAAGTAACACAAGACAGAGACTTCCTTGCTCTGATCACACAAGATCAGAGACTTCCTTGCTCAAGCACTCAGGCTCAAGACTTCATGCTCTAATCACTAAGATTGAGACTTATGTGCTTCTACACTAAGCAGAAGACTTTCTTTCTTCTCCACTAAGCAGAAGAGCTTCTACACTAAGCAGGAGACTTTGTTGCTTCTACACTAAGCAGAAGACTTACTACTAACTTATAAGATTAAACTTATTACAAACATAATAACTTCAGAGGCTTAAGTTAGTTTCTATGCTCACTTCATTTGAGAGATATTATCTATTACAATGCATATTCTCACTTTCTTCTGAGAGATGTTTTCTAATGAAGAGCGTTAGTCATCAATTCTTTCTTTGGCATATTTATATGAGTTGAGAAAGACATTGAGACGTTGGAGAAATTCCCGTTGTAAAATGGACAGCTGTAGTCTTTGAAGATCCGTTGAGTAAAACCACATCTTCCTTTGCAGAGAAGCTTCACCTTTACTATTTGTCCAATAGTACAGTTATAAGGTACAACTAGCTCCTAGAGAGAGGGATCACATCCTTTGTGACTGTTGCAATTAGTTGACCTTATAACAAATCATCAAGCTTGATAAGTTGTAGTTGATGTAGCCCTCTGATGACTGGGGAATTCCTTTGCTTCTGATGAACCTTTGATAACTTGGAGTCTGATTGGTCTTTGAATGGTTGGCCTCTGATAGTCCTTCGCAATTCAGCTTCTGAACGTCTTCATCCTCTGAATGACTCATGACTAGCAGACAACTTCTGAACTCTTGTAGGCCTCTGAACATCCTTGAGCTTCTGAACTCCTCTGAGCTTCTGAACACCTTCAGACGTTCTGATCTACTTTGAGCTTCTGAACTTTGTTTAGCTTCTGACCACGTTGTAGCTTCTGAACTCTTTCAGAGTGTAATTATTAAGACTTCCATAGGTTTCATCAGAGTCTAAATTAAGTGTGCTCTTGAATTAACGTTGAATTCTCCTGCACTTAATTTAAACATTAGTACCATCAATTGTCCATTTAATACTTTGTTATCATCAAAACCTAAGGGTGTGTATTAACACATATTTTGTTCCAACAATCTCCCCCTTTTTGATGGTGACAAACACAAGTATTAAATACAATTGTTGTTGATAAAAATCAGCTATGTTGACATTAGGCTTCTGAGTTTTGCAAGCTCCCCCTAAGTCTGATAACCCATAGGGTTAGGTTTGTAAGCTCCCCCTATTTTGTATCCATAGTTAATTTTAATCAGTTTCAGAAATACTTTATTATATGACTTAAATTATTCATATTTCACTATGTAAAGAACAATGTTTGCAAGCTTCTTCTTTCCATAGTGTGATAATCTTTGAATAAAGTTGCACCCTTACTCAAGAACTAACTATGAATAATAAACTTCAATTAATAAATGCATTCTCCTTGAAATTAAGCCCTTAATGCAGATGCAAGATGAAGCAATATTTAAATTGACTGACAAAATAGAATCAGAGGCGCTTAGAGACGTCTACACACACACTTGGTTCTGATGATTATCATTAACAGCTTCAGAGTTCAAAATATTTTCAAACAGTTCAGAGCTTAAAAAAAAATCTTTTCAAAGAAAATAGCTCAGAGTCTGAACAAAAATTTGAAAACAGTTCAGAGCTCTTTAGTACAATATTTTGAAATCCTCAAAGATCAGATTGTCATAACAAAGCATGTACTTTATGCTACTATTTTGACCACTCTCCTACGCTCTCTCTCTGAAGCACTACAAGGCCCTAAAAAGCCAAGTAATTTCGCTTCTTCCAACAATTGATTTACCAATATTCTTTCTCCCCCTTTTGTCATTATCAAAAAGGTAATATAAGCAATTAATAGAAATTCAACTTTCAATGCCGTCAAATCAGGAGTGGTTGAACACATTTAATACTCGGCCATTGAATTATGCTTATAAAAGGAGAGAGACATCTAGTCATTTTACTCACACAGAATAATCTTAGGTTATTGATAGATCTCTTGAGAGAAAAAATGAAACGCTCAGAGAAGAAGAAGGTAGTTTCAACGAGAGTTAGTCAAGATAGGAGAAAACATAAGAAGAAACCAATGGAAACAAAGCCAGTGTCCTTTACAGAAGAACTCAGTTTAGAGTCTGAAGAGAAATCTTTGGACTCTGACTGTTTTAAGTTCTGAAGACATATCTTCCTGAAGAAAATCAAACTGATATCCAAGGCTCTAGAGGGGCTTGAGTCTTTTCCTGAGGAAAACCAAACTGATGCAACAGTGTTGGTTTCTTAGAGAAAGACTACTGGTTGGATGTCTTCAGCCAAAACCTCAATGTTTCCCCTTTGCAAAGGTCATGTAGGCTTGTAACCACAAACACGACCTTTCAGAGCATCCAGAAGATAGTTCTTAGAAATTTTAGTCTGTAATACAGAACTTATGTTCTTAATGAAATAATATTCATTACTTTTGGCTTGTTTAAATTTTTTATTTCTTATTAAAATTTCTTCTCTTGTTATGTAATTTGATCCTTCAAGAATATCCACATATTGTATTTGTTTGAATTATATGAATGAAACTCAAGAATTTGAAACACCAGTTTGCAAGATTGTTTGTTTTAATGAAAATGAAAAACAATTAAAGAATTAAATAAACAAACGACATACTAAACAGAACTAACAATAGACAAATAAGCATTAAGATAGATATGTTAGATTAACAAGCAGAGTTGTATCCTAACCAAAAGTTTAACCTAGTCAAAATGCTTAGCAAATTATGAAGTCATATAAGTAATCAAATAGATCCTAAGGTTGGGGTTGACTACAGAAAGATGCTAGGGTTACCATTATGTTTTTCTGATTAGTATTTACTTCTTCCTGTTGGAACAAAATGAGTTTTATTAATAAAACACCCTAAGTTTTGATGATAACAAGGTATTAAATGGACAATTGGTAATACTAATGAATGATCTAGTGTGCAGGAACAAAGCAAAAATATCATCCTCATAGATCATCATTTGGGCGTCTGAAGTGTTAAGGCTCTGATGATGCTGAAAGCATCAGAGCCTCTGAAGACTCCTCAAAGGCCAAAAGAAAGAAACACAGTCTGAAGCGTATTTACATCTTCAGAAGATCAAATTAACGGTATCATCAGATCCTGAAGAACTCTCTCTGAAGAAAGACAGCTAATAAGCAATGCAATAGTACAACGGTCCTGTCAAAGAGTACAACCGTATGGTCAACAAAAGGAGAGTGTACAACCAACGGTTCTCTTCTCAACGTCTTTATACCTAGAGTATAAATAGAAGACATCCTCATAGAGAGAAGACTACTGGAAGATCATCTGAACTTAGAAAGATTCAAATCATATTCAAAGCTGTGTACTGTGTTATTCTTTCTAGTGTTATATTCTAAGTTAAATATCTTTTGATATTATAGACTCTGAGCTTAGTGTTTAGAGAGTCTTGCTTAGAACTTTCAGTCCTACTTAATCTTGTATTAAGTTAGTTTGTGAAGTCTCTTAAGTCTTGTGTGACTTAGAGCAGGAAGTCTTAAGTCTTGTGTGACTTGAGCAAGGAAGTCTTAAGTCTTGTGTGACTTGAGCAAGGAAGTCTTAAGCTTGTGTGCTTAAGCAAGGAAGTCTCTTTGTCTTGTGTTACTTAGAGCAAGGAAGTCTCTTGCTTGTGTGCTTGAGCATTAGTTGTGTAATCTTTGTGATTATAGTGAAATCCCTTGGAAGTGCAAGGGGACTGGACTACTCTCATTTTGTGAGGGGAACCAGTATAAAAATTCTGTGTGTTATTTCTCTCTCTCTCACTGTTTTATTTGTGTTTTGTGCTTAGTTAAGTTTATCATATCCGCTGCATTTATAGATTTCTTAAGACAAAAGAAACATTTTTAAAAACACAATTCAACCCCCCCTTCTCGTGTTTTTCACCTTCAATTGGTATCAAGAGCTCCGGTTCTGTCTTTTAATCACTTCACAGTGAGACAGTAAAAGATCTTTGAAAAACACTGTATGTCTGGGGAAGAATCTACACCTGCAAATATTCCTACAGATCTATCCAACGTTCAATACAACTACGACAACATGAACTCCACCTCTTCAGCGTCTAATCATGATTCAAGCAACAAAAAGGTTCCAATCTTTAGTGGTGATGCTCTAAGATTTGAATGGTGGAAAGATAGCATTTATCACTATGTCATTGGAATTGATGATGAGCTTTGGGACTTGATAGAAGAGGGAGTACCTATTGATGGAATAGGCTCTGATGGTAAAATTACCATAGCTCAGAAAAGAGCTCTATCTGCTGAAGACAAGAAGATCTTCTCTAAACACAACAAGGTCAAACAAATCATGATGTCTGCAATATCTCATGATGAATATACCAAAATCATGGATAGATATACAGCTAAAGCTATGTATGACTCTCTATGCTCAAACTATGATGGTAATAGGCAAGTTCAGAATGCCAAAGCAAGACTACTGGTCCAGCAGTATGATCTTTTTACCATGAAACCTGATGAAGACATTGAGACAATGTTTTCTAGATTTCAGACTCTGGTTTCTAGTCTCAGGGTTCTGAAGAAAAGCTATACAACCTCTGATCATGTGTGGAAAATCTTAAATAGCTTGACTGACAAATGGAGACCTAAGGTCACAGCTATTGAGGAAGCTAAGGATCTTGAGAAAATCTCTCTTGAATCACTCATCAGCAATCTCAAGAGCCATGAGATGGTATTGAATGCTGATGCAGTGAAGAAGAAAGAAAGATCAGTAGCTTTAACTTCAACCAGGAAATCTTCAAAAACTGTCAAAGCTAAAACTCTGGTGGTTGAAGAGGATTCTTCCTCAGATGATCAAGAAGAAGAAGAAGATGAAGAACTTGCCATGCTAACAAGAAACTTTCAAAAATGGGCAAGGATGAGTAAGAATAGAAGAGGAAATAGTTCAAGGAGCACTCCCAGCAGAGAAGAGAAGAATTGCTTCAAGTGCAACAAACCAGGACACTTCATTGCTGAATGTCCTGAAGCTTCATCAAAAGACAAAGACAAGAAGTTCAGTAACTACAAGAGGAGATTTCAGAAGAGCTTAATGGCAACATTTGAAGACCTGGAAGCATCCTCAGATAGTGATGATGAAGAGGCAAATGTGGCTCTGATGGCTACAGCTAGTGAAGACTCTGAAGGATCAAACTCTGATGAATCAGACTCTGAATCTGAACAGGTATTGTTAAATTATTCTAAAGAACAACTTTTAACCTATCTTGGAATATCTTTAGGTAAGTTTGCTAAATCATCCTCTAAACTAAAACTTTTAAAAACACAAAGGGATGAGTTAGCAAAAAGAGCTGAACATTTTCAAGATCTATATAAAAATTCCTTAATCAAAATTAAAGAACTTGAAAATGGATGTACAAGATGCAACAAAAGTAAAATGGCGTCTATGATTTATAATGTTTGTAAAAATGTAGGCGAAGGTATTGGTTACTCATATGGTAAATCATATGGGAAACAAAATCCTTACATTAGTGTAAATAATATTCCTGATAATCTTTATTCAACTTTTGTGCCTGAGAAAAACAAAGGCAAAGCTATGATTGTTTCAGACTCTGAAGGTATCTCTGGGGTCTGCAAGACAAGCTCTGAAGGTACTTCAGAGGCTGTCCTTCAGAACCTCAAAGAGAGCAACTCAGAACCTGAGCGTTCAGAATCTGAGACTATCAAGTCTAAGACTCTGAAAACTTTGGGACTCAGAAGCTCATCCAATCAAACTCTAAAACAAACTAAGCTGATGATTAATAATCAACATAAGACTCTGGTAGGCAAAACTAATCCTAGATTAGGAAAGCAATCCAAGTCCTATAGTGATTATCAATCAAAGCCTAGATTTCAAAATCAATGGACTAAGAGGGTCAATTTTCAAATACCAAACTTTCAAAGAAAATTCTTTAATAGTCCACAAAGTTTTTCACAAAGGCAAAGAAGAACTAAAGGATATAGAACTAACCAAACTGGACCCAGACAACAATGGGTACCAAGATGTAAAATTGTTTTCTATTCAGATTTTCACTGTAGGAATAATCATTTCAAACCAGATGAATGGAAGCAAGTGATCAACTATGGAAGAAAAGCTTATGTTCCTAAACATAACTTTACTTCCAGAGCTGTTGAAGTGGACAAGGCAAATGGTTATTGGAGAGAATTTCACAATGAATATAGAGGATATTATTACAATGATTGACCTTGTTTATTCTACAGCTATCCAGTCTGAAAGAAAATAGTAATCAATCATGGTATCTGGATAGTGGATGTTCAAGGCACATGACTGGTAATAAGAAATTGTTCTCATCTTTGAAACTTGAAGATGGTGGAACAGTCGGCTTTGGAGGAAATCAGAAAGGCAAGATCAAAGGTACAGGTATTGTAGGTAATTCCTCCCTCTCTATTAATAATGTTTGGTTTGTAGATGGACTTAAACACAACCTATTTAGCATCAGTCAATTTTGTGACAATGGGTTTGTGGTTAACTTTGATAAAGGATTATGTACTGTAATTAGAGAGTCTGACAAGTCCATAGTGTTCAAAGGTAAGAGAATAGGCAATGTTTTTAAAGTAAATCTTTCTGATTTGGCAGACCAAGAGGTAAAATGCTTACTAACTCTGAGTGAAGAAAAGTGGGTCTGGCATAAGAGGTTAGGTCATGCTAACTGGAGGTTAATCTCTAAGCTCAGCAAACTTGACCTTGTCAGAGGCCTACCTAAGCTTCAATATCACTCAGATGCTCTTTGTGGTTCCTGCCAAATAGGAAAGAGTGTAAAGACCTCTTTTAAACCAAAGCATGTTGTCTCTACCTCCAATCCCTTAGAACTGCTTCACATTGATTTGTTTGGTCCTGTGAGTACAGCCTCAATCAATGGGAAGAAATATGGACTAGTCATTGTTGATGATTACAGTAGATGGACTTGGGTTAAATTTCTCAAGAATAAGGATGATGCATATGATGTCTTTAGCAATTTCTGCACACAGATACAAAAAGAAAAAGGTTTACACATTTTAAAAGTTAGAAGTGATCATGGTGGTGAATTTGAAAATGAAATGTTTGAAAGTTTTTGTGAAAAATATGGCATCTTACATGAGTTCTCTTCTCCTATAACTCCACAACAAAATGGGGTTGTAGAAAGAAAGAATAGAACTCTGCAAGAAATGGCCAGAACCATGATGCATGAGACTAACATTGCTAAGTATCTGTGGGCAGAGGCTGTAAACACAGCGTGTTATGTTCAAAATAGAATCTATATTAGACCTATTCTGAATAAGACAGCATAGGGAAAGAAACCCAGTGTTTCTTACTTTCATCAATTTGGGTGTACATGTTACATTCTAAATATAAAAGTTCATCTGAAGAAATTTGATGCTAAAGCTTACAAGGGTATCTTTATTGGATACTCTGAACGCTCAAAAGCATACAGAGTGTATAATTCTGAAACTCATACAGTAGAAGAAAGTATGCACATAAAATTTGATGACAAGCAGCCTGACCATGTGTCAGAGCTAGTTGAGAATTTTGCAGATATTCAACTATCAGATGATGAAGACTCAGAACCTGAAGAGACATCAGGACCAATTCAACAAACCTCTGAAGAAACAAATTCAGTTCCTGAAATCTTGGACTCTGAAGATCATCCAGCATCAGAACTTATCAGAAGTAGTCCAAGCAGAGTTGAGCAATCAAAACAATCCTTGAAATACAAATCATCTCATCCAGAAGAGCTAATCTTGGGAAATAAGGATAGTCCAAGAAAAACCAGATCAAGCTTCAGAAATGAAGATTCATTAATTGGATTAATCTCCTTAGTGGAACCAAGTTCAACTGATGAAGCACTAGCTGATGATGCATGGATTGTTGCAATGCAAGAAGAACTCAACCAGTTTGAAAGAAATGAAGTTTGGTTCTTAGTACCCAAACCTTCCAAGAAAAATATCAATGGAACAAAATGGGTCTACAGAAACAAATTAAATGAACAAGGAGAAGTTGTTCGTAATAAGGCAAGACTGGTAGCTCAAGGGTATAGTCAACAAGAGGGAATTGACTACACTGAAACATTTTCTCCTGTAGCAAGACTTGAGGCTATCAGATTACTTCTTTCATATGCTACTTATCATAGTATTATTTTGTATCAAATGGATGTCAAAAGTGCATTCTTAAATGGCTACATTTCTGAAGAAGTATATGTCAAACAACATCCTGGCTTTGAAGATACTTCACATCCTGATCATGTTTTTAAATTAAAGAAATCTCTTTATGGACTTAAACAAGCACCCATAGCTTGGTATGAAAGACTAAGCAATTTTTTAGTTGAAAAAGGTTTTCAAAAAGGTCATGTTGACAATACTCTCTTCAGCAAAACATTTAAGAATGACATTTTAATTGTTCAAATTTATGTTGATGATATTATTTTTGGATATGCTAATTCATCTTTGTGCAAAGAATTTTCTAAGATTATGCAGGAGGAATTTGAAATGAGCATGATGGGAGAGCTAAAATTCTTTCTGGGAATACAAATCAACCAGGACAAAGATGGCACCTACATTCATCAAACAAGATATACAAAGGAGCTGCTGAAGAAGTTCAACATGGATGACTGCAAACCAATGACAACTCCAATGCATCCAACAAGCAGTCTCAGCAAGGAGGATTCAGAAAGCAAAGTTGATCAGAAGCTCTACAGAGGTATGATAGGTTCTTTACTTTACCTAACTGCATCAAGGCCTGATATTTTGTTTAGTGTATGTTTGTGTGCTAGATTCCAATCAGATCCTAGAGAATCTCATCTTACTGCTGTAAAGAGAATCTTTAGATATCTGAAGGGAACCACAAATCTTGGATTATTTTATAAGAAATCAAATGATTATAAGCTAATAGGATTCTGTGATGCTGACTTTGCTGGAGATAAGATTGAGAGAAAATCCACAAGTGGCAACTGTCAGTTTGTGGGTGAACATCTTATATCTTGGGCTAGCAAAAGACAAACTACAATAGCTTTGTCAACAGCAGAAGCATAATATATATCAGCAGCCAAGTGCTGTACACAACTACTCTGGATGAGATATCAGTTAGAGGATTACAAAGTTAATAGTCATAATATTCCACTTTTCTGTGACAACACTGCAGCTATTCAACTTTCTAAAAACCCAATTTTGCATTCAAGAGCTAAACATATTGAAATTAAACATCACTTCATAAGAGACCTTGTTCAGATGGGTAGTGTAAATATTCAGTACATTGAAACTGAAAAACAATGGGCTGAAATATTTACAAAACCCTTAGCAGTTGAAAGACTAGATTTTATTAAAAAGCATCTGAACATTACTTTAGTCTCTGAAGATATCAAGCTCTGACTTACAAAATTGTAATTTCAGCCTCTGAAGAATGGAAAGTCTTCAGACGCTGAAATTTTTTTTTTTTTAAACTCTGAAGTGTTTACCCATGTGGAGTACACGTGTCAATTAATTTGTCTTTTCTCTTAAGTCTGTGATTGGTTAGTGTAAAGGCAGTTTATGACGAAATTCTTAATTGCAATGAATGTACTCCCCCATCATTGTTTTAAGTTTTTCAAAATATTTTTTATTCCCTTCTCGCACAAGTTCACTTTCCCTTCTAGCCCGTCTCTTTTAAAACCTAGAGCACCTTCTTTCTCCCTCATATTAGCAAAACCCTACTCACTAATTTCATCAATGGCAAGCTCATCATCTGTCTCAAGATTCCCAGAGGACATTTCAATCAACATATATGCTCAAGACTCCCATCTTAAAGATGCCACTATGAATCTTAGGTTTGAGGAAAGTAAATTGGTTATGGAAAGGCCAATAGACTTTGAGGCCTCGAAAGTCAATGCACATGACTACAAGGAATTCTTTATTGCACAAGGTTGGGGGCACTACTTGGATATGCTTAATGTAACTTTGGCAGATGCTAATGCTGAACTTCAAAATCTAATTAATCAAAACCCAAGTGCAAATAAAGGAAAATCAAGAGAAGAATTAGGTCTAAGAAAATTTACTGAAACAGAAATTCGTTCAAGTCGTGTTGGAGGCTTTCAAGTCGTTTTGACAAGAAGCAATTTAGCCAAAATGCTAAATCTTCCCGACACTGGAATGATAAGACTCTATACTGCAGCTTCTGGAAGAAAGTCAGTATATCTGGATGATATTGCCAGACTTTGTTTTAAGGATCAGAAGCTGTCCAAGAAGGTGAGTCATCTGAATGATCGTGCAAAGGTTTTTGCCAAAATTTTGTTCTCTTCTTTTCTACCAAGAGATACTGGCAGTGACTCTCTGAATTGGGATCAGAGACACTTTATTTACTTCCTCTCCACCAAAAGGAAAATGAATCTACCTGTCTATCTTTTTCACCATCTATGTGAGACAATCTGTGAAGCTCAAAAGTTTGAAAATCCTTCCAAATTGATCTCTCATCCCAGGCTTTTAAGCTTCATTTTTGAGCAACTTGGTCTTCCTGATAAATTCATGCTTGCTGGAGTGTCTGACGACCTTGAACAAGTTAGAGCTCCAATTCTTGATGCTAAAGTCTTAGTGAGTCTGCGTTTGAAGAGACCAGCTCATCTATCCCCAAAAGCCTCTTCTAGTGAATAAGACCAAATTCAAGCCAATCAGTGATGCCTTCATTTTTGATAATGAACCTCCTGAAGTCATTTTAGAATATATGAGGTTAATGAAGGAAAGAGGCACTCCCATCACTCATAAGGACATTGGAAGAGGTGATGGCCCAACTTTTGCACAAATTATGAGAGCAGTTAAGGAAGAGGTGTTCAGTGACTATGAAGAAGATGAAGTGGTTGAGGAACCCTCCATGCAAGAGCCTTCTACACATAGGTCAGAGGCTGACAAAGAGCCAGTGGTTGCAGATTCTTCTGTAAAAGACATGCTAAGTGCGAAATTTCTCAAAAGACCTCGCACAAAGCATTGCACCTCTAGGGGACAAAAGAGACAAAGATCAGATTCTGGCAATACTCATTCTTTTAATTATTGCAATCAAATATCTGAAGCATCTATTCTAGAACATGTCCAACCCCTACATACCATCTATCCAACATCCTCTGAACCTGAATTTGTCAACCTTTCAGACTCTGAGTCAGAGTCTTCTGACTCATTGTTTGATGATCTTATGCATAGTTTTGAACAATTCTCTTCCAAAGCTAAGCATATTCCTGAGGAGGAAACAGCTGAGCCATCAAATAATTCTACCCCTCAGCCATCACCCAAAATTCTCTCTGAAGAAGAGATTCTGAACGAAACTTCGTTTAGAGTTTCTCCAATTCATGGAACCTTTGAACCACCCAATGCCATCTCATCTGACCCATCTTCACCAATTCCATCAGATTCTCCCAACTCCTCCCCACCTCTGATGCTTTTAGATACTGTAACTGCAATAAATGATAGAATTGAGGTACCAACTGATCATGAGACTCACTCTCTTAGTGGTCCAAGTTCACCAGTATCTGCACCACCTGTGGCACGGCCAGAACCAGATAGTTCAGACCTCATAGCAACAGCTCTTCACATTATACGAGATACGCTTTCTGAACAAAACGATAAGCTGATAGAGCTGCTAGCATACTCAAGGGCATCTGAAAGACTGGCTCAACAACTTCGAACTCTGCATTTTTCCAAACATCCCTAGGATTTATTTTTTTTACCCTTTTGTTTTTAGCCTATTGAATCTTAATTCTTTGTTTCAAATTCTTTTTGCTGATGACAAAAAGGGGAGTATTATTTTAGTTGTAGTTATACAATTGTCAGTAGTTTCTTATTTCTACTTACATAATAATATCTGAAACTGTCTGAAATAAGAATCTTATTTTTTTCTCTCTTACAAAATACTTATGAACTTAAATGAAAAGGGGAACAAATTAATAAACATAATTGTGTTTGCATAGATGAAGGTAGTTAAGATTGTGCTCTTAATTATTTTTATCAGATTTAAGAGTTAAGCTTGCAAACCTTACACTCTGAGAGTCAAGTATGCAGATACAATCAAGTTTATGAAATTGTTCTTATACTGATTCAACTTAATTATGGATAAAACTTAGGGGGAGCTTGCAAACCTTACCCTAATGGTTTATCAGACTCAGGGGGAGCTTACAAACCTCAACAACCTGATGTTGACATAATTAAATTAATCAACAAACAATTGTATTTAATACCTATGTTTGTCATCATCAAAAAGGGGGAGATTGTTGGAACAAAATGAGTTTTATTAATAAAACACCCTAAGTTTTGATGATAACAAGGTATTAAATGGACAATTGGTATTACTAATGAATGATCTAGTGAGCAGGAACAAAGCAAAAATATCATCCTCATAGATCATCATTTGGGCGTCTGAAGTGTTAAGGCTCTGATGATGCTGAAAGCATCAGAGCCTCTGAAGACTCCTCAGAGGCCAAAAGAAAGAAACACAGTTTGAAGCGTATGTACATCTTCAGAAGATCAAATTAACGGTATCATCAAATCCTGAAGAACTCTCTCTGAAGAATGACAGCTAATAAGCAATGCAATAGTACAACGGTCCTGACAAAGAGTACAACCGTCTTGTCAACAAAAGGAGAGTGTACAACCAACGGTTCTCTTCTCAACGTCTTTATACCTAGAGTATAAATAGAAGACATCCTCATAGAGAGAAGACTACTGGAAGATCATCTGAACTTAGAAAGATTCAAATCATATTCAAAGTTGTGTACTGTGTTATTCTTTCTAGTGTTATATTCTAAGTTAAATATCTTTTGATATTACAGACTCTGAGCTTAGTGTTTAGAGAGTCTTGCTTAGAACTTTCAGTCCTACTTAATCTTGTATTAAGTTAGTTTGTGAAGTCTCTTAAGTCTTGTGTGACTTAGAGCAGGAAGTCTTAAGTCTTGTGTGACTTGAGCAAGGAAGTCTCTTTGTCTTGTGTGACTTAGAGCAAGGAAGTCTCTTGCTTGTGTGCTTGAGCATTAGTTGTGTAATCTTTGCGATTATAGTGAAATCCTTTGGAAGTGCAAGGGGATTGGACTACTCTCGTTTTGTGAGAGGAACCAGTATAAAAATTCTGTGTGTTATTTCTCTCTCTCTCTCTCACTGTTTTATTTGTGTTTTGTGCTTAGTTAAGTTTATCATATCCGCTGCATTTATAGATTTCTTAAGACAAAAGAAACATTTTTAAAAACACAATTCAACCCCCCCCCTTCTCGTGTTTTTCACCTTCACTTCCATCAATTCCACAAACTTGTCTACTTTTGCTTCAATCCTTCTGATGTCATTCTCATAGACAGGGTTCCTCAGATGCTGTTGAATGGCTTGATCATCCCTCAGACTGTCTTGAAGAGGAACATTCAGATCGTCCATTATTGAGGTTACCCTTTCCCTAAGATTTTGCCCAATATTTTCTCTTACAGTAGAGGATTCATGATGATCCCTCTCTGTGTCTCTTTGAGTCTGAATGTCTTCCTCAGTATTGATGTCCTTCCCTTTGTCACATTTTCTCTGTTCTTCCACAGCTACCCTTTGTAGATTGTGTAGTTCCTTTAACAGTTCCTCTGTCAGACTTATCCATTGAGCAGCATATTCAGATGAAGGCATATTTGTTTGCCTTAGGTCATAAAGACCATGTATCTGTTTAAACAAGTCATTGCAATTGGGTTGGATTAGGTTCATTTGATAAGGGTGTATTTGTGAGTTGGGGATTGAAGTGAATCGGTATTTGTTGGGATTGTTGAGGACTAGGGCTGGTATGATCAAAGTTTTTGAGATGGAAATCTTCTGTAGAGAGTTCATTGATCATAGCCTCAACATGGTTTGATGATAAGAGGTTCAGGTTTTCTTTTGAAACAACATGTTCATATGAGGTTTGGTATGTGGGTGTATGAGGATTTGAAAATGTTTGAGTCATAGAAGGTTGAGCTATTTTATGCTTAGCTTTGGCATTAAGCAGTTCAAAATTAGCTAGAATTTCATCTAACTCATTAGGGTCAGAATCAGTTGAAGATGATGATGATGATGATATGTTGATAAAGACTGGTTCAGGGTGAGTTGTTTTGACAGGTTCTGATATAAGTTATTTTATGGTAAGGTTATCTTCAGAACTTGTCTGGTTATAGTTTGAGAGGAGTTAGGTTGATGATGAGGTAAATGTCTTGAGCAGAAGAGACAATAGGCTTAAAGAGAGATACATCACCTGATTTGTTGTGATCTGAGGTTTCAGCAATCTTTTCCTCAGGCTCTTTGGTAAGCTGCTTTTGTCTAACACTTAGAGGTTCTTCATCACTTTCTAAGCCTTCAACTTTATATGCTTTCACTAGCCTTCTTCTCTTCTTCTTCTTTAAATCTTCCTTCTCAGTCTTAAACCCTTCTCCTAGGTTATCCAGTAGTTGAATATACTTATTGACAATGCTACTGGAAACAATAGGCATTTCAATGTTCCATTTCTTTACTAAGGAAGGTTCTGAGTGAGACTGAGGTATCAGAGGTTCTGAAGGTTGTACTTCATGTCTTAAAAACAGGTTCATCTGAGAGAGTATTTGAGCAGATATTGTGGAGGCTCTGAATTCTCTTAACAAGTAGTCATGACCAGCAGCTTTGATTATATCTATCACTCCACATTGATAGAAAATCTCACTGAGGATTCTTGGGTAGACTATATGTACATCAGTCCTGGCCTGATTTTGAGTTTTAAGCACATATTTGCATAGGTGATCAAAGATGTATTTAGCCCAATTTAAATCATATTTCCTTGTAAGAAAATAGACAAAGTGTCTATGATCCCATGACAAATGATCAGGATTTTCACTTCCTGGAAATATAGAACTTGACATGATTTTGGCTAATATCTTCTGAGTGGGCTTCAGATCACCTGTCTTGTTGCTCTCACAGCTTGTTCCCTTGACGTAGCAGTGTCTTGTCATATTCTTCAGAAACATAGATTCTTGTGCTTCACTATGACTAAAGGTATAGTGGATGCCTTCGTTTGGGATGGATAGTACCTTAGCCAAGTTTGAAGTAATAAGGATTACTTCAAAGCCGCACACAACAGAATGTACCTCTGTTTCCTCAATGATTCTTAATCCTAACTCTTGAGGGGTTTTGTCTTCATTTGCAGGCTTTTCTTTCCTCCTTGCAGCTAGCTCCTTGTGATAGTCTTCAACATTCTTCACCGTACTTCTGATCTAGAAGTCTTTTACCAGAGCAGGATAGATTGGACCGTTTAATAGATTCATGTATCTAAAGCTCCCTTTATGATTAGAAAAGAACTTTAGAACATCAAACTGATTCTTTTCCAAACTATCAAAGTCCACTGGTTGTTCCATAACCAGGTTCAGAGATTTTTCCTCCATCTTAAGAGATAAATCTGTAGAAAACATTTCCTTGCAAGCGATGGTGTTGATCGGAAAGTTATCAGGAAAAATAAACAAGGAGTCTGGAATTGATGTTGAAGTAGATGCCATTTTAGAAGGTTAGGGTGTGGAAATTGCTAAAGCAAGAGGAAGAGTTTGTTCTAGCTTTGAAGAGCAAGAATGAGGGATGTGATAGTGTAAAGTGTGAGTGTTTAAGAGATTTTGTTAAAAACATAATACAAATTAAAACACACAATACATTAATTAAATAAAATAAAATAAACTAATCATTAACTGCATTCAAACCAATCAGAACGTGTATGTGTGTTGTCTCTTTGGCGCCAAAACGTTTCAGTATAAAATACTTAAACGTTTCCAATTCAATTCCTATTCAGAGGCTTAACCGTCAGAGGTTGAACATTTTCTCAGAGTCTGAGCTTCTTCAGATGCTGAAACCTGAAGAACTTCAGAGGCTGAAAACAAACTTTTCAGGACACACAAAAAATATGTTCAGACAGGATTTTTTAAGGTTTTTAGTACTGAACATTGTGTATCCTAAGAAGACATTTTCAAACCTTTGAGAGTCATTCCTCTGAGATGTCATTCAGGAGTTAAGCATACTTACCTTGTATTGAAGCTTTCTTGATTTAATTGTAGTCAGAGTCATAGCCTGAGCAATCACTCCACCACACTGAGTTGTTGTCATCTTCAAAGCAAGCTTCAAATTCTTCATGCTCCCTCCTGCTCCTTATGTACTCCATCTCATCTTCTTCTCCATCTGACTCTCCAAGAATGTGCCTTCTATGCACAATTGCTCTTCTTCCATTCACAGTCACATGCATCCATGTGATTGGAAGGTTCAAAGTCTTAGTTTCACCTGCAATCAAGTAAAACAATTTTGTCTCTTGGTACCCACTTGCTTGAGGGTCCTAGACTGTTAGTTGCCAAATCTTCATCCTCCATTTGTTTCATCTGAGTGCTATCAGATACAAATGTAGTGTAAAGATTTGGAAGTGAGAAGCTTCCATCAATAACTGATGAGCTCGGTTCCTCTAGTGTTTTACTACTAGAGTATCCAATCCCATTAGTATTGTTGGTCTTAAGGTTGCAAAGCATGGAGACAATTTTATTTTGATCAGCATTGATGTTACAGTACTCTTTGAGAACTAGAGAGTGCTCAAGGGTTTGTAACATACAGCAAAATCATTCTCAAGGTCTTTTGTTTTAATAAAATCTTTTTGTACAAGACCTTCAGAGTGATTTGTTTGCTTACTTAAATTCTCATAGTCTGCTTTAAGCTTTTTATACTTCTGCTGACTCTTAGAGAGTTTAAGTAAGGTCTTTTTAAGATGCTTGATCAATTTTGCTTTGGAAAGACGAGAATATACCTGATTCATTGATCTCTGGAAACTTTCTTTGCTCTCAGGTTCTGACTTTTCATCAGAACTTGAGTCTTCAGAGTCTGAGCCATCTTCAGAACATGATCCTTCAGCTCCTGGAGCTCTTTCAGACTCATCTTCAGAGAAGTTGTCAAGTACATCCCATGTTGTCATTCCTTTAGCCAGTCTTCCTCCATTCTTCTTGAAGTTGTACCATCTTTGAATTTTTCTTGAAAACCTTTCAAGATACTCTTCATCAAGTTCTTCACCAAGATCTTCATGCTCCAATGCTTGCTTTCCTTTTCTTGCTGCTTTTGCTTCTTCAACGTTAAACTCTTGCATATCCTTCAGAGTCAATTCATGGACTCTGAGTAAATCAATCAATGATTCAGGACTCATTGAATTGATGTCTTCAGTTTCCTCTATAGTATTTGAAATTTCATTCCAA
This sequence comes from Trifolium subterraneum, assembly GCA_951799995.1. Classification (NCBI taxonomy): domain Eukaryota; kingdom Viridiplantae; phylum Streptophyta; class Magnoliopsida; order Fabales; family Fabaceae; genus Trifolium; species Trifolium subterraneum. The sequence goes on along the minus strand of OX637462.1, from coordinate 12,948,794 downwards.
TTCAGAGGCAAACTTCTCAGCAACTTGCTTACAAGCTCTTTGTTGTTGAGTTTGTTGTTGTGCTCTTCAAGCTTTCTTGTGATAGCTTGAAACCTTATGTTCATTTCCTCAATGCTCTCATTTTCCTCCATCCTAAACTCCTCATATTGATCCAACAAACAATTTACTGTTGCCCACTGAATGCTTTCATTATCATCACTAATGAGGCAAAGAGTAGTAGCTGTAGAATCAATACTAGAAGTTTGATTAGCCCCTGATGTGGAAGAATTTTGATTGTTGCTCAGATCTTCATTTAAGCTCAGTCCATCTTCAATTTCTTTGACAAGATCAGCAACTTGTTGATTTAACTTCTGCTTCCAATCATCCATGTTTTGAGCCATGGTGGTTTTCTCCTTTGGATCTTGACTGTCTCACGGTTAAGTGTTTTACAAACAGAACCGGAGCTCTTATACCAATTGAAGGTGCGTGGAGAAAACACAAGAAGGGGGGGTTGAATTGTGTTTTGGATTTTTAAAAAAACTTTCCAAGATATTTAAATCTTTTCAGAGTCTTTAAAGCACAGCGGATTGTTCACACAATTAACTTATGGCGTTATGAATGATGAAGTAGTAAATGAGAGAGTGAGAGAGAGAAGAACACACAACAATTTATACTGGTTCCCCTCACAAATTGAGAGTACTCCAGTCCCCTTGTTTCCAAGAGAGTCTCACTATAATCACAAGGATTACAATAGATGCTCAAGCACACAAGCTCAAGACTTCCTGCTCTTAGTCACACAAGACAGAGAGACTTCCTTGCTCTGATCACACAAGATCAAAGACTTCCTTGCTCAAGCACACAAGCTTAAGACTTCCTGCTCTAAGTCACACAAGACAAAGAGACTTCCTTGCTTTGATAACACAAGATCAGAGGCTTCCTTGCTCAAGCACTCAGGCTCAAGACTTCATGCTCTAATCACTAAGATTGAGACTTATGTGCTTCTACACTAAGCAGAAGACTTACTACTAACTTATAAGCTTAAACTTATTACAAACATAATAACTTCAGAGGCTTAAGTTAGTTTCTATGCTCACTTCATTTGAGAGATATTATCTATTACAATGCATATTCTCACTTTCTTCTGAGAGATGTTTTCTAATGAAGAGCGTTAGTCATCAATTCCTTCTTTGGCATATTTATATGAGTTGAGAAAGACATTGTGACGTTGGAGAAATTCCCGTTGTAAAATGGACAGCTGTAGTCTTTGAAGATCCGTTGAGTAAAGCCACATCTTCCTTTGCAGAGAAGCTTCACCTTTACTATTTGTCCAATAGTACAGTTATAAGGTACAACTAGCTCCTAGAGAGAGGGATCACATCCTTTGTGACTGTTGCAATTAGTTGACCTTATAACAAATCATCAGGCTTGATAAGTTGTAGTTGATGTAGCCCTCTGATGACTGGGGAATTCCTTTGCTTCTGATGAACCTTTGATAACTTGGAGTCTGATTGGTCTTTGAATGGTTGGCCTCTGATAGTCCTTCGCAATTCAGCTTCTGAACGTCTTCATCCTCTGAATGACTCATGACTAGCAGACAGCTTCTGAACTCTTGTAGGCCTCTGAACATCCTTGAGCTTCTGAACTCCTCTGAGCTTCTGAACACCTTCAGACGTTCTGATCTACTTTGAGCTTCTGAACTTTGTTTAGCTTCTGACCACGTTGTAGCTTCTGAACTCTTTCAGAGTGTAATTATTCAGACTTCCATAGGTTTCATCAGAGTCTAAATTAAGTGTGCTCTTGATTTAACGTTGAATTCTCCTGCACTTAATTTAAACATTAGTACCATCAATTATCCATTTAATACTTTGTTATCATCAAAACCTAAGGGTGTGTATTAACACATATTTTGTTCCAACAACGTCTTCTTTGCAGTGAAGCTTCTCCTTTACTGTTTGTCCATAATACAGTAATAAGGTACAACTAGCTCCTAGAGAGAGTAGGATCACATTCTTTGTGACCGTTGTAATTAGTTGTCCTTTATCAGATCATCAGACTTGATAAGTGTAGTTGATGTAGCCCTTCTGATGACTAGGGGAATTTCCTTTGCTTCTAATGAACCTTTGATAATTTGGAGTCTGATTGGTCTTGAATGATTGGCCTCTAATAGTCCTTCGTAATTCAGCTTCTGAACGTCTTCATCATCTGAATGACTCTTGACTAGCAGAAGGCTTCTGAACTCTTGTAGGCATCTGAACATCTTTGAGCTTCTGAACTTCTCTGAGCTTCTGAACTCTTGCAGACATTCTGATCCTTTTTGAGCTTCTGAACTTTGTTTAGCTTCTAACTACGTTGTAGCTTCTGAACTCTTTCAGAGTGTAAAGATTCAGACTTCCATTTAGGTTTCATCAGAGTCTAAATCAAGTGTGCTCTTGATATAACGTTGGATTCTCCTGCACACTTAATTTAAACATTAGTAACATCAATTGTCCATTTAATACTTTGTTATCATCAAAACTTAAGGGTGTGTATTAACACATATTTTGTTCCAACATTGGAGTCGGAAATTTGAACATACGTCAAAATACTCCAAGTTCAAAATGAAGACAAATTAGATTGTCTTTTCTACAAACTTTCATGAATAGAAATTTTGTTCTTGTGCTTAGGCACTCTATTTAGCACAAAACAACCAGTTAATGAAAATTCCCCCACTAATGAGATGAAACGCTAAAATTAAACATGATTGTAACAACTACCTCGGTAAAGGTTCTATTCTTTATTTTCACTTTACCATTCATTTCAAAATAGTAAGTGTAGTTGTTTCATGACTAATTTCAAACTCATTAAATGTGTGAAAATCATATTGTGTGCCTCTATAACTGTGATGGTACTTGACTTTCTTATTGATTTATTTTTCAAGTTCAGCCCAAATATTTAATACATGTCAAAACTATCATTTTTCACTTTTATTTTTTCCATAAGATATATGAAAATATAATTTTAACAGTCATTAATAAAAGTGATGATTTTTTTTGTTTATAGTCAATGTAGCATCAAGCTCGCATATACTGTTTTAATTCACAGTGTGTATCTGATTCTTGAATAATTTTTCAGTTGGTTTCAGATTTGTGAATTTCTTTCTAGTGTTATTGTTCAAGAAAACAAACACTTCTTTTTCTGATCTTGCTTTCTAGTTTCTTCATCAATGTGAAGACATTTTATCAAAAAATACGAGGGAATATTGTTTAGCTATTTATCCTTATTAGCTTGTTCAATTTTCTAAAGTAAATTGAAATATCTTTCTTCAAAACAATAGCAACTCTTTCGTTATTATAAAAACATAATTTTGTTGCTAATATTTGAAGCATTTGTATGAGGTGTATGTGTATGTGACATATGAAAATCTAAATCATCATAAGTATGCTGATTGTTAGTGACACAAGGAGATGATGATGCATTTGTGTTATTAGATTGATTAGTATAAGGAAAAATATGTTCAAAGAATGAAACATCTCTAGAAAGAAAAATTTCTTTAGTCTCGAGATCAAATAAAATGTGTCCTTTGACACCAGGTTTAAAACCAAGTACTATACATTTTCTTGATCTAGAATCAAGTTTATGTCTGTTAGACTTAAGAGTAGCAGCAAAAGCAAGATATCCAAAAACTCTCAGATTGTCAATATCAGGTATAGTATAGTAAATCATTTGAAAAGGAGTTTTCTATTTTAGGAAAGGAGAAGGTAGTCTATTAATGATATGTATGGCATGACTCACAGCATAATTCCAGAAAATTTGAGGTAAATTGGCTTGGAACAAGAGAGCACGAGCTATCCCAAGGATATGCTGATGCTTTCTTTCCACAATGCCATTTTGCTGTGGAGTAGCCACACAAGAGCATTGATGGAGTATACCATTTTTAGAGTAAAAATCCTTGAGTAAAAACTCAGGTCCATTATCTGACCTAATGCATTTGATATTGAAATTAAACTGAGTTTTTATCATAGCATGAAAATTTTGAATATGTAACCACTTCAAATATTAGCAACAATATTAGCAACAAAATTATCTGACCTAATGCATTTGATTTTGAAAATTTACTGGAGTTATTACAAGATGCTAGTCTTCTTGCAGCAAAACCTTGCTCAACCCCAATGCAACCACAATTACAGTTACATAAGAATTCTGGTAAACCTATATCTGATCCTACAGCATATAGAAGACTTGTTGGGAGATTGCTTTATCTCACTCACACTAGACCAGAGATTTCTTATGCTGTAAGCAAGCTTAGTCAATTCCTAGATTCACCCACTGATGCACATATGCTAGCTAGACTTCACATTTTAAAGTTTCTAAAGAATAATCCAGGACAAGGTTTGTTCTTCAGTTCTTCATCATCACTTACTTTGAAAAGTTTCTCTAACTCTGATTGGGGAGCTTGTCCAGACACCAGAAGATCCACCACAGGTTTTTGCTTCTTTCTTGGATCATCTCTGATTAGCTGGAAAAGCAAAAAGCAAACCGTTGTCTCAAGATCTTCATCTGAGGCTGAGTATCGTGCCTTAGCCCAAGCTGCTTGTGAAGGGAAATGGCTACTCTACTTACTCCATGATCTTCGTATTCCCCATGATTCACCCATCATCATGTATTGTGATAACAAGTCAGCCATGCACATTGCCTCTAACCCCGTGTTTCATGAAAGGACAAAGCATATTGAAATTGACTGCCATGTAGTTCGAGACAAGATTCAAGCCAATGTTCTTCATTTGTTACCCGTGTCATCCAAGGAACAAATTGCAGACATTTTTACTAAATCACTACATCCAGGTCCCTTTCAGACATTACAATCTAAGCTTGGAACATTGGATATCTATTCCAGCTTACGGGGGGATGTTAATAACAGAGATAGCAAGCAAATCTAGCAGTTACTTAGCTCACAAGCTAACTGTCAAATGAGTTAGTTAGGGCAGTTAGAGTTTGTTATGAGTTGGTTGTTATAGTTAGTTGTATGCTTCTATTTGTTGTATATATATAACTGCAACCATAGTGTAATAATCAATTGAGTTGTATCAATAAAATTTTCTCTTGATTCTGCTTCTTCTTCTTCTCCATTCTCTGCAACTCAATCACTTCCATGGCATACACAAAGCACAATGCTCTCATTTTACAGATAGCTTCCATCACCATGTTGGTAATGACCATGATCACCTTGATAGTTTTCTCCCCATGTCCTTCTGAGTTTTCTGTGTTGGGGGTCTACTTTATGACGTTTGTAAGTGAGGTTTGGGTTATTTCTTGGTGGAAGTCCACTAGAGATTGTGGCTATGAAAGTTATTGAAGCTGAGTTGGTCATGTAGCTGATGAAGTTTGAGGAACAGTGGTTGGTGGGGGTGGCTCCCCTTTTTTTGGAAAGAAAAGAATTTTCTTTTGAAAGAATGGGTTCAAATATGATTTCTTTAAGTAAATCAGCCCACTGAAGGTGTCATTCAATTGGTTGTTCAGAAATGTTTGTCTTAGATGATGATGATTTAACCGGTAGGAGTTGAGGAGTGAAGCTTTGCTCCATTTTATATGGCTCCATTTATTCCTTTTTATTGTCCAGATGGAAGACATGTGGGAAAAACAAAACCAAGGGCTGAGATTTAAAATCAGATGGATGACATGCTCAATAATATAAAATAAAAGACAAAATTAGTAACGCAGAAACTTCTTCATCTCCCAGCACTCATCGGCTGCCTCTTCCCCTCCAAGCCACCACCGTCGCCGACGCCGCCATCTCTGTTGTTATTACCGCCGCAAATGCATTTGTACAGTTTAGCAATGACCCGATTTTGGTGATTTACTCTTTAAAAATCAGTCTTTCATAAATAATTACAACCCAATTGACTTGCCATCATACAACAGTGTCGGCAGCGGCGAAGATCAGATTGATTGAAACCTCAAATTTTGCTTTATTTCACTTTTTTTCTTCTTTAACTTCCACCGTTAATACAAACGTGTGTGGAGCATAAAGGTTTGGCCGCCGCCGGCGGAGGAATGAAGAGAGTGAGAGCAGCAATGAGAAGAAGCGATAACATTTCGTTTCCTTTTTTCTTATTTTTTTTATTAAACAAACACTGATAATTTTTTTTTTTTTTGCATTGAACACTGATAATTTTAAATCCCAGCCCTTGATTTTGTTTTTGCCACATGTCATCCATCTGGACAATAAAAAAGGAATAAATGGAGCCATATAAAATGGAGCAAAGCTGCACTCGGAGTTGAGTGTGATGACAATGAGATGATTTCTTGGTATTTATGGGGAAAAATGTACCTTAAAAAATGTTAACACTCAAACGCTGATCAAGTTAGTTTGAAAGAGGTAAAGAGGATTGTAATATTGGAGGAGCAAATATTTCATATCTAAAGATTGATGTATGAATGCTAATATATAAGAGAATATTATTTTTACAGTATAATGGGGTCCTCCATGTGTAGAGGATCTGCCACATATAACATCTGAATACTCTTTTTCTTTGGGAGCATATTAGGATATTGAGGGCGCTTGACCCTTGTTCGTGCTCATATGATGATAATATTGTGGTCATGTTTGCCATGTGCTTATCCTTATCTCATTGATATGGACCTTGATGTATGTTGGATTTTAGCCGATCCAAAAATATTTTTTTACGCTTTTTTTGTTGTCAAGTTTTACGCTTTTTATTAAAGAGTTATTTATAACTTTTTCGAGTCTGACCTCTAAATAGTCGAAACTGTCCAATCAACTCAATTAATTAAAATGAGAGTCTCATATCCTTCCAACTCAACTTTAAATTCAATAAAACTATATTTTTATTACTCTGTGTTTTTTCCTTTTTTTTTTTTGCTTTGTTTACTATTACTCTTTGTGTTACTTTTTATTTTAAAATGTTTCACTTCGTCTCTGAAGTGAATCATGGGCCAGGTACAGTATTTAAATCCAAGTATGTTGAGTCAAATTATGTTCGTAGCCAGAAAAATAATCTCCCTAATGTTTGCTTTAAAATATTTGAGCAGCTTTCCAATTAAACCATGACATTCCCTTGATCAACAAAAATGATCCACAAACATTAAGGCACAATTTATATGCATTTAATATTTAAGGTAAAAAATTTGCCATATCGTACATATTTAAAATTGAACCAATCGTTAGTTGGTTCAGTGGTGATTGGCGCTGAACTTGGTAGGGAGGACCACGGTTCGATCCCCCGCAACTGCGATCGGGAGGGGGCTGGAACCACTTGATGCCAAAACTGACCCCCGAACCAGATTATAGACTGGTGGTGAAAACCAAAAAAAAATAAAAATTGAGTAATGTCCCGTGAGCTTAACTCAGTTGGTAGGACGTTGCATTACATATACAGAGGGCCAAAGTTCGAACTCTGGTCATCCCACTTATCCACCTTAAAATGGTGAAATTTCTAGCGATTAAGCTACTTGACCAAAAAATAAAATAAAATTGAGTAACACTGCTGTATCCGAAAAAAAAAAATTGATGAATACTGCTGTTATAATATAGTATGCATTGATTAAAAAAAATATATAGTATTATAGTGCTAGTGCTAGTTTTTTAATCTTCAAATGTTGTGCTTTGGACTTTACGAAATAGATGGGACAATTGTTTAGCAAGGATTTTAAATATGAATTTTTTTATCTCATATTTATAGGGAAGAAAATCACTGTGCAGATAAACTAGCTAACTTAGGATTATCTTTTCTAGATTCACCTAGGATTGGACATAACAATACAAGACAGAACAAGATAATACATGACATGACAAAACTGTAACGAGAAGAAATAGGTTAATAATATTTTTATATTTGAAAACAAAATGAATATTTTCGTATTTTTTATAGTTGTACTGCAGACAAAAAATTGTCTAGTGGTATAGTGGGGGAAAAAATTCTTATTTTTGTTGTCTCATGCTACCTAATTTGTCCAGTCTCACAGCCAGTTACAAATCAAACCGAACGGATTCAATAAAAGTTGTCTTGTCCAGTCCATATTTTTTAGCAGATCAAACGCACGCGCGCACACACACACACACACACACATATATATATATATATATATATATATATATAGGGGGTTGCTAATTTACAACCAACTAAAAACATGTTGGTGTAAATTAACAATGCACACCTTTTCTAATAGGGCAAAAAAACCCTTGATATTTACTTATTTAACACTAGAAATTTGGGATTAGTTAGGTAAATTTTATTAAATGATGTGCACTCATTTGCTAATTTACACCCAAACAATTATAAATATATACAATCATAATAAACATAAGACAACCTAGGAAATCAAAAAAAGACAACTTGAGAAAATATATACAATCAAATTTGACGATTAATATTTTTAATTGTATAATAGTATAAATTATAAATATTTGATATTTTGAAACTATTTATTGAGACGAATCCAACAACATCTTATATGCTAATATTTATTTTGGATAAAAATACTCTCTCTTTATTATTTTAAATAATTTAAGATGTTGTACAGTAATTTTTTTTGGTAATCTAGGTTGTTTATTTAGGTTGTATATTTATAATTATTTGGGTGTAAATTAACAAATGGGTGTACAACATTTAATTAAAGTTACCTAACTAATCCCAAATTTCTTAATGTTAAATAAGTAAATATCAAGAAGTGTTTTGTCCAAAATAAAATGGTGCGCATTGCTAATTTACACCAACATATTTTTAGTTGGTTGTAAATTAGCAACCCCATATATATATATATATGAGATTGCTAACTTACTCCCACTTAAAATCATGTGGGCGAGTAAGTTAGAAAGCCTACTCGGAGTTACTTTTGACTAAAAACCCAACACTTATTTTAACAATACTAAAATATGTGGGCATTATTGTAATTTAATAAATTAAGTTAGTTTAATAAAAAAATCTTAATTTATTGTCTTGTTTGTCTTCTTCCATCTTTTGTTTTTTCAACAACCAAACTACCACTTAAATTATTGTCTTGTTTTCCTTCTTAGTCTTTTGTTTCTCAATTTTTTCAATGTAATGTCCAGTAAAAGAAAAAAAAATTAACCAATGCACCATGCTAATTTGACCGTATTTCAATGGGGAAAAAAGTACTAGTAAAAGTAGCATATAAGTACCCTCGGTTGATTCTCCTCTTTTTCTCTCCTCTCCTAAGTTCTAACCCTAGCCGTCACCTTTTTTTCTTCTTCTTCTTCTTAGTTTATCTAAGAGGGGTGATTTTAGGTCAAGTCAAAACCTAAAATCACCCCTCCAAATTGTTTTTTCTTTCTCGTTATTAAATAAGTGTGATTTTTCACATATTGTTTTGGTTTTGTGTTATTTGTTGTCCCGCTTCTGTGCGGTGTATTTTGTTGTCCCGTCTTTGTGCGGTGTTCATTTGTTTCAGGTCAAAGGATTAGATCCGATCAAGTGCAAATTCATCCGACGTCGACTTTTGTGTCATCAACGCTACAGATCTGGAGGCATGGACATTCCAGACACTTCAATATAGTCATATTTGTAGGTTTATGTAATTTGCCGTTTTATGCTATTAACATGGATGCTGTGAATTTGTTTGCAGATTCATCCTTTTTGTTTTTAGCGAATTTGAATTTGTATTACATCGATGTACTCTATCAATTTGAATGAATGAATATCTTTATTTTTAGTCAAAAAAAAAGTACCCTTGGTTGATTTCTTATCGGCTTAATTAGTTTATTGGTCCCTTAAAGACATTTTAGGTTTTACAATGATCCCTTAAAGAAAAAAAGGTCCGGATTGGTCCCTTAAAGACACATCCGTTTTGCACATTCGTCCTTTTCGTCAATTTTTTACAAAAATGTCAGTTTTAGTTGACTGAATTGTGGATGTCATTAATTGTAAGTGGTCCACCAAAGACCTTATTAATTTTTAAAGTTTTAACCATTGGATTTTTTTGTTATATTTGGGGTTAAAATTTAACGGAAAGGACCAATATGACAAACAAATATGTCTTTAAGGGACCAATTCAGACATTTTTTTCTTTAAGGGACCATTGTGAAACCTAAAATGTCTTTAAGAGACCAATAGACTAATTAAGCCATTTCTTATCTTATGTTGATTCACCTAACAAATGTAATGACTTAAAAAAAAAAAAACCGTGAAATCTACGTACTTGTTTATCATCGAAAAACATATATACAATTTGTGTTTGGGTTAATGCGGATTTTTGTTTTTGTTTTTAATTAATTAATAATTAAAGTAAATTTACAAAATTAACATCAAGACTTAAATTGGTTTGTATTGTATATATAGAATGGTTTTTTTTAGTAAACATATACTGGGAGTAGCCTTGTTACCTTACTCCCACATATTTTTAGGTGGGAGTAAGTTAGCAACTCCCATATATGTATATATAGGGGGCATATCAAGTGAGAGGAGTCTTTATGGTGAGAGATGAGAGGGTTAACTAAGAACGATTAGATTATTTTCTACGGATAGGATTAATCAATCATTAAAGAATGTAATCACACTCTAGTCTCTGCCGTCTTCAACTCCCTGAGCCTATCCGAAAGAGAGAAAAAACTTGCTCCCCTGAAACTTGGTCAGATTACAGTGAGTGAAATTTGTTCAATTAATCAAAAAGCAATATCAAAGGCATTAGTTAGTTTTTGCATCAAATTGATTCCCGGTGAATAATTTTTTCTTTCTAATTGACAATTTTACTTTGCAATACCCATTGTATGATTTCTCTCAGGCTTGCGATTACCACCATCAAGAAACCCATTTCATTTTTCAGTTTCCCTCAACAATTGTTCAGACATGGTTTTGATTTTTTGAAAATAAATAAGGTTTCCAGTTTCAGTTTCCAGATCTGGAGTTAAGAAAACCATGGCTTCCTAGTTCGTGAGTAAATTTCAGCCAGATTTGTAGTTGAAAAACACAGAGTTTTAAATTGACATAGAATTCAAAAGCCAGATATGGGAAGAATCAAACAGTAGGCTTATCTTACGACGTTTCCGATAGAGAAGGAAGAAGGAACTCATAATGGGAAGGAGTCGCTATGAGAAATTAGAAGTTGAAATTTTTCTATTTTTTTAGTTTTACGACATCTCTGCTTCTTCTCTTTCACGACTTAAGAACTATATTGGGGAAATTAATTGAAAGTTTCTAAATCAAAACACAAAATCTAAGTTTTCTATTCTTGAAAGATTTCAAGAATAGAAAGATCTCAATGTCTTTTTTTTGTTAAATCCAGAAAGTCTTTCTCTTGTTGGGTAGAAGAGATGCAGAGAAAGAGAGGTAGAAGAAGGGTCTGGTACGCGTGGTTGTATTCTGTGCGCGACCACCAGGGACGAGGCAGAGAGAGAAGAGAGGAGAATGAAAAGATTATCTACGGTTTTAAAAATAAAGGGTCACTATAAAGATGAATCTAATGGCTGAGATTTATCATCTCATTTTAAAATTCCTCTTACTTGAAAGTTCCCCTATATATATATATATATATATATATATATATATATATATATATATATAGGAGAGATCTATTGACTCCATGAGTAAGTCTACATTTACTTACTCCACTTAATAACTCGATATCGACATTATTGATATCGGCATTATATTTCTTCAATCCAACCGTTGAATTCAAAGATCTCGTTGAGTAGATCAACTCCACAAATTTTTATAAAAAATCAAAAAACGTAGTTATGTATTTAGACTATTGAAATCAACGGTTTTTTTAAAAGTTTTTCATACGTTTAATTGAAATTATCAGAACTAGTATTAAACGATTTTGATTTTTTATAAAAATTTGTGGAGTTGGTCTACTCAATGAGATCTTTGAATCAACGGTTGGATTGAAGACATATAATGCCGATATCGAATTATTAAGTGGAGTAAGTCAATGTATACTTACTCCTGGAGTCAACGGATCTCTCCTCATATATATTGAGGGTCTGCTCTTGTAGCAAGTCTCTTTTGTTTTAAAAAAAATATATATATTTGTCAAAAAAAAATAAAAAATATATATATAGTATGCATTTATTTAAAAAATCATCAATCATCAAAATAAATATATATTTTTGCTTATTAAACTAATGGTTAGTCGATCCAGCGGTGATTGACGTTGAAATGAGTAGAAAGAACCACAGTTCAATCCCCGTAGCTGTGATTGGAAGGAGACTGAAACCATGACAAAATTGACCCCGAATCATATTAAAAATTTCAGTAACATAGATACTGATGGTGTCAAAAATTCCTAATTAATTTAAGAAAAATGCTAAATATTGCTCTTGGAGCACTCTTTAAGCATCTTAAGTTCCCTTGGGACACTCTTTATTTAAAATCAATATAACGTTTTCCGACCAATAGATAACTAATTAATAAATGATATTTAATTTTCATTCATTTGTTATGAAATATGGAATTTAATACGAAAATAATATGAGAGGTGGACATTATTTTTAAATGAAAAATAGTTCCCATATAATTATAGTATCTTTTACATATCTTTTTACATATAAAGGGAAGCTTTAGTAGCTCTTAGGCCTCCATTTTGCCTATATGGCATGCTTTAGAGAGCTTCTCATTTCTATTTAAAATTTCTTCCACAATTTATTTTATGTGTCTTTTCATTCTCCAAAATAATCATCTATATGTTACAATAATAATGGCTAACTTTTTTGCAAAAAAATAAAAATTAAAAAAAAGTGATACAATTTTAAAATAGTATGATATAACATAAATTATTAGCAAGGGTAACATATAACATAAACTAATAGTAATAATGAAGAAAAAAAAGATCAAATTTTAAAAGGAAAATGAATATTAGATATATGCTCAGCTCATTCATCTTTTACAATACTAAACATAAAAAATAAACCATACAATAGTAAATATAATTTGCAAAAGTTTACTTTAAATAAATAAACCAGGTCAGAAAATTACCCCAAAATATTTTATTCATGCTTGACCAAATAAATAAATAAATTTTATTCAAAAATACTTTAGTTGTATTGTTTATTCATTAATATTTGTGCTATTATTATTTTTATAAATTATTATTATTCATTACTTTTTGTACTTATCATTTATTTTAATAATTATTTAAATCTAAAAAAAAAAATGTTTGCTAATTTTTAAATACTTTGTTTACTTCATATTACATAACTTTACTTCTCTCTCACTCAATATTATATTAATGCAAAATCTAAATTAATAACTTGGTGTGTTACAATTTTTATCAATTTCTCCTTATTCTTTTTCTAAATTATATTTAAATGTGTAGCACTTAAGAAAAATGGAAATAGTGAAAGTTCACACTTTATATTTAAACACATACAATTGATGTTGATTTTTTTTTTTTTTGATAAGCATACAATTGATGTTGATAATTATGCATGTGAAAATTTAAGTGACAACTAACTTAAATTAGTAGCAAGTGTAAATAAATAAACCAAATAAAAAATTTACCCGAATATATGCTTTTTCATGCTTGACCAAATAAATTTTACGAAAAAATATTTTAGTTATATTGTTTATTAATTACTATTGTGCTATTATTTTTTTAAAAAAAACAACTTTGTAACACTAACTTTCAAACTACCTTTCTTTCATATTCCTTAACTCTTATTCTTTAACTATAACAAATAAATTTATCATAAAATTCTTTGAACGGTTATCTTTTCTCATCCCTAAGCATTGTGTGTGCAATAAATTTGAGTTTTCATCATCACTTTCCTCAAACAATTATTGGGTTCTTTCTCTTTTTCATCTACATCTCTTCATCTCTTCACAATTTATTAGTTTATATGTAGCAACTTATATTACTCTTACATTGTGTGAAAATTTTAGACATTTATTTTTTATTATATTGATATGATGTTTGTTAGCCTACTTTTCTAACTTTTTTTTTTTTTTATTTCTTAATGTAGATTTGGCAAAATTTTCATGTAAGTTAGAAGAAGAGAATAAAAGAGAGACTTCTATTTTTGTCTTTGTTGTATCTGTGATGCTTGACAAGTCTATGAAAAATGACAATTTATGTAAGTATATATCTTTGAGTGCATTTTCACTATGTTATTATTCATAATATATATATATATATACCATATTCATATGTACTAAAATTTATTTTTTGTTCTTCATCTGTAGTAAAGTATTAAACAAATTTTTTTTTGGATAAGCTAAAATATATTTTTTATTCTTCATATGTAGTAAAGTATATCAGTTTGAAGACAATTGTTACTTATTACCCTACAACACGTACTATCACTTATTTTTTCAAAGAAAATGTTGGAACAAAATATGTGTTAATACACACCCTTAGGTTTTGATGATAACAAAGTATTAAATGGACAATTGATGGTACTAATGTTTAAATTAAGTGCAGGAGAATTCAACGTTAAATCAAGAACACACTTAATTTAGACTCTGATGAAACCTATGGAAGTCTGAATAATTAGACTCTGAAAGAGTTCAGAAGCTACAACGTGGTCAGGAGCTAAACAAACAGTAAAGGTGAAGCTTCTCTGCAAAGGAAGACGTGACTTTACTCAACGGATCTTCAAAGACTACAGCTGTCCATTTTACAACGGGAATTTCTCCAACGTCTCAATGTCTTTCTCAACTCATATAAATATGCCAAAGAAAGAATTGATGACTAGAGCTCTTCATTAGAAAACATCTCTCAGAAGAAAGTGAGAATTTGCATTGTAATAGAAAATATCTCTCAAATGAAGTGAGCATTGAAACTAACTTAAGCCTCTGAAGTTATTATGTTTGTAATAAGTTTAAGCTTATAAGTTAGTAGTAAGTCTTCTGCTTAGTGTAGAAGCAACAAAGTCTTCTGCTTAGTGTAGAAGCACATAAGTCTCAATCTTAGTGATTAGAGCATGAAGTCTTGAGCCTGAGTGCTTGAGCAAGGAAGTCTCTCTGTCTTGTGTGACTTAGAGCAGGAAGTCTTAAGCTTGTGTGCTTGAGCAAGGAAGTCTTTGATCTTGTGTGATAAGAGCAAGGAAGTCTCTATGTCTTGTGTGACTAAGAGCAGGAAGTCTTGAGCTTGTGTGCTTGAGCATCTATTGTAATCCTTGTGATTATAGTGAAACTCTCTTGGAAACAAGGGGACTGGAGTACTCTTAATTTGTGAGGGGAACCAGTATAAATTGTTGTGTGTTCTTCTCTCTCTCACTCTCTCATTTACTACTTCATCATTCATAACGCCATAAGTTAATTGTGTGAACAATCCGCTGTGCTTTAAAGACTCTGAAAAGATTTAAATATCTTGGAAAGTTTTTAAATATCCAAAACACAATTCAACCCCCCCTTCTTGTGTTTTCTCCACGCACCTTCAGAAAATATCACTAAAGTTATTAACACAACAAACCCATCATTTTAATTTTGATATTATCTATACTTTGCAATCGCACAATTATTCATTTATATTATGTGCTCCTTCATCTTTTACACTACCAGACATAAAAAATGAATCATGCTTCTGAAAATATAATTTGTTAATTAGAATATATTATTAATATGTTGGTCACTTATATTTTTCAAATATATATATATACACTACTTTGTAAATAGATCAGTTATATATTTTTCGGCTTTCTATATGTTAGACAACTTTTGTGTCCTTTGAATACATTTTAAAGGATGTAGTTGTTTTTTGTGTGTAGAAAATCATAAAGAAAGTTGAGTGCCATATATGGGTATATTCCAATTGCATTTGTTTTTGTGGTGGCATAAGTGATATGCAATATGACTCATAAAAATATCAGGTATGAAATTTTATTTCTACGAAATAATTGCCTTTCATGGAAATTGAAATAATAATTGTTTGATTGATCTTATTATCTTACAAGACACAAGATATCATAACTAACATATTTTCCTCTAATATCTATTTCAGGTTGAAAGTTGTCATTGGTACTTTGATCATTAGTTACAAGATCTCTGAGTAATTGTTATAATATTGTATATATTTATGTACCAATGTAGATTTTCTTTTGTGTGTATATAGAAAGTTGAGTGCTATATATGAATATATTCAATTGCATTTGTTTTTGTGGTGGCATAAGTGATATGCAATATCACTCATAAAAATATCATGTATGAAATTTTATCTCTATGAAATAATCATTGTTTGATTGATCTTATTATCTTACAAGACACAAGACATCATCACTAACATATTTTCCTCTGATTAATTGTTAGAATATTGTATATATTATGTACCAATTTTAGACTTTTGGAAAATCATGTTTATTTTTAACAAGTAAGTCAACTACTATCTTATCTTTTCAACTATATATATAAATATTAGGCTATTTTAAATATCCGATTTTTAAAACCTCAAGTAAACAATATTGTTAAATAAAAAATGACAAAAAGGAAAAACAAAAATAAAGATAAACCACAAAAAAAAGGAGAAGAATATTTTAGAAGAAATTCTAAACGTATATTTCGATGTACCAAGTGAATATTTGAGAAGAAATTCTAAAATAAATAAAGTTAAAATCAAAACATGAGTCGTCTTTTCAATAAATGTATATGAAATATCTTAAATTGTATAGAGGAGTAAAATCAATAGTTACATATCATGTGATCTGTGATTTTTCAAGAAAAGATCAAAGGATTGAAAATACAAAACCACCAAAGATGAATCATGAATCATAAACCAATAATAAATATTTATTTTAATTTTAGTTAATTTTTTTACATGTTATTGAGGATTTTTTATTTCATTCTCTCATTTCTATTTTTAAGTGTTTTGATCATATTATAACTCTCTCTATTCTCACATGTTAATTGTCTTATAAATTTTCGTAACTCCTAATTAATATTATCAATTACTTTTGTAACTTCAAAAAATACAAGTATATTATTTATGAAACAACTATATTGTTTTAAAAAAAAAAATACAAAATCAGGGCATGATATTGTTGTACATTTGGACTCAAGCTATAAAAAAAAATACAATGATCAGTCATCCCAACTAAGTTAACAACCAAACTAAAAAACGTAAATATTACTATTAAATAATTAAAAGAGACAAAAATGTAAGTTTAAAGTGTGCAACCCAAGGGGGAGTGAATTAAGTTTTTAGACTTTTTCGGTTATTTTAGAGATGTTGTGGTTATTTTATTTTCTTGAAGGTTTGTGATGAATATATGAATAAAGTGCAGGAAAAATGAAGAGTGCAGGAAAGAGAAAAAAGACACAGAAAATTTAAAGTGGTTCCCCTATTGGTACATCCACTCCCTTCAACACCCTGTGAATGTATTCACTATGTTCTTTACAAAGTGAAACAAGAGAACAATCTTCTCTTTTTCACTCTCTTGCTTCCAACAATCCTGGACAGTTGGGTGTTCACGCTGATATGAGTTTTATACAAGAGTTTGGATACAAATTTGAGTACGGAAGAATTTATATACAACAAAATTCTAACAGAATGTTTCTCTTTCAATATAGCAATTCAGAATAATAAATTCTAAGTGCCCATAAAACTTTTATCTGGTATGAAAGTACGCAAGAAAGTTTCTCAAAAGACTAATAATTAAGCATAGTAAAAAGAGATAAACAAAATCGCTCGCTAAAAACATTATAACCAATAAAATGTAAGATATAATTCTTTCGAGTGAATATTTGAGAAGTCACTTTAAAAGAAATCAATTTATTATCAGAACAAGAATCGTCTTTTTATATATATATATATATATTAGAGATCTTACATTATATGAAGAAGTAATGAAAATAATAATATCATGTGGTAAAACGAAAGGATGAAAAGAAAGAAAAAAATCATTAATTGTAAAAATTGTTGATGCTCATACATCAAAATAAATTTTAAAAAATTGTTGAAAATGTAGATATTAAAACATATTTACATATATTTATAAAATATATCCACACATATATGTAAATATACTTACATGCAAAAAATTGGGATTATTTAAATAATCTTATTATTTACAAAACATAGTGTGTGTATGTATTTTGAAATTCACTAAAAATTCCTAAATTATTACAATATTAGTTACATATAATTCACTATTAAAAGAATGTTTAAGTAATGGCTCAAAAATATTTGTAAAAATAAGATGACATGTTAAAAGTTTAATTCTTCTAAAATAATAAATTTTCTTTACCTGAGCCAAATAACTAAACCTAAATTCAAATATATGAAATAATCGTCCAAACTATATATTTGCAACAAAAAATATTGAAGTTTATATTATAACAAAAATAAACTAAACTCACAAGCAAAAATAATTAAATAAGAGAGGCAAAAACAACAATAAATTTGAAGGACACAAACCTCACAAAAAAAAAACAAAAAAAAAGGACCAAACAAAAATTATGTAAATCAAACAATAGACACTAAAAAAATCGAGATAAAATATCACCAAGTGAATATGTGAGAAGAAACTTCAAAAGAATGAGAGAGGAGTAAGTAGATAAGTTATTTGATACTTTTCATTAAATGGAGTAAACAATTATGCTATTTGATACTTAATTTTAAAAAAATATCACGTGATAAAAAAATCAAAGCTAATATATATGAATTATATTCTATAACGCAAACTTATTTCAATATTACTCGTGAGCAATATTGTCGGCAAGTATAAGTATGTAGCATCCAACAATCTAATTGAAAAAAAATAAAGGATACATAAAAATAAAAAGCAAAGTGACATGTGACTATACAATTGTAAATCATATAAAGAAAATTAAGATCTTATCAAATTACACTATTAGAATAAAATGTTATAAATCTTTTCAACCATATAAAATATTATAATAGATCTATATATTACGTTAAAATATAAACAAAACTACAATATAAATCAATAAATAAAATTATATTTTCTAAACAACTTTTTATTTTATTTTTCTACATATACTATGTTAAATATAATCATATTTTAAAATAATATCTATCATTTAACTATATGTGAATATACTTATCACAAATATTTTAATCGAACCCGTGCAACGCACAGGTTTATTCCTAATAGAGAAATAGATTAGTAAAAAAGATTAGTGAAACGGTAATTTAAGAAGTTTTATAATTACTGTTAAATTAATATTAATAATTATAAATATTTACGTTTTTTGGGGGGTAATGTTGCCCGGGTGCGGGTATGGTACCGGTATCCAGTACCGGTACTGGTACTGGTACGGGGTACGTCATTTTTAGAAAATACGAAGATTCGTATGAATAAAAAAACTAGATCTTCAATTCTCTTTGAATTTAGTCTATTCATTTTTAATGAATGAGTGAATAATTCAAATGGCTGATTTTTCTATTGGTTTTTAGCAATAGGTGCTACTTTTATATTATACAAAAATAAAAAACCTAAATATTTATATAAAATAACAAATTAAAGAAAAAGAAGGAGAAAAATAATAGTGTTTTTTTTGGATTGGTATACCACGCGTGTACCACAGATGTACCACTCGTGTACCCATTACAAAAAACAAAAAAAAATCTAGGTACGGCGTCAGTGCGTACCGGGGGAGTACCATACGCGTACCTTACCCAGTACGTACTCGATACCGGTACTCTATCTAAAACGGAGTACCCATGCATGCATCATAGGGTAATTTTTACTTTAAATTATTATAAATATTTACGTTTTTTATCTTTCAAATATATCATTAATAGATAATATTTTACCAAAAAAATTTATACTATAAAATCACAATTAATTAATAAACACATTCATATACAAAAAGAAAATTTAAGAATATTCATAATACAAAATATACGCACTAAACATACTACATATAATTTCTAAATATATTTGAAAACAAATCGTCAAAAGTATTTTTTTTTTATATACTAAAATAGTTCTACATCGCTTGATACTCGAGTTTAAAGATAATTTATATACAAATACCAATATCTTTCAAATCACCGAGAAACATTTTTCTACAAAGGACAAAACCATGACTGGTTAACCCCAAAGCGGACAATCTCTCTGAGATGTGGACTTGAGATCAAATCTAAACAATGGCGCCGTACCTGAGAAATGACTCCTAGGTTGACACCCTTTGGGCCCCTAGCATCGACTGGGAGACTCCTTTTTTTTACAAAGAATAAAACCGTGACGAGTTAACCCTAAAACGGACAATCTTTCGGAGATATGGACTTGAGGTCGAATATCAACCGTATTAATGTTTCTATTGCAAAAAAAATAAGTATTAATGTTTCCTTAAAAAAGGAAGAAATTTTAAGAAATCCCTTTAAATTCATGACAAGAGTGGTCACATTTTTATCATCAAACACCAATTAGCTATTAGCGATAGCATTCTAAAAGTATCACTAATTAAGAACCAAAATGGATTCATTTTTTGTATTGTGTTTCTTGGGATTAGTACTCATTGTGAGTGGTCACGTTGCACATGCCCAAGACTTACCAAGTGATTATGTGAAAGCTCACAATGCAGCAAGAGCACATCTTTTTTATTTAGATAATTTAACCCTTGCTTCGGACAACAAAGTTGTTGCTTTTGCACAAAACTATGCAAATCAACGCAAGGATTGTAAATAGATCCCCTCCGGCAGCCTTTACGGAGAAAATTTTGCGGTGAGAGCTGGCGACATGAGTGGCATAGAATAGATGCAGTGAAATTGTGGGTGGATGAGTTTCCTCACTATAATCACTATAATAACAGATGTGATGATGGCGAATGTCGTCATTATACTCAGGTGGTTTGGGGTGCTTCAAAACGTCTTGGTGGCAAAGTTAAATGTGATAATGGAGGAACATTCGTTGTTTGCAATTATGATCCTCAAGGCAACATTCCTGGCCAAGCACCATACTAAGTGGTTTATAATTCTTTTGTATCATCTGTTAAGATAGCTCTTAGCTTTGGATATGATTGTAATAATCTAGTTTAGCTTAAGGACATTTTAGTATAAGGATAGTTTTAATATACAGTAGGTACATGGTTATTACTATGCACTCTTAGTACTGTATATATACTTGATTGTATCCTTTTATCATCAATTAATCAAAATGATAAGATTGATTCACTCTATTCTCTCTATTCTCTCCACTTTAACATGGTATCTTCGCCATCTTCGATCCCTTAACCATTTCCGCTGTCGTAACTGTTTTCTGTTTCTGCCGTAACCGTTTCTGTTAGACCTCTAACAACCTCTTTCCGGCGACGATGCCGCCGCGTGTTGCTCCTCCGGAACCTTCTTCCGATCCCTCTTCTCCTTACTTCGTTCATCCTAGTGATGGACCGTCCTCTGTCAAAGTTTCTCCGATCCTCACCGGATCCAATTATCATTCGTGGTCACGATCGATGCGTCGTGCCCTAGGTGGAACATTGAAGCTGGAATTCATCGACGGTAGTATTCCGGTTCCCGCCGATCAATTCGATCCTTCTTTCCGATCTTGGAATCGTTGCAACAGGTTAGTTCATTCTTGGATTATAAACTCCGTTTCCGAATCTATTTCTCAATCTATCGTGTTCATGGAAAACGCGTTTGATGTTTGGAACGATTTGAAAGAACGTTTCGCTCAATCTGATCTTGTTCGAATCTCAGAATTGCAACAAGAAATCTATGCGCTTAAGCAAGAATCGCGTACTGTAACTGAATTCTACTCTGCTTTGAAATTGCTTTGGGAAGAACTTGAGATTTATCTTCCAATGCCAAATTGTAGCTTTCGAATTCGTTGTACTTGCGAAGCTATGCGTGCTGCTCGCGCAAATCATTCTCTTCTTCACATTGTTCGATTTCTCACTAGTTTGAACGATGAATTTTCGGTGGTGAAATCTCAGGTATTGCTCATAGATCCATTGCCTCCGTTGAACAAAGTCTTCTCCATGGTTCTTCAACACGAGAGGCAAGGAAATTTCTATCCTTCTGATGAATCCAAGGCTCTTCTCAATGCTGCTAGGTCCAAAGGATTTTGTTCTTCCAAAGCACCGGTTCGTATTTGCACTTTCTGTGGAAAAGATAACCACATTGTTGAGAATTGCTTCAAGAAATACGGAATTCCTCCTCATATGAAACGCAATTCTAATGCTCACAATGCTGCAATTGAGGGGGGATTGATGAACCAATTGCACAGGAAAACACCCAAGGACCTCCTATTACTCAAGATCAAGCTCTTCAGTTGATTTCTCTGCTTCAGAGTTCATTCTCCAATCCAAGTTCCAGTACTGCAACTTCTAATCAGGTTGGCTCTGTTGATCTCATTGTTCCTTCATCAATGAATCAAGGTACATGTTCTAAATCCTTTCAAGCATGTAGTTTAGGATACTGGATTATTGATTCTGGTGCTAGCTGTCACATCCCGTTTTATTTAATTATTTATTTAATTTGATTTATTTATTTAATTTCCATATTGTGTGATTTATTTAAATATGTGGCTTTTAGTGTAGTGGTGTGATTAGAATAGTAGTGTTTTTAGGAGGTGTAAATAGAGAATTAGAATGGGCTTATGAGGAAGGCAATTTAGTAAATTGAGAAGGAATTAACCTAGGTATAAGTTTGAAACTTAGTGAGAGAAAATCATTTGTCACCATTTTGTGAAGAATTAGAGAGAGAAAGTCTAGAGAAGAAGGAGAGGAGAAGAACATAGAAGAGGAGCTAAGATAGAGATTTGGAGGAGCTAATTCTTGAAGAATTAGAGGTAAGAGAGTAGTTTCATATAATTTGTGGGTGATAAAGAGGGAGGAGAAATCATGTTCTCTTTGCCCAAACCCTCTCACCCTTTGCTATGCTTAAAGTTAGCATTTTTATGTTTTTATATGAATCAAAATGCTTCCTTTTGTAATGATTTCGTGATATCTATGTTATGTGATGCTAAAAGTACTTGTGGATGGTTTCAATTTTGAGAATCAAAGTATGTTCATATGAAATTATAGGTTTTTGAGTTTTGAATGAAAAATATGCATAATCTTTGATTGGTGATGATTTTGGTGTTTGTAAGAGATGAAACTTGTACTTCCATGTATGATAACATGTTTATAACCTAAAGGAAACATCTTTTTAAAACTGGAACACCTTGTGGGTGATTTGGTGGTGGAATCCGAATGGTCACGAAAACAGAGCAGCAACTTCTGGGTATCGTCGCTGCAGCGAGAGCTAGTGAGGGAAACCTGCTGAGCTCGCCAGTGCTCGCCAGCCGACCCTATTCTGTCTGACTTGTTTCTCTACAGCGAGAGCTAGCGAAGAGATGGCGAAGGTTGCCAGATTCCTCGCTAGGACTCGCGAGATGGCGAGTAAGCTTCTGACTTGCTTCGCCAGAGCTCACTATAGCGAGAGCTAGCGAAGACAGCCAGATTTAGTTGATTATTAATTGATGATGATGATAGTTGGTGTATAGGTTGCTAGTCTTATAGAGATACACGAATAATGATAATATTTCTATATGCGTGTTGTATGATGGATGATGATGAATTGAATTGATCTCAATTATGTGTATGTATAAATGTGTTGGAAAGTATATGATATGATAAGATGGATGATGATGCTTTTCATAAACTTGTTGAACATGTATAATGATATTGATGGTGGATTGTAATGAATATGCTAAGGTGTATGTGTATGAATATGCTTATATGTGTATGAAATATGATGGTGAGTTGGTGATATCATGTATTAATACATGAAGTGTTGGTGAATATATAAATTGATTTATATTGATGAAATGTTGTGACACATCATTCATGCATAAGTTGTGTCAATTGATGGTGAAAATAGATGGTGAAGGGATTCTTGTATCCTATATAGATGGTGATATGGTACCACATGTAGACATGTCTAGGACATACATGAAGGTGACATTAGATGCATTAGGAAGGTGAACTTTATTTGTGTTGATGTGATAATGATGTGATATTTGAATAATGGTGTTCTAATTGAATGTGCATATATCTTGTTGATTGCTGACGGTACGGATAATATTTATGGATATAGATTGATTATATGTATATGCCTTGTTGATGGAGATGAATTGGTATTACATGTATGTTGGTTATGCGGATAGTGAATGAATGTGTATATGTATGCATTGTATATGTTGGATTGGATTTAATGTTAGTAGTTTACTTTCATTTATTTCAATGCCGATTATATGTACTAACTCTCTATTTCTTTTGTAATGGATCGTAGGGCGATTCAGATTCTCAAGCGTGAGGATTTGCTTTGCTTGCTTAGGAGGAGTACCCGGCATTGTTGCCAAGTATTCGGGGTGAGGAGATGTGTCTTACTATTAGTGTAGTACCCTTGTCCATTGCTCTGAAGGATTTGTAACACCATGTTGGGGGTTTATCTTTATTGTTGGGTTTTGCCTAGTGTCGTTGTTAGACCTTGTTTATGTATGATGGTGTAAGGCTTATGCCAAGTACTTAATTGCCTGTTTATTTGATGATGAGATATTGGTAGGTGATTTATGTGGATGTTGGCCTAGTGTTGGTGAACTTAATGAATATTCAGTCGTTGACTTATTTATGATTTTATTATTTTGATCATGACTTGTATAATGAGGTCTTATTATTTCCGCTGCAATGTATGTGATGAGCATGATATATGTTTGGCTTATATGCTATGGTTGATTGATGATTTTCACATGTAACACTCTTCTTGTGTCTACTTGCGTTTTATTTATTTATTTGGTCGAAATTTTTGGGTAGATATAAGTAGGGTGTTACAATTGGTATCAGAGCAAGGTCGATTCATTGGAATCAATTAGGCTTAGTAACCCGTTGTACAACATGTGTAGGATGCACTGTTTGTACTTTTGTTGTGACGTTTGTTTGTTGATTGGAATTGACTGTTCAGGACCATGACGTCGGCACGTGCTAATGCTCAGATCGCGGAGTCACTTGCTACTTTGACTCATCTCTTGGCAAGAGGTGATGATCCGGCTAGGGATGGAGAGAAACGCTTGGATAGGTTCTTGAAACACAAGCCATCTTTCTTTGTTTGAGGTTTTAAACCGGATGGAGCGGTTAAGTTGGTTGAGGAAGTTGAGATTATCTTTGATGCTATGGAGTGTGCTAATGAGAACTAGCTTGCATTGGGAACCTATGTGCTTAGGGAGGAGGCAAACCAATGGTGGAAGAATGCTAAGTTGAGACTAGGAGATAGAGGTGTTGTCATCACTTGGGAAATGTTCAAACGGGAATTCTTTAACAAGTATTTTCCAGCGGATGTA
Organism: Trifolium subterraneum; assembly: GCA_951799995.1. Lineage (NCBI taxonomy): Eukaryota > Viridiplantae > Streptophyta > Magnoliopsida > Fabales > Fabaceae > Trifolium > Trifolium subterraneum. Next base: position 12,923,644 of record OX637462.1, on the reverse strand, counting down.
AAGAATAAGAAGGTGGTAGAGTTCATGAAGTTGGAACAAGGGAACATGTCGGTAGCGGAGTATGCGGCTAAGTTTGAGTCCTTGTGTGCTTTTAGTCCTCACTACAATACCCCGGAGGCGGAGAGCGACAAATGTGTTAAGTTTGAGAGTGGTCTACGCCCCGACATCAAGCATATCATTAGATTTGCAGAGATTAGAAACTTCACTACCTTGGTGGCTAAGGCTAGAATTTGTGATGAAGATGGGAAAGCTAAGAGTAACTACTTCAAGGCGGTTAGAGGAAAGAGTCAAGACCGTGCCAAGCCTTATGAGGTTAAAGGAAAAGGAAGTGCTAGAGGTGGAAAGGGAAAGGAGAAAATGGATAATGACAAGTGCTATAGGTGTGGCAAGATTGGACACCGTTCTTTTGAGTGTAAGAAGGATAAGAATGTGTGTTATAATTGTGGGAAGGAAGGACATAGATCTAAAGAGTGCAAGGCAACTACTCCTACTTGTTTTAACTGTGGTGAAGAAGGTCACAAGAATCCGGAATGTAAGAAGCCAAAGAAGGTTACCGGGAAGGTGTTTGCTTTGAATGGAGAGGGAGCTGATCAAGTTGATAATCTCATTAAAGGTACGTGTTTCATTCATGACACTCCTTTAATTGCGATTATTGATACCGGAGAAATACATTCTTTGATTTCTATGGATTGTATGAAGCGTTTGAATATTCCTGTTTATGAAATGTCTGGTTGTATGAATATTGAGACTCCTGCTAGTGGTTCGGTTATTACTCGTCTTGTATGTCGTAATTGTCCTGTATCTTTGTTCGGTAGACATTTTGGTATGGATTTGGTGTGTATTCCACTTAGTGGTATTGATGTTATCTTTGGGATGAACTGGTTAGTCTTTAACCAAGTTCATATTAACTGTTGTGAGAAGACTGTGATTTTCCCGAAGTCAGAAGGAAGTTTGTCCTTGATGAATGGAGAAAGAAGAGGTGAAGGAATCTTTGAATGATCACGGAGAGTTGTTCATGGTGTTTGGATCATTGAAGCTTGAAGGTGGAGTTAAGTTCTAAGAGATACCAGTTGTTAGTGAATTCTCGGATGTATTTCCGGAAGATATATCTGATTTACCACCTGAAAGAGAAGTTGAGTTCAGTATCGATTTAGTACCTGGTACTAGCCCGATATCGATGACACCGTATCGTATGTCGGCATCGGAATTGAATGAATTGAAGAAGCAACTTGAAGAGTTATTGGAAAAGAAGTTCATACGTCCAAGTGTGTCACCTTGGGGTGCACCAATTTGTTAGTTAAGAAGAAGGAAGGGAGTATGAGGTTGTGCATTGATTATCGTCAGTTGAATAAGGCAACGATCAAGAATAAGTATCCACTTCCGAGGATAGATGATTTGATGGATCAACTAGTTGGAGCTTGTGTGTTTAGCAAGATTGATTTGAGGTCTGGATACCATCAGATAAGAGTGAAGACGGAGGATGTTCCTAAGACTGCTTTCAGAACAAGGTATGGTCATTATGAGTATACAGTAATGCCTTTTGGAGTTACGAATGCCCCTGGTGTTTTCATGGAGTACATGAATAAGATCTTTCATTCATTTTTGGATAAGTTTGTGGTAGTGTTCATTGATGATATTTTGGTTTATTCTAAGTCGAAGGAAGATCACAAAGAGCATTTGAGAATTGTATTACAAGTTTTGAAGGAGAAGAAGTTATATGCCAAATTGTCTAAATGTGAATTTTGGTTGAAAGAAGTAAGTTTTCTTGGTCATGTAATTTCCAGTGGATGTATAGCAGTGGATCCTGCAAAGGTTGATGCTGTAATGAAATGGGGAACACCTGAGTCTGTTTCAGAGATAAGAAGTTTTCTTGGATTAGCTGGTTACTATAGAAGGTTCATTGAGGGATTCTCGAAGATGGCGTTACCGTTGACTTTGTTGACTCGGAAGGATCAAGCGTTTGTTTGGGATGAAAAGTGTGAGAAAAGTTTTCAAGAGCTTAAGAAGAAATTGACTACTGCGCCTGTGTTGATTTTGCCTGATGCCAAGGAATCATTTGTAGTGTACCGTGACGCATCAAAGTTGGGACTTGGTGGTGTACTCATGCAAAAAGGAAAAGTTGTAGCTTATGCATCTCGTCAGTTGAAGGTTCATGAGAGGAACTACCCCACCCATGATTTGGAATTAGCAGCCGTAGTATTTGCATTGAAGGTATGGAGGCACTACTTGTATGGGTCAAGGTTTGAGGTGTTTAGTGATCACAAGAGTTTGAAGTATTTGTTTGATCAGAAAGAATTGAATATGAGGCAACGAAGATGGTTGGAATTCTTGAAGGACTATGATTTTGAGTTGAGTTATCATCCTGGAAAAGCTAATGTGGTGGCGGATGCTTTGAGTCGGAAGTCATTGCACATGTCATCGCTTATGGCAAAAGAGTTGGAGTTGATTGAAGAATTTAGAGACTTGAGTTTGGTATGTGAAGTCACCTCCAATAGTGTGAAGTTGGGAATGTTGAAGTTAACCAACCCTTTTCTTGAGAAGATTAGAGAATGTCAAAAACAAGATGAGAAATTGATGAAGAGAGTGGCACTAGTAATTGAAGGACAAGAGAATGATTTTAAGATTGATGAGAATGGAGTAGTGAGATTCCGAGGAAGAGTTTGTGTACCCGATGTACCCGAGTTAAAGAAAATGATTTTTGATGAAGGTCATAAAAGTGGATTAAGTATTCATCCTGGACTGGTTAAGATGTATCAAGACTTGAAGAAGTTATTTTAGTGGCCTAGAATGAAGAAGGAAATTGCGGAATATGTGTATGCTTGTTTGGTGTGTCAGAAATCGAAGATTGAGCATCAGAAACCGTCTGGTTTGTTGCAACCGTTGTTCATACCGGAATGGAAATGGGATAGTATTGCTATGGATTTTGTTGGAGGGTTACCAAAGACAGCAAAAGGGAATGAAGTGATTTGGGTTGTAGTAGATCGTTTGACGAAGTCGGCTCATTTTATTGCTATCAAGATTGGAACGTTGGTACCTAAGTTGGTAGAGATTTATGTTGAGCAGATTATAAGATTACATGGTATTCCATCTAGTATTGTGTCAGATAGAGATCCGAAGTTCACTTCTAGATTTTGGGAAAGCTTGCAAGAAGCGTTGGGAACTAAGTTGAGGTTGAGTTCTGCTTATCACCCTCAGACGGATGGTCAATCTGAAAGGACGATTCAATCTTTAGAAGATTTGTTGAGAGCGTGTGTTTTGGAACAAGGAGAAAGTTGGGATTCATGTTTACCTTTGATCGATTTTACTTACAATAATAGTTTTCACTCAAGTATCGGAATGACTCCTTTTGAAGCTTTGTATGGGAGAAGATGTCGTACGCCCCTTTGTTGGTATGAATCCGGTGAGAATGTAATTTTGGGTCCCGATATTGTACAAGAGACTACGGAGAAGATTAGAATGATTCGAGAGAAAATGAAAGCATCTCAGAGTCGGCAGAAAAGTTACCATGACAAGAAGAGGAAGGATGTGGAATTCCAAGAAGGAGATCATGTGTTCTTAAGAGTAACTTCTACTACCGGTGTGGGGAGAGCATTGAAGTCTAAGAAATTGACATCGAAGTTCATTGGACCGTATCAGATTTCGGAGAGGATTGGAAAGGTAGCTTATCGGATTGCATTGCCGGTAACACTATCTAATTTACATGATGTGTTCCATGTGTCACAATTAAGGAAATATGTTTCGGATCCATCTCATGTAATTGAATCGGATGATATCCAAGTGAAGGATAATTTGACTATTGAGACTATTCCGTTGAAAATTGAAGGAAGAGAAGTGAAGAAGTTAAGGAATAAAGAGATTGCATCAGTGAAAGTTATTTGGGGAGGTCCCGCGGGAGAGAATGCAACTTGGGAGTTGGATTGCAAGATGAAGAGTTCGTATCCCGATTTGTTTTCAGGTAAATTTTCGAGGGTGAAAATTCTTTAAGGGGGGTAGAGTTGTCACATCCCGTTTTATTTAATTATTTGTTTAATTTGATTTATTTATTTAATTTCCATATTGTGTGATTTATTTTAATATGTGGCTTTTAGTGTAGTGGTGTGATTAGAATAGTAGTGTTTTTAGGAGGTGTAAATAGAGAATTAGAATGGGCTTATGAGGAAGGGCAATTTAGTAAATTGAGAAGGAATTAACCTAGGTATAAGTTTGAAACTTAGTGAGAGAAAATCATTTTTCACCATTTTGTGAAGAATTAGAGAGAGAAAGTCTAGAGAAGAAGGAGAGGAGAAGAACATAGAAGAGGAGCTAAGATAGAGATTTGGAGGAGCTAATTCTTGAAGAATTAGAGGTAAGATAGTAGTTTCATATAATTTGTGGGTGATAAAGAGGGAGGAGAAATCATGTTCTCTTTGCCCAAACCCTCTCACCCTATGCTATGCTTAAAGTTAGCATTTTTATGTTTTTATATGAATCAAAATGCTTCTTTTTGTAATAATTTCGTGATATCTATGTTATGTGATGCTAAAAGTACTTGTGGATGGTTTCAATTTTGAGAATCAAAGTATGTTCATATGAAATTATAGGTTTTTGAGTTTTGAATGAAAAATATGCATAATCTTTGATTGGTGATGATTTGGTGTTTGTAAGAGATGAAACTTGTACTTCCATGTATGATAACATGTTTATAACCTAAAGGAAACATCTTTTTAAAACTGGAACACCTTGTGGGTGATTTGGTGGTGGAATCCGAATGGTCACGAAAACAGAGCAGCAACTTCTGGGTATCGTCGCTGCAGCGAGAGCTAGCGAGGGAAACCTGCTGAGCTCGCTAGTGCTCGCCAGTGCTCGCCAGCCGACCCTGTTCTATCTGACTTGTTTCGCTACAGCGAGAGCTAGCGAAGAGATGGCGAAGGTTGCCAGATTCCTCGCTAGGACTCGCTAGATGGCGAGTAAGCTTCTGACTTGCTTCGCCAGAGCTCGCTATAGCGAGAGCTAGCGAAGACAGCCAGATTTAGTTGATTATTAATTGATGATGATAGTTGGTGTATAGGTTGCTAATCTTGTAGAGATACACGAATAATGATAATATTTCTATATGAGTGTTGTGTGATGGATGATGATGAATTGAATGATCTCAATTATGTGTATGTATAAATGTGTTGGAATGTATATGATATGATAAGATGGATGATGATGCTTTTCATATACTTGTTGAACATGTATAATGATATTGATGGTGGATTGTAATGAATATGCTAAGGTGTATGTGTATGAATATGCTTATATGTGTATGAAATATTGATGGTGAGTTGGTGATATCATGTATTAATACATGAAGTGTTGGTGAATATATAAATTGATTTATATTGATGAAATGTTGTGACACATCATTCATGCATAAGTTGTGTCAATTGATGGTGAAAATAGATGGTGAAGGGATTCTTGTATCCTATATAGATGGTGATATGGTTCCACAGGTAGACATGTCTAGGACATACATGAAGGTGACATTAGATGCATTAGGAAGGTGAACCTTATTTGTGTTGATGTGATAATGATGTGATATTTGAATAATGGTGTTCTAATTGAATGTGCATATATCTTGTTGATTGTTGACGGTAAGGAATAATATTTATTGATATAGATTGATTATATGTATATGCCTTGTTGATGGAGATGAATTGGTATTACATGTATGTTGGTTATGCGGATAGTGAATGAATGTGTATATGTATGCATTGTATATGTTGGATTGGATTTAATGTTAGTAGTTTACTTTCATTTATTTCAATGCCGATTATATGTACTAACTCTCTATTTCTTTTGTAATGGATCGTTGGGCGACTCAGATTCTCAGGCGTGAGGATTTGCTTTGCTTGCTTAGGAGGAGTACCCGGCATTGTTGCCAAGTATTCGGGGTGAGGAGATGTGTCTTACTATTAGTGTAGTACCCTTGTCCATTGCTCTGAAGGATTTGTAACACCATGTTGGGGGTTTATCTTTATTGTTTGGTTTTGCCTAGTGTCGTTGTTAGACCTTGTTTATGTATGATGGTGTAAGGCTTATGCCAAGTACTTAATTGCCTGTTTATTTGATGATGAGATATTGGTAGGTGATTTATGTGGATGTTGGCCTAGTGTTGGTGAACTTAATGAATATTCAGTCGTTGACTTATTTATGATTTTATTATTTGGATCATGACTTGTATGATGAGGTCTTATTATTTCCGCTGCAATGTATGTGATGAGTATGATATATGTTTGGCTTATATGCTATGGTTGATTGATGATTTTCACATGTAACGCTCTTCTTGTGTCTATTTGCATTTTATTTATTTATTTGGTCGAAATTTTTGGGCAGATATAAGTAGGGTGTTATACTAGCCACCACATGTGTAATTCTATTCAATGGTTTCACTCTTATAGTGAAATCACTCATATCAAAATAAAATTGCCAAATGGAAATATAGTGTTAGCAAAGCACACAGGCATAGTAAAATTTTCCCCTAGTCTCATCATTACTGATGTGCTATATGTTCCTACTTTTTCTGTTAATTTGGTCTCAGTGTCTCAACTAAGTAGAGCACAAAATTACAATGTCAATTTTAATGGTTCACATTGCTTGATTCAGGTTCATCCTACCAAGAGGATGATTGGTTTTGCTGAAATGATAGATGGATTATACTACTTAAAGTTGACAAGTAAAGATGTACATGCTTATGCTGTTGATAGCAGTGACAAGACTACTATACCTGAGCCAGCCCTGTGGCATTTTAGATTAGGACATATATCTCTAAATAGGATGCATTTGTTACATTCTCAGTTTCCTTTTATTACTGTTGACAATAAAGGTGTATGTGACATTTGTCACCTTGCTAGGCACAAGAAAATGCCTTATAATACTAGTATGAATAAAGCTGCTTTTCCTTATGATGTTCTTCATTTTGATATATGGGGTCCTATTGCTACTAAGTCTTTACACAATCATTCTTATTTCTTGACTGCTGTAGATGATTATAGTAGATTTACATGGATAATTCTAATGAAACATAAGTCAGAGGCAAGGCAACATGTAATGGATTTAATAAAATTGATTGAAACTCAACACAATAGTAAAGTTAAAATTGTTAGGACTGATAATGGTGTTGAATTTTCCATGCCTCAATTTTATGCATCTAAAGGAATTATCCATCAAACTTCTTGTGTAGAGTCCCCTGAGCAAAATGGTAGGGTAGAGAGGAAACACCAACATTTGTTAAATGTAGGCAGAGCTCTTTTATATCAAGCAAATTTACCTAAAACATTTTGGTCATATGTTGTGCAACATGTCACTTTTCTAATAAATAGATTACCCTCTTCTGTTTTGAAAAGTAAGTCACCCTATGAATTATTATTCAAATCACAGCCCGAACTTCAGTTTTTGAAGGTTTTTGGATCATTAGTATATGCATCTACTTTACATGCTCATAGAACAAAAATTGCACCTAGAAGTAGAAAATGCATTTTCTTGGGTTATAAGCAAGGTGTCAAAGGCACTATCCTTTATGACTTGCACAGTAGGGAAATTTTTATCTCAAGAAATGTGACTCATCATGACCATATTTTACCCTACAAACCTTCAAATTCCCAAATCCCTTGGCATTATCATAGTTCATATGAGCCTGACCTTACCATTCCTTTGCCACAAGAGAACACAAACACAACACCAGATGATGGTACCATACACATTGAACCAGAACCAACATCTCCTATTATTGAAAATTTGAACCCAGTTTCCACAAATGACATACATGACACTCCTTCCCCACATCATCCTACTTCTCCTGCATTATCTAATCATGACCATACTCCCATTCCATTGCAAGAAACCATCAGTCAGTCACCAAATCATACTATCCCTGATCAACCTATTCCAACTCATAGGCCTATCAGAGATAAGCATGCACCATCCTACTTGTCAGATTATGTTTGTAATCACTATATCACATCTTCAAATTATTCATCTTCAGGTATTCTATATCCTATTTCCAGTTTCCATTCTTTTAAACATTTGTCTCCTGTTCATCATGCATTCACTACATCTATCACACACAACACATAGCCCAAATCTTATCTAGAAGCTTGTAAACTGGAATGTTGGAAAAGAGCTATGAATGATGAATTAGAGGCATTGGCTAAGACTGGTACTTGGGAAATAGTTGATTTGCCACCCCAAGTCAAGCCCATAGGTAGTAAATGGGTGTACAAAGTGAAATATAAATCTGATGGCACTATAGAGAGACATAAGGCCAGATTAGATGCAAATGGCTATAATCAAATAGAAGGTCTTGACTTCTTTGATACCTTCTCTCCAGTAGCTAAGTTGACTACTGTGAGATTGCTTCTTGCTACTGCAGCTGTAAAAGGGTGGTATTTACATCAATTGGATGTAAATAATGCTTTCTTGCATGGTGATCTGCAAGAAAATGTATACATGACTATCCCTGAAGGTGTTTATTCTTCTAAACCAAATCAGGTTTGCAAATTGCTCAAGAGTCTCTATGGGCTGAAACAGGCAAGTAGAAAATGGTATGAAAAATTGACTTCCTTGCTCATTAAGGAAGGCTATTCTCAATCCACAGCTGATTATTCTTTGTTCACATTGCACTCCAACTCTGATTTTACTGCTCTTTTGGTATATGTGGATGATATTATATTGGCTGGCACTAGTTTGACAGAAATAGAGAGAACTAAAGGATTTTAGATGCTCAGTTCAAAATCAAGGACATTGTAATATTTTTTGGGCTTAGAGGTGGCACAATCAAGGGAGGGAATTACCATTTCCCAAAGAAAATACTGTCTAGATTTGTTGAAGGATTCTGGTTTATTAGGTTCTAATCCAGCTACCACTCCTTTGGATCCAGCTTGAAATTCTGGCACCTACTGGGGACAGATGTTAAGACAGAAGCTATAGCAATTGTCGTACGTAATCAGTTGTAAAGCTAAGACAAATGCTCTAGCGTATGTCCACAGTAGGATATAATCAACAAGTATAAGCAACAGACAATGAAGTAAATAACACAGAGAATTGTTAACCCAGTTCGGCGTAAACAACGACCTACTCTGGGGGCTACCAAGCCAGGAAGGAATCCACTATAATAGATCTAGTTCTAAGCCCACAGCAAACCTCCAAGTTTACGACTTAACTCCTAGACTCTACCCGTGCTAACTCAACCTAGGAACTCCTAAGTTTGAGACCCCGTCTCACTTCCTTACTATCACAAACCTTGTGATTATAACAGTTGAACAAACAGTGCGGTTTCACTAACCAAACAACAAACAGTCTCCGTGCTTAAAAGCTTGAGAGATGTTTAACAAAGTACAAACCAAAAACAGGCCTAAGCTTGTGTTATAGAATCCACAAGAAAGGCTTACAATCAACAAGACTCAAACCCTAAAACTATATTCTTAAAATACGGCTTCAGTCCACTCTTAGGTTTTAGTCTTCACATATTTATATGACCTGAGTTAGCATGGGCTAGGTCTTCATTTTGGGCTTTAATCTTCAGCTGTCCTTTTGCAAAGTCCAGCACACATAAAATGGAAAGAATCATTTGTTTCCATAAATGGCGTAGCATCTTCTGGAAAGTATCTCTTGGTGCAGCCGCCTTATAAACCCTTGTTTAAAAGCGTGCGTCTTGATAAGCAGTAAGGCGAAAATATTGCTTCAGAGAATCTTCAAAGATATGGCGCGCAATATAGAACATTAATTACCGGCATGACAGATGTTGTACCCACATGCTACGGCATCTGGTCCAACATCTTGCTTGAACTTGTTTTTGCAAAATGAGGCCAACATACAAAACACCAACACAGCTATTAAACTTTCTAATGATGACAGTAAGCCATATGAGGACATCTCCTTATATAGAAGAATTATTGGCAAACTGCTTTACTTAACTAATACTAGACCTGACATAAGCTTTGCCACACAACAGCTTAGCCAGTTTTTGCACAAACCTACTGTTAATCACTACAATGCTGCTTGTAGAGTCATCAGGTATCTCAAGCATAGTCCTGGAAGAGGATTATTATTTCCTAGGAATTCTGATTTGCAATTGCTAGGTTTTACAGATGCTGACTGGGCTGGTTGTTTTGATACTAGAAAATCCACCACTAGCTATTGTTTCTTCTTAGGTTCTTCTCTTGTTTCATGGAAAGCAAAGAAACAAACTACTGTTTCAAGATTATCTTCAGAGGCAGAATACAGGGCATTATCTACAACAACTTGTGAGCTTATCTGGCTGTTATTTTTATTGAGAGACTTGAACATCAAATGCAGCAAGATTCCAGTGATATATTGTGATAGCGAAAGTGCTATTCACATAGCATCCAACCCTGTTTTTCATGAAAGAACAAAACACCTAGAGATTGATTGCCATCTGGTAAGGGAAAAATTGGAACAAGGAATCCTCAGACTTCTCCCTATATCTACTGAAGATCAATTGGCAGACTGTTTAACCAAAGCATTAGCAGCTCCAAAGTTCAACAGTTTTATTTCCAAGCCTGGCTTACTTGACATTTATAAGCCTTAGCTTCAGAGGGGATGTTAAGATAGCTCTTAGCTTTGGATATGATTGTAATAATCTAGTTTAGCTTAAGGGCATTTTAGTATAAGGATAGTTTTAATATACAGTAGGTACATGGTTATTACTATGCACTCTTAGTATTGTATATATACTTGATTGTATCCTTTTATCATCAATTAATCAAAATGATAAGATTGATTCACTCTATTCTCTCTATTCTCTCTTCACTTTAACATCATCGTCACTTGTTCTTAATGTTTTTAAATTTTACAATAGGGTTTTATGTGCCGTTCAAAAAATAAAACATTAAGGTGTATGTGAGTTCATCATATGTAACAAGTTGCACACCAATCTCATTTATCAAATTCTGGTATTTTATTTATGGTAGATTTTGAGGACAATACGAACGTCAGATTTGATAGAATAGAATATTTTTGTCATTTTGATTTTGGAATCAAAAGAAGAAAAAAACTGTCATTAAACATAATTATATTTATAATTATTTCCATTTATTTATTTTTTATATTTTTTTTTTATTTACAAACATAAATGAAAATAATTAAAAATATAATTATACTTAATGACAGGAATGTTTTATTCTATCATTAAATTTGTAGCTTTATTAAGATTTTAGATGTATATACAACGTGGTGAGTGAAGGTTTTTTGTGTCTAGAGATGGGGCTATAGATTTGGCTTTAGTATTTTTGCATTTAGTTGGGCTATAAGTGTTTATCGTAGAGTGCTTATGAATAAGATATTTTTTTTACATAAGATAAATTCAAATTAAATTATTTTCGTATAAGCAGTTTACATAAGCTACTTTATCCGAAAATCTATTGTTCGTCTATAAAGGAATTTTTGTGGGGTAGGTCATCCGGTGGTGGGAGTAAAATTCTTTGGGTGAGTTGGGTGGATATGTGCAATCAAAGATGGAGGGGGCTTGGTGGTGAAGAACTTGGAGATAGTGTCTCACACTATCAACCTATAAGGCATTAATTTTCTTCACTTATTACATATGTTCGGGCGGATAGGATACTCATGGATCAAGATTATAAATCCGCACCCGACCGGTATAATCTGACTAGAATCGATTTTAGAAAGAAAAAAATTCCCGTGTAACCCATCCGACCGACCAAAATGACTTTTTTTATTGTTGTGGGTTTTACGATTTTTGGGTGGGTTCGGTTTTTCTGTCCACCCCTACCGGCTAGTAACATGTTAATTATTTGGGCTCTGAGCCCTCTTTGTAATGAAAAAACATGATAATTATTTGATATCATAATTTTTTTTTTGAACAAGCCAAAATGATATATATATATTATAAACAGAATATTTCCCTAGCACAAGACGTACCAAGGACTATAAAGTAAGGTTACAATAGAGTGATAGTACCACAACAGGAAAAAACTAAACAAGGCCCGGACCAAGCATAGGACTAGACCACCAACTATGGCAGTTTAAAGCTAAAGAACTTTCTTGTTGCTTTCAACCACCTATAGGAAAATGTCTTGATCTTGTCCAACATAAGAAGTGAAGAATTTTCCGAGCCTCTGAACAATCTGTGGTTTCGTTCTGTCCACACAACCCACACGCAAGCAAGCCATATGAGTTGCATGAAGGAACGACATGCCCGAGTACCACATGCTGAAGTCATATACTGGACGAAGTGATCTGAAAGCGTCTGAGCTGTCACCAAAGAAGAACCAATCCAAGAGCTGACAAGAGACCAAACGGAACCATAAGAGCTACAGGAGAGGAATACGTGCTGCGCCGACTCCACCGCTCCACACCCAAAAGCACAGAAATGGTCCTCCACTGGTAGGATGCCTCTAGAGATCAGATTAGCTTTGGTAGGTAACTTATCCCGCAAGAGTCGCCACGCGAGAAAGGAACACCTTCAAAGGAACCTGAGTGTGCCAAATGAGACCTGCCGCAACATCTAAAGGAGCCATATCCTGATCGGTCATAGTTAGTCAATTCATCAAGGTATTAATTAAATTTTTCAACTTGTTGGATATTTGAATTGGCCGCATTTTGCTAAAACAAATATACAAGCAAGATGTTGGACCAAATGTTTCAACATTGGGACAACCAGTGTCCAAATGATTTGCGCGCGTGTTTTATATAAGGAAAGCGCGTTTTTAAAGGAAACCACGTTTTTACTCTTGTGTGCCAAGGAGTATATTTCTATACAGAATCAGCGATGAGATTTTTCCTGAAAATGTTCTGACATTTTAGGAAACTTTGTGTATAGTTCTGATTCTTGATTAATGTGTGTTCTAAGCCCAAAGTGAACTTCAGCCCGTATTGCTTGGAGTATATATATGAAGAACGAAAAACCCAGTAGGGTTATCAAAGCCGTCATTGAAGAATAGCATTCTAGGGTTTTGAGTTTTGTATTATTTTGTGAGCCTTTCTTGTGGATTCTATAACACAAGTTAAGGACTGATTTTGTGTGTGTGTTAATTACTCCAAAGCTTCTAAGTACGGAGGTAATTTGTTTTCTGAGGTGTGTCTTCGAAATCATCTTTGTGTTACTGTAATCACTGTGCGTGATAAGTTGGAGGTGAGATGGGATCTCATACTTAGGAGTTCTTAAGTAGAAGTTGCACAAGTAGGTGTCTAGGATATAAGTTGTAAACGGGGCGTTTACTGAGGGCTTAGATCTAGCACTACATTAGTGGATTTCCTTCCTGGATTGGTATCCCCCAGAGTAGGTTCGTTTATGCCGAACTGGGTTAACAAATCATTTGTGTCTTTGCTGTTTTCTGTTATTTAAATTATATTTCCTGCTGATTCGTATAAGGTTGGAACATTGGTTACAACACTGTGTTCACCAAAGTGTTGGAACATTGTATTCAACATTAGTTCCTGGGCGTGCCAGATTTCAATTGGTATCAGAGCAGACACCCTGTTCTGGATTGGGTGAGATTCAGGGCGTATACATCTGGTAGAAATGGAGAAAGAAGGAGGGTTCGTGAATAGACCTCCTCTGTTGGATGGAACTAATTATGACTACTGGAAGTCTCGTATGGAAGCTTTTCTTAAGTCTATTGACAGCAAAACATGGAAGGCAGTTCTAATTGGATGGGAACCACCAGTATTGCAGGACAAAGATGGAAAGAAACTGGAAGAGCTGAAGCCTGAAAGTGAGTGGTCAAAAGAGGAAGATGAATTGGCTCTTGGTAACTCAAAAGCGTTGAATGCATTGTTTAATGGAGTTGATAAAAATATGTTTAGACTTATTAAGCGCTGCAAAGTTGCTAAAGAAGCTTGGGAAATCCTGATAACCACTCAAGAGGGAACATCTAAAGTAAAGAATTCTAGACTACAGATGCTCACTACAAAGTTTGAAGAACTTAGGATGAAGGAGGATGAAAGTGTGCATGAATTTCATATGACTATTCTAGATTATTCCAACACTTTTGATGCTCTAGGTGAGAAGTTGTCAGAAGAGAAAATGGTGAGGAAAATGCTGAGATCTCTACCAAAGAAGTTTGATATGAAAGTCACATGCATTGAAGAATTTAGAGAACTTGACACTATTAAACTTGAAGACTTGGTAGGTTCGCTTCAAACATTTGAAATGTCAGCTAATGAGCGGTCTGGAAGTAGTGGTAGCAAGAATAAAAGCATAGCACTTGTGTCAAATACTGAAAATGAAGACCGTCAAGATGACATTGACACTGATGAAAGTATCTCAGATGCCATGGTACTGCTGGGAAAGCAATTCAACAAGGTTATGAGACGCATGGATAGAAAGACAAATGGAAATGTTCCAAACATCAGATTCGACATCAGCAAACCTGGAAACAATTTCAGAAGGACAAAAACTGATGATAAAATGGGACAATCCAAGGGAGTTAAATGTCATGAATGTGAAGGTTTTGGGCACATTAGAGCTGAGTGTGGCACATTTCTCAAAAGGCAGAAAAAAGGCATGATTACTACATGGTCTGAAGAGGATGAATCTGAAGAAGAAGCTGAGAATGAAGCAGCCAGACATGTAACTGCCTTAACTGGAGTAATTGAATCTGATTCTGATTCAATTGATGAGGAAGTGTCATATGATGAGTTAGCCGTATCTTTTAAGTCTTTGTGCATCAGAAGTGAGGAAGTATGTGAGCAACTTGAAGCTGAAAGGAAATTGGTTGTCAAACTGAAGACTGAAAGAACAAATCATCTTGCCAAAATAGGAACCTTGAATGACGAGGTAATTCAATTAAATTCTCAGCTTGAACACTTAAAGAAACAAGTTGTAATGATGCACCATAGTACACATGCTCTAGATGAGATTCTGGAAAAACAGGTTGTCAAGCCACAACATATTGGGCTTGACTATGAAGCTCTCAACAAAAAGCAGATGTATGATCCAGATACGAAGTTTATGACTGCTGAAGGTAATCATCACTTTACAGTGCCCAGGCAGATGTTTCAACATCCTAAGCGACATCAGAAGACTCGCGTGAACAGATCACGTTCATGGATATGTCATCACTGTGGTAAGAAGGGACATATCAGACCTTACTGTTACAAACTCTATGGGTACCCCAAACACTTCAGGGAGTTTCCTCCTGAGCCTCCTATTTTGAACACTAAAAGTGAATGGAAACCTAAAGGAGAAAGTGTTGCTCTCATTGCTCATACTTCATTTAGAGCATCATCAAGGGAAGACTGGTATTTTGATAGTGGATGCTCACGCCACATGACAGGAATTAGCAGGTTTCTTGAAAATATTGAACCTTATGCCACCAGCTTTGTCACGTTTGGAGATGGAGCTAAAGGTGAAATCATGGGTACAGGAAAGCTAATCAACCATGGCTTACCAAAGCTTGATAACGTTTTATTGGTCAAAGGACTTACAGCTAATCTGATCAGTATTAGTCAACTCTGCGACCAAGGATACAAAGTAAATTTCACACAAGCTGAATGTATTGTCACAAATGAAGAAGGAGTGGTGATAATGAAGGGGGAAAGGTCCAAAGACAACTGTTACTTATGGACATCTCAAAAAGAAGCTAACTCTTTCACATGTTTATTAAGCAAGGAAGAAGAAGTAAAGTTGTGGCACCAGAAACTTGGCCATCTCCATCTCAGAGGAATGAAGAAAGCCATATCTGAAGAGGCTATCAGGGGACTACCTAAGTTACACATTGAAGAGAAACACATTTGTGGTGAATGTCAGATTGGTAAGCAAATCAAGATGTCGCATCCAAGGCTCCAACATTCTGTTACTTCCTGTGTACTTGAATTACTGCACATGGATTTAATGGGACCTATGCAAGTAGAAAGTCTTGGTGGAAAAAGGTACGTCTTTGTAATGGTCGATGATTATTCAAGGTTTACTTGGGTGAGCTTTATTAGAGAAAAGTCTGACACGTTTGAAGTATTCCAAGAATTGTGTAAACAATTACAAAGAGAGAAAAGTAGTGAAATTGTAAGAATTAGGAGTGATCATGGAAGAGAGTTTGAGAATGCTAAGTTTCTTGAATTCTGTTCATCAGAAGGTATTAAGCATGAGTTTTCTTCTCCCATCACACCTCAACAAAATGGTGTTGTTGAGAGAAAGAATAGAACATTGCAAGAGTCTGCTAGAGTGATGATTCATGCAAAGAATTTGCCTTTAAATTTCTGGGCTGAGGCAATAAACACTGCTTGTTATATCCATAATAGAGTCACTCTAAAAACAGGAACAATCATTAATCTTTATGAACTGTGGAAAGGAAGAAAGCCGACAGTAAAACATTTTCATGTGTTTGGAAGCAAATGTTATATTCTGGCTGATAGAGAACAAAGAAGAAAGCTTGATCCTAAAAGTGATGAAGGTATATTCCTTGGTTACTCAACCAACAGCAGGGCCTACAGAGTTTTTAATTCAAGAACTAGAGTTATGATGGAATCAATCAATGTGGTAGTGGATGACTCACCATCTGAAAAGGCAAAGGATGTTGAACAAGGTGCTGCAACATTTGAACCATCAGAAGAAACTGACAGCAGCGATAGAAAATCAAATGAGCAGGCTGGTGAATTTATAGGTGGATCTCAGAATGATCCAACTAACAAGGGACCATCTGTAAGGGTTCAGAAAAATCATCCAAAGGAACTCATCATAGGTAATCCTGATCAAGGAATTGCCACAAGAAGAACGATTGATGTGGTCTCAATTTCATGTTTTGTTTCAAAATTTGAACCTAAAAACATAAAAGAGGCTCTTACTGATGAATTCTGGATAGGTGCTATGCAAGATGAGTTGAATCAGTTCAAGCGTAGTGAAGTATGGGATCTTGTGCCTAGACCAAGTGGTTTGAATGTGATTGATACAAAGTGGGTGTACAAGAATAAATCTGATGAGAATGGAGTTGTGACTAGAAACAAAGCCAGGTTAGTTGCACAAGGATACACTCAAGTGGAAGGTCTTGACTTTGATGAAACCTTTGCTCCTGTGGCTAGGTTAGAATCTATAAGATTACTCTTGGGAGTAGCTTGTATTCTCAAGTTTAAGCTATTTCAAATGGATGTGAAAAGTGCCTTCCTTAATGGGTACTTACATGAAGAAGTCTATGTTGAACAACCTAAGGGGTTTATTGATCCAACTCATCCAGATCATGTTTACAGATTGAAGAAAGCTCTATATGGACTAAAGCAAGCTCCAAGGGCTTGGTATGAACGACTCACTGATTTTCTTATTAGTCAAGGGTACAGAAAAGGAGGAAATGACAAAACTCTGTTTGTTAAGGAAGAAAATGGCAAATTGATGATAGCACAGATATATGTGGATGACATTGTTTTTGGTGGGATGTCGGATCAGATGGTTCAACATTTCGTTATGCAGATGCAATCTGAATTTGAGATGAGTCTTGTGGGTGAACTGACTTACTTTCTGGGTCTTCAAGTGAAGCAAATGGAAGAAACCATCTTCATATCTCAAAGCAAGTATGCCAAGAGCATTGTGAAGAAATTTGGAATGGAAAATGCTCCACACAAAAGAACACCTGCACCCACACATCTAAAGCTTACTAAGGATGAAAGTGGTACAAGTGTTGATCAAAGTCTCTATAGGAGTATGATTGGTAGTTTATTGTATCTTACTGCAAGCAGGTCTGACATCACGTTTGCTGTAGGAGTTTGTGCAAGATACCAGGCAGAGCCCAAGATTAGTCATATTACTCAGGTCAAGAGGATTCTGAAATATGTGAATGGAACAAGTGACTATGGAATTTTGTTCTCTCATGGTGATGATTCTAGACTAATTGGCTATTGTGATGCTGATTGGGCAGGAAGTGCTGATGATAGGAAAAGCACATCAGGTGCTTGTTTCTTTCTTGGAAGTAATTTGATCTCTTGGTTCAGTAAAAAGCAAAACAGTGTCTCTCTATCAACTGCTGAAGCTGAATACATAGCAGCTGGCAGTAGCTGCTCTCAATTGTTGTGGATGAAGCAGATGTTGAAAGAATATAATGTTGAGCAGGATGTTCTAACGTTGTACTATGACAATTTGAGCGCCATAAATATTTCAAAAAATCCAGTTCAACACAGTAGAACCAAACACATTGATATTCGTCATCACTTCATCAGAGATTTAGTTGAGGACAAAATTGTTACTCTAGAACATGTGTCTATAGAGGAACAGTTGGCAGACATTTTTACTAAGGCATTGGATGCAAATCAGTTTGAGAAATTAAGGGGCAAGTTAGGAATTTGCCTATGTGAAGAGCTGTAGCAATTACAGTTATGTGGGGGTGCAGCAGTTATAACCAACTCCCTTACTTTAGCGCTGCACGAAAATCAAGGAAATCAAATATACACTTTCCTAAACCTTTTCATATTTTCCTTTTCTGTCTCCACATACAACCTCTCCAACTTCTCAAACCTCCTTCTCTCTGCAAACCGTAAAATCACAAAAACTCTTCTTCACCAAAACTCTCATTCCGCCATGTCTACTTCACAAAAATCCTCCTCTGCAAAAGACCAAACAACTGCTTCGCCTACAAAGAGTTCTTCCGATCACTCCAAATCAAAGGTTGAAACATCCTCTTTGATCGCCCTCGTTGACCCATTGACGTCGGTACATGCAAGTGAAGTGGAAGAAAAATCAACTCCCTCAACTCGAAGTAAATCTGTTGCAAAGAAAGACAAGGCAAAGAAAACGTGTAAGTCTCCAATCTCTGTTCCTAGTAAAACTAAGGGTAGTAAGAAAAAGAGTACTAAATCTGCGGCTAAGCGTGCTTTTACTATGACGGATTTATATTTAAATCCAAACCCCTTTGCATCCGATAATGTTGATGTTGCGGTTGATTCTGGAAAATCAAATCTTGAAACATCTCGAACTGTTGATAAATCTGTAACCCTAGATCCCAAAACCCTAGGCTCTGTTGATCCCAAATCTGATGATGTTTTAGGGAAGTCTGTTGAGAATATTGTTATTTCTACTGTTGATGCAAATGTTGCTGAGAAACCTATGATTGTTGATGATGAAACTGCTGGTGTTGTTGATGCTGAGTTGGAGTCACAAAAACCAACTGGTGATGTTACTGATGTGGTGAAGGATGTTGGAACATCCAGTGTTCCTCCACCTAACGATGTTGCGCTGGATGTTGAAACATCCTTGGCTCAACCTGATACAAATTCTGCTTCTCATGCCACTACTGAGAAAACTGTGACAGCTGACAAAGAACAATCTGAAAGCATTGAGAAGACTGTTGAAGTCAATCCCAAGGATTCTTCTGAGGATACTGTTAATAATGATCATGTGTTTATTGATGTGGATGCTGTATCCTACCCTACTGAGCCCCTTGCCCAAGTCATGAAGAACACTATCAAGACTAGGTTGAGAGGGAGTACAAGGAAGACAGCTACTGTCACAAAGACTGTCCCTGCTGCAAAGAAGAAGGACTCATCTTGTAAGCCTGTGCTGTTTGGACCAGGACGTGGGTGGAGCAAAGGCACCCCTGTTAAATCCAGTAAGAACAAGCCCCAGAAGAGACGGCTTGCTTATTCTGATGATTCAGAATACAATGTTGAAGAGGATGTTGAAGCTATTCCTCCTCCTGCTAAGAAGAGTAAGCAAAGTGCCAAGAAGGCTTCTCTTGCTGTTGAAGATGCCCCTATGGATAATGTATCCTTTCATTCCATTGCCAGTGCTCAGAGATGGAATTCTGTTTACCATAGGAGGATGGCCCTGGAGAGAGAGTTAGGTAAGGAAGCTCTCAAACGTGAAGATGTGATGGAGCTTATTGAAGCTGCTGGTTTGATGAGAACAGTCACTGCCTTTGGAGACTGTTTTGAACGCTTAGTCAAAGAATTTTTGGTTAATATTCCTGAAGGTTGCAATGATCCCCTGAGTAAAGACTTCCAGAAGGTGCATGTTAGAGGCAAGGTGGTAAATTTTTCCCCTAAGGTGATCAACAAATATTTGGGCAGAGATGAAAAACCTCACGCTGAAGTGGAAGTCACTGATAATGCCTTATGCAAGGCTCTTACTGGTGGACAGGTCAAGGCGTGGCCCATTAGAGCAAAAGTCCCTGCTGGGAAACTCACTGTGAAATATGCCTTATTGAACAGAATTGGTTCAGTGAACTGGGTTCCAACCCTTCACACCTCTGATATCTCAACAGGTTTGGCAAAGTTCATTTACATTGTTGCAAACAAAATTCCATATGATTTTGGACAGTACATTTTTGATCAAACCTTGAGGCATGGTAAGTCTGGTGCTGTGAGTCTACCTATTGCATTTCCCACTCTGTTGTGTGGCATTATCATCAGTCAACATCCAGGTATTGTGTCTTCTGATGATGTGGCTAAGAAGAGGGAATCTCCTCTGATTTTCCACTATAAGTTGTTTAGTAATCAGCATGTTCCTGATATTGTTGGAACATCCTCCCAAGCTGCCCCTGTGCAAATGACAAGGAAGGATGTTATAGCTGGGTTGAAGGATGTCTGCAAGGAATTTGATGCAAAGAAAGAGGAGCTGGACAGGATGTTTGATGCTAAGAAGAAGATCTTTGAGGATATGATTGCTGCTCTGGAACGTGAGGAAGATTCTGTGGCTGTAGCTGCTGATAATTTGCAAGGTAATGTTTCCGTTGATGCTGAGGAAGGAACTGGTAAAGGTGCTGACAAAGGTGGTGATGATGTTGAGACCAGTGCTGGAACATCTGGTAGTGATACAGATGAGGAAGAAGCAACTGCTAGCAGTGCTGAAGACTGAATCTCCTGCTCCCTTTTGTTTTGTTTTTTTATGTTTTCTATTGTGACTGTTTAATCATGGGCGCTACCCTGGATATTTAAGCACTCCTGTGCTCTGTTGGTCTGTAATAATCTACACTTCTGCCTGAAGATTATTTGTCAACTTTTGTGGCTAAAAAGGGGGAGAAACATGTTAGTATGATGCAAGTTCCCTGTTGTGTGATGTGGAATCTGATGTTGAAGCATTCTGCTAATATGTGTAGTAGTAGTTTATTATGCATGTATGAGTCGCTATGTATGTGATGCATGTTTGAGGGGGAGTAGTATGACAACATGTTCAGGGGGAGAAGAATTTTTTTTTGAAAAAGATCTTGTTCATGTTTGTTCTAATTCTGATGTTGAGGGGGAGCAAGTTTGCTGTGATTTATGCTTGTGCTTATGTTCTGATAAATGCTGAAACATCCAGTTACTGGGAATTTATTTTTCCTAAGTAGCTGAGTTTGTGTGAGAGACCATTTCTCTCTGTTGGCTTATCCTATGAGGCTAGTTGTGTTCACTATTCCGCTGTTGTATGCCTCTGATATTTCTGAGTGATACTATTTTTTTTCTGATCTGCAATTTATCGTGAGGAGCTCAAATAACTAATTTGCTTTGAAGAAATGATGTTCTGTTTCATATGTTGTGTGTTCATGTTGATATGTGGAAATTACATCTCTGTGTATCTCTCTGAAATGGTTGAAGTAATCTCAGATTGTTTTAGCCAAAAATTTGCCAAAGGGGGAGATTGTTGGATATTTGAATTGGCCGCATTTTGCTAAAACAAATATACAAGCAAGATGTTGGACCAAATGTTTCAACATTGGGACAACCAGTGTCCAAATGATTTGCGCGCGTGTTTTATATAAGGAAAGCGCGTTTTTAAAGGAAACCACGTTTTTACTCTTGTGTGCCAAGGAGTATATTTCTATACAGAATCAGCGATGAGATTTTTCCTGAAAATGTTCTGACATTTTAGGAAACTTTGTGTATAGTTCTGATTCTTGATTAATGTGTGTTCTAAGCCCAAAGTGAACTTCAGCCCGTATTGCTTGGAGTATATATATGAAGAACGAAAAACCCAGTAGGGTTATCAAAGCCGTCATTGAAGAATAGCATTCTAGGGTTTTGAGTTTTGTATTATTTTGTGAGCCTTTCTTGTGGATTCTATAACACAAGTTAAGGACTGATTTTGTGTGTGTGTTAATTACTCCAAAGCTTCTAAGTACGGAGGTAATTTGTTTTCTGAGGTGTGTCTTCGAAATCATCTTTGTGTTACTGTAATCACTGTGCGTGATAAGTTGGAGGTGAGATGGGATCTCATACTTAGGAGTTCTTAAGTAGAAGTTGCACAAGTAGGTGTCTAGGATATAAGTTGTAAACGGGGCGTTTACTGAGGGCTTAGATCTAGCACTACATTAGTGGATTTCCTTCCTGGATTGGTATCCCCCAGAGTAGGTTCGTTTATGCCGAACTGGGTTAACAAATCATTTGTGTCTTTGCTGTTTTCTGTTATTTAAATTATATTTCCTGCTGATTCGTATAAGGTTGGAACATTGGTTACAACACTGTGTTCACCAAAGTGTTGGAACATTGTATTCAACATTAGTTCCTGGGCGTGCCAGATTTCACAACTACCTTGCCATATCTCAAAATATATGACACATAATTATCATAACTAATAAAAACAGTTATGATAATTATGTCTCAGATTCGATTCCCTCTAGTGTCAATTTCAGTGGACTAATTTTATTTTATTTTAAAAAATAACTGAGGAAAACAGATATTACAAGCACTATCAATGACCATAGCGTACAAAGTATAAAGTAAAAACCTATCACCCCAAGAAAGCACAACATGTATGTGCCTCTAGAAACAATCTTTATTAATTACTAGGTACCTATTTTAAGATACTTATGTTATGTTAATTAAATTACTTAGTATGAGCTAACACCACTATCTTCTGAAGAATCTCTAGTGACTTTGGTAGCAAGACAAGAATTTCCATTAATTAACAAAGTTACATTGTTTTCTAATTTCATTTTGATATTCAGTTAAAACTCCAATATTACCCATATTAATCATCTAGGCCTTAAAGTTTTCAAAGAAAAGAGTTTGGTTGATACTAAAACTATGCACAATATCAATGGTATCAGAAGTTTCAGAGGATATTCGAAAAGAGTGGCCGCACATGGCACTAAAATTTTAGGGTACCAATTTTGTTTTTACTTAGTGTATGTGTGTGCATGCATGCACTTGCGTGTGCGTGCATGCGTGCGTCCGTATCTTAAAATAAATAAATTAAATATTTATTATAAATAAATTTTAAAATAGAGTTAGACTATTTTTATCTTATAGTAAAATCTATTTGAAGAATTCAAGGTATAATCTTTAAATTTTCATTGACATTATATATTTATAAGTATATGACTTATAAAAAAAATAGAACACCAAAATTATAACTTGCATAGTGTACCAAAAGAATTTGAAGATTAGGGTATTTTTTTGGTAAAATGAAGATTAGAGTAGTAGTTTGAGTCGAATGTATCAGGAGTGGTTAGGTCCAAATCAGTGAGGGTGGTACAAGGTCCATTATTGGGACATATTGCTTTCAGTGTTTGTAAGTAGATTTTATGACCTTATTGATGGTAAAATATGTATATATTAAATGAAAAATGGATGAATTATTATCAACTTAAGTGACTATTTTACAACCATTCTTGTCGAGATTCTAAGATAATCGTTGAGCGAATATATTAGATGATGTATCTGTATGCATGTGATTAATTGTAAATATTTCAGGTGGTCATACAATTATTTTCCACCGCAGTGTTGATTCGATTCACAATACCCAAACCTTTTGTATATTGAGTTGTTATTTGGGAAGGCTCCTTGCTCACTCACAATCGTAGAAGTTTCATTCAGCAAGATTGACGCACCACAAGGCAAGAATGGTTGTAAAATAGTCACTTAAGTTGATAATAATTCATCCATTTTTCTTTTAATATAAACATATTTTTTATACCTATGAGTGCAACTAAAATGTTTACGATTAAACACACACATATAGATACATAAACATATTTCTTTTACAATTAAACACACATATTATATGAGCACCTGGAATGTTTACAATTAAACACACACATATAGATACATAAACATATTTTTTTTATACCTGAGAGTCCAACTAGGTCAGTAGTGTTGAGACCCTGAGCAGTAAATGCGGATTTTAGTCGAGTAAGATTGAAAGAGGGACCTGGAAAGTTTTGATTAGCAAGAGTCCGATTTGCAGTTAAACTATCTCTTCTTCCGAATGGAACTTTCCAATCAGGACCTTGAGCCTAGAAATCATATGTCATCAGAAAATATTGAGAATCACCGGCAAATGTCGGTCTACACTAATGTAAGAGTGCATAACTTTCAAATCATTTATTTAACTTAACTTTTATAATAATGATGAATACTTTGTATCAATATTCTATATATTTTTTTTGTTACATATCAATATTCTATATTTAGTAATTACCAGAATAATTTGGTAAAACTACTAGTAATATTGTTCTTATTGTTTTCCTATGAACTAAACAAGAGTAACACTCATAGCAAAGACAAAACAAATAAGTTTCCATTAAATGAAAAGTCTAGCAAATAAATTTGTCTTATTAAAATGATAATATCATTTTTCTCAAAACAAAAGGCCAACAAATAATTTTGTCTTAATAAAATGATAATATCTTTTTTCTCATGAGAGAAAATTCTTTCATCAAAACTTTTTTTTTATGGAAAGGATTTTCACCTCAGTATGCATTTGGACTTCAGTGTTTTTGTTTTATAAACTACAAACTAGAAAAATGGAAATGTCAATGACTAAATATATAGAGGATATGAAACATACCAAAACAGAGGAAATTTCAGCTGCAAGAGCAAGAATATCGGCACAAGAAACTGTATTAGGTCAAGCACTTTCCACTGCAGTTTTAATTCGATTCACAACGTACAAACCTCTTATTGAGTTGTTATTTGGAAAACCTCCTTGCTCACTCACAATTGTATAGTGTCATTTAACAAGATTGATGCATCACAACCGTTTCATAAACATAAATATTAAATTTATGAGCAACAAATACTAAAGTAAAGTAAGACCGTTTAATCATCGAATTGACTATGAAACGTCAAATTAATTTTGTGCATATTTAAATGATTGTTCAATTTTTAAAATCACTATATACACTTTGAAACTTCAACAAAATCACAATATTATTTGTTTACTATGATTTTGTTAAACTAGTGTCGACTAAAAAAGCACACAATTAATTAATCATTAAAAGTGACGAGGAATCACAATTATATAAAATACTTACTTGAACAAAACAATCATGAAAGTAAAGTCTAATGAAACTTGCAAGAATACGAGGATCGGACTTAGAAACGTTTCTTAGAACATCGCGAATAATGGAATGAACATTAGGACAAGTGTCCTTGTAAATGGATGGATCAAGCTGTGCATCGGAAGAGAATGACAACCCTCCAAGAATAACCACAATACAATATAGAGCTGTCAATATAAGGTGAAGAGAAGAGTTCATTATTTTTCTCAAGTTTTGAACTCCTAATTAAATTGGATTGTGCTTACAACATATGTGGATGATTTCTATTTATATAGCTAGAGAGAAATATTAGCATGTGAATGCATGGTCATGCATTTCATTTTGAGATTAATTAGTTGTTTAAATTAAATAATATTCAATTTTTCAATCAAGATGATCTAACTATAGAGAAAAATATGTGCAAAAGTCGCTTTCTATCATGAGGAAGTACATATTCAAATTAAACGATACATCGAATGAATTTCATAGTTATATGAACACACTCACATATTTTTTTATTATTTATGAAATAATTAAAGGAATGAAATAAAAAATAAATTTTGTGAGTGTGACTGATAAGTGCCAAAAAGTAGTTAAATTCCATAGTTAATTAAGGCACTTATTAACTAATTTTTGCAAGTAATTCATATTAAATTCTTCATTTCTTTGCAATTAGTTGTTTGAATATCAAAATGATCAAATTGTGTTTATTTTATCTAATCCCAGTTTATTTGATAGGATATTAAGTTTTGAGAAGATTTCTGACCAAGAAGAAAAAGATGAAATTTTCATGCTCTCGCTAAGCTAGACAGCAGCAAGGATGTAGCAAAAGCAAGTCAGATACATTAATGTTAAATATACATAGGATGTTAGTGTAAAATTACGTGTATTTTCTATTTTTTAATAAAAACACTAATATTAAAATATTATGATAGAAAATCAAATATGTATAGCGACAGTGTAAAATAATCTTATATTCACCTTCAATAAATACATTAATGTTGATTTAATCAATTTATTTATTTTTGTATTTTTCTTTTTAATACATAAAATGTATTTCCTTAAAAAAAGACTTGTATTTGCTTTAAAAAGGAGACTTGAATATTTTTATTGATATCATGTAGCACTTTTTTTAATAGAAAAAATGACTTGTATTTAACAATTTATTATGGCTTATCTCCTTGTGTTATTTTGTGTATTTTGTCTTATAATGCCCGGCTAATAATTATATGGTGTAGATTTCTATAAGCACAACCACAAATAAATTTCAGTCACACACACATAAACATTCCTCCGGATTAAATTTCGGATACATAGAGTATGCATGGTGGCTATTCTCCTCCGATTAAATTTCTTTTATGCGTAAAAATGTAACTTTTGACTATTTATTTAAAGAATTTAAATCTTTTATAATTTAAACTTTGTAGTTGTATGTTTCAAAAAAGTCTCTGATACGTTGTTCAATAATTTTGAACTAGTTCAAAGGTTCTATGCACTGCGGTACATAGATTTTGAGAATCATGCACCGATTCATACCCTGTATATACAGGTTTAAAATATCTGAAACTGAATTTGAAAAAAACTTATGAATCTAAAATGGTCTTTATCACATCAATCTATTTTAACACTATTTTTGACATTAATCTAAACAAGTGAGAATATATGCCCACTTACATTCTTTCTATTTTTGATGATGGCAAAAATTTACATCATAAGCAAGACTTTTACAAAGTTTCTTAACCTAAGAAATTAACTAATCTAATCAAAAGAGCATAACCAAAAACCAAGTTGCAAGAGAGCATAACTGATCTTTACCTTGATCAGAGTCGACCAGATGGTGGTGCACGGTGGTGATGATCCCGTTCAGTCCAAGCAAACCCGGAGGAGGGTTGTGTACCTGCAGGCACTCCGACGCTCAAGTTAGTTGAGGAAGGAGTAGGTTTTCAATATAGAATAATGCGTACCTTTGTGAAGTTTGTGAAAGGTCTATATATAGCCCCAGCGCTTGGCCAAGGCCGTTGATGGGCAGTTAATGCCCATCAATGGATGTCGGAAAACGGCTGAGGAGCCGTGATGGGAATTTAATGCTCATCATTCCGATGTTGGGCGTTACGAATCTTAGGGGAGACGTACGTTGCTCAACGGTCAAGCAAGAATGGACTTGTGTTTTGGGCCTTGCTCGACGGCCCAATAGAGGAGGTCCTCAACGCGTTGGGCATTTAGGCCCAGTCCAGAACAGGAGCCCCCCAAGTCGTCATGCTCGAGCAAGAGGATGATGACTTTAGTGGTCGTAGTTCTGGTACTTAGGCTAATGGCGTTGAGGGTTTGACGTTCCCTTTGGTATCGAGCATAACGATATGCCGAGGAGATGATATTCCATTATTCATTGAATGTTAGTAGGATTTTTAATCTCGAGCATAACAAGGTGTCGAGGAAGCCTGTGTCCCTTTGCTCGTTGACCGTTAGTGAGGTTCATGAGTTGCGAAATTTTCGTGGAGATAGATCCGAGCATTTATTGCGAGTCCGTGAATCTCGCCGTCGATTACGTGTGTTGTTGATCCGATCTAGGTTTTTAGCGCGATTTCCTAGGGTTTCGACGAGATCTGCGCGATCAGGAGGACGTGACTTGAAGGGACAAGCCGCTTCGTCTTCTCCTGCCATGTGTAAAGGCTATGGAGATAGCACTTGAGTGTCTATTAAAGTTTTTGAATCACGAGGACGTTTCTTGACCGTTGGATCTTCGCGCCCTTTGGTTTCTGTGATGGTCATATCTGGACCGCTGAATTATCTTTCATCACAGCCTTAGGATCGACGCAACGGTTCAGATTTGGATGGCGCCTGATTCTTCGAGCAGGTGCGTTCGTTTGGGATTCATCTATATATTGGGAAGTGGAGGGATTTTTTCAAAATCCTTCTCATTTTCGCCTATTCAGTTTCCTACTTCCGTTTTCTCTCTCAGTTTCTCAAGCTTTTGCCATTTTCGTCTCAAAGTTCCAGAGTTTACCATTGGATTTTTCATCCGTTTTTCTATGCACTTATCAGAACAAGTAAGTGATCTTGGTCTCTGATCTTTAATTTCTGTTTGATGGTTGTAGATTTCTTGCTTTACTTTGTTTTTTCCTTTTTTTTTTGCGTTTGTCCCATGACAGTGGTGGTTGAGGGTTGTAGGTGGTGATTAACACCCTTTCCCTCCCACAAAACGGTGGTTTTTGGTGGAAACCATTGTTTTAGAGTAGGTTCTATGCCCCTGGTAAGGAGGTTGCTGGCGTTTTCGCGCCTTTGCAACTTCCATTTTTGGGTTTTTAACGAATAACAATGTCGAGCATTCATAGGATATTTCCGGGCATTCATGTGTTTAGAATCCTCGAATATTTAGGGTTTTCATTAGAATTTCCCATGTATTTTTCCTGTTTGATTCGAGCATCTATAGGATATTCCGGGCATTTCCCCACTAGGCCCCTCATGTGTTTAGGATTTTCCTTTAGAATTTTCCTAAGTGTTTTCAAGCATGATTGGTCGACCAATACCTTCGCCCCTTCACTTGAATTGGCGGTGGAAGGGGTAGATTTGATGTTCGAAGATGTCGAATTCATTCTTTTCCTCTACCTTTTTCAGGTGTTATGGCCGCCAATGAAATCCAACGAAGGATTCCCGTGGAAAATAATATAAATTGGGTAGCTGATGAACCAAGGACTACGCCCAATAGATTTGAGCTCAGGGATGTTTATCCCGAGGACATGTGGACAGAGGTGGAGGATGAGGGCCATGCGAATTGGGAGGTTAGGATACCCGTGAAGTAGCAAAGTTTTTCACAAGAAAGGGGGGGTTTGAATTGTGAACCTTTAAAATATTCCCTATAAAAATTATCAAACACAATATACTTGAAGAATATAATTAGATTGTTAGTTAAAACAAATATTCAAAAGTGTTGCAGTGTGGAGAACGTTCTTCCAACACTCTCTGACAGTATAAATATAACTATTAAATTGTGATCTGTGTGATTAGTGATTGCACGAATTAAATCAGAGTAAGAGAAGAGAATGCACATAACAATTTATCCTGGTTCACCCAAAATTCTTGGGCTAGTCCAGTCCCCACACTCCTTGTGAGATTGTCCACTAAGAGATGCTAATGATCTCAAGATACACTTCCTTTGATCTAGATCCAAGACCAAATAATCTTCTAAGCCCTATAAGCTTAATCTACCTCAGTCACACTGACTATGAAGGTGTCACTCAATTAGTAGTTACGTACTAACTTGAGCCAATGATTACAATGATGAAGGATTTTGGAATCAAAGCCTATTCACTCAATACACTATGAGAAGCTTTGAAAATGGATGGATAAACTCTCAAAACACTCACTGGATATTCTGATCCTATATATATATGAATTACAAATCTGAGTGAGAGAGAAAAGAAGAGCTCGTGATAAAAACTTGTATTGCAAAAACAAGTGTTGAAGTTGTAGTGGAAACTCTTGCTCTTCAAAGTTGCCAAGGACCTCAATATATAGATGAGTGATGATCAGGGAGTCTTGGCCACGAAGTATATCCGTTGGAAGCTTGAAAATAACGGCTAGTAGCTCTGCATAATGACAGCTCATGTATTTTGAAGAAAACAGATCAGTCTGAGATCGATCTCCAAAGTTTCTTCTTCTGACTTTTAAAAGAGGAGCGTATGACTAGTTGTTGTTGAGATGTAATGTTGTTGTATGTTGCTTAACAAACAAGTATAGCCGTTGTGCAGCTTTTGGATAACCTTTGAACAGCTATATGCAAGCTGGTGTCACTCCAAGTGATGATTTTCTCTTTCCAGCATTGGTCTGAGACCGTTCTCCAAATTCCGGCGTGAGTGAATTTCTTCCTTTAGGAGCAAGGATGCTAGAGCACGAAAAGGCCAGCTGTTATGGATAAAAACAGCAGCTGGAGGTTGTACTTGATGTTTCACAATGTCCTTGTTGCAAGTACAATTGTCATAGAGAAAGAGAAACAACATTGGAGAATGTTCTTTCTTTATTCCTTTAAAGTACAAGTCAATTTCCATGGCTAGGTTGTGCTGTCTAATTCTCCATGGTCCATACAAGATCAGTTCCATTAATTGAGGATAAAAATATCCTTGTGTCATATGCACAATCTTCACATGTTCAAACATAGAACTTGGTAAAAGTGGTAAGTTCTCTATTCATGAGGGAAATCTTTCCCTTAAATGATTTCTTGAACTATGGAAATTTTGTGAGTGAAGCCTGTAACGCCCCAAATTTAGAATTAATCAATAATTTTGTAGAAGTTGTGTTGTTGATTATTGTTAATTATTTAATTATTGTGTCTGATGAGTAATTAAAATATATAATGAATAGAATGATAAGTTGAAAATAAAAATGAAGAAAGAGTAGTCATGAGGTGTAGAAAGTATATAATAGGTGGAGAGGGGGTGTGAGTAAGGAAGTAAAGCAAAATAGTAGAAATAATAAAATTGGGCCTAGTAGAAAGAAAACCATGTAATAGTAAAAAAAAAAAAAAAAAATAAAAGTAGAGCTTTCCTTCTTAGGGAGGAATTCACCAAATTATTTATTATGAGTAGATTAGGTTTGAAACAAAAGGAAATAAACTAATCACTTTTTACAAAAAACAAAAGAGGAAGATTAAGAGCAACAAAGGGAGAAAGGGATAGAGAACACGAGAGGGAGAAGAGAAAGAAGAGAAAAGCAAAAAAAATCACAACCAACCTAGGATCATTTGCTATTCCAAGTAAGGGGTTTAACCACTCATTTAAGTTTATGAAATTCTTTGGTGTTGTCTTTCCTTTCCGTTTTTCTTTACGGCATGTGTTGTTGTTGTTGTTGTTTGTGCTTGAATCGAAATCGAATTTTTATGCTCTATCATGTTGATTGAATTGGGGTATTTGTTGCTGCTCTTATGTCCATGTTGTTGCTTGAATTCACTTAAAGTGAAAACCTTATTCAGTTGTTGATGATTGAATTTCAGCCCTGTTTTAGTAAGGTAAGTTATGGAATTTTAAATGGGATTGAAAAGGTTGTGCAAAGGAATATGTAGATTTTCTTGTTAGTAAATGAAACTAGACTTACTTGGATGATGTACTAGAGCTATATTAGAATGTGAAATTGGAACTAAGATGAGAGGTAGTCAATCATGGTTAAGAGGGATCTAGTCTCTTCAATTAGAGATTATTTCTCTTACATATGATTCTAGCTAAACTATTTTGAGTCTAACCTGTATTTCTTGTTGATTTATGGCTCTACTAGTGTTTGAAAGACTTAAGAACAATATGGATTTATGTCCATAAGTAAGTTATGTTATTATATGTCCCTTTATGCAAGTAGTTTGGTATCAGGAACTGGTGTAAGGTTCCAAAATGATATAAAGCATAGTGTACCATATGCCAATTGAATTTTAGGAAATCAATTGGGGATCAAATTAATTTAATTAATGAATTGTTGACAACCCTTTTAGTAACTAAATTGATTGAAAATATAAATGACGTAGTAGTTGAATTAAGTAACTAAAAATAAGAGTTGTAGGTGCTGGTTGTGGGTGATTTTTAAATAATAAAAATTGTCCGAGTCGAGGGCTGTTTTAGGGATGTTTCGCCTGCTGTCCAATAAATGGCTAATCAATCAATTGAGTTGATGAAAAATTAAAATTTATAAACTGAGTTGTTAAATCATGATGTCGTCGTTGTTGTTAATTAATGAAGTTGAACCGTGTTGCTATAATGATGTTATTCGTGTTGAATTAACGATGTTGTAGATTTGGTTGTTCATTGATGTTGTTAATTATGAACATAACCATGCATTCATTCATGTGTCTGATGATGCCGAGTTATAATGATGTTGTAATGATGATGTTTAATGATGCCGAAACTTAATGATGTTGCTAATGGTACCACATGCATCTAGTGAGTCTAGGCGCATTGTATGCATATTTAATTATTGATGTTGTGTTTTATTTTACCCATTGAGTTGTGTTTTACTTAATTCGTTGAGTGTGTTTTATTTAAATAATTGAAGTGGTGTTGTGTGTATTAGTTGTGATTGTATGTGTGTGCTTACCCGTCTAAAGACAATTCTTATTTGACTTTACCTTACGCCATTGAATTTAGTATTCTTATGATTGAGTTACTCACCCTTTGTTGTTCCCTTTCTGGCTTGGCCCTACGGTGTACAACCGTAGATTTTCAGGTTGGTGGGCAGCAGTAGACTAGTTCGGTGATGGCATTAGAGAGCCATCTACTTTTTTTTTGCTTTCAGTCTCTGAGTCGCTCTGCTAGGAAGTCCTTTGGGAAACTCTAAATTTCAAATCAGTTGTTTTATTGTTTTTTGAGGATTGTAAATAACTGGATTATGTTACTTCCTTTTAAGACTTTGTTGGTTTGGAACTTTTAGGGCGATCTATCCTTATTTTAAGAGGTTAATTTCGATGCATTATTATTAAACCACTGACGCGAAGTAGTGTAATACTCTTTTTTAGATCAGGAAAGAATCTATTTTAAAAATAAATAGATAAATAAATAAGGGGTAAATAAGGGTGTTACAAAGTGGTATCAGAGCAGGTCGGTCCAATTTGGACCAAGTCGTATCGTTTCTAATCTTTAGATTTTGTGCAGAAATGGCTGGGCGCAATGACCAAGCTATCGCAAACGCGCTAAACAATGTTGCCCAAGCTTTTGTGAACAACCAGGGCAACGCTCAAGAAGACAGACTGGACAGGTTTTTGAAAAACAACCCTCCCACTTTCAAAGGGATGTATGACCCCGAGGGCGCACAGGACTGGCTTCAAGAGATCGAAAGAATATTCAGGGCTATGGCGTTGACTGACGCGCAGAGGGTGATGCTGGCAACCCATATGTTGAAGGGGGAGGCAGACCGCTGGTGGGGCAATACACAACGGAGAATGCAAGCTGCAGGCATCCTGATCAATTGGGCTGGGTTTAGAGAGGCCTTCCTGCTGAAGTATTTTCCTGCTGACGTCCAGAACAAGAAAGAGATGGAATTTTTGGGATTGAGCCAGGGGACAATGTTGGTAGCCGAATATGCCGCCAAATTTGAAGACCTGATAAGATATTGCCCCCACTACAACAATGCTGAGAATGAGAGGTCAAAGTGCGCCAAATTCGAGAATGGCTTGCGACCAGAGATCAAGGCGGGTATTGGATATCAGGAGCTTCATCAGTTTGCTACCCTGGTCAATAAGAGTCGGATCTACGAAGAGGATAACAAAGCCAAATATAGCCACTACAAGGCTCAGAGAGAAAGAAGGAATGCTGGACCGAGTCGCAGTAAGCCGTATGATGTTCAGAAGGGTGGCCGGAAAGGCAAGCAGAAAATCAATAATGAGCGTGAGACTGGTAGGGGAGGAGGCTCCAACCCCCCTCGATGTTTCAAGTGTGGTGGGACTGGACACAAGATAGCTGAGTGCAAGACAGAAATTCAGAGATGTTTCAGATGTGGGAAGCCGGGACATTTCGCCAATGAGTGCAAGAATGCTGTGACTTGTTTTAACTGTTCGGAACCAGGGCATATTAGCACTCAGTGTGACAAGCCAAAGACGGCACCAGGTGCTACTACAGAAAAAGGAAATGTGTTTGCTCTCAACGGCGAAGATGCTACAAATTCTGATAATCTCATTCGAGGTACTTGTGTTATTAATAATACTATTTTGATTGCTATGATTGACACGGGTGCCATACACTCGTTTATTGCTTTGGATTGTGCTGAGAGGTTAGGACTCAAATTATCACCTATGAAAGGGAAAATGGTTATTGAGTGATGACTCCACGTTATTACTATAGTTTTACTTATTTCAAGACCTAATTACAAGGTTTTTAGTAGGTTTTTATTATATTTTTGCACAATAATAAGTGAAAGTTACATCGAGTACAAGGCTGCTGAAAGCACAAGAAACGCAGGAAATTTAGGTAGTCTATCTGGTGTTTGGCGCGGGGCGCCAACGACCAGAAGCCAACCATCCTTTTCTGATATTTGGCGCGCGGCGCGGGGATCCTGCGCGGGGCGCGGGCCCGTAACCTAAGCCTATATATTTGAACTTCTGAAGCAGAATTAAAGTACAGAATTTGACGGCGAGAAACAGAAGACTTTTGGAAGACACTCAGAGCTCTTTTGTAATGCTTTCTTTCACTTTTATTCTTGTTAATTTGTTTTTAGCTATGTCCGGCTAAATCCTTATGATTGGCCTTAGGGGATTCTAATCCCGAATTATCTCGAACCATGTGATTTCTTTTATGTTTATTAATTAATTACGAAGTTAGTTTCATCAATCTTTCCTTGTGCTTAATGCTTTACATATGTGACGACTTGTGTGATGATGTTTATAATTTGTTTTACTATGAGGATAGGAATAAATTATTGATCTAGGAGTTATTGTAAAATTGGTTTTCACTTAAGAGAGTTTGGTTTACTAATTGAGATAAAAGATTAAAGCGCGAATTCCTCACTTGATAATAAATCACCTTAGAGATTTGGGATTTATGATCAAGGGAGAGGACTATGTTACCAAGACATTGGGCATAGTTATTTAATTTAATCGATCGTGAAACTAAATTTGTAGTTCGTTAATAAACATGGAATCATCGAGATGAATTAGGATTAGATGAACCAAAAGGTCCAATCGCTTGTTTCTCTCTCTAAAAATCCTAATTCAATTCAAATATTTTATTTGAATCTTTTCTAAATATTTTGTCTAAATCTTTTATTTAGGCAACAAATCCAAACAAACAAATCCCCTTTTTTATTGCTTTTAGTTACTAGATATAATTCAATTGTTTTGTCAAATTTAAAACAATCCCTGTGGAGACGATCTTACTTACTTTTATTATTACTTGACGACTTTAGTACACTTGCTAAATTGTCATCATTGAGCTCCCTGCTAAAGACTCAGTGACCACCAGTCTGGTCGTACTAGACTGCCCTTTAACCATCTTTGGAAGACATTTTGGGATTGACTTGGTCTGTCTACCTTTGCGGAATATGGATGTGATTCTGGGAATGAATTGGTTGAAGTTTAACCAGGTGCATATAGACTGTCTCAATGGAACTGTGATGTTTCCAGAACCAGACAAAGATGTGAATTTAGAGACGGCGACCGCTGGGCAGGTAAAGAAGTTGATGAACGAGGAGGCCCTGGTATTTATGGTCTGCGCATCACTCATCACAGAGGAAAAACCAGGAGTTACGGAGTTACCTGTTGTCAATGAGTTTCCGGACGTATTTCTGGACGACATCAGCGACTTGCCGCCTGAAAGAGAAGTGGAATTTGCTATCAATGTGGTGTCGGGTACTCAGCCAGTATCAATGGCACCTTACCGGATGTCAGCGGCAGAGTTAAGAGAACTAAAGAAGCAAATAGAAGAGTTGTTAGAGAAGAAATTCATCGACCGTGATCAGTGCATTTTAATGCATTTTTTAATCACTCTGTGCTATGGTAATTTTATGACTTCTCCTGCTAATTTGGTATTTTTATCATGTTTTGTGTTTAGAGTCTAGTTTTGCTATTATTTATGTTTTGCTATTTATTTTCGTAATAAATAGTAATTTGACACCTTCTCATTGTGCAGACCATAACTTGGGCTACGAATATCGGATTGAGGCGCGGGAAGATGCGTTGGAAAGCTAAGAAAAAGAGCTACAACTTTCATGTTGAAGCCGAAAGCCAATTTGGAGCGCAAATGAGTCATATTTACTCGTCATGTTTCAGACTTACAAAGATTTAATTAGTTTTCAGCATAACTATATTTTTCGGCCCAATTGTTTTGTGGCCCGTTTTGCTTGCTTATAAAAACCCAAAATTCAGACCTAGGTCACGTTTTTTACACTCCATTCACGAATTCAAAGAAACCCTAGAGCAGCCACCACTTGAATGGAGAACTAAATCCTTCTTTCAATTCGTTGGTGCAAGGAACTCGTTTTAGATTCTTGAGGTCTGTTTTTAATAGCAAAATTCTGTTTTATATTCATGTTCTGTTCTGTCAATTTCGTATTCTTAATTCAGTATGTATGAAATTGAATTATAATGATGCTTAATCACTCTAATTTGATTCGACACCGTTTATTCAATTTAGTTTATCGCTTGTATAGATTATATTGAATAGGAATTGACATAAACTTTGAGCGCTTAGCAAAAAGGGTTGATCGAAATTCAGTAAGGATATTAATCTGACATTAGTACGCTTGTTTACTATTGCCTACGATTAGTTGAACGCATTTGACGCTTGTTTGAATGGAATTCGTATAAAACTGTTAACGCTTGTTTATTTCAGTTTTATAAATCAACCAGAACATGAGCATATAATGAATTTATTCTTTGTGAACCATATGATAGAATCAAGAATTAGTTACCTAAAGCCAACGAATTGATCGTTTTAAATCAATCGAATTTCACACTTTTCTTACGTTCTGTTAACAAAACAAAACCCCCATAATTTACAGTTTTTGAATTGTTCTAATATAGTTAAACTGATTGTGAGTCTTTGGGAAACGACCAAGGTTAACTACCTTGTTCTACTTTTCTTAACACATTATTTGATCACGAAACGACCGTGATCAGACCGAGTGTATCACCGTGGGGGGCGCCAGTGCTACTAGTAAAGAAGAAAGATGGTAGTATGAGGCTCTGTGTGGACTACCGTCAATTGAACAAGGTGACCATCAAGAATAAATATCCTCTTCCGCGAATTGATGATCTGATGGATCAATTAGTTGGAGCTTGTGTGTTTAGTAAAATTGACTTGCGTTCGGGATACCACCAGATCAGAGTGAAGGCAGATGACATACAAAAGACGGCATTCAGAACCAGATATGGCCACTATGAGTATTCCGTTATGCCGTTCGGGGTATCCAATGCGCCAGGAGTTTTCATGGAATATATGAATAGGATCTTCCATCCTTACCTAGACAAGTTTGTGGTCGTTTTCATCGATGATATATTAGTGTATTCAAAGTCTGAAAAAGAGCATGCCGAACACCTAAGAATCGTGTTGCAAACCCTGAAAGACAAGAAGTTGTATGCGAAATTATCCAAGTGTGAGTTCTGGAAAAAAGAAGTGAGTTTCCTAGGACATGTGATTTCGAATAAGGGGATAGCGGTAGACCCGTCCAAAGTAAGTGCAGTGCTACAATGGGAGGCTCCGAAGTCAGTGACGGAGGTCAGAAGTTTTCTGGGTCTGGCCGGCTACTATAGAAGGTTCATTGAAGGGTTTTCAAGAATAGCCTTGCCTTTGACTCAACTCACCCGCAAGGGGCAACCTTACATTTGGAATAAGACGTGTGAGGAGAATTTTCAAGAGCTGAAACAGAAATTAACATCCGCACCAGTACTGACCTTGCCGGATTTGAATGAGTCTTTTGTTGTGTATTGTGATGCATCGAAGATGGGGTTAGGTGGTGTCCTAATGCAAAAAGGAAAGGTAGTGGCCTATGCTTCAAGACAGTTGAAAACCCACGAGAGGAATTATCCAACCCATGACTTAGAACTAGCAGCTGTAGTGTTCGTGCTGAAGATTTGGAGGCACTATCTTTATGGATCGAAGTTCGAAGTCTTCAGCGACCACAAGAGTTTTAAGTATCTGTTTAGTCAGAAGGAGTTGAATATGAGGCAGAGGAGGTGGATCGAGTTTTTGAAAGACTACGATTTCGAACTTAGTTATCACCCGGGCAAAGCAAATGTTGTGGCAGATGCCTTGAGTAGGAAGACCCTTCATATGTCGTCGCTCATGGCAAGAGAAATGCAACTGATCGAAGAGTTTAGAGATTTGAGTCTAGTGCGCCATGTGACACCATACAGTGTGAAACTGGGTATGTTGAAAGTAACCAACAATGTGTTAGAAGAGATCAAAGAAGGACAAAAGATGGATCCAGAATTGACTAAGTACAGAGAATTAATCAACCAGGGAAGAGAGACATCCTTTAAAGTAGACGAGACCGGAGTGTTGAGGATCCAAAATAGGATATGTGTACCAGACATACCTGAGCTTAAGAAGAGCATCCTAGAAGAAGGCCATAAGAGTAGATTGAGCGTCCATCCAGGAGCCAACAAAATGTATCAAGATCTTAGAGGAGTGTTTTGGTGGCCAGGCATGAAAAAAGACATTGCAAGATACGTCTACGCGTGTCTGACCTGTCAAAAATCGAAGATCGAGCATCAGAGACCAATAGGGTTGTTGAAACCGTTGAACATTCCAGAGTGGAAATGGGACAGTATATCCATGGACTTTGTGAGTGGCTTGCCCAGAACGGTGGGAGGATATGATGCAATCTGGGTAATCGTGGATAGGTTAACCAAGTCAGCACACTTTATACCAATCAATATCACCTTTCCGTTACCGAAGTTGGCTGAGATATATGTGAGAGTAATTGTGAAGCTGCACGGTGTTCCGTCGAGTATTGTATCAGATAGAGATCCAAGGTTCACGTCAGATTTTTGGAAAAGTTTGCAAGAAGCCTTAGGGACCAAACTAAGATTGAGTTCGGCATACCACCCACAAACAGATCGACAGACAGAGAGGACCATACAATCATTAGAAGATTTGTTGAGGGCATGCGTCCTAGAGCAAGGAGGAAGCTGGGATAGTTGCTTACCATTGGTAGAATTCACTTATAATAATAGCTACCACTCCAGCATAGGAATGGCACCGTTTGAGGCTTTATATGGAAGGAGGTGTAGGATACCCCTGTGTTGGTACGAGTCAAGCGAGAAGGTAGTGTTGGGACCAGAAATGATTAGACATTCTACCGAGAAAGTGAAAATGATTCAGGAAAAGATGAAGGTATCCCAAGATCGACAAAAAAGTTATTATGATCGAAAGAAGAGAGCTGTGGAATTTCAAGAAGGAGATCATGTGTTCTTGAGGGTAACCCCGATGACAGGTGTCGGCCGAGCTTTGAAGTCTAAGAAGCTAACTTCGCGATTTATTGGACCGTACCAGATACTCAAGAGGATAGGGGACGTGGCATATCAAATCGCCTTACCCCCGCGGTTGTCCAAACTTCACGATGTTTTCCATGTGTCGCAGCTGAGGAAATATATCTCTGATCAATCCCACGTGATAGAATCTGATGACGTACAAGTGAGAGAGAATTTGACTGTGGAGACCGCACCTCTGCGAATCGCGGATAGAGAAGTGAAACATTTGAGGAACAAAGGCATCACTACCGTGAAAGTGATTTGGGGAGGACCCGCCGGTGAACACGCAACGTGGGAGCTAGAAAGTTGAATGAAGGAATCATACCCGGAGTTATTTCCTTCAGGTAACTAATTTTCGAGGGCGAAAATTCTATAAGTGGGGGAGAGTTGTAACGCCCCAAATTTAGAATTAATCAATAATTTTGTAGAAGTTGTGTTGTTGATTATTGTTAATTATTTAATTATTGTGTGTGATGAGTAATTAAAATATATAATGAATAGAATGCTAAGTTGAAAATAAAAATGAAGAAAGAGTAGTCATGAGGTGTAGAAAGTATATAATAGGTGGAGAGGGGGTGTGAGTAAGGAAGTAAAGCAAAATAGTAGAAATAATAAAATTGGGCCTAGTAGAAAGAAAACCATGTAATAGTAAAAAAATAAAATAAAAATAAAAGTAGAGCTTTCCTTCTTAGGGAGGAATTCACCAAATTATTTATTATGAGTAGATTAGGTTTCAAACAAAAGGAAATAAACTAATCACTTTTTACAAAAAACAAAAGAGGAAGATTAAGAGCAGCAAAAGGAGAAAGGGATAGAGAACACGAGAGGGAGAAGAGAAAGAAGAGAAAAGCAAAAAAAATCACAACCAACCTAGGATCATTTGCTATTCCAAGTAAGGGGTTTAACCACTCATTTAAGTTTATGAAATTCTTTGGTGTTGTCTTTCCTTTCCGTTTTTCTTTACGGCATGTGTTGTTATTGTTGTTGTTTGTGCTTGAATCGAAATCGAATTTTTATGCTCTATCATGTTGATTGAATTGGGGTATTTGTTGCTGCTCTTATGTCCATGTTGTTGCTTGAATTCACTTAAAGTGAAAACCTTATTCAGTTGTTGATGATTGAATTTCAGCCCTGTTTTAGTAAGGTAAGTTATGGAATTTTAAATGGGATTGAAAAGGTTGTGCAAAGGAATATGTAGATTTTCTTGTTAGTAAATGAAACTAGAGTTACTTGGATGATGTACTAGAGCTATATTAGAATGTGAAATTGGAACTAAGATGAGAGGTAGTCAATCATGGTTAAGAGGGATCTAGTCTCTTCAATTAGAGATTATTTCTCTTACATATGATTCTAGCTAAACTATTTTGAGTCTAACCTTTATTTCTTGTTGATTTATGGCTCTACTAGTGTTTGAAAGACTTAAGAACAATATGGATTTATGTCCATAAGTAAGTTATGTTATTATATGTCCCTTTATGCAAGTAGTTTGGTATCAGGAACTGGTGTAAGGTTCCAAAATGATATAAAGCATAGTGTACCATATGCCAATTGAATTTTAGGAAATCAATTGGGGATCAAATTAATTTAATTAATGAATTGTTGACAACCCTTTTAGTAACTAAATTGATTGAAAATATAAATGACGTAGTAGTTGAATTAAGTAACTAAAAATAAGAGTTGTAGGTGCTGGTTGTGGGTGATTTTTAAATAATAAAAATTGTCCGAGTCGAGGGCTGTTTTAGGGATGTTTCGCCTGCTGTCCAATAAATGGCTAATCAATCAATTGAGTTGATGAAAAATTAAAATTTATAAACTGAGTTGTTAAATCATGATGTCGTCGTTGTTGTTAATTAATGAAGTTGAACCGTGTTGCTATAATGATGTTATTCGTGTTGAATTAACGATGTTGTAGATTTGGTTGTTCATTGATGTTGTTAATTATGAACATAACCATGCATTCATTCATGTGTCTGATGATGCCGAGTTATAATGATGTTGTAATGATGATGTTTAATGATGCCGAAACTTAATGATGTTGCTAATGGTACCACATGCATCTAGTGAGTCTAGGCGCATTGTATGCATATTTAATTATTGATGTTGTGTTTTATTTTACCCATTGAGTTGTGTTTTACTTAATTCGTTGAGTGTGTTTTATTTAAATAATTGAAGTGGTGTTGTGTGTATTAGTTGTGATTGTATGTGTGTGCTTACCCGTCTAAAGACAATTCTTATTTGACTTTACCTTACGCCATTGAATTTAGTATTCTTATGATTGAGTTACTCACCCTTTGTTGTTCCCTTTCTGGCTTGGCCCTACGGTGTACAACCGTAGATTTTCAGGTTGGTGGGCAGCAGTAGACTAGTTCGGTGATGGCATTAGAGAGCCATCTACTTTTTTTTTGCTTTCAGTCTCTGAGTCGCTCTGCTAGGAAGTCCTTTGGGAAACTCTAAATTTCAAATCAGTTGTTTTATTGTTTTTTGAGCATTGTAAATAACTGGATTATGTTACTTCCTTTTAAGACTATCCAAGTCCTTCCTCATTTGTTCCATGTCAGTTTGAAGTCTTGATCGTTTGGCAGGCCTTGAAGGGCCAGGAAAATCAACATTGATATTTCCCTCAAACACCAATTGTTTTGTTCCAGCATTAGCAGCATTGACAGAAGAACAAAAGGAATCAAATGTAGCAAATGATGATGGTATAGATGGCAGTGTGCTATCAGTAGGATTTGGAATAGGTATGGTGGAAATTTCAGGAGTATCAGAGGTGAGAATGTTCCTTATAAACTCAGATGTGCAAAATGAAGACAAACTTCCTTGGCTTGATGTCATTAATGGTGAAAACATGGTGGTATTTTGTGGGACAGACACAGGCTTAAAACCTTGAAGAGTAGCAGCAGCAGTGGTAACAAGTTTATCACTTTCAGTGATGGGATCAACATCACCACTGATTTGAGTATGTTCATCAGTCTGGAGATCGTTCTCCAAACGGTCTCCAGAAGCATCAGCTAACACATTTAAACTAGTTTTCTCAAAAACATCTCTTTTTCTCTTAACCCCAACATCAGCAGCAGGGGTTTCAACATCTTTCTTCATGTGACTCACATTTTTCAAACTAAAGGTGTAATAATGGTTTTCAGAGGGTGTGTTATCCATATCAGCATAGTAAAGTCTAAACACCCTAGTCAAAAGCATGGCATATGGTAGGGCAATTTTCTTATAACCAGATGTGGCAACATGAATCAAATGGTGTAGGATAATATATGGAAGGTTCAATTTAACTCCTTTAGCCATGTGATACATCATAAGTAGGTCAAGATCAGTTACCTTATCTTTGCTTCCAGTGTGAGGGAAAAATGAGTGTTGACACATGTTGTGGAGAAGCTTGTACTTAGTCTTCAACATAGATGATGGAGGTGCATTTTTCTTGGCTCCTTCTTCAGTGAACATCTTTTTCTTCAACTCTTCTTTGCTGATCTTGACTTGGTCATACCAATCATTTCCATACACTTCCAGTCCTTCACTTTTGATCCCAATCAAACTTCCAATCACATAAGGATCCACCACTAGTTCAACATCCTTGATGTTGGATGTGATCATATCTTTTTCTGGAAAAACTTGAGCATTGTAGTAGAATGCTTGGACCAATAAAGGATAAACAGTTTCTTTGATGTGAAAGAAACTTTTCCATTCGAAGGGTTCCACAAATTTTACTAGATCAACTCCTCCAATAGATAGCTCAGCAAAATTATATAATCTTGATACAGCTACAGGTTTGGTCTTCCAATATTTGTCAAAAATCTCTTCATCAGTCTCAACCTTTGATTTCTTCAGATTAATCTTCTTCTTCTTTGTTCGTGGTGCCTTGACAGCAGTCTCAACCTCCTTCTTCTTTGGAGTTGGAGTTTTCTTTGGCTTGACAGGTTCAGACTTGGTAGATGTGACTGGCTCAAGTTCAAAGTCATCTATCTCCTTTTCCAAGAGATCAAT
This sequence comes from Trifolium subterraneum, assembly GCA_951799995.1. Lineage (NCBI taxonomy): Eukaryota > Viridiplantae > Streptophyta > Magnoliopsida > Fabales > Fabaceae > Trifolium > Trifolium subterraneum. The sequence continues at coordinate 12,880,561 of OX637462.1, read as the reverse complement.
CTTAGAGTCAGATTGATCTAAAACATGAACTGTGGTGTCCACCACAGGTTTCTTGCCAGCACCAGACATAATTCTTGATGACCTTCTAATTTTTGAGGAATCAAAAGACTTGGATTTCTTCATTTTGACCAAAATGGGTGGAGAGTCCTTTGGACTTGACATTGTGGCCGTTGGAGATGGAGAATCATCCTCTTCATTTTCTGGATTTGGTGAGTGTTTGGGTGAATCAACAGGTGATGATGGTTGATTTTGAGTTAGATTGATGGGTGAATTTTCTGGAGATTTAGATGGTGAGGGTTGGAAAACAGTGTTTGGAGAATTTTGGGGATTTGGGGGATTTGATAGGTGTTGATTAGATTTCTGGAGTGTTTTCTCGTTCTGAGATAGATTTGTAAGACTCAGAAGCAATTTCATAGGACGATGATGATGATGATTTTGGAGTAGGTGGTTTTGGGGGTGAAGGAGATCGTGGTGGTGAAGATGAAGTTGAGGGGTTTTTGGTTCTAGGAACCTTTCTTCCACCAGCATTTTTGGTACGAGCCATTGATGAAGATTTGAGCTTGAATGTGTTTAATGGAAGTTGAGAGAGTTTGAGAGATTATAAAAAGAAAAATCAGAAACTTGGGGAAGAGGGAGAATATAGGCTAGGTGTACTTTGATGAGAGAGAGAGAGAGAGAGAGAGAGAAAAACCGTTACCCAATGAGTGAGGAGAGAGGGAAGCCCAAATCAATTTTGCCATAAAAGCCATGTTCATGAGCCCATTTAAATCAAATGACCGTTATTTGTTTTGTTATGCTTCAGCGCAGTATTCAGAGATCGTTCTCTGAACGGTCTCCCAGATACACAGATAAACAAACATCAAGTAGGATTGGGATTTTTTATGATTTTCAATTTTCCTTTGATAAAATTAAAACGATCATCAACCAATGGTTTAGTAAAAATGTCAGCAAGTTGATTTTCAGTATCAACAAAAACTAATTCCACATCTTTTTTGTTAACATGATCTCTAATAAAATGATGCTTGATTTCAATATGTTTTAATCTTGAATGCTGAATAGGGTTTTTAGACAAATTAATAGCACTAGTGTTATCACATAAAATTTTGATACATGTGTACCTTAGTGAGAAATCCTCAAGTTGATTTTTGATCCAGATAACATGAGAGCAACAGTTTGATGCATCAACATATTCTACTTCAGTAGTTGAAAGAGCAATAGTGTTTTGTTTTCTACAACACCAGCTCACCAATGCTTCTCCAAGGAATTGACATGCTCCACTTGTGCTCTTTCTCTCAATTTTATCCCCAGCATAGTCAGCATCACAATATGCTTGTAAATCAAAGTGTGATCCCTTTTTGTACCATAATCCTGGCTACAGGAGCAAAAGTTTCATCATAATCAATTCCTTCTTGTTGATTATAACCTTGTGCTACAAGTCTTGCTTTATTTCTAACAACCTTACCATTTTCATCAAGTTTGTTTCTAAAGACCCATCTTGTTCCAATGATTGAATTATCTTTTGGAAATGGTACCAAATTCCAAACTTCATTCTTCTCAAATTGATGTAGTTCTTCTTTCATAGCCTCAATCCAGAATTCATCAATGATTGCTTCATTTATGGATCTTGGTTCAATTTGGGAGATCAATCCCAGATTGGTCTCTACATCCTGAAGGGCTTTTCTGGTTCTAACACCATCTTCTGTATTACCAATAATGTGATTAGGAGGATGATAGCCAACAATTCTCCAGGTCTTTGGTGGTCCTTGAGATGTAGGGTTTTCATCTGAATCATGATTTTGTACAATGACAGGTTCTTCTTGAAGGTGAAAAACACAAGAAGGGGGGTTGAATTGTGTTTTGAAAAATTGATTCTTTTGCTTTAAGAAATATAGAAATGCAGCGGATATGATAAACTAGGCTAAACACAAAACACAAATAAAACAGTGAGAGAGAGAAAGAAAGAACACACAGAAGTTTTATACTGGTTCCTCTCACAAAACGAAAGTAGTCCAGTCCCCTTGCACTTCCAAGGGATTTCAGTATAATCACAAAGATTACACAACTAATGCTCAAGCACACAAGCAAGAGACTTCCTTGCTCTAAGTCACACAAGACAAAGAGACTTCCTTGCTCTAATCACACAAGATTAGAGACTTCCTTGCTTAAGCACACAAGCTTAAGACTTCCTTGCTCAAGTCACACAAGACTTAAGACTTCCTGCTCTAAGTCACACAAGACAAAGAGACTTCACAAACTAACTTAATACACAGATTAAGTAGGACTGAAAGTTCTAAGCAAGACTCTCTAAACACTAAGCTCAGAGTCTGTAATATCAAAAGATATTTAACTTAGAATATTACACTAGAAAGAATAACACAGTTCACAACTTGAATATGATTTGAATCTTTCTGAGTTCAGATGATCTTCCAGTAACCTTCTCTCTATCAGGATGTCTTCTATTTATACTCTAGGTATAAAGACGTTGAGAAAAGGACCATTGGTTGTACACTCTCCTTATTGTTGACAAGACGGTTGTACTCTTTGACAGGACCGTTGTACTATTGCATTGGTTATGAGCTGTCTTTCTTCAGAGAGAGTTCTTCAGGATCTGATGATATCGTTTCTTTGATCTTCTGAAGATGTACACACGCTTCAGACTGTGATTCTTTCTTTGGCCTCTGAGGACTTCTTCAGAGGCTCTGATGCTTCCATCACTTTCAGAGCCTTAACACTTCAAACTTTGTCCTTCAGATGCCCAAATGATGATTGTTGGTGTTGTGTATGTTGGCCTCATTTTGCAAAAACAAGTTCAAGCAAGATGTTGGACCAGATGCCGTAGCATGTGGGTACAACATCTGTCATGCCGGTAATTAATGCTCTATATTGCGCGCCATATCTTTGAAGATTCTCTAAAGCACTATTTTCGCCTTACTTGCTTATCAAGATGCATGTTTTAAACAAGGGTTTATAAGGCGGCTACTCCAAGAAATACTTTCCAGAAGATGCTACGCCATTTATGGAAACAAGTGATTCTTTCCTTTTCATGTGTGCTGGACTTTGCAAAAGGACAGCTGAAGATTAAAGCCCAAGATGAAGACCTAGCCCATGCTAACTCAGGTCATATAAATATGTGAAGACAAAAACCTAAATGATGACTGAAGCCGTATTTCAAGAATATAGTTTTAGGGTTTGAGTCTTGTTTATTGTAAGCCTTTCTTGTGGATTCTATAACACAAGCTTAGGCCTGTTTTGGTTTGTATTTTTGTGAAACTTCTCCCAAGTTTTTAAGCACGGAGATTGTTTGTTTGTTTGGTTAGTGAAACCACATCGTTTGTTGAACTGTTATAATCACAAGGTTTGTGATAGAAAGGAAGTGAGACGGGGTCTCAAACTTAGGAGTTCCTAGGTTGAGTTAGCACGGGTAGAGTCTAGGAGATAAGTCGTAAACTTGGATGTTTGTTGTGGGCTTAGAACTAGATCTATTATAGTGGATTCCTTCCTGGCTTGGTAGCCCCCAGAGTAGGTCGTTGTTTACGCCGAACTGGGTTAACAATTCTCTGTGTTACTTACTTCTTTGTTTGTTGCTTATACTTGTTGATTATATTCTATTGTGGATATACGCTAGAGCACTTGTCTTAGCTTTACAACTGATTACGTACTACAATTGCTATAGCTTCTGTCTTAACATCTGTCCTCAGTAGGTGCCAGAATTTCAATGATCTACGAGGATGATATTTTTACTTTGTTCCTGCACACTAGATCATTCATTTGTAATACACATGAAGGCACCGCTAAGGTGAAGAATTCAAGGCTACATCTTCTGACCGTAAAGTTTGAGAATCTAATGATGGGTGAAGGTCAATCTGTTCATGACTTCCACATGACCATTCTAGATTTTGCAAACAACTTTGATGCTCTAGGAGAAAAGCTAAGCGAGGAAAGAATGGTAAGAAAAATGCTTAGATCTCTTCCTAAGATGTTTGATATGAAAGTCACTACCATAGAAGAAGTACATGATATAGGAGTAATGAAACTTGAAAATTTGGTGGGTTCATTGCTAACCTATGAGCTGGCTGCTAAAGAGAAAACCGAGAAGAGGAAGAAGAGTATAGCTCTTGTAACCAACACCACTGAACGTGAGGAAGTAGAAAATGGTTTAGAAACTGATGAAAATTTATCTGAAACTATGGCACATCTAGGCAGGCAGTTCAACAGAATATTAAAGAAGATGGATGGAAGAGGCAGGACAAATGTTAAAGGCAATTTCTCTGATAATAACAGAAAGTTTAATGGTGTAAGAAAATACAGACCCGAGGAAAAGGCCAGTACTGGAAAAGGTGTTCAATGTCATGAATGTGAAGGCCATGGACATATTAGAGCTGAATGTCCAACATTCCTGATGAAGATGACTCTAAGGATGATGACTACTCTGAGTCTGCAAATCACATTACTGCACTTACTGGAATTATTGAATCTGAATCAGATGATGAAGAATTGACCTTTGATGAACTAGCTGCGTCCTATAAAGCACTGAGTCAGAAGAGTGAAAAGGTTTGTCAGCAGCAACAAAACGTTATAAGTAAATTGCAAGATGAGAAGGTGAAGCATCAGACTCAAATATCTCAACTCACAAAGCAGCTACAATCTGAGAAGGCAAAGCATCTGTCCGAGGCTTCTGCTCTTAGAGATGAGGTAACCACATTGAACTATCAGCTGACTAGTTTAAATAAACAGCTTAGACTGCTAAATAATGGAACTGAAAGATTAGATATACTGGTTGAGGGTCAAGTTGCTGGGAAACCTAAGGGTATTGGAGTAGAATATAACTATCCTAAAAAGAAAAATGTTACTTCTACTAGTACATTTGTTCCTGCTAAAGACACTTATGATCCCACTGAAACCAGACAGATGCCATAGCATGTTCAACAACATCAGCCTGCCAAAATAATTCCTAAACCTAAGGGATAGATCTATCATTATTGTGGTAGAAAAGGTCACATCAGACCTTTTTGTTTTAGATTATATGGGTTTCCAAGATGGTATAGTAATCCCAGGTACGAATCTGATTCAAGCAATGCAAAGAAGGAATGGAAACCAAAGGCAAATGATGTTGCCCACATAGCTCATACATCTCTAAGAGTTTCGTCCAGAAATGATTGGTACTTTGATAGTGGTTGCTCAAGACATATGACTGGTGTTGAAAGTTATCTAACCAATGTTAAAGCTTACACTACTAGTTATGTTACTTTTGGTGATGGAGCCAAAGGTCAGATCAAAGGCATTGGAAGTCTCACTGCAAATGGGATGCCTAAACTTGAGAATGTTCTTTTGGTGGAAGGATTGACTGCAAATCTCATAAGCATCAGTCAATTGTGTGATCAAGGAATGAAGGTGAACTTCACGAAATCTGAATGCACTGTCTCAACTGAAGATGGTGAATCTGTTATGAAAGGAGTCAGGTCTAAAGATAACTGCTATTTATGGATTTCTGAAGAAAGGCTCAAATTTCCTCCTGTCTCATCACTAGAGAAGATGAAGTCAAGTTATGGCATCAAAAGATGGGTCATCTTAATCTAAGGAGTATGAAGAAAGTCATAGCTGAAGATGCAGTAAAAGGAGTACCAAAACTGAAGATTGAAGAAGGAAACATATGTGGTGAATGTCAAATTGGGAAGCAGAATAAGATGCCACACCCGAAGCTGCAGCATCTGACTACTTCAAAGGTGCTTGAATTACTACATATGGACTTGATGGGGCCTATGCAGGTTGAAAGTCTAGGAGGAAAGAGATATGCCTTTGTTGTTGTAGATGACTACTCAAGATTCACTTGGATCAATTTTCTCAGAGAAAACTCAGACACCTTTTGTGCTTTCAAGGATTTGTGTAAACAACTTCAAAGAGAAAAAGATAGTGTCATTGTCAGAATAAGGAGTGACCACGGTAGAGAATTTGAAAACTCAAGATTCTCTGAGTTTTGCACTGCTGAAGGAATAGGGCATGAATTTTCTTCACCTATTACACCTCAACAAAATGGTGTAGTTGAAAGAAAGAACAGAACTATACAAGAATGTGCTCGTGTCATGCTACACTCAAAGAAACTGCCTCAACACTTTTGGGCTGAAGCTATGAATACCGCATGTTACATTCTCAATCGTGTCACTTTAAGAGCTGGAACAACTAACACCTTATATGAATTGTGGAAAGGAAGAAAACCTACTATCAAGTATTTTCATGTATTTGGAAGTAAGTGTTACATTCTGATAGATAGAGAACAAAGGAGGAAGATGGATCCAAAGAGTGATGAAGGTATATTCTTGGGCTACTCTACTAACAGCAGAGCCTACAGAGTGTATAACTCCAGAACTCAAGTGATGATGGAATCAATGAATGTTGTGATAGATGATGTAGCATCTGACGCTAAGACAGATGAAAGTCCAGATGCTGAAGCTTTTGAATTCCAGCCTGAAGAAACTGCAAGTGTAGAAGAGGTTGAGGTAACACCTGATAGTCCTATCACTGATAATACTATTGCTCCAGTTAGTAAAGGACCATCTATCAGAGTCCAGAAAAATCATCCCAAGGACCTGATCATAGGCAATCCAGATGAAGGTATCACCACAAGAAGAAATCAAGATATAATCTCTAACTCTTGCTTTGTGTCAAAAATAGAACCAAAGAATGTCAAAGAGGCTCTCACTGACAATTATTGGATCAGTGCCATGCAAGAAGAATTGAACCAGTTTGAAAGAAGTGAGGTTTGGGATCTAGTTCCTAGACCAAAAGGGTTGAATGTAATAGGTACTAAATGGGTTTATAAAAATAAATCTGATGAAAATGGAACTATTACAAGAAACAAGGCGAGGCTTGTGGCACAGGGATACACTCAAGTGGAAGGTTTAGACCTTGATGAGACCTTCGTCCCAGTTGCTAGATTAGAATCTATACGGCTGTTACTTGGTGTTGCATGTATTCTGAAATTTAAACTGTTTCAGATGGATGTTAAGAGTGCTTTTCTCAATGGATACTTAAATGAAGAGGTGTATGTGGAACAACCAATAGGCTTTGTGAATCCGGATCTCCCTGATCATGTCTACAAGTTGAAGAAAGCTTTATATGGGTTGAAACAAGCTCCTAGAGCTTGGTATGAGAGATTGACTGAATTTCTAGTCAATCATGGATACAGGAAAGGAGGACACGATAAAACTCTGTTTGTAAAAGAAGAACATGGCAAATTAATGATAGCACAAATTTACGTTGATGATAAAGTGTTTGGTGGGATGTCAAGTCAGATGGTGGAGCATTTTATCAAACAGAAGCAGTCAGAGTTTGAGATGAGTTTAGTTGGCGAACTAACATTTTTCCTTGGACTTCAAGTGAAGCAAATGGATGAGACAATATTTATCTCTCAGAGCAAGTATGCAAAAAATATTGTCAAGAAGTTTGGAATGGACACCGCTACTCACAAAAGGACTCCAGCACCTACTCATTTGAAGCTGACAAAAGATGAGAAGGTGTTAGTGTTGATCAGAGTCTCTATAGAAGTATGATATGGAGTCTCTTATATCTTACAGCTAGTAGACCTGATATTAGCTTTGCAGTGGGTGTGTGTGCAAGATACCAAGCTGATCCAAAGATGAGTCACTTAACACAAGTGAAAATAATCCTCAAGTATGTTAGTGGCACATGTGACTACGGCATGATGTACTCACAAAGTGACAATTCTCAACTCATTGGATATTGTGATGCAGATTGGGCTGGCAGTGCTGATGATAGAAAAAGCACTTCTGGTGGTTGTTTCTTCTTGGGAGAAAATTTGATATCATGGTTCAGTAAGAAACAGAATTGTGTGTCTCTCTCAACTGCTGAAGCTGAATACATTGCAGCTGGAGTAGTTGTTCACAACTTGTCTGGATGAGACAGATGCTAAGAGAGTATAATGTTGAGCAAGATGCTATGGCATTGTACTGTGATAATCTGAGTGCAATCAATATCTCAAAAAATCCTATACAACACAGTAGGACAAAGCACATAGACATTCGTCATCACTTTATCAGAGATTTAGTAGATGAGAATGTGGTGGTTTTAAAACATGTTGCTACTGAAGAACAACTCGCAGATATATTCACGAAAGCACTAGATGCTAACCAATTTGAGAAGCTAAGAGGCAAATTAGGAATTTTCCTGCATGAGGATTTGTAGCAGTTAATGTATGAAAAGCGTGCAGAAGTTATTTTCTCTCTCTACTCTAATGTTGCGCACGCTAATTTAGGGAAAGTCTTAAAAACTTCCCTTAACTACTTCATCACACGCTACATTAGTGTGATAAGTTCTGATACTGTTGTTAAGAATCACTCTAGTCCTGAGACTGAGAAGACTAGGCTTGTTGTTGAAGAAGTTGAAAAGAATGTTGATGTGAATACTGTTAAGGATCTTGAGGCTGCTCCTAGTACTGATGACATAGAAGTGGATATTGATCCTGTAGCAAAGGTTACTGAAACTGGTGACACCATGGTTGACAATGGTCTGAATCTCATCAAGGACCCTGTTCCTCAATCTGACATTGTGCCAGATGCTGAAGCATCTTTGGACCAACAGGTTCCTCGTCCTAATATTGTAGTTGACGTATGTTCTGATACTGGTTTTAGTAGTGATGATACTGATAAGTCTCCACCCCTGGTGAAGACATTTGGTGCTGGTGTTGCTCAGAGACTGAGGAGCAGTTCTGGTAAAGCTATACCATCTGTCCCACAGCCTCCTGTTGTAGAATCAGTGAAGAAACCTGCCAAGAAACCCATGTATGGTCCCTCTCGACCTAAGAGTCGTTTTGACACTCCTGTTGTCCAGAAGAAACAGTTGAAGAGAAAGGCTGTAGAGAGTGACTCTGTCTTTGAGGAAGAAGTGTCTAAAGGTGAAGCATCTGGTGAAGCTTATGTTGGCAGACAAAGTGTAGGTGGCAAGAAGGTACTTGCTAATGTACCTGAGGTTGCTATTGATAATATTTTCTTCCATCTTGCTAGCTGTGTAGACAAATGGAAATATGTTCAGAGAAGGGTAGCTCTGGAAAGAGAGCTTGGAAAAGAAGCCCTGGAGTGCACTGATATAGTGAGCTTGATTGAAGAAGCTGGTGCTGGAAATAATGATGTCTTTGCTCTTGCATTTTACTGCTCCTATTTTTTTTTGTCTGTCTGAACCTTGAGGGCTACGCCCAGGATATCTTGTGCACTCCCATGTGCTGCTGGTCTGTAATTATGCTACTATGATGTGTTGTTACTTCTGTTTGTCAATGCATGACGTATTATGTTTGTCAAAATTATGGCTAAAAAGGGGGAGTAGTAAGTATCTGTTCTGTTCGTGATAATGCTGTGACATATGCTACAACATCTGTCTGTCTATGTGTGTGCTATGATTGAGGGGGAGTATTCTCTACTGTGATATATGCATGAACTCAGGGGGAGTAATCTACTTTTGTTGTGATGTGTGTGACAGATGCCATTCCTAATGCTAAGGCATCTTGTCTGTTTCAAAGGAATCCACTTTTACGTGATATCTGAGAATTTATTTTTCTCAGTGGTGTAGGAATTTATTTTTCCTATGGTGATTCATATTTGTGGGAATTTTTTTTTCCTGGTTTAACTGTATGGTGCTTATCTTGTACCCTATGAGGCTAAGTTGTGTATTTCCGCTGTTGCATGCCTCTGATGCTGGTTGCTCATTATTTCTCACTTGAAGATCTCTTTTGAAAATAATGTGACAATGTATTATCTTCTTTCTTAACTGTGTGTTTGCGTTGACTTGAAGGAAGGTATGTACTGCATCTCTCCAGAACTGGTCTTAGTTTGTTTTAGCCAAAATTTGCCAAAGGGGGAGATTGTTGGTGTTTTGTATGTTGGCCTCATTTTGCAAAAACAAGTTCAAGCAAGATGTTGGACCAGATGTCGTAGCATGTGGGTACAATATCTGTCATGCCGGTAATTAATGCTCTATATTGCGCGCCATATCTTTGAAGATTCTCTGAAGCACTATTTTCGCCTTACTTGCTTATCAAGACGCATGTTTTAAACAAGGGTTTATAAGGCGGCTGCTCCAAGAAATACTTTCCAGAAGATGCTACGCCATTTATGGAAACAAGTGATTCTTTCCTTTTCATGTGTGCTGGACTTTGCAAAAGGACAACTGAAGATTAAAGCCCAAGATGAAGACCTAGCCCATGCTAACTCAGGTCATATAAATATGTGAAGACAAAAACCTAAATGATGACTGAAGCCGTATTTCAAGAATATAGTTTTAGGGTTTGAGTCTTGTTTATTGTAAGCCTTTCTTGTGGATTCTATAACACAAGCTTAGGCCTGTTTTGGTTTGTATTTTTGTGAAACTTCTCCCAAGTTTTTAAGCACGGAGATTGTTTGTTTGTTTGGTTAGTGAAACCACATCGTTTGTTGAACTGTTATAATCACAAGGTTTGTGATAGAAAGGAAGTGAGACGGGGTCTCAAACTTAGGAGTTCCTAGGTTGAGTTAGCACGGGTAGAGTCTAGGAGATAAGTCGTAAACTTGGATGTTTGCTGTGGGCTTAGAACTAGATCTATTATAGTGGATTCCTTCCTGGCTTGGTAGCCCCCAGAGTAGGTCGTTGTTTACGCCGAACTGGGTTAACAATTCTCTGTGTTACTTACTTCTTTGTTTGTTGCTTATACTTGTTGATTATATTCTACTGTGGATATACGCTAGAGCATTTGTCTTAGCTTTACAACTGATTACGTACGACAATTGCTATAGCTTCTGTCTTAACATCTGTCCTCAGCAGGTGCCAGAATTTCAATGATCTACGAGGATGATATTTTTACTTTGTTCCTACACACTAGATCATTCATTTGTAATACCAATTGTCCATTTAATACCTTGTTATCATCAAAACTTAGGGTGTTTTATAAATAAAACTCATTTTGTTCCAACAATCTCCCCCTTTTTGATGATGACAAACATAGGTATTAAATATAATTGTTTGTTGATTAATTTAATTATGTCAACATCAGGTTGTTGAGGTTTGTAAGCTCCCCCTGAGTTTGATAAACCATTAGGGTTAGGTTTGTAAGCTCCCCCTAAGTTTAATCCATAATTAAATTAAATCAGTATAAGAACAATTTGATAAACTTGATTGTATCTACATACATGACTCTCAGAGTGTGAGGTTTGCAAGCTCAACTCCTGAGTCTGATAAAAATAATTAAGAGCACAATCTTAACTACCTTCATCTATGCAAACACAATTATGTTTATTAATCTGTTCCCCTTATCACTTAAGTTCATAAACATTTAGCAAGATAAAAGAATGAGATTTTTATTTCAGACAGTTTCAGATTATTATGTGAGTAGAAATAAAAACTACTGACAATTGTACAACTAAATAATACTCCCCCTTTTGTCATCAGCAAAAGGTTTTAAACAAATAGTGAAAAACAAAAGGTGAAAAACAAGAATCCTAAGGGTGTCTGGAAAAGCGGAGAGTGAGAAGCTGTTGAGCCATTCTTGCAGATGCCCCTGAGTATGCTACCAGCTCTAGCAGCTTATCTTCTTGTTCAGCAAGCGTATTTCATATTATGTGTAGAGCCGTTGCTATGAAGTCTGAATTATCTTCTCCTGGCTGTGCCACAGGTGGTGCAGATACTGATTGACTTGGACCACTAGGTAAGCGAGTCACATGATTAGTTGGTACATCAATTCTATCATTTATTGCAATTTCAGTATCTAAAAGCATCAGAGGTGATGAAGAGTTGTGAGAGTCTGATGGAATTGATTGAGATGGGTCAGATGATATGGCATTTTGTGGTTCAGAGGTTTCATGGATTGGAGAAACTCTAAAAGATGTTTCTTTCAGAATCTCATCCTCAATGAGAATTTTGGGTGATGACTGAGGGATAGAACTATTGGATGGCTCAGCTGTTTCCTCCTCAGGAATATGCTTAGCTTTGGAAGAGAATTGTGCAAAACTATCCATAAGGTCATCAAACGAGGAGTCAGAAGACTCTGACTCAGAGTCTGAAATTTGGACATATTCATGTTCAGAGGATGTTGGATAAATGGTATTTAGGGGTTGGACATGTTCTAGAATAGATGCTTCAGATATTTGATTGCAATAATTAAAAGAATGAGTATTACCTGTATCTGATCTTTGTCTCTTTTGTCCCCTAGAAGTGCAATGCTTTGTGCGAGATCTTTTGAGAAATTTCGCACTTAGCAGGTCTTTCACAGTAGGTTCTGCAGCCACCGGCTCTTCTTCAACCTCTGGATGATCATCCTCTGACCTATGTATAGAAGCCTCTTGCATGGATGGTTCCTCAACCATTTCATCTTCTTCATAGTCACTGAACACCTCTTCCTTAACTGCTCTCATAATCTGTGCAAAAGTTGGGCCATCACCTCTTCCAATGTCCTTATGAGTGATTGGGGTTCCTCTTTCCTTCATTAACCTCATGTATTCCAAAATGACTTCAGGAGGTTCATTATCAAAAATGAAGGCGTCACTGATTGGCTGAAATTTTGTCTTGTTTACCAGAAGAGGTTTTTGAGGATAAATGAGCTTGTCTGATCTCTTCAAACGCAGACTCACCAAGACTTTAGTATCAAGAATGGGAGCTCTAACTTGTTCAAGGTCGTCAGACACTCAAGCAAACATGAATCTATCAGGAAGACCAAGTTGCTCAAAGATGAAGCTTAGGAGCCTGGGATGAGAGATCAATTTAGAAGGATTTTCAAACTTTTGAGCCTCACAGATTGTCTCACATAGATGTTGAAAGATGTAAGCAGGTAGTTTCATTTTCCTTTTGGTGGAGAGGAAGTAGATAAAGTGTCTCTGATCCCAATTCAGAGAGTCACTGCCAGTATCCCTTGGTAGAAAAGATGAGAATAAAATCTTAGCAAAAACCTTTTCACGATCATTCAGATGACTAACCTTGTTGGACAGCTTCTGATCCTTGAAACAAAGTCTGGCAATATCATTTAGATACACTGACTTTCTTCCAGAAGCTGCAGTATAGAGTCTTATCATTCCAGTGTTGGGAATATTTAGCATTTTGGCCAAATTGCTTCTTGTTAAAATGACTTGAAAGCCTCCAACACTAAAGCGAATTTCTGTTTCAGTGAATATTCTCATACCCAATTCTTCTCTTGATTTTCCTTTATTTTCACTTGGGTTCTGATTAATTAAACGTTGAAGTTCAGCATTAGCATCTACCAAAGTCACAACTTCACTCTTTCTCCAAAAATCAAACACTAAATTGGAGTAGATAGGTCCATTAAGCATATCCAAGTAGTGCCCCCAGCCTTTTTCAGTGAAGAATTCCTTGTAGTCATGTCCATTGACTTTTAAGGCCTCGAAGTCTATTGGTCTTTCCATAACCAATTTACTTTCTTCAAACCTAAGATTCATAGTGGCATCTTTAAGATAAGAGTCCTGAGCATAGATGTTTATTGGAATGTCCTCTGGGAATCTTGGTACAGATGATGAACTTGCCATTGTTGAGGTTAGCGAACAGGGTTTTGCTAGTGTGAGGGAGAAAGAAAGTGCTCTGGGTTTTAGAAGAGAAGGGCTAGATGTGAAAGTGAACTTGTGCGAGAGAGGAATAAAAAGATTTTGAAAAACTCTAGTAAAAACAATGATGGGGGAGTACATTCGTTGCAATAAAGAATTTCGTCATAAACTGCCTTTACACTAACCAATCACAGACTTAAGAGTAAAGACAAATTAATTGACACGTGTACTCCACATGGGTAAACACTTCAGAGTTTAAAGATTTTCAGCGTCTGAAGACCTTCCAGAGTTCAGAGGCTGAATCCACAATTTTGTAAGTCAGAGCTTGATGTCTTCAGAGACCAAAGTCATGTTCAGATGCTTTTTGATAAAATCTAGTCTTTCAACTGCTAAGGGTTTTGTAAATATATCAGCCCATTGTCTTTCAGTTTCAATGTATTGAATATTTACACTACCCTTCTGAACAAGGTCTCTTATAAAATGATGTTTAATTTCAATATATTTTAGCTCTTGAATGCAAAATTGGGTTTTTAGAAAGTTGAATAGCTGCAGTGTTATCACAGAAGAGTGGAATATTGTGACTATTAACTTTGTAATCCTCTAACTGATATCTCATCCAGAGTAGTTGTGTACAACACTTGGCTGCTGATATGTATTCTGCTTCTGCTGTGGACAAAGCTATTGTAGTTTGTCTTTTGCTCGCCCAAGATATAAGATTTTCACCCACAAATTGACAATTGCCACTTGTGGATTTTCTCTCTATCTTATCTCCAGCAAAGTCAGCATCACAGAATCCTATCAGCTTATAATCATTTGTTTTCTTATAAAATAATCCAAGATTTGTGGTTCCCTTCAGATATCTAAAGATTCTCTTTACAGCAGTAAGATGAGATTCTCTAGGATCTGATTGGAATCTAGCACACAAACATACACTAAACAAAATATCAGGCCTTGATGCAGTTAGGTAAAGTAAAGAACCTATCATACCTCAGTAGAGCTTCTGATCAACTTTGCCTTCTGAATCCTCCTTGCTGAGACTGCTTGTTGGATGCATTGGTGTCGTCATTGGTTTGCAGTCATCCATGTTGAATTTCTTCAGCAACTCCTTTGTATACTTGGTTTGATGAATGTAGGTGCCATCTTTGTCTTGGTTGATTTGTATTCCCAGAAAGAATTTTAGCTCTCCCATCATGCTCATTTCAAATTCCTCCTGCATAATCTTAGAAAATTCCTTGCACAAAGATGAATATTAGCAGATCCAAAAATAATATCATCAACATAAATTTGAATAATTAGAATGTCATTCTTAAATGTTTTTCTGAAGAGAGTATTGTCAACTTGACCTTTTTGAAAACCTTTTTCAACTAAAAAATTTCTTAGTCTTTCATACCAAGCTTTGGGTGCTTGTTTCAGACCATAAAGAGATTTCTTTAACTTAAAAACATGGTCAGGATGTGAAGTATCCTCAAAACCAGGAGGTTGTTTGACAAATACTTCTTCAGAAATGTAGCCATTTAAGAATGCACTTTTAACATCCATTTGATACAAAATAATACTATGATAAGTAGCATAGGAAAGAAGTAGTCTGATAGCCTCAAGTCTAGCAACAGGAGCAAATGTTTCAGTGTAGTCAATCCCCTCTTGTTGACTATACCCTTGAGATACCAGTCTTGCCTTATTACGAACAACTTCTCCTTGTTCATTTAACTTGTTTCTGTAGACCCATTTTGTTCCAATGATATTCTTCTTGGAAGGTTTGGGTACTAAGCTCCAGACTTCATTTCATTCAAACTGGTTGAGCTCTTCTTGCATTGCAACAATCCATGCATCATCAGCTAGTGCTTCATCAGTTGAACTTGGTGCCACTAGGGAGATTAATCCAATTAATGAGTCTTCATTTCTGAAGTTTGATCTGGTTTTTCTTGGACTGTCCTTGTTTCCCAAGATTAGCTCTTCTGGATGAGAGGATTTGTATTTGAAAGATTGTTTTGGTTGCTCAATTCTGCTTGGACTTCTTCTGATAAGTTCTGATGTTGGGTGATCTTCAGAGTCCAAGGTTTCAGGAGCTGAATTTGTTTCTTCAGAGGTTGGTTGAGTTGGTCCTGATGTCTCCTCAGGTTCAGATTCTTCATCATCTGATAGTTGAATATCTGCAAAGTTCTCAACTAGCTCTGACACTTTGTTAGGCTGCTTATCATCAAATTTTATGTGCATACTTTCTTCCACTGTATGAGTTTCGGAATTATACACTATGTATGCTTTTGAGCGTTCAGAGTATCCAATAAACATACCCTTGTAAGCTTTAGCATCAAATTTCTTCAGATGAACTTTTGTATTCATAAAGTAACAGGTACACCCAAATTGATGAAAGTAGGATACACTGGGTTTCTTTCCCTTAAATAGTTCATATATGCTGTCTTATTCAAAATAGGTCTAATATAGATTCTATTTTGAACATAACACGCTGTGTTAACAGCCTCTGCCCACAGATACTTAGCAATGTTAGTCTCATGCATCATGGTTCTGGCCATTTCTTGTAGAGTTCTATTCTTTCTTTCTACAACTCCATTTTGTTGTGGAGTTCTAGGAGAAGAGAACTCATGTAAGATGCCATATTTTTCACAAAATTTTTCAAACACTTCATTTTCAAATTCACCACCATGATCACTTCTAACTTTCAAAATGTGTAAACCTTTTTCTTTTTGTATCTGTGTGCAGAAACTGCTAAAGACATCATATGCATCATCCTTGTTTTTGAGGAATTTAACCCAAGTCCATCTACTGTAATCATCAACAATGACTAGTCCATATTTCTTCCCATTGATTGACGCTGCACTCACAGGACCAAACAAATCAATGTGAAGCAGCTCTAAGGGATTGGAGGTAGAGACAACATGTTTTGGTTTAAAAGAAGTTTTCACACTCTTTCCTATTTGGCAGGATCCACTAAGAGCATCTGAGTGATAGTGTAGCTTAGGTAGGCCTCTGACAAGATCAAGTTTTCTAAGCTTAGAGATTAACCTCCAGTTAGCATGACCTAACCTTTTGTGCCAAACCCACTTTTCTTCACTCAGAGTTAGCAAGCATTTTACCTCTTGGTCTGCCAAATCAGAAAGGTTTACTTTAAAAACATTGCCTATTCTCTTACCTTTGAACACTATGGACTTGTCAGATTCTCTAATTACAGTACATAACCCTTTGTCAAAGTTAACCACAAACCCATTGTCAAAAAATTGACTGATGCTAAATAGGTTGTGTTTAAGTCCATCTACAAACCAAACATTATTAATAGAAAGGAAGGAATTACCTACAATACCTGTACCTTTGATCTTGCCTTTCTGATTTCCTCCAAAGCCGACTGTTCCACCATCTTCAAGTTTCAATGATGTGAACAATTTCTTATTACCAGTCATGTGCCTTGAACATCCACTATCCAGATACCATGATTGATTACTATTTTCTTTCAGTCTGGATAGCTGTAGAATAAACAAGGTCAATCATTGTAATAATATCCTTTACATTCATTGGTGAAGTTTTCTCCAATAATCATTTGCTTTGTCCACTTCAGCAGCTCTGGAAGTAAAGTAATGTTTTGGAACATAAGCTTTTCTTCCACAGCTGATCACTTGCTTCCATTCATCTGATTTGAAATGATTTTTCCTACAATGAAAATCTGAATAGGAGACAATTTTACATCTTGGTACCCATTGTTTTCTGGGTCCAGTTTGGTTAGTTCTATAACCTTTAGTTCTTCTTTTCTTCTGTGAAAAACTTTGTGGACTATTAAAGAATTTCCTTTGAAAATTTGGTCTTTGAAAGTTGACCCTCTTAGTCCATTGATTTTGAAATCTAGGCTTTGAGTGATAATCACTATAGGACTTGGATTGCTTTTCTAATCTAGGATTAGTTTTGCTTACCAGAGTCTTATGTTGATTATTTATCATCAACTTAGTTTGTTTTAGAGTCTGATTGGGTGAGCTTCTGAGTCCCAAAGTTTTCAGAGTCTTAGACTTGATAGTGTTTTGACAGAACCGGAGCTCTTGATACCAATTGAAGGTGAAAAACACAAGAAGGGGGGTTGAATTCTGTTTTGAAAAATTGATTCTTTTGCTTTAAGAAATATAGAAATGCAGCGGATATGATAAACTAGACTAAACACAAAACACAAATAAAACAGTGAGAGAGAGAGAGAAAGAGAAAGAACACACAGAAGTTTTATACTGGTTCCTCTCACAAAACGAGAGTAGTCCAGTCCCCTTGCACTTCCAAGGGATTTCACTATAATCACAAAGATTACACAACTAATGCTCAAGCACACAAGCAAGAGACTTCCTTGCTCTAAGTCACACAAGACAAAGAGACTTCCTTGCTCTAATCACACAAGATTAGAGACTTCCTTGCTTAAGCACACAAGCTTAAGACTTCCTTGCTCAAGTCACACAAGACTTAAGACTTCCTGCTCTAAGTCACACAAGACAAAGAGACTTCACAAACTAACTTAATACACAGATTAAGTGTAACATCACGTTTTTATTTAATTAATTATTTGATTTACTTTATTTATTTAAATTTCATGTTATGTGATTTATCTAAATATGTGGCTTTTAGTATGGTGGTGTGAATAGAATAGTAGTGTTTTTAGGAGGTGCGGATAGAGGATTTGAGTGGGCTTATGAGGAAGGGTAATTTAGTAAATTGAAAGAGGTTTTAACCTAGGTATAAGTTTTGAAAACTTAGAGAGAGGAATCATTTGTCATAAGTTTGTGAAGAAATAGAGAGAGAGAAAGCTAGAGAAGAAGAGGAAGAACATAGAAGAAGGAACTAAGAGGGGAAGATTTGGGGAGCTAATTCTTGAAGAATTAGAGGTAAGAGGGTAGTTATTTATGATGGTGGTGACCAAGAGGGGGGAGAAATTACACTTCTCTTTGCCCAAACCCTCTCAACTTTCACACTCTAAAGTTCATGACTTTATGAGTTTCTATGAATCAAAATGTTATCTTTCTTGTTGATTTAGTGTTGTTCATGTATTATAATGCTAAAAATATATGTGGATGATTTCAATTTCGAAAATCTAGAGTTGTTGGTTTGAAATTGCATGTTCATGAGCTTTTGATGAAAAATATGATAAATCTCAATTGATGATGATTTTAATGGTTTTAATGTTATGAAACTTGTACTTCTATGTATGATAACATGTCTAGGACCTAAAGAAAACATCTTTTTAAAACTGGAACACGTTTCGGATGATTTTGGGAGTAGAATCCGAACGGTCGTAAAACAGAGCAGCAATTCTGGGCACGCGTCGCTAGGCTAGAACTAGCGAGAGCTAGCGAGTGAACTCGCTAGGACTCGCCAGTGCTCGCCAGCCAGCCCAGTGCTCTCTGACTAGCTTCGCTACGGCGAGAACTAGCGAGGGATAGCGATAAGCCTCTGACTTGTCTCGCCATGGCGAGAGCTAGCGAGAGCTGGCGAAGTAGTCAGGCTTATTTGATTCTTAATTGTTGAAGGAGTAGTTGATGTATGGGTTACTAGTATTATATTGGTACATGAATGATTGATGTTGGATTTATGATGAATATGACGGATGGTGATTGTTTCTATATGAATGATTATTAATGCTTATTGATGATGATGATGATGAATGTATATAAGTATGTTATGTGTGGATGAATAATTGATGGTGAAGATTATGTATACATGAGGTTACATAATAGTAGTGAATAACATACGTCATATATATGTTCATGCATCATGATTGAGTCTATTGATGAAGCTTGGGCGTTTGACCCATAACGTATTGATGAAGATTGGACGTTTGATCCATAACGCATAGGATTCTTGTATCCTTATTTTGGTGAATGGTACCGCATGCATGTAGTCGTGTCTAGGGGACATGGCATGAAGGTGACATTAGATGCATTTAGGAAGGTGAACCTTAAATGTGCTATATGTGCCAATGACGTGATAATTGTCTAATTATGTGCTAAGTGTTTCCTTACATATAAGTTGTTGATCGTTGATGGTGTGAATTTGGAGAAGTATGTTATATGATTATATATATATATATGTCGTACTGATGTCGTTGGGTTGCTATTATATACATGTCCATTATATGTATGATAGATTAATATATGCGTGGATATGTTGGATTAAATGTTAGTGTTTACTTTCATTTGCTATATGTCGATTATAAGTAACTAACTCTCTATTTTTGTATGTATTGGATCGTTGGGCGATTCAGATTCTCAGGCGTGAGGATTTGCTTTGCTTGCTTAGGAGGAGTACCCGGCATTGTTGCCAAGTATTCGGGGTGAGGATATGTGTCTTACTGTTAGCGTAATACCTGTGTCCAGTTGCTCTGAAAGATTTGTAACACTATGTTGGGGGTTCCATTTGTTATTGGATTTCGCCTAGTATCGTTGTTAGACCTTATCTTTGTATGATGGTGTAAGGCTTAATGCCAAGTACTTTATTTCTTGTTTATGTGACGATGAAATATTAGTAGGTGATTTGTATGGATGTTGACTTATCTATGATTTTACCATTTGAATTATGACTTGTATGATGAAGTCTCATAGTTATTTTCCGCTGCAATGTATGTGAAGCATGATATATGTTTGGCTTTTATGCTATGGTTAAATGATGGTTTACACATGTAACGCTCTTCTTGTGTCTACTTGTGTTTTATTTATTTATTTGGTCGAATATTATGGGTAGATATAAGTAGGGTGTTACATTAAGTAGGACTGAAAGTTCTAAGCAAGACTCTCTAAACACTAAGCTCTGAGTCTGTAATATCAAAAGATATTTAACTTAGAATATTACACTAGAAAGAATAACACAGTTCACAACTTGAATATGATTTGAATCTTTCTGAGTTCAGATGATCTTCCAGTAACCTTCTCTCTATCAGGATGTCTTCTATTTATACTCTAGGTATAAAGACGTTGAGAAAAGGACCGTTGGTTGTACACTCTCCTTTTTGTTGACAAGACGGTTGTACTCTTTGACAGGACCGTTCTACTATTGCATTGGTTATGAGCTGTCTTTCTTCAGAGAGAGTTCTTCAGGATCTGATGATATCGTGTAACGCCCCGGATTTTGGTCCAAGACATTACGTCTAATTCTTTTATTTTTAGAAGATGGTAGTTTTTGTTTATTTATTATTTACAACTTATCACAAAACAAATCATTATTTTTTCTTAAAATTTCGAGATATCAAATTATTGAAATAACAATAAAAAATATTTACTGAATTCAAAAATATTACAAGTCATCAACTTCCAAAGTATTTTAAATTATACTTAAATAAAAATCCTTTTTTTTTTGTTTCCCCGCGCACGCAACGATTCGTGACTCCAACAAATCAATACTCATCTTGAAGCTTTGAACCTGTAGTGGTAAGGGTCAGTAATCTTTTCCATCGCCCATATCAAGAAAACCAAACATAATTTAGCCGCATAAAATAGAGCATATATCAAAGCACACGTAAACACCATTAACAAAAATAACACAATGCATGCTCTTATTCTAAATGATTCGGATATAGTCACCCATACCAATGGGGAAAAAAACACGTACCCCCTTACGCACACAGCTGGAGTACCACAATAATAAGATAATCACGTACCCCCTTACGCACACAGCTGGAGTACCACAAAAATAAATGTTCATGCCATGTCTACACACACCATCACAAATATTTCAAAAATCATGTATTCACAAATATTTGTAAGAGAACACACACATGACTATCATCACACAATATTTCAATACAACTAAATGTACGCATAGTAACTTGTATGGAGGAGACTGCCCTTACCTTAGGCGCTTTTCTACTCTAATACAAATATCCTTTAAGTCCCATGCACCGCTTGTCCAAAGAACGGTATAGCACTAAAGTATCCGAAAATGTTAGGGAATTAGAAATGTCGATAGTATTTCTCTGTTGTTGTATAGGCTATGGTTGGAGTTTGTTCTAAAATATATTTATTGATTTATTCTTTGACAAGGGGTATGAAGAAAAGTTGGACGGGTGAGATTGGTGAAGTAGTACCACTTATGCATTTTAAATAGGCTGAGTTATTACCTAATTATGAAAAAGATCATAAAATTTGACAATAGTTACGGTATTAAGTTGTCAATTGGAAATCAATTAAATTAATGGCAATTGAATACCATGTTTGAATAAAATGAATTTTGCCAAGAAGCTAGCCATTGTGAATCACACACGGTGAAAATATCATTAGGGAGTACCTTTATTTCTTTGCAGACAACTCATTATACTTTAGACAAAGTCATCAAACACATTTAATTGGTTAAAGAAAGCAAATGGTGTGTCAAGGATAGAAGGTGAGAGTATTTGATTCCTATATATAGCTTGATGAATAAATAATAAATCAATAATTAATAGTATATTAATAGTATATAATTAGATATAAACTTCCTCAATTAATGATAAATCACACAATGAACATGTAGTCATTAGACATGTCACGCCCCTCACTAGAAATGTACATATAGCATATACAATTATTTATTAAAATAAATAGGATGAAAATAAACCACCAATAAAGGATCATTCTATTATTGTTGACACAATTTTATATCATACGAAATGAATTAAATAAAAACAATAGCATCACATCCCATTTTTATTCAAATGATAGATAAATAAAATAATAAAATGATAATAATATATATATATATATATATATATAAAATTTTGGGATGTTACATTCTTACCCACTTAAAATAGTTTCGTCCTCGAAACTAGAAAATAAAAAGATAGATTCATTAAATAAAATCATAGGGTAAGAAAATCACTTTTTAAATTAGAAATTGAAATGTTCTAACTCATAATAGAATAAAATAAAATAGTTATCTATAAAATAAAATTCTCGGGTCTTACATTCTACCGATCAAAATTTAGTTTCGTCCCCGAAACTAGACAATTAAAAAGATTTCACGTAAAATTTCCAAAAACTCCTTATATAAAGTACTTTTGTTAAATAAATGTCAACAAGATAATGAAGTTTAAGAATGAAGTAAAACGTCAAGTGCTCACTGCGCACTCTGATGTCAAATAAATATAAAAATTAAATTTATAATTTAAGGGACCGTTCAAAGAGATAAAAATTGTACTAAAAATAAATAGTAAAGATCACAAAATAAGTTGCAAAGATGAAATAATTTATTTAACAGATCTTTGATTATATAACCCAATATGAACAAAATATTCTAATAATAGAACATTTTTCTTATCAAAAGAAAATAGAACACTTCTTTTTTTTTTTTTTTTTTTTTTTTCAAAAGATAGAAAAATAAAATTTTGCAATCTCCTTTTTTTTTTTTTGGAAAATGGAACCTTATTTACCAACATAAAACCAACAAGAACTTAAATTATACCGAAGTGCACTTCAAATTTTTTTTGAAGTCATGCTACACTTTATAAAAACAATTTGTAACAATTTTATTTGAAACAAAATCATCCTTGAAAAATCTTTAAATTCAACATAAAATCACATTTATTTACAGAAAGTTTAAAAACAGTTACCAATATGAAAGTAGAATTTCTAAAATCAGAATATCACAAAAATACCTCACAAAGATTTTACCTTAAAAAACAGAAAAAAAAATAAAAAAAAAATAAAAAATAACACCACAATAAATCGCATATTCAAAAGATATGCGTATACAAGATCGCTCCCACGTCAAAAATATTTATGTTGTCCGAGGATTATTGCTCTGATACCATAATGTAACGCCCCGGATTTTGGTCCAAGACATTACGTCTAATTCTTTTATTTTTAGAAGATGTTAGTTTTTGTTTATTTATTATTTACAACTTATCACAAAACAAATCATTATTTTTTCTTAAAATTTCGAGATATCAAATTATTGAAATAACAATAAAAAATATTTACTGAATTCAAAAATATTACAAGTCATCAACTTCCAAAATATTTTAAATTATACTTAAATAAAAATCCTTTTTTTTTTGTTTCCCCGCGCACGCAACGATTCGTGACTCCAACAAATCAATACTCATCTTGAAGCTTTGAACCTGTAGTGGTAAGGGTCAGTAATCTTTTCCATCGCCCATATCAAGAAAACCGAACATAATTTAGCCGCATAAAATAGAGCATATATCAAAGCACACGTAAACACCATTAACAAAAATAACACAATGCATGCTCTTAGGGTGCGTTTGATTTGCAAAACAGTAGGTACTGGACAGGACAGAACAGTACAGTACAGGACAGAACAAGATAATACATGACAGTACAAAACTGCAATGGAGAGAGATAGAGAGATAATATTTTTTATATTCGAAAATAAAATAGGCATTTTCGTATTTTTTATAGTTGTACTGTGGATAAAAAGTTGTACTGTGGTTCAGTAGGGGACAAAAATTCTTGTTTTTGTCCTGTCCCTTACTGCCTATTTGTCCAGTCCCATAAACAGTTTCTGAATCAAACAGGGTACAATAAAAGTTGTCCTGTCCAGTCCCCTATTTTTTAGCAGATCAAACGCACCCTTATTCTAAATGATCCGGATATAGTCACCCATACCGATGTGGAAAAAAACACGTACCTCCTTACGCACACAGCTGGAGTACCACAATAATAAGATAATCACGTACCCCCTTACGCACACAGCTGGAGTACCACAAAAATAAATGTTCATGCCATGTCTACACACACCATCACAAATATTCCAAAAATCATGTATTCACAAATATTTGTAAGAGAACACACACATAACTATCATCACACAATATTTCAATACAACTAAATGTACGCATAGTAACTTGTATGGAGGAGACTGCCCTTACCTTAGGCGCTTTTCTACTCTAATACAAATATCCTTTAAGTCCCATGCACCGCTTGTCCAAAGAACGGTATAGCACTAAAGTATCCGAAAATGTTAGGGAATTAGAAATGTCGATAGTATTTCTCTGTTGTTGTATAGGCTATGGTTGGAGTTTGTTCTAAAATATATTTATTTATTTATTCTTTGACAAGGGGTATGAAGAAAAGTTGGACGGGTGAGATTGGTGAAGTAGTACCACTTATGCATTTTAAATAGGCTGAGTTATTACCTAATTATGAAAAAGATCATAAAATTTGACAATAGTTACGGTATTAAGTTGTCAATTGGAAATCAATTAAATTAATGGCAATTGAATACCATGTTTGAATAAAATGAATTTTGCCAAGAAGCTAGCCATTGTGAAACACACACGGTGAAAATATCATTAGGGAGTACCTTTATTTCTTTGCAGACAACTCATTATACTTTAGACAAAGTCATCAAACACATTTAATTGGTTAAAGAAAGCAAACGGTGTGTCAAGGATAGAAGGTGAGAGTATTTAATTCCTATATATAGCTTGATGAATAAATAATAAATCAATAATTAATAGTATATTAATAGTATATAATTAGATATAAACTTCCTCAATTAATGATAAATCACACAATGAACATGTAGTCATTAGACATGTCACGCCCCTCAGTAGAAATGTACATAGCATATACAATTATTTATTAAAATAAATAGGATGAAAATAAACCACCAATAAAGGATCATTCTATTATTGTTGACACAATTTTATATCATACGAAATGAATTAAATAAAAACAATAGCATCACATCCCATTTTTATTCAAATGATAGATAAATAAAATAATAAAATGATAATATATATATATATATATATATATATATATATATATATATATATAAAATTTTGGGATGTTACATATCGTTTCTTTGATCTTCTGAAGATGTACACACGCTTCAGACTGTGTTTCTTTTTTTGGTCTCTGAGGACTTCTTCAGAGGCTCTGATGCTTCCAGCACTTTCAGAGCCTTAACACTTCAGACTTTGTCCTTCAGATGCCCAAATGATGATCTACGAGGATGATATTTTTACTTTGTTCCTGCACACTAGATCATTCATTAGTAATACCAATTGTCCATTTAATACCTTGTTATCATCAAAACTTAGGGTGTTTTATAAATAAAACTCATTTTGTTCCAACACTTCTTCTTCATCATCAGTAGTGTGCACAGTTGGTTGATCTTCAAATTCATCAAATTTCACATGCATGCTTTCTTCTAAAGTTTGAGTTCTCAAATTGTAGATTCTATAAGATTTTGAGGTCAGAGAGTATCCTAAGAATATTCCCTTGTCTGACTTTGAATCAAACTTACCTAAGTTGTCTTTCATATTCAAAATGTAACAAAAACATCCAAATATATGAAAATAAGAAATACTAGGTTTTCTGCCTTTCCAAAGTTCATAAGGTGTTTTGTTTAAAACTTTTCTAATGGTGACTCTGTTTAAAATATAGCAAGAGGTGTTAATGGCCTCAGCCCAAAAATATTTTTCCACATTTGATTCATGAATCATTTTTCTTGCCATTTCTTGCAAAGTTCTATTTTTCCTTTCAACAACTCCATTTTGTTGGGGAGTTCTTGGACAAGAAAAATTATGAGAGATTCCATTATTATCTAGGAATGATTCAAAGAGAGAGTTTTCAAATTCTCCTCCATGATCACTTCTTATAGAGATAATATTGATACCTTTCTCATTTTGAACTCTCAAGCAAAAAGTTTTAAAAGCTTCTAAAGAGTCATCTTTATGTTTGAAAAATAACACCCAAGTGAATCTTGAAAAATCATCTACTATGACAAAGCCATAATTTTTGCCACCAAGACTTGTAGTTTTGACAGGTCCAAATAAATCTATGTGAAGTAACTCAAGAGGTCTTTTTGTGGAAATAAATTCTTTTGGTTTAAAACTGCTTTTAACTTGTTTCCCTCTTGTGTATGATTCACATACTTTATCTAGATCAAAACTAATCTTAGGCAAACCTCTAACTAGATCAAGTTTGGAAAGTTTTGACATAGTCTTCATGCTTACATGACCAGCCCTCTTGTGCCAAATCCATTTGTCTTTTTCAAGTGAGACAAAGCATGACTCAGGAGGTAGTTCATCTAAGTATAATACATAAACATTCTTTATCCTTGATCCATTAAAAAGGACTTTATTAGATGAAGACTGTTTTATTTCACATGAGTCTGATTTAAAACCAACTTCAAAGCCATTGTCACACAATTGACTTATGCTTATTAAGTTATGTTTTAAGCCATCCACATAAAGAACATTTTCAATCTTAGCAGAGTCAGACTTACCAATTGTACATATACCTTTGATGCTAGCTTTCTCATTGTTTCCAAAGGTGACTGATCCACCTTCTCTTGTTTCAAATGACAGAAATTAAAGCTATTCCTGTCTCCTGTCATATGTCTTGAGCATCCACTGTCCAAGTACTAAGGCCTTTTCTTGACTGCTAGAAGGCATTCCTACATTTGAGTTTAATAAGTTTTTAGGTACCCACAATTTCTTGGGTCCTTGAGTGTTAGTCTCAAATTTCTTATAAGGGATCCTCTGAGAATAAGATGATCTCTTATAAGGTGTTCTCTTATAGACATCTCTTCTGAGAGTGTTCAGAGAATGTCTATGTACAGGTTTTCTAAAATTTCTGTTTCTGAGACCGTTCTGAGAATGTTCTGGTGTTCTATAGAAACCTTGTTTTCTTGCTTTCTTTTTGAAACAGAAGGCTTCAAGATGTCCATCCTTGTGACAGAAATCACATTTGTATTTTTGAAAATTCTTTTCATTATTTGGAATGAGACATTTTTCATATAGCTTTCTGTTCTGATAAGGATTATGTCTGAAACCAGATCTATCATAAAACGCAGTTTGTGATCCCAAAATGTTTTCAAAAGTTGTAGTAGTGTTAATAAACTTTGTTAAATCATTTTCCAATTTTGAAATAGTCTTTTTCAAAATACTATTTTCTTTTAGTACCTCAGAACATTCTTTTTGATCATTTCTAAGAATTTCAAATTTTTTTAGAAAGTTCTGTGTGAGCAGTTTGCATACCTTTGATAACTTCACTTTTAAGACTGCTCTCTTTCTTAAATTCGTCTCTTTCTTTTGTTAATACAGTAATCTCATCTCTTAGTTTAGCATTTTTTTGATTTAAGATTTGAGAGTCATATAGTAAGTTATCAAAGAGATGTTCAGTTTTTTGACAAGATGAACAAGGATCAAGTGTTACCTCTTCTGCATTTGAGTGTGTCATGAGACATACATTTGCTTCTTGTTCTTCATCTTCTGATTGAGCTTCTTCTAGATCATCCCAAGTAGCCATCATGGATTTCTTTTTGAAGAAGGGCTTCTTCTGTTTGTTCTTTGGACAATCATTTTTGTAATGACCAAATTGATTGCATCCATAACATTGTATTTTGCTTAGATCCACTTCTGGTTTAGCTCTATTCCTTTTGGGTTGAAAATTCTTCTTGAGTTGATTTCTTCTTGTCATCAATCTCTGAATTCTTCTTGATAGGAATGCTAATTCTTCTTCATCATCTTCTTGAAGTGATTCTTCATCTTCACAAAGTGTTTCATCTTTCTGAGAGCATTCTCCAGATTGAGTTTCAAGAGCAATCATCTTCCTTTTTGGTTTATCTTCTTGAAGAACAGATTCATGAGCTTTTAATGATCCAATAAGATCTTCTAATGATACTTTAGTGAGATCTTTTGCCACTGTGATTACAGTGACTATTGGTCTCCAAGTCTTTGGTAAACATCTAAGAATTTTTCTTATTCTTTCATGTGTAGTATATGTTTTTCCCAAAGAGTTGAGTTCATTTATGATGCTTGTGAATCTACCATACATCTGATCTTTGGTTTCTTCTTCCTTCATTTCAAACAATTCAAATTTTCTCACTCCAATGTCTATTCTTGTTTCTTTGACACTGTTGGTTCCTTCATGATGAGTTTGCAGGGTTTCCCATATTTCTTTTGATGTTTTGCATTCCATTATTCTATCATATTCTTCCCTGCACAAAGCACTTTTAATAAACAGTTTAGCTTTAGTATTAAGGAGTACTCTATCAGCTTCTGTTGTTGTCCAATCAGCTTGAGGTTTAGGATTTGTTGAATCTTTAGCTAATGGAACATATTCCCCAACTTCCAATACATGCCACATGTTGTTATCTTGTGATCTAAGAAAGAGCTCCATTTTGTCCTTCCAATAGTAATAGTTATCACCATCAAATAGAGGTGGTCTGTTTGATGATCCTCCTTCAGATATAAACTTTGCATTCTTAGCCATTACTTACTTCCTGAATCTTTTCCTCTAGCACTTGTTAGATGCTTATCCTTAGAGCCAATGCTCTGATGCCAATCGAAGTAGCAAAGTTTTTCACAAGAAAGGGGGGGTTTGAATTGTGAACCTTTAAAATATTCCCTATAAAAATTATCAAACACAATATACTTGAAGAATATAATTAGATTGTTAGTTAAAAAAAAATATTCAAAAGTGTTGCAGTGTGGAGAACGTTCTCCCAACACTCTCTGACAGTATAAATATAACTATTAAATTGTGATCTGTGTGATTAGTGATTGCACGAATTAAATCAGAGTAAGAGAAGAGAATGCACACAACAATTTATCCTGGTTCACCCAAAATGCTTGGGCTAGTCCAGTCCCCACACTCCTTGTGAGATTGTCCACTAAGAGATGCTAATGATCTCAAGATACACTTCCTTTGATCTAGATCCAAGACCAAATAATCTTCTAAGCCCTACAAGCTTAATCTACCTCAGTCACACTGACTATGAAGGTGTCACTCAATTAGTAGTTACGTACTAACTTGAGCCAATGATTACAATGATGAAGGATTTTGGAATCAAAGCCTATTCACTCAATACACTATGAGAAGCTTTGAAAATGGATGGATAAACTCTCAAAACACTCACTGGATATTCTGATCCTATATATATATGAATTACAAATCTGAGTGAGAAAGAAAAGAAGAGCTCGTGATAAAAACTTGTATTGCAAAAACAAGTGTTGAAGTTGTAGTGGAAACTCTTGCTCTTCAAAGTTGCCAAGGACCTCAATATATAGATGAGTGATGATCAGGGAGTCTTGGCCACGAAGTATATCCGTTGGAAGCTTGAAAATAACGGCTAGTAGCTCTGCATAATGACAGCTCATGTATTTTGAAGAAAACAGATCAGTCTGAGATCGATCTCCAAAGTTTCTTCTTCTGACTTTTAAAAGAGGAGCGTATGACTAGCTGTTGTTGAGCTGTAATGTTGTTGTATGTTGCTTAACAAACAAGTATAGCCGTTGTGCAGCTTTTGGATAACCTTTGAACAGCTGTATGCAAGCTGGTGTCACTCCAAGTGATGATTTTCTCTTTCCAGCATTGGTCTGAGACCGTTCTCCAAATTCCGGCGTGAGTCAATTTCTTCCTTTAGGAGCAAGGATGCTAGAGCACGAAAAGGCCAGCTGTTATGGATAAAAACAGCAGCTGGAGGTTGTACTTGATGTTTCACAATGTCCTTGTTGCAAGTACAATTGTCATAGAGAAAGAGAAACAACATTGGAGAATGTTCTTTCTTTATTCCTTTAAAGTACAAGTCAATTTCCAAGGCTAGGTTGTGCTGTCTAATTCTCCATGGTCCATACAAGATCAGTTCCATTAATTGAGAATAAAAATATCCTTGTGTCATATGCTCAATCTTCACATTTTCAAACATAGAACTTGGTAAAAGTGGTAAGTTCTCTATTCATGAGGGAAATCTTTCCCTTAAATGATTTCTTGAACTATGGAAATTTTGTGAGTGAAGCCCAAGGTAAAAGTGATCATTTGTCTTTGTATATAGTTGACTTAACCATAAGTTCTTTTGCATTGATTGTGTGAAAATGATGTTTGCGCAGGTCTCAGAGATCAATCTGAGACCGTTCTCCAAGCTTTTATTTTTATCAAAGTAAAAACATGATATTTGATCTAAATAGCTCAATTGTTCCTAGCTTAATTAAAACACTCAAGAGCACTTGTTAGATACCAAAAAGATTAGAATTACACTTAAAAAGTAATTAAGATGTTTGTTATCTTTAAAACATCAATTAGGGATTTTGCCTCAACAACCCGGCGCTCGGCAAAGGATTTGCTCTCCGTTCAAGAATGGGGGTTTCACTATGTATCAAATCGCATTTGAACATATGGGCTGGTGTGGTTGCCTTTCAGTGACTTGGAGGTGGCGATCTTCAATCATCTGGAGTTGTGCCCGTCGCAGCTCCACCCTAATTCTTTGGCCTTCATCAGGGCCTTTGAAATAGTGGCAGCGTTTCTGGAGTTGGCGCCCACCATTCCCCTGTTCTTTAATAACTTCGGCATTCAACGCTCCCGTCCACGGGGTAATGTGACGGACAAATGCGGATGGGTATCTTTGAAGCAGCATAGGAAGTTCTTCGAGATTTTTGAGGAATCCTTGCGAGGCTTCAAAGACGACTGGTTCGTTGTTCGTCTCATGACTTCAGAAGGATGGAAAACCATACTAGTCCGGGGATACAAGATAGACGATAAAGGAAGGGTCGAGCATGGGGATGATGGTGAGCCCATAGAAGTCGACTGTGAGCGGTTTCCCTTCTGCTGGTCGATGAGACATTACGCTCGGGAAGCGAAGAGTTTCACTTTCAAAAGGGGGTTATTGTCCAAGGAAGAGCTCGTGGACTTGAGGGCATTGGAGGATTTCGTTGATAGTTTTCCTCTGAGTTTATGGGAAGATAGGGAGAGGAACCCCATTTTTGATGAAGATGGCCATCAGTTGTCGTCTAGAAAGTTTATCAACACCAAGTCTCTACTGAAGTGCGAAACTAAAGTGGAGGCGGAAAATCTTCTACGTATGCTCGCTTATTTTATAGAATTGCTCGAATTGTATAATGTTTGCTCGAATATTTTCGTTTTCTCTTGTGAGTTTACTGATTGTGTTTTGTTTTATTTCAGGTGAAATGAAGAATACCCAACTGACTCTCCGCAAGCTCCAAGCCGAAAAGAAGAAGCGACAGCTCGGTGCTTCTTCCTCGACCCCAAATGCCTCTGGACAATCTTCCCCCACACCTTCCATTGAAGTGACGGGGGAAAGAAGGGTTGTTGAGGAGGTCACTGGCGACCAGAGACCACCAAAACATGCTCGGGTTGAAGGAGGTGGGAGCATGGTATCTGGCCCTCACAAGCTGATCCCGGGGAGAGCGGTCACGGAGTTTGTTATCCCACCAGCTATGGGTCGCGAGTGCATCTTGGATGGGAAGACGAAGATGAAGATATCCGACGCCGACCAGTCAATCCTAGCGTCTATGGGCCCGGAATCTGTTAGGAACGTGGTGGCCGAATCCTCGGTAGCCGTATTCAAGCTGCTAGAAGTGGCCACTTTCCTAAATGGTCGTGAGTGCAAATATCTTCAGGAGAGGGATGAAGATCGGGCTCGTGCCAAGGATTTCGGAGAGCGTTTATCTGTGCTCGAGAACGACCTGTCTTCGGATACCAAGGCCCTCAAGGAATCACAGGGGAAGGTTGCCCAGCTGGAGGAAGACCTAAAGAGTACTCGGAAGGATGAGGAGACTCTTTATGGGTAGGTTGCTGAGCTGGAAGAGAAGTTGGCCTCCATGACGTTGACCCCCATTGACGAGGAGGAGAAGAGGTTGGACCCGACAGGCACATATGCTAAGTTCAGCCGGGCATACTTGATCTCGAGGATCTATCAAATCGGTGACTTGCAGTTGGAGGTTGCCTCTTCGAGTTTCAAGAACGCGGTTGCCCAACTTCAAATCTTAAATCCTGATGTCCAGTTGGTAACCGAGGGTATGGACGAAATGAAAGAAGTCCGGGATGGCCAGATTGCTACTCCTCCCCTTGAAGATGAAGAATGATTTTTAACTTTGTTTTTATAACTTTGTAATATTAAATTCCGGCGTTTTGCTCGCCCTGGATTTTTGATTTGTTCGGCGTTTTGTTCGCCCTTTTTATAATATTCTGACAATTGCGGCCTATGGTCGCCTTTTATTTATAACCCCTTCACTTGTTCTGCAATTTGTGCTCGTTTTATTGCTTTTCTTGTGGAGTGTTTATTTGAATTTGTCTATGTTGAATGCACACTTAATTATTTCCCCGTGAATTTGATCGTTTAGAGTATGCGAGGATACCTTAAAAACGATGCTCGATTCTTACTTAGGGTTTTAACTTGGTAAATTTTTAGACGTTCTATTTGCTAGGTGGATCACCCTTTGCGCTAGTGCTCGTCTAATAAACACGGTTGCTTCTTGATGTCGCGGATCATAAGCACCGTTCCCGAGCAGTTTGTGGAACTGCACGAGTGTTTGGCTGGCTCCCAAACTAGAGTCGAGGAAAGTTTCTTCGTTTGAAATTTTTCCTCGCAGCATTGAACATTCCATCGCGAGCTGGGCGTTCTACCGAGCTTGTACTAAGCAACGATGGGGCTCGCATGGAGTGTTCCCTCATTGAGCGTGGACGCCAGCATTAGAGCTGAGGTCGAGCTTTAAAGTTTTAAGATTCCTGCCCGTACCTAGGCATTCCTCCGTTGAATAGGCGCGTCTCCTCGGCGGGATTTGCAACCTTCGTTAAAGAGCATGTCGAATTATGCTATTTTTAACTATAGTATTGTTTTAGTTTTTCGGCGTTCCATGTACGAGGGATTTCTTTGCCGTAGAGGTCTTCGAGGTGGTATGCTCCGTTTTCTGTTTTTGCTCGGACTCTATATGGTCCTTCCCAATTAGCTGCGAGCTTCCCTTCTCGTGAATTTTTTTGGTTTCTTCTTAGTACTAGGCTTCCCACCTCGAATTCTCTTTTGATAACCCTTTTGTCGTGCCGAGCAGCTATTTTTTGTTTGAGGGTTGCTTCTCGAAGAGAAGCCCCTGTTCTGAGTTCTTCGACGAGGTCTAGTTCCTCTCTCAGTAACTCATCATTTATATTCTCCTCGTGAGGATATTCGATCCTCGGAGATGGTTCTCCCATTTCCACGGGAATTACGGCCTCTGTTCCGTATGTTAGTCCGAAGGGCGTTTCCCCGGTTGTGGAATGTGGAGTGGTTCTGTAGGACCATAGGACGTTGTGCAATTTCTCGGTCCAATTTCCTTTAGATGCGCCCATTCTTCGTCTTAGTCCTCGTAATATTACGCGGTTGGCTGCTTCAGCTTGCCCGTTGGTTTGAGGATGCTCGAATGACGTGGAGTGTTGTGTGGTGCCTATCGCGGCGAGGAATTCTTGGAACTTTTTGTTCGTAAACTGCGTTCCATTGTTCGTTACCACTACTTGAGGGATCCCGAATCTTGCGAGCACGTTTCTTTTGAAGAAAGGAAGTATGTGGGATGCGCCGATTTTTGCGAGAGGTTCTGCTTCAATCCATTTGGTGAAGTAGTCCAAGGCAACTATGAGGTATTTGACTTGCCTTACGGCTGTTGGGAAAGGTCTGAGGATATCCATTCCCCACCAGGCAAATGGCCACGGGGAAATTAACGTTTTCAGCTCGTTGGCTGGTGCGATGTGCATGTCCCCGTGTCTTTGGCATTTGTCACATTTGAGTACATGGTCTTTGGCGTCGTTCTGCATCGTCGGCCAATAGTACCCTGCCCTTAGTGCTTTTCTTGCCAGAGATCGTCCGCCAATGTGTTTCCCATTCATTCCTTCGTGGATTTCTTGCAGGATGAATTCTACGCGCGTTTCTTCCACACATTTGAGCAATAGGATTGAGAATCCTCTTCGATATAACTTATCGTCGAGCAGGACGTATGAGCATGCTCTTTTTCGGATTTTCGTTGCTTCTTTAGCGTCTGCGTGCTGTGTGTTCGTCTTCAGGAAATTGTACATCGGGGCCATCCATCTTTGATCGTCAATAGCGCAGATGTGCATGACTTATACCGCTTTTTCGATGCTCGGTTTTCTCAATGTTTCCTGAATGAGGGATTGGTTGTTCGTCGTTGGGAACGAATATCCGAGGGACACTTCTATTAGGACTCCGTCTCCGTTTTCCAGTATGATGCCCGCCCCGCTTCCTTGCGAATTCGAGGATCCATCGACGGAGATGGTCCACTTATTCTTTTCGGAAGTCATCGACGTTGTCATTTCGGCGACGAAATCGGCGAGTACTTGGGCTTTCAAAGACTTTATACTTTCGAAGCTGATGTCGAATTCCGCAAGCTCTAACGACCATTTCAACATTCTACCCACCATATATGGTCGTGCCAGTAGCTGCTTTACAGGTTGATCTGTCCGTATGACGATGGAATGAGCGAGGAAATAGTATCGAAGTTTCCTCGCAGCCATGATTACTGCTAGAGCGATTTTCTCTATTTGCATGTATCGGAGTTCTGGTCCTTGTAGTACTCTGCTTACAAAGTAAACAGGCTTTTGCCCTTGCTCGGTTTCTCTTATGAGAACGGCACTTATGGCTTCTGATGCTACGGCGAGGTAGAGATAGAGGTGTTGTAATGCTCCTTCGCACTCTTCAGTCCATTCGAAAGTTGTTTCTTTCCTGAGGAGTTTGAAGAGGGGGAGGGCGTGTTGAGCAGATTTGGCGACGAATCTAGCCATCGAGGTCAACATGCCGTTCAATGTTTGGATGGACTTCTTCGATTTTGGAGTTGGATAGTCGAAGAAAGCCCTGCATTTGTCGGGATTGGCCTCTATTCCTCGTTCTGTTAGGTAGAAACCGAGGAACTTTCCAGCCTTTACCCCGAACTTGCACTTTTTCGGATTGAACCTCATGTTAAACTTTCTTGCTTGGTCAAACACCCTTTTCAAGTGGACGGTATGATCGATGTCGTCCATGTAGACTTCGAGCATGTCTCCAATTTCATTGTGAAATACTTTGTTCATCATCTTTTGGTAAGTGGCACCTGCATTTTTGAGCCCGAAGGGCATTACGTTATAATAATAATTACCAGTTTCGGTCATGAAAGTTGTTTTCTTTTTATCGATTTCAGCCATTTTTATTTGATTATAACCGGAATACGCGTCTATAAACGATAGTAATTTAAACCCGGAGGAATTATCTACTAATTTATCTATGTTCGGTAAAGGATAAGCATCTTTAGGGCAAGCCCTATTAAGATCGGTATAATCAACGCACATACGCCACTTTCCATTAGATTTTTTGACAAGTACAACATTAGAAAGCCAGGTTGTGTACTGGGCTTCAACAATGAAATTGGCCTCTAGGAGGTCTTTTACAGCTTTTCGAGCAGCCTCCGCTTTTTCGGGAGACTGCTTCCTACGACGCTGAACTACAGCACTAGCCCTAGGATTTATGGTCA
This sequence comes from Trifolium subterraneum, assembly GCA_951799995.1. Taxonomy (NCBI): domain Eukaryota; kingdom Viridiplantae; phylum Streptophyta; class Magnoliopsida; order Fabales; family Fabaceae; genus Trifolium; species Trifolium subterraneum. The sequence continues at coordinate 12,844,831 of OX637462.1, read as the reverse complement.
ACTGATGACAAGCGACCTCGGGGTCTATTCCGGGCATTTCAGCTGCACTCCAAGCACACAGTTCAGCATTCTCCCTTAAGCAAGCTTTCAACTGTCTTTTCACCAAGTCGGGGAGATCAGCTTCAATCTTTACGCCCTTTGTTGGATCCTCGCCAAGGGGAACTAGTTCGAACTCTCCATCAGGGATGGGGCGATAGTTTTCCTTGATCAAAAGGTCGTCCTTAATCGCCTTCTTTTCTTGTTTGCGCTCCTTCTTGGAAGTTCGAGCATCTAGTTCAACTGCATCCTCGGTACTGATTGAGTTTACGCCGGGCAGCTTTGTTTCTTCTTTCTTCTTCTTCGGTGTGACCGCAAAGTTGAGGTTCTTGGACGTAGCTTCAAAGCATCGCCGAGCAGCTTCTATGTCCCCGTTGATTGTGGCAACTTGTCCATCCTTAGTGTAGTACTTTAGCTTCAGATGGATAGTCGAGGACACTGCAAACAGTTCAGCTAAAGTTGGTCGCCCAATGATGCAGTTGTATAGGGATGGGCAGTCGACGACCAGGAACTTGACCTTCACGGACTTCATGGCCTTGTTTTCGCCGAAGGTGATGATCAAGTCCACGTATCCCCAAGGCTTCGTTGTTGATCCATTGAACCCTTGAAGGTCGGATCCAACATAAGGGACCAAATTCTCCTCGGTAAGCTGCAGCACTTTGAATAGTCCTGAGTACATAATGTCGTAGGAGCTTCCTTGATCGACGAGGATTCTTCTCACGTCGAAATTGGCCATTTTTGCTCTTACGAGCAGAGGGATTTGATAGTTCGGCGATCCTCCGGGAACCTCTTCCCTATAGAATGCCAAAGGAACAGAGCTTTCTTTCACCTCTGTTATTTTGATCTCCCCGACTGGGGATGCCTTTTCTAACTCATCGAATTTCCTTTTGATGGATCCGATGGTTACGGGATTAAATCCTCCTCCGGAGATAACAAGGGCTCCGGGGAAATTTTCCCAACTTCCGTCCAGGTGTGTAGCAAGGTAATCAAGAGCTTCTTTTTCCTCGTTGTTAGGTAAAGGGAGGAAATCTTCAGGTCTTGATATGGCGAGGGCTACTCCTCCGATGACTCTATTTTCCTCTTCGACGGGTTGTTCAGGGCTTGCTGGATCGACTGCCAGCTGATTTTGTCGTGCATATCCTTTCTGAATGAGGATTTCGATGACATGCTTTAGATGCACGCAGTCATCAGTCACATGCCCGTAACTTTTGTGGAAGCGACAGAATTTATTCTCGTCCACATTTGGTTTTGCGGGCAGTTGTTTCGGGAACCTAATTCCCGCACTTATGAACTCAACGTTCGATATCTCGGACAATATCTTGTCCCGAGGAGCATTTAACGGAGTGTGGTTGGTGAACTGACTTTTTGGTGGATTAGCCTCTCTGACTTTTCCACCTTCCCTTTTCTTTTCGTCTCCTCGGCGTTCTTCTCTCTGCGAGGAAGGTCCACCGACCTCGAAATTTCTTGGTCTTCTCACCTCGGAGGTCTTTTGCTTATCCTCCCATTTGATGTATCGTTGGGCCAATTCGAAGAATGCGTCGAGGGTTTGTACTTCGAAGATCCCAACAGCTTCTTAGAACTTCGTTCCCTCGCGCAATCCTTCCTCGAGGAGATACAGCTTCATTTTGTCGGTCGCTTCGACCTCGACAGAGACTTTGTTGAACCTCTCGATATAGCTTCGAAGAGATTCCTCCGGACCTTGGATTATTGCCTTCAAGCTGGCCACTGTCTTCAGATGTCGCCGAGAAGTCGTGAAGTGTGCCGTGAACATTCGGCATAGTTCTTCCCATGAGTCGATTGAGTCTGGAGGTAAGTTTCTCCACCAGGTTGATGCTCCTCGTACCAGGGAGAGCGGGAATAACTTGCACTTAATTGATCCCCGCAGATTCCTGTAGTCGAGGGCAGTCTCGACTCTCTGGACATGCTCGTCAGGGTCTGTTGTCCCGTCATATTTGTCCAGCGTTGGGGGTTTTTCTAGTCCTCGTGGGAGTGGAATATCCATGATTCTTCGTGAGAGGGGTCCTTGGTGCCTCTCGTCCCCACTGCCCGAAGATTCCCTTCTTGGGGAATGACGGACATTTCCTCCCCGAGCAGCTGCTTCACCGTTCTTTGGTGGTGATCGATTGTTCCTTCGAGGAGGAGAACGTTTGTTCCTCGGTGGGGAGTTGTGGTTATTTCTTTGCAGAGGGGAGTGATTCTTCCTCCGAGGATTGTCTCTGGGTGGACTCAGTGGTCTCTCCGCATTTCGTCGAGGTGCAGGCCTCGGGGACCTAGACCTCGATCGCGAGCGATTGTTTTCAGGTGTTGGCAATCTTTGTCGACGAACACTTCGCGATATCCTTGAGGCAGCTCGCGAATCTTCGACTGCTCGAATGCGTCGATTTTGCCCGCGGATCAATTCATTTTGCCCGCGCATATTGTTTGCTTGCTCACGAAGTAGCTGCCCCTGCCTGTTACTGGTGTTGACCAGTGCAGCCATCACCACTTCCATTGGTGCTCATTGTGGTACTTGTGGGACCACTAGTGGATCTTCTGGTTGCGGTGGTTGGTGTGGCGGCGGTGCATCAAGTGGAGTTACTTGTGCATGCACAGCGCTACCTTCCGGTGTGACGAATGTTTCAACGCCATCAGATTGGTGTGGAGGATTTGGGTGATTGTTCTCTCCAACAAATTCACAGTTTACACCAGCCATTGGTCAAGAAATGGGATTTTTTGTTATGAGTTTTGGTCTAATTCTGGGAAAAGACGGGGGAAACTTTAGATCCCCACCGACGGCGCCACTGATCTTTACCTTGATCAGAGTCGACCAGATGGTGGTGCACGGTGGTGATGATCCCGTTCAGTCCAAGCAAACCCGAAGGGGGGTTGTGTACCTGTAGGCACTCCGACGCTCAAGTTAGTTGAGGAAGGAGTAGGTTTTCAATAGAGAATAATGCGTACCTTTGTGAAGTTTGTGAAAGGTCTATATATAGCCCCAGCGCTTGGCCAAGGCCGTTGATGGGCAGTTAATGCCCATCAATGGCTGTCGGAAAACGGCTGAGGAGCCGTGATGGGTATTTAATGCTCATCATTCCGATGTTGGGCGTTACGAATCTCAGGGGAGACGTACGCTGCTCAACGGTCAAGCAAGACTGGACTTGTGTTTTGGGCCTTGCTCGACGGCCCAATAGAGGAGGTCCTCAACGCGTTGGGCATTTAGGCCCAGTCCAGAACAATAACCATTGCTCCCCTGAGGCTATGCCGAGTTTATGTCAATTGCAAAACGATATTTTTGATCTTGATTCTCTATTGTTTTGCTTATGGCTTCTCCCCCTTTGGCATTATAAAAAGGACGAAAAACACGAATAAGCAATATCTCATTCAAAACAATAATGAAATATTGAACAATGCACTTACATTTATAAAAATGCATCATTCAACAATATATCCCTAATCATAAATACGCGCTAAACGACTAATTAAAACAAATATGCATAAAAAGAACATCTTATACATAAACCAACATTGTTCAAAACGTAAGACGAGAAGCGCAAAAAGGCAAATAAATCCAACTACACATAACATATAGTCATTACATACTTAGAATACCAAAAGTTAAATAAACATGCCAAATGAAATGAAAAACGAAAATCAAGTTAAATAAAATGATGATCTCATTCATCATCATCTTGGTTAGGGTTAATTCCAAAGTGGTTGTACATGAAGCCTTAAATTTGTCATCAAGGTGTGTGATGTGATTCCTCATGAAGCTCTACTCCACGTGTATTTCTTCTAGCATAGTAATTACACGAGACATATCTCCTAATCCATTTTCCGTGCCAGAGGAGAAACCTTGACCATGATAGCTTCAATCACCATGTTGGTAATGACCATGAGCCTCACGGTGGCTACTAATCAGCGAGTGGCTAGTTTGTTCGGTAACTTCGGGTACCTACCTTGATAGTATTCTCCCCATGATTTCCAACTTTCACTTACCACTTGGTTGGACCATCCTAGTGTCTCGCTTCCCATCCAAGGAACCCTAGCATCTCCTTGGTTTATTTGTTCATATTTGTTCTGATATACAATAATTTTCTCATCATCAACAACGTTTATGTCAATAGGGTCAGGAGTGTTGTAAGAAATTAAGACACCTGACTGACTCTTGTATTCCCAACCACAGTCCTTGTGTAGATAATATCTTATGTTATTCATAGTCTATATGTTAAACATTTGCCTGTATCCAAGTTCGTCCAAGGGCATAGTAACATTTTTGGCAATGTTGAAGTGATTTAGAATCACGTTGATCAAGGTATTGTAACCTAATGCAATGGGTTTAATTTCATTTGCATGAGCTTCCCTGGTCGATTAGTATCTTGGAAACTTTGTGTCTAGCTATGGTAGCGGTAATAAGTAATGGCAGGTCCCTATTTGGGGTACCGTCTACACAAGTTACAAGTCAGAAAACCCAAGGGTTGGTCTTTTTGAGTTTTCTGTGTTGGGTTTGCTTTATGACGTTTGTAAGTGAGGTTTGGGTTATATCTTGGTGGAAGTCCACCGGAGATTGTGGCTATGATAGTCATTGAAGCTAGGTTGGTCTTGTAGCTGATGAAGTTTGCGAAACGGTGGTTGGTGGGGGTGTCTCCCCTTTTTTGGAAAGAAAAGAATTTTCTTTTGAAAGAATGGATTCAAATCTGATTTCTTTAAGTAAATCAGCCCATAGAAGGCGCCATTGAACTGGTTGTAAAGAAATATTTGTCTTAGATGATGATGATTTAGCTAGTAGGAGTTGAGTGTGATGATAATGAGATGATTTCTTGGTCTTTATGGGGGAAAAGGTACCTGCAAAATCGTTAGCACTCCAACCCTCAAGTCAGTATTTGAAAGAGGTGCAGAGGATTGTACAATTGGAGCCGCATATATTTCATACATAGGGATTTATGTATGAATGCTTATATATAGGAGAATATTAGGTTTTACAGTATAGTGGAGTCCCCCATGTGTAGAGGATTTGCCAGACTGCCACATATAACACCTGAATTCTCTTTTACTTTGGGAGCACGTTAGGATATCGGGGGCATTTGACCCTTATCCGTGCTCATATGATGATATTCTGATCATGTTTGCCACGCGATGGGCCTTGATGTATGTTGAATTTTAGCCAATCCGAATATATTTTTTTACGCTTTTTATTAAAGAGTTATTTTTTAACTTTTTCGAGTCTATCCCCTAAATAGTCGAAACTGTAAAATCAACTCAATTAATTAAAATGGGAGTCTCATATCCTTCCAACTCAACCTTGAATTCGATAAAAATTTATTTTTATTACTCTATGTGTTACTTTTTATTTTAAAATGTTTCACTGTGTCTCTAAAGTGATCCATGGGCCATGAACAGTATTTTAAGCCAAGTATGTTGAGTCAATTTTTTTTCGCAGCCAGAAAATAATCTCCCTAAATTTTTGTTTTCAAATATTTGAGCAGCGGGAGTGGTTATGGTCAATAAACCTTGTTTTATGCACCATGCATAAATAAAGGAAAATTATTTAGTGCACCCGCAAATTTCTCGCGCCCCCTAGTTTTCTAGCGCGCCCTCAATTTTTTTGCACACCCACCAATTTCTCGTGCACCCCCAAATTTCTCGCGCACCCCTGCAAATCATGCCAAAACCATTTTGCTGTGGGAATGATTTCAGAGATCTTCACTCCAAAACCATTAAGTGCATAAAATTGTTTTGCTAGAAATCTAGGGGGTGGGAGGAAAAAAAATTGTTAAGTGCATAATTATAGGGTTGTACTCCAAAACTATTTTATGCACTTAATGGTTTTGGAGTACACCCCTCTAAAACCATTCCAACAGCAAAATAATTTTGGCTAGAAATCTGGGGGGGAGGGAGAGAGAGGGGGAAAAAAATATTATTGGTTCTACTCCAAAACCATTTTATGCACCTAATGGATTTCGAGTACAACCCTCTAAAATCATTCTAACAGAAAAATGGTTTTGACTAGAAATCTGGGAGGAGGGAAAAAAATGGGGGGCGCGCAAAAAATTTGGGATTGCGCTAGAAATCTCGGGGTGCGGTAAGCAATCTGGGGGCGAGCTTGAAATTTGGGGTGTGATAAGCAATCTGGGGGATGCACGAGAAAATTGGAGGGCGGTAAGCAATCTGGGGGCGCGCTAAGCAATCGGGGGTATTTATGTGTTGTGCATAAAGAAATGCTTATGCATAATAACTTTGCCCGTATGTATTGTGGACCGGGCGAGAGAATATAGGCCCAATTTGCCTAGGCCCAATAACCTCACAATGGGATAACCACCCAAAATTGTAGTAAGCCCAATATGACTAAGTCAAACCCACTACTCCCTCCATGTACTCTCTCAACTACTCCATCTATGATCTCTTATGAAACTCCTATATATAAGGCATGACCAGCATCAGGAAAAAGGATAGATTCTTTCACAAAAACACAGAGAAAACACAATATTCGTGCTAGTACCATGCTAGCCTGAGATTAAATACATACCCCTAACTTCCATGCAGGAACATTTGGCGCCGTTTGTGGGGATCGGTAAAACGATTCCCAGTCCACAATGATGCACATGTCATGTACTTTCTCCATCAGTTGGTTTGGTGCTATCGGTAGCATGCCACCAAGCAATATCTCGCCGGTTATGAACAACATGATACGCTTTGAATTTTCATTTCAACTTGATGGAATTCATGAAAGGGTAGACAAGGATCTGTGTAAGCCGCACAAAGGTGATGTACTCTAAATGAGTGACACCAGTTTATTGTTTTAATTTTCATTGAAATACTTAATTCCTCCCTGTGGTGTTGTAATATTAGAGGTTGTAATTTTATCATGACACTTTTTTAGATAAATCTCACATTATTATGTTAATTTTTAAGAACTACTTATTTTTTTTGGCTAATTTCATCCCTCTAAGGGATAAGCATGCCTCAGGTTCAACCATCATATTATGAGCTGTAAGAAATTTATTCACGATGTGACATATCATTACTCACATTATTTAGTACATATTATGGACAAAGCTAATTGATCCTATTTCCTTTATTCCATCGAGTCGTTGTGTTGTCATGTTTTAACTATTGTAGGCTTATGTTTTAAGGAACAATCAACCATTTTGGTTCACGGCTTTATAAAAGTCATTTCCTTTCCTCTCACTAAGAGCTGAATTAGCATTCTTTTTCCAAATTAACTTGCTTTATCTTTATGATTAACACAAATATGTTTCTCTATATATATCACTGTCGCGGTGATTTTTGGATATCGAGTTATTAATTAACTTCGAATCGCAATTTAATATTCCACCACCGATCTTTAATTTATCCGAGGGAAAGGGAAAAAGTTCGAAAAAAACCTATCTTTAGAGAACAAGGTTCGGGGGTTGGTTATACGAAGGGAAGGTATTAGCACCCTAAGTATCTATAGTACTCTATAGGAACCTCTTGTTTTTATTCTAACTTTGCGCTTAATTTTAATTGCTTGGAAAAATGTATAAGTGTGAGAATTAAAGTGATGATAAAAAAAATGCTTAAAGCGATGAAAAAGAAAAAAATGTTTTTTGTTGATTTTATTGATCGGAGAGACAAGTCTCATGCCTACGTACCCGAGGGATCAAACCACCGTAGTTCGGGGTAAAGAGACGAGTAAATTTGTTTGTTTGATTTTAAGGTTTTGAAAATGGTTTTAAAGACCAAAAAGCCAAAAGTGGCAAAATGTGAGTTTGATTGATGTTAATTTATGAAGAAAGTCTATATAGTTAAATTGATTAAAGTTTGATTATGAAATGAGAAGTGAACGCTTGGTTTAAAATCCAAGGTTTGTTGAGAAAATGTTTTGAGTGATAAAAGACACATGGTTTGAATTCCAAGGTTTTTGCGATAAAAGAACACTTGGTTTGAATTCCAAGGTTTTTTGATAGAAATGTTTGATGAAAAATTTGTGTTTCCATGATATTTCGAAAAGAAAATAATAATGTATTTTTTGAAAGAGGTTTTGACCTCATTTTTTGAGAAGAAAATAGGTAATGGTTACGCGCGCAAAATGTCACTAACCTAAAACGTCATAACAAATAAATTAAACGCGAAGACAACTCGCAATGATATTTTGATCAAAGCGAAGCCTTTTCCCTCGGAATTTAATATTACGCGTATGGACATAATGCGATAAAAATAAATATGCATGAGATGCGATTTTTCATTTAGGGGTACATTGGCCTAATCACACTCTAAAAATCTTTGCAAGAAAATAAATATGAAATGATGCAAGAGAGGGTATGCTATGCACTTTTATTTAGAATTTACATTTGGGCCTATTTACATCCTAAATTCAAGAACAAAAATAAACGGCAATTAATAAGCGATAAATATTCAATGTTGTGATAATAACGATATTACAAAAATAAAGGTAAAAAATGATAAATAAATGGATATAATGAAATAATATGATATGCATGGATAAATAACATAAATAAATAAATACGAAACTAAAAGATGAAAGTAAACCTCGACATCATGCTTTACAAGGCTAAAAAAAAAAATAGCTAAAATAGCTATGCCAAAAGCACTTATCTCATAAGCTAAAAAAAATAAAATTAATTAACAAAATTAAAACATGAAATAATATTACCAATATCTAAATATCAAATAAATAGAAAAAATAAATAAGTCTCGACATCATGCTTGATTGGCTAAAATAAAAGCTAAAATAGCTTATGCCAAAAGCACTTATCTCATAAGCTAAAAAAAATAAAATAAAATTAAAACAGGGGGTGTGAAAATCAAAACGAAATAACAAGGGGGTGCAAAAAGCAAACTAAACAGCAAAGCCCAACCCAAAAGGGCTCATCTGTGTAAAAAAAAACAAAAAAACAGGATTAAATCTGGCCGTCTGATGGATCAGACGGCCTTGATCTAAAATCAAAGAAGGAAAGATTCAGGCCACCTGATTGAAATCAGAGGCTGAGAAGGGAGGGTGCACGGTGTGCTGCGATAGACACGCGCACACCGGATCGGGTTGGGGTATAAATACCCCTAACCCTAAAAAATTTCATTTTTCTCATTCTTCTCTCTCTTTCTCACCGCCGCACTCTCTTCTTTCTTTCTTGCGGATGCTGCCGCTGCCATAACCTCCTTCATCTCTCTCTCGTTTGATTCTCTCAATCTCTCTCGTTTTTTCCAAAAAAACCTTAACATCAAATCTATACGAAAACATCTCATGATCTCAAATCACAACTTAGAATAATCAAATAAAAATGCCATAAACCAGATCGACAAGAAACAGGACGAAAAGAAGAGCGGAAATGGTTCAACCTTTTCGATCGTGATTGGTCTTGATTCTGACTTCTTCTCCTTCTTTTCGTTTTTTTTTATTTCGGTTTCGTTTTGTTTTGGTTTGTGGAAAACAGATTCGTATTTGTTCTGTTTTTGATTTGTGTTTGTGATTTGTGATTTATGAAGATGAAGATTTGTTTGTGTTTTTCGGTTTTGACCGTTGGTTTGATGAAGTTTTTTTTTGTTCTGACTTTGTGATTTTTTGGTTGGTAATAATTGATTCTGTTTAAAAGAAAAATTAGGGTTTATGTGGTTTGATTTGTGATTTGCGGCTGAGCCAAAAAATTGGTGTCGTTCTGTTCATTTGCTCTGTTCACTATATACACAAATCTTGGGTTTCTAAGATCCAAAGGATTTGGCTTGAAATTGGACAAGGACATTGTTGGGGGGAACAAAAATCTGAATTTGGAGAAGAAAGTACACTGTGTTTCTGTTTTTCTGCAGAAATGTGCCCTTTGCGTGTTTGGAGTTTGGAAGTTGACTTTGGACAATTTTTTTTATTTTTTTTAATTAATTTAAAAAAACAGAAAAAAGAAAATAAAGAAATAAATAAAAAACAAATAAAATAAATAAAAAACTGAATAATATAAAACAAATAAAAATAATAAAAGTTAAAAAAACAAAAATAATAATAATAATAATAATAATAATAATATAAATATAAATAATAAATGAACACAAAATGAGGTATTTTAAAATACCTCTCTGCCGAAATTTCGTCAGAAACGAACAAAGAAAACCCGTCTTAAAAAAAAGACGCAAAAAGCGATTGGTCAAAAAATGGGGTATGACAGATGCCCCTATTTAAGTTTCTTCCATCGGAGATAAAAAGAAAAAGATGATTTTTGATTATGTTTTTGTTTTGGTTCGACGGTGGAAGAGACTTAAATACAGAGTACACCATTTTTTTACCGGATTAAACTATAAAATGCAATGATATGATGTTATGAGTGTTATGTTTACGAGTGTTTGAATGAAATGAAGATTATTTGACAAAAATAATTGAGACAGAAAGCGATAAAGTCCTGTATGCGGACAGAAGGTAGTAAAGTCCCATGTATGGACAGAAGTAAAGACGGAAAGCAATAAAGTCCTGTGTGCGGACAGAAGTAAAGACTGAAAGCGATAAAGTCCTGTGTATGGACAGAAGTAAAGACGGAAAGCAATAAAGTCCTGTGTGTGGACATAAGCAGATAAAGTCCTGTGTGCGGACAGAAGTAAAGACTGAAAGCGATAAAGTCCTGTGTATGGACAAAAGTAAAGACGGAAAGCAATAAAGTCCTGTGTGCGGACATAAGCAGATAAAGTCCTGTGTACGGACAGAAGTAAAGACAGTGTCCACCAACATTGTGGGATGGTAAGGACAAGTAAAGGCAGTGTCTACCAACATTGTGGGATGGTAAGGACACATCGAGGAAATAAATTGTCTGCTGACATTGTGGGAGAGCGAGACATGACAAGAATATGTATTTGTCTGGACCAGACGCACTGGAAATGACTTCTTTTGGGGAAATTAACCATAAGTTTGCAGTTGATTGTTTGCAAAACCTGCTACTTTGAATATGTTTGATGGAGACATCTCTGGACCAGACTCACTGGGGATGGCTTTTTTGTGATGTATGATTGATGGAGACATCTCTGGACCAGATACACTGGGGATGACTCTTTTTGTGATGTATTGAAGCAGGACACGTGATGGTCAATGCAGTATGTATGAATGATTTTGTTTGCATGTTGTATGTAAATATGAATGTATATATACATATGTGAATGATTGTATGTATGTATGTATGTATGTATGTATGTATGTATGTATGTAGCTTGTATTTGTATGATTGAATGATATTTGTACATGACTGGATGAGATAAAAGTTGGATCAGACAAGATGAGCATTGGGCCGACGTATCCGTACAACCACTCGGTAGTTCTCCGCTGGGGACACCATCGTTATAGGTGAAATAAATCAGATCCTCGGGGTAAAACCCGGTATGGTGTATCAATCCTATGTTAAGAATAATTGCTTCTCGGGGTAAAGCCCATTGGTCAGAGATTTGGCAGAAGTCGCCATTTTGTACACTGAAACCGAATATTTTCTCATGGTCTTGTTTCAACAGTCATGTTTTTTTGCTTTTTCTCTCCTTTTTTGAAATCCCTAACTTTTGCCTGGACCGCCCTTTTAGGTTTTCAATCTACCGGGAATATATTTCTTTTTTTTTGTTTTGCCCCTAATTTTTGCCTGGACCGCCCTTTCGGGTTTTCAATCCACCGGGACGCTCATTTTTGCCTAAGCCGCCCTTTTGGGTTTTCAACTTAGCGAGCTTTTTTAGCAATGACCGTATTTGCCTTGGTGAATCTGTCTGCTTTCGGAACAATGTTGATATATGCTTGTATGACTCATGAATCTAAGAAATATGTTTGTCATTTATATTTTTCAAAAAAGAACTACTAAAAAACTTTAAATTATTTTTTTGAGTTTTTGCTTCAAGTACTTTAAATTGAGAGAGGGAGAAACAAAATTGCAAATAAATTTGAATTCCAAATAGAGGGCACAGGCTCGAATTTGATTAAAAGAGTGGCGATTGGCGAAAAGCACAACCCCACAGATCGTTACAAAGATGAAAAATGGTAATTGGGTGAGAAAGGTACGTTAAACACAATGATCGCTATTCTCCCTAACAACTTTGAATTTGCAGTCTAAAATGCTGTAAGCCAAAGATATTCTGTCAATCGAGGTACTCTGAGTAAGTGATGCCTGATCCGATGCAGTTACTTGTCCTATTCCTTAACTTTTGCATAGATCGCCTTTTCAGGTTTTCGACCTATCAGGATATTATTTTCTGTTTATGTCTCTAATTTTTGCCTGGACCGCCCTTTCGGGTTTTCAGCCCACCGAGACGCTCATTTTTGCCTAAGCCGCCCTTTCGGGTTTTCAACTTAGCGAGCTGTTCTTTTATTTTAGACAAAGTATTTCTTGACTGCATCGGCATTTACAGGACGAGGGAGCTCATCACCATCCATGGTTGCGAGAGTCATAGCACCACCAGAAAAAGCTCTTTTGACAACATACGGGCCTTAATAATTAGGCGTCCACTTGCCCCTAGAATCCGGCTGAAAAGACAAAATCTTTTTGAGCACCAGGTCACCTTCACGGAACTCACGAGGTCGAACGTTCCTGTCAAAAGCCTGTTTCATTCTTCTCTGATATAACTGTCCATGACATAAAGCCGCCATGCGTTTCTCCTCAATTAAATTCAATTGGTCATATCTATTTTGGCACCATTCGGCCTCGGCCAACTCAGTTTCCATTAAGACTCTCATTGATGGGATTTCAACCTCTACGGGGAGTACTGCTTCCATGCCGTATACTAAAGAGAAAGGGTTGCCCCTGTCGAAGTACGAACTGAAGTACGGTATCCATGTAAAGCAAAAGGTAACATTTCATGCCAATCTTTGTAAGTGACCACCATTTTCTGCACGATCTTCTTGATGTTCTTATTTGCAGCTTCAACTGAGCCATTCATCTGAGGCCGGTAAGGAGATGAATTATGATGCTCAATCTTGAACTCGTCACACAAATCTTTCATCATTTTGTTATTCAAATTTGTCCCATTATCTGTAATAATCTTGTTAGGAACACCATAACGACAGATAATATGGTTCTTGATAAAACGTACGACCACCTGCTTGGTTACATTGGTATAAGATGCTGCCTCAACCCACTTGGTGAAGTAATCAATGGCCACTAAGATGAAACGGTGTCCGTTGGAAGCCTTTGGTTCAATCCGACCAATCATGTCGATACCCCACATGGAGAACGACCAAGGGGAAGAGAGTACATTCAGAGAAGTTGGCGGTAGATGTATCTTATCCGCATAAATCTGACATTTATGGCATTTCCTGGCATGTTTGTAACAATCAGACTCCATTGTCAACCAATAGTAGCCGGCTCTTAACATTTTCTTGGCCATTGTGTGTCCATTAGGATGGGTTCCGAATGAACCATCATGTACTTCATGCATCAATAGATCAGCCTCATGTTTGTCCACACACCGCAGCAGGACCATATCAAAATTTCTTTTGTATAACACCTCATCATTCAGGAAGAAACTACTGGTCAGCGTTCTCAGAGTCTTTTTGTCTTTGCTAGATGCCCCCGGGGGATATTCTTGCTTCTGAAGGAACATCTTGATATCATGAAACCAAGACTTGTCATCCACCACTTCCTCGGTTGCAAACACATATGCTGGTCTCTCAAGGCACCGAATACTGATGGTTGGTATCTCGTTCCGGCGATTAACTCGGTACATTGAAGATAGAGTGGCTAAAGCATCAGCCATTTGATTCTCGTCGCGAGGAATGTGATGTAGCTCAACCTTGTTGAAGAAAGTTAACAACCGTCTTGCATAATCTCTATAAGGAATCAAACCAGCATGGCGAGTCTCCCATTCTCCTTTGATCTGATTAATCACAAGTGCTGAGTCTCCATAAATGTCGATGTTTTTGATCCTTAAGTCAATAGCTTCTTCAATGCCCATGATGCAAGCTTCATATTCTGCAATATTGTTAGTACATTCAAACTGTAATCTCGCAGTGAAGGGAATGTGAGCACCTTTAGGGGTAACAATGATTGCCCCAATTCCACTACCGTAGAGGTTAACGGCCCCATCAAATATCAAACCCCACTGGGATTCAGGATCTGGTCCCTCGCCAAACACCGGTTCATCGCAATCCTTCATCTTCAAATACATGATCTCTTCATCTGGAAAATCAAACTTGATTGGCTGGTAATCTTCAACTGGTTGGTGAGCCAAATGGTCAGCAAGAATACTACCCTTGATTGCCTTTTGGGTACGGTACTCAATATCGTATTCGGATAACAACATCTGCCAACGGGCAATTCTTCCGGTTAGAGTTGCCTTCTCAAAAATGTACTTAATTGGATCCATTTTGGATATCAACCATGTAGTATGATTAATCAAGTAATGTCGGAGACGTTTGGCAGCCCAAGCCAAAGCACAACAAGTCTTCTCAAGCATGGAGTATCGAGACTCACAATCTGTGAATTTCTTACTCAAATAATAGATTCCGTGCTCTTTTCTACCGGTTTCATCCTGTTGCCCCAGCACACAACCCATAGATTCCTCTAGCACGGTTAAATACATGATGAGCGGTCTTCCTTCAACTGGAGGGATAAGGATCGGAGGTTCCATTAAATACTCTTTGATACTGTCAAAAGCTTTCTGACAGTCCTCTGTCCAAACAATCCCTTGATTTTTGCGAAGCAATTTGAAAATCGGCCCACATGTGGCAGTCATATGGGAGATGAATCTGGAGATGTAATTTAGTCGACCCAGGAAACCTCTAACTTGCTTTTCTGTTTGTGGAGCTGGCATTTCTCTGATGGCTCTGACTTTGTCTGGATCTACCTCGATACCCTTTTGACTAACAATGAATCCCAGTAGCTTTCCGGATCTAACACCGAAAGTACATTTATTGGGATTTAAACGGAGACGATATTTCCTCAACCTTTGAAACATTTTCGATAAATACTCCACGTGCTCTTCTTCAGTACCCGATTTGACAATCATATCATCTACATATACCTCAATCTCTTTGTGCATCATGTCATGAAAAAGGGTGGTCATGCCCCTTTGATAAGTAGCACCCGCATTTGTTAGACCAAAAGGCATTACTTTGTAACAGAAAGTGCCCCAAGGTGTAATGAAAGCGGTCTTCTCTCTATCTTCAACTGCCATCTTGATCTGATTGTACCCGGAGAAACCATCCAAAAAGGAGAAAACCTTGGATTTAGCTGTGTTATCAACCAATACATCAATGTGAGGCAAAGGAAAATCATCTTTCGGACTAGCTTTGTTCAAATCTCTGTAATCAACACACATTCTGACTTTGCCGTCCTTCTTTGGAACCAGTACTATGTTAGCCAACCACTGAGGATATTCTGATGTAATAAGAAAACCAGCGTCAATTTGTTTTTGTACTTCTTCTTTGATCTTGAGGGCCATATCCGGATGAGTTCTTCTTAACTTTTGCTTTACCGGAGGACATTCTGGCTTCAGAGGCAAATGATGTTCCACAATTTCGGGATCTAAACCGGGCATATCCTGATATGACCAGGCGAAGATGTCAACATATTCTCTGAGTAAAACGATCACCCTTTCCTTGACAGATGCTTCTAAGGATGCCCCAATCTTGATTTCTTTCTTTCCTTCGCCGGAACTTAAATCAATTAACTCCACATCTTCCTCATGAGGCTGAATGACCTTCTTCTCTTGATCTAATAGTCGTTTGATCTCATCAGGGATCCCTTCATCCTCTTCCTCTTCAGCCTCGTAAACAGGGAACTCAAAGTTGGGAGAGGGCCTAGGAACATTGTGTTCAACGGGTTCATTGATGCTTAATCTGCATGTGATTTATGATTGATTTTATTAAATAAAAGAATGCAAACCTTTTTGGAAAATGATTAAAAGCTAGGAAGTAGAAGGAAAATAAAATATATACTTTGGTTTTTTGTGTTACCATTTTCCAGAATAAAAAGAAAACAAAAACAAAAGTCATGATAAAAACGACAATTTCATTAAAATACTTGAAGCTCAAAACAAAGCCCCACATGCGTTCGCTTTTGCCTTGGGCAGGACAAAAGGATTTTTTTGGAAAACAAAAATAGACAAACATATTACTTAGATAGAGGAGTGACAGAAGGGACATCAACAACGACCCAATTGCGGCAAATTCCTCCTGGGATCACGAAAGAAGGCTGCTCTTCTTCAACTTTGTCTTCAATGATAGCATTAGTTTCTGGTGGAGTGTGAATCGGTTCGGCACTGACGAAAGTTCCCTTATTTGAATTGGTCGTTCCTGTAGACGGAGTAGAACCCAAACCCTCCATGTGTCTTCTTTCTGGCATTTGTAATAACTTCCCCCATTTCAGATGTGACCTTTGTTATACTTCCCTTTGCGCATCTTTTGCAGAAGACATAAATGTTTTCCCCTTTTTCGACCTTTTCTCTTCAATAGAAAGCCCCTGGAAAGACGTACCGTCCCTAACATCAGCACTGATATAAGAAAAAGCCGACAAATGACTCACCAATAAAGCTTCCTCTCCATTCACAATCACCAATTTTCCTTCCCGCACAAATTTCAGCTTTTGGTGAAGTGTGGAAGTCACCGCCCCCGCTTCGTGAATCCATGGTCGTCCCAACAAACAACTATAAGAAGCTTGAATATCCATGACTTGAAAGGTAATTTGGAACTCATAGGGACCAACTGAAATGGGTAGGTCTATTTCACCGATTACTGATTTTCTTGACCCATCGAAGGCTTTCACGATTAATGCACTCGGCCTCAAAGGCGCACCACAGTATGCGAGCTTGTCGAGAGTAAACTTGGACATTACATTCAAAGATGACCCGGTATCAACCAACACATTGGATAAGGCATCAGATTTACAAATTACCGAGATATGTAATGCTAAGTTATGATCCTTTCCTTTTTCAGGGAGTTCCTCATCACTGAAACTTAAATTATTGCAAGCTGTGACATTCCCCACTATGCTACCAAATTGGCCCAAGGTTACATCATGGTCGACATATGCCTGGTCCAAGACTTTCATTAGTGCCTCTCTGTGCGCATCAGAATTCATTAAGAGTGATAAAATTGAAATCTTGGAAGGGGTTTGTAGTAATTGATCCACGATCTTATACTCACTTCTCTTGATCATTTTCAAAATTTCATCTGAGTCTTCATACACCCTTTCACCAGTCCCACTAGAGTCAGGAATTTGTGTTTTTTCAACAGGACTACCGGTCTTTTCTTGAACAACTCCCGGAAGAATACGCCCACTCCTCAGTATTTTGCTATTATCTGCAATATTGTCCACGGATATCAAAGGAGGAATAGGTGTTTCCGCCCCATCCTGCAACATGGTGGCATCATATCTATATGGCACAGCTCTCAGGGACGTATATGGCATAGGCCCTGGCAAGCAGATCACCAGCGGGGTAACTGTGGGCTCTCCACTATTATATATCATCTCGAGACGGTCAGAGGCATTGAATTCTGGTACTATGACGCAAACATCCTCGCTCTTCTTTGTAACTACCAATTCTCCTTTATCCATCAACCTTTGTATGTCCTCTTGAACTCGGGAACAACCTTGAGGATTCTTCAAACATTCCTCACAAGTTGCATGATCATGGCTAAACAACTTTGCTTCACACATTTTACTGTGAATGGGCACCAACGGGGTTTTGACATCCTTTATACTGAGAATGGTGCTTGTTTCCTGGCAACTTTGGATAAAATGGACGGAGGACCCGTGATTGGGCAGCGGATTGTTTCGGACGTTAGGATTTTCATCCTTGAAGGACAGCACCTTATTATGGATTAATTCTTGAACAGCTTTTTTGAAGGCGTAGCAACATTCTACATCATGGCCAGGGGCCCCTTGATGGAAGGCACAAGTTAGGTCACTACGGTACCAAGTAGGTAGTACTGCTGGCGCAGGTGGAGGTGGTCTCGTCTGGACAAAATTTTTGGCGAGTAAGGCGGGGAGTAGGTCGGCATATTTCATGGGTATGGGGTCAAATGATGGATTTCTCTGGGTACGATTGGGATAATTGTAGGGTTGTTGGGGAGTTTGTGGTCGAATTTGTGGTTGTTGTGGGTATGGTTGTTGAGGATATGTTTGTTGATAAAGTGGTGGATAGTGCGAAGGTGGTCTTTGGGTCATTTGTGGCTGGTAAGGCGGGTTTTGAGGCACTGGTGAGACAGCTGCAACGTGTTGGTAGCCCATATACGGTCGTTGATGCTGTCCATGGGCCACCATACTTACTTCTGACTCCTTTCTCCTTTTAAAGTTACTCCCAAACCTTTTCGTACTGTTGACCGGAACACTTTCTCTGACCAAACGTCCTTGTCGGACCCCTTCTTCAAGTCGCATTCCCATGTTTACCATCTCAGTGAAATCACTGGGTGCACTAGCAATCATTCGTTCATAGTAAAATGAATCAACAGTATTTAGGAAAATCTTGGTCATTTCTTTTTCTTCTAGTGGTGGACAAATCTGAGCGGCAATCTCTCTCCATCGCTGAGCGTATTCTTTGAAACTCTCTTTATCTTTTTGAGACATACCTCGAAGTTGATCTCTATCTGGAGCCATGTCTAGATTGTATTTGTATTGACGGACAAAAGCTTCGCCCAAATCATTGAATGTTTGGATCTTGGCACTATCTAAGCCCATGTACCACTTCAAAGCGGCACCTGTCAAGCTATCCTGAAAGTAGTGGACTAGTAACTGGTGGTTGTCTGTTTGAGTGGACATCTTTCGGGCGTACATTACCAAATGGCTCTGAGGGCAGGAATTTCCTTTGTACTTCTCAAACTCGGGGACCTTAAACTTAGGTGGGATCCTAACGTTTGGTACCAAGCAAAGGTCATGGGCGTTTTTGCCGAACAAATCCTTCCCACGAAGGGCCTTAATCTCGAGCTGCATCTTATCAAACTGATCCTGAAGATTATCCATACGGCCATAAGTCTCTGGATCCTCCGCATGATAGACTGGTTCGCTCACATAAGGAACGGTGTGAGCTACGGAAGCTGGAATGGTCATTGTTGACTGAGGGACACACATAGTGACTTGAGGAAGAGTCGTACCAGGTTGGGGAACAACAGTAGCATGTGGCAAAGTAGGAGTGGGGACCTCGGGAACTTGGGGTCGAAGCCCTTCATTAAAATTCATAGGCATGCCCCAAGGATAACCTTCGGGCATGACATGCTGAAGTGTGTTGACGGGTACCACTGGAACCGGGGCAGAGGCGATTTCAGAGATGAATGTAGCTTGAGGAGGAGGGGTTAGTGGCCGATTCTGCGCAGCCACCAACGATGTCACCATGGCGGTTAGCTTTTCTACTTCAGCCCGGAGCGTTGTTATTTCCCCATGGAGCTCAACATTCTCTTGTTCAACTTGGTCCATTCTCTTTTTCCTGTTTGCTCGAGTGTTGTACGTGTGAGATGGCTGTGGGCGTGGTCGTCGGGCCACTTTAACTGGGACAGAGAGGAGAGAAAGAATATGAGACTCGATTTTTTGAAACTTATGAATGTGATATGATGCATGAATATGTTATGTTAAAATATGCGAGATTTTTTTGAAGGACTTTAAGACAATAATTTTGTAAACATTTTATAAGAAAAGGAAAAGTAAATAAAAATTGCATTAATAATTCAAAGGTTACAACCATTTTTCAAACAAAATAAAAACATAAAACAAAACTAAATCCAATTTCCATGAAGCCAACTAGCCATCGAAATGTGAATCGAAGCCAGAGGAAAATAAATCCCCTTGCCTCTTCTTCCTCTTGCTATCTTGTCTCAATAAGGCATCCTTGACCCTAATCATATCTTCCTTCTCAGCCAACAGACCACTTTGTAGAGAGAGCATCTTCTCTTGTTCTTTCAACTTCTCCTTCAACTCTTTGTTCTCAATCTCAGACTCTCGGAACCTTCTCTCCCACGCTTCTTTCTCAAGTTTCAATTTAGTCAAAAGTTCCTGGAACTCATCTATAGTCTCGAATGGGATAATTGAAGGTGGTGTGGTAGAAGAAGATGCATCAGCAGAAGATGATTTTCAAAACTATAAGGCATCCCGCGTTCTATAGCCCTACTTATTACCCACTTTGTGTAATCTTCGGAGACAATACCAAGCTTCCTTCCTAACTGATTCTTTCCTTTCCTATGGACATTGTACCAAGCCCGAGCAAACTCTTTCCTCATGTATTGGCTCCCTTCTTCATTGGAATAAAATATGCCGGTCAAAAGGACACTCTCAGGCCGATCCCTCATGGGATATCCGAACTGTCGTCTAGCAAGAGTAGGGTTATAACTGATTCCTCCTCGTATGCCAAGAAGAGGCACGTTGGGGAAATCTCCACAACTGTCAATGATTGCTCCTACATCAGAAGCGGCATTATACCAAACTATATCGGCCGAAGTAAGAGGCATAACCCTTTGGGACCACCGGAGCTTTTCTGGATTCTCTTTGAAGCGACTAGTCTGAGGTAGGTGTGAAATAAACCACCTATATAGTAATGGTGCACAACAAATAATAAGTCCGTTACCCTTTTGAGTTCTATGGTGAATGGAATGGTAGGCATCCGCAAGTAAGGTAGGAACAGGGTTTTCTCCCAAAAAGATTTGGATAGCACTACTATCAACAAAGTAGTCGACGTTGGGGAATAACACCAACCCATAGATGAGTAGAGCGAGGATAGCTTCGAAAGCGTCCACACTCCCTTTTTCAGCAAACATAAACGCCCTTCCGAATAAGAAATTTGATGTCAAACCTTGAGATCCCCCCTTTTTAGTGATATTAGAGGCTATGTCAGAACTATTCAAATGGAGAGCCTTTGCAATAGCTGAAGGTGCGGGAAATTCTTCCAAGCCGGTATAAGGTACCTTTTCCGAGATCGGCAAACCAACCCAATATGAAAATTCTTCTAGAGTAGGGACCAACTGATAGTCCACAAAAGTAAAGCAGTGATAAATTGGGTCGTAGAACTGGACAAGTGTGTTAAGAGCCCCTTCTTCGACATTTGTATTGAGGATACTCAAAAGCTTCCCATATCGCTTTTGGAAATCTTCGGGGAAGGGACTAGAGATCCTAGCTCTCTTAGTCGGGAAAGATCCGGTACCTTGAAACTAAACTTCTTAGTGTTCCTTTTCTTTAGGTCCATAATCTGCGATGTTTACAAAATAATTCTCTTAGGTCCTTCGAAAAAGATTTTCTTATGATGAAATGAATGCATGGATGCATGATTATGTTACAATGATTCATAACACAACTGGAAGGTTAGGATATGTAATGATGGAGTTAAGGGTAAAAGCCCTCCCATATGATGAGTACTAGGGTTATTTGTACCTGCATGACGGGTTCTACAAAGTTCCCAAAGTCATCAACCGCCTCATGAATACCACTGGATTACATGACTACTCTCGTTCCAATAATATTCACAAAATGATCTCGTTTGAGTGTAGTCTCGCGTGACAACTAAATCCAAGACTTACTCTTGATTAGTCACCGCACTACGCCCTAAAAAGGCCAAGATGGGTTAAAGGTAATCTAAAGGTCCTCGGCTTCTCCGGACACTCACATTGAAAGTAATAACACCATCATGACTTATCATGACGACGAGTACTACCGTCGTGAGGCCTCCACCGAGCGGGATCACATCACATGTGCTTCATAATCTAAAGACATGTCACTATGATTTCATCCCATCCTATCTTATTGTGTTTCTCAAGCCCGGGTAGGGGACTTATCTCACCACTCAAAGCATCCCCAATTATATATACAAATATTTACACAAATAAAAGAATAATAGCGCGAAGATAGTAATTTAAAACAAGTTAGGTTCAACCCGCTTGGTTGTCCCCAGTGAAGTCGCCATTTCTGTCGCGGTGATTTTTGGATATCGAGTTATTAATTAACTTCGAATCGCAATTTAATATTCCACCACCGATCTTTAATTTATCCGAGGGAAAGGGAAAAAGTTCGAAAAAAACCTATTTTTAGAGAACAAGGTTCGGGGGTTGGTTATACGAAGGGAAGGTATTAGCACCCTAAGTATCTATAGTACTCTATAGGAACCTCTTGTTTTTATTCTAACTTTGCGCTTAATTTTAATTGCTTGGAAAAATGTATAAGTGTGAGAATTAAAGTGATGATAAAAAAAATGCTTAAAGCGATGAAAAAGAAAAAAATGTTTTTTGTTGATTTTATTGATCGGAGAGACAAGTCTCATGCCTACGTACCCGAGGGATCAAACCACCGTAGTTCGGGGTAAAGAGACGAGTAAATTTGTTTGTTTGATTTTAAGGTTTTGAAAATGGTTTTAAAGACCAAAAAGCCAAAAGTGGCAAAATGTGAGTTTGATTGATGTTAATTTGTGAAGAAAGTCTATATAGTTAAATTGATTAAAGTTTGATTATGAAATGAGAAGCGAACGCTTGGTTTAAAATCCAAGGTTTGTTGAGAAAATGTTTTGAGTGATAAAAGACACATGGTTTGAATTCCAAGGTTTTTGCGATAAAAGAACACTTGGTTTGAATTCCAAGGTTTTTTGATAGAAATGTTTGATGAAAAATTTGTGTTTTCATGATATTTCGAAAAGAAAATAATAATGTATTTTTTGAAAGAGGTTTTGACCTCATTTTTTGAGAAGAAAATAGGTAATGGTTACGCGCGCAAAATGTCACTAACCTAAAACGTCATAACAAATAAATTAAACGCGAAGACAACTTGCAATGATATTTTGATCAAAGCGAAGCCTTTTCCCTCGGAATTTAATATTACGCGTATGGACATAATGCGATAAAAATAAATATGCATGAGATGCGATTTTTCATTTAGGGGTACATTGGCCTAATCACACTCTAAAAATCTTTGCAAGAAAATAAATATGAAATGATGCAAGAGAGGGTATGCTATGCACTTTTATTTAGAATTTACATTTGGGCCTATTTACATCCTAAATTCAAGAACAAAAATAAACGGCAATTAATAAGCGATAAATATTCAATGTTGTGATAATAACGATATTTCAAAAATAAAGGTAAAAAATGATAAATAAATGGATATAATGAAATAATATGATATGCATGGATAAATAACATAAATAAATAAATACGAAACTAAAAGATGAAAGTAAGCCTCGACATCATGCTTTACAAGGCTAAAAAAAAAAATAGCTAAAATAGCTATGCCAAAAGCACTTATCTCATAAGCTAAAAAAAATAAAATTAATTAACAAAATAAAAACATGAAATAATATTACCAATATCTAAATATCAAATAAATAGAAAAAATAAATAAGCCTCGACATCATGCTTGATTGGCTAAAATAAAAGCTAAAATAGCTTATGCCAAAAGCACTTATCTCATAAGCTAAAAAAAATAAAATAAAATTAAAACAGGGGGTGTGAAAATCAAAACGAAATAACAAGGGGGTGCAAAAAGCAAACTAAACAGCAAAGCCCAGCCCAAAAGGGCTCATCTGTGTAAAAAACAAACAAAAAAACAGGATTAAATCTGGTCGTCTGATGGATCAGACGGCCTTGATCTAAAATCAAAGAAGGAAAGATCCAGGCCACCTGATTGAAATCAGAGGCTGAGAAGGGAGGGTGCACGGTGTGCTGCGATAGACACGCGCACACCGGATCGGGTTGGGGGTATAAATACCCCTAACCCTAAAAAATTTCATTTTTCTCATTCTTCTCTCTCTTTCTCACCGCCGCACTCTCTTCTTTCTTTCTTGCGGCTGCCACCGCTGCCATAACCTCCTTCATCTCTCTCTCGTTTGATTCTCTCAATCTCTCTCGTTTTTTCCAAAAAAACCTTAACATCAAATCTATACGAAAACATCTCATGATCTCAAATCACAACTTAGAATAATCAAATAAAAAAGCCATAAACTAGATCGACAAGAAACAGGACGAATAGAAGAGCGGAAATGGTTCAACCTTTTCGATCGTGATTGGTCTTGATTCTGACTTCTTCTCCTTCTTTTCGTTTTTTTTTATTTCGGTTTCGTTTTGTTTTGGTTTGTGGAAAACAGATTCGTATTTGTTCTGTTTTTGATTTGTGTTTGTGATTTGTGATTTATGAAGATGAAGATTTGTTTGTGTTTTTCGGTTTTGACCGTTGGTTTGATGAATTTTTTTTTTGTTCTGACTTTGTGATTTTTTGGTTGGTAATAATTGATTCTGTTTAAAAGAAAAATTAGGGTTTATGTGGTTTGATTTGTGATTTGCGGCTGAGCCAAAAAATTGGTGTCGTTCTGTTCATTTGCTCTGTTCACTATATACACAAATCTTGGGTTTCTAAGATCCAAAGGATTTGGCTTGAAATTGGACAAGGACATTGTTGGGGGGAACAAAAATCTGAATTTGGAGAAGAAAGTACACTGTGTTTCTGTTTTTCTGCAGAAACGTGCCCTTTGCGTGTTTGGAGTTTGGAAGTTGACTTTGGACAATTTTTTTATTTTTTTTAATTAATTTAAAAAAACAGAAAAAAGAAAATAAAGAAATAAATAAAAAACAAATAAAATAAATAAAAAACTGAATAATATAAAACAAATAAAAATAATAAAAGTTAAAAAAACAAAAATAATAATAATAATAATAATAATAATAATATAAATATAAATAATAAATGAACACAAAATGAGGTATTTTAAAATACCTCTCTGCCGAAATTTCGTCAGAAACGAACAAAGAAAACCCGTCTTAAAAAAAAGACGCAAAAAGCGATTGGTCAAAAAATGGGGTATGACAGATGCCCCTATTTAAGTTTCTTCCATCGGAGATAAAAAGAAAAAGATGATTTTTGATTATGTTTTTGTTTTGGTTCGACGGTGGAAGAGACTTAAATACAGAGTACACCATTTTTTGACCGGATTAAACTATAAAATGCTATGATATGATGTTATGAGTGTTATGTTTACGAGTGTTTGAATGAAATGAAGATTATTTGACAAAAATAATGAAGACAGAAAGCGATAAAGTCCTGTATGCGGACAGAAGGCAGTAAAGTCCTGTGTATGGACAGAAGTAAAGACGGAAAGCAATAAAGTCCTGTGTGCGGACATAAGCAGATAAAGTCCTGTGTGCGGACAGAAGTAAAGACTGAAAGCGATAAAGTCCTGTGTATGGACAGAAGTAAAGACGGAAAGCAATAAAGTCATGTGTGTGGACATAAGCAGATAAAGTCCTGTGTGCGGACAGAAGTAAAGACTGAAAGCGATAAAGTCCTGTGTATGGACAGAAGTAAAGACGGAAAGCAATAAAGTCCTGTGTGCGGACATAAGCAGATAAAGTCCTGTGTACGGACATAAGTAAAGACAGTGTCCACCAACATTGTGGGATGGTAAGGACAAGTAAAGGCAGTGTCTACCAACATTGTGGGATGGTAAGGACACATCGAGGAAATAAATTGTCTGCTGACATTGTGGGAGAGCGAGACATGACAAGAATATGTATTTGTCTGGACCAGACGCACTGGAAATGACTTCTTTTGGGGAAATTAACCATAAGTTTGCAGTTGATTGTTTGCAAAACCTGCTACTTTGAATATGTTTGATGGAGACATCTCTGGACCAGACTCACTGGGGATGGCTTTTTTGTGATGTATGATTGATGGAGACATCTCTGGACCAGATACACTGGGGATGACTCTTTTTGTGATGTATTGAAGCAGGACACGTGATGGTCAATGCAGTATGTATGAATGATTTTGTTTGCATGTTGTATGTAAATATGAATGTATATATACATATGTGAATGATTGTATGTATGTATGTAGCTTGTATTTGTATGATTGAATGATATTTGTACATGACTGGATGAGATAAAAGTTGGATCAGGCAAGATGAGCATTGGGCCGACGTATCCGTACAACCACTCGGTAGTTCTCCGTTGGGGACACCATCGTTATAGGTGAAATAAATCAGATCCTCGGGGTAAAACCCGGTATGGTGTGTCAATCCTATGTTAAGAATAATTGCTTCTCGGGGTAAAGCCCATTGGTCAGAGATTTGGCAGAAGTCGCCATTTTGTACACTGAAACCGAATATTTTCTCATGGTCTTGTTTCAACAGTCATGTTTTTTTTCTTTTTCTCTCCTTTTTTGAAATCCCTAACTTTTGCCTGGACCGCCTTTTTCAGGTTTTCAATCCACCGGGAATATATTTCTTTTTTTTTTGTTTTGCCCCTAATTTTTGCCTGGACCGCCCTTTCGGGTTTTCAATCCACCGGGACGCTCATTTTTGCCTAAGCCGCCCTTTTGGGTTTTCAACTTAGTGAGCTTTTTTAGCAATGACCGTATTTGCCTTGTTGAATCTGTCTGCTTTCGGAACAATGTTGATATATGCTTGTATGACTCATGAATCTAAGAAATATGTTTGTCATTTATATTTTTCAAAAAAGAACTACTAAAAAACTTTAAATTATTTTTTTGAGTTTTTGCTTCAAGTACTTTAAATTGAGAGAGGGAGAAACAAAATTGCAAATAAAAAAAACAAATAAAAATAATAAAAGTTAAAAAAACAAAAATAATAATAATAATAATATAAATTTAAATAATAAATGAACACAAAATGAGGTATTTTAAAATACCTCTCTGCCGAAATTTCGTCAGAAACGAACAAAGAAAACCCGTCTTAAAAAAAAGACGCAAAAAGCGATTGGTCAAAAAATGGGGTATGACAATCACCCTTTCATGTGTTTTGCTTGTCCTTAATTAAAATTAACCATTGCTTCAAGTATAGGAATATACAAGACTTATTATGTGCCGCCCTGTTTTTGGTGCATATACTCGATGTCCTTGTTATAATATCGCCTTTGAAATTTATTTTGTTAAGATCTTGCCCCAGGAAATTTGATTTGTTCATCTATGATTTTTATGTTAATTTGATTCATTCATGTCTAATTTTGTTTAAACAATAACTTGGATCTGAATTTGACATATGGCCGAACTATCACCACCAACTTGCTGTCCAACATCGTCGCCTTGCTATCAATCATCGCGGTTGTTGCAACTTTGCTCATTGCTGCCAAAATCATTAACCGTGGAAACCGAGAATACAAAAGAGAACATTATAAGATTATTTGCCGCCCTGGAGTTCGTGCAATCCACAAACATCTCCTGCTTCCCCGTTTGCCGCCTTCCCTGAATTCAGTTCGGAGAATACTACTTACGGAGAGAACGACAGAAGTAGCAGCACATCCACAAACATCCGCGGCTACTACTTCTCTTCCTATGAGTAGCTCAACTGTCGGTGCAACTTTTAGAAGGCCCTCGACCCTGGTGGACGCGATTATGAGTCAGTTCGCATAAAGCACTCTCCTAAAGATGACAAAGGAAGTATCTGGGACAAATATGAACTATTTCCATACTGCAAAATCTGTCGGCGTAACAAATATGACGCCTGCCTTACTGTCGCCGACTTGCTCTCCAATGTCGCTGTCGATTGTCGCTGCTGCAATCTGTCTGGCATCACCGTCAAAACTTTGTAACTGTTGCGGTTGATTCAAACATAGAAGTAACGACCGAAAAACTCCACAACATGAGAAGATATGAAAGCCAATTCCGTCGGCGACTCTCCAGCACTTCTAACGATTCAGGTTATGTATGCTTTCTTGTTATTATTGAATCATTTGTTCGTTTTCCTTAATTTAAAAATGAAATGTACACTATAAACACATGATTAACGATTAATAAAGTCGATGATGCACTTGATAATGAAGTAGATAGCAAATTGAAATTGGCAAGGATAATTATTCACTTTTGAACCGTTTTTGCTTCCGAGAATTTAAAGAGAAAGTAGCGTACTTAGGTAAGCCAATATTCTTTTTTGGTTTCTTCATTATCTTGAATAAATAGCGGTCCAATTAAAAATAGTAACCAGAACAATCATAATATCTCTTGTTAACTGATTAATTGATGTGTTATAGTTGAAAGTATCACTATACAAATTGTGGGATATTTGTGGTCAGAACAGAAGTTTGAATAGAGTTGCGTAAATGTGAAGTGAAATATTTTACTGCTTTATGTTATTAGCTTTATCTCATGTATGTTGTCTAACATATATTATGGTCTTGCATATGGGCGATGACTCAAACGAAACCTTCAAAAATGTTAAAACAATGTTGTGTAGAATTCTTTTATCCTCTGACTAAATTTGTGAAGAGGCGGAAACCTAGACTCCTCTATACCAGCACCCAACAAATGAGTTTATCTTCAAGAAATAGAGGAAAACAGACGGAGAAACAACTCAACCAGGCTACTTCCAATACAAATATTGTCGGTAATTAATATTCCGAAGACGACGGTGAGTAATGTGTCGCCGCAGCAGCAAACAACTGGTGATGTTGTAGATTTCGAAGACGACGGCGAGTAATTGTCGGAAGTTGATTTTGACTGACACATTATCTCTCGGTTACTATTCTTACTTATAGATAGATAGCCCCATAATTTTAGTAACCGTCATTTGGTGACTGTCGTACCCTAAATTTTGCCCACTCCCATATTTTAGTGTTCATTCCACACTTCATTTCATTTGTTGGTTTTGTGAGATTTGTTTCAACGATAACGTTATGGTCATTTAACGGTAATGTACTTGATGAGATATTCATACACATGCCAAACATGGCATCAAATGATTTCATGGGCCTAGCCTTTTTGGACATATGTTCTCAAAGCCTTTTATGCAAACAAAAGGAATAATGATCAAAAGAGAATGATGTTCCCACGTAAAGCTTCTTGTTTCCAAGAAACATTTGCAACACATGGGAAATAAATGAATGGACAAGCTTGAAGCACATCCTCTTTGTTTGGCAAAGGACAAGAGTCACCAAACAAAGAAACAAAGGCACATGATTTGGTTCCCTCTTGCAAGACAAAGACCTTCCACTCGATGTCCTCAAATTATTTGAGAAGATTCCCTCTTTTGGACAAAGAAGAAGCCACGTAGAAGACTACAAAGCCATGCAAAGCATTGCAGCAAAAAATCAACTAACGGTAATGCACAAGTGAAGCAACGATAATGCACTGTTCAACAAAGGACAATGAGTCATCAAAAGCACATGGCTTTGTTCCCTCTTGCAAAGACATCCAACTTGCATGCAAGTTGTCAAAGACACACAAAAATAAAAGATTCCTTCTTATGGACAAAAGGAAAGCCACGTGAGTGGATACAAAACCATGCAACATCTTTGTAGTGCAAAATCGGCAACAATAATGCACTATGCAGCAACGATAATGCACTATTCACAGCAAAAAAAAGAAAGTTGCAAGGATGTGTCTCTCTCTTTGCCTTTCCAAACTCTTTCATAAGCCTCTCCAAAGGTCTTTCATGTCTATAAATACAAGGAGCTCTGCATGGCAAAAGGGGGAGGAGTTTGAACAAAAGAAATTTCCACACAAATTGTTGAAACAAAACACAACAAAACCATAAGCTCTTCCAAAACCAAAAGAAAAAAGTGTTCATCATACCCACTTGTTGTTAATCAAACACATAACCAACTTCATCACATTCAAGGTAAGTTCTCTAACTCTTTCATCTTTATCATTTTTTAATTAGTCTTTGTCTTATTGTTTTTGTTTGCTTTCATTATTATTATTAGTATTTGATTTTCCATTCTTATTATTATTATTGTTATTATTACCATTATTATTAAGAGAAAAATCAAACAAAAAAGGAAAATGAGAGAAAACAGAGAACAACAACATCATTGTTGTGTTCTTTATAAAAAAGGAATCAAATAAAAAAGAAAAAAAAGAGAGAGAAAAGAGTATAATAACAGCAAGTTGTGTTCTTCATCAAAACCATAAAAAAGGACAACTTCACTAAACCATCATCACAAACCACCCTCATCTCTACAAGGAAAAAATCTTCAAACCAAATCAAAAGAAAAGAAACAAAAGAACAACACACACAGTGTTGTGCTATCTCACAAACCACACCCACTATTACTCCATCCTCCACCGTCAAGCTTCATCTTCATCAAACCACCACCAACAACAATCCCATCATTATAATAACAACAACCACCAAAACCACCCAAACCATCATCACAAGATTACCTCCATCCATAAACAGAAAACCAAAACAGTCACCAACCAAGCTACAAAGAAAGAAAACCAAAGAAAAAGAATATAAACTAACAGAAACCACCGCCGTTATTTCACCGGACACCACCGCCGAAAACCGCTACCGAGAGAGAAAGAGAGCTCACGGGAGTGAGAGGGTGAGATCGAGAGAGTGATGATGACCGGCGACGGAGGTGGCAAGCGCCGAAGCCTCCGCCGCCGATACTGAAAAATGAACCAAGATAGTGTTTCAACAACACTCAAAGCACGCATGCCGTAGCTCCTAAAGAAGAAAACCACTTGTTCTTCTTTTCTTTCTTTTTCATATATTTATTTTTATATTATTTTAACCCTTGACACGTGGCATCATCACAGCAGCATGATCAAACAAATCCTGGCCATGTGATCTTGATTTTTTTAATTATTTATTTAAAATAAGCCATTTATTTTATTTTTACTACTTTGTTTATATATTTATATTTTCAAACTCAAAAATATAAAAAATGCAAAAAAAACATAAAACTCCAAAAATATCTTTTTGTCAAACATTAAAATCAATCTCGACCAATCCAATCTCGACCAGTCCGTCTTTTAAATTAAGCAAAAAATTTCGCCCAAGCGCGAGTGCATCTTTTAAATTAAGCAAACTTTTTCGCCCAAGTGCGAGCTCCTCTTTCTTAAACTTTTTCGCCCAAGCGCGAGTGCATCTTTTAATTAAGCAAACTTTTTCGCCCAAGTGCTAGTCTTTTTTTTTAATCAAGCAAGTTTTTCGCCCAAGCGCGAGCAAATCATTTTCATAAATAAAATCAACCAACGCACAAGCATTTTACCATAACTACGTGAGCTTTGATTTCTCCATCGCACCTGGAGATACGTAGGCACGAGATTTAACATCTTGTCGAGCTCAATAATAAAAAAAACTAACATTTTTCCCCTTTTGTATATACAAGAATAAATGCAATATGTAAATAAAAGCAGGACACTAATAAAAAAAGCACGCAAACAAATTAAAAAGCACTTTTAACCCTAAAGCTAAAAAGGAGGTTCCCGTTGAGTACAACGGATGTGAGGGGTGCTAATACCTTCCCCTCGCATAATCGACTCCCGGAGCCGAAAATGGTTGCGATGACCATCTTTCCATTGTTTTCAAGGTTTTATCGATATTTTCCTTTTCCTACGGGAATGAATAAAGTTCGGTGGCGACTCTGTGTCATTTCGAGCGTTCATTACGCTCGGGCGTTTTTCCGGCCGCTTCAGCTGGCGACTCTGCTGGGGATATTGTTTTGAGAGTCAAACCTACCCCTTTTAGCTTTAGGTTGTCTTTTGTTTTCGCTTGTTTACATGTTTATGCTGTTTGTTATGTCCTTTATATTTTTGCATTTTTTTCTTTATTGTAATTTATTTCTGCACAATATATTTGTATATTCAATTATGGGCATGGATTACTATTTGAGTGAAGCTCTACACCCGAGCTTGAGAAAAACCTAAGTTAAGTTAGGTGTTAGTAGTATGGACCTGTGGGATGGACATCCCAATGGGTGCCTTATGAAAACTCCACCTAGAGTAGATCTGTTCAAAAGGTTCGTCAGGAATTGGCTAGCCCATCCGCTTGACGAAATTTTGAACGTGATCGATGACTCTAGGGACCTTGTATAGAACCTTTAATTTCCACTAAGGGAGACCTATGAGAATTCACCAGGAGTCGGCAAGCTAAATCTTATGGCGAAATTTCGAGCAAGGTCCGCAATCTTGGAGGGTACCTTTTAACCAACAAAAAAATCCTAGAACTACCCTTGTGAGGGGTTGGTATTAAAAAATCCTAGAACCAATTTAAGTTAGGAGTTAGTAATATGGACCTGTGGGATGTACATCCCAATGGGTGGTTTACGAAAGATTCTCCTAGAGTAGGTTGGTTCAGAGGATTCGTCCGGAATTGGCTAGCCCATTCTCTTGACGAAAGTTTGAACGCAATCGATGACTCTAGGGACCTTGTGTATAACCCTTAACTTCACCAAAAGGAGACCTTTAAGAATTCACCTATGTGTTCTGTCTCACTTTTACCCAACATCCATGTCGCATACCATGCATTTTCAAAAAAAAAAACATTCATTTAGCATTACTGAATCCATATTTTCAGGGAATTTCAAAACAAGAGTTTATCATCAAGCATTTTGAAAATGAGCTCTAACAAGAGAAAAACATGTCAAATAAAGGCACAACTACCTGATTTAAAAAGTTTAAAGTTCTTCAGCAGCAAACTAACTAGCTTGGCCAGAGATCAATTAACTCTCAAGTACGGGAAAATACTAGATCTCTTGAGCATTCCGGTACAATTAGGGGCTCTCACTGCTTTGGCTCAATTCTACGATCCTCCTTTAAGGTGCTTCACTTTTCAAGATTTTCAACTTGCACCAACCTTAGAAGAATTTGGACAAATTTTAGACTTCCCGAGAAAGAAGAATGGTCCTTGCAATGGGGTCAACCAAGTGGCCAAGCTTAAAGAATTAGCCCCAATTTTAAATATATCGGTATCCGACCTCAGCTCTCATTATCTTTATAGGGCTGATGAAAATGTTCACGGTTTCCGAAGGAGCTACTTGGAGAAAAAAGCAAAGAAATTTTTGGAAGATCGAGAGATAGAATCCCTTGGAGAAGTACTAGCTCTACTCATTTATGGTCTGGTCCTTTTTCCTCACTTAGAAGATTTTGTCGATACCCCGGCTATTAGCGAGTTTTGGGCTGTTAGGGTTAAAGGAAAAGATCCGATACCTGCTCTTTTGGCTGACATTTACTATACTCTTCACATGTGCCATAAAAGGAAGAAAGGGTTAATGCTATGTTGCATCCCATTGCTTTACTTATGGTTCACTTCTCGCATCTCCAAAAACATCTAATTGAAGCACTGAATGACACCGAATGGGCACAAAAAATTGTGTCTCTCACAGAACACTCCATTTTGTGGTATGATAAAAAGGTCAATGGAGAGGAAGTGACTATTAGTTGTGGGGACTTTCCAAACGTACCTCTCATTGGGTCAAAAGGTTGTATCAACTACAACCCGATATTAGCCATAAGATAACTTGGATACCATATGGAACGGAAGCCCGTTGACGAGGTGTTGAAAGAATTTATGCTTCATAAAATGGATGCAAACAACCCGAGCTTACTTCCAAAGATTATCCAGTCTTGGACACAAGTGCATCGAAAGAAAAATGAATTAAGGAAGAGAGACATCACCGTCAAAGAGCCTTATTCCCATTGGATCAAAGAGCGGGTCAAGAAAATTGGACTTCCTTTCACCTTCACCCCTTCATCTCAACTGAGCCCACCAAAGCCTATGTCTACCTCTATTGAAGAAGTTGATGAACACAAGGCAACCATTGAACGTCTTGAAAAAGAAAAGGAAGATTTACAACAGCAGCTCTATCGAACGTCCCATGAGCGCAACGAGTTCAAGTTCTACTTTGAGGAGAAGGAAAAACAACTTGATATGAGCGAAAAAAATGCTCGAAAAAGAAAGAAGAAAGAAAGAGCGAGTGGATGAATGTCTGGCGGGGGTCACGGATGAAATCCAAGAACGCAATCATCGGTTGGACCAAGCTTGGAAGGAAATCAAGCGTTGGAATGATCTTAGGGAGCTTACTTTGAAGGAACGAAAAGAAATCAGAGAAGGGCTTGAAGAAAGAATATCGGATCTCACTGCATTACTCAAGGAATCGCGAAACCTTGCGTCCGACGAATGTCAACTCCAAGAAGAAACTGATAGGTTACTTCAAAATATCCCTACTAATTGGAAGGAGTTACTCATAGAGTTGAGGAACCTCAAAGAACATGAGAGACAACAAAGGCAAGACTTTGAAGCCTTAGAAGACCGAGCCCGACATTTGGAAAGTCAACTCCATCATTTGAGGGAACAATCGAGCCAGGATCAAGTTATCATCCAAGAGCAACACCAAGAAGCCGTGAAGTGGAAGGCGGAATTCTCTAATCTAGCGGAGTTTGCAAACGGTGCGGTTTGGGGCATTCCGAGCATGCACAAGGAGGCTTATGCTGTGATGACCCCCAATAACACGCCTCATGTTGTTTTTAATTTTATCGAAACTTGTGCGGTCATGTTAAAAGGATTCAAAGCTAGCTTAAAGGTGGCCCGTGAGGCGAGGCTTTAATTGTATTGGTTGTATTAACTTTTTATGCTTTAAATTTCCGTATTATGCCTTTATAATGAAAGTCAAGTGTTGTAACGCGCTTTTATTATGAAATAAAATCAAGTGTTGTTCTCATAATTCTTAATGCTTGCGATAAAATTCAAAACATTGAAATTCCCTCTAAATAAAAAAAAAAGAAAGACTTTTGCATAACATACATCTACTTGCATTACACCAAAAAAATTTAACATGCATCTCATAGTAAAAAAAAAAACTCATTTCATTCCCCCTTCAATTGTCTAGGAAACCCAAAATTGGCCGGAAACTCAAAAAGCAGTCACCCGTCAGGCCTACTCTCCGACACTCGCAAGGGACACTCGCTAACAAACAAAGAGTTATGGAACAAGTAGAACAAGATAATGCTGTGTTAAGGGTAGACGTGGATGTCATCAAGGAGCAAATTGGTAAGCTTTTGGAGGCCATGCAAGCTTTAACCAATAGAGAAAACAACCCTCCGCCAGCTGTCGAAGAGACTACCCCAATGTACCCACCTGGTTTCGCCCCGATGTATGGTCTTCCCCCTGGATATGCCCTACCGATAGCCACTAACTCCCTCGGAAGCGGCCCATCTCGCCCCATTCGTATCCAAGTACCTATAATGAATGAGGTTCCAGTGGTTCAAGAAAATTTCAACGTCCCCCATGGACACCCTCTACCACAGATTGTTGGAGAGAATCCTCAGTTCATGAATTCAATGCCAAATCCTCAAGAGACGCACCAAGGGGTACATCCTGAAATTCCTCAAAATTGGCAAGAACATGATGTTGAGTCTAAGGAAAAACTTCATGTCTTGGAAGAACGACTAAGGGCAGTGGAAGAGAGCAACATTTATGGCCTTAACGCTTTTGACATGTGCTTGGTTCCTGATGTGGTCATTCCTACTAAATTCAAAACACCTGAGTTCGAAAAGTACAAAGGTCTCAGTTGTCCGAAGAACCATTTAGTGATGTTTTGTAGGAAAATGGCCTCTTATGCTCACAATGACAAACTGTTCATTCACTGCTTTCAGGATAGCCTAAGTGGGGCATCCCTAAATTGGTATATGCACCTCGAGAGAAGTCGTATTTGTTCTTGGAAAGATATGGCTGATGCTTTTCTAAAGCAATACAAGTATAACATGGACATGGCACCCGACCGTGTGCAACTACAGGGTTTGGTGAAGAAAGATAATGAGACTTTCAAGGAATATGCGCAGCGATGGAGGGAACTAGCAGCTCAGGTGGAGCCACCTTTATCCGAAAAGGAGCTAGTAGGAATGTTTATGGACACACTGCAAGCTCCTTTCTACAAAAAAATGATTGGGAGTATATCCTCAAGCTTCTCAGATTTAGTGGTCACCGGTGAAACGGTAGAGAGCGGTATGAAGAGTAGGAAGATTGCTTGTTCTTCGGCAAGTCAAAACAATGTCAAGAAATTCCTCGCCACTTTTGCAAAGAAGAAAGAGAGTGAAACAAATGCTGTCATGATGGGACCATCTCAAGTGCCTCCAGCTCATATGTCGTACTTTCCGTACCCCTATGTGGCGTCTGTAGCCCAAGGGCAATACCCGCCACAAACACTTCATGTGCCTCCGCCTCCAAGACCTCAGTATCAGCCAGTTCGTCCGAATCATTGGGGTCAAGCTGCCGGTCAGAATCAGTATCGACCTCCCAATATTCAGCAACCCAGTCGGATAGACCCAATTCCCATGTCATACAGTCAACTTTGGCCATTATTGATCAAGAATTCTTTGGTAGTACCTCGAAATATCAGACCTGTGGAACCACCATACCTGCAATGGTATAATCCAAATGCCAAATGTGAGTTTCATTCCGGGGTAGTTGGCCACTCCATTGAGGATTGTAAAGCACTCAAGAAAATTGTGCAAGGACTAATTAATAACAACAGTTTGTCTTTCAAGGAGAAGGGGCCCGATGTGAAGAACAATCCTCTGCCCGGTTATAACGGCCCAAGTATCAATGTTGTGGAAGAAAGTACGAACTTTGATGAGATCAAGAAAGTCGAAGAAGTAAGAACCCCTTTGCTGATGATCCACACCAAGTTAGCCAAGGGCGGGTTGATTAAAGGAACTCATAACAACTGCGAAGAATGTGCCTTAAGCCCGAGAGGCTGTCAGGTGGTCAGAAAGGAAGTGCAAGAATTGATGAATCAAGGTGTGTTACAAATCAGTCGAGCAAAGAAGATGGCGGAAGTCTCACTCATCGAACCTCACTTTGAAAGCAATAAAGGGATCCCAAGATCTGTTGAGGTTCTCTACCAAAGAAACACTTATCAGCCACTGGAAACTCGGAAGTTGCCGGTTGTTGTATGTGTTCTGTCCCCATTTCCTTACAAAAGTTCAA
The DNA here is from genome assembly GCA_951799995.1 of Trifolium subterraneum. NCBI lineage: Eukaryota > Viridiplantae > Streptophyta > Magnoliopsida > Fabales > Fabaceae > Trifolium > Trifolium subterraneum. Next base: position 12,808,252 of record OX637462.1, on the reverse strand, counting down.
AAGTTGTACCATGGAATTATGATGCGACTGCCTATGTCCACGGGTCAGAGTTAGAAATAGAAGGAGGACCTACAAAGATAATTGATGATGTTACTCATATCTCTGAAGGCAGTGGGATGACTCGAAGTTGTCGAATCTTCGCGCCCGAACAACCTAGAAGAGAAGAAATAATGGTGGAAGCTCATAAAAGGTTGGAAGCACCTAGTCAAGACAAGGGGCAGGAATCCGGAGGCCAAGTAGCAGCAAAGGAAGATGACGAGTTCTTAAAAATCATCAAAAAGAGTGAGTACAAAATTGTTGATCAATTGAACCAAACTTCTTCCAAAATATCTATCCTTTCGTTACTACTAAACTCCGAAGCACATAGACAAACTTTGTTAAAAGTGTTGAATCAAGCACATGTAACTCAAGATGTGACAGTGGACCGTTTTTGCGGGATAGTGGCCAATATCACTGCTAGTAGCTGCTTGAGCTTTAATGATGAAGATTTACCCGTGGAGGGGAAAGCTCACAACAAGGCATTACACATATCCACAATGTGTTATGACACTGTCCTTGCAAGAGTGTTGGTTGATACTGGTTCATCATTGAACATTATGCCAAAGTCTACTCTCAACAAGTTGTCTATTAATGGAGTTTATATGAGTCCCAACTCTTTAATTGTGAAAGCTTTTGATGGGTCTAGAAGATCCGTGATTGGAGAAGTTCTTCTACCAGTCCAAATAGGTCCGCATACTTTTAATATTACCTTTCAAGTGATGGATATCAATCCAGCCTATAGCTGCTTGTTGGGGCGCCCATGGATCCATGCTGCAGTGGCCGTGACATCTACCTTACACCAAAAGTCGAAGTTCATAATGGGAGACAAATTGATCACCGTTGATGGTGAAGAAGATGTCTTTGTGAGTCATCTGTCTTCCTTCCAATATGTGGAAGCAGGTGAAGGGTCTTTAGAAACTGCCTTCCAGGCTTTAGAGGTCGCCACTGCTATGATCGTGCATGAAAAAACCTGCACTCATGACCATAAAGTCTCTGTTGTCTTCGAGAAGGATAAAATGCTGCCCAAGGAAAGGGGCTCCAAACATTGTGAGCTACTGTGGGATATGCCATTGAAGAGGTACAAGTATGGATTAGGCTACAATCCATCCATGGTAAAAACCGATGTTGCAAAGATACCCATCAGAAACATTTGGGATATTTTCCACGGTGCGGGTTTGGCTGATGAAGATCAAGTAGCTGCCGTTGAAGATGTTCCGGAAGATGAGGGAAGACCTCGTTTGGTCTACTATTGCTCTCCAAGTACAAGCTTCAACAACTGGATTGCTGTTGAAATCCCGGAGATGTTTTCCTTTTCAAAGTAATCACGTTTTTCAAAATCATTTTGCTCTGCCCAAGGCATAAGGATAGCTTTGTAGGGCACCTTTTTATTTCGAATAAAAAAAATCGCCATCAATAAAAGGAATTTCAATTTCGATTACCCTCTTTTCTTTCATTTCTGCATTTATTTATTTATTTTTAGAAAATGGCAATTCTTTCCTCGTTTTATTTATGTCTTTTGTTCACTCTTCTTAAAATAAAATCATCATAAAAACATGCAGATCCCTGAATAAACCCATTGAATATGATACTGTCACGATCCCACATAACTTTGAACTCCCTATTAACCAAGCTGACGAGGATTGCGAAAGTGATTGTGAACTTCCCGAGGAACTGGCTAAACTATTAGAGCAAGAATCCAAGGAGATACAACCAAATCAAGAGCCTGTAGAAGCTATCAATTTGGGAACTGAAGATGATATCAGAGAAGTTAAGATTGGGTCGTCCTTGAAAGTAAAAGAGCGCGAAAAGTTGGTTGAACTCTTGAAGGAATACAAAGATGTGTTTGCATGGTCATACCAAGACATGCCAGGTTTGGATACTAAAATAGTTGAGCATAAGCTGCCGCTTCGCCCAGAATGTCCGCCAGTAAAGCAGAAATTGAGAAGGACAAGACCAGACATGTCACTCAAAATCAGGGAGGAGGTTAAAAGACAGTTTGATGCAGGTTTCTTAGCCGTGGCAAAATATCCGCAATGGATAGCCAATATTGTGCCAGTGCCGAAGAAAGATGGTAAGGTGCGGATGTGCATTGATTACCGAGATCTAAACAAAGCAAGTCCCAAGGATGACTTCCCCTTGCCTCACATTGATGTGTTGGTAGACAATACAGCTCGGTTCGCAGTTTTCTCCTTCATGGATGGATTCTCTGGCTATAATCAAATCAGGATGGCCCCAGAAGACATGGAGAAAACTACTTTCATCACTCCATGGGGAACTTATTGCTATAAGGTGATGCCTTTTGGTTTGAAAAATGCTAGGGCAACCTATCAAAGAGCAATGGTAGCCCTCTTCCACGACATGATGCACAAAGAAATAGAAGTATATGTGGATGACATGATTGCCAAGTCTAAGACTGAAGAGGACCGCATCCTTCATCTACAAAAGTTGTTTGTACGCCTGAGGAAATATAGATTGCGACTCAATCCAGCTAAGTGTACTTTTGGCGTAAAAACTGGAAAGCTGCTTGGTTTCATTGTTAGTCAGCAAGGGATTGAGGTTGACCCTGACAAGGTACGCGCCATTCAAGAGATGCCTGCTCCTCGCACAGAAAAGGAAGTCCGTGGTTTTCTAGGGAGATTGAACTACATCTCTAGATTCATTTCTCATCTTACCGCTACTTGTGAGACAATTTTCAAACTACTACGCAAGGATCAAGCTGTCGTATGGAATGAGAATTGCCAAGGGGCATTTGAAAAGATCAAGCAATATTTGCAAGAACCACCTGTTCTGATACCTCCTGTTCCTGGAAGACCGCTCATCATATACTTGACCGTATTAGACGAATCCATGGGATGTGTGTTAGGGCAGCATGATGAAACAGACCGGAGAAAGCATGCCATCTACTTCTTAAGCAAGAAGTTCACCGATTGCGAAACCAGGTACACATTGCTAGAAAGGACTTGTTGCGCCTTAGCATGGGCTGCCCGCCGTCTTAGACAATACATGATTTGCCACACAACATGGTTGGTGTCAAAGATGGATCCAATTAAGTACATATTTGACAAGCCCGCTCTAACTGGGAGAATTTCCCGTTGGCAAATGTTGTTATCCGAATACGATATCATGTACGTGACTCAGAAAGCCATAAAAGGAAGCGTTCTAGCAGATTACTTGGCTCACCAGCCAGTGGAAGACTACCAGCCCATACGCTTTGACTTCCCGGATGAAGACATCATGGTCTTGAGTGACAAAGAACCCATAGGAGATGATGAAGGACCCGAGCCAGGAGCTCGATGGAAGCTTGCATTTGATGGTGCATCTAATGCCATGGGACTTGGGATTGGAGCTGTTCTAATCTCTCCAAGAGATGGTCATGTCCCCTTCACTGCCAGGTTATGTTTTAAATGCACCAATAATATTGCGGAATATGAAGCATGTATCCAAGGCCTTGAGGCTGCCATTGACTATAGAATCAAGATCTTAGAAGTATATGGAGATTCGGCTTTAGTCATTTACCAAGTAAAAGGAGATTGGGAAACCTGTCATCCTAAGTTAATTCTGTATCGTGCTCATGTGCTGAAGCTAATAGAGTACTTTGATGAGGTCACCTTTCATCATATTCCTAGAGAAGAGAATCAAGTGGCAGATGCCTTGGCTACCTTAGCATCAATGTATAAGGTAAAGTTCCACAATGAAGTACCACTTATAAAAGTGGAACGCCGAGACGAACCAGCATTTTGTCTATCAATTGAAGAAACACCTGATGGCAAGCCGTGGTATCATGACATTAAGGTTTATGTCAAAGACCAAGAATATCCCGCCGGTAATTCAAATAGGGACAAAAAGACTTTAAGACGATTAGCAGCTAAATTCTTTCTGAATGGTGATGTGCTATATAAAAGAAACCACGACATGGTTCTTCTCAGATGTGTGGACAAGCAGGAAGGAGACTTACTGATCAAGGAAATCCATGAAGGGTCCTTCGGCACTCATGCTAATGGACATGCAACGGCTAGAAAGATTCTGAGGGCTGGTTACTATTGGTCTACCATGGAATCTGATTGTTTCATCTACACCAGGAAATGCCACAAGTGCCAAATTTATGCTGATAAAGTACATGTACCTCCGACTCCTTTAAACGTAAAGGCGTCACCTTGGCCTTTCTCAATGTGGGGCATTGACGTGATTGGACTCATAGAACCTCGGGCTTCAAATGGGCATCGATTTATACTGGTTGCAATCGACTACTTCACCAAATGGGTCGAAGCTGCTTCATATGCCAATGTAACAAAGCAAGTAGTAGTTCGATTCATAAAAAAGGAAATAATTTGTCGTTATGGACTTCCCAACAAGATCATCACTGACAATGGCTCTAACTTGAACAACAAAATGATGAAGGAATTGTGTGAGAATTTCAAAATTGAACATCATAACTCTTCACCATATCGACCAAAGATGAACGGAGCCGTAGAAGCAGCGAACAAGAACATCAAGAAGATTCTTCAAAAGATGGTGAAGACTTACAAGGATTGGCATGAAATGCTCCCTTTTGCTTTACATGGCTATAGGACCTCTGTGTGTACCTCAACAGGAGCAACCCCATTCTCACTGGTATACGGTATGGAAGCGGTCCTTCCTATTGAGGTAGAAATTCCCTCAATGAGAGTCTTAATGGAAACCGAACTTGAGGAGACATAATGGGTACAAGCAAGGTTTGACCAACTGAACCTCATCGATGAGAAGCGGATAATGGCATTGTGTCATGGCCAGTTATATCAAAGCAGACTCAAGAAGGCATTTGACAAGAAGGTCCGTCCTCGAGAGTTCCAAGAAGGCGACTTGGTGCTCAAGAAGATCTTACCCATACACAAGGATTCACGCGGGAAGTGGACCCCGAACTATGAAGGCCCTTATGTAGTGAAGAAAGCTTTCTCCGGAGGAGCCTTAATTCTCACAACAATGGACGGAGAGGACTTCCAGCTTCCAATAAACTCTGATGCAGTCAAGAAATACTATGCTTAAAAATAAATAAAAAGAGAACGCCTGCTAAGTTGAAAACCCGAAAAGGCAACTTAGGCAAAAAGGGGTATCCCGGTGGACCGAAAACCCGAAAGGGCGGTCCAGGCAAAAGTTAGGGATATTAAAAAAAAAACAAAAGAAAACCTGCTAATTCGAAAACCTGAAAAGGAGACTTACGCAAAAGTTGGGAAAAGAAGAAGGCAAGTAACTGCATCGGACAATCTGCTCCTAACATCAACTAAAGAACCAATTCCTTCGCCATCCCCGGAAGCAGGGTGTTGTGGATTTAGGGTTATTGAGAAAGTAACAGTCATCCTGACTCAATGGGAACTACCAATATTTTTTCCTTTTGCCATTTTCGTTTCTTTTACTCGTTTTGTGGAGTTACACCTTTATTGTGCTACCATTCCATGTACTTAATCATGTTTGACTATCAATAAAATGCATCTTTCTACTTTTGTCATTTTTCATTCTCGATAAAGTGCTATTTATTTTTTATACAACTTTGAAATAAAAAGAACAATAACATAAAATCTTTTGAAATCGTGATCACTTTGATTAAAAAAATACCTCTATAAAGGAAACTGACGATTCCCGATTGTATCTCGCAAAATTCTCAGAGCAACAACAACGGGTCCCTCTTCACAACAAGTGTCGCCAGCTACACACCAATCAAGGGCTATCAAGGGCCCACGAAAGCACGGGATATCAAGGGCTCCAACATCAACCATCTATCTAAAAGTTCAATGAATGCTCAGTGTGGCGAGTGCTGGAGGATTGGAAATCCTCAAACACCAAACCTTAATCATGTCACACAAAGAAAATCCCCAAAGACTGACCATGCTCAGCACTCTGTTTTAACTAATGCCCAAACATCTTACCAGGCTTACCCCTAAGAGTCATCATATTACATACCGCATATCGCATACATTCATTAGCATGCATTCAATATCATCTCACATTTCCCCTCCATAAAGGTCGCTTGCACTCACCAGCAAATTATCCCAAATTCCCCGGTGGACTACAGTCAAATAATTCTTTTAGTCCCGTTATTGAAGTGAACTGCATGCAAAATTCCCCAAGGAGGGGTTAAGTCATGTCCCCTAGTGAATTGCATTCAAAACTTTTTCTCGAAGGATCCCTAGCGAATCCCTTCTCAAAACATCTCAATCACCATTCAAGCCATTAAGTTTCCCACTTAGGATTCCCCAACTAGACTAACTTGTATAATATTATCGTTTCACCGGCGGCAGACCGGCAACGAGTTTCTTATATTTTTGCTTATCGTTCACCGGCGGCAGACCAGTGACGACCTTTATTTTATCGTTTCACCGGCGGCAGACCGGCGACGAGTTCTTTTTATATTTTTGCTTATCGTTCACCGGCGGCAGACCGGTGACGACCTTCATTTTTTTTCGTTTCACCGGCGGCAAACCGGCGACGAATTTTTTATATTTTTGCTTATCGTTCACCGGCGGCAGACCGGTGACGACCTTCATTTTTTTCGTTTCACCGGCGGCAGACCGGCGACGAGTTTTTTATATTTTTGCTTATCGTTCACCGGCGGCAGACCGGTGACGACCTTTATTTTATCGTTTCACCGGCGGCAGACCGACGACGAATTTTTTATATTTTTGCTTATCGTTCACCGGCGGCAGACCGGTGACGACCTTCATTTTTTCGTTCACCAGCGGCAGACCGGCGACGAATTTTTATATTTTTGCTTATCGTTCACCGGCGGCAGACCGGTGACGACCTTTACTTTATCGTTTCACCGGCGGCAGACCGGCGACGAGTTTTTTATGGTGACGACCTTTATTTTATCGTTTCACCGGCGGCAGACCGGCGACGAGTTTTTTATATTTTTGCTTATCGTTCACCGGCGGCAGACCGGTGACGACCTTTATTTTTTTTATCGTTTCACTGGCGGCAGACCGGCGACGAGTTTTTATTACATAGTTAACGTTCACCAGCGTAAAATTAGCGAAGATCCTTTTACTCTTGTTTTAGTCATACTCAGTCCCGGGGGCAAAATTTGGGTCCTTTTGTATTTAATTATCTTCCACTATGAGTACATTAAGACTGTTGTCAGCATGTCCTCAGGTGAAAGGTTATTAAATAGGGGCAGCTGTCGTACCCTAAATTTTGCCCACTCCTATATTTTAGTGTTCATTCCACACTTCATTTCTTTTGTTGGTTTTGTGAGATTTGTTTCAACGATAACGTTATGGTCATTTAACGGTAATGTACTTGATGAGATATTCATACACATGTCAAACATGGCATCAAATGATTTCATGGGCCTAGCCTTTTTGGACATATGTTCTCAAAGCCTTTTATGCAAACAAAAGGAATAATGATCAAAGGAGAATGATGTTCCCACGTAAAGCTTCTTGTTTCCAAGAAACATTTGCAACATATGGGAAATAAATGAATGGACAAGCTTGAAGCACATCCTCTATGTTTGGCAAAGGACAAGAGTCACCAAACAATGAAACAAAGGCACATGATTTGGTTCCCTCTTGCAAGAAAAAGACCTTCCACTTGATGTCCTCAAATTATTTGAGAAGATTCCCTCTTTTGGACAAAGAAGAAGCCACGTAGAAGACTACAAAGCCATGCAAAGCATTGCAGCAAAAAATCAACTAACGGTAATGCACAAGTGAAGCAACGATAATGCACTGTTCAACAAAGGACAATGAGTCATCAAAAGCACATGGCTTTGTTCCCTCTTGCAAAGACATCCAACTTGCATGCAAGTTGTCAAAGACTCACAAAAATAAAAGATTCCTTCTTATGGACAAAAGGAAAGCCACGTGAGTGGATACAAAATCATGCAACATCTTTGTAGTGCAAAATCAGCAACGATAATGCACTATTCACAGCAAAAAAAAGAAAGTTGCAAGAATGTGTCTCTCTCTTTGCCTTTCCAAACTCTTTCATAAGCCTCTCCAAAGGTCTTTCATGTCTATAAATACAAGGAGCTCTCCATGGCAAAAGGGGGAGGAGTTTGAACAAAAGAAATTTCAACACAAATTGTTGAAACAAAACACAACAAAACCATAAGCTCTTCCAAAACCAAAAGAAAAAAGTGTTCATCATACCCACTTGTTGTTCATCAAACACATAACCAACTTCATCACATTCAAGGTAAGTTCTCTAACTCTTTCATATTTATCATTTTTTAATTAGTCTTTGTCTTATTGTTTTTGTTTGTTTTAATTATTATTATTAGTATTTGCTTTTCCATTCTTATTATTATTATTGTTATTATTACCATTATTATTAAGAGAAAAATCAAACAAAAAAGGAAAAAGAGAGAAAACATAGAACAACAACATCATTGTTGTGTTCTTTATAAAAAAGAATCAAATAAAAAAGAAAAAAAAGAGCGAGAAAAGAGTATAATAACAGCAAGTTGTGTTCTTCATTAAAACCATAAAAAAGGACAACTTCACTAAACCATCATCACAAACCACCCTCATCTCTACAAGGAAAAAATCCTCAAACCAAATCAAAAGAAAAGAAACAAAAGAACAACACACACAGTGTTGTGCTATCTCACAAACCACACCCACTATTACTCCATCCTCCACCGTCAAGCATCATCTTCATCAAACCACCACCAACAACAATCTCATCATTATAATAACAACAACCACCAAAACCACCCAAACCATCATCACAAGATTACATCCATCCATAAACAGAAAACCAAAACAGTCACCAACCAAGCTACAAAGAAAGAAAACCAAAGAAAAAGAATATAAACTAACAGAAACCACCGCCGTTATTTCACCGGACACCACCGCCGAAAACCGCTACCGAGAGAGAAAGAGAGCTCACGGGAGTGAGAGGGTGAGACCGAGAGAGTGATGATGACCGGCGACGGAGGTGGCAAGCGCCGGAGCCTCCGCCGCCGATACTGAAAAATGAACCAAGATAGTGTTTCAACAACACTCAAAGCACGCATGCCGTAGCTCCTGAAGAAGAAAACCACTTGTTCTTCTTTTCTTTCTTTTTCATATATTTATTTTTATATTATTTTAACCCTTGACACGTCGCATCATCACAACAGCATGATCAAATAAATCTTGGCCATGTGATCTTGATTTTTTTAATTATTTATTTAAAATAAGCCATTTATTTTATTTTTACTACTTTGTTTATATATTTATATTTTCAAACTCAAAAATATAAAAAATGCAAAAAAAACATAAAACTCCAAAAATATCTTTTTGTCAAACATTAAAATCAATCTCGAATCTCGACCAATCCAAACTTTATTTTTCGCGTCATGTGTGCTTAATCATCTTTTGCAAACGGATACCATCGCCCAAGTGTGAGTCCGTCTTTTAAATTAAGCAAAAAATTTCGCCCAAACGCGAGTGCATCTTTTAAATTAAGCAAACTTTTTCGCCCAAGTGCGAGCTCCTCTTTTTTAAACTTTTTCGCCCAAGCGCGAGTGCATCTTTTAATTAAGCAAACTTTTTCGCCCAAGTGCTAGTCTTTTTTTTTAATCAAGCAAGTTTTTCGCCCAAGCGCGAGCAAATCATTTTCATAAATAAAATCAACCAACGCACAAGCATTTTACCATAACTACGTGAGCTTTGATTTCTCCATCGCACCTGGAGATACGTAGGCACGAGATTTAACATCTTGTCGAGCTCAATAATAAAAAAAACTAACATTTTTCCCCTTTTGTATATACAAGAATAAATGCAATATGTAAATAAAAGCAGGACACTAATAAAAAAAGCACGCAAACAAATTAAAAAGCACTTTTAACCCTAAAGCTAAAAAGGAGGTTCCCGTTGAGTACAACGGATGTGAGGGGTGCTAATACCTTCCCCTCGCATAATCGACTCCCAGACCCGAAAATGGTTGCGATGACCATCTTTCCATTGTTTTCAAGGTTTTATCGATATTTTCCTTTTCCTACGGGAATCAATAAAGTTCGGTGGCGACTCTGTGTCATTTAGAGCGTTCATTACGCTCGGGCGTTTTTCCGGCCGCTTCAATGACTGTGAGATGAAAAATTAACCGATACAAAACCAACATCATAGTATACTTACAGATTAGTGCAATGCGGCATTTTAACAGCTTATATCTCTTAATATAGTAAATGATTTTGGCTTGATATCTAAACGTGCAGCAATTTTATATTTTGAACTTTTTTCAATTTGAATTCAGATACATAGTATGTGACAAGTAATTCCACTTGTCATTCACACTTAAATGACTAATTGTAACAGGTCAGAAAATAAATTACAGCTCAAAATCTGACGAGTAGTATTGATCGATGAGGTGAAATAGGTGAGTCAATTAATTACATTCGCCGCAATGAACTTAGTTATATTCGCCATGTTTGTTAAGTGAGATTGGGTTTAATGAATATACTATATCATATAATTAAAACGGGGTGTAGTAAAGTGATGACAGTAGTGTGTGTTTTGTTTCCCCATTCAATTTCTTTAAGTGTGGTAACTTCAATTTCTTAAATAGATTTTTAGTGAACAAGCATATGATAGAAAAATGCTTCTTCTGGCAGGTGGAGTTGCTCATCAGAAAACCAATGATGCGCTATAAAGCAATCACTTGAGACAAAGTGCCATTTGATATAGGCGATTCGAAGTTGAAAACAAACCAAGTTAATTACCACAAACAAAAGACGGTGATGTCGCCGTTGGAGATCCACAAACACAATAGCAGAGGATGTGCAGTGGCAGGCCTGAAGTTTTTGCCGTTCAAATCAGTAGTTACTACTTGCTATCTTCCAATGCCGTCAGAAAAATTCGCTAGTACGGCTGCATTTTTGCCTTCGACGCCATAAGCATTTTTGCTTTCAAAGATACAGGCATTTCTGCCTTCAGGCATTTTTGCCGCCTTCGACGACATAAGCATTTTTGCTTTCAAAAGATACAGGCATTTTTGCCTTCAGGCATTTTTGCCGCCTTCGATGACATAAGCATTTTTGCTTTCAAAAGATACAGGCATTTCTGCCTTCAGGCATTTTTGCCTTCGACGATATAAAGTATTTTTGCTTTCAAAGATATAGGCATTTTTGCCCTCAAAATAAACATCAAAAAGGCGATGTAAATATCAAATAACGACACGAGTTTTCAAAATTAACATCAAGAGAGTGATCAGCCAACATCAAAAGGCGACATAGCTGAATACGGAAAATTCAAAATTCCTTGTTAATTAAATTACATCAGAGCTTGATAAGAGTTTCGCCGCGACCAAAAGGATCGACGGAAAATATTAGTAAGGATACAAAGTTTTTGCCACAAAAGATAACTAAGCAATAAAATGATGCAAATCACGAATACATAAAGCCAATGCCATTTTAAAAGCGAGAGTTGAGAACATTCCGATAAAGGGCAAGATTACAAAAGTAAAAGTAAAATACACCAAATTCAACAGTGGTTACCAAATTAAAAATTAAAAAATGAGGTTATATCGCTATCACTTATCGCTATTAGTTCTCGTCAATAAAAGAGAAACTGTCTCGCCGCGAAAGTCCAAATGATATTTTCTAAGAAAAACTACCACGTTGTATTCGTTAAAAAAATACATTATCTCGCCTATGAAGATTATATATATATATAAAGGCATTAATCAGAATTGTTATCTTAAGCATTTCGCCCTTACAGGCCTCATACTTAGGGGGCTGTGGACCGGGCGAGAGAATATAGGCCCAATTTGCCTAGGCCCAATAACCTCACAATGGGATAACCGCCCAAAATTGTAGTAAGCCCAATATGACTAAGCCAAACCCACTACTCCCTCCATGTACTCTCTCAAATACTCCATCAATGATCTCTTATGAAACTCCTATATATAAGGCATGACCAGCATCAGGAAAAAGGATAGATTCTTTCACAAAAACACAGAGAAAACACAATATTCGTGCTAGTACCATGCTAGCCTGCGATTAAATACATACCCCTAACTTCCATGCAGGAACACATTGATTCATAAAACTAAATATATTATGCATTTATATATTTAATAAATCATCAATTAATTATCAAAAGAATTATATATTTTCGCTTATTATAAAATTATATATTTTTCTAATTTAATCAATCGTTGGTTGATCAAGTGGTATTTGACATTGAACTTGGTAGAAAGAACGACGGTTCAATCTCCCGTAGCTATGATAGGAATGAGGCTGAAACCATTTGATACGAAAACTGACTCCTAAATCATATTAAACGATTCGGTAAGCCGAATAGTGATGCTGAAAAATTAAACTACTAATTTATTTAAAATCAATATAACGTTTTCCCGCCAATAAATACCTAATTAATACATTGTAAAAGATTAGTGAAACGGTAATTTAAGAAGTTTTATAATTACGGTTAAAAAAAGAAGTTTTATAGTTTTGAGAGGAGTACGTTTTAAATTCTCATTTGTACTTTTATCGTTTTTTTATAATATAATATTAATTTGCCATTAAAAAAAAGTTTTAGTTTAAATTATTATAAATATTTACGTTTTTTATCGTTCAAATATTCATTAATGGATAATATTTTTACCAAAAAAAATGATACTATAAAATCAGAATTAATAAACACATTGATATACAAAAAGACAATTTAAGAATATTCATAATACAAAATATACGCATTAAACATACTACATATAATTTCTAAATATATTTGAAAACAATTCGACCAAAGTATCAACGTTTTTATCATCAAACACCAATTAGCTATAACACATTCTGAAAGTATCACTAAGAATCAAAATGGATTCATTTTATGTATTATGTTTCTTGGGATTAATACTAATTGTGAGTGGTCACGTTGCACATGCACAAGACTCACCAAGTGATTATGTGAATGCTCACAATGCAGCAAGATCACAGATTTTTTATTTAAAAAATTTAACCGTTGCTTGGGACAACAAAATTGCTGCCTTTGCACAAAACTATGCAAATCAACGGAAGGATTGTAAACTGATCCCCTCCGGTAGCCATTACGGAGAAAATCTCGCGGTGAGAGCTGGTGACATGAGTGGCACAAATGCAGTAAAATTATGGTTGGATGAATATCCTCACTATAATCACTATGAAAACAAATGTGATGGTGGTGAATGTCATCATTATACTCAGGTGCTTTGGGGAGATTCAAGACGTATTGGATGTGGCAAAGTGAGATGTGATAATGGAGGAACATTCGTTACTTGCAATTATGATCCTCCAGGCAACATTCCTGGCCAACCACCATACTAAGTGTGGTTTATAACTCATTTATGTTTGTCTTTTATTGATATCATCAAAGAGTATATATACATACACAATAATAATAGGTTAGTCATGTAACAGCCCCGATCCCATCTTAAATTGATAGTGGAAATGGATTGAACACGTATTTGAACTCCATAGTACGTAGTTCGATTTCCACTAAAGGCAAACATTTCACTAGGGAGAGAGTGGAGAAGATCGTGATGTGGCACCTTCGGGATCGCCAAAATGGGACTCGAGGCTGTTACAAGTCAAATCTATAAATAATGACAAACATAAATGACAATAATTATAAATGTAATTATACTTAATGACATAAATATTTTATTCAATCAATAAATTTGTAGCTTTATTAATTTTTTTTTTTTTTTTTGATAAAAATTAAAGTTTTAGATGTATACAACGTGGTGAGTGAGAATGGATCCTCTCAATTTATTTTTCCTCAATTTTCCTCAATTTCACATCTCAACCCTCAATTAACTTTTCTCCACTTTTTTTAAACTTTAATATTATTCTATATTTATAACTCAATGGTCTAGATTCAACATTATTTCCTCAAGTTTTTTTTTTTCACATGAGAGGATCCATTCTCGTGTTGAGTGATGGTTTTTTGTGTCTAGAGATGGGGCTATAGGTTTTACTAGTGCTGTCAAAATGGGGAAGCCCGAATGAGTCGGCCCGCAAAGCCCGATTTTTTCCTAGACTTGGGCCTTAAAAATCCCAGCTCGAATTATTTCTGGGCTTTTTAGCCCCGCCCGATAAAACTCGTTTAAAATATGGGCTAGTCCGTTGCAACAAGTTTCTCAAACATTGTCCGATAAAACCCAATTGGGCCGCAGGCAGCCCGTAAGCCCGAATAAATTATAATAAAAATAATTAAAAGTTAAATTTAAGTAATTGTTTTGGATAATTTGAACTTAGTTTGTATTATGAGAGTTTCTTTTGTCACCATCCGAGTTTCTCAAACATTATCCGCTACTTAAGTATCAGTGTTTTCTCCTAAAACTTCTCATTTTTACTACTTAAGTACCGAAGTTTGCCGGACCGCCTGTTTTGACAGCTCTAGGTTTGACTTTAGTATTCTTTCAATTAGTTGTGATATAAAATTTCTGTTTCGATAAACTAATTGTGAATAAGATATTTTTATTACATAAGATAAAATCAAATCAAATTATTTTCGTACAAGCAGTTTTCTTAAGTTGCCTTATTTGGAAAGTTACTGTTTGCCTACGAAGAAATTTTTATGGGGTAGGTGGGCCGGTGGTTGGAGTAAAATTCCTTGGTGAGTTGGATGGATGTGCGTAACCAAAGAAGGAGGGGGAATTCGGTTTCTTGCGGGTTTTACAGTTTTTGGGCGGGTTTGGTTTTTCTTTCCACCCCTACCTGGCTGCTAGTAAAATTTTAATTACAAAGTCAATTATATATAAATTTGGCACTGTTTTTTATAAGCATAAATTTGATTATTTGGAGTATTGTTGAACTCAATTTTTTTATTAAATATATTATTAGGTCATTTTGTGTTACTTTAATTTGCATTTATATAAGAAAAATTATTGTGATTTGTATGAGTAAAATTTATTTATTTATTTATTTATAATAAATTTTATTTTATTTTTGTTATATTTGGCCCACTTCATATAAAACTTGCTAGCTTCGCCACTGAATTAAATATTCACATATAGATAGATACATTATGTAATATATTTGTTATATAGCTGAATATATTGACATGTGAATTATTCTAACTATAGAGAAAAATATGAGTAGATACATGTTGAAATTAATGAATTGATACGTCAATGATAAAGTTAAAATAGGACGATACTTTTTTCTGTTTCTTTTTTCATTTTTTTAAGCAAAGAACCATATACTAAAAATAAATAAAACTACAAAAAGTTGATGAGACATAAACCTGATTCAACAACCACACAAAAAGGGTAAAATCAACTCTAATGGGAGAATACAACAATAAACAACTTACACGTGTGGTAAAAAAAAATACAAAACTGACAAAATCAGGTAGTTGAAACCAAATACAAAACAGCCAAAGGCATCTGTTAGGATATGCATGGTTTGGGGAAAGTAGAGAAAACCTTACAAAATCATCAAGATAGTAAAAATCAAAAGGATTCATATTTGATAAAAGATGATGAAAATATTACATTAGTGACTCTTATATAGAGCTACTTTTTATATTAACCAACTCTAACCAACTATTGGATAATCCTAACTAACCAATAAACCTCTAACTAATCATTATTCTTAACAACATCAAAATACAATTTAACAAGTCCAACGCGGGACTCGAAACCAAATTGCAAAAAAAATAATGTCTAAATTACCACAACCAAATTAGAGACAAGACAAAATATCAAACTCATCCCTTAGAGAACGACGAGTGATATCACTGCCAACACAATCACCGATATGCACCCATCGCCAGCTAGTTGTTGTGACAACAAGCTAGTGTGTACAGTAAATTTTGAATCTTATATAGTTGTATGTATAGTAAGTTTCAATATTTTGACATATTTGAAGATTTTGTATTACAGTTGATTTTTTTAATCCAATTATTAATTTGATATGCTTTTTTTAAACCGAGAAAGAATAGAAAAACACACCCAAATTACCAAATAAAAATAAACATTCACCAAAAATATGTAAATTATGCAAGATAATGCTTTATTAAGAGATCTAAATTTGTATTTGTAAAGGGAGATTTTTTTAGGGACTGTTGTATTTGGGGTCCGAAGATTTATACCCAATGCAATGAAGGAGAAAGTTCCTTTGAGAGAGATTTGAAAATGAGGACAAGATCTTACCCACCACCCTATAAAAACTCCGTCTCCAAATTTATTAAAATAATTTTTAAATGTGTTTATTTAATATTTTATATGTTATATTTATTTGTATTTTCACACAATATATATATATATATATATATATATATATATATATATGTATAGAATTACGAAGCTCAGCCGCCAGACTCCCCTCTTAACCCTAATTAATCTTTTGCTTTTTCTTGGTTCATTCACTAGAGAGGGGTGATTTAGGATCAATTTTGATCCAGAATCACCCCTCTGATAGTTTTTTATTTCCTTTTCAATTAAATAAGTGATTACACATAATTTTAAGTTTCAGTTGAGTTTTTTCCTTTGTGATTTTTCGGTCTTAGTACGGAGTTGTTTGTTATCCCGTCTTCGTACGGTGTTTGTTTTGATTTCCCGTCTTTGTACGCTGTTTGTTTTATTCAGATTTGCAGATATCCTTCGATCTAAGTTCATTGCAGATTCAATGATTTTAGAGTCATCAACGTTGCAGATCTGGAGGCATGACTATTCCGGACACATGATTTTGTTATATCAATGATAGTGATGACTCCGGTATTACGCATCAAAGGAGCAGCATAATTCAAGAAGATTATCGCATTCTTAGAAGAATAAAGCAAGAGGAAAAGACCATCTTTCAAGGTAGCTACTTGTGTTACAAGAATGAAGAAAATGAAGTCAACAGGGTTGTTTCTGATACCTGCGCGCCGCGCAGAGGTATGCCACACGCCGCACAAGACTATTATGTGAAGATGGAGGTTTTCTGAGACCTGCGCGCCGTGCAGAGGATGTCACACGCCGCACAGGGTACTCAGTTGAGAAGAGCTTTTGGATATGACGTCTGCGCGCCGCACAGCTTCATCACGCGCGCCGCGCAGCTTCGTGTGTTCATCACGCGCGCCGCGCAGAGAGGAATAACGGCCTGCGCACCGCGCAGGAGGTCTCACGCGCCGCGCATGCCAATTCTTATATATAGGAAACTCATTTCCTGTGATCAAGGTTAGACACTTTGGAGAGAAAATTGATATTGAGAGTTGTTGACTTTTAGAGCTAGTTTTTGAAATGATGTATCTTTCTATAGTCTCTTGTGTAATTCTTAGCATGAGTGGCTAATTTCACCATGGATTGGGACTCTTAGGTGCACTTTTTCATACTATGATTGGATGATTTGGCTTTGTACCATTAGTTAATTCTATTATGATTTTATCCATTCTCTCTACTCTTAATGCTTTACATTTCTTGATCATTTATGTGATGATTCTTATTATTAATTCACTATGAGAGTAGGAATTGATAGTTGACATGAGATGAATGGAGCAATTACCAATCACTTTAGAGATATAGGGTTGTTGATTATGATTTAGGGAATTACGTTTTCAAAACCTCAATTATTCACAAATCAATCTAAGAGATTATAGGATTTGTGAGTAATTGAGAGATATTGAGACTTGAGAGATTAAGCTCAATTACATTGTAGTTCTATCTATAAATCATAGTTCGATTGATTAATGGTGCATAATTTTGTCACGTTATAGTATGAATGAGGAATCCGGAAGATGTTCCAATCTAGCTTCTCCTTAAGTGAATCAACATCTACGAATTTTACCTATCCTTGTATGATATTGAGATTGAACATACATGACCAAACCCCCCTTTTACTATGAATTTTTACATATAAGTCACTACTAGTGTTATTGTTCTTGTCGGTTAAGACAATCCCTGTGGAAACGATTATTGTACTACTTGCGATATTTGTATACTTGCAAAATATCTATCAAGTTTTTGGCGCCGTTGCCGGGGATTGTTGAGTGACCAACAAGGCAATAGGCTAGTGTTTCATTTTGTTTTTACTTTTGTTCATCAAATATTCAAAAATCCAAAAATATTCTTTCTAAGTTCCTTTTATTTTGGTTGAATAGGTGCTTGTAATCTGTTTGTTGAGTATTGTGTATGCAAGGTACATCCTCCTCCGGACTTCTCTTTGATCCGGAGATAGAAAAGACAGCTAGAGCTAATAGGAAAGCAGTGCGACAAGCTAGAGAAGCGGAGAGGCTTCTTGCTAGCTTGGTTGAAGACTTTGAAGAGGTTGAACCAAACACCGAAGAAGAGCATTTTGTCATGGTGGAGGAACAAGCAAATCATCTGGGTCCACCTCCAAGGAGAACTCTTAGGGACTATGGTCAACGAAATAATGGAGGGATAGCCAACTTGGGTTTTCAACCGTGAATCCGGTTACCTTTGACATTAAGAATACGGTAATCAATGCATTAATGGAGGACCAATACTCGGGGTCGGAAAACAATGCACCAATCTTCATTTGAGTCACTTTTATGATGCTTGCGATTACACGGATCCTCCCGGTATTTCCGAATCCGACAAAAGGTTGAGGCTATTCAAGTTCTCTCTTACAGGGTGAGCCAAGGATTGGCTTGACACCATTCCTCCGGGCACCATTGCTACTTGGCAAGATTTAGAAAGAAAGTTTAAAGACCGGTACTTCCCCATTCACAAATTTTTAGAGAGAAGGTCCGAAATAATGAACTTTGAGCAAGGTGACTCGGAAACTCTATATGATGCTTGGGAAAGGTTCAAGTTGTGCTTGAAGAAGTGCCCCGGCCATGGTATCGATGAATTGCAACAAATGAAATATTTTACCCAAGGGTTGAGGCCTCAAACTCGGATGCTACCTGATGCATCGGTCAGTGGATCTTTAAAGAACAAGGATGAGGTTCAAGCTAAGGAGTTGGTTGAGACAATGACTGATGCGACCGGAACGTGACTGCAAGTATACAGCCTTGTCGCGTGTAGTTATAAAAGATTATCGATCCCACAGAGACCACAGAGACCAATAGTCGACCTACCGTTATCTAATGTTACGTTGTAAATCTAAGGCTAAATAATAAAATAGTGGGTTTTGGAATTTATAAAATATTTTTGGATTTTTAAATAAAATAAAAGAAAGTATTTTTGGGTTTTTAGATTATAAAGTGTATTACTAGGATGAGCTCTTAGTTGCTTTGTAGGGTTCAATACTTAATTTGTGCTTTGATAAATAGAATAGTTTTCGAAACTATATTGATTTAAAAACACCAATCTCAGCTCTCACAAATCTTGACTAGTGCCGTAGATTATAAAGGTGATGCTTAACTCTCGTCCTCGCATCCGCTAATAAAGTACTTTTTGAAAACCAAATATAATTTAATTAACTCTAATCCTAAGTAGTGTGCTTCCGAATCAGAATCAATGTTCAGTTTTTACTATCTAGTAGAAATCTCATGCTCTCGCCGTTTCGATCCTACTTTAATTAATTCTCACTCTCGTGACAAATTATAGTCGTTAAAATAAAAACTGCTTTTGGAAAACTCGTTAAAAAGCGGGCGCGCGAACTAACTACCGAACTCCTACTAGCTCCTAATTACGCATCCTAGCAATATTAAATTAGCTAGACATAACTAAAACTAAAACTAAAGACAAAATAAATAAATAAGTAGGAAATAAAAACATAAAGCAAATAAATAAATAAAGCATAAATAAATAAAAGCAATAAAGAAAATAAAACAAGAAAATAATAAAATAAGAACCTGAATAAACTTCAAGTATAATGCCGGTACAAAAGAAAATAAACTGCAACTTTAAGGAAAGAGTTCCCGCACTAAATAAAACTTGGGCTTGGGCTTTGACCTCTTTTAATCACCAATAAAAAAACTAATGTCCAAAAACATTAATTAGCATGAGGTTGTGTGTTAGAGAAAAGGTAGAGTTCTCCAATGACTGTTTTTTTCAACTTTGCATCCTTTTAAAACCAAAAACAAAGATTTTGTTGTTGTTTACCCATAAAGGGAGTATAAACCTATATTGCCTAAATGCGGATACGGTACCGATATTCGACAGGGTGTTAGTATGGAATACGACATTTTTAAAAAGATTAATATACGAGTATGTACATAAATTAAGATACGAATATGTATCTGATACTGATACGGATACTAGCAATATTCCTCAAATAAAATACATGTGCATCATATATGGTATAAACTTTTAAAACCCTCTCACATCACCATATGCTTTGTGAAAAGCATTTTCTCCACATATATTGCATGTGCATCATATGCTTTGTGAAAAGTATTCATCTTTCTTTTTACCAAAAACAATAAAATAATTCATGTTTCTTTTTCCTTTTTTATTTTATCCAAGAGGCCAAAACAGATTGGAATATTTGTATATAGGTTTTCTAATCCTCCAAACTATGACGAATTCAACAATTGCTTTATTCTTTTGTCAAAAAAAAAATTGCTTTATTCAATTTTGATTTTTCAAAATTTTGAATTTTAACCATAAAAATTAATCCATTTAATTTAATAAAGAGTTAACTCATACTACTATTTCACAAGAGGGTAAACTCAAGTAAACTGGGGTATAAAATTTCAAACTTCCACTCAAATCCTACACGAGTGTATTTATTACTATCAACCAAGGTTTCCTTATCAAGCCAACAATAAAATTAATTTGACATATATAATAAAAGACTTATAGGACAAGTCACATATATAGAACATGCATGGTCATAGTAGGAATCTGATGGAGACCTGCCTGGTTACTTCAATTACTCCCTTCTTACATGTGTTTCATGACAAGACAAGGCAATCCACATAGTAATGTTTAGATTTCTAAGTGTTTAATTAGACTTCTAATTATGTTGTGAAACTTGCACATTTTTTATTAGAGGTATTAAGAAAAATTAATATAATTTGAAGTATTTCTTTTTGTGTTTTCTGTGAAAAAAAATCATTGGAAGATATTAAAAATTTGGATGACAAATAAGCCTATCATTTTAATAAATTGATCAAGTTTAGTGAAAGTAAGGATACATCCAATATGTATGTGTTTTTGTTTCACCACATAAGAGTAATCATATCACACCTTTTGTTTTCTGAGTGAACCTATACTATGTAGCCGCAATAACAGGACTTGCAAGTTGTAGATATTTACTAAACTATTGGAAAATTGGAAAAGTAGTAATAACTAATAAGGACTTGTATTAGTAGTTTGGACACAAAATTAGTTAAATAATCAAGCTTAATGAGGGTAGTTAAGGAAATTTGATAGTAGATAAAAATAGAATCCTTTAATTTAATTAATTTAATTCTTTTATATTTTAATTTTAAAAAATTGACAACACAAATTCTAAAATAAATTTATCATATTTGATAAATAAAATCTACTAGTAGGCTTATTTTGTGAGAATGTGAAAATAACTAATTAATTAATTATGAGCATTTAATTATAGAACAGATTTTGCTAGGCAGCTCATAATTTATTTACATCTTGATAAATTACTGCAATAGTACAAATGAATATACCTAGTAGTATAGGCTTGTGGTTGCAACTTCAATTTATTAGTAAGATGTAAATATTTACGATAGAACTAAGGACACCTCTCTCATAATATTAGTAAGATGTAAATATTTAAGATAGAACTAAGGACACCTCTCTCATCACATAGAAGGCGATCACAAGTTGTCCACAAGTTCTATCTCAACCGACGGAAATGTTAAAATTGTTAAGATGAATGTTATGATTGGGAATTCGAACTCCAGTTCTTCAATTTTGTATGTTTTAAATTTTTAATAATTTGTCATTTTGTTTATCTACGGAAAAAAATCACAATCAAAGTTTATAATTTTCAATCATAAGATTCATTTTATAACTAATAACAAAGACATTAAATTCAAGTAGTTAATAAGTTTTTTCTATGACAAATCGTTTGAGAATCCAAATTTAAATTATGGTGAAAATAATTTTTAACCAGAGTATTTACACAAAAGGTTACAAATAGAGATTTAGAGTTCAAACCATGCCAATGAGAAAAAAATTAATCTAATAAGTAATTATTAATTTTATCCATTTAAAAAAAATGGTTTTGCCCACAAGTTTGTTCAAATTGAGAATATATCACCAATAAAAACATATGATGGTTGATTTAATTTCAAAGAAACCAGAAGAAACAAGGGGAGAAAAAATACAAGGAATCTTCCACTTTCCATTATTCTTTTCCAAATAAAACGAGATGAAAATAAACTTTTTGGTGGACACACAAATAAGTGTTCCTCTCAAAAATGGAACAAAAGTTGGTGGGAATATGAATTTAATGAAATGACCAAACACTTATTTCTCTCTGTATAAGGAGATATCATCTCTATGAACTTAATGGTAAGCACAAGTCACTACAAAAAACATGCTATTTAACGGGGATTTTGTAGCGGGGGTTTGTTAAAACCCCCAAAATTTATTATAAAAAATACATTGAATAACAAATATTCCTTTAAATTTGGGGAGTTGTAAACCCCTGGAAAACTATGTGATATTTTCCCATTCCCACACCCCACATTATTCAATTTGGCACTTCTATTTTTATTTATTTATTTTTTCTTTTTAATTTGGTTTAGATTTTATTGAAAAACTGAAGTAACAAAACGCATGCTTCTTTCTATAGCGGCAGTGAAAACGTGAAGCACCAAAACACGAAGCAATGAAAACGCGAAGCACCAAAACGACGCGGAAGCCATGAAAACGCCACCGTGAACTTTCAACAAGCCCTCGTCGACTTCAATAAGCTACCGTGAACTCGATCCAACTTCAAAAAGCCACCGCCGACTTCCAACATTCAGATTTGCTGATTCAAGCTTCAGTTTGCTGATTCTCATTCAAGCTTCATTCAACATTCAAATTCAAGGTATTCAAGCTTCAATCCCTAAATCTCATTATTCAAGCTCCAGTTTACCGATTCAATTTCATTATTCTCACTCAAGCTTCGTTCAACATTCAAATTCAAGGTATTCAAACTTCAATCCCTAGATCTCGTTATTAAGCTTCGACCTCTCAAGCTTTGTTCAGTTTCAACATTCAGATTTCATTCAATCTTCAAAATCAGGTTCAGTTACTCAATAGGTTATTGTTAAATTTTTTATGTATTGTTTCCAATTGTTATTACTAAATGATTAGTTAGTAATTGTGAAGTCACTCAATTGTTGCTGTATAAGTAGCAGTTTGAATACAAATTGTTAGATTAGATATCATATCACATGCTACTTAATGGATGAAGAATTAGAAATGTGAAGAAGTATACTACTAGGTTAGATTTCTTATGCTCAAGAGAGTTTTGTCCCACTGATATGACTCTGCAAAAACCAAAGCTCAAACACTGTTTACAATAAGATTGATCGAATTAAAATGTTCAATAATTTGTACAAATATCATAGTTATTGTCTTGCATTACATCATTATAGTACCTACTTCAGTTTAGGACTCATTGAAATAGTTAAGTTGAATGAGAATTATAACTAATGAATCAAAAGTCCCTATGTTCTGTAGTCTGCTACAGTTTCTTTAACTCTTACTAAATTTCAAATACAACTGATATGTTATAGTTTCAACACAACAATTAGTTCAACAAATTATTAGTAACTTATACAACAATGGTAACCTTCTCCTACAACAATAAGGATTATTTAGTTTCTTCACCGAATTAACTAAATATGTTAGGATTGAATTGTAGAATCAATAACCCTTGGTTGAGTTAACTTGTCAATGGTTTCATTTACCTTAAACTTTATTATAAACAATAAGTGCATTTGTCTGCTTTAGTTGAGTGTAAATTGTGTCTCTTTTGATAGTTTAGAAATTGGGTGATATGAAGCTTTGCAATGAGTTTCAAGTAATTGGTTTCCAAACACATATGTTGATTAAACTGAGTGGGTCTATTTTTATGTTTAACACTCAATTATCTATGTGTATTTGAAGCCTACAAACACTTTTAAAAAAACTATACACATAAGATATTGGATATTGTTCTTGGTCTGATTTTGTTTGCACCATAATTAACACTCTCTCTTGACTATCTCCATAATTAACTCTTTATTGCAAACTTATTTAGGTATCATGAATATTGATAAGTCTTGGATTTCTAAGTTACATACTACACCTGAATACGAATTTGGTTTAGATAAATTCTTAGATTTTGCATTTAAGAATGTGGTTATTGGAAACACAATTAAATGTCCATGCCCTAAGTGCAGATTTTTGACACCGCAAACTAGGAGTGTAGTTAAGGATCATTTACTACGCAGACCTTTCCCTAAAAATTATGTCATATGGACTCTTCATGGTGAGAGAAGAGTTCCAGAGTCTTCTAGAAATGAAGACTTTGTGCAAGAGACATTTCATTCGGAAAATCGAATGGGAACAATGCTCAATGATGCGTTTGGTATCCATGGGCAAGATGCGGCTAATTTAGATGAAACAGCCTCGATAGCCACAGAGGAAGCGACTAGGGATAATAGTAGAGATTTTTGTGAGTTTCTCAACGATGGAAGTCAAATATTGCAAGAAGGAAGCCATTACACAAAACTAGAGTTCATAATCAAATTATATCATATAAAAGTCTTGTGTGGATTAAGTGACAAAGCAATGACTATGATATTAGATTTGTTGAGAGATGCATTTCAACAAGCAAAGTTACCTCATTCACTTTACGAGGCAAAGAAAACCATAAAAAAAAAATTGGTCTTGAATATACCAAGATAGATGCATGTCCAAATGACTGCATGTTATACTTGGGAGACGATGAAAAAGAATTGCAAGCATTGTGGAACATCTCGGTGGAATCCAATGAAGAAGAAGCAAGCTGCAAAGGTGCTACGTTACTTTCCACTAAAACCAAGATTGCAAAGATTGTTTATGTGCTCTAAGACTGCAGTGCATATGAGTTGGCATGCGTCAGACAGTAACAAGGATGGGCTAATAAGGCATCCAAGGGATGGTGAGGCATGGAAGACATTTAATTTGATGCATCCTGAATTTGCCTCTGATCATCGAAATGTTCGTTTGGGCCTTGCTAGCGATGGTTTTAACCCTTTTGGGACCATGAGTTCTAAGTATAGCATATGGCCAGTGATCTTGATTCCATATAATATTCCTCCTTGGATGTGTATGAAACACACTTCCTTCATCTTATCAATGATCATTCCTGGAGAGAAGGCACCCAGAAATTATATAGATGTTTACTTACAACCCCTTGTGAATGAATTAAAGGAGCTATGGAATGATGGTGTTGTAACATTTGATGTATCGACGAATGAAAGTTTTAGAATGCGGGCAACTCTTATGTGGACAATTAGTGACTCTCCCGGTCTAGGTAATTTATCTGGTTGGAACACGCATACAGGTTTTGCTTGTCCAACATGTAATATTGACACAGAGCCTTGTCGTCTCAAACGTAGTAAAAAGTGGTGTTTTATGGGTCATCGTCGTTTTTTGAGCAGAAATCATAGATTTAGATTGAATCGTGTTCGCTTTGACGGAAACACAGAGGAACGAAATCCACCATTAAAAAGATCTGGGTCTGACATTTTAAGGCAATTGGAAGATGCTGGTGCTACATTTGTGGGAGGAGCAAGAGCAATGTTGGATGGTAGGGGTAAGAGAAAGAAAAAAGAACCTAAGCGATGGAATAAAAAAAGTATATTCTTTGAACTACCATATTGGGAGTCTAACTTGTTGCGTCATAATCTCGATTTTATGCATATCGAAAAGAATGTATGTGACAATGTCTTGTATACTTTGCTCCATGATAAGTCTAAATCAAAAGACAATCTTAATGCTCGAAAAGATTTGAAAGATATGCGTATAAGACATGATCTTTGGCCTGATGAAAAGGGGAGATATCACCTTGCTTTGTTTTCACTAACACGTGATACTAAAAGGTTGTTTCTCAACACGTTAAAAAATGTTAGAGTTCCAGATGGTTACTCAAGTAACATTTCTAGATGTGTTGATGAGGTACAACAAAAGATTTATGGTTTGAAAAGCCATGATTGTCATGTTATAATGGAACAGCTTCTACCTTTAGCCATTCGCAATTTATTGCCAAACCATGTTACAAAAGTCTTGGTGGAGTTTTGTTCATTTTTTAGAGTTCTTTGTGCCAAAAGTTTGAATCTTTCTGACCTTCAAAAACTCCAAGATCGTGTTGTTATTACCCTTTGTCACTTGGAAATGTTATTCCCTCCATCATTCTTCACAGTCATGGTTCATTTAACAGTCCATCTAATAGATGAGGCAAAACTTGGAGGTCCGGTGCATTATCGATACATGTATCCCATAGAGAGGTAAAATAATTACATCTGTAATTTAAATTATCTTGTTATATTTTTCAATCTTGTATACACTAATTTAATTACATCTTTTATAGGGAATTAGGTCATTTTAAATCATTTGTACGTAACAAGGCTCAACCAGAAGGTTCTATAGCCGAAGGTTACTTAGCAGAAGAGTCTCTCACTTTTTGTTCGCGATACATTGAAGATATAGAGACACGATTCAATAGACATATACGTGTTTGTGATGACTTAAATGAGAATAATCCTTCTGTTGCATCCACTATCTTCCCTCAACTTGGTAAACCAGTAGGAGCTTCCTCAATGTTGACATTAACTCAAATGCAAAAACTGCAAGCCCATCGATATGTTCTTCTAAACTGTGCAGCTGTCACACCATTTGTTGAGTGAGTAATTAGAATGAACTTCATGTTTATTTTTTATTGGACTATTTTATATATCCAAGTCATGCGTGTTAATTGCGATATGCCTAAATAATGTAGTGAATTTAGAGACATCATAAGGCGAAGTTCAAGGTCAAGAAGACCTTCAGCTACAGAGATTGAAAAAAGAGTATCTAAAGAGTTTGTCGGTTGGTTTCAAAGATTGGTAAGTAACCAATGCATATTTCCTTAAAGCTTTGGTCCTATTTGTTTACTAATATAATTTCCTTAATCTAGATTTTGAAACCAGACACAATTGATACAATGTCAGTTGATCTACAATTTTTAGCGCGTGGCCCTTTGGACAAAGCAAGGAGATTTACTGCTTACAACATTAATGGGTTCAAATTTCAAACTTTAGCTCGAGAAGAGGGACTGAAAACACAAAATATTGGTGTTTTTTTAACATCCAACACATTTTGTGTTTCAAGTAGTGATGATAGGAACGTAAGACAAGCAGAGTTGCCTTACTATGGGAAGTTAGAAGATATCTTTGAGATTAACTTCTATGGTCATTTCAAGGTTATTCTTTTTAAATGCAAATGGGATGATACTACACGAGATAGAGGGTATAAAAAGGATAGTTGGGATTTTAATTGTGTAAATTTTGATAGAGTGATTCATAATGGTGACTATGAAGAACATGATCCCTACATTCTGGCATCTCAAGCACAAATGGTCTATTATGTAGATGATGTGGTTAATAAAGGATGGAGTGTTGCTGTGCGTTTAAAGCCAAGAGATTTGTATGAAATGGGGGGAGATATAGAAGAGGAAGTTTATGAAAATGTCCCATATCAAGAGCAAGAACTTGAGCATTTTAATAACATTGATGATGAGTATGTGGAATTGGCTACAAACCATTTGGTTGACGACTTTGAAACAAATGCTCACATGTCTGAGTAGATTAATAGAGAAGTTTCCCCTTTATTTTTTATGAATTTGTTTACATGTAATAATTGAAAATGAAAATCATGAATACATTCTCTGTTTTTGTTGTCATAAATTCTTGATTGTTTATTAGCCTATTTAATGTAACTCATTACTGATCTGAATTCAGTAATGGCAAAGAGAAAGCGTTTCCCAAATCTATTAAGATCAACAGTTCAAGGTTCACCACAAGCTCAAGCTCCACCACAAGGTTCACCACAAGCTCAAGCTCAAGCTCAAGCTCCACCACAACGTGTTGGGCGCGAGTGTCCAGATTATTGGACAGTTGAAGCAATAGACCCACAAGGAGCTACTAAAAGGATAAAACTCAAGTATTGGCAAGTGAATTACTTACCTATTGGAGAACGGGTAATTGTGCACTTTGATGACCAAAATGCTGCATATGGTGAAGCACAACCCTTGCTTGCTGGATATTGTGGAACATTAGCAATTGATGGAAATTTATTTCCAATTAGTTTTGAAAGGTGGTCTGGAGAATTTAAAGGCATGCCAAAAAGTTACTTTGATAATTGCTTTACAACAATATTACAGATATTAATATTATACTTTTATAGCTTTTCATTTACATTAGCAGTTAAAATAATTATTTAAATTGCTAGAATCTGAGTTTGTTTTGTTTATTTTGAAGTCTTGATTTAAATTTATGTCATCATAGTTATATATATATTTATTTTGGAATTGAGTGAAATAAAAAAGAAATCAAATCAGCAAAAAAAAAAAATAATCAGCATTAATATTCAACAAAAAAAAAAATCAGCATTGATTTTAAGGAGGCTAAAAACCCCCGCAAAATGATAAAATTATAAACACATCCAGCACTGATTCTTAGGAGGTTAAAAACCCCCGGAAAATGGATACACTAAATTCCGGCGGTTTCAAAACGTGATACCAGGGGTTAAGAAAAACTGCCGTTTTTAATTTGTGGGAATCCATTAAGCGGGGGTTTCAAAATCTACCGCTAAACATTCTAAGGAGGCTGAAAACCCCCGCTAAATGGACAAAAAACTGCCGCAAAATGGCCTGTTTTTTTTTGTAGTGAGTTAAAGAGTTCAAAACATAGAGAGAAAAAAATGAAGTCTTCCCTCCTCACTTTCACAGCTCTATGCTTTGTAGCATTTGTGCTTGGAGGGTTACCCTTCACTTCAGAGACACAACTTGATCCATCCTTCTACCAAAATATTTGTCCTGGTGTTCATTCGATTGTTCGAGAAGTTTTAAAGAATGTTTCTAAGACTGACCCTCGTATCCTTGCGAGTTTTATCAGACTCCACTTTCACGATTGCTTTGTTCAAGTAAGTTTTTATTTTTACATAATTGCACTTCTTCATCACTTTTAATGATTTTACAATTAAGCTCATTTTTTAGTCAACGTTAGTTTAAATAGTGATTTTATTGAATTGTTAGTTCAAAAAAAAAATTTAAGCTCATACTCAGTATTCTTGTTTTTGTTCACGGCAAGATAACAACCTTGATTTTATTGAAAATTTTAAAGTGTTAATTTTGGCATTTGTAGCTTATATAAATTTTATTTCTATGTTTACGAAAGGGTTGTGATGCGTCAATATTTTATTGAGTAAACCGCCAGATTGGTCCCTGACTCTGTAACTCACTCTTAAATAGGTCCTGATTCTTCAATATCTCAAATTATTCCCTGTCTCTGTCAAATGTTTCTCAAATTGGTCACTCCGTTAACTTATGTTTGCTGCCTCCTCTAATTCTGCTGACGTGGGCCGTCAAATTGGTCCTTCCGTTAACTTTTGTTTGCTGGTTATATTTTTGGTTTTATAACTTATAGCATTTTTTAGTTAACGGAGGGACCAATTTGAGAAACGTTTGACAAAGACAGGGATTAATTTGAGATATTGAAGAGTCAGGGACCTATTTGAGAGTGAGTTACACAGTCAGAGACCAATTTAGCGGGTTACTCATATTTTATTTCTATTGTGAGTGAGCAAGGAGCTGCCCCAAATAACAACTCAATCAGAGGTTTGGATATTGTGAACCCAATCAAAATGGAGGTGGAAAATGCTTGTCCCAATATTGTTTCAAAAGTTTTTTTTTTTTAAATCACAAACAACGTGCAAACTGCAAAGTGAAGTCAATGGAAGAAAATATATTTTTATGATTGTAAACAAACAAAAATTAGTTTTAAATTTTCTTCAAAATCTCTAGAATTTTTTAAGAAAAAATCACTTTTTTTTCAAGCTTAAACAAATTCACCAACTTGCTTACATTTTGTTTTACTACTAAAGTTACCATACATGTGATCTATAATTCATAGGAATGCGATGCATCAGTACTATTGAACAACATTGCTACTATTGAGAGTGAACAAGATGCTCCTCCAAATAGAAACTTTTTAAGAGGTTTAGATGTTATAAATAACATTAAGACAACGGTTGAAAAATCTTGTCCTAACACAGTTTCGTGCGCTGATATTCCTACACTTGCTGCTCAAGCATCCTCAGTTATGGTATATATAATATAATCTCATTCTATGATATTTGTATTTTCATTCACTATTGAAATTAAATACCACATACTGATTTTACCTATGATGAAATAATATAGGCAAAAGGTCCAAATTGGATAGTTTCATTAGGAAGAAGAGACAGTTTCACCGCCAATAGAACACTAGCTACTGTGAATCTTCCTGCTCCTTTCAACACATTGGATCTAATTAAATCTGCATTTGCAAAACAAGGCCTCAACACTACTGATTTAGTTGCCCTCTCCGGTATGTTATAAAAATTTCCACATGATAGTTTTAGTGACGATGTTAATGTTACCAAAAAATAAAAATATTTTTAGGCGTCTGCTGTTGTGCAATTTACTTCATGTTATTATGTGTGGGTGTGACAAGTCTTTGAGGTTCTGTTTGTTCCTCTGCTGATGCTATGTTTTTGTCTGCTAGCTAGACTTTTCTTTTATCGTTGTGAACTTTATTTTGGCTCTTGTTATGTTACAACTGTATTAGTGGATTGTTATTTTGCCTCTCCAATCATTTCTTGTGATTCGGTGGAGTGTTTATTAATAAATTAAACTTGTTAAAAAAAATGATTATTAATTTATATTTATGTATATGTTTCAATTTTAGGTGCGCACACGTTTGGAAGAGTTCACTGCTCTTTATTTGTTGATCGTTTGTACAACTTCAATAGCATCGGAAGTCCCGATCCAACCCTTAACACAAGTTATTTACAACAGTTGCGCAAAATTTGTCCAAATGGTGGACCTGACACCAACCTTTCCAGTTTTGATACAATGATCCTTTTTCACTTGCAGATTGGACTAATAGTTTTTGTCAAATCTATCCGGAGTTGTTGGATCAAAACTGGAAAGGTTGGTGCCAGGTCCACCATTTGGACAAATTTTGCGCAACTATTGTAAATAACTTGTGTTAAGGGTTGGACCGGGACTTCTGGTGCTATTGAAGTTGTACAAACGATCAACAAATAAAGAGCAGTGAACTCTTCCAAACGTGTGTGCACCTAAAATTGCAACATATACATAAATATAAATCAATAATCATTTTTTTTTAACATGTTTAATTTATTAATAAACACTCCACCGAATCACAAGAAATGATTGGAGAGGCAAAATAACAATCCACTAATACAGTGGTAACATAACAAGAGCCAAAATAAAGCTACACAACGATAAAAGAAAAGCCTAGCTAGCAGCCAAAAACATAGCATCAGCAGAGGAACAAACAGAACCTCAAAGACTTGTCACACCCAAACATAATAACATGAAGCAAATTGCACAACAGCAGACGCCTAAAATATTTTTATTTTTTGGTAACATTAAGATCGTCACTAAAACTATCATGTGGAAATATTTATAACATACCGGAGAGGGCAACTAAATCAGTAGTGTTGAGGCCTTGTTTTGCAAATGCAGATTTAACTAGATCCAATGTGTTGAAAGGAGCAGGAAGATTCACAGTAGCTAGTGTTCTGTTGGCAGTGAAACTGTCTCTTCTTCCTAATGGAACTATCCAACTTGGACCTTTTGCATGTATTATTTCATCATAGGTAAAATCAGTATGTGGTATTTAATTTCAATAGTGAATGAAAATACAAATATCATAGAATGAGATTATATTATATATACCAGAACTGAGGATGCTTGAGCTACAAGTGTAAGAATATCAGCGCACGAAACTGTGTTGGGACAAGATTTTTCAACTGTTGTCTTAATGTTATTTATAACATCTAAACCTCTTAAAGAGTTGATATTTGGAGGAGCATCTTGTTCACTCTCAATAGTAGCAGTGTTGTTCAATAGTACTGATGCATGGCATCCCTACGAATTATAGATCACATGTATGGTAACTTTAGTAGTAAAAAGGATAGTTGGGATTTTAATTTTGTAAATTTTGATAGAGTGATTCATAATGGTGACTATGAAGAACATGATCCCTACATTCTGGCATCTCAAGCACAAATGGTCTATTATGTAGATGATGTGGTTAATAAAGGATGGAGTGTTGCTGTGCGTTTAAAGCCAAGAGATTTGTATGAAATGGGGGAAGATATAGAAGAGGAAGTTTATGAAAATGTCCCATATCAAGAGCAAGAACTTGAGCATTTTAATAACATTGATGATGAGTATGTGGAATTGGCTACAAACCATTTGGTTGACGACTTTGAAACAAATGCTCACATGTCTGAGTAGATTAATAGAGAAGTTTCCCCTTTATTTTTTATGAATTTGTTTACATGTAATAATTGAAAATGAAAATCATGAATACATTCTCTGTTTTTGTTGTCATTGATGTCTTAAATTCTTGATTGTTTATTAGCCTATTTAATGTAACTCATTACTGATCTGAATTCAGTAATGGCAAAGAGAAAGCGTTTCCCAAATCTATTAAGATCAACAGTTCAAGGTTCACCACAAGCTCAAGCTCCACCACAAGGTTCACCACAAGCTCAAGCTCAAGCTCAAGCTCAAGCTCAAGCTCCACCACAACGTGTTGGGCGCGAGTGTCCAGATTATTGGACAGTTGAAGCAATAGACCCACAAGGAGCTACTAAAAGGATAAAACTCAAGTATTGGCAAGTGAATTACTTACCTATTGGAGAACGGGTAATTGTGCACTTTGATGACCAAAATGCTGCATATGGTGAAGCACAACCCTTGCTTGCTGGATATTGTGGAACATTAGCAATTGATGGAAATTTATTTCCAATTAGTTTTGAAAGGTGGTCTGGAGAATTTAAAGGCATGCAAAAAAGTTACTTTGATATTTGCTTTACAACAATATTACAGGTATTAATATTATACTTTTATAGCTTTTCATTTACATTAGCAGTTAAAATAATTATTTAAATTGCTAGAATCTGAGTTTGTTTTGTTTATTTTGAAGTCTTGATTTAAATTTATGTCATCATAGTTATATATATATTTATTTTGGAATTGAGTGAAATAAAAAAGAAATCAAATCAGCAAAAAAAAAAAATAATCAGCATTAATATTCAACAAAAAAAAAATCAGCATTGATTTTAAGGAGGCTAAAAACCCCCGCAAAATGATAAAATTATAAACACATCCAGCACTGATTCTTAGGAAGTTAAAAACCCCCGGAAAATGGATACACTAAATTCCGGCGGTTTCAAAACGTGATACCAGGGGTTAAGAAAAACTGCCGTTTTTAATTTGTGGGAATCCATTAAGCGGGGGTTTCAAAATCTGCCGCTAAACATTCTAAGGAGGCTGAAAACCCCCGCTAAATGGACAAAAAACTGCCACAAAATGGCCTGTTTTTTTTTGTAGTGAGTTAAAGAGTTCAAAACATAGAGAGAAAAAAATGAAGTCTTCCCTCCTCACTTTCACAGCTCTATGCTTTGTAGCATTTGTGCTTGGAGGGTTACCCTTCACTTCAGAGACACAACTTGATCCATCCTTCTACCAAAATATTTGTCCTGGTGTTCATTCGATTGTTCGAGAAGTTTTAAAGAATGTTTCTAAGACTGACCCTCGTATCCTTGCGAGTTTTATCAGACTCCACTTTCACGATTGCTTTGTTCAAGTAAGTTTTTATTTTTACATAATTGCACTTCTTCATCACTTTTAATGATTTTACAATTAAGCTCATTTTTTAGTCAACGTTAGTTTAAATAGTGATTTTATTGAATTGTTAGTTCAAAAAAAAAATTTAAGCTCATACTCAGTATTCTTGTTTTTGTTCACGGCAAGATAACAACCTTGATTTTATTGAAAATTTTAAAGTGTTAATTTTGGCATTTGTAGCTTATATAAATTTTATTTCTATGTTTACGAAAGGGTTGTGATGCGTCAATATTTTATTGAGTAAACCGCCAGATTGGTCCCTGACTCTGTAACTCACTCTCAAATAGGTCCTGATTCTTCAATATCTCAAATTATTCCCTGTCTCTGTCAAATGTTTCTCAAATTGGTCACTCCGTTAACTTATGTTTGCTGACTCCTCTAATTCTGCTGACGTGGGCCGTCAAATTGGTCCTTCCGTTAACTTTTGTTTGCTGGTTATATTTTTGGTTTTATAACTTATAGCATTTTTTAGTTAACGGAGGGACCAATTTGAGAAACGTTTGACAAAGACAGGGATTAATTTGAGATATTGAAGAGTCAGGGACCTATTTGAGAGTGAGTTACAGAGTCAGAGACCAATTTAACGGGTTACTCATATTTTATTTCTATTGTGAGTGAGCAAGGAGCTGCCCCAAATAACAACTCAATCAGAGGTTTGGATATTGTGAACCCAATCAAAATGGAGGTGGAAAATGCTTGTCCCAATATTGTTTCAAAAGTTTTTTTTTTTTAAATCACAAACAACGTGCAAACTGCAAAGTGAAGTCAATGGAAGAAAATATATTTTTATGATTGTAAACAAACAAAAATTAGTTTTAAATTTTCTTCAAAATCTCTAGAATTTTTAAAGAAAAAATCACTTTTTTTTTCAAGCTTAAACAAATTCACCAACTTGCTTACATTTTGTTTTACTACTAAAGTTACCATACATGTGATCTATAATTCGTAGGAATGCGATGCATCAGTACTATTGAACAACATTGCTACTATTGAGAGTGAACAAGATGCTCCTCCAAATAGAAACTTTTTAAGAGGTTTAGATGTTATAAATAACATTAAGACAACGGTTGAAAAATCTTGTCCTAACACAGTTTCGTGCGCTGATATTCCTACACTTGCTGCTCAAGCATCCTCAGTTATGGTATATATAATATAATCTCATTCTATGATATTTGTATTTTCATTCACTATTGAAATTAAATACCACATACTGATTTTACCTATGATGAAATAATATAGGCAAAAGGTCCAAATTGGATAGTTTCATTAGGAAGAAGAGACAGTTTCACCGCCAATAGAACACTAGCTACTGTGAATCTTCCTGCTCCTTTCAACACATTGGATCTAATTAAATCTGCATTTGCAAAACAAGGCCTCAACACTACTGATTTAGTTGTCCTCTCCGGTATGTTATAAAAATTTCCACATGATAGTTTTAGTGACGATGTTAATGTTACCAAAAAATAAAAATATTTTTAGGCGTCTGCTGTTGTGCAATTTACTTCATGTTATTATGTGTGGGTGTGACAAGTCTTTGAGGTTCTGTTTGTTCCTCTGCTGATGCTATGTTTTTGTCTGCTAGCTAGACTTTTCTTTTATCGTTGTGAACTTTATTTTGGCTCTTGTTATGTTACCACTGTATTAGTGGATTGTTATTTTGCCTCTCCAATCATTTCTTGTGATTCGGTGGAGTGTTTATTAATAAATTAAACTTGTTAAAAAAAATGATTATTAATTTATATTTATGTATATGTTTCAATTTTAGGTGCGCACACGTTTGGAAGAGTTCACTGCTCTTTATTTGTTGATCGTTTGTACAACTTCAATAGCATCGGAAGTCCCGATCCAACCCTTAACACAAGTTATTTACAACAGTTGCGCAAAATTTTTCCAAATGGTGGACCTGACACCAACCTTTCCAGTTTTGATACAATGATCCTTTTTCACTTGCAGATTGGACTAATAGTTTTTGTCAAATCTATCCGGAGTTGTTGGATCAAAACTGGAAAGGTTGGTGCCAGGTCCACCATTTGGACAAATTTTGCGCAACTATTGTAAATAACTTGTGTTAAGGGTTGGACCGGGACTTCTGGTGCTATTGAAGTTGTACAAACGATCAACAAATAAAGAGCAGTGAACTCTTCCAAACGTGTGTGCACCTAAAATTGAAACATATACATAAATATAAATCAATAATCATTTTTTTTTAACATGTTTAATTTATTAATAAACACTCCACCGAATCACAAGAAATGATTGGAGAGGCAAAATAACAATCCACTAATACAGTGGTAACATAACAAGAGCCAAAATAAAGCTACACAACGATAAAAGAAAAGTCTAGCTAGCAGACAAAAACATAGCATCAGCAGAGGAACAAACAGAACCTCAAAGACTTGTCACACCCAAACATAATAACATGAAGCAAATTGCACAACAGCAGACGCCTAAAATATTTTTATTTTTTGGTAACATTAAGATCGTCACTAAAACTATCATGTGGAAATATTTATAACATACCGGAGAGGGCAACTAAATCAGTAGTGTTGAGGCCTTGTTTTGCAAATGCAGATTTAACTAGATCCAATGTGTTGAAAGGAGCAGGAAGATTCACAGTAGCTAGTGTTCTGTTGGCAGTGAAACTGTCTCTTCTTCCTAATGGAACTATCCAACTTGGACCTTTTGCATGTATTATTTCATCATAGGTAAAATCAGTATGTGGTATTTAATTTCAATAGTGAATGAAAATACAAATATCATAGAATGAGATTATATTATATATACCAGAACTGAGGATGCTTGAGCAACAAGTGTAAGAATATCAGCGCACGAAACTGTGTTGGGACAAGATTTTTCAACTGTTGTCTTAATGTTATTTATAACATCTAAACCTCTTAAAGAGTTGATATTTGGAGGAGCATCTTGTTCACTCTCAATAGTAGCAGTGTTGTTCAATAGTACTGATGCATGGCATCCCTACGAATTATAGATCACATGTATGGTAACTTTAGTAGTAAAAAGGATAGTTGGGATTTTAATTTTGTAAATTTTGATAGAGTGATTCATAATGGTGACTATGAAGAACATGATCCCTACATTCTGGCATCTCAAGCACAAATGGTCTATTATGTAGATGATGTGGTTAATAAAGGATGGAGTGTTGCTGTGCGTTTAAAGCCAAGAGATTTGTATGAAATGGGGGGAGATATAGAAGAGGAAGTTTATGAAAATGTCCCATATCAAGAGCAAGAACTTGAGCATTTTAATAACATTGATGATGAGTATGTGGAATTGGCTACAAACCATTTGGTTGACGACTTTGAAACAAATGCTCACATGTCTGAGTAGATTAATAGAGAAGTTTCCCCTTTATTTTTTATGAATTTGTTTACATGTAATAATTGAAAATGAAAATCATGAATACATTCTCTGTTTTTGTTGTCATAAATTCTTGATTGTTTATTAGCCTATTTAATGTAACTCATTACTGATCTGAATTCAGTAATGGCAAAGAGAAAGCGTTTCCCAAATCTATTAAGATCAACAGTTCAAGGTTCACCACAAGCTCAAGCTCCACCACAAGGTTCACCACAAGCTCAAGCTCAAGCTCAAGCTCCACCACAACGTGTTGGGCGCGAGTGTCCAGATTATTGGACAGTTGAAGCAATAGACCCACAAGGAGCTACTAAAAGGATAAAACTCAAGTATTGGCAAGTGAATTACTTACCTATTGGAGAACGGGTAATTGTGCACTTTGATGACCAAAATGCTGCATATGGTGAAGCACAACCCTTGCTTGCTGGATATTGTGGAACATTAGCAATTGATGGAAATTTATTTCCAATTAGTTTTGAAAGGTGGTCTGGAGAATTTAAAGGCATGCCAAAAAGTTACTTTGATAATTGCTTTACAACAATATTACAGGTATTAATATTATACTTTTATAGCTTTTCATTTACATTAGCAGTTAAAATAATTATTTAAATTGCTAGAATCTGAGTTTGTTTTGTTTATTTTGAAGTCTTGATTTAAATTTATGTCATCATAGTTATATATATATTTATTTTGGAATTGAGTGAAATAAAAAGGAAATCAAATCAGCAAAAAAATAAAATAATCAGCATTAATATTCAACAAAAAAAAAAATCAGCATTGATTTTAAGGAGGCTAAAAACCCCCGCAAAATGATAAAATTATAAACACATCCAGCACTGATTCTTAGGAGGTTAAAAACCCCCGGAAAATGGATACACTAAATTCCGGCGGTTTCAAAACGTGATACCAGGGGTTAAGAAAAACTGCCGTTTTTAATTTGTGGGAATCCATTAAGCGGGGGTTTCAAAATCTGCCGCTAAACATTCTAAGGAGGCTGAAAACCCCCGCTAAATGGACAAAAAACTGCCGCAAAATGGCCTGTTTTTTTTTGTAGTGAGTTAAAGAGTTCAAAACATAGAGAGAAAAAAATGAAGTCTTCCCTCCTCACTTTCACAGCTCTATGCTTTGTAGCATTTGTGCTTGGAGGGTTACCCTTCACTTCAGAGACACAACTTGATCCATCCTTCTACCAAAATACTTGTCCTGGTGTTCATTCGATTGTTCGAGAAGTTTTAAAGAATGTTTCTAAGACTGACCCTCGTATCCTTGCGAGTTTTATCAGACTCCACTTTCACGATTGCTTTGTTCAAGTAAGTTTTTATTTTTACATAATTGCACTTCTTCATCACTTTTAATGATTTTACAATTAAGCTCATTTTTTAGTCAACGTTAGTTTAAATAGTGATTTTATTGAATTGTTAGTTCAAAAAAAAATTTTAAGCTCATACTCAGTATTCTTGTTTTTGTTCACGGCAAGATAACAACCTTGATTTTATTGAAAATTTTAAAGTGTTAATTTTGGCATTTGTAGCTTATATAAATTTTATTTCTATGTTTACGAAAGGGTTGTGATGCGTCAATATTTTAATGAGTAAACCGTCAGATTGGTCCCTGACTCTGTAACTCACTCTCAAATAGGTCCTGATTCTTCAATATCTCAAATTATTCCCTGTCTCTGTCAAATGTTTCTCAAATTGGTCACTCCGTTAACTTATGTTTGCTGACTCCTCTAATTCTGCTGACGTGGGCCGTCAAATTGGTCCTTCCGTTAACTTTTGTTTGCTGGTTATATTTTTGGTTTTATAACTTATAGCATTTTTTAGTTAACGGAGGGACCAATTTGAGAAACGTTTGACAAAGACAGGGATTAATTTGAGATATTGAAGAGTCAGGGACCTATTTGAGAGTGAGTTACAGAGTCAGAGACCAATTTAGCGGGTTACTCATATTTTATTTCTATTGTGAGTGAGCAAGGAGCTGCCCCAAATAACAACTCAATCAGAGGTTTGGATATTGTGAACCCAATCAAAATGGAGGTGGAAAATGCTTGTCCCAATATTGTTTCATGTGCTGACATTCTTGCTATTGCCGCTGAAATTTCTTCTGTTTTGGTATGCTTCATATTCTCTATATAATGACTCACTGACATTTCCATTTTCCTTTAGTTGCTAGTTCATAAAAAAAAAAGATTTTTTGAAGTTAAGAGTTTTCTCCAAATACATTCTGAGATGGAAACCCCATAAAAAAAAGGTTTTGTTGAAATTAAGAATTTTCTCTCATGTTAAGTTAAATAAATGATTTGAAAGTCATGTACTCTTATATTAGTGTAAACTGATATTTTCCAGTGATTCTCAATAATTTCTAATGATATTTCTAGGCTCAAGGTCCTAACTGGAAAGTACTACTCGGAAGAAGAGATAGTCTCACAGCAAATCAGACTTTTGCTAATAACAATCTTCCAGCTCCCTTTTTCAACCTCACTCTTCTAAAATCCAAATTTGCAGATCAAGGTCTCAACACCATTGATTTAGTTGCACTCTCAGGTATAAAAAAATGTTTATTTATACATTTGTGTATGTGACTTTTTAAAAGAAAAATGGATAAAATATTATCGACATAAGTGACTATTTTACCACAATTTTTGACGAGATTTGAAAATAATCACTGAGCTAATGTATTAATTGATGTATCCATATATGAGTGTTTAATTGTATATGTTTTGATTTGAAAACATCTCAGGTGCTCATACATTTGGTAGAGGTCAGTGCAAATTGTTCATCGACAGACTGTATAATTTTGACAAAACCGGCAATCCCGATCCTACTCTTAACACAACCTACCTCCAAAAATTGCAAGCAATGTGCCCCAATGGTGGACCTGGTACCACCCTCGCCAATTTGGACCCAACCACTCCTAATACATTTGACTCAAGCTACTACTCTAATCTTCAAATTCAAAAGGGTTTGTTTCAGAGTGACCAAGAA
Source organism: Trifolium subterraneum (assembly GCA_951799995.1). Classification (NCBI taxonomy): domain Eukaryota; kingdom Viridiplantae; phylum Streptophyta; class Magnoliopsida; order Fabales; family Fabaceae; genus Trifolium; species Trifolium subterraneum. The sequence continues at coordinate 12,768,124 of OX637462.1, read as the reverse complement.
CTGTTTTCCACAAGTGGTGCTGATACCATTGATATTGTCAACAGTTTTAGCAACAACCAAACTCTTTTCTTTGAAACCTTTAAGGCTTCGATGATTAAAATGGGAAATATTGGCGTGTTGACTGGAGCTCAAGGGGAAATTAGGAAGCATTGTAACTTTATCAAAGAAGATTCTGGTATTGCTACCAAAGTTACAGAAGAAGATGGTGTTGGATATTCATAATTTAAGTATCATAAAATATTCCCTAGTCAACACGCCAATATTCCCTTTTTTATTGCTAGGGAATATTTTATGATACTTAAATTACTGAATATCCAACACCATCTTCTTTCTCTGAATATCCAACACCATCTTCTGTAACTTTGGTAGCAATAACAGAATCTCCATTAACAAAGTTACAATGCTTCCTAATTTCCCCTTGAGCTCTAGTCAACACGCCAATATTTCCCATTTTAATCATCGAAGCCTTAAAGGTTTCAAAGAAAAGAGTTTGGTTGTTGCTAAAATTGTTGACAATATCAATGGTATCAGCACCACTTGTGGAAAACAGTTCTTGGTCACTCTGAAACAAACCCTTTTGAATTTGAAGATTAGAGTAGTAGTTTGAGTCAAATGTATTAGGAGTGGTTGGGTCCAAATTGGCGAGGGTGGTACCAGGTCCACCATTGGAGCATATTGCTTGCAATGTTTGGAGGTAGTTGTGTTAAGAGTAGGATTGGGATTGCCGGTTTTGTCAAAATTATACAGTCTGTCGATGAACAATTGCACTGACCTCTACTAAATGTATGAGCACCTGAGATGTTTTCAAATCAAAACATATACAATTAAACACTCATATATGGATACATTAGCTCAGTGATTCTTTTCAAATCTCGTCAAAAATTGTGGTAAAATAGTCACTTATGTTGATAATATTTTATCTATTTTTCTCTTAAAAAGTCACATGCACAAAACACAAATGTATAAATAAACATTTTTTTATACCTGAGAGTACAACTAAATCAATGGTATTGAGACCTTGAGCTGCAAATTTGGATTTTAGAAGAGTGAGGTTGAAAAAGGGAGCTGGAAGATTGTTATTAGCAAGAGTCTGATTTGCTGTGAGACTATCTCTTTTTCCGAGTAGTACTTTTCAGTTAGGACCTTGAGCCTAGAAATGTCATTAGATAGTGTATTTTATTTGAACAAAATACACTAGGAGACAAACATTAGGACCAATCTCACCAACCGTTCTTGATGATTCTGACCACCATGTACATTCTCATCTGGTACATGATGCAACATCAAATGCATCACTCCACGTGCCTTCTATAAGGGTGTTCAGTAGCCCTTTAGATTTTCCAAAGGAACTTGTCTGCATCCTTGTAGAGGCTGTATCCAGGGGCTATATAGTCATCAATAAGATACTCTTGCATTAACCTTGCTTAGTTTGATTAAAATACTTTGTCTCTCAAATGCAACTTAACAATCAAAACATAAATTGCAATGCTAGTGTATCTAAACATGTTACTTCCTTTTATCATTTCTAGGCTAAGAGAAGAAACATAAATTGCAATGCTAGTGTATCTAATATTTTGTGTAAGTACCTGTAAGAAATTATATTCTCCCCAATGTTGATGAAAAAACCTGAAAAAAAATAAATGAAAAATCACCATGAGATATATAATCTCAAATTTCATATAATAGGAGAGAAAGACTGAAAATAGAAGCCAAAAAACAATACCATAACACCACAATATAAAGAATGTATCATCGCCAAAAATGAAGAACGCGACAAATCCAAAAACACAGAATGTAGCAACGCCTAAAGTGCAAAACACAGCAATGCCGCATAATGCAACAATGGTGTAAATTCATAATGGAAAGTGTGTCATGTTTGTGTCTGAAAGTAAGTTAAGCAACATGAAGCATACAATCGTAAAGAGAAATGAAGACGAAAGATAAAAATATAGGTAAACCATACCATGTAGCTTTGGCTCCGCTTCAAAAGCAATACAGCAGCATTGGAATTATTTATGAGTCATTGTAACTTTACTATACCAAGTATTTTATCCTGCAAAACCATGACACAAAACTGGTTTGATCTAATCAAATAAACAACACAATGAGTTATTCAATTGCTACAGGATCAGTTGCTTAAGATCACAATGACTGTATTTTTATTTATTTACAAAAGTACAAAGTTACATGTAGTTTTGTATGTTTGCTTAAGGCCAAACATAAGATCCAAAAAAGTGTGACGCAAATTACTAAATAAAATCTAAGATATCTAAATAATACTCCTAGTTTTGTATGGTTTTTCCCAGAGACATTCAATCATGCTTCTAGTTCATATTAACTTCTCTTCAAGCTATGTGAGGCCAACACAAGGTACAATTAGATCTGCCCCTATCAAACACGATTATTACTCAAGCTCAATTACAAGTTTACAACTACTAGCATGACCAAATAATTTAGCTACATATGATTATTCAGTTAGTCATCATGATACAAGTTTTAAAGGTGTGAAGCTGAAGTAAGATTTTTTTTTTTTTGGATAAGGCAAAAGCTATTAACCAAAGTAAGTGCAAGAAGTACAAACAAGATACAAGTTTTAAAGGCCTAGATCACACCAAAGTTTTCAATACCACATGATATTCTATAAATTCTACTGTAGCCACGAATTGTAAATCACAAGTTCAGGTTCTACACATAGAGTTAGGTGTCCTGCAGAGCAATGGTGTATAGAACACAGCTTAGTTAATTATTTAAGGCTAAGAGGTTGTCAAATGTCACAATTAAACCAGACTACAAAAACTTTATCCACATATAAAAAGATTTTTTTTTTTTAAACACCATATAGAAAGATTCAAATAGTACAAAATCAAGTATAAGTACTTGTTCATCAACACAACAAATGCACCTCCTTGGCCAAATATAAAAATTTAGTGTTTCATAGTTCAAATCTTTATATGATATTTTGGAACCAAAAATTCAGACACACTCCAATTTACATAACCTGACACAATCCAATTTAATTCCAGACAATATTAATCAGACACAAGATAAAATATTCGTTCACTATCCCATTCAATTTACACAATCCAAACTGACAAGGAGTTAAAAATAATCCAAATATTTACACAGAAAAATAAAGGAGTGGAAATATTTACCTACAAGCCTTCAACAATGGAAACAATCCTTGAATTTGGGATTTTAGGGTTCAATCAAGATGGTGGTTCTCAAGGTGGTTTCTTGGTTCTGAGAGGGTGGTTTCTGGGTTTGAGATGGTGGTGATGTGACTGAAGAGAAGGTCGTCGATTGAGGAAGATGCGGTGGTGGTTGAGAAGCGGTGGATTGGTGATGCCGTCGATCAAGGAAGCTGTGGTGGTTTTGAGTTTGTCGAGGAAGCGCGGTTCAGTGAACGTGATGTAGCTCTCATGTTATTTAATTTCAAAGAAACTAGAAGAAAAGATAGACAAGGAACCTTTCACTTTCCATTATTCTTTTCCAAATAAAAAGAGATGAAAAGAAAGTTTTTGGTGGACCCAAAAGTAAGTGTTCCTCTCAAAAATGAAAGAAAAGTTGGAGAGAATATGAATTTAATGAAATGACCAAAAATACTATTTTTTTTTTAATAAACTAGATAATTTAAAATAATAAAAACACTCCATCCGAGCACAAGGTGTGCTTGTCAGGAGTTAAAGAGTATTTATACAAAGGTCCAGGATGTGAACAAATCCGAAATAAAGAACAAAAACCGTCAAAAAACAAGAGAACTTAAACAAAAGCCTGTCGACAATGAAACGGGTTATTGCGCCAAAAGCTGTAATCAAAATCAAAGAGCACATAATTCGCTTTCAACCACCAGTAAGACTGAAGTTTGATGTGTTCAAACAAGGCTTCAATTGTCGCGTGCTTTGCTTTGAAAACCCGACTGTTTCTATCCTTCCAAATTATAAATAAAGTTGCTGCCCATATTGTAGTCAGTAAAATGTGACAACTTTTAGAGAGACCTCCCATCCCACAAAATTGTGTGGAATGAGAACTCAGTGTTCCATGAAAAGCTGTTACAAAACCCAACCACCCAGAAATCAGCGCCCAAATTTTACCATAATGTTCGCTAGAGCTGTCAAAATGGGCGGCCCGGCAAAATTTGGGCCGGCCCGGACGGGCATCGGGCTACTTCGGGCCGGGCTAAAAAAGCCCGGATGAAAAAGGGGCCCTAAAAAGTATGGCCCGAGCCTGGCGCTATTCGGGCTCCGGGCTTTCGGGCTAGCCCGGATTTTTATTTAATTTTTCAATAAAAAATTAAAAATGACAAAAAAAAGTTCAAAAAAAACATACATATATGTATATGTAGATGATCAATAACTTTTTCGCAAGTTAGAATTAAATTTATATTGCATTTTCTAAACAATAAATAGGGACTATTTGTTTTGACAAATTAGATTCAAATATTCAAACCTACATTGCATTTCTAGCAAACTAAATCACAACACATCTAATTATCAATCATCCAAAATAATACAAATTAAATTAGGCATCACATATCTAGCAGCAACGACAAAAAAAAAATCCAAAGGCCCTTAACTTATAATACAAGAGAATTTCTTTTGTCGCCCTACGAGTTTCTCGCGCGCCTTATTTTTACTCATCCGCTACCTACAAGTTTCTCGCGCGCCCTATTTTTAGTCATCCACTACCTACGAGTTTCTCACGCGCCCTATTTTACTCATCCTCTACCTACGAATTTCTCACGCGTCATATTTTTACTCATCTACTACTTACGAGTTTATCGCGCCCCCTATTTTTACTCATCCGCTACCTAAGATTTTCTCGCACGCCCTATTTTTATTCATCCGCTATTTAAGTAGTAAAAATGATAAATTTGAGGAAAAAATACCGCAGCTACATAAGTAGTGGATAATGTTTGAGAAACTCATAGTGCGGTAAAAGAAACTCTCAAAATAAATTACTTATATTTATTTTTTATTTAAAATTATTCGGGCTTGCGGGCGGCCCGCGGCCCATTCGGGCTAGCCCATATTTTAAACGGGCTTTATCGGACCGGGCTAAAAAGCCCGGAAACAATTCAGGCTACGATTTTTAAGGCCCGAGCCCGGAAAAATTTCGGGCCATTCGGGCCGGCCCATTCGGGCTAGCCCATTTTGACAGCTCTAATGTTCGCATTGAAAAAATAAATGATCAACATTTTCTTCCTTCCCACATAACGTATCACAAAGAATACCCGAGCCATCTAAGATACCACGTCTAAGTAGATTGTCCTTGGTAGGTAGTTTATTCAAGAACAACCGCCACATGAACAGATTCACTTTAAGGGGCAGTGATTTAACCCTCATAAACCTGTTATAGTCTTCATTTAAGTGTACATCGGACCAAAAATACTATTACTTATAGGTCAATATAAAAAAAAATCAAATGAATAGTTTTACATTATATTTGTCGACTAAATATACATTTTAGAAAACCACAATTTCAACTCTTAAAATATAATTTGTTGTTATATTAATCTACGACTGAATCGAAAATCTTATTAAATCATTCATTTTTGCTATGATAAATGACATGTTGATTTGTTCTTAAGGACTAGCTAATTTGACAAACAATACATATATATGGAGAAAATTTGTTCTTAAGATAAAAATAAATTCTCCTTTTTCTGTTGATTTACCTTAAGAACAAATACATGTTTAAAAATTCTCCTTTATTCTAAGGTCTTTAAAAAAACTTGTTTTTCTAATTTTTTTCCCTTTATAAATATGTATCCTTTCCTCTCACTTTCATTCCTTTTTTTATACATGTTTGAGGCTAATTTCTCAATCTTAGAATGACAAACAATATTTGAGGCTTAATGTGATTGCTTAGTTAACAAACCCCTTAGGGAAAACCCTGTTTTCTCCCTCCAATTAATTTTTTCCATACTTGGTTAGGTGAATTGAATTGCACGAATATCATCATTTACATTGAGAGAAAAAAGAAAAAAAACGGTTGTCAACTCATTTACATTGAGTTAACAAACCCCTTAAGAAGTGCATAGTACAAACATAAGGATCATAACATTATGCCAAAGCATGTTACAGACATGAAAACATGAAATTGATTTACTATAGCAGCTTAGGGATTTAAGTGACGTGCGGCACGTGCCTAGTTAAAATTTATTTACTATTAGTGGCATCTAGTCGTAAGATTTCAAGTACAATGACCCTAAATTGAACTAACAATACCATCCGCTGTTCAACAATTTTAATTACTAACAATACCATCCGCTGTTCAACAATTTTAATTATTATTTACTTGTGGAACATATAAGATTTTTTTTAATGAAATGGAACATATAAATGTTGCGCAAGGATACAACTTTAAACTATATATTATAATATAAGTCAGATTTTTTTAGCAAATCTATTTTTTTTTTTTTTAAAAATTCACTTTTTTTATTTTACTTGTGTATATTGTTTCAGATTTTTGAGCAAAACTATTTTTTTAAAGAAAAAATCACCTTTTTTATTTTATTTTACTTGTGTTTTTCGGATATTTTTTAAATTCATTTTAATAAAAAAAAATCTTTTTTTTTCCTTCAAAATGAAAAGTTGTTTTCAACAGCTTTTTTCAAAAGTTTTTTTTTTTTTTTTAAATCATAAACAACGTGCAAACTGCAAAGTGAAGTCAATGGAAGAAAATATATTTTTATGATTGTAAACAAACAAAAATTAGTTTTAAATTTTCTTCAAAATCTCTATAATTTTTTAAGAAAAAATCACTTTTTTTTTTTCAAGCTTAAACAAATTCACCAACTTTCTTACATTTTGTTTTACTACTAAAGTTACCATACATGTGATCTATAATTCGTAGGAATGCGATGCATCAGTACTATTGAACAACATTGCTACTATTGAGAGTAAACAAGATGCTCCTCCAAATAGCAACTCTTTAAGAGGTTTAGATGTTATAAATAACATTAAGACAACAGTTGAAAAATCTTGTCCTAACACAGTTTCGTGCGCTGATAGTCCTACACTTGCTGCTCAAACATCCTCAGTTATGGTATATATAATATAATCTCATTCTATGATATTTGTATTTTCATTCACTATTGAAATTAAATACCACATACTGATTTTACCTATGATGAAATAATATAGGCAAAAGGTCCAAATTGGATAGTTTCATTAGGAAGAAGAGACAGTTTCACCGCCAATAGAACACTAGCTACTGTGAATCTTCCTGCTCCTTTCAACACATTGGATCTAATTAAATCTGCATTTGCAAAACAAGGCCTCAACACTACTGATTTAGTTGCGCTCTCCGGTATGTTATAAAAATTTCCACATGATAGTTTTAGTGACGATGTTAATGTTACCAAAAAAAAAAATATTTTTAGGCGTCTGCTGTTGTGCAATTTGCTTCATGTTATTATGTTTGGGTGTGACAAGTCTTTGAGGTTCTGTTTGTTCCTCTGCTGATGCTATGTTTTTGTCTGCTAGCTAGGCTTTTCTTTTATCGTTGTGTAGCTTTATTTTGGCTCTTGTTATGTTACCACTGTATTAGTGGACTGTTACTTGGCCTCTCCAATCATTTCTTGTGATTCGGTGGAGTGTTTATTAATAAATTAAACATGTTCAAAAAAAAATGATTATTGATTTATATTTATGTATAGGTTTCAATTTTATGTGCGCACACATTTGGAAGAGCTCACTACTCTTTATTTGTTGATCGTTTGTACAACTTCAATAACACCAGAAGTCCCGGTCCAACCCTTAACACAAGTTATTTACAATAGTTGCGCAAAATTTGTCCAAATGGTGGACCTGGCATCCACCTTTCCAGTTTTGACAAAAACTATTAGTCCAATCTGCAAGTGAAAAAGGATCATTGTATCAAAACTGGAAAGGTTGGTGTCAGGTCCACCATTTGGACAAATTTTGCGCAACTGTTGTAAATAACTTGTGTTAAGGGTTGGATCGGGACTTCCGATGCTATTGAAGTTGTACAAACGATCAACAAATAAAGAGCAGTGAACTCTTCCAAACGTGTGCGCACCTAAAATTGAAACATATACATAAATATAAATCAATAATCATTTTTTTTAACATGTTTAATTTATTAATAAACACTCCACCGAATCACAAGAAATGATTGGAGAGGCCAAGTAACAGTCCACTAATACAGTGGTAACCTAACAAGAGCCAAAATAAAGCTACCCAAAGATAAAAGAAAAGCCTAGTTAGCAGCCAAAAACATAGCATCAGCAGAGGAACAAACAAAACCTCAAAGACTTGTCACACCCAAACATAATAACATGAAGCAAATTGCACAACAGCAGACGCCTAAAATATTTTTATTTTTTGGTAACATTAAGATCGTCACTAAAACTATCATGTGGAAATATTTATAACATACCGGAGAGGGCAACTAAATCAGTAGTGTTGAAGCCTTGTTTTGCAAATGCAGATTTAATTAGATCCAATGTGTTGAAAGGAGCAGAAAGATTCACAGTAGCTAGTGTTTTGTTGGCAGTGAAACTGTCTCTTCTTCCTAATGGAACTATCCAACTTGGACCTTTTGCATGTATTATTTCATCATAGGTAAAATCAGTATGTGGTATTTAATTTCAATAGTGAATGGAAATACAAATATCATAGAATGAGATTATATTATATATACCAGAACTGAGGATGCTTGAGCAGCAAGTGTAAGAATATCAGTGCACGAAACTGTGTTGGGACAAGATTTTTCAATTGTTGTCTTAATGTTATTTATAACATCTAAACCTCTTAAAGAGTTGATATTTGGAGGAGCATCTTGTTCACTCTCAATAGTAGCAGTGTTGTTCAATAGTACTGATGCATGGCATGCCTACGAATTATAGATCACATGTATGGTAACTTTAGTAGTAAAACACAATGTAAGAAAGTTGGTGAATTTGTTTAAGCTTGAAAAAAAAGTGATTTTTTCTTAAAAATTCTAGAGATTTTGAAGAAAATTTAAAAGTAATTTTTATTTGTTTACAATCATAAAAATATATTTTCTTCCATTGACTTCACTTTGCAGTTTGCACATGGTTTGTGATTTAAAAAAAAATATCTTTTGAAAAAAGCTGTTGAAAACAACTTTTCATTTTGAAGGAAAAAAAAAGAATTTTTTTTTACTAAAATGAATTTAAAAAATATCTGAGAAACACAAGTAAAATAAAAAAAAAAAAGTGATTTTTTCTTTAAAAAAATAGTTTTGCTCAAAAATCTGAAACAGTAAACACAAGTAAAATAAAAAAAGTGAATTTTAAAAAAAAAAATAGATTTGCTAAAAATTATGAAACAAACAGGGCCATAAGTGAAACATGGACCACAGACAATATTTTAATCCGCTGTTTAACAATTTTAATTATTATTTACTTGTGGAACATATAATATTTTCTTTTAATGAAATGGAACATATAAATGTTGCGCAAGGATACAACTTTAAACTATATATTATAATATAAATCAGAATTTATTATAGATTTAAAAAATAATATTAGAAATATATAATATAGATTCAAGTAGAGAAGGATGGAGGATACATACTTGAACAAAGCAGTCATGAAAATGAAGTCTAACAAGACTAGCAAACATTCTTGGATGGGTTTTAGAAACATTAGTTAAGATGTTGGTGATAATAGAACTGACACTGTAAAAGGTTGGACTAAGTTGAGCATATGAAGACAAGGGTAGTCCTCCAAACAAACCTAAAAACACAATGCATAAGAGAGAAGTGGCTATGGAGTACTTCATTGTTGTTATAAGAGTTTTTTGGATTTGTTGTAAGAGTGACAATGTGCAAATAACTATAACCATTTATTTATAGATAGAATCATAACTAGTAGTGCTATCTAGTATTGGCTTTGTGGTTGCAATAAATTATGTGAACACTTATGAGGGCATTTGGTAAAAAATGTCATTGGAACATAAATTTTCACATCAATGCTTGATATGATATAGTATGTACTATCGATACTCTTTAGACAAAATTATTTAAAATTTAAATTTATTTTAAAATAAAATTATATAAAAATATAATATCATATTGAATTTTCTTTATAGAGTACCTCTAACCAATCATCATTTGGGTACAATACTGTTCAATTTTTTTTTATATTGTTTTCAATTTATTTTAAATATAGAGAAATATTTTTGTAACACGAACACAAGATTGCAAAATTGTGTCATTAACTAATTTTACTATTTTTTTTTTTTTGGTCAAGTAGCCTAGCGGCTTGAATTTCCACCCTTAAAGTGGATAAGTGGGATGACCCGGGTTCGAACCCCGGTCCCCTGCATATATAATGCGGTGTCCAACCAATTGAGCCAAGCTCATGGGACACTAATTTTACTATTTTATTATCTATAAAAATATGTTGTTAACCATTTTAATATATATCTCAATAATATTCATCAGGAAACAAAATGTAAATCATTAAGAAAAAATTAAGTAATTCGCGTGGTTTTATGGTTCCCAAATTCCAATGGTGATGCTCCAAGAGGACCTGAATTTGCTACAATAGCAAAAGCGCGCTGTTTAATGCAGTTATTAATCTCGTCCATTAAATTTAGCGTTTTAAACGCAGAAGTTGAAATTCGAACTCCGGACACTCCATTTATCCACCTTTAAGGTGAATTTTTTAGACACTATGTTACTTAACCAAAAAACAAAAAACTATGCATTTTAACATGACAAAAAAAAAAAATGCATTTTATCTTTTTAAATGTAAAATATAGTTTTGTTCTTGATATAATTATTATTTGAATTATTTTTAACATGTATTTTAAGAGGACATTAGGGCACATTTTTTTTTTTTGACAAAAAAATAAATAATTAGGGGACATTAATTATGGGGTGTCTCCAAATAACACACTTATCATTTATTTAGGTGGTAAATATTGACCAATAGATAAAGGCGTACTACGTTCATAAATCTTAGCTCAACTGACAAAACTGTCGAAATTGTTAGAGTCGGATATCATGACTGTGATTCGAATCCTGGTTCCTCTATTTTGTGTGCGTGAGTTTTCAATTGCTTTGTCATTTCGTCTATCTATTAAAAAACTAAAATAAAGGTGTACTATTTTTTTTGGTATTAAATAAATAGTAGTACTACTAGTTATTGTATGTTACCTCTCTCAGTGATGAAATTTATTGTGCTTAATTACCTAAGTCAAATCAAATATTATTCTGCCACAGCTGGACAGTGGCCGTCACGAATTTATGTAAGTTCAAAATATCTGATCAATTTGCTGGCATTTACTCCCTCCAACCATAAGTATATTTTTGGCTACATAAGGTGGAGAAAAAAAAGAGAGGGATGTTCCGCTTTCTATTTTTGATTTCCAAAATACTCCATCCGGTCCAATGTATGAGTAACAATTTAGAAAAAACACACAGACCAAAAAATCTTATTTTTTTAATTAAAAATTCTAAATCTTTTTGTCTATTCCAAAAATAACCTTGGTGTATTAATTTATACTTCTCTCTTGTAATTATCTACATACACCACTATGCTTAATTCCAATGTGACTTTTGCTATTCACAAGGATATTTAATTAGGGTAGAAATGGAAATACTTAATTAATAAAGCATAAATTTATAAGTTGTTTCTTATATAAAGGACCTAATTTTTTTTCTAAATTGTTCCTTATACATTGGACCCGAGGGAGTAGTAAAAGGGAAGAAATCAATGAATTGATTTAAGTGCTAAGAAGGGTCTCGTGCAGATAGTAAAAGGTTCGATTTTTTACTATTCGTATGAAAAATGGTTCGACTAGCAGGGGAGAATGCACCTTATATGTTCTATAAATTTTTCAACGAAAATTAGTCACTACTATCGATGGTAAAAATTTCATGCATATAAAATGGTAACCACAAAAAACGGAAGGAAATAAATAAAAATTCGTGGAACTCACCGAAAAGTATTCCGAGATATTTTTAGTTAGACACAACACTAAATGACACACATGTTAGGCAAACATACATAGATTCAAAAAATTTAAAGATAAAATAATAAATTAATATTCAGTGAAGTGATGTGACTAAATTATTTAACATTTATGTTCTCTCTTTTATGTGTGTGTGCCTAAATGTATATTATTTGAGGTTGTGCTCAACCAAGAATTGCTGACAAGTAATTCTTGTTTGGGCACAACACTAAATAAAATGTATTTAAGCACACTCACATAAAAGTGAAAAATAAATATTAAATAATTTAGTCATATCATCTAATATTAATTAATTATTTGATTTTTAAATTTTTTTAAAAGTAATGTATGTGTACCTAACATATCAAATTTGATATTGTGCCTAAACAAGTCTTTATCATGTAAGAGTTTAGACACTTAGACACATAAAAATAATATACATCGATTAATGATTTTAAGAATATATATATTATTTAATTTATTATTCATTTAATTATTTTGTTTTATCGTGTGCGTTCAATTTGAGTGTCTAAATTCTTGTGAATATACAAGAAGTCAAGAACTACTCATGTAAGACATTTTTCAGTGCGCAACAATTAAGCGAAAAAAAGTATATTAAATTTATCATAATTTTACCTTTAGACAAATCACAATTTTGATTTCTTAAAAAAAAAAAAAAAACTTGTTGACCAATCATTATTAGTTGATCTAGTGGTGATTGAGTTGGACTTGATAGGAAGAACCACAGTTCGATCCCCACAACTGTAATTGAAAGTGGACTGGAACCACTTGATGCAATAACTGACATCCAAACTAGTGGGTCGGATATTTGTGGTAAAAACAAAGGCTTAAATGCAGTTTTGCCCCTGTTATGACTAAATCAGAATTTTATCTTCCTGTTTTAAAATCCGGACTTTTACCCCTACTTTAATTTTTTTTTGGATTTTGTCCCTATCATATTTTGCTTATGTGGCAGTGCTGACATGAATATTATTTTCCACGTCATTAATAATTAATTATTAAACATTATCATTTTTTTAATGAAAAAATTACAAAAAACAATCTAAAAATGACAGTACTGACGTGTAATATTATTTTCCACGTCATTATTTTCCGGTAAAAATGTTAATTAACTCAAACATATTGGGTGGCTCTTAATTAAGAAGGACAGATGACATGTTGATGTGTTCTCAACGGCTCTTAAAAACCTCTATTATGGAGAAGAAGAAAAAACCCTATTTCTTTTAAGGCTCTCGTTCTTTCTTGTCATTGTACATTTATACCCACTGAAAATCTTGGTAGATAATGATGGAAGTTGGTGCACATTCGTCCCAATGAAGCCAATCTTACATATAAGTACAAACATAGTATGTGCATGTGTTACAGAATGTTTTTCTCTTTTATTATAAGTGTTAGAAGTCTCACATTGGCTACAGATATGACAAAGATATCCTTTATAATATAGTGCAAACCTCAACTCTCAAGCTAGCTTTTGTGGTTGTATAAACCTCTCAAATTCTAGTATGATATCAGAGTCTATCCTAGATCCATATGTTGTTTGTGTGGAGACCTCCCATATTTGGGCCACCCATTGTTGTTGATTTCACGCACCAAGCCCAATAGTGCTGGGCGTGAGGGGGTGTGTTAGAAGTCTCACATTGGCTAGATATATGACAAAGATAGCCTTTATAATGTAGTGCAAACCTCAACTCTCAAGTTAGCTTTTGTGGTTGAGTATAAGCCTCTCAAATTCTAATAATAAGGTCATTTTTCTCATTTTATTTTATTTATATAAAAAGTGTATTTGTTTCCTCATTTTTCATCCAACCAAAAGAAAAAAGAAAAAGTTGTCACCTTTCTTCCGATTCCAATTACTCTCGTACTTTCAACAAATAATAATAATAATTCATTTTCTACTCTATCTCTTTCCTTTCTCTTTAATTCTTGGTTTCTTCTTACTTTCTTTATTATCCAAACAAAGTGTAAAAATCCAATAACGACTATTAATTTTTTTTCTTCTACACTACTCCTTAATAATTTGAGAATATTTACCAACAACCAATGAAAATAGTCATATGCGCGTGAAGTAAAAGTTAGTTGTATACCACGTACAAATAATATAGTATAGATGTCACCCTATTAAAAATAAGTTCATTAATCGTGTGTGGGGCAAGGTTACGAATATCAACGAGATACGAGTGGGGAGTACTCCACTCCACGAGTCCACGTCCCCGTCTTTCTAAATGTACCCACCCAATTCACGTTTTCCATTCCGGAGTTTCCCCTTGTCCCCGTCAATACCGAGACTCCATCATTCATCTTAAAAAAAATTTAAACAAATAAACATTAAAATATCATTGAGAGTCTTATTACATCAATAAGTATCACATATATGAAATAAAGGGTTCAATAAATGATTTTTATTCCTAAAAATAAAAATGGGATATTTCCGTCCTCCTAAATTTTATTTATATATATATATATATATATATATATATATTGACATTCAATTCCTTGACACTTTTTATACATAATAATATAGAGATACAAAGTTTTGACATAATAGATGAATATAATGTGGACATATATTGAACATAAAAGGGTTATATTCTTGATATTAACATGTACATAATTTGGTTATTAAGGACCAAAAATGGAAAATTTTGGAAGGACAAAGCACCCATTTTTATTTTTAGAGACTAAAATCAAACATCACAATATTTTTTAGAGACGGAAAACTTATTTTATCTTAAAATAAATTTATACGTGTTTCTTTGAAAAGATGAATATATACTAGAGTGAAAATTCATTTACAAATTTTTGACAGGACAATTCAGTTCCTAACAAAAATAAAACCTACATTAGTCTCTCTTTTATAACGGACCGAGGACTAATTTTAGTTTTATTTTTGTGAGAAATTGAATTAGCCCGTAGAAAATTTGTGAGGAATCAAGATGAATCACTCTAAATACTATAAAATATTTATATACTCATAAATATAGAGTAATTTGGTAAAATGTTATGGACGGAAGTTCTTGTAGAGATGGTTTAATTTACGAATTGATTTGTAGAAAGGAAATGAGAGGAGGGCTTATTTTTTATTTTTAAATTAAGAACACTATAAAATATTTATAGAAAAAATCAAGTACGATTAAAACATTATGTGTTCATTTATCTTATCGTATTCTTAATTTAACAAAGATAAATAAACGAAAGTTTGATTTGAATTTGTGATGATATAATCTTATGGTTTGTTTGGGATATATATATATATACACACCCACACACATACACAAATAACACAGGATGGTTAAGCAACTAGATTTGGTCTAGTTGTGAGAAATTTGGGTAGTATGTCAGAAATCGTGAGTTCGATCCTCTATTCCATTGTAAATCGGGAAAAAAAAGTAGCAGAGGATGCTTGAGAAGCAAGTTTAAAAATATCAACACAGGATATTGTATTAGGACAAGTTCTTTCTACAGCATTTTTGATCTTGTTAATAAGATCCAAACCTCTTAAAGAGTTGTTGTTTGGAAAAGCTTATTGTTCACTTCCAAAGTTCCAATTGTAGTAAGTAATTATATTAAGGACCAACAATGGAAAAGCTTATTGTCTCGAAAAAATTATAGATCACATATATACTAAGTAAGATTTTTATCAACGAAATATTAAAAACTATGTACCTATTAAAAATATCTATAAGTGATAGAAAAGCTTCAATAATTGATATTTTAAATTCAAATACTTTTCTTTCGTTCAATAATCTAGTGGCTAGACTTACATACTATATGTTAGGATTTAACTCAGTTTTACAGCTATGTAAATTCAAATTCAAATTAGTAGTATTGACACTATGAGCATGTGCGGCAGAAAATGAAATAGGAACTGAAGGAGAATTTGGTACTTGAAGGTAGTAGAGACCATTGCAAAGCTTAGCAAGCCCAATCATCTTCAAACTGGTAGCATCCTGTATATGGCAAACAGAATCAAGAAAAGTGAGTTTACAATATAAAGTGGATATGAGACGATGAACAAAAATGATGTTAAGTGTGAAACTAGGTATATACAAAACATCATATAATTGAAAATCATTAGAAAAATGAATGGTGCCAGAATATTGAGCAACAACTTTAGAACCATCTGGCAGTAAGACATTGATGGGTTTAATACATCTAAAAGTGGTAAAGTGTTCCTTGGAGGATGTGACATGGTCAGTAGCTCCAGTGTCAAGGATCCAAGGAATAGAAATACCTGAATTTTCATGTTGTTGAGTAGATGACCCAACAACATTAGTGTAAGATGTATTTATTTTGGAAGAAGCATTTTGCTTAGATTGGTCAGCGCTAGATTGTTGTAACATGTTCAAGATCTGCTTTAATTGCTCAGGACCGAATAAGTCACCTGGTGCATCATGCGAAACTGCCTTAGGCAAAAAGGCTTCGGCTTTAGATGAAGTGTTTCCTTCACTTGCAGTAAGACTGTTGGTACTAGAATGATATCGTGATTTATAACCCGGAGGAAAACCGTGCTTTTCATAACAATCTTCAATAGTGTGATTATCTCTGTGACAGAAAGTACACTGTTTTGGCGGACCACGGCCTCTTGGATGAGATCTACCTCTCCCTCTTCCGCCGTAATTGTTGAAAGGACCACGACCTCCTGGATGAGAAATACCTCTGCTTTGTGTCGGTCTTTCACTTGCATTATACAAAACTGTAGAGTGAGAGGCTGAAGTACCAGCCAAATGATCTTCTTGTTGTATAATAAGAGAGAAAACTTCACTAATTGAAGGTAATGGTTTCATGAGCAAGATTTGAGATCTTACTGTGCTATAAGCATCATTTAACCCTTTTAGAAAACAAATGGCATACTCAATATCAAGTTGATTGTGCATAATTTTGAAGGCGTCACAACTACATCTAACAATACAAGAACAGATAGGTATTGGACGCAGAGCCTCTAAATCATCCCAAACAATTTTCATGGCGGTGAAAAATTCATTAACAGACCGTTCTCCTTGTTTCATGGAGTGAATTTCTTGAAGAAGATCAGAAAGTTTGAAATGAGTACCTTTGGTGAATCGATGACAGAGTTCGTCCCACAAAACTTTAGCATTGTCGATATACACGATACTTTGAGCGATTTGCGGAGAAAGTGTGCGAGTGATCCACGACACTACCATGCTGTTACAACGCTCCCAATAATCAAACATTGGATCATTTTCCTCTGGTGCAGGTAACTTGCCATTGATAAACTTGATCTTGTTCTTTGATATGAGTGCACGTTTCATGTTACGGCTCCATGAATGGTAATTTGTGTTATTCAATTGAAGTGAAATCAAAGCGGAGCCTGGGTTTTCACTAGGATGAAGATAATAAGGAGATTGAGTAAAATCATGAACAAGTTGATTTTGAATCTGAGAATTGGAGATTGGTGATGATTTCTCTGATTCAGAAGAAGAATCAGACATGGCGTCAGACTTTAGGGTTAACAACAAGAGAAAAGGGAAATTTGGGAAAAAACTATAATATCTCCTGATACCATATTAGAAAGACAAAGAAGACAAATATATTTTCATTGATTGTCCCAATCGAATCAAATTACAAAGGATGGTATATATACAATCAAAGTGCAACTGTCAATATTAGTGTAAATAAGTGTCCAGCTGTGAAAATTAACTCTCTAATAAAAACTATTAAATAGCTAATAAAATAGGAATTTGAATTTGAATTTACATAGCTGTAAAACTGAGTTAAATCCTAACACTATAAATATAAAGAAGTGAAAAATTCATAATTCAAATTTTGATCTCTCCAACAATATCTCAAATAGCTAACATCTAAACTACTTTAACATAACTCCAATTCAAATACTTTAAATACACTCTAAAAGACAATTTATACGAGTCATAAAGTAAAAAAGTTTAAATTAGTAAATTTACTCGTAAAATAAAAAGTAAGAAAGTTGATTCATACCCTTCATTATGTTGATTCATAATTGTTACAGAATAGTGATTGGTTTTTCCTTCTCATGTCAATGTTTATTTGAGTATGTGTCTTCACTAGGCTAATATCAAAATATCAAATTGTTGTCAAGTGTAAATCATGTGTATTTTTGAAATGTGTGTAAATTGTATAAGATAAAAAGTAAGGAAGAAATAGAGATAAACATATGGTGTCAATATATTTATCTTTGCCATTCAAAAAAAATAACTCCTCATATTATTAATTATGAACAGGAAAACAATTTTCGAGATAGTTGGGAGAACCGGCTGAATCTTAATGGTATCTCTTTTCAATCTCTCACTAATGAGGATAATGCTTTCTTGATGTCACCTTTTTCCATTGATGAAGTTAGAGAGGTTATTTGGAGTAGCGATGGCAATAGATGTCCTGGTCTAGATGGTTTCAATTTTAACTTTTTGAAGGTTTGTTGGGAAATTTTAAAAGGGAATATAATGGTTTTCTTGGTCGAATTTCATAACAACGCTGTTCTTCCTAAAGCAATCACAGCATCTTTCCTGGCTCTCATTCCTAAGAAGGATCATCCGCAGGTTCTATCAGATTATCGCCCCATTTGCTTGGTGTCTAGTTTGTACAAGATTTTATCTCTAAGGTTTTAGCAGCTAGACTGAAGAACGTAATGGTCAAATTAATTTCGGAAGTACAATCGGCTTTTCTACCTAACAGGCAGATTTTAGATGGCGTGTTAGTTGTTAAGAAGTTGTTAGACTTGGCAAAGAGAAGGAAGGATAAATGCTTATTTTTCAAGGTTGATTTTGAACGGGCTTACGATACGGTGAATTGGAATTTTTTAGATTACATGATGGCTAGAATGGGCTTCGCGGAAGGATGGCGACGTTGGATTCGTGCGTGTGTATTTCAAAGTTCTATGTCTGTATTGGTCAACGGTAGTACAACAGAAGACTTCATTGTTGGCAAAGGCTTACGGCAAGGAGATCCGCTTTCCCCTTTTCTCTTCTTGATTGTGGCTGAAGGTCTCACAGGTCTAATGCGTAGTGCGGTTGATAATGGAATGTTCCAAGGCTACAAGGTTAGCAACAATATTTCTTTTAATACTTTCCAATTCGCGGATGATACTATTTTTGTGGGAGAAGGGAATTGGGAAAATATTTGGACTATTAAAACTGTTTTAAGGAGTTTTGAGATTGTCTCCGGCTTGAAGGTCAATTTCTACAAGAGCAAGCTTTACGGTGTTAATATTGAAGATTATTTTTTGCGTGCATCTTCAGCATATTTAAATTGTGAAGTCGATTCCATTCCTTTCCGCTTTCTTGGATTACCGGTAGGGCCAATCCAAGAAGAAGAGCTACTTGGTTACCTATATTGGATTCCATGAAAAAAAGGCTTTGTGCTTGGAACGGGCGCAATCTTTCTATAGGAGGTAGAGTTACCCTTATCAACTCCGTTCTTTCTAGTTTACCTCTTTACTCTCGACCATGGGAACGTGGGATAATAATTATTGGTCTTGGAAGCTAGATTGGACAGCCCCGCTTACTGCAATGGAGAAGGTAGACGTAACTGAATTACAATTGTTGTTGGCACAGGTGCAACCTCGAAGGGATAGCAATGATAGGTGCAGGTGGATACCAAACACGATGGGTTTGTTCATTGTTCAGTCAGCATATACAGCTTTGCTGACTAGAATTAATTCGCCGGATTTAGATTCAAACACTTTGTTAGCTTTGAAGAGGCTTTGGAAAAATAATGTGCCGACAAAAGTCATCATTTTTTGTTGGAGATTGTTGCTAAAAAAGCTCCCAACTAAAGAAGAAGCTCTTTTCCACAAAGGCATCATTAATAATAACTATGCCAGATTCTGCGTTTTTTGCTCCAGGGATTATGAGGACACTGAACATGTCTTTTTTCATTGCCATGTTTGTTTACAAGTATGGCAGCAGGTTTCTATGTGGATGCACAGTAGCTGCATAAGGTATGAAAACATCACTCAACATTTCACTAAGTTTGGTGATATTTTTCAAGGCAAATCTAGCAACCGGTTTCGTCATTTAATTTGGTTGGCAACGGCATGGAGCATATGACGTATGCGTAACAACATATTGTTTAGAGGAGCTCAGTTTAATGTTTCTAATCTAGTGGACCAAATTATCTATATTTCTTGGTTTTGGTTCATAGGTCGTGGTTGTAATTTGCTTTTTCTGCATGGTGTAACAATCCTTTAGATTGTCTTCTTTGTAACTAAAGGATTCGTCCTAGAATTGTAAGGGCCGAGTACCCCTTGTACTCCTTATAATTCAAATCTTAATTATCAAAAAAAAAAAATACTACAAGAAAGTCACATTAATACCAAGAAGATCATGTGCTCTCACATACAAACCATATAATTTCAGGTGACATGAATGTAACTAGTTATAATTTATTTATTATTAGTGGCAACTAGTCACAAGATTTAAAGCACAATGACCCTAATTTAACTATATTTATATTGAGCTAACAACACCATCCTCTGATGATTCTTGGGCCATAGTGGCTAAACCTAGTTCTCCTGATTTTGAATTAATAAAATTGCATTGTTTTCTAATCTCTCCTTTGGTCCCGGTTAGCACACCAATATTACCCATTTTAATAATTGCAGTCTTAAAGCTCTCAAAAAAAGTGTTTTGATCGGAGCTAAATTTGTTGACGATGGTAATGGTATCTGCACCGGATGTTGAGAACAACTCTTGATCACTTTGAAGCAACCCGTTTTTCACTTGAAGATTGGAGTAATAGTTCTTGTCAAATTTATCGGGAGTTGTTGGATCAAAATTGGTAAGGTTGGTTCCAGGTCCACCATTGGGACATATTTTACGCAATTGTTGTAAATAAGTTGTGTTAAGAGTTGGATCAGGACTTCCTGTACTGCTGAAATTGTACAACCGACTAACAAATAAAGAGCAGTGAGCTCTTCCAAATGTGTGAGCACCTAAAATCAAAACATGTACATAAATCAATAACCATATATATTGTTTTTATATTTATGTACCATCAACATCATCACGAAAACTATCACGTGGACATTTTTATAACATACCGGAAAGTGCAACTAGATCGGTAGTATTGAGGCCTTGTGCAGCAAATGCAGATTTAAGTTTATCCAACGTGTCGAAAGGAGCTGGAAGATTTTGATTAGCAAGTGTTTGGTTGGCGGTTAAACTATCTCTTCTTCCTAATGGAACCGTCCAACTAGGACCTTGTGCCTGTATTTTTTCATCATAGGTAAAATAAGTGTTGCTCTTACGGAATGTTTGGATTTGGATTATTTTGAGCTTATGAGAATATCTTATGCAAATAAGTAAAGTTTTGTATTAAGTCATAAGTTTTTACTAACAAAAATTGTATTTTCATAAGTTGTTTTCTGACAAACTTCCTTAAAAAGCTTATAATAATACGTAAAAACTTATTTATTTGCATAAGTTATTTCGCATAAACTAAAAAATAAGTCAATCTACACGAACCCTTAACCTTGTGAAGTATGTAGTATATAATTTTCAATGGTGAATGAAAATGCAATATATCATAGAAAGAGATTATATATACCAGAACAGAGGATGCTTGAGCAGCAAGTGTAAGAATATCGGCACAAGAAACTGTGTTAGGACAAGTTTTTTCCACCGCAGTCTTAATGTTATTGATTACATCCAATCCTCTTAAGGAGTTATTATTTGGAAAAGCTTGTTGTTCACTTACAATTGTAGCAGTATTGTTCAACAAAACTGATGCATCACATCCCTGTGAAAATTATAGATCACATGCATATATGGTAAGTAATATTTTTATAAAAGGAGTATTAAAAACATCTACTAGTAATAGAAATATAGAATAGCTTAAATAATTTATATTTTCAATTAAAATACTTATTGTTTGTTCAATAGCCTGATGACTAGACTTACACTGTATGTATAAAAGTGGAAATTCAAATTCAAATTCAAATCTCAATTTCTTCAATAATATCTTTAATAACTATACCATGCATCTAAGCTACTTTAACATAACTACACGAGTCATATAACGTAAAAATATGTTGAGATTAGTAAAAAAAAAATTGGTATAAAGAGATTAGTAACTTTCGTAAAAACAAAAAAAAGAAAGTTGATTCATGCACTTAAGTTGACTCAAAATATATATGGCCTTTGTTACAGCATAGTGATTTGGTTGGAAGATATGCCATGTGGAATTTACGTTTTTTTCTTCTCGTGTCAATGTTTTTTTCTACTTTTCTTTGTTTTAATCCTTCAGTATCTAAAAATGGACTTTATAATTTGGAAATTGGAGTTCAATCATAAGGAAAGTATAGTCTAGAAAATGTTAGATCTTGTAGGTATGGTTGGTTCAAAGGTCAAAGACAATTTAAGTTAAGGTTTTAGGCATCAAAATTTTGCTACAAAAATGTCTAAAAATATTCAATTTATACTATAAATATATATAATATGTCAAATTAGTTATAAATATTTGTCAAATAATAACTCAATTGTCTCGTGAGCTTAGCTCAATTGGTAGGACATTGCATTTTATATGCAGGGGGCCGGTGTTCGAACCCCGGTCATCCCACTTATCCACCTTAATGGTGGAGTTTCTAGCCGCTAGGCTACTTGACAAAAAAAAAAAACTCAATTAAGCTAAGATAGGAGTCTCATTTCCTTCCAACTCAACTCAACCTTGAATTCAATGAAACTATATTTTTTTATAACTCTCATGTTACTTTTTATTTTAAAATGTTTTATTGTACATAAAAATTGTTTCAAACCTCTAAATATATTATATGTCTCTGAAGTGCACCATGGGCTATGGCCAATATTTTAATCCAACTATGCTTAGTTTATTATTTAACAATTTTAAGTGTTATTTAGTTGTGGAACATATAGGATTTTTTTTATGAAATTGAACATATAGGAGTTGTTCAAGGATCAAACTTTAAACAATAATATGAGACCATATTCTAATTAATTAATTTAAGTTGATTATTATAGATCTCAAGATAATATTAGAAATATATAGTCAAGTAGAGAAGCATGAAGAAATATATACATACTTGAACAAAACAATCATGAAAGTGAAGCCTGACAAGACTAGCAAGCATTCTTGGATCTGTCTTAGAAACATTTGTTAAGACATTGGTGACAATGGAACTAACATTAGGACATGTTTTGCTGTAAAAAGTTGGACTAAGTTGTGCATTTGAAGAAAAGGGTATTCCTCCAAGCAAAACTAAAAGCACAACACATAATAGAGAAGTTGCTATGGACTTCATTGTTGTTGTAAGGGTGAGAATATGTAAATAATTATAAGCATTTGTTTATTTATAGACCTATTATAAAATGGCCATGACTCATAACTTGTACCAGTTCTAGTATTTGCTTGTGGTTACCATCAATTGTGTGAACACTTCTCAGTCATTTATTGAAAAAATGTCATTGGACCATAAATTTTGACATCAATACTTTGATATGATATGTACTATTTAAATTTACTGTGTAAATTTTCAGGTATTTTAAAGTTTGATTGAGTATTGCATACTTTTGTTTAAAAAATACGAGTTATATGATCCTCTCCATTTTCACTTCTTTCTATTTCTTCTATTACCAAAGTTTTAAATGTTTTGGGGTGTATAAAAGATATTTGGACTCACTTAATGTCACACTTTTACATTTATATTTTCAAAACTATATACTAATGGAGGAAATGGAAATAATCAGAAATGGAGAGGATCCGAACTCAAAAAATACTAGTCATACTTTGGATTATGGACTATTTACTTTCTTTTTTCAATATTTTTTCAATTTATTTTAAAGTTTTTTCTAGATTACTTGAAGATATGTATCTAACAACTAATAAAATAAGCTACATAATTAAATTTATATGTGAAGAAGGAATTAGTTAAATATATAGAGAAATATTTTTGTAACACAAACATAATATTACAAAATTGTGTCATTAACTAAATTTTTTTATTTTGTTAACCATAATATTTTACGAACACAAAAAAAAAAATGTTGTTATGCTTTTAACATATATCTCGATCCATAGCATTCGTCAGAAAAAAACATATACCGTAATTAACAAATAAATAAATTATTCACTGTATATAAATATGTGAATTTAATGAATATATTGAACAATACCGACATGTCTCATTTTTTGTCAAAAATTAATAATTATCGGGTGTCTCCAATAACACACTTATCATTTATTTAGGTAAATATTGCACCAAAAAATAAAGGTGTAAATAAATAGTACTACTAGTTATTGTGTTACGTCTCTCATATGGGGTCCACAGAGAAGGCAATCACCATCGAAATTTCTTATTTTCAATCAATGATGAAATTTGTTTTCAATCAATGATGAAATTTGTTGTGCTTAACCTAAATCATATTTGACCAAACAAAATAAAACTAAAATCAAATCAAATTATTCTGCCACAACTGGACCGTGGCCATCACGAATTTGTGTAAATTCAAAAGATGCGATCAATTTGCTGGCAATTACTCCCACTTTCTATTTTTGGCTAGGAAGTTCCACTTTCTATTTTCTGATTTCCAAATAGTAGAAAAATCATGAAATCAACTATAAATTAGTTTAAATGGTAAGGTATCTTCAGCCTCTTATATATATGGTTAAAAATTTCATTTTTTAATGCTCCAATGTATAGAAAGGGTTCAACTCGTACATGAGAATCAACTGTATGTATTTCGTAGGTTTTCAAATAAAAATTATTCATTGTCTATAAAAAAAAATTGTTCATCATTATTAATTATTAATAGTGAAAATTTTATACATATAACATACTTCCTCCGGTTTCATATATAAGCAAAATTTATATTTTTAGATTCATTGAAAAAGCGGTGTACCTTGTCTATAATTTGGACTAAATGCATTAATTTATCAACGAATCTAAAAAGATAATTTTTATTTATATATGAGACCAGATAGAGTAATACAAAAAATGAAAAGAAAATAAAAGTTTTTGGTGCTCACCAAAAAGTATTCCTTTCAGAGAGAAAGTTGTAATGAATGATGATTTTTAATCAAAAGAATATTTTCTACCTGATATTTTTTAAGACAAAATTTATATGCATTTTTTAGATGCAGTTTTTGTTGTTCCTCTCACAAATAGGTAATTTTTCATTTTGTTTTAGTTTAAAAAATAAATAAAATAAAATTACTTTTAAATTAAAATAACTACCTCCATATATCTAGTACAATAAGAACTGTGTATATAAAATTGTACTTAAGTTTGGTCTTTTTTATTCAATTATTTTGTTTTATTGTGTGTGTTCAAATGAAGTGTCTAAATTTTTGTGAACACCAAAAAATTTGATGCACAAGAATTAAGAAAAAAAATGTTTATACTGAATTAAATTTATCAATAATTTTACATTCAGATAAATCACAATTTCAATTTTTTGAAGTGTAAGTCATTGTCTAAAGTCGGTCTAACTTTTTTTTATAGAGATAAACTCCTTCTATTTTTTAAGTTTTTTCCTTTCATTGAAAATGGATCGTTTTAGATATTCTCTTGATTTGAAATCACCGATGTATACATATACCAATTATCTCATTTAATCTAAAATTTGGTTTGCACTTAGTTTAAGTTTTTTTCTATCACATTGACATTTCAACTTCGACCAACTACTGAGGTAGATGTAATGAGTGATTATGTTTGTCAACATTGCAGATCCAAAGATATATATAATTAATTATTCCGTTCACTTTAATTCTATTACATTATTTATAAGTATGAATATGTTGTTTATGCTATTAAATTCAATGTTATGAGTTTGCTCGCATATTCATCATTTTTTTGGTTTTAATGGTAGTATTGAATTTGTGCTTGTATTAGATGTATTTTATCAATTTGAATTAATGAATTTTTTTTATTCTGTAAAAATAATTGTCTTTTTTCAACTACTTTATTTATTTTATTTTTAATCAACAAATTAATTTACTATCGACTATTAAAAGGTTTTTCCTTTACTAACCCTCGATAATTTGAGAGTATTTATCAACAATCAATGAGAACAAATTATATGTATGTGGCCACCATTTAGTGGCCACCATAAATGGCCATAAAGTGGGAAAAACGGCAACAAAGTGAAAAAAATGGCGAATTTAGTGGCCACCATGTTTGGCTACTATTTCGCTGCCCGCTAACACATACCGGCGGCCAAAGTGGCCGCAAAGTTGAGTTTTTATTTATTTTTTTAAAATTTCGTCAGTAGCTGCAGCAGTTAAAAAAATTATTTATTTGTGTAATTAGTGCGATTAGTGTTTTAATTTTGTTTTATTCTTAGAAATTAGTGTGATTAGTGTTAAATTTTGTTTGTTTCATTCTTAGATGCAGAGAAAAATCGGTAGTGAATGAACAACAATAAATCAAAAGCTAATGATGGTGGTACTGGTGCTGCTGAGGTTCTCATAAATATTAGTAAAGAACAAAGTTTTTTTGGAGTTGATCAAGTTAGCTTTTCCATGGGGGTAACAAAGATACAGACCTGTGATGTGTAATCCAAACCAAAATGCACGGTCATTGATAGTCAATTTCACTAAGAATGAAATAAACAAAATTAGCATCTACCTCTACCAATCCAACAATTGGACTCCATTCGGTGCAATAAACAACAAATCAGAAGCTAATGATGATGGTATTGGTGCTGCTGAGGGATCTGAACCCAACTTTCACTAAAGAGGAAGTAGATGCTTTGTTGAATGAGAGGATGAAGAAGGAGACTCGAATAGATACTAAGGTATCTCTCTCATTTTTATGGATTACTGAGCTTTGTTGTTGTTGTTTAAGGTTATTTGAGTTAGATTTTTTGTGTTTTGTTTTGTAGAAAAAAATGGAGCAGATGGGTGATCTTATTAAGAGACTTAAAAATTGTGTTAGATGGTTTACGAGTGTTGAAGAAGAGTATGTTCAAGAAAAGGAAAAGCTTCAGACAGATCTAGATTCTGCCGAGAAGAAATGTGTTGATATTGGTGCAGATCTAGTTTACGAGGGCCAAAGTGGCCACAAAATTCTGGCGAATTATGGCACTTTTTTTTTTATTTCCAAGAAACTTTGCGACGGCTTAAACCGTCGGGAAATTTGGCCGCAAAATTTGCGGCGGTTTAAGCCGTCGTTAACTGCAACGGTTATTAAAAAAAAAAAATTATTTTGTGGCCGTTTTTCCTTATTTTGTGGCCGTTTATACCGCCACAAAGTTTATGGGGGCTAAAGTGGCCACTAAGTTAAAATTGAATTCCCCACAAAATCAAGGTTTTCTTGTAGTGTAAAATTGGGTTGAAAGTTAATTGTGGATTACACGTATAAATCTACTTATTTACTTTGTTCTCTTTAATTATGGAATAAATATCCCAAATTATTAAAAAATAGTGTATGTCTCACTCTATTATAAAATAAGATCATTAATTGTGCATTCGCGCGAGGTTAAGAATATTATCAACGATGAGTGATGAGTACCCCACTCCACGAGTCCATGTCCCCATCTTTCAAAATGTTCCATTCAGGAGTTTCCCCTTGTCTCCGTCCATATTGAGACGCCATCGTTTATCTTAATAAAAAATTAAAGGCTAAATTGTATTTTTAGCCCCTAAGTTTTAGGAAGTTGCGATTTTGACCTCCTATGTTTTAAAATAGCACATTTGACCCCCTATATTTACCCCCTTTTGCAAAAGGTCAATTTTGACGAAGTCAAAACTTATGTGACAAGACATTTAAGTTACTCAGCCGCCACATCAGCATTTTGTGTCATCTTATAATTTAAATGAAAATGTTAGCAATTAATTTGAGTTTAATTTTGTCAGCCATTGAATTGATCCGTCAAAAAATTGTGAGAAATCAAAATAAATTTTTACTCTAATAACGATAAATATTTTTATACTAACAAATATAGAGTATTTTGGTAAAACATTCAGAACAGAAGAGATGGTTTTATTTATGATTTGATTTGTAGAAAGAAAATGAGAGGAGGGATTATTTTTTATTTTAAATTAAGAACACAATTAAATATTAATTTCTAAAAAAATCTAAATATAATTAAAATATTATGTAATAATGTATCATATTGTTGTTTTAATTATAAAAAAAAAACTTAATTTTGCAAACAAAATCTTAATACCAAAATAATCTCAAGGTTTTTCTGCCTCATCCATTTCCCGTGAAACCTCTAATGAGAGAGTACCAACACAATTAATCTCACTTAGATATGCAAATCAACATCTCCCTAATGTGATGTGAAGTGGGGTTGGCAGTGTTTCACCAAAGTAATGAGTGCCTTACAAGTCGGACACCAAGATGTTTTGGTCTATTGGTCTTTATTATTGGGTTTTCTTTTTCATTTTTGATACCATATTGATTTTTCTACGGGCACATATCTTTGCCATTATTAGTAGTTCAACTAATTTCTCTATGGTACAATTATTATTGCCACCTGTAAATATTAGGTAAAGGCATTTATAAACAAAGTACGTAGATTTTAATTATTAATTATAAAAATAAAAAAGAGTGCAGATTTTTCCTTTCAATCTTATCTTATCTAATTCTATGATTCTGTTTGGAAGTTTAGAGAAAAAGTGAAATTTTTTTTAGGGTTAATAGGTGTTTAGCCACAGGTAATATGGGCAAATTTTGATTTACATTTGTAATATATTTTTATTTTGATTATCGCCTATAATATGAAGATTATGATCTTTACCTATTAATAAGTCACTTATAAACAACACATTTAGGTCATTTCGCAATCGATGTGAGAAAATAATTTATTAATAGGTAAACATACATTTAGATCCAACATAAATCAAAATTCGTACATTGCAAAGGGTAAACACATATTATCCCAAAAAATAAAGATCTTTCACATTTTTGTAATATTGAAAGTACTTTTTTTTATTGATCGATTTAACAGAACTAGGATCCCATATACAGTATAGTCCTCCAGCTAATAGGTAGCACTATAATTCTGCCTAATGGGCGATGGGCAGTTAACTCGACTCCTCCCCTTCGACGTGTTCCCACGTGCCCTACTGTTACAGACCTATATGTTTCTACATGACGTAGTCCATATCCTTATCTCATTGGTACGTAGGAACACTATGAGCTACTCTTTTGGGCGTATTGGACCTCCAACCCAACCAAATTATTGGGTCTCGCCCAGTTCAGGCGGGATAAAAATCCATATTTTGGGTCAACAGATCATTAGTCATAGATTTTTAAAAGAATTTTCAAAATAAATAAAATAATTACTTTACATTATATTTGAGGAAAATTATAAAATTTAGACTAAATTTTACTATTTACAATTTTAGCACTTGATTTTACTTGAAACACTTCATAATGAACGCATGAAAATCTTAACTTTTATTGTAAAAAATATATAACTTAACAATTCTTTTGAACGGGTTGAGTTTGCGAGTCACGTATTTAAAATAATTAATCTATTACACGAATCAAATCATTTTGAGTTTGAACGGTTAGGATTTGACCCAAACTTAAGTTTGTTTGGGTCATCGGATTGAATGGGTCATCCTGACCCATAAATAAACGTCTCTTCGTGGCCACCTATTTCGTGGATAAGTATATATAGCCAACTGATTTGTTATTAAAAAAGTATTTCGCATAAATCCGTTTTTTCATACACCCGCTTACTTATATGGAAAAATATAGTTAATTCAGTTAAATAGGTGATTAGTTTAATGTCGACGAAAATTGTTGTTAACTAATTCATGTAGTTAAGTTAACAACAATTTTAGTCATAGATCGAATTATGTCATGCAAGTATACAAAAAAGTGGGTTTCCATGTATCGTCATTTTTAAATCAGAACACATCATACAGTCTATTTTTTAAGGATGAAGTCATTTTTATTTTGCATCCAAATTTATTTATTTATTTTTATCCATAAATAATTAGTGATGTAAATCATAAATCAATGTAAAGCAAGTCTGAAATAAGAAAAATAAAAAAGGTAAATTAGTTAGGAAACACAACTCAAAGAAAGACTTCAAATACAAATTTTTTCTCACAAGCACCTAATAACTATCGAACACATACCATGAATGTGTTTAGTTATAGCTTATTTATTATTTGTTGCCTCTAATCACTACATTTATATTGAGCTAACCATACCCTCTTCTGATGAATCTGTTTCAGCCACATTAGCTAGACCTAATTCTACAGATTTTGAGTTAATAAAATTGCATTGTTTTCTAATCTCTCCTTTGTTCCCAGTTAATACACCAATATTACCCATTTTAATCATTGCAGCTGCAAAGTTCTCATAGAAAGCTTTTTGGTCAGCACTGAATTTGTTGACAATGCTAATTGTATCCGCACCCGATGTTGAGAACAACTCTTGATCACTTTGAAGCAACCCCTTTTTAAGTTGAAGATTAGAGTAATAGTTTTTGTCAAATTTATCAGGAGTTGTTGGATCAAAATTAGCGAGTGGAGTGCCAGGTCCACCATTGGGACATAGAGTGCGCAATTGTTGTAAATAAGTTGTGTTAAGAGTTGGATCAGGATTTCCAGTGTTGCTGAAGTTGTACAATCGGCTAACAAATAAAGAACAATGAGATCTTCCAATTGTATGTGCGCCTGAAATTTAAACATATATAGATCACATTATCACTATAACGGTCACATAGAAATATTTTAATGAAAACTTAAAGGATCGATTTAAGTTACAATAAAATAACTTAAAAGACTGCAAGAACAATTTTATCTATATTTTACATACCCGAGAGAGCAACTAGATCAGTAGTGTTGAGGCCTTGACGGGCAAATGCAGCTTTAAGTTGATCCAATGAGTTGAAAGGAGCCGGAAGGTTTTGATTAGCAAGTGATTGATTAGCGGTTAAACTATCCCTTCTTCCCAAAGGAACTTTCCAATCAGGACCTTGAGCCTGTATTATTTCATCATAGAACAAAAACAAAATTAATAAGAAGTTTCATTTGAAATTTAATGGTAAATGAAAATATTATATCATATAAGATAGGGTATTTATACTAGTGTAGAAGATAATTCTGCGGCAAGTGCAAGAATATCGGCACAAGAAACTGTATTAGGACATGCTTTTTCCACTGCAGTCTTAATTTGATTCACAACATCCAAACCTCTTAAAGAGTTGATATTTGGGAAAGCATCTTGTTCTGTCACAATGGTATCAGTTGTGTTCAGCAAAACTGAGCCATCACAACCCTGTTATAGTCATGGATCACATAATTAGACAATACTTTTATAAAGAAAAGCATAATCGAAATTATTTACTTCACAAGTAATAAACAAAACTCGGTTTGCAATATTTTGGCTACTGAACTGTTTCATGTATTAGAATTAAAAAGCAAATTAAGGAGTTGAGTAGGTCAACTGGTTTGAGTTAAGAGTAAAAAGAGTTAAAAGTCCCGTGTTCAAGTTTTGGTGAAACTAAAAAATATTAATATTAACAACTAATTACTAATTTTAACAGTTTTAAAAAAAATAAAATTAGAAAGCAAGTTAGATAACATAATTTTGAATAATGTCCCACTCACACATATTCTGCCACTTAACGTATATGTATATCTTTATCGGTATGTTTCTTCTAATTTTTATCATCTACAACTTCGTTGCGCGAAAATTGTAACATATATGAGCAAACACAAAACATGGCGATGAATGAATATATGAATAAAAGAAGAAAGTATACATACTTGAACAAAGCAGTCATGGAAGTGAAGCCTAATAAGACTAGCAAGCATGCGAGGATCTGTCTTAGAAACATTTCTTATGACTTCACGAACAATTGAACTAACATTAGGACAAGTTTTGCTATAAAAAGATGGACTAAGTTGTGCATATGAGGAAAATGGTAACACTCCAATCACAACCACAACACAGCACAAAGCTATTGATATAACACGAAGAGAATTCATTGTTGTTGTTGTGAGAGTGAGAATGTGCATATAATTAAACTATAAGCTTTTATTTATAGACACATAAAATGGGTATGAGTCATCAATGGCTCCTAGTAAAGGCGTGTGGTTGCGGTGAGAACATTATTATTATTACTATACACATTGAGGTGCAAATATTGAGTCATTGACCAAATAAAACAATGGTCCAAATAGTACCACTAGCATATTGTGCTACTCTCAATTGCAATTTTTGGTCTACCGATAAAAAGGCAGATCTTTCATAGAAAATTCGAATTTGAGTTTTGTTTTGTACTGAACTTTTGAGTTGAACTAAGCTCAATTTTACATCTGATCAATCGGTCCAATGTCATTTCTACTGGTCTATAAATATATCCTTTCACAACTTCACAAGAGATGTTTTGCTTTTGTTCGATTCAAGTGTGAGTAGTTAAGTCTTACTTCAATTATTAATGAGAAGAATGTTAAATTTTTTTTATAGGAGAAGTGATCTATTAGCTCAATGTGTTAAATTTTTTATGGAGATATATCGTCCCCTCTCTTATAGTCTTAAGCATTTGACTCAAACATTCTCGAACTCTCCAATAACCGTACAACTTGCCTCCATTGAAAACTTATTCCCTCCAATCATTGTTATAAACAAAAAATTATTTCTTAGATTTATTAAAAAACTTATATATCTGATTTATAATATAGATCAAACACATCAGATTTTAGATGAACTTAAAAAATAATTTTTTACTTATAATATAGTGAACCTCATAGTATTTTCTAAAAATCTGTGCTTCTTCAATTTTATAGTATTTTCTAATTTATGATTTTTTGTACTCTATATTATAAATTTAAATTAGAAGAAAAATAATTATTGTGCTACTCTCTTTGATGTGTGTGGACCCATTAAAAGACAACCGCACGATCGATGTTACTCATTGTCACTCAATGAATCCACTGTATCTTAACCAAAACTAAGGGTTCTGCATTTTTTTTTTCTGAACTACATCACGTGGGCAGCACGGATTTGTTCAAAATATTTAAATTTTAGTCTATGATGAAGCAAGTACATGATAAAAAAAATTATTTTTTATTTGACTAGAAGTTAAAATTAAAAGCTTCAACAAATTGATAAACATAGAATATTTTTAAATGGTGGATTATAATATTTTTCTACGAATAAGTTAAAAATTTACTTTATTGAAAAATGATTTGTTTTAACGTGGAAGAAAAAGAGAATATGAAATTCAAATTCTTTTTTTTGACAAAGAAATTCAAATTATTTTAGAATAGAGAATATATGTTTATAGAAATGGTGACAATTGTCGCCACAATACAAATAGATGTTACATCCCCACTTGTTTCTCAAAAACCGTTTAAAATATTTTATTTTAGTATGTCCGAAAAAAAAATTAATTGGTATTTGGAATTTTAACTAAGTGTTGGAATCTTTTTTTTTCAACTGTCGTTATGTGCTTTGTGCCCTTCACTAGTACGAAAATATCATAGACTATATATTTTGTCTTAATATAATAAATCTTAAAAATACTTACGCTCCGTTTGGTCCGACTTATTCTCTACTTTTCTATTTCACTTTAAATGAAGTAGATCAGTAAAAAATTATATTTGACTTTATTTCTCCTTGCTTTTGACTTTTTTACTTTATTTATCTATTTATTTTACGTAGAAATAGGGTCAAAAACAATTTTTTACTTCCTTAATTTTTTTAAAAAGAAGTAGAAAAGTAGAAAATAAGTCGGGTCAAACGGGGCATTAGTAGTGTTTCTATAATACTTTTTAACTAATTTTAAAATTTCTTGCAAAACTAAATTCATAAACTATTATTAGCATATTGTAAAATAAAATAAAAAATTGTCATGTGTACGCGCTCTAACAATTCAAGTGCACGGTACTTGGTATGGTTGGCAACCACTTGGAATATTTAGAATCTTCGCAATAAAGTAATTTTTGAGGGCAATATTCGGATGTTTCATCTTTATTGTAGGCAATCAAATTTCATTCTTGGTTGTGGTTCACTAGTCGGTATAGGCGTGGGACTTGTACTCCTTTTCTTTTTGGTGTTTAAATCTTATGTCTTGTATTCTAAGCACTTAATTTAGTATTTTTGTTGTAAGGGCTTGAGTACTCCCTTATAATAAAATTTTGTTTATAAAAAAAAAAAAAAAGTGCATGTGATATAACATAAAATTAAGGAAATCATATAAGTTTTTCTTTATAAATATTGCACTTTCATCTCACTTAGTATATTAAAATGTAGAAAATATTAAGTAGGTTATAAGCTTATAACTTATCATTTTTTCCTTCAAATTTTATCCCTACCATCTTGCTTGAAAATAATTAAATATTAATTAAACATATTTTTTTATATGTTATTTAATATTTATAACTTAAAGCAAGTCCAACCATTAACTTTATCAAATACTATAAATTTAATCAACTAATTTATTCACTATAAAATAATAACTTACTAACTA
The DNA here is from genome assembly GCA_951799995.1 of Trifolium subterraneum. NCBI lineage: Eukaryota > Viridiplantae > Streptophyta > Magnoliopsida > Fabales > Fabaceae > Trifolium > Trifolium subterraneum. Next base: position 12,733,758 of record OX637462.1, on the reverse strand, counting down.
TCCGCTATTTTTATCAAATAAAACAAATATTAAAAACACCGTGAGATAGCAATCAGTAATGGATATCCTAATATTAAAGCAGCAGTAATGGTTTCCAATCTCTGATCACAACACAGCACAAGGATAATGCTATAACATAAAGAGAGTTCATTGTTGTTGTGAGAGTGAAAATGTGCATATAATAAAATTATAGTAAGCTTTAATTTATAGACACATAAAATGGGTATGAAATGAATCATCAATGGCTCCTAGTAAATTCTAAATTCTACACATTGAGGTGAAAGTATTGACCGAATAAAACAAAGGTCCAAAGAGTACTACTAGCATATTTTGCTATATTATGAATTTCAAAATTTTAGCTTAGAGGTAAAAGATAGGTCTTCAATAGAAATTTGAAATTTAAGCTCAATTACATATTTGATCTATCGCAGCAATGTCACTTTTATCGGCTATAAAATCTACCTTTCACATATTTTTATAAGAAATATTTTGCTCTAACCAGTCTCCACATTAAATTTATAATGACTTGTGTGTCAACGTGTTTTTCACAGGTACCTTTTTTTTTTTTTTTTTTTTATTTCGGTCATCTTTCAACTCCAATTCCGACTTACAAAACATCCCTTCCACCATTTTACTATTGTGAATTTCTCTTCTCTATTTTTTTAGGGAAGAAGTCAACAGTTTAGAGTTCGGCAGTGAAATAATAAAATTTAACTAATAATTATTTTTATCAGAAATTATATTTACTTTTAGAGAAATTTATTAACCACTTGAGCCCAACGTTTTAGTCTATTATCTGATTTTAAATAAAATCCAGCTTATGTGCAAATTGACATACCAAGTGGTGAGATAGGGTTGGAAGGTAGTGCTACATTAAAGCAAGCAGTAATGGTTTCCAATCTCTGACCAACAAGTTGTTGCTCTGTAAAGAGCTTTCCTTTTCATTTCTTTGATACCTTCATTTTGATTTTTCTATGTAGACTTATCTTATCATTATTACCTCAACGTTCTTTATGGTACAATTATTATTGCCACCTTTAAAGTTAGTAAACATTAGGTACAAAAGCATTTTATACTAACACAAAAGTAGATTTTTCCTAAATCATGATTCATGAATATCTAATACTACATTTCAAGTGAAAGTATGCTTTATGTGTTAAGGTTGAGGGCTTAAGGAATAATGTTTGTAAAAGGGATAACCAAAAAGTTTGTAAAATTTTATTTAATTTGTTATGAAAAGAAGGAATTTATTAAGAAATTAATCGAGTTAAAGAAGCAACTCTATTATCATGAGATAACAAAGACAAATCAAAACAAGTTAAACTTAATTAAATCTTAATCAAAAGATAATGAATGATACCCTTTACTAGCAAGAAAGTTTGCGCAATAATTAGTCTTGCGACACACATGTGTAATAGGCGTTCTCAGATCAGGATGATGGAGAAGAGATACCGTCTCTTTGAGGAGAAGAACGAAGAAAGACATTTCTTTAAGTCTTAGAGTTCATTCCAAATTGAATTCACTTTAAATTCAAATTTCTATTTACATGGAAACCGATACGAAGAGCTCATAATTTTACCCAAACAAAATTACAAAGACAAGTTTGTTGTAAAGTCCATAAAGATTACCATTAGAAATCTCTTATCAAAGTCAATTTAGTTATAAAAAAAAAACTGTGAACCATGTGCATCACGAGCCTCGCAAACTAATATGTGTTTTTGTTTTGTAGAGCAGTCAACTTGCTCTTTAGCGAAAAACACATCAAACTAATCAGTGTTCACGAAGTTTTTGTTGTGACAACCAACATTTCTTTAGTTAAAAATGTCTAACTATAATATTCATCGGAAATATCTTGATCTTTGTTTTTAATTGGATTACTCCTTTATACTCTTATTATTAATAAAACCAATTTTATAAAATAAAAATAAAAATTAAGGATGGTTGTAGTCTTATTTGTTATACTCGTATATTTATATCAATCTCTACATATATTTTATTCCATGAATTTAAATTATTACATATTTGACTTCAGTATTGAACCATCATCTCTTTAACTTTAAGAAAATTAGTTTCTTTACGAATTAAAAGGATGTATGCAAAATTGGGCCCAAAAAGAAAAGGATGCAAGCAAATAATTTTTATTTTGTATCCAATGTACTTTAAAATAATGTTTAACTACTTTTTGATAGAGTATCCAATGTACTTTAAACACTCTCAATCATTTGTGAATTTAATTTGTGTATTAATTTCACATAAATAATTACTTCTGTAACCCATTAATTTATGCCAAAGAAAGTCTAAACCAAGAAATAGAATGTTGAATACAAACACAACTAAAAGAGAGACTTCATGCATATTTTAATTGACGATAAAATTGATGAAATTACAGTAGATCACAATAATGCTAACCATAATTATGCTGTATTTTAAAGTTTCAACAAAATCAATGTACAGAACCTTGATTTTCTCAAACTTATCGTTAATTTAAGATGCTTTTCACTCACAAAGCACACCTAATAACTATATGACACATGCTATGGATATGCCTAGTTATATCTTCTTTATTAGTGCTTTTCATTCGCTACATTTCACAAGTGTAGGGACCCTAATGTAATTAAAATGAGCTAGACATGCCCTCTTCTGATTCTACAGAAGCCTTAGTGATGAGACCAAGTTTAGCAAATTCTTTGTTAACAAAATTGCAATGTTTTCTAATCTCCCCTTGGTTTCCAGTAATCACACCAATTTTTCCCATTTTAATAATTGCAGTCTCAAAGCTCTCAAAGAAAGCATTTTTATCGGCGCTAAACTTGTTGACAATGCTAATGGTGTCGGCACCAGATGTTGAGAAAAGCTCCTGGTCACTTTGAAGTAAACCTTTTTTACCTTGAAGATTTGAGTAGTAGTTCTTGTCAAATTTATCAGGAGTGGTTGGGTCAAAATTGGCGAGATTGTTCGTTGATCCACCGTTAGGACATATTTTGCGCAATTCTTGTAAATAAGTTGTGTTAAGAGTTGGATCAGGTTTTCCTGTACTGCTAAAGTTGTACAATCGATCAACGAATAAAGAGCAGTGAGATCTTCCAAATGTATGAGCACCTACAGTTGAAACATATAGACTTATTTAATCTTCTGCTATTGGCTTAATGATCAACACATACTCAAATAAACACACACAGAACGGAAAAGTGTGAAGACTCGTAGGTTCCAACTTTGGACATCAACATAAAACATTCTCGCAGTAAAACCACAAATACATTCATATTTATTAAACTTATTACTAAAGTAAGAACTAAAAAAGTAATTAACAAACATGATTAGTCATTATTACATAACTATATACAAAATTTTAGATGATTAATTATAACGACTAAATACATATTTAGCTCTATTTTTAGTTAACAAAATAATGGTAACAATCATTTTCTAACACACTTTTTTTTATTGAGTCGAGTTCATCTTGGTCCCACGATTTTAAAAAAGTTGTGTTCTTAAGATAGCGAGATCTACATAAATCTCACTCTATAATAGTGTAATATTGTCGGCGCTCATTAGTTTTGATTAAAACGTATTTTATACCTGAGAGAGCCACCAGATCAGTTGTGTCGAGGCCTTGATCACTAAATTTCTTTTTAAGTGTCTCCAATGGGTGGAAAGGAGCTGGAAGAGCTGTATTAGCAAGTGATTGGTTAGCTGTTAAACCATCCCTTCTTCCTAAGGGAACTTTCCAATTAGGTCCATCCGCCTGTTAATGGAAACTAGTATTAATCACATAATCACTTATCAAAATGAAAGATTTTCATAATATAGATTGAGGTATACCAGAATAGATGATATTTGTGCAGAAAGAGCAAGAATATCAGCACAAGAAACAATGTCTGGACATTCTTTTTCAACTGCAGTTTTGATTCTGTTCACAACATCTAAACCTCTTAAAGAGTTTATGTTTGGGAAAGCTTCTTGTTCTGTCACGATGGTATCACTTTTGTTGAGCAAAACGGATGCATCACAACCCTGTTATGATCACAGATTAATAAGTGTTTAATATATATACACTTCAAATTAAGTACATTATATAACTCAATTACTTGTTCAGCTTTAAATCTCGGACACTCTACTTATCAATATTTAAGGTGAAATTTCTAACTATTAAGCTACTTGACCCAAAAAATATCAAGTGATTGAGTTTAAGTTATTAATGAGCTTCCTATAATGAATTGTTCGTTTGAGTTCGATTTTTTTTAAAATATTTATTGGTAAGACTTTATTTCACCTTGTGATCGAAATTTAAATTGAGTAAAATGCCAAATACCCCTTGAAATTTTAAAATTCGTCAAATATCCCCCTGAAATTTACAAATAGGCAAATACCCCCCTAAAATTGTAAAATGTCAATCAAATTACCTCAGTTTCGTTTACTCTGTCTAATTTAATGAGGAAAAGATGGATGAGACAAGAATTGATAAAGAATATGATGTTGGTGATGAGTGTTTCTTGTCTGGTCGTGAATCTGATAACTCAGATTGGTCTATTGGGTGATTAGAACCTCTTGGTTCTGATTTTGAAAGCAATTATAATGATGATGAAGATGATTCTAGTAATGATAGTTTTGCTATTTTGGTTCCTTGTTATTGACCTTGTTGTAAGGAGGTTGAAAACTTAAACAATGTGCTTTTGAAGACTCAAAATAGACGGAGTAAACGGAGCAGGGGGCAATTTGATTGACATTTTACAATTTCAGAAAAATATTTGACTATTTTCAAATTTCAGGGGAGTATTTAACGAATTTTAAAATTTCAAGGGGATATTTGCATTTTACTCAATTTAAATTATTAGAACTCTTTTCTTTAAAAAAAAACGGAACATTAGCGAAAGAAAAAAGAATAACACTCGTTGAAACATTTATTTATGGACGACAGATGTTGAGTAAACATATTGGTATCTTTTTTTGCTACCATGTCAATTAATTAGGTAATGGATACACCACAAAAACACCCTATGAGAATAAAGTCCGCTACTTAAATAGCAGATAACTTTTTTAAAAAATTCTTATTTTTATAACGTCCGCTACTTAAGTAACGAAATGATAAAATGAAAAAGTTGTAGAACGCACGAGTAACCGATAGAATGACAGAATTAAATGTCAACATATTTACATATTTATCCCTTTAGGTAAAAGTGGATCCATTATGAGTAATATAGATGTGGCCCAATTCAAATCAATTATTTTTTTATATAGTAGACTCTGACTCAATAGCAATATCTTATACTTGACCATATTACACTATGAACTATTGATTTTGTCATAAACCTATATGGTTTTTGTAAAGAGTACACTTTGATGAAAAATAATCTGAAATAACAGTTTCAAATCATTTTTAGTTAGATTCAATAAAATTTAAAATACTACTTAGAACACTAAAATCTAATTTAACTTTAAAAACTAATTATAAGTAAATACGTCAAGTAGAAACACTCCAAATAAAGAAGTATGAAATATGACTATAATTTTCTAACACAATGAACTAACTCAGATACCAAACGTGACACTAACATGTCAATACTAATGTAGCTATTATATATGTGTAAATATCAGGGTTGTATTATTGTAGTCAGGCTGAAGATATCTTCAACAAAAAATGTTAGTAATGCATATCAAAGAAAGGAAAAAAATGAAGAGGCAAAGTATATTAAATATACGTACCAAAACAAAGCAGTCATGGAAGTGAAGCCTAACAAGACTAGCAAGCATACGAGGGTCAGTCTTAGAAACGTTTCTTATGACTTCACGAACAATGGAATGGACTTTAGGACAAGTATTTTTGTAAAAGGAAGGATCAAGTTGTGCATCTGAGGAGAAGGGTAACCCTCCAAGCACAACAACTATGCAGCATAGAGCTGTTAATGTTAGACCAAAGGAGTTCATTTTGCTGTTGTGAGTGTGACTAAGCATAAACCAAGACTTTATTTATAGACTATAAAATTATATTTTAATGGCCATGACTTGTAAAGTTTGAGTTTGCAAATTGCAATAGTATGGCAACAACTTTTTTTTTGTCTGAGCTCAATTTTGTTTTTACATAATATTTTCTACGCGCAATGGAGTATCTTTAGTTGGATAAGAGAACAATCAGCGAAAAATTCTTCCTCAAAAGATTTAACGTAGGTGATTTCTCAATACTACATTCGAACTCAAGATTTCTGAATAAACTAAAAATGACTTTTATCATCTCAACCAAATGCTCCGATTTTGTGAACTTAATCTGAGTCACAAACAAGCAGAGTGTTGGACCAACAATGAATTGGTCTAGGTGATAAAGATCTTATCCCCTTAAACATATAGTTAGGTGTTCGATTTTTGATTAATGCATATGAAGAACATTCGGTTGAGAAAGGAGAATCCACGTTATACGTCCTATATTCTCCGACAAAAGTTAATCATTACTAATAACGGTGGAAACTTCGTACCAATATCATGATAATAATAAAAAAGGAAAAAAAAAAAAGCAGAGTGTTTGTATAAGGTAATAGTACTACAAACCTCATTTAATTAATTTACTAAAAAGTATCCATATATATAAACTTTGGAAATACAGCAAAGTTCAAATGTATGAGAATAATTCTTTGCAATTTTATCTAAGTTACTTCCTCTGTTTCATATACTTTTTTTCTTTTGGTAAAATTCTTCTGATATATTTAAGATCACATTAAATTAAATAAGATAATATTTATGTCATAGTATCTCCATTTCAAATCCCTGCTTTTAGATGGAGCGACAATATATTTTTGATTTTGTTTCACTCCATTCCCCTTTCGGAGAGAGCTAAAATATGCTTATCAGAAATTATGCTTTCATCCATTTCACTCCTCTATCTCCCCCCTCCAAAATAAATCATCCAATCAAGAGGTAAACTGAAAACTGATTTCAATTTTAAAAATCAATTCTATAAATAAAAATACAAATTCTAACTTCAAGTTACGACTAATTTATTTACAAAAATAATTTCATTAAAAAAATATTAATCATATAAAAAACAATTTTACACCTCGAAAATCAGTTTTACCTTATTTAAAAGTAGAACCAAACAATCTTCGTGAGGTTCTTTCAATTAATAGATAGAGACATCACATTACATATGCAAAAGTCGGTGGTCGATTATTAGACCATTAAACTATTAGATAAAGTAACGTAGAACTAAACATGCACTATCTAACGATTTTGTTGAAAAATGTGAAGTAATGTATTATATATACAATAAAAATAATAAATAATAATAATAATGTATATCTATTAACAAAATAAGTAATATTATGTTAAAAATAGAAAATGACTCATATAAAACAATATTTTTTTTAAATCCATTGGAGCCCAATGAAGTTAAATTTTATTTAATTTAATGTATTTCATACCTTTAAATTGCAGGTGCCAAGTGGTAAGTGTGGTCCCATTAAAGCTAAGCCAACCACAATTGACAAATTGACTATGACATAATTATCATCCGATGAAATTCATTGTATCATAACCAAAAGTAGTTTACGTAGTCAAAAAAAAAAAAAACCAAAAGTAATAGGTCAGGTTGAACCTACACGTGGGCGGCACACGACAACAATTTGTACGTAAATTTTTGAAAATGTTTTCTATTTTAAAAGTAGTCGTAATTTCTTTACTTTAAATGGCCTGGTGGGATTATATAATTTAACAAAGGACAAGTGTTGCATTAGAATAAGACGTGATTTTCAAAGCTGAGTGACAAAGTTTGCAAGTTGTTTGTTCCATTGTTATTTGTTAGTGATATTCTTCGTCTTGTTTAGATCAGATATCATGAACATTGCATTATATATTGTTCTGGACTGGGCCTAAATGCCCAACACGTTGAGAACTTCCACTTTTGGGCCGTCGAGCAAGGCCCAAAGCACAAGGTTCAGATCCACTTGACCGTTGGACAGCGCACGTCTCCCCTGCGTTCTGTAACGCTCGACATCGGAATGATGAACATTTAATGCTCATCACGGCTCCTCAGCCGTTTTCCGACAGCCATTGATGGGCATTAACTGTCTATCAAAGGCCTTGGCCAAGCGCTGGGGCTATATATACGGAGCACCTCTCATTTGCCAAAGGTACGTAACATCCTCTATTGAAAACCTTCACTTCACCTCAACTGACTTGAGCGTCGGAGTGTCTGCAGGTACACAACCCCCCTCCGGGTTTGCTTGGACAAAACGCAACAACAACTGCCGTGCACCACCGTCTGGTCGACTCTGATCAAAGTAAAGATCAGTGGCACCGTCTGTGGGGACTTAAAGTTTTCCCCCGTCTTTTCCCAGAATTAGACCAAAACTCAACAAAAAAACCCATTTCTTGACCAATGGCTGGTGCAAATAATGAATTTGTAGGAGAAAACAATCACCCAAATCCTCCAAATCACCAAAACCAATCTGATGGCGTCGAAACCTCTGTCACACCGGAAGGTAGCGCCGCGCATGCACAAGCAACTCTGCTTGATGTACCGCAGCCGCACCAACCTCCACAACCAGAAGATCCACTAGTGGTCCCACAAGTTCCACAAGGGGCACCAATGGAAGTGGTGATGGCTGCATTGGTCAACACCATCAACAGGCAGGGGCAGATACTTCGCGAGCAAGCAGACAACATGTGTGGGCAAAATGAACTGATCCGCGAGCAAAATCGGCGCCTCCGGGCAGTCGAAGAATCGCGTGCTGCTTCAAGGATATCGCGAAGTACTCGTCGACAAAGATCGTCGACACCTGAGAATAATCGCTCGCGATCGAGGTCTAGGTCCCCGAGGCCTGCACCTCGACAAAATGCGGAGAGACCACTGAGTCCTCTCAGAGACAATCCTCGGAGGCAGAATCACTCTCCTCCACAAAGGAACAACCACATTTCTCCACCGAGGAACAAACGCTCACCTCCTCGAAGAAACAACCGATCACCACCGAGGAACGGAGAAGCAGCTGCTCGTGGAGGAAATACCCGTCATTCCCCAAGAAGGGAATCTCCGGGCAGTGGAGACGAGAGGCACCGAGGACCCCTCTCGAGAAGAATCATGGACATCCCACTCCCACGAGGACTGGAAAAACCCCCAACGCTGAACAAATATGACGGAACGACAGACCCTGATGAGCATGTCCAGAGCGTCGAAACAGCCGTCGACTACAGGAATCTACAGGGATCAATTAAATGCAAGTTATTCCCACTCTCCTTGGTGCAAGGAGCATCAACCTGGTGGAGAAACTTACCTCCAGGATCAATCGACTCATGGGAAGAACTTTGCCGAATGTTCACGGCGCACTTCACTACCTCTCGACGGCACCCGAACACAGTGGCCAGCTTAAAAGCAATTGTCCAAGGTCCAAAGGAATCTCTTCGAAGCTATATCAAGAGGTTCAACAAAGTATCTGTCGAGGTCGAAGCGACCGACAAAATGAAGCTGTATCTCCTCGAAGAAGGATTGCGCGAGGGAACAAAGTTCCAAGAAGCTGTTGGGATCGTCGAAGTGCAAACCCTCGACGCATTCTTTGAATTAGCCCAACGATACATCAAATGGGAGGATAAGCAAAAGGCCTCCGAGGTCAGAAGACCAAAAACTTTCGAGGTCGGTGGACCCTCCTCGCAGAGAGAAGAACGTCGATGAGATGAAAAGAAGAGGGAAGGTGGAAAAGTCAGAGAGGCTAAACCACCAAAAAGTCAGTTCACCTACCACACTCCCCTGAATGCTCCTCGAGACAGGATCTTATCCGAGATATCGAGCGCTGAGTTCAAAAGTGCGGGAATCAGGTTCCCAAAACAACTGCCCGCAAAACCAAACGTGGACAAGAAGAAATTTTGTCGTTTCCACAAGAGTTACGGACATGTGACTGAAGACTGCGTGCATCTAAAGGATGTCATTGAAATCCTCATTCAGAAAGGATATGCACGACAGTATGTAGACGGGCAGCCAAGAACTACCAACAATAACGCTCCTCGACAAAATCAATTGGCAGCTGATCCAGCAAGCCCGGAACAACATGTCGAGGAAGAAAATAGAGTGATCAGTGGAGTAGCCCTCGCAATTTCAAGACCTGAAGATTTCCTTCCTCTGCCAACTAACGAGGAGAAAGGGGCTCTTGATTACCTTGTTGCGCATCTGGACGGAAGTTGGGAAAATTTCCCCGAAGCCCTAGTTATCTCCGGAGGAGGATTTAATCCCGTAACCATCGGATCTATCAAAAGGAAATTCGATGAGTTAGAGAAAGCATCCCCGGTCGAGGAAATAAAAATAACAGAGGTAAAAGAAAGCTCTGTTCCTTTGGCGTTCTATAGGGAAGAGGTTCCCGGGGGATCGCCAAACTTTCAAATCCCTTTGCTCGTCAGAGCAAAAATGGCCAATTTCGACGTGAGAAGAATCCTCGTCGATCAAGGAAGCTCCTGTGACATTATGTACTCAGGACTCTTCAAAGTGCTGCAGCTTACCGAGGAAAATTTGGTCCCTTATGTTGGATCCGACCTTAAAGGATTCAACGGATCAACAACAAAACCTTGGGGATACGTGGATCTGATCGTCACCTTTGGCGAAAACAAGGCCATGAAATCCGTGAAGGTCAAGTTCCTGGTCGTCGACTGCCCATCTCTATACAACTGCATCATTGGGCGACCAACTTTAGCTGAACTGTTTGCAGTGTCCTCGACCATCCATCTGAAGCTGAAGTATTACACTAAGGATGGATAGGTCGCCACAATAAACGGGGACATAGAAGCTGCTCGGCGATGCTTTGAAGCTGCGTCCAAGAACCTCAACTCTGTGGTTACGCCGAAGAAGAAGAAAGAAGAAACAAAGCTGCCCGGCGTAAACTCAATCAGTACCGAGGATGGAGTTGAATTGGATGCTCGAACTTCCAAGAAGGAGCGCAAACAAGAAAAGAAGGCAATTAAAGACGACCTTTTGATCAAGGAAACCTATCGCCCCATCCCTGATGGAGAGTTCGAACTAGTTCCCCTTGGCGAGGATCCAACAAAGGGCGTGAAGATTGGAGCTGATCTCCCCGACTTGGTGAAAAGGCAGTTGAAAGCTTGCTTAAGAGAGAACGCTGAACTGTTTGCTTGGAGTGCAGCTGAAATGCCCGGAATAGACCCCGAGGCCGCTTGTCATCAATTGACCATTGATCCTAGGGCTAGTGTTGTAGTTCAGCGTCGTAGGAAGCAGTCTCCCGAAAAAGCGGAGGCTGCTCGAAAAGCTGTAAAAGACCTCCTAGAGGCCAATTTCATTGCTGAAGCCCAGTACACAACCTGGCTTTCTAATGTTGTACTTGTTAAAAAATCTAATGGAAAGTGGCATATGTGTGTTGATTATACCGATCTTAATAGGGCTTGCCCTAAAGATGCTTATCCTCTGCCGAACATAGATAAATTAGTAGATAATTCCTCCGGGTTTAAATTAATATCATTTATGGACGCATATTCTGGTTATAATCAAATAAAAATGGCTGAAATCGATAAAAAGAAAACAGCTTTCATGACCGAAACTGGCAATTATTATTATAATGTAATGTCTTTCGGGCTCAAAAATGCAGGTGCCACTTACTAGAGGATGATGAACAAAGTATTTCACAATGAAATTGGAGACATGCTCGAAGTTTACATGGACGACATGATCGTTAAATCCGAAGAGGAAATCGATCATACCATCCACTTAAAAAGGGTGTTCGACCAAACAAGAAAATTTAACATGATGTTCAATCCGGAAAAATGCACGTTCGGAGTTAAGGCTGGAAAGTTCCTCGGTTTCTACCTCACAGAACGAGGAATAGAAGCCAATCCCGACAAATGTAGAGCTTTCTTCGACTATCCAACCCCGAAATCGAAGAAATTCATTCAAACTTTGAACGGCATGTTGACCTCGATGGCTAGATTCGTCGCCAAATCTGCTCAACATGCTTTGCCCCTCTTCAAGCTCCTCAGAAAAGAAACAACTTTCGAATGGACGGAAGAGTGCGAAGGAGCATTACAACACCTCAAACGAGCATTGTCCGAACCACCAGTATTAACACGACCAGTCGAGGGCGAAAAACTCTACCTCTACCTCGCCGTAGCATCAGAGGCCATAAGCGCCGTTCTCATAAGAGAAACCGAGCAAGGGCAGAAGCCTGTTTACTTCGTAAGCAGAGCACTACAAGGACCAGAACTCCGATACTTGCAAATAGAAAAAATTGCTCTAGCAATAATAATGGCTGTGAGGAAACTTCGATACTATTTCCTCGCCCATTCCATCGTCATCCGGACAGATCAACCCGTAAAGCAATTGCTGGCACGACCAGATATGGTCGGAAGGATGTTAAAATGGTCGTTAGAGCTTGCGGAATTCGACATAAGCTTCGAAAGTAGAAAGACTTTGAAAGTCCAAGTACTTGCTGATGTCGTCGCCGAAATGACAACGTCGACGACTTCCGAAAAGAATAAATGGACCATCTTCGTCGATGGATCCTCGAATTCACAAGGAAGCGAGGCGGGCATCATACTCGAAAACGGAGACGGAGTCCTAATAGAAGTATCCCTCGGACTTTCTTTCCCAACGACGAATAACCAAGCCGAGTACGAAGCTTTCCTAGCAGGGTTAATATTAGCCGAGGACATGGGAGCCGAGGAAATCAAAACATTCACGGATTCGCAGCCGGTAGCATCTCAAATGTTAGGGGAATATCAAACAAAAGAGGAACGACTCCTCGAATATCTAAGCCTCATCAAAACAAAACTCGCAAAGTTTAAGGAAACGGAGGTGAAACATGTTCCTCGAGAACATAATGCACGAGCAGATATCCTTTCTAAACTTGCGAGCACAAGGCGCAAAAGGGCGGGCAATCAATCCCTCATTCAGGAAACATTGACAAAACCGAGCATCGAAAAAGCAGTAGAAGTCATGCACATTTGCGCTATTGACGAGCAAAGTTGGATGGCCCCGGTGTACAATTTTCTGAAGTCGAACACACTGCCCGTAAACGCCAAGGAAGCAACGAAAATCCGAAAAAGAGCGTGCTCATACGTCCTGCTCGACAATAAGTTATATCGAAGAGGATTCTCAATCCCATTGCTCAAATGTGTGGAGGAGGCACGCGTGGAGTTCATCCTGCAAGAAATCCACGAAGGGATCAATGGGCAACATATTGGTGGACGATCTCTGGCAATAAAAGCACTAAGGGCAGAGTACTATTGGCCGACGATGCAAAGCGACGCCAAAGACCACGTCCTCAAATGTGACAAGTGCCAAAGACACGGGGACATGCACATCGCACCAGCCAACGAACTGAAAATGCTGATCTCCCCGTGGCCATTTGCCTGGTGGGGAATGGACATCCTCGGTCCTTTCCCAACAGCTGCGAGGCAAGTCAAATACCTCATAGTTGCCGTGGACTAATTCACCAAATGGATTGAAGCGGAACCCCTCGCAAAAATCGGCGCATCCCACATACTTCGTTTCTTCAAAAGAAACGTGCTCGCAAGGTTCGGAATCCCTCAAGTAGTGGTAACGGACAATGTAACTTAGTTTACGAACAAGAAGTTCCAGGAATTCCTTGCCACGATAGGCACCACTCAACACTTCACATCAGTCGAGCATCCTCAAACCAACGGGCAAGCGGAAGCAGCCAACCGCGTGTTATTACGAGGACTAAGACGAAGAATGGGCGCATCTAAAGGAAACTGGACCGAGGAGTTGCACAACGTCCTATGGTCCTACAGAACCACTCCTCATTCCACAACCGGGGAAACACCCTTCCGATTAACATACGGAACAGAGGCAGTAATTCCCATGGAAATAGGAGAACCATCTTCGAGGATTGAATATCCTCACAAGGAGGATATAAACGACGAGTTACTAAGAGAAGAACTAGATCTCGTCGAGGAACTGAGAACAGGGGCTTATCTTCGAGAAGCAACCCTCAAGCAGAAAATAGCTGCTCGGCACGACAAAAGGGTTATCAAATGAGAGTTCGAGGTAGGAAGCCTGATACTGAGAAGAAACCAAAAAGACTCACGAGAAGGGAAGCTCGCAGCTAATTGGGAAGGACCATATCGAGTCCGAGCAAAAACAGAAAACGGAGCAAACCACCTCGAAGATCTCTACGGCAAAGAAATCCCTCGCACATGGAACGCTGAAAAGCTAAAACAATACTATAGTTGAAAATAGAATAATTCGACATGCTCTTCAACGAAGGCTGCAAATCCCACCAAGTAGACGCGCCTATACAACGGAGGAATGCCTAGGTACGGGCAGAAATCTCAAAACTTTAAAGCCCGACCTTAGCTCTAATGCTGACGTCAACGCTCAACGAGGGAATACTCCATACGAGCCTCATTGTTGCTTAGTACAAGCCCGGCAGAACACCCAGCTCGCGATGGGATGTTCAATGCTGCGAGGAAAGATTTCAAACGAAGAAACTTTCCTCGACTCTAGTTTGGGAGCTAGCCAAACACTCGTGCAGTTCCACAAACTGCTCGGGAACGGTGCTTATGATCCGCGACATCAAGAAGCAACCATAACACTTAGGTGAGCACTAGCGCAAAAGGTGACCTACCTAGCGAATAGAACGTCTAAAAATACTAAGTTAAAACCCTAAGTCAGAATCGAGCACCATTTAAAAAGTATCCTCGCATATTTTAAATGGTCGGATTTGCATGGAAATAATCACAAATATTGACAAGTTAAAATAAACACTCCACAAACAAAGCAATAAACAAGCACAAATTGCAAAGTAAAGGAGTTATAAAATAAAAACGACCACGGGCCAAAGATGTCATAATATTACAAAAAATGGCGAACAAGCGCCGAAGGTATTAGAAGGCCAAGGCGAGCATAACGTCGGCGTTCAAAATTACAAATTATAAGGCAAATAAAAATTAATCTTCTTCCACGGCAGGGGAGACTATAACGCCATCTTGAACTTCTTTGAGCTCAGACGCGCCTTCAACAACCAGATCGACACCGGGGTTGAGCACCATCAACTGGGCAACAGCGTTGTCGAAGCTAGACTTCCGCTGCGTCAAGCTGCTGTGCCTCCAACTCATTCTGTAGACAAGAGCTGTTCGAGTAAATCCCCTATACTAGCCGTTGGGATCTACCACCAGTTCGTCGGAATCAGGTGCAGCGCTGCTCGACCCAGATCTGCTCTCCAGTGTCGTCACCTTGCCCTCCAGGGTTTCCCTCTCGGCAATTAGGTCCTTGACCTGCCCTTCCAGCTTCTCCTTCTCAGTAGTGAGACGAGCAGCTTCCTGCTCCTTCTCAGTCAACTAGGTCACCAAGCCCGCCTGAAGCTTATACATGTCCCTGTACGCCGCATGGTTAACTTTAGCCTGCTCCAGTGACTGTCGGAGAAGAGCTGCTTCCTCTTTGGTGCTGTCCCTCTCTGCCAAGTACTTGCATTCGCGACCATTGAGATAACTCGAAATCTCCATCAACTTGAACGCAGAGACCATGACATCAGTGAGTTCATTCTTCAGCGCCTCTGGACCCATGTCGTCCATTATCGCCTTCTCAGCATAAGAAACCGAAACCGAGGACTTCTTAACGAGGCCAGGACTTCCGATAGCTGGAGGGAGCATAAACTTTGAACTGGATGGAGGAGTCAAACCAGTGGCCGAAGCGTCACCCTCCCCGACACGGGCGACTTTGGTAGGACGAGGTTGATTATCAGCGTTGGTATTGGCCACCGTGTCGTCCAAATCCATGACCACGGTACCTCCCCGAGCATTGTCCATATCACTACCTCCGGGGGAAGGTGCAGCTGTGGAAGAGGAACCAAGCACGGCGGCTTGTCTTTTCTCCTTAGCAGCCTTTGATTTACGGAGCTTAGCTGCAATAGACGACATCTCCCCTGCAGGATAAACAAAGCAAAAATCAGTAAACTTACAAGAAAACTGAATCAAAGTATGTACGAGGATATTAAATAGGAAAAATAACGAGCATACGAAAACAAGCCTCCATCTCTGCCACACTTTTGCAAGCGAGCAGTTTCCTCGTATCAATAAAAGCCTTCTTCGTCAAAGGAACACCCGACTCGTCGAGAATGGGATTCCCTTCCTTATCTTCATAGGATTTACGAGGAAAACTACCCACGAAGACGTTCATCTGTTCGTAGTTGGACAGTTCCTCAACCGTCAGTTCCTCCGCAGAGTATATAAAGTCACTGGCCGGCTTCAAATAATGGCTTTTCCTCCATGACAGAGGAAAGCGGCTATAATCCTCCAGAATAGGACGACCATCTGGACCTATCAAATGAGCTCCAGTGGCATCCTTAGCTGGTCCCCAGTAAATGATACTCTGTCAGGAGACGGAATTCAGGGGCTTAATGAAAAAGTAACTGTCCTTGAAACCCCGAAAATATTCTAGAAACATTTCGAAGAGTTTAACGCTCTGCTTCAGCGAAACCCAACCGAACTTGTTCGCAGCATTCCCCTTGGGCTTCGACCTTTGTAGGTGAAAGGCATGGAAGAACAACGGGATGGTCGGCAAAAATCCTAAGTACGCCGCCGTCATCTCAAAGGCCCTTATGAATGCCAAAGAATTTGGATATAACTGGGAAGGGGTGAGGTGCAGATATCGAAAGACTGCGACTTCAAAGTCGCTGAAGGGCAATCTGTAGCCCATATGCTCGAACGCTATCTGATACATAGGGAAAGACCCCCACTGGAATTTGCTGCAAATACGGCGACTAGTGTTCGGTATACAGGCCTTCCAATCATCTATAGGGGGACGTTGAATTGTCCTAAACATTCCATCCCCGCCATTCAGGGAGAATTTTGACACCGTAGTCCGGGGCTCGTCGGCCACCCACTCATATTCGTCCCCGTCGACGTTCGAAGTCGAGGCTGGAGCCTGTTCCTCGGCCATCACACCTGAAAAAGCAGAGGAGAAAGATGAATTCGACATTTAAACATCAAATCCACCCTTCCACCGCCAAATCAAGTGAAAGGGCAAGGATATCGAGATCCGTACGAATATACATGCTCAAACGCCTACCTAATCTTCCTAAAAGGGAGAATGCTCAACACATTCATATCCACGCGAACATATGTGGTCGAGGAACATCTTATCTTCCTAGAGGGAAGAATGTTCGGCACATTCATATGAATGCTCGCACATTCATATGAATGCTCGACTTAATTTATCAAATCCAGAAAGCCAAAGTGAGTTCACAAAGCGAAAATCGCCAGTGAACTCTTAAACAAAGGCCTAATATCAACTAAACAACGTTTTAGTTCTGTTTTGCGGGAGGGAAAGGTGTTAATCACCACTAAAAAACCCTCAAACCACAGAAAGCAAAACCACAAAGAAAAGAAGAAAAACTCAAAACAACGTAAATTTTACAGCTTCAACAAACATAAAATCGCAAAAACATAAACAAGAAAGGTCTCAATACTTACTTGTAGTTGTAAAAGCGAAGTTGAATCCAACAAACGAACCCTGAAAATAGTGAGAATGCGAAGGAGTTGAAAGTTTGGGACTTGGAAAGGTTCGGAGTTTAGAGAAGTTGAGAGAGTATGAAGTGAAGTTTGAAGAGTCTGAGAGAGAAAAACTAGAAATGTTTTGAAAAATCCCTCCACTTTCCTATATATAGGAAATCTCCAACGAACGCGCCTGCACGAAGCGAAGGGGCGCCACTTGCATCTGGACCGTTGCTTTGATCCAAAGGCCACGATTCGCAAAGATCCAACGGTCCAAACGCACTCATCGCAGAAGTGAAAGGGCGCGAAGATCCAACGGTTGTAACTCATCCTCGAGATTCAAACCTGCTAACAGATACTTGAGTGCTAAGGGTAGCCCTTACACGTGGCGGAGGAGGATGGAGCGGCTTGTCCATCCAAGTCACATCCATCTGTTCGCAAATCTCGCCGGACATCAGGGAAAATTGAATCGAAACTCTCGTATTTCATCCTCGGCGTTATTTACGGATCGCAATAAAGGTGCGATCATTCCGCGCAAAAATTCCTCGACATTTCCCCAAACATTTCTCTCCACGACAAGTCTCAACAAACTTGCGAACAGATCGTCGACGCTCCCAATAGATAAAGGATTCCTTCGCCGACATCATCTTATGTTCGACATTAAGATCCAAAACCTCAACGTTATTAGCCTAAGTACCAGAGCTACGGCCAACTAAAGTCATCATCCTCGTACCAGAACATGACGACTTGGGGGGCTCCTGTTCTGGACTGGGCCTAAATGCCCATCACGTTGAGGACCTCCACTTTTGGGCCGTCGAGCAAGGCCCAAAGCACAAGGTCCAGATCCACTTGACCGTTGGACAGCGCACGTCTCCCCTGCGTTCTGTAACGCTCGACATCGGAATGATGAGCATTTAATGCTCATCACGGCTCCTCAGCCGTTTTCCGACAGCCATTGATGGGCATTAACTGCCTATCAAAGGCCTTGGCTAAGCGCTGGGGCTATATATACGGAGCACCTCTCATTTGCCAAAGGTACGTAACATCCTCTATTGAAAACCTTCACTTCACCTCAACTGACTTGAGCGTCGGAGTGTCTACAGGTACACAACCCCCCTCTGGGTTTGCTTGGACAAAACGCAACAACAACCGCCGTGCACCGCCGTCTGGTCGACTCTGATCAAAGTAAAGATCATATATGTAGTAAAGTCAGGTTCAAATCTGATTATCCTACATACTTATTTACCTTAAAAGTGAACTTTTTATTCACTAAATTACTTGGAAAAAAAGATATTTTTCAAGTATATACCTAGTGTAATGAACATATATAGTAGTAATAGGATAAATTGAAAATGATATTTATTTTAAGACAAGTTTTTTGTTATATATGGTGGGAAGCTGTAATTTCTTGAGACATTCATTTTGGTCTTCTTTTTTTAGTATAAGTTTATCTTCTTCTTTGCCATTATTTGTTCAACTGTTTGCGGCCATCATTGTCGATCACCATTAAGGATTAGGTAGAGTCATCTAAACAAAGTCAAGTCAAGCATATCTTGGTGATATAACCATCTAAAAATAAAGCATATTTCGGACACAACCATCCAAATAAAGTAAAACAAGTAGGGGGTAGTGGGGGTGGTGAGTATTATTGGATAAAATTGATTTTGTGTTTAAGTTTAAACACTTGATTATGGAGCTGGATTCTTTGCCGTAGGTGTTTCACGTGGTTAGACACAGTAGATAATTTTGACCGTAAATTTATCATTAAATGGTCCAAATTAATTCAATATTTATTTAATATTTAATACAATTTTAAATATTATCCATTCATTTTTTTATTTGATGGTCTACAACCCGGGACAGAGCTATTAGGGGGACTAGCAGAGGCCACGTTTCCCCCTAAATTTTTATAATTTTTTTCTATACTAGTATATTATTATATTGCTAGTTTAATTTCACTTTTGGTCTCTATTTTATTAAACTCATAAAAATTGTCTTTAATTCAACTTTTTGGACCCTATTTATACATTTGTTGTAAATTTGCCTCAGAAAATAATTTCTCCCCTAAAAATCATATTTTTTGTACTAAAAAGGTGATTTATTGCATTAATATTGAATTTAATGACAAAATATCTTTTTTTGAGATTAAAATTAGCTTTTTTTTAATGCAAAAGTCACAATTTTTATGGAAAAATAAATGGTTTAAGCTCAAAATTTCAATAAATGTGAAAATAGAGGAGACAAAATTGTAACTCATAAAATGCAGATTCACAATATTAACATTAAATTTATCTTATAATTTCTAATATGTGTTATGCTTTTAAATTTAATTTTTTCCTTATTAAATTATACTTTTAATTTCGGTCCCCCCTAAACTTAATTCTTAGCTCCGTCCCTATCTACAACAGTTGCTGTATTAACGTAGTAATTGTATCGCTTATTTGTTATTACTTGGAGAGAGTGATACTGTCTCGACTCTCAACTCCCCAACCCCAAATATGCTTCTAGCCAAAAGAGAAGTCCCTCAAAAAACTTACGCAAAATATATCAAAGTAGCATAAATTAAAATCTGTCCACCAAAAAAATTCAATAACAACTAAAGTACATTTTGCTAATTTTCAACCACCACGATGCAATAATTTTAACCTTAACTATTAATTGCTCTAATGATACTACCATATTTTCAAACAACTTGTTGTTCATTTTCCTTAAGATATGCATCGATAACACACTAACCACACACAACCTACAGGCATTGACTAATATCTTTGCTGAATAAATGAGAGTCGTCAAATTGTATAGCATGGGCCTTAACATCATTAAGTAAAACACTTAAGACCCTTAACCAAGCAAGGATGTATAGCATTCCACGGAGGAAAAACTATTTATCACTAATAGTTTTATCGCAACGACATCACGATCAATGTAGTCAGGTTTTCGCACCGGGTTTTAGCTTATTACGATAAGAAGTTTTATATTATAGATAAGGATTAAATTTCATCAACCCACTCATGTATTTTGAAAAAGGACAAGATCTAACGGCAACAATTAATTCGTGATGTGAGTTAAGAAGCGGTAAAATCCTTTAGCTGACTAGACTTCAATCGGATGAAGGGCTCATTTCCAAGTATCATAATCATCAACATGTAAAAATACAATTTTCCAACAAAGTGTAACACTCGTGAACTTTTTTTCCTCCTCCAAAGTAAACGATCGTCTATATGCCATCTCCAATCACTCCTATCCACACCCCACCCCAACCTATAGGTCTCAGCCACTGATGTAGGGGTGTGGGGTAGGAGAATAAATGTGAAACATCAATAAGATAATAATATTTCCTACAGTAAAACATATACACTTGCAATACCACAATACACATCCACACAACCCAAGATGGGCTTTAACCCCCTTTGTCTTTGGAAAAGGCTTTTAACCATCACTAAGAAATTTGATTTTTGGCTGCGCTTTTTTCCGTTACAATTCGTTGGTAGAATTATTAGTTTTGCCAATGACTTATAACAAAAAAATGTACTGCAAAAAATCAAACTTCTTGTAGTATACACAAAAAAAAAAAAAAAATTAGAAGCCATATTTAAAAAAATTAAAATTAACATATCATATTTAAAAGACATATTTATAATGACATTGTCTCACACGTTTAAAAACCAAAATTATGGTGGTGAGTGGTGACTATGTATGAGAATTTGGTCAAGATGAAGATCTGAATTTGATGAAAGTGAATTTGGTGGGTTAGTTTTAGCTCGCTTGTTAAAGATAGGAATCAAATTCAAGATCACTTTTATCGTGAGTGGATCCTCTCCTATGTAAATTTCCTCCAGTTAAATCTAGACCCTTCATTTAAATTTCAAAAAAATAAAAAATATAAGAAGATGCTTTTTTAATGGTACAGATATACACTGCTCTCTTTCCAGTAAATTTTAAAATTGAGGGGATCCTATCTCACCTGTATCTATTACTTACTTAATTCGTTAACTTTTTCACTGTAATGAACAAATCAACCTTATAATTTTTTATAAAAATATTGTGGGGTTATATTTTAATGGTTGAGGGAGATTTGACAATAAATTATAAAATGATAATAGATAGAAATTGCCCATGATGTTGCATTTATGACTCTGTCTATTTATTTTTATAATTTTTTGCAATATTTAATTTAATATTCGTCCTCTTGTTTTTTTTTTTTTTTTTATGTTTTTGGATCACAGAAATCATAGGCCTATTGTAATTGTGTCTATCATATTAAGAGGTTTTTCTAATCCAACCCTTCATAATTTGTCCATATTTATGAATCAACTAATGTGAACAAGCCATATACAAATTTAAAAGTTTTTTACAAGTTAGTTATGGATATTACATACAAATTTGATGGATAAATATTATTAAATTATGGAGTAGAATAGGTCTCACCATTATAAGAAGGAACACAAAATATGGTGTAAATAAGACTATTTTAATTTCTTTTAATATTGATATCATTAATAGGTGGCAAACTGATCTAAAGGTAGACTTAAAAAAAATGTTGCTTCTTTGACAATACTACAAAAATTACAGTTGAAAATACTTTTGTTTTCTCTTGATAGTGAAGTTGTTGAAATATTTTAGCACATAATTGGAGATTATTTTATTTAGACTAAATGCATTCAAGAGTCTTTAAAGTTTTTATGTGTGTAACAATTAAGTTTCATAAATGTTTTAGATATTTTATACGTAATTTAAATTTCTAATTTGTTGCACTGTTATCTTCTAGTTATTATCCGTTACAAAAATTTGTTACACTATTAATCTTTTAGTAAATCTACTTCAACATATGTGCATTTTTCTTCAAAATGCCCACCATGGGGAAGTCAATGTTAACGAACACGCTGCAAAAAGGTAGCGATGATTAACTAGAAAGATAACAATGCAATAAATCAGAAACGTAAACGACATATTTGCTATCTGAAAAACTAAAAAGGTAACAGTGACACAAGTTAGAAATGTAATAACATATTTATTATCCAAAAATTTAAAGGATTAAACTGTTACTTAAAAAACTTAAAGAATCTATCACTATTTTTTCCTTCACAGGGGTTTCATACCTTTGCAGTTTTACTGATAAGATTTTTAATGAGACAAATGTTTATACTTTGTATTTTATCCAGGGGCATCTCCTAAATGTTGGAGACCCTAGTACGATTATTAAAAATAGGCCCTAATAAAAAGGAAAAATGCAAAAAAACAAAACAAAAAAATTGTCATCGATTTAAATTACAAATAACATCAATAACACTAAACAATAATCATTTTTTCACTGACATACAAAAAGTTTGATAAACAAGAAAATTTCTATTACACGTCACTTCATTGGATAAAACTATAGTATAACAATTATCTATAAGGCGTCTAAAAAATTTATTCACAATAGAAAAATATCTTTTAAGAAATTTTGTAACTAATAAATCCATCATTTTTGAATAAAGAGAATCTCAAGTATTTGAACTCCACAATCTCTCATTTGGAAGTCTGCAATCCCTAGTTTTATATCTCTCATTAACTAATACAACTACCCTACAAATTTTTTTAGAGGCCCCCTATTTATTTTTATGAGGCCTTATTATGTCATCGCACATGTCGCGAGTAGACGCCTCTGATTTTATCCTTAGGTATTGGCCTAGTCCCAAAAATCCTTTTTTTTTGGTTGGTAGTCCCAAAAATCCTTTTATCCTTATTTATTTAATACTGTATTAATTATTGGAATGCTGCAAATAAACAATAGGTGGTGGTTATGAGATACCAACATAGTTAGGATGTCATATTCATGGTGTGATTCGGTTACACTCTAATTTAATTTAAAAAAAAAAAAAGACCAGTACAAGTATTTGGTCTTTTATTTAAAGTGGAACTTCTATTGGCAACACTCTTCCATATCCTGTTGAACTAGTCTTTTAATATAATTGAGTTGTTATTTAAGTAGAACACTTGCATAAGATATTGTAACACAAAAAGTGGGTATTATTAAGAACATTACATGACAGAAGATTACCTTACACACATAAAGCACATATCACACAACAAACAAGGCACGAATGTACCTAGTTATCACTTCTTTATTTGTGACTTCCAATCACCATATTTCAACTAAAGTAACCCACATTAATTTAGATTGAACTAACCATATCCTCCCCCTCTAATAATTCTATGGCAAGATCCAATTCAGAAGATTTTTTGTTAACAAAGTTACATTGTTTTCTAATTTCTCCTTTCTTTCCGGTAAGCACACCAATATTACCCATTTTAATCATTGAATTCACAAAGTTTTGAAAGAAAACATTTTGGTCGTTGGCAAAACTGTTGACGATGCTAATGGTATCTGCACCTGGTGTTGAGAACAATTCTTGATCACTTTGAAGTAAACCCTTTTTAACTTGAAGATTGTTGTAGAAGTTCTTGTCCAATTTATCAGGAGTAGTTGGGTCAAAATTGACACGGTTAGTTCCAGGTCCATTCTGAGGACATTGTTTTTGTAAGTCTTTTAAGTATGTTTTATCAAGTGATGGATCAGGTTTACCAGTATTGTCAAAGTCATATAATCGATCAGTGATGAAAAGGCAACGTGCTCTCCCAATTGTATGGGCACCTGAAATTATAAATATATATAAGGCACCCAACACAATTTTCACATGTAGAAACAAACTTTTAGCTAAGGCTAACATGCTTGAAAATTAAACTTGTTTCTCCTTGCCAGGACTTAAAATCTTTGACCTCCAACTTTTTAAAGCTTAGTAACCAGTTGAGCTACTCATCCAACCTCATTAATTTGTGTTTTAAAAAAAAAACATCTAGTTTTTATATTTGAGTAACACGTACTTGCATACACTAATTCCTATAAAGTCCCGTGAAATTTTAAATGGTGGTTGAAAGTGTCCCGATTTCAATATCTCTAAAGTTTATAATCAAATTTGAATTTGAGAATTGATATTATATTGAAAGAGACTCATGTTATTTTATTTAAATATTACTATTCAATAAAAAAAATTCTATAATTGTTATTATTGACAAATTATTTAGAAAATATACCTGAGAGTGCTACTAAATCTACTGTGTTGAGGCCTTGAGCAGCAAATGCAGATTTTAGTTCAGTAAGGGCATTTGAGGGACCTGGAAGGTTTTGATTAGCCAAAGCTTTATTTGCTGTTAGACTATCCCTTCTTCCGAGTGGAACCAACCAACCTGGACCTCCGGTCTGCGAATATAAATAGATTTGTATTCTTAACTCATTAAAATGTATAATAAACTTAGTCATTGAACTAGTCCGAAATGTAATAATTAATTTTAAAAGATGATGGACTCGGATTTTTCATTCTATTAAGAGTCTCGCATCAGTTACGAGATGGACTGAATATATCTATTCATAAGTGAGAGCAATCTCTATCTTACAAGTCAGTATTGTAGGGTTATGTTAGGTCAAACTCTCAATTCTAATATGGTATCAAAACATTCTCTATAATCTACTGTGTCACCTGCTATCAGATTTCTAATCAGACCACCCATCACTTATATACGCGCACTATGATTGAATTAGACTCAACTCAACCATTATTATATTATTACCAATATTATGAGTTTATGTAGAACTCATTTCTTGAAACAAAATTAATTAGCTAAATATATGTACCAGAACAGAAGATATTCCAGCCGCAAGTGTAAGAATATCAGCACAAGAAACTATATTAGGGCAAGCTTTTTCCACCGCAGTCTTAATGTCATTGATAACATTCAATCCTCTTAAGGAGTTGATATTTGGACCAGCATCTTGTTCACTATCAATAGTAGTAGTCTTGTTCAATAAAACTGATGCATCACAACCCTGTTTTAATCATATACAATATCATCAAGTTATTTAGTTATCCATCTCAAAAACTACATAGAATTATTATATAAAAAAAACTACATAGAATTGATCTACTTCATTTTCATGGATATAATTAAGGCTGAAAATAATAAGTTATGGATATTATTATTAACTAGAAAGTAGTACAATAGAAAAATAAATCAATTAAAATTATATTAAAAATGACACTATTCATTGAGTCAACTTTTTTTCTTTTTCTTCAAATACGACAATTATTATAGCACAGATAAAGTAAAATTTAGAGTGTAATTTAAAATGCATGTGTTAGAGAATATATTTTTAGCACTATTCTAACTCCAATCAACACTCATTATTTTCTTTTAAAAAAATCATTATTATTTTACATAAGATCTTGGAGACACATAAATAGTGAATCTACACACCATATAGCATAGATGGTAAATATTTAAATTTTTTAGTTATTTTATTTATGGCTTGATTTTTGACTAATACATATAATAAAATTGTATCTCTTAAGTGGATATCCGTATACAAGTTAGTTCTTTAGTTTACTTAAATGGATATCAGTA
Organism: Trifolium subterraneum; assembly: GCA_951799995.1. Classification (NCBI taxonomy): domain Eukaryota; kingdom Viridiplantae; phylum Streptophyta; class Magnoliopsida; order Fabales; family Fabaceae; genus Trifolium; species Trifolium subterraneum. The sequence continues at coordinate 12,707,886 of OX637462.1, read as the reverse complement.
TAGATAGTATTTCCATTGGAGATGCTCTTATATATAAATTTTTAGTTGTCTTATTTTCTCAAATGCAAACAAATAATAATTTGGGAATGAATGATAAAATAGAGCAAGCATATATATATATAATAATAGTATATACATACTTGAACAAAACAATCATGAAAGTGAAGTCTGATGATACTTGCGGGCATTCTTGTATCTGTCCTAGAAACATCCCCTAAGACTTTTTGAACAATGGATTGCAATTGTGGACAAGTTTTGCTGTAAAACAATGGATCAAGTTGTGCATTTGAGGAGAAGGGTAATCCTCCAAACACAACCACTACACAACAAAGAGTTATGAGACTAAGAGAGTTCATTTTTACTCCTTACTATATGTGTGTTTGAAGTTGTTGCTTAATTAGGCATAAATGTGCCTTTATTTATAGGACTAGGTCGGCTTGTGGTTGCCATGAATGACATTTGATTGAGAATATAATATCAATACCTCAATATTTAAGATACACTTGTAAATTAAAAACAATTTTTCTAAATACTATATCTAATAGTCTTCAAAAAATTAATAAACTAATCATTCCTAAATGAAATTAATTAGTACTATATTGAATTTTTAGTATTCCTTACGTACTTAATCTCAAATTTTTTTTAAAAATCAAGATACAAAATTAATGATGTTTTATCATTTGTATTTTTATAAAACTAAAACGTTTATTAAATAAAATTTTCTCTTTCTTAATAAATTAAGGGTAAAAAGAACTTAACTTATTAATATTTATTATTTCTTAATATTTCTTAATTCATTTACGACACTTTAAAAAGACCAAAAGTTTGAGATAGAAGAAGTGTTCTTTTTACACACATCACCGAAATATATTCTATCTTGATCAGCGAGCAATATTTGGAATGGAGGGAATAGAGCATATACTCTGTCTTCTATAAATAAATAAAAGACTATACATATTAATTATATTTGGTAGCATCTTTAGAGTAGAATAAACTATCAAATCGATCCTTAATTTAATTTGTAGGTTGCTCTTAAATATATCCCTAACATTATGAATTGTTAAATTTATTCATATTAATTAGTTCTTGCAGAATATGCTAAGAAATAAATTGATTGTAAAATTAGGGACCATATTGATAGTAAGTTATTTAAAAATAGGTATTAAATTTATAGTAAGAAGCTAAATACATAGACTAACTTGATATATTAATAAAATTAAAAATATTTTTAAAATATTCATAAAATAGTAGGATTAAAGAATTATTTTATGAGACCAACCAAAAAAAAAAAGAATTATTTTATGATGAAGCGTACACTTTAGCACATTTGAAAAAGGAAGGATTAAATCGATGTAGTTGTTATTTTTGTTAATATTATATTGAAAACATAAAATTTAGATCAGGGGATGATGGTTTTTTTTTAGGTAAGGGGATGAGTTGTTATATTCTATAAAGAGTTTAATTGTTATGCACTGTCGGTGTAAAAAAAATTTATACACGCACCCAATGATGTGTTGCCACATCATTTAATGAATGTGACACATCATATGTTTTTAAATACAATACATGATATGTTGGTATATTATTGGACGCATGTATAAAATAACTTTATACTGACGGTGCATATAAATTAAATTCTTCTACAAATGGTACGTTTTGCATACTATATAGTCGGGTTAGTCTATGTATAGATGTATTATTAATTTTTGGCTTAATTACATTTTTGGTCCCTTATCTTTATTTTAGGTTTCAAGTTGGTACCTTATCTTTTAAAAGTTTCAAGTTGGTCCCTTATCTTTATTTTAGGTTTCAAGTTGGTCCCTTCCGTCAATTTTTTAACTATTTCCGTTAAATTTGGACACGTGGCACACTTGAACATGTGACACGTGTCCAGATTTAACGGTAACAGTAAAAAAATTGACGGAAGGGACCAACTTGAAACCTAAAAAAAAGATAAGGGATCAACTTGAAACTTTTAAAAGATAAGGGACCAACTTAAAACCTAAAATAAAGATAAGGGACAAAAAATGAAATTAAGCCTTAATTTTTCCACTCACTCATTTTTTCTTTTTTTTTTTGGCTTTTCTCTCTTGGTCATATCTATGTATTATTAATTTACTCAACTGGGCTTACGTTTTTGTACAGCCTCCAAACAAGGCACGAGGTTAACACATTTCCTTTCTTAAAACACGTTTAGCTTTTAACTTTTAATTTTTTTTTTTTTTAAAAAGTCAAAATGAGATATATAATACCAACCAAAAGTCCTTTCAGCACAAGGTGTGCCAAAAAAGACGGCAAGAGTTTACAGATACAAGAAGAGTAAAATAATCATGAGACTAAAGTTACATAATGCCCAAACAAGTAAAAGGGCTCAACCACCAGCTATGAAAGTTGGAGACTAAATTGGAATTTGTTGTCTTCAACCACCAATACGAATAAAGCTTAACCTTGTCCAATAACTGAGTGGAGGACAATTCCGAGTTTCTAAATAGACGTTGATTTCGTTCAGTCCAAATCACCCACACACACAAGAGCCAAATAAGCTGAAGAAAGGAACGACACGCGCTGAGACCACCCGAAGAGAAAATAAACTGAAGAAAATGATCACCCAGATTTTGCGGATCCACTGATGACAAACCAATCCATGATCTAACTGATGACCACAAAGAACCAAATATGCTGCATGAAATGAATAGATGCTGAGCTGACTCCATATCCTCACAACCGGCCACACAAGACTGAGCCTCTGGAGAAATAATGCCACGGATTGCCAGATTTGTTTTAGTTGGCAACCTGTCTCTCAACAGTCTCCAAGCAAAAATAGAAACCTTCAAAGGAACCTGTTTGTGCCAAATAAGATCTGCTGCTGAGTCCAAAGTAACAACTGGGTGAGAGGTCAGTGTCTGATAAGCTTCTTTGACTGTGTAACCTCCAATAGTATCATGACGCCAAAACCACTGGTCAGGAATATGAGCCTGCAAGATGAAATCAAGAAGTAAAGTCTGACACTCCCCCAACATCTCCTCCTCCCACGCCCACAGCTGCCTCCGCCACTCCCACGCCCCCCCCCCCCCCCCCCCCCCCCCCCCCCCCCCCCCTCAGTGCCCCACCCTAAAAAGGACATCTCAGCCACCGTACTTGACTTGTTTTCAGCCAAATCAAATAAACGCCCAAACCGCTCACACAAAGGAACCCCACCTAACCAAGGATCAGTCCAGAAATACGTCGCAGTCCCATCCCCCACCTTCCGAATCACACCCTCCCCGAACCATCCTCCTCCCAGGTCATCTACACCATCCTGAATCCTCGCAATCTCTCTCCACCATGACGACCCATTCCTTCCCCCCACTCTCAAACACCCTCTCTCTACCCCGTAACGAGCTGCCAACACCCTAAACCATAACCCCTCTCTATCCACCAACATCCTCCAACACCATTTACCTAAGAGTGCCAGATTAAACTCCCTCAATCGTCTAACCTCCAACCCTCCAAACTCCTTACGTAAACATAAAGTGTTCCAACTAATCCACGAGATTTTCCTAATTTCCTCACTCCCACCCCAAAAGAAATTATTCAAAAGAGAATCAATAGAAGAGATAGTACCTGAGGAAGCTTTGAAGAAGGAAAGAGCAAAGACAGGTAGGGAGGTCAGAACAGACTTTAGGAGAATTAAACGACCACCAAAAGAAAGGAATCAACTTTTCCACCCTGATAGACGATTTCGAATGCGAGTCAACACCGGTTCCCAAAAAACTAGCCGTCGAGGATCACCACCAATAGGAAGACCCAGATAAAGGAAAGACACCTTTCCCACTTTACAATGTAAAGCATTCGCCGCCGCACGCACCCAAGAATCATCGATATTAACCCCTACTAGCATGCTTTTATTAAAGTTCACCTTTAAACCCGATATTGTCTCGAACAATACCAGAGCCGCCCGCAACGCACGAACATTCGCCCAACTCTTAGTTCCTAAAAGTAACGTGTCATCAGCAAACTGAAGGTGAGAAACAGAGATGTGGTTTTGAAGGCCAATACTATACCCTGTAAAGAAATGATTATCAACCATGGCTGTCATCAAAACGTTCAAACCTTCAGCAGCTAGCAAAAACAGAAATGGAGACAACGGGTCCCCTTGACGTAAACCACGCTCCAAAGGGAGCTCATCCGTGGGGCTACCATTAACTAAAACAGAAGCTGTGGCCGTACAAACACACTCTTTTATCCACTTCCTCCACAAGACCGGAAAGGACATTCTCCCCATAACTACGTCAAGATAGCCCCAATCAACCGAATCGTAAGCTTTCTCAAAATCAACCTTGAATAACAACAACTCTTTCTTAGACTTGCAAACTTCATCCACCACTTCGTTCGCGATAAGAATCCCATCAAGGATCTTCCTGTCTTTTACAAACGCTGTCTGAGATTCCGAGATGACACTACCTATAACCAACCGCAATCTGTTTGCTAACACCTTTGCCAAAACTTTATACAAACTTCCCACCAGGGATATGGGCCGAAAGTCATTCAAACGTTGAGGACTATCGACCTTAGGGATAAGGGCTGTGAACATTGAGTTTAAACCTTTTGTTAGCTTCCCATTCCGATGAAATTCAGCCATAAAGCCCATGATGTCAGTCTGCATCTCCGACCAGAAATCCTTTATGAAGCCAAAATTTATCCCGTCAGGTCCCAGACTTTTGTAGCTGTCACAATCCCAAATTGTTGTCTTAACCTCCTCAACAGAGAAAGGTTTAGTCAAGCTGCCGCCCTCTACATGAGTAAGTCTTCTGAACTGAAAATTATCCACCCCATGCCTCTCTACTGTACTCGCCTTAAAATGAGAAGAAAAGTGCGAAAACACAGCTTGGCGAATAAGTTGAACCCCTTCCACAATTGTGTCATCCACTTGAATAGAAGAAATGACATTTCCCCTCCTACGGCTCACAACAACAGAATGAAAATACTTGGTATTCGCATCCCCCTCCTTAAGCCAAAGGGAACGGGATTGCTACCAGCAAATGCTAGCATTCCTCTTGGACAAGGCATGAATATCGGCCATTATTCCATGAAGTTCTTCAAGCTCCGTCTCCAATAAGGCTTTTTCCTCCCCCTTTCCTTCTAAAATCGAACGACGAGCTTTCAAAGAGTCAATTTTACTTGGTAAATTATGAGAATGAGTCCCATGCCAGTCTTTCAGAGCCAATTTGATCAACTTAAATTTCTCCTTCAAGACAAAACCTCCCCACCCATCCATTTGTATAGCACTCCACCTTTCTCGCACAAATTGATGATAACCAGGAATGTCTTTCAAGCATTTTAGCATTCGTGACGGTCGAGGCCCCCAATTTTGTTCGTCAGCCGCCAGAACCAGTGGACAATGGTCAGATAATCCCCTCAACTGGGCCATCTGGATACAATTTGGTTAGGTCAAACACCACTCCTCAGAGAGCAAAAATCTATCCAGACGACTCATCGAAAGACCATCTCCCTTGTACCAAGTAAACTTGCGTCCACTCATGGGAAGATCAATAAGAGCGGAATCATCGATAAACTGGTTGAAAGCAATATGATCCGAAGGGCGAGGCCCTGTTCTAAGAGAACGTCTTTCCTCTATCCTCCTAACCGCATTGAAATCCCCACACACGCATACCCTCTCCCCGTTCAACAACTGTATCCTTCTCGACAAAGAGTCCCACAGGATTTGTTTCGCTCCCAAATCACAAGGCGCATAAACATTTGCCAAGTAGAATTCCTCCCCGGGTTTCAAGAAACGTCCATGACACCACAAGACATGCTCACAACTTATTGACGATCAAATCTCCACCTCCGTAGTATCCCACAAGGTAAGCAAACCTCCCGACGCTCCAACGGACGGGCGAAAAGAAAAATCATAAACAGAGCTACCCCACAGAGTTGAACACAACATGTCATCACACGACTGTAATTTTGTTTGTTGAAGACAAACTATAAAGGGATTTTTTAACTTTTAAATTTATGTTTGTTGTGAGTAATCCATGCCTAGAATGAGCTTACATACATATATCAAGTAATCTCTTTTGCAATAAAATGATTTGCTTAATTGAAGAATTGTGAGTGTTAGTATGTTTCTTATTTGTTGGTATAAGTTTGTTACCTCACTTGAGAAACAAATAATTATTTCAACAAATTAACCTTATGAGAGATATTAATGTACTTTTCACTACGCTATCATAAATGGGAAGTGAATACTTATTACATTATACTCCATCCGCGCTCAAATATAAGTAAAGATTCATTTTTTAAGTTCATTGAATTATTTATGTATTTGGTCTACATTTTAGTCCAAATATATAAATAATTCAATGAACCTAAAAAAAGAATTTTTGCTTATATTTGATATCGGAGAAAGTAAATCGAAAATTAAATGGTACTATTCATTTTTGAAGAAATCTTCGTTATAGGGACATTTAACTTAAAAATGAGGAAATAGTAATTTCTCGAGACGTTCATTTTGGCCTTCTTTTTTTTAGTATGGGCTTATCTTGTTTTTTCCCATTAATTGTTCAATTGTTTGCAGCCAACATTTGTCACAATTAAAGATTAGGGATTAGGTATAGACATTTAAACAAAGTCAAGTCAAGCATATGTTGGTGATATAACCAATATCTAACAAAGCATATATCGGTGAATTAACCATCCAATCAAAATAAAACAAGTGGGGAGGGTGGGTGGTAAAATAGGTGAGTCACTTGCTAAAGTATTATTATATGACAAATTGAGATTTTGAACTTCATCATTTAAAATTTTTTTATAAGCAAAATTTTATTATAAGGGAGTACGTGGAGTACTCAAGTCCTTACAATAAAGAGCACAAAATTAAGTGTTTATAATACAAGACATCGTATTTAAAGACCAAAAAGGAAAAGGAGGACATGTCCTACGCTCATATCGACTAGTGAACCACAACCAAGAATGAAATTTGATTGCCTCCAATAACGATGAAACATCCGGTATATTGCCCTCAAAAATTATTTTATTGCGAAGATTTCATATATTCCGAGTGGTTGCCAACCATACCAAGTACCAGACACGACATTTGCCTTTCATTTTGAACAAATCACCAAATAAAAGGAAATGATCTCTACATTGAATTCCAGTTTGTAAAGATGTCCCTAACTAGGATGAAACTTTGTTCCATACTTCCTTACTAAAAGGACATGAAAAGAAAATATGTTTTTCGTCTTCAACTTGTTGAAAACAAAAGATGCAAGATAATTCATGATGATTAGTCAAAATACATCGGTGATGAAGAGCAGTTCTTGTTGGTAATCTGTTTATTAATAACTTCAAACCGAAAACATTTACTTTCGAAGGAACATCCGATTTCTATAGGCGTTGAATGACCTCGAGGACATGAGCATCTTGAAGCTCAACCTGCCGCAAATCTAATAAATTCGTGTAACCGGATTTAACTGTGAACAATCCATTCGAATCTGGAATCCAGTGCCACTGATCGTGATTATTGTTGTGAAGGTATAAACCATCAAACAGACCTTGTAATTCAGTGAGTTGATGGGCTTCATTCTCACTCAACGATTCAGACCAATTCCACCTCCATAACGGCACTGAACCAATTCCTCGCAGACATTCAGAAACCATAACATTCTTGATTGCTTCTTTAGCATACAAATCAGGAAAAAGATCGCAAAAATTCTGATTTCCGTACCATTTAAATTGCAAAAACCCAATGTTATTACCATTACTGACACGACAACTAATGTTGGATTTAAACCAACTATCACTCATCCCGGGACTAATAATATCACGCCACCACAAAGAGGAAAGTGCACTAGGCTTAATATCAAGACGACTCAGCAATAGAGAAGGTATGTGACCATAACGGTAACGAAGCAAGTCGGCCCAAATTGCATTATCGTGATTCAAAAAACGTCACTTCCACTTGCTAAGCAAAGCTAAATTAAAGAGTTCGGAATTTTTACCGCTAAATTAACCACCTTTCTCCTTAGGTAAACAAATTTGATCCCATTTAACCCAACATACATTTCTCTCCTCTGCACCACCACCCCAAAAAAAGTTCTGCTGAATTTTCTCGATACTTTTAACACACAACAAGGAGCCCTGAAAAAAGAGAAAAAATAAAGAGGTATACTAGCCAAGACAGAATTGATGAGAGAGATGCGACCACCAAAAGGCAAATGACAGCTATGCCAAGAATTCAAACGTTTAGTCATAGCCTCCACAACAGGTTTCCAAGTCTCTCTCCTTCGCGGATTAGCTCCCACCGGTATTCCCAAAAATTTAAAAGGAACTGTCGTGGTATTACAAGCTAAAAAAGTGGCCCCAGCTTCAAGAAGTCTTGCACCTACGTTGATGCCGTAGAGTTTACTCTTCACAAAATTAATTTTTAAACCGGACACCATCATTTAAATTGATTCATTGTGTTTAATTTGAAACACTTATAGTTTATAGGTTATCACTTGGTTATAGGGTTGTTAATGAGTAGAGAATGTTAGAAGTCTCATATTTGTTAAAGACATGATATAGATAGATTTTATAAGGATAATTTAAATCTCAACTCTTAAACTAACTTTTGCGGTTGAGTTTAGACCTCCCAAATTCTAATATGAAATCAGAGCATATTCTAGATTAATTAGTCATCAGAGCATATTTTAAATTCATTTGTCGTTTGTTGTGAATACCTCTCATTTTTTGGGCCGCAAGTTGTTGTTGATTCCACGTTTCAACTTGTTCAGTCATAGATGTAAGGGAGTGTGTTAGAAGTCTCACATTAATAGCTAGATATATGACATAGGTACGTAGTGCAAACCTCAACTCTCAAAACTAACGGAAAGAACTAACTAATGTAAATGCTGAAAACGTAAGAGACCAAATTAATACATTTTAAACATAAGAGACCAAATTAAAACGTAAAATAAATATAAGAGACCAAATATGTAGTTCAACCTAAGTTTTTTTTTATGTTGCATCCTAATTTTTCGCTATAAAGGAAATGAAGTGCAACTCAGCAATGTAAAAAGAACGCAAATTGAAGAAAAAAAGTCATTGCAATGTAGTGTGTCAAAAAAAAAAAGTCATTGCAGTGTAGATTGAAACAATAGAAACTAGAGCATTATATATTTAAAAAATTATTATGTATAAATTAATCTAATATAAATAAGGTTAGTTTAATTGAGTGAAAAAATATTAGTTATTATTTAAAAATTATTTATAATTAAATATATATTTTTGATATGCAAGTTATTAAAAAAATCATTTCATAGGTATTTTTTACAACCCATCGAATATGAGTTCAATTATAGTCTACACTTGAAGTGGGTGATAAAGTCTTGACCCCCACTTCCCCAAAAATGCTTTGCTAGCTAAAAGACATACTACTATTCTTTTTCTACAAAAGTACATATTATATACTCCCTCCGTTTTTTTAAGTGTCCGTTTAGAATAGTAACACTAAATTAAGAAATTGGATTTTTGCATCTTATCTTCCTATTATACCCTCATCAATAGATTTATTGTTATACAAAAAAAATATTTTCAGATTATTGTTATCAATAGAATATAAAAATAAACAAACTTTTTTGTTTTTTTTTAAAAAAAAAACGCCTTTAGTTTTTCAAATATATAAAAAAAGTATTTATTGGAAAAGATAATTATAATTAAAAAAGGGTACAATTGACAAATCGTACCCTTAAAACACAAAATAAACAATTAAATAGAAACGTTAAATCCGACAAAACTGGACACTTAAACAAAAAACGGAGGGAGTATTTATTTTAATTGACATTACTGCTATACTTTTTTTTGGTTTATTTTCTTCTTATAACAAAAGGCTGAAGGGATAAGTTTTTTCTGACAAGAAGTTATATAACGCATACGTTAATTTTATTTTGTTTTCATTCAGGATACCGTTTGGACTCGGATACCGTTTTGGAATATTTAGCAATTGAGGGGGGGGGTTGTGTGTTTGTTTACATATTGAATATTTTATTTAACGGTCTAAGATTTTTTTTCCCCTTTTTTTGTCTTAGATAAAGTGGCATTCTACCGAAATTAAACTCACATATAATTGTGAGATACCGTGTTCGAATCCGGGTCACGACGTCCGACCTAACAATTTCGACATTTTTTGTCAGTTGAGCTAGCACTTATGGGACTTTAACGGTCTAAGTTAGAATTCATTAAAGAACTTCACCTAACATTGCTTAGAAGCTCTAAGTCACATTATTATTATTATTATTATTATTATTATTATTATTATTATTATTTATTTTTATTTTTACATAGACAAAATGTCAAGTTATTGGAAACTTCTAGGCTAAAATGCAATTTTGTCCCCTCAAGTTTCACTATTGTGCGATTTTGGTCCCACAAATTTAAATTGTGCGATTTTAACCCCCTAAGTTTCACAATTATGCGATTTTGGTCCCCCATGTTTCAACTTATAAAATAAGTTTTTGTTTCTTATATATAGTTTATAAAATAATTTTGCTATAAAAAATAGTTTCCAAATTTTTTAATGAACTAATTTTTTAAATTATTTTTAAAACTTCATAACCTGATTTTTTTAAAAATAATTATACAACCTTTTATTAAAAAAAAATTAATACATTTTTTTAATTTTAAAATATTTTAAATTTTAACTTGTTTTAAATTATTATTATTTTTATTTATAAACTGTTTTTTTAAAAACAATAATGATTAAACCTTTTATAAAAAAAATTAATACATTTATTTATTTTTAAAACTATTTTTTATTTTTTTAAAAATGTCACATAAGCAATTTTTTAGTCAAAAAATTCAACGGGGGCTAACAAATGCAAAATGGGGTAAATTTGGAGGGCCAAAATCGCACAATTGAAACATGAGAGACCAAAATCGCACAATTGTGAAACTCATGGGGTTAAAATCACACAATTTAAACTAGAGGGGCCAAAATCACACAATTGTGAAACTTGGAGGGCCAAAACTGCATTTAACTTCTATTAGACAACTACAATCCAATTTTTTTTTTTTTTACTAAAACATAAAATTCATTCATTCAAATAGATAGATACATCAGATACAAGCACATATTCAACAACGTTACAAACGAAAAAGATGAATCTGCGAACAAACTCACAGCATCCAAGTTAATAGCATAAAACGGCTTACTCAGGCCTACAAATAATATGACAAAATAAAAGTTACCGAAATATTCATGTCTTCGGATCTTCATCGTTGATGACCTTGTCGTTGATTGAATTTGTAGTTGATCAAAGTAGATTTGTCAATATGAACCAAACAAACACCGTAAAAACAAGAAAGCAAATGAACTCCGCACAAAGAGGGGAAATCAAACAAACACCGCACGAAGACGGGATGCTCTAAGGCAAAGAAATCACAAAATAAAACAAAACTCTAAATTTTGTGAAAACTACTTATTTAGATTAAAACAGAGGAAACAGATGTTAAGGGGTGATTATGACTCAAAGAAAGACTCAAAATCACCCCTTTTTAAAACAAGAAGACGAAAACTCTCTAGAAAAAATTAGAGCCGGCTGTGTTGAAATGAGAGAGTTGTAATTGTTCTTTTACAATCCAATTTTTTGTTAACGAACTACTATTTCCAATGGAGCTAATTAATTACCATCCTAATTATAAATTTATACATTTCATAATTGAAATATTTAATTATTTTTTCTACGCATTTTCTATTCACTTGACCACCTTGAGTTATTGCAAGCAATATATCCATCATATACCATGTTTAACTCTACTTCCTATCAATAATCGACAATAGGGAACAAATACAAACCAAACATTGTGATAGAGAGTGGGTATTATTAAGAACATTACATGAAAGAAGATCATTTTACACACATAACACACAATAGCTCATGGCACAAATGTACCTGGCTAGTACTTCTTTATTAGTGACTTCCAATCACCACATTTCAACTAAAGTAACTAACATTCATTTAGATTGAACTAACCATATCCCCCTCTACTAATTCTATGGCAAGATCCAACTCAGAAGATTTCTTGTTAACAAAGTTACATTGTTTTCTAATTTCTCCTTTGTTTCCGGTAAGCACACCAATATTACCCATTTTAATCATTGAATTCACAAAGTTCTGAAAGAAAACATTTTGGTCAGCACCAAAACTATTGACAATGCTAATTGTATCTGCACCGGGTGTTGAGAACAATTCTTGATCACTTGTAAATAAACCCTTTTTAACCTGAAGATTGTTGTAGTAGTTTTTGTCCAATGTATCAGGAGTAGTTGGGTCAAAATTGACACGGATGTTTCCATCTCCATTCTTTGGACATTGTGCTTGCAATTGTTTTAGGTATGTTGTATCAAGAGTTGGATCGGGTTTACCAGTATTGCTAAAGTTATATAATCGATCAACAATGAAAAGACAACGTGCTCTTCCAAATGTATGAGCACCTGAAATTAAAGTGTATATATATAAGTCTCACCCAACACAAGAGTTTTGACTTCTTATATTTGAACAGGCCTTGCGCATAAAATATAAGTCAGATATTTTATCCATCAGATGCTATATTTTAATGGGTATTGCAAAGTGTTAGGGACAATGTGTATATTTTTTGCTTCCAATAACCTAATAGCTAGATTTATATACTATAGGTATGGACAAATAAGAAATTCGAGATTTATTTCAACCCCTTTAATAATGTCTTTAATACTAGCCATCAACTAAACATAGTTAACATGTATTTTTAATTAAAAAATGTTAGGGATGTAGTTTTTCAAAGATTGTATTTTGCTATTCGAAAAGGATTAGTGGTGTAGTTTGTTGTCCGTCTACCTTTTGTTAATGTGTATATATATATATATATATATCAAACATATTAATTTAAAAATAACAAAATTAAAAAGTATGACGTTTGTTAGATAATATAAGTTCAATAAATATATTACTTCTTTGAGAAAAAACCCAACTATTTGTGTGTGAATAATGTCTTTGGTACTAGCCATCAACTATTTGTCTTTAAAAAAATTATAAAGTCAAATCAAGTAAGTTATAATGATGAATTCAAAATTATTTTTTTAATCCAATTGATTTTTGTTTTAAAAACAAAACATTTCCTTTTTATATTTGAGTAACCCGTACTTGCATAGGTTAATTCATTAAGTGGTGGAAAAGTCTCCTCCTCAGTTTAAGTTTTAACATCACTACAATTTATGAGCATATTAAAATTTAACATATTAATTATATTGAAAGAAACTCCTATCATTTTATCTAAATAATTATTATTATTGGACATAAAATTCTATTTTAATTTTGTCATTATAGATAACTTATTTAGAAAATATTGCATATATATTTACCTGAGAGTGCTACTAGATCAACTGAGTTGAGGCCTTGATCAGCAAATGCTTTTTTTAGCGCAGTAAGTGCGAAATTGGGGCCTGGAAGGTTTGTATTAGCAGCGGTTTGATTTGCCGTAAGACTATCTCTTCTTCCGAGAGGAACCCACCAACCTGGACCTCCAGTCTGTGAATATATATACATTTGTATTCAGTAAATCTAAAAAGGTGAAATGTCTCTTATAATATAAAACTCGTTTCTTAAAACTAAAAATAATCGGCTAAAGATATGTACCAGAACAGAAGATATTCCAGCAGCAAGTGTAAGAATATCAGCACAAGAAACTGTATTAGGACAAACTTTTTCCACCGCAGTCTTAAGGTCATTTATCACGTTAATTCCTCTCAAAGAGTTGGCATTTGGAAAAGCATCTTGTTCACTCACAACGGTAGAAGTCTTGTTCAATAAAACTGATGCATCACAACCCTATAATTCATTCATAATTTCATAAATATTAGCACCGAGTTATTTAGTTCTATCAACTCATGCAAACAAATAAGCAAGAATTAATACATACTTGAACAAAACAATCATGAAAGTGAAGTCTGATAAGACTCGCTGGCATTCGAGTATCCGTCCTAGAAATGTCGAATAAGATTTGATATACAGTAGAATGCAATTGGGGACAAGTTTTGCTGTAAAAGAATGGATCAAGTTGTGCATTTGAGGAGAAGGGTAGTCCTCCAAACACAACTATACAGCATAGTGTTGTTGCTATGAGACTAAGGGAATTCATTTTAACCCTTTTGATCTTATAACTATGTGTTTGAAGTTGCTGTATTTGAGAGCCAGAAATGTGTCTTTATTTATAGGACTATGGGGGTGGCTTGTGGTTGCCATGAAAGACATATGATAAGAATGGAAAATCAATACTTAAGACACACTTGTAATTTAGTAATAATTTTTCTAAATAATATCATTTGTCTTTAGAAAATAATAAATAGTATATGCATGCACCAATTTAGGGAGATGTTACGGGTAAGTAAAAAATTGTCACCCTGAATTTCAACTCTTACACACTTGTAATTTAGCAATATTTTTTTGACTTTGAAATAACTTCAGAGATATGGATTGAATTTTCTAAATTTTCTTATATTTAGACAAAAGTTTGATAAAAGAAAGAGAAAATGTTGTGGATTTATGTATATTGTAAAGACAGAATATTTTACTGTTTTGTCTAAATATAAAAAAGTTTAGGAAGAATCGTATATTGTTGTATATATAAAGGGTATGCATATCTAATTGAAAGAAGTGATTAGCCAAATAACTTCCATATCCCTTTCTTTATTTATTTGATAAAACCGTATAGGGGTGTACAAATAAACCCACCCAATCCAACGCAAAAAGTTGGGTTGGTTCGAGTAATTGGATGGATATGAATTTCAAAAAAAAAAAACCCATAAATAAAATCGGGTTTCAAACAAAATCGGACTTAATCCAATAAATCTACCGACACAATAGTATTATAGTTTTTGAATATTTTTTATAAAAATACTAAATATTTTTCATAGTAAAAATAAGTTACATCATGTTTTAAAAAGATTAAGTTATTTTTATAAAATAAATATGACGATTCATCGTTTAGTCATTTAATGTTAAGAAAAATATTAAAATTATTTGGGTAATCCACTATCCAACCCGAAAATTAGTAGGTTTATCCGACCAAAATGGGTGGTTATTTTTTATAGTGCAAATATGTTACACTAGTTTTTAAGAAAATACAATGATCGAGTTATTTTTATGAAAAAAATACGATAATTTGTCATTTGGTTATTTAATTTTAAAAAATAAAATAATAATTGGGTAACCCACTACCCAACCCAACCCAATCCGAAAATTAGTGGGTTTACCCAACCCGGTCCAATGTTGTAACGGATGGTTATTTTATTGGACCCAATCCGGAGTACCCTATGTAGTTCGTGTTTTGGTTTTGGCCAAACCCAACCCAATCCGGCCCACGTACACCGCTAAAACCGTACCCTTCAAATTATTTAGAAGTGAATAACTTGATAATATGGGGTAATAACATAGTCGTTGGTTGAAGGCAACGAGTAACACTTTAGTTTTAAACTACCATAGTTGATGGTTTACTCACTACTTTATTTGTAGAGAATTTATTGGTTTAAAATAAATAAATAAAAAATAATACTCTTTTGTGTATTGATGTTTCCATTTAGGGAAAGACGTAAGAAAACTAACAAAATATTTTTGCTCAAAAACTAGTACACCTCATTTTTATTTTTATTTTGGTCAAACACCTCTTTTTCTTTATATGGTGAAGCGTACATATCATTAACACATTAAAATAAGGAAGAAAAAAAAAAGGAAGGATTAAAGTCATACTCCTATATTGTGTGGCCCATGTAGGAGCCAACCACTATCGCTTATATTGCGTTGACACCCATTATTAAAAAGATTTAAATTGTATATATATATATATTAACATGGTACATATTTTTTTGTCAAAAAAAAAAAACATGGTACATATTTTTACGTATGAAAATCCGTTATTGTACATCAAAAAGCAGCATAATTCAAGGTAGTTTAGGGAGTTTACTGCAATTTTAGAAGAATAAAGCAAGAGAAAAGTACATGGGTTAAGGTGATTGCTTGTGATGCAAGAAAGAAGGAAATTGGGTCAAGTCAGGTTCTGAGACCTGCCCGCCGCGCAGAGGAGTGCACGCGTCGCGCAGGACAAGTGCAAAGAAGAGAAGGCTATCTCGGATACCTGCGCGCCGCGCAGAGGATGTCACGCGCCATGCAGGAGAAGCAGCTAATGAGAAGAAATTGGGTCGGACAACTGCGCGTCGTGCAGCAGCATGTTGATTCACGCGCAGTAGCATAAGTTCATGATGCGTGTCGCGCACCTCTTTCACGTGCGCTGCGCAGAGGATGATAACTGCTTGCGCGCCTCGCAGGAGTCTTCACGCGCCGCGCAGGCCTCATTCTTATATATATGGAGTTCATTTCCTGTGAAAAAGGTTACAGACTTTGGGAGGCTAAATCCTCCATGGATTGGAACTCTTAGGTGAACTTAGTCATACCATGATTTGATAATTTGGCAATGTATTATTGGTTAATTTTACTATGATTTTATCGGTTGTTTCTGTCCTTAATGCTTTACATCTATTGATCATTTATGTGATGATTCTTTTTATTGATTTACTATGAGAATAGAAATTGATAATTGATATAAGATAAACTGAACAATTGATAATCACTTTAGAGATTTAGGGTTGTTGATTATGATTTAGAGAATTACGTTTTCAAAACCTCAATTAGTCAGAAATTTATCTAAGAGATTAGAGGATTTGTGAGTAATTGAGAGAAATTGAGATTTAAGAGATTAAGCTCAATTACCTTGTAATTCTATCTATAGATAGATCATAGTTTAATTAATTAATGATGCATAATATTGTCGAATTATGGTATGATTGAGGAATTCGAAAGATGTTCTAGTCCAGTTTTTTCTTAAGCGAACCAACATCTTACTATTTTCCCTTACTTTTATGATATTGAAATTGATTACCCAAACTCCCCAATTATGTCTCTTAGAGTTACACTTGAACACTAGACTATAGCAATTGTTGATTGAACAATCCTCGTGGATCGATAATTTTTACTATAACTTGCGAACACTTTGTACACTTCCAAATTGCCATCAACGTATGTCCCATTAGCTTGACTCAATTGGTTGGACATTGCATTATATATATGTAGGGAATTAAAGTTCAAACTCTGATCATCTCACTTATCCATTTTACTTGACAAAAAAAAACATATTTTTACATATGTATTCAATTAAGTTATGTTATGTAGATACTTTTGTAGAAATTTTAAGGGCTTATTTATAGAAGTGAGACTATAGTATAATTTAATTGAATATATATATACTTATAAAAATTTATATCATCTATACACAACAATTAAAATCATGAGCAATTCGTTCTACAAATATAGCGCAAATGGGAGCTATCAGAGATATTATTGGAGTGGCTGGAGTTCGAATATCGAATTTCACATTTCTCCATATTTAATGTGTGATTCAAGTCATAAGACTACTTAACAAAAAAAATGAGTCACTCTGTATTTTTAGAGCATTGTTAAATAAATTAGGTATTATTGCAAATCAAGGTTCAATGGGCTTTGCTTTTCATTCAAGAAAAAAAAAAAGGTCAATGGGGTTGTTGAAAGAACAAGGGCGTCTCCACTATCGACCGGGATTTGTTCGTAGAGACTAAATTTTCCCAGCATTTACGTTATTTACTATCCTTCGATGTTTATGTTTTGCAAAAAAATTATAATTATTCATTGATGTTGTAGTGGGAATATTTTATTGAATTTATTTATTTTTTATAGAATCTTATGGATGAGGTTTTTCTTTTTTAAGATGTGGGGGGGGGATGAGTTGTTATATTCTACAAATGGTACGTGGTGCATTAAATAATATATAGTTTGTGTTACTCTATGTGTAGATGAGTTTTTTATTTTTCCACTCACTTATTTTTTATTTTTAGCACTGGTTTTTCTCTCTTGGTCATATCTATTTATTATTAATTTACTATTCAACTGGGATTACTTTTTGGTTTTGGTACAGCCTCCCAAAAAGACTGAGTATTGAAGTCTACATTAATCTCTCTCCTCTTTTAGGAAAATACTTGTATAGACACAAATACAAATAAGAGGTGTTAGACACACTCACAACAAGTAAGGAAAACTAAAGAGAAAAAAATTAAAATGATGTAAATTGATGTGACAAATTTTTTTATTTTTTTATTTTTTATTTGTGTGAGTATGCCTAAATTTTATGTCTAAATGGTTGTGCCTAGGTAAGACTTTTTCTCTCTTTTATTTCTTTAATTCATTATTTCCTAACAATTTACGAATGGTTAAATATTAGTAGTATCTTATTTCTTTTGAAGGAAAAAAAATAAAATCATGAAAAATTGAATTAAAGTAAACGCGCCTAAAATTTCTTGTAAATAAATATTGGTTATTTTGTACATTTTTTATTAAATTTCCTTGATTGATGTGTTTTTTTCAATTTCGAGCAACCAACAAACCATCTAAAATTTTAACCAAGTTATTGGACTCAAGTGGTTAATGAGTTTCACCAATCTTTTTCTGTCAACAATCTTCAACGAAATACTAGTGACGACAAAATGAAAAATGACAGTGAACGGCATTGGAGCAGAGGTAGAGAGTGAAGGCGACACTGAGACAATAGAGACCGGTGCAAGGATTGACGGAGAGGGTAACAACGCCTAGTGACAATAAGAGGAAGAGGGAGAGGCATTGTATTGTGGAGAATTAATGTTAATGTTTCAAATGAACTCTTAATTAGTTATGCATTTTGTAAGTTGATTTGTAATGCTTTAATCTTAGCCGTTGAAATGTTTAATTGCCACGTGCAAGAATATGTTTGTGAAACTGGACTAAATGAAGAATAAGAGAAATGAAGCTGATCTAGACTCGCCTAGAAGACAAACATATTATATGCAAATAATATACTTTTTATTTTTTTTTACAATACTAATAATAATAATAATAATAATAATAATAATAATATTATGTTGATATTGGAATCTTCGGATATCCAAGGCATATAGGAGTAGGGTTGAAGTTATTTATTCAACTATACATTCCCTTAATTGCTCTAAGATTAGAACACTGCATATATACATAATTATATCTTATCCATGACACGTGATCTACCCTTAATAAGCTTTTGGAAGTCTTTGTTTAATTAAAAGTCTAGCTAGACGACTTTTTTTAAGCTACAAAACAAATATAAGTTCTTAAGAGTTGTTAAACTGAGATGCCATGACATAATTATATGTTTGGTTCTCTTGTCCCTTCAAGATCCCATCTGCATCTCTTTCAATATAGAAATAACGAAAGAATATATTTGAATCATATATTAAGGCTTAATTTAAACAATGTACAAAAAATTGAATTACAACTGAAATTAGGGAGAAAAATTGAAAATAATCTCTAATTTTGACATTTTTAAAACGTAAAGACAAAACTAGAGATCTATTTTTTTTTTGTCAATTATTTACATCTATAATTCAACTTTTATAGTAATCTTAATACGAGTAATATTTCTTGTTGAACATTTAATCAAATTGACTTTTTTAAATAAAAATGACTTCTAAAACTAGCAAGTATATGTTGGTCCAACAAACCTTTTTTTTTTTTGTGTTCTCTCTCTAATTCCTAGGAGAACGGGACCCTAAATCTAAAGTTCGGTCGCGAGATAAATAAAATGTGACAAAAATTGTTCCACTTAAATTGAATTTGGTTTATTCCAAATAATTTGTCTTTTAATAGAACTCATTAACTACTTGAGTCAAATGTCTCGGTTATCCACTTTTGAGTTACATACTATCATCTTAACGGAAAGAGATATCTTTGATGTGTGATATGTTATTATATATTCTTAGTTAAGTTGAGACTGCTGATGTATCCAAATCAGACATTGTTAAATCAATGGTGGGTGATCTTTTAAACCAAATAAGACATATCATGTTCGAGATAATTTGTTTGACTAGGTTCATTGTGAAGCAGCAAAGATAAATTTTCGGCACTGATAATAAACTCAGATAATGGTTTTGATAGGAGAAAAAAAAAATTTGGGTGTTCGAAAGGGCTGGTGAGAAGACACGAGATCCTAAAAACATTTTAACCTACTGAATTTTATCTCCCGGTAGATACTTTTAGAGGCATTTTTGAAAACTAGAGGGGGCTATAAGCAATGAAGGTGAGGCGAAGAGCAATCGTCAAATATGTTTTAGGCCTGCCCAAGTGCTAACATACAGTCCAATCCAAATTCTCAACGTCAAACATATTGGGCTATCTTATTTTCCAAATCCAATATGCTTTACCAAATTAAACTCAAAATAAACAAAAATTAACTATGAAAAACAATTGGGTGCTATTCTTCTCCCCCTGATTTGCTAATAAAAGATGATAACTTATCAATATTTCTTATTTCTTAATTTATGTACAAAACTCTAAAAGAAGAAAAAACATCGAGATCAGTATGTTCCTATAATTGTTTCCAATATTTAATATTGATTTTTGTTTAAATGTTTTTGGGTCACAGATACCATAGGCATATTGTAATTGGGTCTATCATATATTATAAGAAGGAAGACAAAATATGGTGTCAACAAGGCTATTTCAACTTCTTTTAATATTTTTATTTGATCTCATTAATCAGTGACATACTATCTAAGTGTAGACTTATAAAAATTATTGCTTCTTTGACAGCACTACAAAAATACAAACAAAGCACTTCTTTATTTTTTTTTAGATGTTTTACTTTTCGGTATTCATTCATTAAAATTGGTGGACTACATCAATCAAAATCATTACATATTTAAATTCGCTAAAAACTAAAAAAGATGAATCTGCGAACAAGCTCGCAGCACCCGAGTTAATAGCATAAAACGGCCTAATGTCTACAAATATGACAAAGCCTACCACTGATATAACAAAGTTCAAGTGTCCGAAATGCTCATCCTCCGGATCTGCAACGTTGACGACTCTAAAATCATTGAAACCGCACTGAATCTGGATTGAAGCAAATCTGCAAATCTGAACAAAATAAACACCGTACAAAGACGGGATAACAAAACTCCGCACCAAGACGGGATAACAAAACACCAGACGAAGAAATTGCAAGAAAAACTCAAATGAAACCTAAAATTATGTGTTAATCACTTATTTAATTGAAAAAGAAATAAAAAACTATCAAGAGGGGTGATTTCAGATCAAAATTGATCCGAAATCACCCCTCTCTAATGGAGGAATCAAGAAAAAAACAAAAGAGAATTAGGATTGAAGAGTGGTGGGTAGCGACTGCTTTTTTTATGTTTTGCAGATACATTGCAAATATTATCGACCAACACAAAGCACTTCTTTATTAGTAATTGCCAAATTGGGTCTTTCATATGTTGGGGATTAACAAATACAAAGAAGATTATTTTACACACACAAACCACATAACACACAATAGCTCATGGCACAAATGTACCTAGCTATCACTTCTTTATTAGTGGCTTCCAATCACCACATTTCAACTGAAGTAAACAACATTCATTTAGATTGAACTAACCATATCATCATCCTCTAATAATTCTATGGCAAGATCAAGTTCAGAAGATTTCTTGTTAACAAAATTACATTGTTTTCTAATTTCTCCTCGTGTTCCCGTAAGCACACCAATATTACCCATTTTAATAATTGATTTCGTGAAGTGCTCAAAGAAAAATGATTCGTTATTGGCGAAACTATTGACGAGGCTAATGGTATCCGCATCCGGTGTTGAGAACAATTCTTGGTCACTTTGCAGTAAACCCTTTTTAACTTGAAGGTTGTTGTAGAATTGCTTGTCCAATCTACCAGGAGTAATTGGGTCAAATGCGACACGAACATCACCAGATCCATTCTGAGGACATTGTATTTGTAATTGTTGTAAGTATGCTGTATTAAGAGTTGGATCGGGTTGACCAGTATTATTGAAGTTGTATAATCGATCTGTGATGAAACGACAACGTGCTTTTCCAAATGTATGAGCACCTGAAATTTAAGCATACATGGAAGTCTCACTCAACAATATTTAGGCCTAAAAGCAAACTTCTAAGTGAGAATTATAATGAAGGAGACTTTGTGTCATCAATCATGTCTAAATGTTATCGTTGGATAAAAAAATTCTATTATTATCAGTATACATAACTTATTTAGACAATTATACATGTATATTTACCTGAGAGTGTTACTAGATCAACCGTGTTGAGGCCTTGAGCAGCAAATGCTGATTTTAGTTGAGTAAGGCTGAAAAAAGGAGCCGGGAGGCTTTTATTAGCAAGAGCTCTATTTGCTGTTAGACTATCCCTTCTTCCGAGTGGAACTGGCCAACTTGGACCCCCAGTCTGTGAATATATATAGATTTGTATTATTTTAATAACATTACGATAAATAAAAGAAGGTACACTCTTAACTAATTAAAATGTATAACAAATTTAGACATTAAACCATTCCGAAATGTAATAATTATTCAAGTTTAGTATATTTGTTATCTGTAATTAAAAGGAGAAGCCATAAATTTGTAATTACTTTATGCAACCATTATTATGTTAGTACAAAAAGTATGATTTTATGTTAAACTCATCCATTTCTTGAAAGTAAAAATAATTTGATAAACATATGTACCATGACAGAAGATTTTTCAGCAGCAAGTGTAAGAATATCAGCACAAGAAACTAGATTAGGACAAGCATTGTCCACGGCTAGTTTAATCCTGTTCACAACATTGAATCCTCTTAAGGAGTTGATATTTGGAGCAGCCTCTTGTTCGCTCTCAATAGTAGCAGTGTTGTTCAACAAAACTGATGCATCACAACCCTGTTTCAATCGTAAATGTTATAATTAATTTATTTATAATATGTACTCTCATTCAAAAACCACATACAAATTAAGAAAGACATTGAACTCAAATGGTTAATGAGTTTTCTCTAGGACGAAACGTTCGACAGAATCCAATTTCGATTTATAGGAACAATTTTTGGCTAGACTTATACTTACCTTGCGATCGACTCTTAATTACCGAGATCCCCTTACCCTAGAAACTAGAGGGTTAATACAAAAAAATAAACCACATGCAAACTATGAAGTGCGGACACTCCTCAAATTAGACGTGTCCCGGTGACAAACACCAACATGGCACCGACACTTATGTTATTACACTGAATCATGTCGTTTTCTCAAATTATAATCAATATTGACGTGTCAGTGTCCGTGTCGTGTCCAATATCTGTGTCTGTGTATGTGGTTCAGAGGATACAAATGATCTATGTACCATGTTTTTCCCAACAATATTGTCATATATACTAATGTTATTTCACACAAATAATAAATACAAATCAAGGATGTATAATACATACTTGAACAAAACAATCATGAAAGTGAAGTCTGATGAGACTAGCAGGCATACGGGGATCTTGCCTAGTAATATTTCGTATAATATCTTGAACAATAGTATGCAATTGAGGACAAGTTTTAACGTAAAACAATGGATCAAGTTGTGCATTTGAGGTGAAGGGTAATCCTCCAAATACAACCATTACACAACAAAGAGCTATGAGACTAATGGATTTCATTTTTACTATATTGTTTGAAGTTGTTGCATGACTAGGAAGAAAATGTGGCTTTATTTATAGGACCATAACATGCAAACTATGGGCTGCTCATGACGTTTGAAAATAATATAACATCAATACTTAAGATACACTTGTAAATTAATAAATCATTTTTCTAAATACTATATCAAGTCTTCAAAAAATAATAAGTAAATCACAATGATAATATAGTACTATATAGAGTATAAATACCAATTTAGGGTGACATTACCAGCCAGCAAAAATGAGTATTATAATTTATAACCTTTTTTTTTTTTTGCGTGCTCTAGATTTTCTAACTTTTTCTTATATGACTTCCAAAAAACTAGAAGTGAATGAGATTTTGATCGGTGAAAAAATCTGGTTAGTATGTTTTCTCATAGGGGATAAACTAATTGATAAATTATAAGGCCGTGCGCGAAGTAGAGAATAGAGGTCTAAAATTAATACGATTTCTCTTATCATGATCATATGATTGCTCGAACTACGTGCCGCGTAAAGTGCAAGCATCAAACAACTTTACACATACTGTCTTCGGTCACATTTATAAGCAAATTTGACTTTTTTGGTACATTGAAAAATGAATATATGTGGCTTATATTATAGACTACATACATTCATTTTTCAATGTACAAAAAAGTCAAATTTGCTTATAAATATGACCAAAGGGAGTACATGGCAACTCCAATCGCCAATAAAAAGAGTCAACAACTTTGAAAACGGTACAAATTGATTGTATTATTTATGAACAGATTAGTAGTATATTAATGAGAAGGAAAAAATATTTTGTACTTTTGTAATTAAAATTATTATAATTTACATTTCGGGGTAATTATTTTTTAAAGACACATTAGGATGAGAGGATATCGTCACACAATCCAAGTAAAATAAAATAATTTAAAATCATCACAGAACACCTCCAAAAAGATTTGCATTTATCTTCGTCCAAAGGTTGCATGCGCGAACCTAAAACCTCTAAATATAAGACTTGTTATTTGATAAGTGCCAAAAAGTAGTTAAATTATAGATTGAATTAAGGCACTTATTAACTTGTTTTGTAAGATATCATTAAGAATATCTCCACTTTAATGTATATATTTGTTTTGATCTAAATCCCAATCATTTTTGTAGGTTTTGTACTTTGGAATACAGTCTAACCAATTTAAACAAGAAGTTGGAATTTCAGGTTTCGCCAGATCTCGTCTGGCTAGAGGTGGCGACACCAAAACAGAAGCAAAAGGTCCTTTCAGTGAGAAGTAGCGAAAGCTGGCGAGGCATCTCGCCAGTTGCCGCCTGGCGAGCTTGTGGCGAGAGAAGGCGGTCAGTGGGACACGTGTCAAGAAACCCTCAGCTGAAGAAAGCTAGTCTCGCCTAGCGAAATCATATCTCGCATGGTGAGAGTTAAATTACCTGTCTAATATAAATAGATCTCAGAAACAGAAAATGGGATGGTTTTTTTTACACTTTTGTGGAGATCAAAAACAGAGAGAAAAACAGGGAACTAGGGTTCTAAGGAGAGTGTGAAGGTGGATTCATCACAACTTGAGAAATCAAGTGTTATGTTCATTCATTTACATCTTCTTCATCTTTGTAAGCTTAACATGGCTATGAGTAGCTAATTTCTCTTCTTGTTGGGATAAGATGTAACTTGTTTATGACTATGTATTCATATATATATATATATATATATATATATATATATATATATATATATATATATATATGTATGTATGTATGTATTAGATTATCCATCAATATGAGTGATTTCCTTTTATTTTCATTTTTACTTAAATATTTGAATAGATATAGACATATATTGTTTGAATCAAAGAAATAGGGAAATTCACTTATTGAATACTAAATTCTAGACATAGATTTATGATTCATTATTCACTTAAAGTGTCGAAGCTTAATGTTGTTGTATTGATTGACGATCAGAGACATCAGAGGTTAATAGGTATAATAGAATTCTCTGTGCTATCTGGACATGGAAACATCCGACTAGCGATACGTGAAATGTATGTTTGGTTAATATGATGCATAGAAATGAATTCGTGAAGTCTAATCCCGGCAATCTAATATCTTGAACTTTAATCATCTTTTATAAGACTTTTTATGTTTACAAATTTTACAAACAAATCATCATACCTGTACTTAAAATCATAATCATTGTTGAACGGTTTGTAATATCACAATAGTCCATGTGAAACGATATATGCAACAATACTTACTTTTGTATTTTAACATTATTTATAACTGCTGGACAAAACCCTTATAGTTGGTCAGTTGATTTTTAATTAAGGTTATAATTAGGAGCAAAGGTATCAATTAGTCTTTTTATCTAATTAATATATTAATTAGCTACAATTAATAAATAGGTTAAATTGCACTTTTGACACCCTATATTTCAGAAAGTTGCGATTTTGACCTCATATGTTTTAAAATAGCACTTTTAGCCCTCTATCTTTACTTCCTTTTGTAAAAGATCAATTTTGACCAAGTCAACGATGATGTGGCAAATCGCTTAAGTGACTTAACTGCCACATCATTTTTTTTTTCATTTTCATTTGATTGTTACAACTATAAATTCAAATTATATAACCGCGCACACGATGCAAATAGACAAAACTATAAATTAAATAAAATAATTAAAAAAATACTGACAAAAAAAAATTATTAAAATAATTTAATATGTATTTTTAATTTTTGTGTACGTACACTTAAATGAATTTTTTTTATCAAATATCCTAGTAAATTTCACACAGTAGAATGACTAGAATTCAAACATTATGTATATATATAATACCTTCTCTAGTCCTTTTTTATAAACTTTTGATTTTTTAGGTTCATTCAATAATTAATATATTTTATTTATATTATGGACCAAATACATTAGTTATTCAATAAACCAAAAAAATTGATTGTTCCTTATAAAAATAACCGAAGAGAATACAACATTATTGCCAACTAAGCTAAGCACCTAATTTAACCGGATGAGATGCTCTGGAATCCAACATCCCAATTCCCAATGCAAAATACTCCCTCCGTCCTATTTTCATTGCCACATTTATAAAAAAAAAAAATTATCCCATAATACTTGACCCATTTCAATTTTTTATGTTATTTTTTCATTTCTACCCTTATAAATGCTTGTCTCTTCACTTTCTCACCACATTTTGCCTCTTCACTTTCTCACCATATAACAAGGGTAATTTGGTAAAATAAATATTATCTCTCATTCATTTATGCATTTTTCTTAATATGTGTGAAATAATCAAATGTGGTAATGAAAATGGGACGCAAGGAGTAAGATGGTTGATGTATGTTTGTGACAACAAATAATTGTCCTAATCCTTGACATCCATTATTAAAATCTATTGTATTTATTATTATATTGCCAAATAAATTAAATGGTCATTTTGTAACCAATTGTTAGTTGGTTTAATGGTGATTGACGCTGAACTTGGTAGGAAACACTACGGTTCGATCCCTGCAACTATGATCAGGAGGGGCTGAAACCACTTAATGTTAGAACTGACACCCGAACTAGATTAAACTGGTGGTGAAAATAAAAAAATAAATGGTCATTTAGTACCAAAAAAAAATTAAATGTTCATTGTCTTGCTGATCCAAACATGCGTCTTGACCAGGTTTTGTTCCTAACTTCATTTATAGTCTTAATTTTCCCGGCATTTACGGAGATAAGATAACTACCCTTTTATGTTGTAGGCCAGTAGAAATATCTTACTGATTTATTATTATTTTTTGCGCGTTAATCTTTCCGTTTTTAGTAATGTCAAGTTTAAAAAAAAATCTGACATCAATAATAAATTGATCAAAGTGATGAAGATTTTTGTCCTCTTAAACATGTAATAAGGAGTTGCCAATATTAACCCCACAAAAAATCTAACTTTCATGCTTATTGTGTTTTGTCATAGGAGGTTGTTGATACGTGTATTTATCCATGTTGATGGTAGGTTTATTCGCTATTTTTTACAGGCGCAAATTCTCGCTCACTATTTTTTTGCTATTTTGGTTTTGAATTCGTGCGCGGATTACTCTTATTAATTCCGTTGTTTTTTAACAGAATCTATTAGAGTTGTTATTATTGATTTATTGATTAATTGATAGTAGTACAATATAAAATTTAGATGAGGGGATGAGTTGTTATATTCTACAAGTGGTACCTGTTAGTGTTATTAGATTTATTATTGTGTCATTTCCAAGTCGTGTTAGTCTATATACAGATATAGATATATATATATACATAGGTTTAATTACAGTTTGTTTCTTTATATTTATTTTAGATTTCAAATTGGTACTTTATCTTTTAAAAGTTTCAAGTTGTTACTTATCTTTTCTGCAGGTTTCAAGTTGGTACATTCCGTCAATTTTTTAACTATTACCGTCAAATTTGGACACGTGGTAATTTTTTTGGACCAATAAAACAATGACACGTGTCCAAGTTTAACGGTAATAGTTACTCCCTCCGTCCCAAATCTTTGGTCCTTTTACCTTTTTAGTTTTGTCCCAAATCTTTAGTCCTTTTAAGAAACCAATGCACAATTAGTAATGTTTTACCATTTGTACCCTTACTAAAGATAAAACAATAATTAAATACATTTTCTCTTTCTTAATAAAGTAAGGGTAAAAATGACTTAACTTATCAATCTTTATCATTTCTTAATCTCCGTGCAAAACTCTAAAAGGACTAAAGTTTCGGAACGGAGGGAGTAAAAAATAGACGGAAGGTACCAACTAATTGAAACCTGCAGAAAAGATAAGGTACGAACTTGAAACTTTTAAAAGATAAGGTATCAACTTAAAACATAAAATAAAGATAAGGAACCAAAAGTGTAATTAAGTTATATTGTAGCTTTCTGCTCACATGTTCTTTAATTGTAGCTTTGACTTTTTCCATTGGTCTTTTCTATTCACTATTAAAAAAATAATAAGTTGGTTGGTAATTAGAAATTTCTATTTTTAAGGTGATAAATGGAATAACATAACCAGAGTATATGTACTAATTATACTATCCCTTGCTCTAAGATCGGCATACTGCATACATACATCATGCTCTTGCATATACAGAAAAATAATTGAGTGGTCACAATTATTTAAATACATTATTTGGATACACTCATATAAAAAATTTATATAATTTGTATCATGAGCATAGTTCACTTAGTTGGAACAAAGCATGTAAAATGCAGGGATCGGAGTTCGAACCCTGATACTTCCACTGTTTCACTTTAAAAAGTGAAATTCTAACTGCTATGCTATTTGACAAAAATAATTATATGATTTAATTAATTTAAAATATTAAGTAATTTATCTTTCTATCTTTATTCAAGTATGTGTGTGTTCAAATTAATCAAATTGTTGTGTCTACCCTAAACTCCGCCCGCAAGGGTTAAATATATTTTTAGTCCCTACAATTTACCTAGTTTTGATTAATAGTTCTTACATTTTTTTTTATTATATTTTTAGTCCCTCTAGTTTTTTCCGTTTGCAATTTTAGTCCCTGCTGTCAATTTTTGGTGATTAGGCTAACGGCAGACGCCACGTAGGACGACACATAGTTTCGACAAATAGTCCTTACATTTTTTTAAATTATATTTTTAGTCCCTCTAGTTTTTTCCGTTTGCAATTTTAGTCCCTGCTGTCAACTTTACATCAAGTCTCTGAATAATGTACCTCCTCCAAATATTTCTTGAAGCTGACATGCAAATGCCATAAGCAAAACCTATGCTCAAGTCCACCACACATTCATCAAAAGTTTGGAGCAAAACATGTGACATTTGGAATGAACAAGTAAGAAATTTTATAAACAAAGTAAAAGTTTAAAAAAATTATATTCTAATCGATAATACCTTCTGCTGGTCATTCAAGATGGCAGAGGTTTCAACCACTTGTGTCACTAAATCTATTGCCACTTACACACACAAACAACTGTCATTTACTAAATTTTAGTGTTGTTGTTTGTTGGTGAAGGGTTGGTTGGTATTTAATTACTAAGGTTTAGTTTAAATCCATAGTTTATCGTTTTCCCTTGAAAAGACAAAGATCATATTTGTCCCACCCGGGGATCCCCTTGATCCTCCTATAGGATTCACGCTTTAATAAGCTCATTCGCACCGTCCTACTAAAGTAAATGGCTCTTTCTATTCCAAGTTTGCATACATCCTATCCTATTCGATTAGGGAAAGATTCTAGAGCAAGTTATATCTGTTGGAACAAAATATGTGTTTATACACACCCTTAAGTTTTGATGATAACAAAGTATTAAATGGACAATTGATGGTACTAATGTTTAAATTAAGTGCAGGAGAATTCAACGTTTAATCAAGAGCACACTTAATTTAAACTCTGATGAAACCAATGGAAGTCTGAATATTTAAGACTCTGAAAGAGTTCAGATGCTACAACGTGGTTAGAAGCTATACAAAGTTCAGAAGCTCAAAGTAGATCAGAACGTCTGAAAGCTGTTCAGGGACTCAGAGTAGTTCAGAAGCTCAAGGATGTTCAGAGGCCTACAAGAGTTCAGAGGTTGTCTGATAGTCATAAGTCATTCAGAGGATGAAGGCGTTCAGAATCTGAATTACTAAAGACTATCAGAGGCCAACCATTCAAAGACCAATCAGACTCCAAGTTATCAAAGGTTCATCAGAAGCAAAGGGAATTCCCAGTCATCAGAGGGCTACATCAACTACAACTTATCAAGCCTGATGACTTGTTGTAAGGTCAACTAAAATGCAACGGTCACAAAGGATGTGATCCCTCTCTCTAGGAGCTAGTTGTACCTTATAACTGTACCATTGGACAGACAGCAAAGGTGAAGCTTCTCTGCAAAGGAAGACGTGGCTTTACTCAACGGATCTTCATGTCTACAGCTGTCCAAGTTGCAACGGGAATTTCTCCAACGTCTCAATGTCTTTCTCAACTCATATAAATATGCCAAAGAAAGAATTGAAGACTAGCGCTCAACATTAGATAAAATCTCTCAAGAAAGTGAGCATTTGAATTGTATAGATAATATCTCTCAAATGAAGTGAGCATAGAAACTAACTTAGAGCCTCTGAAGTTATTATGTTTGTAATAAGTTTTAAGCTCTTAAGTTAGTAGTAAGTCTTCTACTTAGTGTAGAAGCAAGTAAGTCTTCTGCTTAGTGTAGAAGCAAGAAAGTCTTCTGCTTAGTGTAGAAGCACGTAAGTCTCAGTCTTAGTGATTAGAGCAGTGAAGTCTTGAGCCTGAGTGCTTGAGCAAGGAAGTCTTTGATCTTGTGTGATCAGAGCAAGGAAGTCTCTCTGTCTTGTGTGACTTAGAGCAGGAAGTCTCAAGCTTGTGTGCTTGAGCAAGGAAGTCTTTGATCTTGTGTGATCAAAGCAAGGAAGTCTCTATATGTCTTGTGTGACTAAGAGCAGGAAGTCTTGAACTTGTGTGCTTGAGCAACTATTGTAATCCGTGTGATTATAGTGGAACTCTCTTGGAAACAAGGGGACTGGAGTACTCTCAATTTGTGAGGGGAACCAATATAAATTGTTGTGTGTTCTTCTCTCTCTCACTCTCTCATTTACTCCTTCATCATTTATAACGCCATAAGTTAATTGTGTGAATAATCCGCTGTGCTTTAAAGACTCTGAAAAGATTTAAACATCTTGGAAAGTTTTTAAATATCCAAAACACAATTCAACCCCCCTTCTTATGCTTTCTCCATGCACCTTCAATTGGTATCAGAGCTCCGGTTCTGTTGGTAAATCACTTAACCGTGAGACAGTCAAGATCCAAAGGAGAAAACCTCCATGGCTCTAATCATGGATAAGTGGAAGCAGAAGCTACATCAACAAGTTGCTGATCTTAGCAAGAAATTTGAAGATGAACTGAGCTTAAATGAAGATCTGAGCAACAATCAAAATCCTTCCACTTCAGGGGCTAATCAAACTTCTGGTATTGCTTCTACAGCTACTACTGTTTGCGTCATTAGTGATGATAATGAAAGCATTCAGTGGGCAACAGTAAATGGCTTGTTAGATCAATATGAGGAGTTTAGGATGGAGGAAAATGAGAGCATTGAGAAAATGAACATAAGGTTTCAAGCTATTACAAGCAAGCTTGAAGAGCACAACAACAAACTCAGCAACAAAGAGCTTTTAAGCAAGTTGCTGAGAAGTTTGCCTCTGGATTGGAATTTTATTCCATATCCTATAGAGGAAACTGAAGACATCAATTCAATGAGTCCTGAATCATTGATTGATTTACTCAGAGTCCATGAATTGGCTCTGAAGGATATGCAAGAGTTGAAACGTGAAGAAGCAGAAGCAGCAAGGAAAGGAAAGCAAGCATTGGAGCATGAAGATCTTGTTGAAGAACCTGATGAAGAGTATCTTGAAAGATTTTCAAGAAAAATTCAAAGATGGTACATCTTCAAGAAGAATAGAGGAAGACTAGCTAAAGGAATGACAACATGGGATGTACTAGACAACTTCTCTGAAGATGAGTCTGAAAGAGCACCAAAAGCTGAAGGATCAAGTTCTGAAGATGGCTCAGACTCTGAAGACTCAGGCTCTGATAAAAAGTCAGAACCTGAGAGCAAAGAAAGCATCCAGAGAACAATAAATCAGGTATATTCTAGTCTTTCCAAAGCTAAATTGATCAAGCATCTTAATAAGACCTTACTTAAACTCTCTAATAGTCAGCAGAAGTTTAAAAAGTTTAAAGCAGACTATGAGAATTTAAGTAAGCAAGCAAATCACTCTGAAGGTCTTAAACAAAAAGATTTTATCAAAACCAAAGACCCTAAGAATGATTTTGCTATATGTTACAAACCCCTTGAGCACTCTCTAGTTCTCAAAGAGTACTGAAACATAAATGCTGATCAAAATAAAATTGTTTCCATGCTTTGCAACCTTAAGACCAACAATACTAATGGGATTGGATACTCTAGTAGTAAAACACTAGAGGAACCAAGCTCATCAGTTATTGATGGAAGCTTCTCTCTTCCAAATCTTTACACTACATTTGTATCTGATAGTTCTCAGATGAAACAAATGAAGGATAAAGATTTGGCAACTAACAGTCTAGGACCCTCAAGCAAGTGGGTACCAAGAGACAAAATTGTTTACTTGATTGCAGGTGAAACTAAGACTCTGAACCTTCCAATCACATGGATGCATGTGACTGTGAATGGAAGAAGAGCAATTGTGCATAGAAGGCACATTCTTGAAGAGTCAGATGGAGAAGAAGATGAAGGGGAGTACATAAGGAGCAGGAGGGAGTATGAAGATTTGGAAGCTTGCTTTGAAGATGATAACAACTCAGTGTGGTGGAGTGATTGCTCTGGCTATGACTCTGACTACACCTAATCAAGAAAGCTTCAATGCAAGGTAATTATGCTTAACTCCTGAATGACATATTCAGAGAAATAACTCTTAAAGGTTGAAAATGTCTTCTTAGGAT
Organism: Trifolium subterraneum; assembly: GCA_951799995.1. NCBI lineage: Eukaryota > Viridiplantae > Streptophyta > Magnoliopsida > Fabales > Fabaceae > Trifolium > Trifolium subterraneum. Next base: position 12,674,846 of record OX637462.1, on the reverse strand, counting down.
ACACAGTGTTCAGTACTAAAAACCTTGAAAAATCCTGTCTGAACATATTTTCTTGTGTCCTGAAAGATTTGTTTTTCAGCCTCTAAAGTTCTTCAGGTTTCAGCATCTGAAGAATCTCAGACTCTGAGAAACGTTTCAACCTCTGACGGTTAAGCCTCTGAATACAAAATGAATTGGAAACGTTTAAGTATTTTTTACTAAAACGTTTTGGCACCAAAGAGACAACACACATACACGTTCTGATTGGTTTAAAACAGCTAATGATGGTTTAAATTCTCGATTTATTTAATGTATTGTGTGCCTTAAAATGTTTTAAACAAAATCATTTAAATACTTGCATACTTTACTCTGTTTTCATTCTATTCTGTTGTCTTCAAACATCTCCTTAACAAAACTCTCTCTAGTTGTTAAGCAAACTCTTCACCCTAACTTTCTATAATGGCATCTACTTCTACATCAGTCTCAGAATCTTCGTTCATTTTTCCTAAAGATTTTCCAATCAACACCATCGCCTGCAAAGAAATATTTTCTACAGATTTGTCTCTTAAGATGGAGGGAAAATCTTTGAACCTGGTTATGGAACAACCAGTGGACTTTGATAGTTTGGAAAAGAATCAGTTAGATGTTCTAAAGTTCTTCTCTCATCATAAAGGGAGCCTTAGATACATGAATCTTTTAAATGGTCCAATCTATCCTGCTCTGGTAAAAGACTTTTGGATCAGAAGCAAGCTGAAGACAGTTGAAGATTATGATATGGAGCTGGCCGCAAGAAGAAAAGAAAGGGCTGAAAATAGATACAAAACTCCTGAAGTTAGGCTTAAGAATCATTGAGGAAGATGAAGTGCATTCTGTTGTGTGTGGGTTTGAAGTAATTCTCACTGCTTCACACTTAGCCAAAGTGCTATCCATTCCAAATGAAGGATTTCACTACTCCAGCAGTCACAATAAAGTAAGGAAGACTGAGTTTCTAAAGATCATAACAAGACAGAGTTACATCAAAGGAAAAAGCTGTGAGAGTGACAAGCTAGAAGATCTGAAGCCCACTCAGAGAATTTTAGCCAAAATAATGTTGAGTTCTATACTTCCTAGCAATAATGACTCTGACAAATTGTCATGGGATCATAGGCATTTTGCTTATTTTCTCTCTAGGAAATTTAACTTAAATTGGGCCGAATATATCTTCAAACATCTTTGCAAAGCAGTCTTAAGCACTCAGAATCAGGACAAGCCTATTGTGAATGTCATCTACCCTAGGATACTTAGTGAGATCTTCTATCAATGTGGGGTGATTGACATAATCAAGGCTGCAGGTCATGACTGATTGTTAAGGGAAATCAGAGCCTCCACAGTATCTGTTCATACCTTTTCTCACATGAACTTACTGTCAGGACATGAAGTTCAACCCTCAGATCCCTTAGTGCCTCAGTCTCACTTAGGACCTTCCTTGATGAAGAAAAACAACATTGATATACCTACTATCTCTAGTAGTATTGTCAATCAGTACATTCAACTACTAGAAAGCTTAGGAGAGGGGTTTGAAATTGAAGAAGAAGAAGTGAAGAGAAAGAGAAAAAGGACAGATGAAGCTGCAAATGAAGAAAGACATTCAGACTCAAAAGGACACAGTGAGGGATCATCCTGAATCCTCTACTGCAAGATAAAATATTGGGCAAAAACCTTAGGGAAAGGTTAGCCTTAATAATGAATGATCTGAATGTACCTCTTAAGACAATCTGAAAGGCGATCAAGGAAATCAACAAGCTCTTGAAGAATTCTGTCTATGGAAGTGTTATTAGAAGGTTTGAAGGCAAAGTGAATAAGCTTATGAGAATGATGAAAAAGTAGATGCTAATCTGAAAAATATCATAATGACCCTAAAAATTAGGATTATCTTGATTTCTTCTATGATTTCTTTAACTGACTAAGCTTTTAAATGAAACTAAAATTTATCTTTTGTTTAAACAAACAAATGCATATTGCTTTAATTGATTGATTGTTAAACAAACATATCTTGGACATTCAATACTTCAAACTCTTGAGCTCTTATTTATAAAATTTGATCTTCAATAAGTACAATATAAGATGTTCCTAAAAGACTAGATTACATGACAAGAGAAAACTCTTAACAAGAAATGAAAAATTAAACAAGCCTAAGTAATGAACTTTGTTTCATTAAGAACATAAGTTCTGGATTACATATAATGTCTTCCCAAGGATTATCTTCTGGTCGCTTCAAAAGCCATATTTGAAGGTTGCACACCTAAAAATATGACATTTGCAGAGGGGAGAAGTTGAGATTTTGGCTAAAGCCATCTGACCAACTCGGAGTCCTTCTTGAAGAAAACATTTCTGATGCATCAGTTTGGTTTTCTTCAAGAAAAGACTCTAGCCCCTCTAGAGCCTTGAATATCAGTTTGATTTTCTTCAGGAAGATATGTCTTCAGAACTTAAAACAGTCAGAGTCCAAAGATTCCTCTTCAGACTCTGAACTGAGTTCTTCTGGAAAGGACACTGGCTTTGTTTCCATTGGTTTCTTCTTATGTTTTATCCTATCTTGACTGACTCTCAGTGAAACTACCTTCTTCTTCTCTGAGCGTTTCATTTTTTCTCTCAAGAGATCTATCAATAACCTATGATTATTCTGTGTGAGTAAAATGACTAGGTATCTCTCTCCTTTTATAAGCAAAATTCAATGGCCGAATATTAAATGTGTTCAACCACTTCTGATTTGACGGCATTGAAAGTTGAATTTCTATTAATTGCTTATATTACCTTTTTGATAATGACAAAAGGGGGAGAAAGAATATTGGTAAATCAATTGTTGGAAGAAGCGAAATTACTTGGTTTTTTAGGGCCTTGTAGTGCTTCAGAGAGAGAACGTAGGAGAGTGGTCAAAATAGTAGCATGAAGTACATGTTTTGTTATGACAATCTGATCTTTGAGGATTTCAAAATATTGTACTAAAGAGCTCTGAACTGTTTTCAAATTTTTTGTTGACTCTGAGATATTTTCTTTGAAAAGATTTTTAAAGCTCTGAACTGTTTGAAAATATTTTGAACTCTGAAGCTGTTAATGATAACCATCAGAACCAAGTGTGTATGTAGAAGTCTTTAAGCGCCTCTGATTCTATTTTGTCATTCAATTTAAATATTGCTTCAATTTAAATACTGCTTCATCTTGCATCTGCATTAAGGGCTTAATTTTCAAGGAGAATGCATTTATTAATTGAAGTTTATTATTCATAGTTAGTTCTTGAGTAAGGGTGCAACTTTACTCAAAGATTATCACACTATGGAAAGAAGAAGCTTGCAAACCTTGTTCTTTACATAGTGAAATATGAATAATTTAAGTCATATAATAAAGTATTTCTTAAACTGATTAAAATTAACTATGGATACAAAATAGGGGGAGCTTACAAACCTAACCCTATGGGTTATCAGACTTAGGGGGAGCTTGCAAAACTCAGAAGCCTAATGTCAACATAGCTGATTTTTATCAACAACAATTGTATTTAATACTTGTGTTTGTCATCATCAAAAAGGGGGAGATTGTTGGAACAAAATATGTGTTTATACACACCCTTAAGTTTTGATGATAACAAAGTATTAAATGGACAATTGATGGTACTAATGTTTAAATTAAGTGCAGGAGAATTCAACGTTTAATCAAGAGCACACTTAATTTAAACTCTGATGAAACCAATGGAAGTCTGAATATTTAAGACTCTGAAAGAGTTCAGATGCTACAACGTGGTCAGAAGCTATACAAAGTTCAGAAGCTCAAAGTAGATCAGAACGTTTGAAAGCTGTTCAGGAACTCAGAGTAGTTCAGAAGCTCAAGGATGTTCAGAGGCCTACAAGAGTTCAGAGGCTGTCTGATAGTCATAAGTCATTCAGAGGATGAAGGCGTTCAGAATCTGAATTACTAAAGACTATCAGAGGCCAGCCATTCAAAGACCAATCAGACTCCAAGTTATCAAAGGTTCATCAGAAGCAAAGGGAATTCCCAGTCATCAGAGGGCTACATCAACTACAACTTATCAAGCCTGATGACTTGTTGTAAGGTCAACTAAAATGCAACGGTCACAAAGGATGTGATCCCTCTCTCTAGGAGCTAGTTGTACCTTATAACTGTACCATTGGACAGACAGCAAAGGTGAAGCTTCTCTGCAAAGGAAGACGTGGCTTTACTCAACGGATCTTCATGTCTACAGCTGTCCAAGTTGCAACGGGAATTTGTCCAACGTCTCAATGTCTTTCTCAACTCATATAAATATGCCAAAGAAAGAATTGAAGACTAGCGCTCAACATTAGATAAAATCTCTCAAGAAAGTGAGCATTTGAATTGTAATAGATAATATCTCTCAAATGAAGTGAGCATAGAAACTAGCTTAGAGCCTCTGAAGTTATTATGTTTGTAATAAGTTTTAAGCTCTTAAGTTAGTAGTAAGTCTTCTGCTTAGTGTAGAAGCAAGTAAGTCTTCTGCTTAGTGTAGAAGCAAGAAAGTCTTCTGCATAGTGTAGAAGCACGTAAGTCTTAGTCTTAGTGATTAGAGCAGTGAAGTCTTGAGCCTGAGTGCTTGACCAAGGAAGTCTCTGATCTTGTGTGATCAGAGCAAGGAAGTCTCTCTGTCTTGTGTGACTTAGAGCAGGAAGTCTCAAGCTTGTGTGCTTGAGCTAGGAAGTCTTTGATCTTGTGTGATCAAAGCAAGGAAGTCTCTATATGTCTTGTGTGACTAAGAGCAGGAAGTCTTGAGCTTGTGTGCTTGAGCAACTATTGTAATCCGTGTGATTATAGTGGAACTCTTTTGGAAACAAGGGGACTGGAGTACTCTCAATTTGTGAGGGGAACCAGTATAAATTGTTGTGTGTTCTTCTCTCTCTCACTCTCTCATTTACTCCTTCATCATTTATAACGTCATAAGTTAATTGTGTGAATAATCCGCTGTGCTTTAAAGACTCTGAAAAGATTTAAACATCTTGGAAAGTTTTTAAATATCCAAAACACAATTCAACCCCCCTTCTTGTGTTTTCTCCACGCACCTTCAATATCCATATCAAATCCTCTAGAAGTTATGCTAAATAAGAAACGAAAGAATACCAGTAGAAGGTATTATCCATTAGAATTTAATTTTTTTAAATTTTTATTTTTGTTTATAAAATTTCTTATTTGTTCATTTCAAACACATGTTCTGCTCCAAACTTTTGATGAAATGTGGTGGACTTGAGCATAAGTTTTGGTTATTGCATTTGTTTGCCAATTAACTTCAAGAAAACGTTTGGAGGAAATACATAGTCAGAGACTTGATGCAAAGTTGTCAGCAGGGACTAAAAATGCAGACGGAAAAAATTAGAGGACTAAAAATATAATAAAAAAATGTAGGGACTATTTGTCGAAACTATGCGGCGTCCTATGTGTCGTCCTATGTGGCTTTGTCGTTAGCCTAATCACCCAAAGTTAACAGCAGGGACTAAAAAAGCAAACGGAAAAAAACTAGAGGGACTAAAAATATAATTAAAAAAAATGTAAGGACTATTTATCAAAACTCCCTAAAATGTAGGGACTAAAAACATATTTAACCCTATATACAATGGTAATCTTTTGATTATTATTATAAACAAAAATTATTTTTTAAAATTTATTAAATGACTAATACTTATGAAGTTTTTATTACTTTCAAATAACTTATTTATGTGTTACCAGACACTTACTCTACTATGATTTTCAAACCACCGCACCACCTTTCTTCTTTTTGCCCTCGAACCACTGGAGCAAGACAAGCCATCATCGTCCACCCTTTCTTTCGCGCATCAGTCACCTTCTCCTCGTCTCTCTCGCACAACTGCAACTTATTTCCCACTCAATCGTCGTGATCTAGTTACATGGATTAGTGATGCGACGAGATTGTTCTACGCACCACCGTCGCTCCTTTTATCATGCGTTCCCTTGATCAAAAGTTGTCGTTGTTTTCTGACTCTCACTGTCATTGTCCGTCACCAGTTGTGAGGTTTGGGTTATAGGCAAGTCGTTGCTCAGTCTTGCCGGAGGGGATGGTTGAGTAGGAATGAGGTTCTTCACCACCGTCTTGCCTTGCCAGCTTAATCTATTCGGGTTTGGGTTCTCTAAATTCGTTCAGGATGTTTTTTAATAACGATTTTGGTTTTGCATCTACGTCGTCTGATTCGATCGTCACAGTGGTTTTGTGATCCGTCAAAGCTTCGTCAAAGGTGATGGGGTGTGTCTCTCCTTCGGTTTGACAACAAGTTGTGGCTCGAAAGGGTTGTTTTGGCTTGTTATTATTTTGCAAAGAGCGGTTGGTATTTGGGTCGTTTTCTATGTTGGCAGCTGATTCATTCACCATTGTTATGCTTTCCATTTCGGGTTGTTCTCTTTTTTGCTTTCCAAGGGATAGTTCTTTCAAATTTACCTTAATTGAAACACAGAAACACACACACAAATTGAACTTATACAAACTTATGTAAATCTACTTATAGAAACTAAATCTAAACTGGATTTACAAAACAAATGACAAAACAAATTGAGCTTTAAAAACACAATATCACAACACATAAAATTGAGATTAAATAAGTTTGGAGCTACATCAGCAGATTAAGAAGTGTCAACACAATAAATGAAGATGATGAGAAAACCCACAGCGAATGAAGGCGAAGATGGCGGCGGTAGCGGCGAAGTCAACTTTGAAAACACTAAACAAAAGGGGAAATTGGAATGAGAATATGTCGCAGAATGAAGGAAAAAAAATGAAATGGAACTTGAACTAACCTTGGAATGAGAAGACCAAAATCGGAAGTTCTGTTCCTTCGTCGACGAAGAGAACGAACCGTTACAGAGAGAGATTTAGGGTTTTTAAGGAAGATCGATTGAGACAGAAAATGCGATTTAGGGTTCACGCAAACAAGAGAGGGAACATGTTTTGGGTTCACGCAGACAACAATCGAGGGAAACGAAATGGTTTAGGGTTTGTGTGTTTGTGAAATTGAAAACAAGGGGTAAACGAAATATGTTGTCTTTGGAAGGAGAGGGAAAATTTTCACGCAGACAAGAGAGAGGAGGGAACTACTGTAGGTGATTTAGTTTTATTTTATTTTTATTATAAATAATTTCTTTTAAATCAGGCTAGCTGATTTAGTTTTCATTCACTTGAAATTGTCACCTCCGTGTCCACAATTTTCATCTCCTTAGATCAGGTGGATGTCATCTGGTTTAAAATGTGTGATCTAAAAAGTGTTTTTTCCACTAATGACAATTGTGTTGACATTGTATGTTGCACCCTCTCGGGTTTGAGTATGTGGTTACTAATATTTGTTTCAGTCCTTGTGACTCTGATTTTAAAGTACTGATTTGCTTGCTTGTTGTTGATTGATGCAAGAGTTGTTGATTCTTTGACCGGTTCCATATTGATGATTGGTTCATTCACCAAAATATAGACATCTAATTAGTCTGTTAAGATTAATTAGAAGTTGATAGTTAATTAATTGACTTACTGGATTAGGTTTATGTTCCTTCGGCTTTTATATACATTTTTCTTTTTTTATTAATATAATTAAAAATTATCGGCAAAAGATAAGATGAAGTCTTCTTTATCCCTAATGTTTAGATGATCTAAAAGAAATATTTGATTTATAATATTTTATCCATAACATGCGGTGCTACCTCGGATCAACCTTTGAAGTCTTTGATTACTAATTAAAAGTCTAGCTAGACGACATTTTTCATAAAGCTAGAAGACAAAAAGAAAATGGTTTTTTGAAGAAAAAAAGAAAATGGTTAAAAGAGCTGTTAAATTGAGATGGTATGACATAAAAATATATATCATAAAACTTTAATAATTTCCTACTTAAATAGCTCGTTCTCTTGTCCCTTTCAAGATCCCAAATGCATTTCAATACCAATTTTATTTCTACTTCCTTTCAATACTAGCGAACAAATACAAACAAAGATTGTGACAAGAAAGAATGGGTTATTAAAAACATTATGAAAGAAGATTATTTTACACACACAAAGCACATAACACACCATAGCTCATAGCACAAATGTACCTAGCTATCACTTTTTTATTAGTGACTTCTAATCACCACATTTCAACTAAAATACTCACATTCATTTAGATTGAACTAACCATATCACCCTCCTCTAATAATTCTATGCCAAGATCCAATTCAGAAGTTTTCTTGTTAACAAAGTTGCAATGTTTTCTAATTTCACCTTGTGTTCCCGTACGCACACCAATCTTACTCATTTTAATCATCGAATTCCTTAAGTTCTGGAAGAAAATTGTTTGATTATTGGCAAAGCGATTGACAATACTAATGGTATCTGCACCTGGTGTTGAGAACAACTCTTGGTCACTTTGTAATAAACCTTTTTTAACTTGAAGGTTGTTGTAGAATTTGTTGTCCATTCTAATAGGAGTAGTTGGGTCAAAAAAGACACTAGTTCCGGATCCATTTCTAGGACATTGTTTTTGCAATACTTGTAGTATGTTGTATCAAGAGTTGGATCGGGTTGACCGGTATTGCTGAAGTTATATAATCGATCGACGATGAAAATGCAACGTGCTCTTCCAAATGTATGGGCACCTGAAATTGAAGCATATATATATATAGAAGTCTCACCCAACACAATTTTTAGCGATAAAAGTAAACTTTTAAGTGAGACTTATTCTTTGTTCTGCATGATATGAAAAAAAATTATAAATCACACAAAGCAATATTTGAACTCATGTTCCAAAACATCTAAGCAGAGCACTTCACCGATTTTACTACATAACAATTTCACTACTAAAAAATGGGTGTCTCAATAGCGGAATCTAATAGTACATAGGTGGTTCAACGAACCTTGGAAAATACGTTGATATCATCTTAAAATTTAAGTTGGGTCTACCTCATATAACCGACTTATAAGGAGTTTGCACTCAATTATAAACTCATGTCCAAACCCTCTCATCAAACGTGGGACTCTTAATTAGCACACCCCATTACGCCTAACACTATTGAATTGTTTTTTTTTATAAATCAAAAACACTATTGAATTTTGTACGTCGATATAAATGTGAGATCAATATATAGCGAAAATCTGATAGCAACATACTCTGATACCATCTTTGTTAATAGAGGAAAAATTTATATTATTGTCATTATATGCATCACAACCGTGTGTAATTCAATCATAAATATTATAAGGAAATAGCTAAACAGTAATTTTGGGCATTGGTTAAACAATTAAAAATATGAAAAACGGTTATTCCATTGTGAAATTTACTACTTTTGATTTTCTTAACTAGTATTTCGGGGCTCTGGATAGTAGTTACCATGATCCATATTATAATTATTTAGTGATCAAGTTCAAAAATATGTCATACTAGGTCATGTCCCACAAATTTGTGTGAAGCTATTAAAAGAGGCAAATCACTTTTAAGATTCATCGAATAATTTATGTATTTAATTTATTTAATGAATTTAAAAAAGTAGTTGTCTCTTAAATAAAGATACAGATGTAGTTTATATATCAGATACATTAATGATTCAATAAATCTAAAAAAAGTTAGTTGTCTCTTATATTATATAGTAGTAGTATATATATCATATACATCAATTATTGAATTAATCTAAAAGTTAGTTGTCTCTTATATAAATTATTCAATAAATTTAAAAAAGTTAGTTGTCTCGATAGTACAACTATACAGAGCAAGCATATATAATAGTAAAATAATAGTATGTACATACTCGAACAAAACAATCATGAAAGTGAAGTCTGATGAGACTGGCAGGCATACGTTGATCAATCCTAGTAACATTCAGTATGATTTCTTTAACAATGGAGTGCAATTGGGGACAAGTTTTACTGTAAAACAATGGATCAAGTTGTGCATTTGAGGAGAAGGGTAATCCTCCAAACACAAGCACTACACAACAAAGACCTATGAAACGAAGGGAGTTCATTTTTGAAACTATACTATATGTGTTTGAAACTGTTGCTTGACTAGGTACAAAATGTGCCTTTATTTAGAGAAATGATATTTGTACAACAAATTTTGAACAACTTTTAAACAATTTTCTCTTTCATACTCTCATTATATTTTTACTCTCTCTCTTACTTTATTTCTCTTTATTGGTTTTGCCTCAAAAGTAGAAGGAAAAAATGTTGTCCCAATTTATTGTCCTACAAATTGATGTACAAATATCACTACTCCTTTATTTATAGGGTCATAACATGCAGATTATGAGCTGGTCGTGACATTTGATAATAATTTATAACATCCAAATATTTAAGATACACTTGTAGATTAATAATCATTTTTTCTAAAGTCTTCAAAAAATAATAAATAAATCATAATATTATAGTAGTATAATTAGGTGAATCCTAGGATGAGGGATCTATTAATTCCCTCATCGGTGAGACACTAAAATAATACCATTAGATGTAATTAATGGTTTAGATTTGATATAAATTAAAATAAGAACTCCTACCCATATTTACACACAATCCTAACTCTATCTCTTCCTATGTGCATCAAGCATCATCTCATCATTCATCGTCCACTCACAAAATTTGCAGAAAATTGTTTCTCTACAAGCTTCTTAGAGATCAACAACCCTTGTTGTTGTTTTTTAATTATTCAAAAAAGAAACAAAAAATATGTTTGTTCTTTGCAAAGGTGCACTAACTAGATTCAAAAGTTTCAGAAAAAATGACAGAATAAAAAGACATCAACTACCACTTAGAAAATTCAAAGTGATAATACAGTGATTATTTTTTCCATGTTCTTGTTATTGATTTTGTTAATAAGGTTTTTAAATGATGAAATTAAAAAAACAATGATGAAATTCAAAGACCGTTATTGATTATCCTTTGCATTAAAGTTAGTTTTTACAATTTTATCATAAAAATTAAACTGCCAATTGAGTCACATCTTGGAAAATAGAAAGCAATTTTGTTAATTTTAAGGGTAGTTAGTAATCACTGGTGGAGAGATAAATGAAAGATGAAAGAAAACGTGCAGGAAAAGGAGAGAATGAGATCTGTGAGGGAGAGTGAGAAATTAATTGTGTGTGGTGATGAATTATTAGATCAAGTAGGCATATTCAATCTAATGGTTAAAATAAGTGGTACATCGGTGAGGGACTTAATAGATCCCTCATTTTAGAATTCACCGTATAATTAAGGGTGACGCTTTTAGGGTGGCGTTATCGGCAAGTTAAAATTGTCGTCATTTAGTGTGTGTGTGTATATATATATATATATATATATATATATATATATATATATATATATATATATATATATATATATATATTTTGAATTGATTAAAAAAAAACAGAGTATATATTCTGAATTCAAATCCTAGCTATATAGTTTGAATCAAAAACACATTCAAAATGTACTACTAAAAATAGATTAGATAAATGAAAAATACAAAAAATATAACAAAAAAAAAATTAATTTAATTATTTGCTATCATAATCCTAATACATTTAAGGTGTACTCCCTCTATCCTTAATTATAAGCAAAAATTAACTTTTCAGATCCATTGATAACTAATGTTATATTATCTAAAAAATGATCAATTTTTTTATTAAAATGATTAAATAATGTGTATTTTGATTTTTTATTTTTGTGTATGCACACTTTATTTAATTTTTTTGTTACGAAAAAGAAAACCAAAAAACAAAGTGGAAAAAAAAAATTACGACAGAAACATATCACAATTAAAACATATCAAGAGGAAATCCTACGGGCATTAACGCAGTTACAGCAACCGTCCCATTATTATTAGTGGTTAGAACTATTTCAATGCATATGCAATATAAGTTGGGTTATTCACTTTAACCCTTTGAACAAAGAAAGAAGGAGATGAAATTTTGAGACAGATAGAAAACTATGAAAAATAGAAATTGATTAAAGGGAAAGTAAAAAACTTATTCTTCCACAAAGGGTCTCATTTGTTTATATACAATAGGTGATTGCTTCAAATGCAAGCACCTACATAACTACCTAAGACAAACAAAACTAACTAACTGAAATGACAACTGTACATAACAACTAGTAACTAACACTAACTAACTATTAACTGCCTAATCAGAACAATGTTACAACATTGTGTAGAACATCTGATAGGACAAATGTTGAAGCATCTGGCTCAACATTGCACAATTTGAATTATAAAACTAATACTCATCCTTAATTCAAACTGTCAAAGCTGACAATTCTCATCTCTCTTCTTAGCTTCAGGAACCGATCTCTCTTCACAGCTTTAGTTAGTATATCAGCTTGTTGATCATCAGTTGAGCAATACTCCAGGCTGAGTTTGCCTTTGTTAACTTGGTCCCTAAGAAACTGAAACCTTGTCTCAATGTGCTTACTCTTGCCATGGCTGACAGGGTTCTTTGCCAAGTTAATTGTTGATTTGTTGTCAATCTTCAGTATTACTGTGATGTTGTCAATGATCTTCATTTCACTAAGAAGTGATTGCAACCAATTTGCTTGACAAGCAGCTAAGGAACCTGCAACATATTCTGCTTCACAGCTTGACAAAGCAATCACTGATTGCTTCTTAGAACACCATGAGACTGGTGCATTCTGAAACTTAAACACATAGCCATTTGTGCTCCTCCTGTCTACATTGTCTCCACACCATTCAGCATCAGAAAAACAAACAATCTCTATCTTTGGCTTTGCATTCCTTGCTGATTTTGGAAAGAGGATTCCAAATTCTAGTATACCTGTTATGTATCTCAGAATTCTTCTGGCTACATTATTCATATGTGACTTTCTAGTATTCTCCTTGAATCTACTCACCAAGCCTTTAACAAGGCATATATATGGCCTACTCTTGTACAAATATCTCAAGCATCTAGCAACTTTCTTGATTATTGTAGGATCTTCACCATGATTCTTCACTTTGATTCTACAATTTGCTTCTTTGCTTTGATTCTTTTCTGGCTTGAGATTCATTTCCATGGCTGACTTACTTTCAACCATATTGAGTCTTCTCAATATTTCTCAAGCATACTTCTTCTGATCTAGCATTAACCCTCTTGTTATAAGCAATTTATTTCTTAAGAAACAAGATATTATGCCTACATTTGTCATAGCTTTTGACTTAGTCACTGGTTCATCAACCAATAATGCACACTGCATTAATTCACCTTAATTTTTTACTGACTCTACTGTCATCTGCAAGCTCACATTCTTGCCACCTGGCTGGAACTTGTCTTTTCCTTGATGATATGGCTTCTGTTTTTACATTAACCTCAGCATCTGCTTCCACATCTGATTCTCTTTCCTTTGTTGATCCGGCTCTTGTTTCTACATTAGCCTCACCTGCTGATACTTCAGCTTCTGGTGCTTCAACATTTGTCTCAGCATTACAGTTACTCTCATTGTCTTCATTGATGTGCACCTCATTCATTATCACATCTTTACTGATGTGCACTTTCTGATGTTCACTATCAAACTCCTTAGATGTGTGCTTACTAGCACCATCTGTCCTTAAAATCTTAATTGATTTATCACTCTCCTTCTCAATTAAGACTTAACTATTTGAATTCTCAAATTTAACTTGGACAGTTCTGCTTTGTGATAATGATGCACAAAATATCATCTTATTTTCCACATTGTATACTTTCATCTGATTGTTTCCTAAGCTCAATGTGAAACCTTTCTCAACCAATTGTTCAATGTTTAGAATATTTGATGGCACATCTAGTACATACATCACACCAGTAATCAATACTTGATTACCATCCTTTCCCTTGATTAACATATCACCAATTCCTTCTGATTTTACTGTTCTACTGTCAGCAAATTGAATTGTTGACTTCTTTGAAGAATCATAGTCAACAAGCCACTCCTTGTTACTAGTCATGTGATTTGAACAACATGTGTCCAAATACCATCCTTCTTGCTTACCAAATTCATCCTTTGTGTGGTAGGCATCATTAATAATGGACCTTGATATGATCCATTATCATTCTCAGTCATGTGTGCCTCTGATTCCTCTTCATCAGTAATTGTCACCATGAAACTCACATTATCATCTGATGTTGAAACATCCTCTGCCACATTTGCTTCTGCTCCACTTTTTGACTTTTCTTCTTCATTGGAACCTTGCACTCACTAGCATAATGACCATACTTGTCACAATTGTAACACTGAATGGTACTCTTATCTTTCTTTGTCTTTTGCCCTCCTCCTTCTTTCTTTGAACATTCAGGTTTGTCTTCAACACTTTCTTTCCCTTTCTTGGAACCTTTCTTGTTCTGCCACTTCTTCTTTTCATCTTGGTACTTCTTGAACTTTACAAACAGAGCTTGCTCATCTTCTTTGCCATGATTTCTCTCACCATGCTTCAATTCATGAGCTACAAGAGTGCTTTGCAGATCCTCCATCTTTATTTCACTTAGGTCTTTTGTTTGTTCAATTGTCACCACAATGTGATCAAACTTATGAGTTAAAGTTCTCAGTACCTTTTCCACCATTTCTTCTCCATTGAGTGTGCTTCCACAGTTCTTCATCTGATTTGTGAGAGTCTCCACCCTTGTGAAGTAATCTACAATTGCTTCATCACTCTTCATCTCTAACAGTTCAAATTGTCTCTTCAAGGCTTGCAATTTCACTTTCTTGACCTTTGCATCACCTCCATAACTTTTCTGCAAAATGTCGCAAGCATCCTTAGAGTCTTGCTATCCTTCTTTTGTGCCTCTCTAAATGTTGTTCTTTGTTGTTCTTTGTTGCTCTGTTGCATGGGCTGGCAATGGATCAAGAAATGTATTCACTTGTTCATCAGCTTCTTGAACAATGAATATCACCTTCATCTGTTTGATCCATGTATCCCAGTTTTTCCATCAAGAATTGGTAGATTTGCATGGAATTTACTTTTCCCTGCCATGATTGATTCACAATCACTGATTCTATCCTCAAGATTGAATCAAATATCCCTTGGATCGTACTTGCTCTGATACCACTTTGTTGGGTTATTCACTTTAACCCTTTGAACAAAGAATGAAGGAGATGAAATTTTGAGAGATAGAAAACTATGAAAAATAGAAATTGATTAAAGGGAAAGTAAAAATCTTAGGACAAAACTTACATGCATTTCCATACATGCATTTTTTACTTTTCCACTCACAAATGAGGTGGTTATTTGTGTTTTTTCATTTTGAAAAAATAAAAGAAAATTACTTTTTAATAAAAAAAGGTACCTCTTTGTGAGAGGAAAAGTAAGAAATGCATGTATGAAAATGCATGTAAGTTTTGTCCAAAATCTTATTCTTCCACAAAGGGCCTCATTTGTTTATATACAATAGGTGGTTGCTTCAAATGCAAACACCTGCATAACTACCTAAGACAAACAAAACTAACTAACTGAAATGACAACTGTACATAACAACTAGTAACTAACACTAACTAACTATTAACTGCCTAATCAGAACAATGTTACAATATTAATGTGTAGAACATCTGATAGGACTGATGTTGAAGCATCTGGCTCAATATTGCAGAATTTAAATTATAAAACCAATAATATTAAAACTATCTGATGTAAAATCGATGAGAGCAATTACAACGTGTAATTGTGCAACAACAGTAAATTCAGGTCCAAATTCTACTGAACAACACAATGTAAAAAAGATTATGCTTGATGATAGTTTGTGACAACACAATTGTCCTATCCTTTACATATTTATTATTATATTGCCAAATAAATTAAATAGTCATTTATTCACCCAAAAAAAAAATTAAATAGTCATTTTGTAGCAAAAATAAAATAAAACAAAAGTAAATGGTCATTGTCTTGCTGAACCGAACATGCTCTCGACCAGGTTTTGTTCCTAACCTCGTATATAATCTTATTTTCCCGGCATTTACGTTGGTAACTACCCTTTGATGTTTTTTTTTTTTTTTGGTCAAACCCTTTGATGTTTTTTATTATTATTATTTTAGGAAATACCCTTTGATGTTAGAGTGGAGATATCTTATTAATTTTTTTTTTTTTACAAGGGAGAGAATCAAACTAAGGATCTCTTGGATATGGATTAGTTGTCCTACGGCCATAAATCTTATATTTCTTTTTCTCATTGGTATTTGAATCCTATGGCATATGTTTTAAAAGCATACTATAAATTGCTTTGAACTGTAAGGACTAGATTACCACTTGTGCTCTCTTATAATAATATTCATTTGCTTATTAAAAAAAAAAAAAAACCAGAATCTCATTTTTAATGTTCAAATTATTTATCACTATATCAAACTTAGCGGCTTCAATATCATACTAATTTATTATTACATTTGCGAGTTAATTTTTAAGCTTTTAGAGAAAAAGTCCCTTATAATCTCAAATTTAATCAAGAATTAACTAAAAGTATATTGAAAATTATTTTCTTAAGAATTAGATTTGGATATTTTTATCGACTAGTCCTAACTCAACTGACAAAAAATAAAAATTGTTAGGTCGAACGTTATGATTGGGACTGATGTTCAAATCCCGACTTCATCACTTATTTGTGTGAGTTTAAGATAATTTTGTCATTTCATCTACTATATAATAAAAGAATAATGGATATTTTTAAACAGTTTATCATAAAAGAAGTTCATTAACTGCTTTAGTCTAAACGGTTAATCTTATTTAATTGTTTTCTTTGTGGCACTTATGGAGTTTTTTATTTATTTTGTTAAGAATCTTATGGAGTTGTTATTATTGATTAATATACCCTCCATTCCAAATTATAATGAAAAAAACCACATTTTTTGTTCAAAATTATAAGGGAAGATATCATTTTAAAAAAAAAATTTCTTATTCTCATAAAATTAAATGCAAATTTCATTTAATTTTTTCTCCCTCCCTTTTTTTTAATAATCAACAACCAATAAAAATTGTTTTTACATTTTCTCATGCACCTTATTCCAAGAAAAACCCACAAAAACATATTTCAATTTATATGTTTTAATTTTTTTAATAAGTGAGTTTTTTGTTTTTTTCTTATAATGTGGTATGGAGGGAGCGAGTATAATATATGAATGATGGAGATGAGTTATTATATATTATATATATTATACAAATGATGTGTGTTGGATTAGATTTTAAGTTTTTTTGCATTGATTACTAAAAGTCTAGCTAGACGACTTTTTTCTTTAAGCTAGAAGACAAAAAGAAAATGGTTAAGAGAGCTGTTAAACTGAGATGCTACGACATAAATAATATTTATCATAGAAGTTTAATAATTTCCTACTTAAATTAATAGTTCGTCATCTTGTCCCCTCCGGATCCCATCTGCATCTCATTGAATAGAAATAAGGAAAGGATATACTATGTATGTATGATGTATTTGATAAATAATATATAAATGTAAATATTAGAATATAAGATTTTGTTGAATTTGTTTTGATGAGTATTTTTAAAATATTAAGTTTTTATAATTTTTATTAATAGATAATTAAATATTAGTGATCAAAATTGTGTAATGACGTACGTGCAGTGGTAAAAAATGGTCTTATAATTAGGGACGGAGGTAGTAAGATTTAATTAAATTAATTTGGCATCCAAATAATTCTTCCGTTCTAAAATATAAATATAAATGAGTCAAAAAAATTAATGTATTAATTTAATATTTAGAGACTAGATATATTTATTTTATTGACCAATTTTTATTTATATTTTGAGATGGAAAAAGTATTTCAATTATATGATCTTAACCATCTCGTTCAAATTTGTGAGGAAATTTGTGACGGATATTTAGTGACGGATTTATCTATCACAGATTCGATCACTAATGTTGAGTTTTATAAAATTGCAAACATTCCGTCACTAATTCCATCACAATTACCGAGAGCGCTTGCTAATCTTCATCACTAAATTACATTTTTTTAGTAGTGATACAATTCATCAATTTTAGCTAGCATTTGTTTTCTCTCGATCATAATAATTCAATTTAAAAGGTTAATTTCTCCTTTTTATCAAGTAAACCTAACACAAATTTTTAAAAATAAAAATAGAAAATATTTTCACAAATACTAAGTAAATCAATATGGTTAAGACTTAAAACTATCTATGTTAATATTGTTTTCATTTTTTTGAAAAAGAAAATGTTGATATTATTGCAGATTTTGTTTGTCTTTTAATAATATTATCATGAAAGTAACCAAAAAAATAATATTATCATGAAAAAAATAATAGTTAGTTGATTAATCAAAGAATATGTATTGGGACTGCCTAATTACTAACATACAATCCAATCCAAATTTTCAACGTCTCTCTTCCTACAAAAACTTTGGGCTCTCTAATTTTTCAAACCCGATATGCTTTACCTAATTAAAGTGAAAACAAAAATTAATTATTAAACAAACAAACAAAATTAAAAAAATAAGACATG
This sequence comes from Trifolium subterraneum, assembly GCA_951799995.1. Lineage (NCBI taxonomy): Eukaryota > Viridiplantae > Streptophyta > Magnoliopsida > Fabales > Fabaceae > Trifolium > Trifolium subterraneum. The sequence goes on along the minus strand of OX637462.1, from coordinate 12,656,454 downwards.
TATATCATTCTAAAAATACTTTTTACATTAAGATTCATCTTACAAACTCTGAGTATATGAAATGGTATACACGTTGAACTCAGAAATTATGTTACATAGAAAGATTCAAATTTAAAGTAAAATGACCATAGGTAGAGGTACATGACATATCATATTGACATGCACACTCTTGTTTTATTTTATAGTAAAGTAAGTACCTTACAATATTAATTTACCCTTTTAACTTATTTAGAGTGATTTTAAGAAAGCCCATCTTTTGAATCTTTTGATGCACCACCAACTAATTGAGAGTAATCACTATTAACAAAATTACAATGCGACCTAATTTCCCCTCTTTTACCAGTTAACACACCAATATATCCCATTTTAATCATTGAAACCCTAAAATTTTCAAAGAAAAAAGCTTGGTTACTACTAAAGCTATTAACAATATCAATTGTATCAGCATTAGGAGTAGAGAATAGCTCTTGGTCAGTTTGAAGTAAGCCATGGTGGTTTTGAAGATTGGCATAATATTTGTTGTCAAATTGATTTGGTGTGGTAAGGTCCAAAGTGTTGAGATTGTTCAATGTTGTATTTTGGGGACATAATCGTCGCAATTTTTGTAGGTAATATGTGTTTAGTGTTTGATCAGGATTTCCAGTGTTTCTGAAATTGTATAGACGTTGAATGAATGTTTTGCAATGAGCTCTTCCAAATGTATGAGCACCTGTATAACAAAAATATTGAAGGATTTAAATTAGGTTACATGATGTGTAATATTTCAACGAGTTTAACTATGATAACTATTAAACAAGTTGAAATAGGAATGGAGCTTTAGACACAGAAAAGAACAAAATTTGTTGGTAAATATGAAATTGGTTATGTGCAACATACCTGAGAGTGTAACTAAATCTCTAGTGTTAAGACCTTGAGCACGAAATGAAGCTTTAAGTTGATCCAATGTCAAGGTGGGTGCCGGAAGGTTTTGATTTGCAAGAGCTCGATTTGCTGTTAAACTATCCCTCCTTCCCAATGGAATTGGCCATGAGGGACCTCCTCCCTATTGTTAATAGACAAATATACATTACAACTTTAAAATAAATATTTTAAAATGAAAAATAAAAGCGACATTATAAATGTTGCAATATTTTTTTCAAGGATAGCAAATAGCTGGATTTTTTTTACTTGAGTGGTAGTTTGACCTGATTGATTTACCATGTATAGGACGAGTTAGTCGTACATACATATTAAGTGTACATGACTTCACATTTTTTTATATAGAAGTAGCACATGAGGTTGACGACTTTAGTCAAAGTAGTAACACCATATACGACTTTGGATGTTTTAACTAAAGTCATATTCCTCGTGTATATTTTCTCCTTTAGTAAAAAAATTGTATATTTTCTCCTTTAATTTTTTTTTAAATGGTATTAAAAAGATATATGAAATTATTTTTCGATATTATTGTACAATATAAAATCTTAACTAGGTAATAAAAAAAATATTTTTTTGAATAAAAAATTTCATATTGAAAAAAATAAAATATACCAAAACAGAAGCTACTTCAGCTGCAATAGCAAGAATATCGGCGCAAGAGACGGTAGCTGGACATGCATGTTCAACCGCTGCCTTGATTTTATTGACAACATCCAAACCTCTTATTGAGTTTATATTTGGACGTGCTTCTTGCTCACTTATAATTCTATTAGTGTTGTTCAATAAAACTGATCCATCGCAACCCTGTGATCACAAACATAAATAACATGAAACTTTGTTATATAAAGACTTCACTTGTTTTTTCACCTCATAAACCTTAAATCTCTATTGTAGTTTTCAATTTTCCACATGCAAAGATTTCTATACTTCAATATATTTGTTTAGTAAAAAAAATATATATTTAGTATACCTCAAAAAAAAATATACTTATTAGTAAATATGACTAAATACCCAGAGTAATCTTGATAATATCACTGATAAAAAATATGAATTAGCAATAGAAATTTAGAGAGGGAAAATGTGAAATTCCTCTCTAATCCTGTCATAAACTTCGATAAATGTATATATAACAACATTAATAATTAACAAATTTATATTATTCCTATCAATTTTTTAGATCTGTCTCCTTTAAAGTGAGTGTTTCACTTTATAATGTAAACTGAGTAATATCATCCGTTAATTAATAAATTAAAAGTATATATTATAGATACATTATAACACATGAAAAAGAAGAAAAATAATAATTATATATGGATGAAAAAAAGTAATTAATTAATAATAACATACTTGAACAAAGCAATCATGAAAATGGAGCCTGAGGAGACTGGCACCTATACGTGGATCAGTGAGGGAAGCATCAAATATGACTCTAAGCACAATAGTGTACAAATATGGACATGTTTCCCTATAGAACCATGGATTAAGCTGAGCATACCCTGCATGCAACACAATTGCACACCAAAATGCCACACCTATAACACGTATGGGACTCATCTTTTGCATTGTGATCTTAATTAAACTTTAATTAATTAAGTTTGTTTTAATTAAGAACTCATCATAAAGAGTCTTTATTTATAGTCACAAATTAAGGTGGTTAATTTAATTTCTTGTCAAATTGGAGATCCTGTAAATGTTTTGGCCGGATTAACTTTTTATAACAAAATTGTATACCATTAAAAAGTCTCTTATTTTAACTAACAACTATATTTTTTTTGTGTAAGATTAGTTATACAAGAAAACAAAAAATATCAAGTCATAAACCAATGTGTTAATTTATGAATTGATTGATATCCATATTGTCTGAGTCCATTAATGGGATCTTAGTGAGAGATAAATATAAATTATTATTTTTTTCACCACCGGTATCCGATTCACCGGACTGTCTAATTTGGTTGAGACTTGAGAGTCAGTTATGACATTAAGTGGTGTCAATCTCCGATCACAATTGCGGTGGATCGAATTGTGGTCCTCTCTACCAAATTTAGCGTCAATCACCATTGGATCAACTAACAATTGGTTATATATAAAGGGTTTATCTAACATGTGCAACATTGCACATGTTAAGATAACTAAAAGTAGTAACTTTTTATTAAAAAACCATAATTATTTATTAAAATACTATACATTTAATATAAAATGCACAAGTTTCAATACAAATTTACTATTTTAAACTTCTTAACATGTGCAAATTTGCACATGATAGAAAAACACATATATAAATTATTTTGTAGATGTCTTTTACGTCTTAAAGTTAATGCCTTCTTTGTCTTAGATTAGAGCATCTTCCCCGCCCTATAATATTATTAAAATTTTATAGAAATAATATAATTTTCAAACAATAATAAATATTGATGAAAGTAGTCTAATTTAGTTCCTTCAATTGAACAATATTAGATAGTTTAGTCCTTTTTTCAAATTTAATATCATATCATAAAGGTTTCAGTTTCATGTTTGTTTCCATGGATTTTCACTAAATAAATGTTTTAATAAAATAAAATGACTTAACCCTCCAAAAAAAAATAAAAGGACTAAATTGAATGATATTCTTAATTTAAAATACTAATTTGTTATTTTGTAAATTTTAGAGATTAAATAGCTTAACCCTCAATGAGTAAAAAAAAGATAGCTTAACCCTCACAATTTCAAGAGAAAAATGCCAAAATAAACTTGTTAGGCGAAATGGTACAAGTCACTAGAAACTCACATACACAAAGTGGAGAAGCTGAGGTTTAAACCCCGATTATGACATCTGTTTCGGTAGACCTAAAATTTTCAGGCTAAGGGAAGTTTATATATAACACTCACACACCTTAACCTACCGAGACGCCTTTTACAGTTGTGAGGGCTTACATGCGGTCCAAAGCGGACAATACCTAATAATTTTGACATTTGTGTCGATTAGACCAACATTTGTGTCAATTAATTTCCTTATGAAATGGGTATCTATTCACTATGCGATATTAATGAAAGTCACTAAAAAATTATTGTAATATTATTTTTAAGAAAATGGTGAATAAATTATGTTGGTATATTTATAATACTTTATGTTTTCTATTGTGTTCTTAGTGGTGAGTTCATGTGTTTTCTATCTAAATTAAGATCCTTGGGCGTTTAATTTTTTAAAGAATTAAAAGGAAATTTATTCTGTAAAAAAATTATTTATCATGAAGCTTGTCTTTCTTAAAAGTAAATGAGTGGGAAATATTAAATAGTTTTTGTGATTAATTAATTTAGTTTTAATTTTTTTATAAAAAAAATAAAAAATAACTCATATTAAAGATATTAATGTAGTATGTACCAACATAATTTTAAAGTATAAATTTAAAGGTTTATAAATAACTTCATATTATTATAGTAGAAAGACAAGATTAGGAATAAGTATGTCGAATTGTCCTTATACTCATTTATAAAATATATTTAGCGTGTGGTTAACATTATTCTTCAACAAAATTAAGCTTGTTAGAATTATTCACAAAAAAACAAAATATTAGGATGATAAAAATTTAAGACGTATTGGACAAGTTCATACATGTATAGAAGTTTTATCTGAGTGTTGAAAATTTAAAGTTTCACATTGATTAACATACTTTAAGAGGATTTATCTCTAGATTTTGTAGAACAATTGTTTGACCAACATCACCTTATCAATAATTTTCTATCGTGGCTATGATATAGATGTTTTATAGTTGAAAAATGATAATGTATTTGGTACGTTCTTCAAAATTAGTGGATTTATAATAATTTATTCTATGACAATTGTAGTGTGGATTTTATTCAACTTCAGAAATAGAAAGAAGTGTGGATTTTTAATTAGGCTAAACCTTGTTCACACAAACACAAATATATTTGGTAGGGGAAACCCAAATTTCTTTATAAAAAGAGGTTCTTTCGGTGTTTTCAGTGTTTCTCGCACGCCCTATTCTCTTCGGATGCTTATATAGAATAGTTATTGGTTGTCAACAGCTGTTACCAAGACAACAATTAGACCCTAACCAGTGCCATAAAAAATATTCATTGTAAAGTAAAAATTATATCACCTTTTTCATTTAGGACTCTAATGTTACAATCACTTTACAAATACATTAGTATACATTCGTGAAGCCTACTAATTTTCATTTTGATCCCAATACATAACATTAAATGTGCAATGAACCACATGGTAAATTACAATACCAATGAACAGAATCTCAACTTCCTTTCATGTAGCACCCAATCCCCAAGTTTCTTCTAAAAGGAAAAAAATGAACTCATACAAACCAATCTAATCATCTTATTATCATTTTGATAGGAAATAAGAAAGCATTGAAAACAGGCAATACTGGTTAGTGGATCATCGATATGTAGTGCTTGGTGAAAGCACATGCTCTAGTTATTAGAATTTGTGTTGTACATCTTCTAAGCTTCGCCTTTTCGTTTTTTTCCCTCCCCGTGTCTTGACCGCCTAGGTGCCTCGTCTTCACTTTCGCTATCGTCGTTCCTTTCATCCTGCTGTGACTTGTATCCTTGTTGATACTGCATGTCATCATCAGGACCCCCACTTTGACTGAGCATGTCTTGACTCTTACCTTGATCTGGTCCTGAACCGAACCTATCATTCCGGTCGCTTGTTCTTTGATCTCTTTTAGCGACGCGGTTCATATTTTGTGGTGGAGGCGGAGGTGGTGGAAACATCGGAGGCATATTGACTGGCCTACCACCTCTTGGTCCGTTCGGACCTGGAACCCCCATTCCCCCCATAAAGGGACCGCGTCCAGGATTCATCATCATCCCAAATCCACCACCGGGAAACATCCCAGGTTGTGAGGGTCGCCCTCGGAACATCATGGCAGCTGGGGGACCTCCAAAATCACCAGAGAACCTAGGACCATATGGACCAAAACCTCGGGGACCCATGCCAAAAAGATCTGGCATACCAAAACCATCAGGTCCAGCTGGCCCATAGGATAATCCATCGCCCATCATTGGGTTAAAACCTTGCATTCCATGCATGGGTCTGGCTCCACGTCCCATGTGCATGTGAGGAGGCCAAATCATACCTCTGCCCCTGCCTCTTCCTTGAACAGCTGGACCTACAGCTTGACCAAAGCTCTCATCCTCTTCATCACTTTCTTCCTCTTCCTCTTCTTCGTTGTCTTCAAATGGGACAATATCAGGATTTTCTCCTCCATTATCTGCTGGATTCACTCCCTTTGCTTTCTCTTCTTCTCGTTTAGACTCTGCTGCAATTGAGATAGCCTGTAAACACGAGAAAGAAAACAAAGATTAATCCAATTCTTAAAACATTGCAGTGGTTTTATGTGTCCCGGCAAATTTATTCATTAAAATAGGCTACTCTTTAAGAGATAACTGACACTTGGCATGAAACCAAATATTGACTGTTGATTTGAGCTTGTTTTAAGACAGATAATCCAATGAAACATTAAAAAAACATACTCGAAGGAAAACATTATACAAGTCTTGTGGAACACTCAAAAGGAGATTGAATCATCTACATTGGAGTTGTAAATTATATGTAAAAGATATCTATAATAGTTTTATTCACCCAAAAAAAATTGATAATGACTCGGAGGAGAACATACCATAAGTTCGCTATCTGGCTCAGTATAAAGCAAGGATGCCAGCTGCTCACCGATAGAGGGTTCCAGCTCCTGACAATCTCTGCTTATCTGCAATTACATTAGCAGCAGAATATTTAGTAATTACTAGTTGTCATGAACCTACTTTTCCAAATAAATTAGAATTTGATACCATGTTGTGAATCAAACCAACTAGGTTCACAACTACGGAAGTTTGTCTTTCAGTTTGAGCAAACCTTTTTCTGTTTTTAGTTTTTGTTTTCACTTTTAATTGCAAAACTGTTTCATGTCTTCACTTTGGTTCTTGTTTTCAAAGACTTGTACTAGACATGGTGAAAATAGAAGTGCTCATTGTTTCCAGAGTAATCATTGAGTGCAGGAAACAGTTATACAGTTAAAAATGTAAAGAAAAATTGTTTTCCCAAACCAAGAAAACCCTAAAGTTGTTAGATAAGAATAAAACTGTTGGACAAAGACAAATGATTTTGTATCTAACTGAGTAAAAATAGGAAACAGTAAAAATAGGAACAGTTTTACAATCATGCATTCACTCTTAAGCCAGAAATAAACACTATGCCCTAACATTAGAAAACCAGTTGATTTCGCTGACTGACAGCTGTGGCCAGATCTATATCAACTCTCACTTGTTAAATGCCAACCAGTTAATATTGAACACTACCAATGGTCACAAGTGACAGAAGACCACACTTGTTTATATGTTATGCGTTAGTAGATGTAGGATTTCCTACTTTGTGGTAAACTGGTGATGTAGAAAAGCTACCCGAAAGAACCAAGCAGTAACAGATTGAACATTACCAAGAAAGTCAGGTAAAAGTCAAAGTACAGCTATAGGGAAAGGTGGATCCAACAACAATTTTATAAGCACCAACATCAACACCCGGATGGATTAAATCCTTTCCTTGCTATATTCAACATGGAAGGGACATTGAATAACAATTTCCATGTATAAGAACCACAAAAAAAACTGTGCAGCGAGAGTAAAGCAAGAATGCAAGAAAACGGCTCTTATTAAGGTTTCAAAATGGAAAATAGAAATGGAAAAGGTAATACCTTCACTGGTAAGTTCTCATTGTATGGATTTCTCAAATGGCGAGTTTTGTGGAATGACAATTCACATAACTGCAAATAAGAAACACAATTAGACAGATTATTATTATGTAAACAAAAAAAAATCACAGATCACTATCTAGTTTTGGACAATGGTTCCTTTAGTAAACAACTTAAAAACCATGCTATTACTTAAACAGCGGTTTGGGGTTCAATGAGACACCAAAAATATATTTTTTCCTGTTGCAAAAACTGAAACCCCCGGAACGAAAATTACAACACTAGGCTTCTTTTTGTTCTTTTTAGATGAAAAGTTCTCAACCAAGCTAATGAACAGAACACATTTGTTTCGTCTTCGCAAAATGTCAAAAAGTCAAACAAAACTTACAGCATTAGCATATTTCATTTTTAATTCCGGTGAATCAAACATCAATCTTAAAATTACTACTTTCATAATATGGACAGCTATGGGCCACAAAAATCTGAATGACAAAGTAATGGGGCCATACTAGATTCTACGACATTCTCATTATAAAAAAAATGTAATAACAAGATAGGACCATACTAGAATGAAGATTGTATGACATTGTAATTGTAAGAAAATGTAGTTGTAACAAGTTGCCAAAAGAAAGGCTAGAATAGAATAGAGAAGTTAGATTTTTGTTGCAAAACTGTTGACCAAGGTCCCCACAGAATAAAGTAGTTTCTGATGATATTATGTTAACCAGAGATAAAGGCAGTTATTATATGACCATTTTGTGATATAGAGAATGGTTGATATGGGATTCTTGATTTGGTAGAGGTTTGAACTATGAATGGGGAGAGGGGTCTGAAAGCAGTTATGAGAATCAAATTGCAACATCTGGATATAAGATGAAAATAGCAATTGCTAGATGTCAGGTCAGTGAAGCAGCTTTCTCAGTAAGAAATTTCTTCAAAAGATACGTCAGCCAAACTTCAAACTGTCAGTGGCCCAAAGAACCAGAGGGATAAGGTATAGAACCACAGAACTTTGTTTTAGGTTCTTGAGTTCAGGAGCAACAAATAGGCAGGCACACCACTTGACAACTATCAACTCCTGAACCTCCAAATCATACAGGCAACTGTTCGACATAAAAAACAAAGGTGCCCCTCTAAATATTATATTGCGATAAAAATGAGAACGTAATTAATTTAATAGTTTCTGAAGTATAGCAATTTGTAATTTTAGTTTTCCTTTTCCTACAGTCTATGCTTTTGCAGTATGTGTAGCTTTAACTTGGGGATTATTGCTATCCCTGAGATAAACAAACTAGGGTAGTTAATGGAAGAGTTTTTATACCTTCAACCATTTAACGGAGAAATTCCGCCCATAATGTGCCGTTCCATGAGCATATTTCCAGTTTCCCCCAGCAACAGAACCACCAATTCTGGATGTCATCTTTGCACAGCCCTGCCAAAATATAGAAAGGTTTAGGTCCAGTGACTTTTCCACAGGCAAAGAAAAGGCCCAATGGTTCTTTTTTCACTTGAAAAATATCAAGTCTTCAAATCATAAAGTGTAAAATGCTGGTAGGGCAGAGCACCTTAGTGAAACACAAGATGTTCGTAAATTATTCAAGTAACCTATTAAGTGCATATAATGAATATTTGAAAATTCTATGGTATCCCTCTTGTCTTGTTAAACTATCACCAAAAGATCATTCAACAAACAAGCAACAATACATAATTAATTAGGTTGATGCATTTCTTCTCATGCATAATAAAACATCAGGTTTAAACATCATAACAAAATGAAAGAAGCAAAATCAATTACTTCCAATTCTCCCACTAATCAATATGGTTGACTTATCTCAAATATTCCCAGCAAAATCCCTCCTAAACCCAATTTTGCTTCTCCCCCAAATCGGGGGGATTTGGAGGGGAGGGAAGGAAATATATATTGTTTAAAATTTTATTACATTTCCAGAATTATTCTCAACTTTATTTTAAAATTCCAAAAGTATCCTTGTTAATTTGTTTTACTGCTTCTTTTCTCTTGCACCTATTTGTAAGTGGTGTTTCACCTTCATATCGTTCAGATTATTGCTTTGTTCCGTCATGCCAATTACTTAACTCTTTTTACGTACAGTTCCTAAATCTTTATGTACTTACATTATTTTTTATTCTTCAATTTGTTATGTTTTTTTTACAAGCTGTATATTTTTTTCGAAAGTTTAAAAGTTATATATTCTTTTTTATTGTTGGTAAAATACAAAGTTATATTCTATTCTTACAATAATTGAAATTTTTGTTTTTGAAATTTTTGTTATGTACCGTTGTCATTATTTTTTAACAGTGCACTTCATTTTTTTTTGTTGAAATTTTGTGTTATATATATGGAGATTTTATTGTTAATGAAATGTTCACTTTTAGGTGTATATTCATGATTATGCATTGGTGTAGTTGTAATTATGAAGTAAATATCATGAGACTATTGTAAGATTATAAGGATAAAAATGTAAATTAGTTATAACATCTCTCCCCTCCCCTTGTGAATCAAACATATTTGTACTGAAAATACCTCCCCTCCCCTTCTGTTGTCAGATCGTTTATAAAACATGAGCTCCAGAAAGGCAACATGGTTTAGTCGTGATATTAAATATGAAATATGAAATTTTTTCAGATCATTTATAATTTCTGACCTAGAAAATTAATTAACGATGACAATGGAATGGGGTTCCTTGGTCAAGAATTGAGCTAATAGTAAACCCCCAAGACTCATATCTATCAATTAATTTCCCACCTATTAAATCAAATCAAATAAGTCTAGATGCATCCTACATTTTAAGGAGGTGCTGAATATTTTCATTTCCACATTCCGTTGGATAGCAAAGAGATCATTGGCTTAAATCCATAAAATTTAACATGTGTAGCCAAGTGGGAGGAAAAATTCCAAACATACCTGGAAGTGTCGAGTACGGTTGACTGAGAAAATCAATATCACATTTTCCACAGAGTCAAATGCTTCATTTAGTTTTGATTCATTGCTCCTTTGAGTTGCCCATACTCCTTGTTGTACAGATAACTCCAAATTTTCACGATTGCAACTCTTAACAATAAAATACCTAAGGTTGTTAGAAAAGTTTATTAGTTTCATTGATGTGGACAAGAAATTTGTAATTAAAATTTGAACACAAACCACTCATGACAACTTATCCATCTTTAAAATTCTAGACCTCATCATAGTGTACTAATCTCATTCAGTAATCATCACCTGATTAGAATCGTGCAGCAGGTAATACTAAAGCACAGATAAGATCAAAACCATGTCTTTATTTGTGTGAGTAATGGAAGACAACTTGATAACAAACAAGAAAACAGAGAAATTATAATAACAACATAGAAAAGAATCATAATATCAAAGTTAAGATACTCTGACATTTTCTTCTTTTAATATCCAAAACATTTCTATTTAATAAAAAAAAAAAATCTCACTTACTTCCAATTCAAAAACTTATTTCTTTTTTTTTTTGATAATTCTACAGGTCAAACTTTAAATCTTCATTTTATACATTATGGACTGTAAAAGCAGCCCGACAATTTTAATAATAATAAGTAATGAGGATTTTGTATAGGTCTTCTAATTAAGTTTAAATTTCGTTTGAGCATTTGTTTGTTTGTTTGCAAGGCAAAACCATGTACCAGAACTTCACCATAGCAAGCTAGGTCCTGGACCTTCGGCGCTCAATATATGGATTTTGACCTTGATTTCAAATACGGGTTAAATGTTTCAAAATCAAAATTAGTGGTGCAGAATACGCAAGAAAAACAACTAGAACAGGTAATTTAACAGCCAACATCATATACCATTAAATATATGTGTAGACTGCCAAGCGGACAGCCGCGTTCTTAAGAGAAAGTAATTACATAAGGCAAATTTTGGTATCATATCCAAATGTTGGTATCATATCCCAAACAAAAGATGCTTAAATGTGTGATTTGCTTGTATTATTTAATATTTATGTAACTATAAGCATACTGAAAACATAATTTACGAAGGCCAACTGAAAACTACAAGACTCCAACACACCTAGATACTCCTTGAGGTAAAGGGGTTGACGTTCGATTGGCTTGATTGGGTTGGCCATTAGCAAGATTTTGCGCTTGGTTCTGGCTAACCTGCGGCTGAGACTGTTGAACTTGTTGCTGCTGCTGCTGCTGCTGGACATTTCCAGACTCTGAAGCTACTGGTTTTCCAACCGCAGCTTGGTTTGCAGAATTATTTCCTTGAGGAAACTGAGGCTTATCAACTTGTTGAGTGTTATAGTTAGAACCCCTTTGTTGGGTAAATTTGTGAGAATTGTTATAGTTGTTGTAAGAATATAAATGTTGGATCTTTTGAAGGACCTCTTCAATTGGAGGCGGAGGTCCAGGAGATTTTGCATGCCTGTATCGACAATCAGGCCCATTAGGACAAAATCCTAACTTGTACCTGCAAAAGAAGAAATATCAAAATCAGAATCGTAGAATTTGATAATCTCATTTTTTTTTTAATATTGTGAAGAAATTAAAGACAAATACAACTGATCAAACATGGAACAAGAGCATTTTTCTTTGATAAAACGAAAACTGTTTATAGAAGAGTGCATGAGTATTACATAAATAAACAAAAGTAGAATAGCAAACCCTCTTAGACAACACTGACAAGCATAAAAGATAAGAGGATACATAATTCAAGCATATTAAACCAACAAGTCATTCCAATCTCTTAGAATATCAACAAAAATGGCAGCTCCCTATAAAACTTCATTACCAGAACATCATTATGATGCCAAGATGTAATGCTATACCATTAACAAATAAGGTAGAAACTTCTCTGCAACAACTCATTCCCTCCAGTGAAATTCACCAGTCCAAACTACCACACACATCCACAGAATCTTACCCTCATTTCATCTCCCAAAACCCCTGAAATGCCTCAGGAAGCTCTGCCAACTGTTATGAGTCAACTCACTGCTCAGAAAATAAGCCAAAGAGATCATTCCAAACAGTCCAGCAGCTAGAATGTAGTGCATAAGGAAAGTGGAAACTAGAAATTCAAACCAGAATAAATGTTTGATCGAGAAAAAGCACAGAAGTGCTGAACATTTGATCTTCACTATTTTCTGAGACCACGTTGATCAGTCCAAACTTATAAAACTATTAGGCATTGAAAATATCAACACTTTCTACAGACCATGATGGCCACCTATTTCCAGTTGTGATCTATCAACATGGGGAGGTGAAAGCAACTTTTTGGCTCATGAATTACGGACAGACAAAACAACTTAGCTCTATTTAAATAATGACTTAACTCGCCAGCAAGCTTGTAGTATAGCTTAGTTGTCACTAATGTTTTAATGATTCGGGTGTGATGATGATACTAGGGTGTGTGTGAGAATATCGTCAAATGAAATCATCCACCAGACTATTTTTCCCCTCACTTACTCAAGTTCTTCAGCAAAAAAAGACATCGACAGACTCTATGTGTCTAAGGTTATCAATTGATATAGATCATTGTTCTTTCTCTACAACATTGATATTCGTCAGAGTGCATCATAGTCTCCTCCTATCCTTTCCCCACCAGACTCCTCCTCCTCCAAGCATATAGGCTTGACGCTTGAGATTAACGTCATAAATTTTCTATAATGCCAACTTTCACAAATCCAACCCTACCTTTCTAGGTACATAAGTTGCATACTAGCATCAACTTAAAACCCCAACACTATAATTTAACAACTCCATAACCCAGAGAGAAAAAAAGGACCGGAACCGACTCAATAACAAAGCAAAAATGCAAAATAAGATTCAATCAAACATCTAATACCATCCTTTCATCTAAATCGAAAAGCCCTAGTGTATATCACAAGCAATATATGACTATGCAAAATAAAACCTTATAGAAATTTGAAACATCATTGCACATATCCCTTAAAGAGCATGGAATCCTTTATCACATAACCTATAACCATAACAACTAATCACTAATCACTAATCCATCGGGCCTGTTTGGATCGGCTTATTTGAGCTTATCTACTGACATAAATTTTGTGAGACAATTTGAGAGAACTTATAAAAACAGCTTATTAAAATTTTTATAAGTTTTTATCAACTTATTTTCATAAGTTCTCCAATATAGCTCATGAAAATAGCCTGTAACATATATAAAAACAATTTATCTTTGTGTTATCTTTTGCCATAAAAATAGCTTATGAGCCTGTTTGGATTTACTTTTTTTGAGCTTATAAAAAATAGTTTATGCAAATAAACAAGTTTTTATATTAATTTATAAGTTCTCATTAGCGAAAATTGTATCTTCATAAACTATTTTTTCATAAATTACTAGTCAAATTTATGAATAATACATAAAACTTTAAATTGTTTTCCATAAGCTCAAAAACATGTCAATCGAAACAAACCCTATATAACCTCATACACAAGCGCTTACATAAGCGCGCTAGTGCTATAAGCTGCAAATAAGCTGTTTATCTAAACAAGCCCTAAACTCAAATCAAAAGCAACATCACAAACAAACAATCTTCAATAAAACATCACAAACAAACACAAACACAATCAAATCTCAATTTATGCAACAAAAACAAAAAAGGCCAAAAAATCAAATCATCACATAATCCACACCCTAAATTGGAAGGTATCACATATATACACACATACATACATACATACATAAATACATACAATATACATATAATATACAATAAAATATACAAAAATACATACATGTTACACTCCTTGATATCTTCATTAGTATGTTTATAAACACAATCTTGTTCACGACACTCTCCATACAATCGAAAAAACCGACAAACCGGCATCCGAGCCTTATCATACTGATGCAAGAATCCACACGCTTCACCTTTCATACACAAACTACGAAGCCAATGACGACAAACCGTTTGCCGAAAGCTTCGTCGACCAGGAACATTACCACCAGAAACCGGTTCAGTAACAGAAGGAACATTAGCGTTACCATTGGAAGTATTAGAAGGAGGTAAGAATGAATCGGGTTGGATAATTGGACCGGACGGTGGTGCGGGAACGGAGGCGGATGCGGTGGCGGCGGTAGGTTGTGTATCGAGTCCGCCTTCGAAATCGAAGTTGAGGACTCCTTCGGAATCCTCCATTTGGATGGGAGGAAAAAGGGGGGAATGGATTAGGGATTTGAAGGGAAAATTGTTGGGAGGAAATTTTATTGGGAATTTGAAGGGAAAAATTTGAAGAGAAAGAAAAAAGAGGTTAACGGCGGGACTGAGAGACTGGAAGAGAGAGTTAAGTGAAGGTCGGCACAAACCAAAATAGAGATGAAAGTGTGAAACACTTGTGTTTGTGTTTTCCAGTTTTTTACTTTTTATGTTGTTTTTTTTATTTTATTAAGTTTTTATATTTTTTTTTTATTTTTATATCTAGTGGCTTAACTTCTTTTTTTTCTTTAAGATTTTTATTTTTAACTCTTGTTTTTTTGTTTATAAGTTTTTTTTTTTACCTACAACGTCTTCTTTTTTTTTTCATTAGCTTCAGCTACTATAGGTAATGATGATATTTGAACTTTGTTGAACATTCAATGTGGATGCCTTTTTAAGTTGAGATTCTAAGATATTGTGTTGTTTACCTACAATGTAAGTATAAGATTCATGTATAGTGTGAGTAGGTCTAACAGTATGAAGTATGAACTAAAAGGACCAATATCCGTTAGGTTTAGGATTTAGCTTAATTACACTTTTGTTTCTTATCTTTATTTTATGTTTAAGTTGGTCTCTTATCTTTTAAAAGATAAGGGACCAATTTAAAACTTAAAATAAAGATAAGGGACAAAAAGTGTAATTAAGTATTTAGGATTTTCTTTGGCCTTTTCTCTTGGAGCATCATTATCCATTGCACCCACTTGAGGTTTTTAAGTGGGTCTCGTTTAATTTTTTATACTATTTTACACTTTCTAATTGTTTAAACAGCTCAATCACATTTCTTAAATATTCACACAACTCATCAAAAACTCTCAAATGGGTCTCACTTAACCCCACTAGTTTTTACACATTTATATTTTACATTGAGTGTGTTGAATTTTTGATATTTAGGGGAAAGAATAAGAGAAAACAAGAAAAAAGAGAAATATTATTGATGATGACCTGATACAACATGTTTACATTATTTATATAATTTACATAATAAAACAGTACGACGACCTTGGTATTTATAACCAAGTGAACTACTAATTTAAATCTAAACTAAATCCCTTAATTATAGGGAATAAAACAAACAAATATAAAAATATATTATCAACAAATATAATATAAAACTTATGCATATCTTAAGAGATATTTTCTATTCCAACACTCTCCCTCAAGCTAAACGAGGAGTAATCAAGTAAGTAGTAGAGCAGCGGCCGAAGCATGAATCCATATCAAATTAAGTAAAATACCCGCGGATTAAAGCATCACAAACGGAGACCCGCGGATTAAAACATCACAAACGGGACCGCAGATTAAAGTATCACAAACGGAGACCCGCGGATTAAAGTATCACAAACGGGACCGCGGTTTAAAACATCACAAACGGGTAACGGAAGTAAAGGTAACGGGAACTCATGAACTGCATATGTATGTCAGGGTAACAAAAGGGGTACAACAAAGTTAAGTAAAGTAATAATAAGAACGAAAAGGGTAACAAAATAAAAAGGTGGAACAAAATAAAAAGAATGACGGCTAGGGTTATATGAACAAAGTTAAGTAAAACAACGGAATTATGTTTCAAGGTGGATACCATGACTCTGATACCATGTTGGATTTGAGGTATTTTGGTAAAATAAGGGAAGAAAACTATAAGAAATATGAATATTATTGATGAACTAAAATAACATGTTTACATTATTTAGCGACGACCTTGGTATTTATAACCAAGTGAACTACTAATTTAAATCTAAACTAAATCCCTTACTTATAGGGAATAAAACAAACAAATCTAAAAATATATTATCAACAAATATAATATAAAACTTATGCATATCTTAAGAGATATTTTCTATTCCAACAGAGTGAATGTATTTTAAGTAATTTTTTTAATTTATTTCATTGACATTGCTCGTTCATTGGTTCACAGGGGTATTTGACTTGTAGAGATTGAACTTTGGTAGCTACTTTTCTAATGTATTCTCATAATCAATTACATATTTTCAAGCCTTCAGAACTGCTTCTTTAGTGCCTTGGGAGTTAAGCAATAGATGGTTGAATTGTACTAGATTCACTAGAAATATGAATTTTGTGGTGTCACGTGTTTATAGGGAGAGAAATCAATGTGCAGATAGGCTGACTAACATTGGTTTAGGCTTTGATAGCTTTACTTTTTGGAATGAGCTACCCCTCAAGTTACTTCTTATTTTGTTGACAATAGATTAGGTAAACCTAGTTTTAGTTTTGTCCATATGTAGGGAGGTTTTTGGCCTAGTCCCCCTCTCTTTTTGTTTATCTCTTGTCTCTTTTGGACTTGTAATGTTAACGGGGGCACATGTTAAGGAAACAAATATAGAAATTATGTCTTGAAATTTGTGTATTTTTACTTTTTATAAATTAAATTTCTTGATTTATTAAATGCAGAATTTCCATATGAGGATATCTTATCATGTGCCCTAAGGGCACATGTTAACATGACTCATATATATATCGAGGTAGTACTTCTTTGCTACTCCTCCTTTTTGTATATCTACACTTGTCGCTTTTTGTATTTTTTTGTTTGTTTTCACCACCAGTTTAATCTGGTTTGGAGGTCAGTTCTGGCATCAAGTGGTTCCAGCCTCCTCCCGATCGCAGTTGCGGGGGATCGAACCGTGGTCCTCCCTAGGGGTGCTCAAATCCAAACCAATCCAAATAAAAACCGCAAACCGATCCAAAAAAACCGAAAACCGCAAAAAACCGAATATTTTTGGATGTGTTTGGATGTCCTTTTTGTGAAAACCGCTGGATCGGATCGGATTTTGGATTGATTTTTTAAAACCGAATCAAACCGAACTAAACCGCATACATATTTTTAAATATTTTTTTAACTTTTTATTAGTATGATATATTGCATTAACATATTAATTATTGATTTTAAATTTTCTCAATAATGCTTATGAGTTAAAATAATCTATTTCTTTTTACTATTTGATATGTTTCACATATAATCGATCATTTACATTGCAAAATATTAATTTATAACGTATTATATATTATATTTTACATAAATATATTAATTTATCGTGTCTTAATAATATTATTATTTAATTAAAAAAATTTATTTGTAATTTGGATATCCAAAAACCGATCCAAATTAAACTGCACAAAATTGGATCGGATTATTTTTAATTAGCCATCCAAAACCGAACCAAACCGCAACTAATTTTAACTTTGGATCGGATGGATTTTTGCCTCAAAACCGATCCAAACGAACCGCGAGCACCCCTAGTCCTCCCTACCAAGTTCAGCGCCAATCACCACTGAACCAACTACCGATTGGTGCTTTTTGTATATTTTTGTTTCCAACAAATGATGAGAAATCAATCATATTGCTTAACTCCTTATTTCTCGCATTGAAGATATGGCAAGACTAAGGTTGATGGATTTTTTTTTATTTAGAATTAAATTTGTCATATTACGAAAAACAAACCAAGGAAAACAAGAAACACCAATTAATTTGGGGCATTCCCCACCCAGACATGAGACCCAATAGCCTTGGCAGCTTGAACAAACTCATATATGCTAAACATTACATAATCAACAAAACTAAATCAACATCGCAATCAAATGTGTAGGGGTGAGCAAAACTCAACTCATCCCTAAGAATCGTATTGTTTTTGTCTCAATTGATCCACAAAACTCCATATTTGTTTGGGTCTGGGAATGAGATAAAGTCATCCCTTAGTCACTCATCACTCCTAATTGCTAGCTCTATTACATTGGTAATGAGACTTCTATAAACAAACTATTCAGTGTGAAATTTATGTTAGTTTAGGTAAAAGATATCGTCAATGAGACTTTTATAAACTAACTATTCAATGTGAAATTTATGTTAGTTTAGGTAAAAGATTGCCAATGAGACTTTTATAAACAAACTATTCAATGTGAAATTTATGTTAGTTTAGGTAAAAGTTTTTACTAAAATACTAAAGCAAAAGTCATGTTTTGAGTTTGAATACATGGCAAAATACTAAAAA
This sequence comes from Trifolium subterraneum, assembly GCA_951799995.1. Taxonomy (NCBI): domain Eukaryota; kingdom Viridiplantae; phylum Streptophyta; class Magnoliopsida; order Fabales; family Fabaceae; genus Trifolium; species Trifolium subterraneum. Next base: position 12,637,629 of record OX637462.1, on the reverse strand, counting down.
AATATAACATTTCTAACTTTTAGTGTTAATTGAGTGATTACATTATAATTCTGTTTCGATTGTAGTTCAGGCCAGTCTCGTCTCAAACAAACCGTCTTAGTTCAATCGGAGAGCATCAAATTTGTTCAGGTCTATGGACACGTTAGAGTCTGAAGAATGATTCAATATAAAATTTGTACTGTTAATATTTGTATTTTATGTGCATTGTCCCTCATCTGTGGATCTAGATTCCCTCTAATCAGAATTAGCTGATATTTACACAATCACACAATTTCAACCATTCAATCTTAACCAGACAACTTCGGCCTTAACTCAACGAAATGGATACAAAACATGTAGTTAAAGTATAGACCAATCGATCAAAGATTGTACCGTCTAGATTCACAACAGCATGAATGTGTCTGCATCGAATCCATTTCCCTCATTTGTATACATGCTACTGAATGATCAAAGGAGGTTCATAGTTCAAGTTTATTCTTAAACATCTATTGCAATACAGTATATAGACAAATTCTATAAGAAATGAATACTAATAATAAATACATGAATAATCTCATACAACTTCCTAATACAAAATCACATTGTACACAATCTGAATACAATCCAAGGTTCACCAATCTGTTCCTAAGTTTCTAGAAACATAGAGTTTATCAATGTATTGGATTACAGCTTCTGATGATGAGACATAAATTTGCATTTGTTCTTTCGCTGACGCCACTGAAGCAATATTTGCCAACAACAAAAGGAAAAGAAAAATGAGCATCATTTTGTTTTTTTACTCAGAAAAACAAGCATCATGAATGCATATGCATAGTAAGTAGCGAAGAAAAGAAATTAACAGGAAAACTTAGAATTTTAAAATAAAAAAGATTTGACACAAGAATGTGGAGGGCAGATTAAGACTACTATGCACCAAACTTTGAGGTTAAGTCAATGACATGATGCAAATTCTAACTTAGGTACGAAAAAATTAGAGGTATTTCCTCACTCGCTGAAAATAGATCACATATAAATGAAAATTTCAAGATTAAATTTCAGGAAACGTGCAAGAAAAGTAAATCTACACTTACCATCCTCGTTGAGTTTCTTCAAAAGCTGTTCCTTTGTAGGAAGAATATACAGCCCAGCAGAAACGGCCTTCCTGATAGCCCAACCATGATAAGGTGCAAGCGCTTGTTCGTATGCCTTTGAAGCTGGATCCCTAAGGGAATCTCCCCTGCCATAAGATATACAGAAACTGAACTCATTTACTGCATTCATTATGCTATTTTTCCATAAGCTTGATATTGAAAATTTAAGAAACAACTCTGTTAATTCAAACACATTTCAGTTAATACTCTAAGAAAGGTAGCTTAAGGGGTGAGGATTGATCAAGTATATATCCTAGTTTATCATATATCTAGTTGATCCCCTCACATCCAAGACTGCACTTCTGGAGTGCAAACAAATCTAAGATAGGTCAAAGTGTACTTCGTAGTTATTAGTATTACAACTCAAAAGAATACTTCACGGTTACATTACAAAAGCAGGTTATGAAATGATGACATAGGCCAAAGTGTTAGGTGCAGTTAGTTTTACTGTGCAATTGTAACATTGCTCTTCCAGGCATAGTTGACCGACAATCTTTCCTCTAATATTCAATAGGCGAAATTAATGAGTATGATGAGCAATATTGTAATCTTGCTAATCATATGCATAAAATTAAAAGTAACCAAAATCAATCATAACATGAAGTACACAACTTTCAATGGCTAAATGTTCAAAATTAAAATAGCTATGAATTAGGTACCAAAAACAGCTATTGTTGCAAATAAACTTTTGTATTATTAATATTAGTCTTTTAGCAGCACACTAAATTAGAAGCACTTCAATTCAAGGAAGCACTTTCACCCACTGGGCAGATAAAAAATTGGTCATCATACTCATTAATTTATACGACAGGAAAGCATCAATGTCTTAATAGAGTTAGCATAATTTCCCCCATTGAACATTAAAGGAAAGATTGTCGATCAACTACGCCTAGAAGAGCCATATTACAAGCGCAAGCTCTTCAAAAGCACAATATTTAAGGCCCTGGAAGTCATCGCAATCAAGAGGAACATTTCACTAAATTATTTACTCATCTAAGACTAAGTTATTTCATTCACTTCTACGTATTATACCAGCCAGTAACCAACTAACCATCTTTACTATTGGTGCAGAAAGAATCTTCTAACAACTTTCATTCTCAAGCTGGTATCAAACAGAAAAGCCGGAACAACACAAAGTGATAGAAAATGATGATCGTTGAACTGATATTGGTAACAAAACTTTTGAGGCCTAAACCTAATCGTGATAACTTGAAACATCCACTACCATGATATTATAATGTGTATGCAAACTTTACTTGGCTTGAAACTGGTTAATAACAATAGAAGAAAAAAGCAAAATAATTAACATGAAACATTTTTATTCCTTGTGGCTTTATTCAAGCCACGAGCAAAAGGGGAAGAAATAATTCTCAGCCTCCTTTTTGCACCTCGACTACCCAGCACTCATGGATGAAAAGTGGACGCTAGTTATCACTTCCATCCAATTTTACGCTCCCACTTGAGTTTCACGCACATTATTTCCCACTCTTCCATCCTAGTATAATCTTAAAATTGTTCAAAGCATAGCAGACACATAGCAATTTAAAGATAGAATAAACTACGAAGAAACAAATTGCAAAACAATAACCAATGTACATACTCAGTGACCATCATTTGTTCAAAGAGTACTCTGATCATGTCGAGTCCGCGTCTTACTCTCAACAGATTTCTAGTATGGCTGCCTGCAGTCCTGACAGAATTGGCTTGTACATCCTGATCAATCATTGAATGTAAAGTCGGAATGGACTTTGATGCCTCGGCTAGATCATTAACCTAAAACCACAAAACAATCAATTAATATATCCTTGAAGCCTTGACTTAACAAATGACATGAAGTATATACACTTAGCGCCGAAAAGACATTAAGTATATACACTAAGCACCAAAGAGAAAGTGTTCAAAGTACACATATACATAAATAAACACTCGATTTCTTAAAATCATGTAAATTATACACAAAAGAACTACATTACTAGTAATACCAAATATACATTTTTTTCTTCTTTTCTAAAGGTACTACCAGCAAATAAAAAACTGACATGATATAAGTTAGTGCCTCTTTGGATTAGCTTATTTGAACTTATCTACTGCCATAAACATTTGTAAGACTGTTTAGAAGAACTTATAGAAACAACTTATGACATGTCAATGAACAGTATATGACATGTCCATAAGCTGTTTTAAGCTTATTTTCATAACCTCTTCACGATATCTGAAATCATTGTAAAGTATACATATACATATAAACACTTGATTTCTTGAGATCAATGTAAAATATTCACAAAAGAACTACAATGCCACTAATCCAAATTGCCAAAAATACTTATCTTTTTTTCCCTTCTTTTCTAATCATATAAACTGCAAATAAAATTAAAATTAAAAGAACCAAATTTAAATCAAGGGTTCTAACTTATCAGCAACCAAACAAAAAAAAGAAGAAGAAGGATAAACTACTAAACTCCCCAGCTAATGACAGTGGAACAAAGTTCCCTCGAGCATAACTCATTGATATCGACATTGCAATATACAGGGACTAGACCGGGATTCAAACACGAGATTCCCCGCTTATTCAACCTAATGGTTGAAATTAAAATGGCATTGCAATATCAAGGCCAGGCCGGGGTTTGAACATGAGATTCCTCACTTATTCAGCTTAAGGGTGAAATTCTGGCAACTAAAACTACTTCACCAAAAAAAAAAAGTCATTGGAATTAAAAAATAAATAAAAATTTGAACTTTACATTACCCATTTAAGAATTACAATAAACCCAATTGAAAAGTACAAAAATTGATGAAACCCAAGATGAAGAATATCGATGAGATTAAAGAATAAGCGATTAAAGATACCTTGGAAACGAAATCCATCTCAGCGAACTTGAAAGCGATACCTAAGGAACCAAAGAGAGGGGAGATGAGAGAGCAAGCATGAGAGAATGGAGCAACTTCAACATCAGCGGTTTGAGAATCGGAAACAGTGTTAGCTAGATTTTTGAATGCGACTGCAATTTGATGGAGTGTTTTGTCTGCGGTGATTGGTTCTGCCATTGAAAGAGGAGATATTTTACAGTTGTGAATGGTGTGAAGAGATTGTTCTATGCTGTGATGAAGATGGTGATAGAGTTTTGGGTCGGCAAATAAATAACTCAATGCATTGATTCGATGCCACGCTACTTCTAAAAGTGCAAAAATAAATTATTTTTTTTAAGAAGCCCAAATAATATTAAGGGTAAATAGGGTTTTATCCCCTGCAAAGTAAGTGAATTTTGCATTTGCCCCCAGTAAAATATTTTGTTGAGATTACCCCTGCAATGTAAGATTCCATTTGTTACTTCCTGATTGGACAACTTAGCATGAAATCTTTATTTTTTGTGGCATGGCAAGCATAAGTGGCTTTTTATTAATAATTTTATTTATTAATAAGTGGCTTTTAAAAAAAAAGGGGCAAGGATAAGTGGCTTTTTATTAATAATTTTATTTATTTATTTATTTATTGTTAAGTTGAGACATAATGAACTATGTTATTTTTTAAAAAATAAAAAATAAAAAACAAGAAAAGAGGGGTTGAAAAGAGTTCAAAAGGTTATGCATTGTAATGTCGTGACGCCTAGGTCTAGGGATAGTTTTTCAAAAATTAGGTTTTGCTATTTAAAAAGGATTAGCGGCGCAGCTTGTTGCCCGTCTACCTTTTATATATATATAAAAGGAAATGAGATTTATAAAAAAAAAAAAAACAACATCTGATTTTTTTTTTTTCAAATATCCCTCACAAAATTAAAAATTTCCACAATACTCTCCATTTTAAAAAAAAAATCACAATACCCCTCCTTTTTGGCAGAGGTTCCCCGGATGGTAAAATGAAGGTGTGCATCTCCGGTCTCCATCTCAACACCATAGCTCCGATTAAATGTCAATCCAAGTCACAATAACTCCCATGCAGAACACGTAAAAGACAAACAAAAAAAAAACTCATGGTCAATGGCTACACTGTCAGTGTCGCCACCTGCAAGGCATGGCTACACTGGCAGTATCGCCATTCCCATGCCCTGCAGCACAAATCAAATCACCTGTCAGCATTGTGCACGTTGCAGAAAAAGAAAAAAAAGCTACAAGTCAATGGCTACACTGGGGGTGTCGCCATTGACTAATGCATGACTACACTCCCAATGTCGCCATTGTGGGACCCCTGCGGCAAAGGAATCTCTGCTAAAAAGGAGGAGTATTGTGGAATTTTTTTTAAAATGTGAGATATTGTAGAAATTTTTTATTTTGTGAGGGATATTTGAAAAAAAAAATCACAACATCTTCATCTCTCTCAACATCATCATCATCACTTCCATTTCATCTCTCTCTTCTTCTTCTTCATATATTATCTTCTCAAAAACAACAAACCTTCAAAATCCACAGAAATTTTCATCTAAAACACAAAAACTTCAAACTAGTCTTTATCAAAATCCAAATTAACTAAAAACATGAATTAAAAAAAAAATCCAGAAATCCAACAATCCAAAATCCAACATGAATTAATTAGCAACATTTAATCTTCATAGACAGAACAACAACAAAACTAAGAAATCCAACAATCCAAAATCTCAAATTAAATCAGTCTTCAAAAATTCAAATTTATTCTTATGCATCATAGATCTGGGCAAAAGAATATATGGGTGAAGGAATATTTTTATTATTAATATTAGGATAAATAGGGTTTTACCCCTTGGAAAGTAGACGACTTTTGCATTAACCCCCGTAAAAAAAAATTGTAGCTAAAACCTTTTTTCTTAGTCTTCGGCCACCGCAAAACAAGAATACTCCCTGAGCACATCAATCAATAATTACTTTTATTGAAAAAACATGTTGTTCCGTTCTTTTCGAATAAGCCAACAACAAGTCGGCCAAATTTAAAGAAGCACTTTCATGTCTCTATATTAAACAAATAACTATTGTCAAATTGCAAAGCATGATAATAGCCATCGGTAGAAAAAGCGGTATAAATTCTCAACCACTTTGTAACCGCCGCCAAAGATTACAAACATCACATTCAAAAAAATAAATGTTTAGCTGATTCATTATTATCACAACCTCCTGAGTAAAGTATAGAGCCTAAATGAGTCATTCTCCTCCTCACCAAATTGTCTTTTGTTGGTAGCTTATTTAGAAAAAATCTTCATGCAAATATTGACACTTTCAAAGGAATTAAACTATTCTAAATTATCTCTTTGTGCTTTAGCACTTCCGTCAAATTCTCTTTAGAAATATAATGATAAACTTCTTTAACCGAGTAGCCTTTGAAAGGATATAGCTGTCACTTCCATGAATCATTAGCATTTTCTTGCAAAAAATATTTCTCCGTAACAGAACTACACTCCGCAACAAGTTCGTCCTCTGAAGCAAACAACCTCCTACACCACCTCCAAAATTTAAAGGACCTAAAGATGCATTTGATGCAAACTTAAAGGATCTATTTGATACAAACTTAAAACTTAAAGGACTTATCTGATACTTAAAGAACTTAAATGACATATTTGATAGAATCGTAAAACGTAAAGAATGTGAATGTTTTTTTCATATATATTATTATGTTATAAGTTAAATTATAAATTTTTTACTATAAGTTTTTTTTGAAGCAGATTTTTTTACTATAAGTTAATCCGATATAAATTAATATATTAGTTTCTTTTTACTCAACAAATTAATCTATTTTGTTCTTTTTACCAAAACCAAGAGTAAGGAGGAAGTCATGTGAGTTGGAAATGAAAATTAAAGAGTTGTTATCTCTCCTCAAGATGTACTCCATACTTAATATTAAGAGTCAGAAATTTATGTGTTTAAATAACACAAATGAAAATTGTCAACAAGAAAAATAACACAAATGAAAATTATAGGTGAAAAGGATAATTGTGAAATTGTGAAGGTAGTAGGAGTGGAGGTGTGAGTGCGCAACTACATTCATATTGGGCTAGCCCAAGTATAAAATTCCCAATACAATGAGAATTGCTTATATTTTGAGAGAATTACTTTTGTCACCCTACCGGTTACTCGCGCGTTCTGTCCATTTTACCCTTCTGCTACTTAAGTAGCGGACGTTATAAAAATCTTGATAGAGTGTTCATTTCCTGAAAAAAAAATTATTTTGATAACGTTCGCTACTTAACTAGTGAACAAAATCCTGAATGTGTAACGAAAGTCTCTTTGAAGTCCAACGTTATAAAAAACAACAAGTCTCACATTTGAAGTACAACTTTCATATAAAAAGCAACAAGTCTCACATTTGAAGTACAACTTTCATATATAAAGCAAAAAGTCTCACATTTGAAGTGCAGCTTGCATATATTACAAAAGTTATAAAAATGATAAATTTTTATAACAAAAAATTTTGCTACTTAAGTAGCGAACGTTATAAAAATCTTGGTAGAGTATTTTTTTTCTAAAAAATCTCACTTTTATAACGTCCGCTACTTAAGTAGCGGATGTTATAAAAATGAAATTTTTGAGAGAAAAAATCACCTTCCTACGTAGAATCCGCTACTTAAGTAGCGGACAGAGGTATATTGATAAATTCGTATGGCATGTCCCAGAATCAGTATTGTGGCAAAAGTAATTCTGATGTTTTTATTTTTATTTTCAAATGTGATTGATGATTTTTTTCTCACATTTGCTACTCTCCACTTTTAAACGAATGTTATTTAACAAAAAATTAAAATTAAAATAAATGTTATATTTTATTGTCAATGTAATGTTAATTTTATTTCTTCTCAATTGTACCTTCTATCTCTATGTGCACTATTTTCAAATCATTGCTTCTACTTTTCAAGGTAATTTTTTTTAATATGTGCGTAAAAAGATGACATTTTTTTTAAACGGATGGAGTAGATGAGTTGGAAGTTGTCGCGACACTATCAAACTAGACAATAGCGTGAACTAGCTCCTTTACAATTTGACTTTTTTTACGAGAATCAAATCAACTCATTTCATTGATAATAACATGTTCAATACAAGATGACAAGTGATCATGAATTTGGGAACTAGCATAAGACAATTATGTTCGTGCTAACATATGAGCCGCGTTGTTTGTTTGTCGCATAATGAAACTTATCTTAAAATTTGGATACAAAGAAAGTGAATCCAAGAATTTAAAATAGCTCCTAATTTGAAATTAGTTCTAAAGTTATTGGAGATACCGACAACCACTTACTTACAATCAAGTTGAATAGACACCACCTCTAAATTTTGAATGGCAAGCCAAATTATCGCCTCTTTTATACCATGTACTTCCGCTTCTTGTGGTTGTGAAAGACCACAAAATCAAGTTGCTTTGGCTGCTATAAATTTGCCATTTCTCTAGACGCATGCCTACACCATAACATCTTTGCTCCTTGAAAATTGCTGCATTTACGTTGCATTTTACTTCTCCCACACCTGGTTTCTCCCACCTGTGCATGTTGTTTCTGTTTTGCAACACCTCAGAGTTGTTGTTCACATTAGAAGTTGTTGTATGTTGTTGCTTTTTGTCGTACCACTACCATTGATGTAGAGATTCGCGCGAACATAACCGAAGCAGTAGGTTGTGTATCAACATCGTTCCAAAGTTTATCATTCCTCCGCTTCCAAATGGTCCACATAATCATTGCAAAGATATACAAATTATGTTGGGACAATAATCCACATTTGAAAAAATAGAGACACAAAATTATTCATAATTCCCAATTTATCGTTTATGAAATGTCACAACCCCACTTCAACCCACACCTCTCATTTTTCAACCTTATTACAGCCAAAAAAGATATGCCAATCATTTTCAACCTCTACAAAAACAGCTACATTCCTAACGCATTCATATTTTCACTGATATTAATGCTTGTATCAGTGATATTATCACTAATGAAATCTTATAAGCATTTTTATATTAAAAAAATATAATATTATGTTAATTTTACATGCTATTTAAAAGGCAATGTGAATCATCTATATCTATCAATCCAGAATCAATTTTTAGAACTTAGTTCCAATAACAATCAAATCATATCAGACATTTTGACTGAACATTACAATCTAATTCTCACAAATCAACCACAACTCTAACCTTTTACAAAATTCATCCTTTGACAATACCCATATGAACAAAATCACTATCACTAAAAAAACAAGTAATATATACCCTAAAAAAAACTAAATAAAATAATGAAATACTCCTTCTAGGATTCATCACTGCACAGCTCAGACCAATTTTCCTTAATTAATCAATCTCAAGCGGCAGCTAATCCAAAACCACAAGCCTTTTAAGTTTTAATAACTCACAAATATGACAATCAATTAACCCACAACAATATCTAATTTAGATTATCTTCCCTCTAATCCTCCTCTTTCTTTCCTTAAGTTCTTCAATCTCCTAAGAGCTTGAAGACAAACTTGACAAAGTAGTTGCAGATGAAGTCCTAGGAGAAGGAGAAGCATTCTTCAACACCACAGTTGGTAAAATGCTAGTTTTTCTCCTTTCTTCTTCCTTAATCAACTCTCCACCAAACAACTCTAACTTATCCAAATTTGAGCTCTCCACAACCCTCCTTCCTTTAAATAACACAGACTCCACATTCTTCTGGGCCAACATCTCCTCCGAAACCACCAACAAATCCGACGCTGTTTTCACAATCTTCCCTTTATTTGCATTTGCCATTACCCCATTTGATTGAATCCTCACATAATTGTTCAATCTACACTCCCCAAATGCCATTGATACAGCTTGATCAACCTACATTATAACATTCATTCATTTAGTCACATTGTTTATGAGGATAATAAAATTGTTCACTCATCTACTTATTATAAGTAAAAATTTAATTCTTAAATTTATTGAATAATTAATATATCTGATATGAATTACAGTAGACAATTAGAATATAAAAAATAATTTTTTTCTTTATGACATAAACCCTATGCAATAATCAAACCTACTTATGACAACTTTTAATATTTAAATTAAATACAATAATAAATACAAAAGAATGTGTTTATTTTTGTTAGGTGCTACATTCATTACTCTAAGCCTAACTAGTAACCACCAATTCAATTTTTTAATTGATTAATTAATTAAAAAAATCATAATTCATGATTCGCTACTTTATTTTCTGTCGTTTTCGATTTATCATTTAAATATTTAAATTAAATATTGAAATTAATTTTTTAATAATATAAGATTTGTTTTCTTACCATATCGGAAGCTCCTTCACCAGCAATTCTCACGAAACCTGACGGAGACTTAACGGCGTTAAAGTCCAACTCTCCGTTCCCAAGAGAAAGCACCAACAAATCAGAAACACCGTTACAGAACGGAAACTCGTGTTTATTATTAAGCACGTGTGTGACAGCAGTAGCCGTTGGATTGTTCATAGCAACACCACCATCAACGGCTAAAATCTTCGTCTTCCCATCAATAGACCTCATTTCAATAGAAGCCGCTGGATCAGCTGACGTGGCAGAACAAACATCACGCATCTTGAAATCATAACCGTCGATTTCAAGCGCGTCGGCGCGGGAGAAAACGAACGGAGCGCGTGTGACGAGATCATAGCAAGGGATTAGAATCGGTTTCAGTGTATCTTTCAGTGTACACTCACCGAACGTTTTTCTAAAAAGCTTCTCCGATTTCGTTTCCGATTGAAGAACTCGCCGGAGAATCCCCGATCGCCGCGAAATTCTGTTACGGTTGTTAATCAAGAATCTCAGCGCCTCATCAGCAGTAAACATAGGGAAACCGTCTTTTCCTCGAGTGAACAAAAGTGCGGCGAGGACTCCGCCGACACCAGTTCCGGCGACAGCGTCGAACGAATCTGCGATGTTCGCCTTATTGTTGCCGGATTTTCTTTTCAGGCAGGATTCGAGGTGAGCGAGGGCTTTTGCGGCGAGGATGCCATCGGTGTAACCGGCGCCGTCAATGCAGAGAATTCTGACTTTACCGGCGGCGTTTTTGGACGATTTAACGTCTTTTGGTTGATTTTGAATCGAATTTTTAGGATTTTCAGTGTCGGTGTAACCGAAGAGGAATTTGTTCTCCAAGATGGAGAAGATTTCATAGGTGAGTTTATCAACTTCGAAATTGGAGTCAATTGTGTTCAAGTTCATTGGTGATGTAGACAGTGCCGCCATTTTTTTTTTCTTCTGCAAATAGAGTGAGTGAATGTTTGTTTTAGTTGTAGAGAGAGAAAGAAAGAATTGTTGTTGAGTGTTGAAAATGGTGAAATGTGATGATGAAGAATGGAAGAGGACGTGTGTTTATATAGGAATTAGATGAGTGAATATGAATGTAACTATCTAAGAACATTCCTATAAGGTGCACCAATTAATTAATTGCATGCCATTTTTTATATTCTTTTTTCATCATTGTTTTTAATTTACTATGGGTTTGGGTTTTTTTGTATTAAAAAACATTCCTATAGAAGGAATTATTTTTATTTAATAATTAATGTCCACATTGGTGAAATTAATTGAAAATCTATTCATTGAATGTAAAAAAAATTGTCAAGGAAATTCATTGAATCTAGATATATATATAATTTGTTCATTAATTGAAAATTTAGTTCTTGCATTTGTGAAAGTTAAATTCAAATTTAATTAATATACTTTTAATAATTTGGTATTTATTTCAAGATAATAATTTTTCAATCTATTTTTTTTTTTTTGTGGATAAATTATATCAATTCAATTAATTTAAATTAATTCTCATGCATATAAGGGACTAATATATTAAATATATATAAGAAATTGATCTTTAATTCGAAATTTAACTTTTGCATATGTTAAGTTTTAATTGAAATTTTAAATTTAATTTTCATCAATATAATTTAATAAGTTTGATCTTTATTTCAAGATATATAGTCAATTTCAAAATCATGATGATAACTATATTTAAATTTTTTCAGTTTGTTTATGTGTAACTGAACTACAATTCTCTTTTTTCTTTTTAAACAACCAACACATACACACTTACAATTCTTTTATGTTGAGTCACTAATCGACAAGAGCCTACATTTGAGCCTACTTCAAATCTATGGCAAGCCAAATTTATCTTAAATAGACAAGACTAATGTCTTTTAAAAAGTCTATTTTTCTAAATATAAACCTTTTATGCAAATATGAACTTTTTTTTACGGAAAAATATGAACAATTTATCATTCATTATAACTATTTTTGTCTACAAAATATTCTTACATTGCTTAAAAATTTAGGCTAAATGTAGTTTATAAGCAACAGTTCTTCCACATAATGAGATACATTTTACAAAATAATAAAATGAGAAAAATGAATATGCACTGATGTTACACTGTCAACCAATTACAACTATGTTATCCACCACGTCACACCACTTAATCTCACTTTCTTGATATGTCATGTAACATTGAATCATTTTTATTAGTTGTCATTGTAAAATTAATTTACACCGACAGTGCGTGTCCTTTAAACTCTAATAAAATTGTGATGGCTCAAACAAGGTCCATAATGGACAACACTTAAGAAAATATTATTTTGAGGACTTGAGGTCGGAACATTGGCACTAGCTAAAAAGGAGGAGCATAAACTACACGTCCTTTATCCTTTTAGCGTCTACCGAAGGCTTCTTTTACAAATTTACAGTATATCAAAATAGTCCCACATTATTTGGGAATCGCAACTAAAAGTAATTTATAAACAAAAGAAACACACACTCATCAACTCAATGAACCGTCTTTCACAAAAAGACAAAACTGTGAGGTCTCACACAAGACCAAAGTGGAGAATTCAATGTTCAAATTTCGACCTCTCCAATAATATTTTTTGTAACTAACAACTGAGCTACATTTCCAGGACAAATTAAGCTTATAATACTTAGAAAGGTAGTGTTGTGGACTTGAAGTTAAAACAATAGCTATTTTATATTAATTAGACTTTGTATTTTTATTTTTTTACGGAAATCATTTTCATTAATTTAAACATATTAGTTTATATTAATTTTTTGTATATTTAAATATATTATTATAATATTTAGTTTAAATAAGTTATCATATAAAGTAACACTCTTTGTTCTCGTGAGCATAACTCAGTTAGTAAGGACATTGCATGTAAAATGTAATGATCGAAGTTTAAACTCTGGTACTCTCACTATTTCACTTTAAAAAGTGAAATTCGAACTTGACCAAAAATCAAGTCATGCTCTTAAAATATTATGTTAAATTTCAATACATAAATTAATATTATTAGTCTATTTAAACGTGTTTCAAATTTTTTTATTTAAAATCGTTAATATGAAATATTCTTTTTAAGTAGGTTTATAAGTCCTAAAAATCTTTCAACAAGGTCATACTTAAGTTTTAAAAATAAGCTTTAACATATAACAAGCTAAACATGAACAAATTTAATGCCGCCACATTTTTAGATTTAAACTCAAATTAAAGATTGGTAGTTAAAATTAGAAAGAGATGTCACATATCACATTTTTAGAACTCATGCCGCCTTGATGGATGAATTGTTTGACGACCAATGTGAAAGATGAAAATGAATACTATAGTATTTAAATTTAAATTAAAGAGAGAAAAGTAGTGTGTTGTTTAAAGAAGAAAAATAAAATTAGGCAACAAACAAAGTTGCAATTCAACAAACTTTATATATGATGATGTTGATGTATGGATGAAATTTAAATTTAAATTTGTGTTGGTGGATATGTACAATCTTTAGCATAATATATATTTCCTTTTATGCTGCTGCACCTTTTCTCCCGTGGTGTTGCTTTATTCTGGTTACTTTTTTTTCAGCTTATAATTAAATTTTAAAACTTGGTGGTGGGAATGGGAATGTTATGGCTTAGTATAAGTTTAATCTTTATTATTCTAACAATTGATCAATATTCCTTTAAAAATACAATTTATTCAGCATCATAATTTTTTTTGTCGTTTTATTAATAGGATAGGATAACTTAATTAAAGTGACTTTGCACACTAATCCTAATTGTTTATTTTTGGTAAATTGGGTGTGCTATCTCAAAATATTATAGTGGTGCTGTGATATTCAAAATGGAAAATAAATTTTGTTATTTCATTCACTGACCGGTGAATAATTTCAAAGTCTGCGTAGTGCTAAAAAATTCATGAGTCAATGAAATGGATATTCTACTTTTATATTCAATGGATTTGGCTATGGGTTTTATATTATGTTAAACCAAGTTATATATATTTTCTATTTAGCAAATGGAATGCAGATGACAAAGACTAGGCTTGGTCGAACCACATAAAATGTAATAATCAGACCTAAAAGGATAATACAAGAAATTCAACTTCATCAAACGTGGTTAAAAAAATCAACTTAAGCAGGTTAAAAAAGAGATAGAAGAAAAAAAAAAAACACACCCACGTAAACATTAGCGATCCCGTGTGCGGTCTTGACTAGAATTGCAAAAAAATGCTGAGTGAGAATTCACGTTAGCAAAAAGTGGCGAATGAATCGACCGTTAGCACGGATAATTTCAATACCAACAACCTCCTATGACAAAACACAACAAGCAGAAAATGCCCTTTCGAGCCAAACAAACCAAGGCAGCATCGAGTGATTATTATGTTAATTAGATGTAAAAAAAATAAAAATTGATTTCTTGAAAAATAATTTATTTTAATAAAAATATTATTCTAATAATAATTTAACTTTTTATTAAAATATCAACTCAAAATTAAAAGTCACAAATTTAAAAATAATTATCTATTAATTTTTTAAAATATTATTACAATTAAAAACTAAATCTTAATATTCAAGCCAATGATTAAAAAATATATTAAAGTAAAATTACTCAAAAATAAAATTACTTAAAAATTATTGCATACACCAAAAGTCAATTAAACCAAAAAATTATCCTCACCGTCGCGACCATCGCCCTCATCCTAATAAGTAATAACATCACATTAACCTCTCTCAAGGTTTCTTGATATTCACTTTTTTGTATTCATCGAGTCATTTAGAAATAATAAATGCCTTATTTTGTGGTTTTTTAACTTGAGTTTTTAAAAACTTTTCTCTCTCATATTTTTTCTCTCCTAATTTATTAAGGAGTAATTGATGCCTATTTTTTTCTCTCATTCTCTCTTTTTCTCTTTCCTGTTCACGTGGTAGAACCATACAAAAAACACCATAACAATTCTGAAATAAAAAAAAAAAAAATCAGTACACCACAAAACACCATGAAACAAACAACTCTCTTCACTAAACTCTTTCAACCGAAACACAACAAAACACTATAGTGCAGACAAACTCCATACAAAAATTCATTCGTTATAGTTTCACGATATAAATAAAAAACAGGATTCATGATTCAAATTTTGTTGTGTTTGATCAATATTCTTCCTCTTCATGGTAATTGTTGGTTGAAGGAGAAAGGAGAAAGAAAGTGACGGTGAGAGAAAGTAGAAAGAATAGATGATTTTTTCCTTTTCTTGTATTTTCATATGCAGTATGTAATAGTTGATACAGAGAAACAAAATCAATTTTCAAAAAAAAAAGTCATTAATATATTTAAAAACACACAAAATAAAGCATTTATTGTTACTTATACTGTGCAATCTTGCACAGATTAGAAAAACTCTAACAAAAATACTCACATCCCCTCTAGTTAGTTTTAAACATGACATTAATTGTTTATGAGTATAAACTTCCCTCCGCTTATTAGTTCTAACTCTCATTACTTAATGAAAGGAAATCTATCTCTCTTTTTTTAATCACTAATTAGCGAAATGTTTTTGAGTGCTTATTTTATCGTAAGTAAAATAATAATAATTTTTTTTCTTAAGGGGTAACCCTTCAAAATTTATTTATCTATTTTAAATATTCATTCAAAATTAATTTAAAAATGAATTGATAATGCTGTTCATCATGGCTCATCTTATCCACTATACAAAAATTGTACTTTTCTATATATGATTCAATGAATGCCTATTAAGCGGTGAATATATGTAATGTAACGCCCATTTGTATAATTCTATTCTTCACCGGATCATAAGAATCCAATTTATTTATTCTGATGAAAAGAAAAGAAAAAAACAGTGAAGGTGTTTTATTATACCGTACATAACTTTATTACTCTGCTTCAATAATATAGTAATGTCCATATCTAAGCAAAAATTGGTTTATGACATTAAAATTTGCTATCTAACACCAAAAAAAAAAAGTACTAGTACTAAATGTATACGAACTAACCAAACCATGTACTACTTATTGTGAATCTTTATTTTATATTTTAGAAATTAATGTTGAGAAGTTCCACATCAGTTGTAAGATGGTCTGATTGTGTGTTTATAAGTAAGACCAATCTTCACCTTATTGTGGATTTTGTAAGGTTAAATTAGGTCTAACTCTCAATTCTAATATGGTATTAGAGTCTCTTCTATGATTCGCTGAGCTGTCTACTATCAGTATCAGGTTTCTGATTCGGTCATCCACTATTTATATTCGCACCTCAAATTCAATAGCATGAGACAATTCTCTTCTTACAAATCAATTTTGTAGTGTTGAATTACGTCTAACTCTCCATTCTAAGAATTAATATTATAGATGAGATTCTCTATCACATACCCTTATGTCACGTCTTGCTCAATGCCATTATATTGATAAATTTCTTGCTTGTTCTCACTGTGAGGGTCAGAGGGGAAAAATCTCAGTAGGGCCTATTTCAAAGATGTGGTCTCTGCCTCAGATCTAATTACTACTAGTACAACTTTGTATCTCTCTCTCTATCTTTCTATCTCTCTCTCTCTCAAGCTCTCTCTCTCTAGATAGTATATTACAGGCTGTTTTCTTTCGTGCATGCAATATTGTACGGTAGTACCGACAATTTCAGCTACTGCCAAAGATTTTCTTTTTCATTTTTTACTTTTCTTTTCTTTCTTGTCTATTTGTTTTTTAATTTTTCTTAGCAGCAATATATGCCTACTTATTTTATATTTGATTCATTTGTTATAAATTTTAGATCTAGATTTATGCTCCATTTGATTTTATGGAAGCAAAGTGAAAAGAAATAAAATTATGGAAATCAAATAAAATTATGGAAATCAGTGCATGAATTTGGACAAATTTTTGTCTAAGTTCATGCATTGGTTTCCGTAATTTTTTCCCTTTCACTTTCTTTTCTTCGTACCAAACGAAGTTTTAGTGTTTTGAATCGGGTCAAGGTCTATGCTCGCCACTCTCATCTCATTCCTAAAATACAAAGGCTAAATTTGGAGAGTGGAGAATCGTAATGTCTCCTTGACATTAATGAGCTATGATAGCACGACATGCACTAAAGAGCTTTCTCTCATAAAACTCACATTTGACGAGAGATTGGGATTATAGTTGAATAGAAAACATGAGAGAAATGATTGGAGAAAATCTAAATCCCTCCTTCCAACGCTTAATAATATGCAATTTTTATCCTAAAATCTCTCACGTTTTCATACTTACTTAACGTTGAAGTATTTGTAGATATTTTCATCAAACTTCAACTTTAAAGTTCCTTGCTCAACGCTGATCACTCATCACAATCACTTAGTTTAATAGAGTTTTTTTTTCCTTTTATATTCAATTTGATGTTTAATAATAACATACTGGTAAATATATGATTTTCCTGTCTAATAAAATATGTTAATTTTGACTTTCGATATAAAAAAAAGAAAGAATTATCTCATGTGTAAGAATGTGCTAGTTTTAATTTATGTAGCTAACTAAAATAGGTGGATCTTCTCGAAAGAATTGAAGAGCTTGATTTGTATAAATTAGACACATTTTTTTAGAACATGTGATATATATTAAACATTTACCTATATGATTTTATATATACAAAAATTATAGTAATTAAGTTCTGAATTTCTTACGAGAAACAAAGAAGATATCAACTTGTCTAAAAGTTGCTATTTGGATTGAGACTTTAAAAGAGAGGTTAATTAATACATTGCTAAATTGAGAATAATTAGATATACACACATAACTAATATTCGATTATCATCAATAAGAGATGAAAATATTTAGTGTCAAGTAATACTTTAATAAAGAGAATAAAGAATATGTACATTTTACACTAACAATAAATAACGACTATATTTTCTGTTACATCACCCACTTCGCCTCACCTTTTTTATATGAAACGACAAATTGATAGTTTTTTATTTATTAAATAAATAAATAATTGAATAAAATTTTTGAAAAAATATAATCGAATAAAATTATTTTACATTGTTTGTACATCTCCATTAAACTGATATTTTAAATATGATTATCTTTAGTGCAGATAATTTTTCTTGTTTGTTAAAAAAAATATGAAACTTTTTTTTTTAACTAAATAACAGAATTACCCAATATAAATTGAGCCACATGCCAAATGTCCCACATGGATAAAAAACATATATATTCCATTTGAATGAATTGAGAAAACCGTACTAATAATTAAATTTCACGTACATATAATTCTCTCAATCATAATGATTTTATTGTCCACCCCCTCTTCATCTTCTCTTCCTAATTTCATTCATTCTATTCGCGAATTTTCAGTTGATATTTTCTGAAAATGATATATCTACGATGAATATTAATTGACCTCACGTACCCCTCTATAATTATAAATACAGTTGCTTGATAGAACAATGCTTCTGGCCAACCGTACCATGAAGTCCATAAACATATGTACCATTGTACTAATTTATAATTCTGCTTAGCTGTGGTGAATCGACTCATGATCTAGCTATGACCCTCAACACCAAAGGGAAAACCGTACATTATTTGCAACTACATATTCTAACTAGTAACTACCATATAAAATGGAAATTAATGAAAAAGATATTATAGACAATTAGAGAAAGTGGTTGAAAGCTACATTGTAGCAAGAGTCTCATTTAGTGGTAAGAGTCTTGAGTCTTTTAAGTAATGGTTAGAGATTCGTTTATGCATATGAAAATAATTTAGTTGGGAGGAAAAAATCCACTTACACCCCATAAGTTTTTTTAGAGATTAATCATTGTTAACGAATGTAAAATCTTTGTACTTATATTATAGTAAATCGGCCCCGCCAAAAAGTCTCACCATATTATTAAACAAATTTTGTGAAGTTGAACTCAAATTCAAAAATGAAATCAGATATGTTGAATTACTCGTTATTACATTCAGATTACCCGGTTTGTATTGAGATGTCAAGTTTGAGAATGGTAATCCATACAATGTACATAGAGGATCCAATTTGCTCTCAGTTAGGATTAACATATATATGGGTTTTGTTTACTCACCGATAAAAATTGAACTAGTGAAAAAAAATAATTTTTTTTTATAGTTTTTTTTAATCTACCCTTTCATAATTTTAGAGTATTTACCCATCAATCAATGAGAACAAATCATATGCAAATCGAAAGTTTGTTATAAGTTTTTTTTTTAAGAAGAAAAGTTTGTTACAAGTTAGTTGTGGGTACCACATGCAAATTCACTTATGTAACTTGTTCTTAATGGTCGATGGATAAATACCCTCAATTTATGAAGGGATACCTTTTTTATTTCATCATCACAAAATTCACCGGTTAAATTGGTTACTAATATCATATTTTTGCTATTTGTTTATGTCTATAGTAGGATACGAGTGACCAACGGATTTAGCATATAATTATGTTCTCATTCAATCTTATATGTTAGGTCTAACACAATGGATTAACCCCAAACAGTATCAACTACATTTTTCCTCGGGTCGTGCTCTGTTTCTTTGGTGCTTGGTTGTGGTTGTTTTGGCCCTACCATTTTCGTGGTGGTGCCTCTGCCGTCGTCTGGAGTGTAGGTTGTCTTCGAGCTGAGACTTATCTGCTTAGGTTATCATTCTACTTTGTCCCATCAAGTTTTCGCCTTGGATTCTGATGGGTCGATCAATTTTGATTCGAGATTGGGAGTTAGTGTCCAGTGACAACTTTTTGGGCTTAGGACGTGGACTTTTTGGGCCTAGAAGCTGAGGGGTATCTTTCTGATTATGGGATTAGGAGGTGGACCTCGATTAGGTGGCGTTTGTTTTGGTGTTATTTTCGGTGTTTCGCTTATCTACGACGCCTTTATTACCAGTCTCAGTCCGTCTCGTGCAGAGATCTGGTTAATAATATATTTGTCGTTCAATTTTTTTTATCAACTATATTTTGATCGAGGTTAATTACAAAGTGCAGCAGTTGCAGACTATTAGGTTTATGTGAGAGATTCAATCGCACTTAGATCTAATTAAGGTTGTCATAGTCGAGTTTTTACATTGACTCGTTTTGTCTAGGTAAAATTTAAATGCAAAATCGTCAATTTTATCTCTTATTAAAATAATACTGTAGTAAATTTATATACATGTCATATACTTACATAATACTATAAATGTATCAATAATTTAAAATTTTAACATAATATATTTAAAAGCAAAAATATACTAAATCACCATTATAAATTGTAATATTCATAATTAAATTTGGATCAAACTATATAAATTGCCCACCAAATTATCAAAATAACATTAAAAAATAAAATAGGCTTTTTAAACTTTGTAAAAACAAAATAGGTAAAATCATGTCAGAAAGTGAAAAAAAATCATTTTACACGATTCTAACAATTTTAGAGCGATTTAAATAATTCCAATATACTGATTTTACCCCAAAAAAAAAAAAAAAAGTTTTTGTCTACAATTTAACTCAAAATGCTAATTTAAAAATGTGAAATCTATACATTTTAGGTTTTAAATTAACAACATTAAATCTAATTGCTCTTAGCCGCTGCAAATTAATTCATCTTTTAGGTCATATATCTCGTCAATTGATACTATAAACTTAGGTTGTTTTTTTCTTTCTCTAATTTCTCAAAAGTCACTATCGATCACACATGAATTTGTTTTTGCCATTTGATTGGTGGCTTAAACTTTGTGCTAGGTATAGATATTTTATTGTTTTCATATCTTGCTATAGATTTTATGAAGTGGAAATTATAGATGCGTACTTGTTTTAGAGACATGAAAAGTAGTCACATGTACTTATAAATATGGGGTCAGTAAATTAAAAGGACAATGGCCACCAATACCAGTTAAAGGCTCTGCATGTATGAGGCCCTAAGAAATAAAATGTAGTTACAAATAAAATCATAGAAATTAAAGGTGAACTATTTACACTGTCGGCGGCACATGAATTTGTTCATTCTTTTTTTTTATTTATTTATTACAATTTGTTCATTATTTTTGGCAATATATATTTGTATAAGTGGCAATGAATGAATATTGAAAATTAATTACAATTACAAACGGGGCTTGATTATTTTTTTAATGTTATATAAAAGAATAAATATATTGTTTTCACAAAGATGCTTGTAGACAAGGACATTGAGCTAGCTAGCTACATGTATACTAGCTAGTATATCAAATGTTGCTATTTTAATTAGTTTTCACATTTTGTCAAAACTAATGGGAACTAATGTAAAAAATGGTTTCTGGTTGACTTTTTAAATGTCAAAAGGCCAAAAAGTAAGAGTTGACTATTGTTATTTCATCAATTAAAAGCTAGTATATATATCAATTTCATTCTCCCCTTAATTTTGAAGAGATTATTTGAGTTCATATTTGTTAATTCCCATGCAAACTAAATACCCTTGCTACAATTTTTTCTCTCAAGTTTTTAAATGTAGTTTGAATTTTAACTACTAATTAAAATAAATAATTAAATGATGAATATTTGTTCGCCAATGTCGGTTGCTTTGGCGATTTCAATGACATGAAGACGCTAGGGTTCGAATCCGTGTATATGTGGCCATTTGTTAATTAATGTGCGTGCATGGTGTTTGCTTTTTATTTCATCTAAGCTGACAAAAAACAACAAATAAATCTTTAATCTCTCAGCAAATTTTAGGTCAAATAATTGTGGTTGCAACTTAATTTGAATAAATTGTCACTATTGTAACATTTCTTTGTACATGATTTTCAATTTATCATCTCAATTAAAACAAGTGCTTAGATAAGACAATATCTTTTTACATTTAATCACAATCAAGTTAAAAATCAACTTTTTTTGTCGATTAAATGTTAAACTCAATTTTAGAAAATGCATGATATTGTGATGAGATCTCATTTGGATCGAAAAATTAAATTTTCCATTTAGTGAGATATTAAGTTTTGCATAAAATTATCGTTTCAATTCAATTTCTTACCAAAACCAACATTATATTGATTTGAGTGAAACTAAACTCAAATCTCCGAAGCTATATAGAGACCTAACTAAAAATAGTCATTCAAATTTTTAAGTTGAGATTAATCATCGACAAAATTGATAAATAATTTACATCAATAACATAATTATAAAAAAATTACATGCAGGAGTTATCATAGATTCTGGGAGTGATTTAACCAACTCAATGGGTCCTCAAATGTGACAGCAGAATCATAATCCAAAATAACCACTATACTTCAAAAGTGAAATGTTCCCCCTTTAATTTCATCCTTCCTTAGATAGCGGGTCACAAAAAATCATAATATCTAATTTTCATTTGGGGGTACAATTATAATATCTAGTATTAATATGCATAGTGTAAGTGTCATTGTTTTTACCTTTTTCATAATCAGAGCTTAATTAACACACTTACAATATTTTTTTGCTTAATACACTTTCAAATTTCAACGGGACCATATCATATCGTTGAGAATGAATGTTGTTCATTTATTTTCAATTTTTACATCCCAACCAATAAACAACTTCCAAAGAGGCAATGCCAAAGGCCCCCCCTTTACATACGCGAGGGACATCAAACAGAGTTATGCTAACTAAGTTTTTTTTATATAGACCGGAAGCTAGAGAGAGACTATATTAAGGTATAATGCTGCTACCATAGAAGGCTATTTCATGCTAGACGTCCGGACCTAGAGCGGCCACTGCCGTTGCATTAATGATTATTGGAATAACGATTGAAAAATCACACTACAAGAAAACTGCCCTACACCCAAGGCCATTTTCAAAATAGAGAATAGTTTTAGCCACGGACGTCTGATAACCGTCACTAAAAGTTGAGTTTTACTTTTTCTTTATTTAATTTGTTATTCCACTTTTGTGTAAAATATAAAAAAACCAGACACTCTTCACGCTTCTCTCTCACTCGTCACGCGTTTTCTTTCGTCTGTAGGTAGAAGTCAAATTTCTTGTAGTGATTGACAGTAAATATCGGTCATTCTGATGTCTACCGTTACATAAATACCAAATTATGTGACTGTTGAGCATCAATGTATTATGCGTAATTTTAGACTAGCGTGCAATTCGACCGAACTCAACACCTAAATAGGTCAAACTCGACACCAAGATTAAACTTAGCCGCACTGTAGAACACCTTCAATATTTTGTTTTCCTTAACACACCTTCAAATTTCAATGGGACCATAACATATCGTCATGTTTGATTAAAATCCTTACCTTTAGTCACGTTTTCCTCATACATACACCGACCGCTAAATGCATTGTCTTTGAATAAATAAAACAAAAATGTTAACGGAGAATAACGGCGTTAACCAACAAGAAAAATCTTTCAAAATTGGACATGTACTATGTTGGTAGGGACACCGTCAAATTAAGTGTTAGGTGATAATAAAATTTGCAAGTCAAACTTGATTAGAAGCAAAACATTGACACCACCAACTATGGTCGGGACACTATCACACATAATCTAATTAATTAGTATCATGCTTTTCTTTTCCATCAGACAAATGGGTTTGTTTAAGGCTTCTTAATCATGGGTTATAGCCTTTAATCATTTGGGTTTGTTAGATTGATTAAAGAAAAAACAATCGAGGAATTAGTTTAAGTGGTAAAAGTTTTAAGTCTTTAAATAGATAGTTAAGAGTTTCGATTTTTGCGTGTTTTGTAAATTTTCTTATAGATATTAGTCATTATTAGTGGCGGCGAAAATTTCGTATTATATTATGATAAAAAATGGATCAAAGAAATCAATCGTTAATTGATCTAATGATGATTGGCGTTGGACTCGGTGAGCAGTATTATGGTTCGATCTCTTGCAGTTGCGATTGGAAAAAAGTTGAAACACTCGATGTCAGAACTGACCTCGAACTAGATTAGGCAGTCCAATAGACGTGATACCGAGGGTGAGATTAAAAGAAAAGTATTAGCCCAAATAAAGTGTTGTTTGTAGACTAGCTAGAGTAGAAAAATTGGCTTCCTTTGCACGCTTGTATTTCATGTGGTCCATATATTCTTTTTCTTCTACCTTCAAATTTTGAAACCTTTGACTCACTATTTAAAACGTATGACGTTATGGTAGTTTTTTTTTTGACAAAAGACGTTATGGTAGTTAAGTTCTAGTTCTAGGATAAAATTTAGGATTGAATAAGTTTTTTTTTTTTATAAAAGGGATTGAATAAGATTTTTTTACATATGTCGAGTATTTTATACGTACAACTGCAGAGATTAATCTCTCAAGTTTTATGGACTCAAATGAGTGATAAATTTACACTAAAAGTTTTAACACTGCTGCATGTCAAGACAGAAATTGAAACTAGACATTAGTTAAGCTTGAAGAGATCTGTGTTATCTTATTTAAATGTTCTTATTAAGCAAGAGATTGAATAAAAATATAACAAATTTTATTTTTGGCAGCTTTAAATTTAATAATGGTTTAGAGTTTAGACCATTGTAGTAATAAAACACTTCATTAATGACTAAATGTATTAAGAATTTAACTTGTTTGATAATTACTGTGACTTGGTAAAATAAAACTCATTGACTTTTAATAATGGTTCTTAAACTGTTGTTTATTGCTTAATATATTTTTTACGTATTTTGTTTACTTAGTAATTAAACCATTACTCCCCTATGAATATGAATATGAATCAGATGATTAGTAAAAAAAAATTATTACTCTCACCATAGTCTTTGGGTTAAAGTTTATTTGAAATGGTTCCATTCTCCTCTTACTTTGGAGGATTTTTTTGTCAAGTTGTTAAATGGCTGAAGATTTCACTTTTAAAATGAATAAATCGAGTGTTGAAATTCAAATATTAGCCCCTACATATTGTGACGTCCATACGAATTGAAATAAATTCACGGGACAACTTTTTAAAGAATTTAGCATGACAAGATGTCTATGTGTAAAAACACCTTTTTTCTCGATTGAATCTTTGGCAAAAAAATTCTCCATCTGTTTTTTTTTTTGTCATGGTGAACAAACCATTAAACACCTCTTTTTTAATCAAATCTTTGGCAAAAATCTTCTGTTTTAGGTTAGGGGTATACTACGTATTATTTTGACTAACATGGATTTTTCTATCATTTTTGTTTCTTCTATTTTGCATGTTTTGGATATTTTCTAATTTTTAATTAGCTTGAATGTAATTCTAGTTCTAGTTTTAAAGTTGCTTATCTTAGAAAGTGCTTGCTCATGAGTCATGGAGACCGATAAATAGGTGGATAAACAAAAACTATTACTCATGTAACCAATATTTACATGCAATGTTTTTTATGGCCTATAGTGTAAAAACCATTTATTTCTGTATCATTTGGAAATCTAATAGCACAAAATGTTTATAACTAACCTAGTTGGATTGATTGCTCAAAAAAAAAAAAAAAACCTAGTTGAGGTTTTATAATTGAGGATATTTCAATTATCAATCCTTTTCAAGATGATATTCTGGCATCCATATCTATCTATTGGACAAAGGTTCCCAGATAATTAAATTGAATGAGAGTGACATTTTAATTAACATGTTTTAACTTATAGCCACTGATTGGTCAAAAAAAAGCCACTCTTAATTTTAATTAGCATTTTAATGGAATGAGAGTGACATTTTAATTAACATGTTAATTTTTTATGTCATTGTCGTTGCTTTTTTAATGAGTTTTTTTTTTTTGGTAAATAAATTGTTTGATACATATTTTATTTAGACGTGTATAGGTACACTGTCGAAATGAACAATTCTGATAATTTCACAAATAATATTTATTAATTTTTAGAATTATTACGATTATCCACTTGAAATGGTTACTTTTTTTATTTTTTTATGTAGCTGCCTTTTCAATGATATTATTATTCACCTCCTTTTTGTGACTAATTTATGTTGTTGTTCTGTTTTTTTTTTTGGACTAATGCTGTTGTTCTGTTTTTTTTTTGGGTATATCAAACATAAGCTGTGTTAGCAATAGTGATTAATCAGAAAAACAAAGCGTTACATCATTAGAATATTTGCAAAACATTCACATTTCACATGTTTGAGGTAGATGATTATAAAAAGACAAAAGTACTATTTTAAGAGTACTTCTTCTAATGGTTGCGCTAATCCCACGTTTTCAGTGTCACCCCAACGTTGACATGTTGCTGATGAAATTGTCAATATAAAAATTCTGCTAAAATATGTTTCAGAATATTTTTTTTACTTGTGAATTTTAATATTTTATCAAGTAGCACAATTTAAACTCAAGTATCTATATATTACATTTACATGTAATGTTCATACAAACTGATCTATGCTGACCGAGATAATAGTATTTTAATTTTTAGCATGCAATTCAACAATTACTTTCAAAATTTTATTTCCAATACAATATGATATAATATTAACTGATTAAAATGGTAAAGGGTTATTAAACCAATTTGAAGAACCAAACTTGTGACATTGGTCATGTACAGTAAGTGATTGATCTTGCAAAGAAATTTTAAAAGGTTTTTGCCACTCAACTAGGTAACCTGTTTTTCATTTAGGGAAGAGATCCTCTCCCAGGAAAGTTTTCTCCATTAAAATCTTTGTGATTCATAACTTTTTTTTTGGAGGTCGTTTAATGATAAAATAAATTGAAAGTTCGAGATCATAATTGAACCCCCTCCGGTGAAATTCACACTGCAGATAATTCAAATTTAGGTAGCAAATATTTTTTTTAATCCTCTGTTTCCAATGACAGAGAGTCATAGTAATTCAGAGTTCGACCTCGAAGTAAGTAAAGTCCGACGAATAAATTGTTTCACCAAAAAATTGAACTCGAGTTCTCCCAAAATTCGTCATTTTCAACCGTAGCAATCTATTAATTAGTGACTACTTTTCTAACCTAAATAAATATGCATAATTTTTTTTTTTTAGACAAAATAAATATGCATAATTATAAATAGAAAACTACAAAAAAGCATACCTTCCTCCAAAGATACATGTTAGAGTATACGTTACATTTAACCTTAAAATTAATTTATTAAATATATTTCTTTATTAGAGTGATGTATACGAAAAAAACAATAAAGTAATCAAACATTTAGCTCCATTATTTTTCCCATACACACAACCACTACTAATGGTGGTACAACAGACAACAAGAGATTTATGTAATAAAACAAATGTGTTTTGTTTGATGTGAGATAAAAAGATGGTAAAATATGGTTTAATTAGTCTCACTATGTCGGATGGTTCAGCTGCTTCAGCATAAGATGCTAATATGGGAATAATATACTATTCATCATAATCATACACATTGTATTATTGCATCTTATCTTATACTTATGGGAATAATACACTCTATTCATCATAATCATAATCATAATCATACACATTGTATTATTGCATCTTATCCTATACCGGCTATACTTATCTTACACTAAAGCATGTTTATGTTTATTATCAAACATTTCTTCACACACACAAATATAATAATTTACTTTAAATTTAATCATTCCTGTTTATAAAATCATACATAAGTAAAGTTTAATACCATTGTAAGAATAGAACAATATCTCTTAATATATGCATAACATTTATATCGTAGTTTGTTGAGATATTTTTTTCAATTTATGATCAGGTCATCCACTATTTATATCTGCACCTCAAATCTATAGTGGTTGGTGTGAAGAGTGTGTTAAAGAAGTTTCACATCAGGTGTGAAATATCTGAATATGTGTTTATAAAGTAAGGGCAATCCTCACTTTACAAAGATTGATTTCGATCTAATACTAAATTCTAAGAACCATCAAATTAATTTAAAGAATTTTTATATGGTTAATCAATTACAATTGACATTGTCAGATCTTTAAAAATTGACTTTAACTATAACTATTTTTTTACTTGGTACATCTAATTGATTATTGATAATATCATATAACAAAATTTTTACTTTTTAATTTATTAAAAATATAATGTAGTTTGTCCATATCATACATATTATATATATACTATAGAAACATTATTATATATCCTCGATGAATTTAAAACATAAAATTTCTCTTATATTAAGGACGAGAGTGTTAAGAAGTCTCACATCAGATGTCAGAAGTAAGAAACAATTATCATCTTAATTAAAAGTTGATTTTGTAGGTTGAGTTAGAGTCAACTCTCACAAGTATCTCCAATAAAATCCATTGGACCACCCGTTATCGTGTCATCCACTATTTATATTCACGCATCAAACTCAATAATACTAAATGAGATAATCTTCACCTTACCCGTCGATGTGTAGTGTTGAGTCAAACCAAACTCCTATTTCCCAGGGGAGTATGATTTTTTTGTGCCGGTGACTTTTTCTTAAAAAATAAATAAGTTTGTATGCATAAAAAATAACAATAAGTATGCACGTGTGAGAAGGAAAAGGCTAAAAAAAATGACACGACTCATAGAAAAAACAAAATAAGAAAAGTTGACATCTTGGACTAATTAAGGAAGCTGTCACAACCATAGAACACGTATATATAAAAATTAAAAAATAAAGTTAGCACAATTTTATTGTTTTAATTAATATTTTATTTTAATCATTGTTGTCATTTTGTTCTATTATGGTTGGCCCAACAAAAAAAAGCTGAAATACATGAACCACAAGAATACACTATAAAAAACAAAGGGTCATATAAAAGGACAACAATGGTATGGTAAGAGATTCCTTACCGACAATATTGTTCAATGCTTGCTAATTTGAAGGGTCAAAATGGACATTTCATTATAGATATGAATGGTGCTGGCATGGGAGATAACAGGAATTGTTACATTGTATGTAGGCTAGTGAATCTTGGTGCAAGATTTCATTGCATTGAAGGAGAAACTTCAACAAAATCTTATAGTGGATTTTTTATAAAGGGAAAAACTATAGGCCTAGGGATCTATTTCATTTTTTGTTTTTAGTTACTCATCTTGTCTCAATAATTTTATATATTGTGTCTGCTAACTGTACATCATGTTTTGCTAGCATTATAAAAAAACAAAATTTGCTAATATACATGTGAATTTCAATTTACTATTAATATTCTCAATTTTATTCAATTATAAGTAAAAAAAATCATATTTATAGTAGACTTAAATATAAACAAATTCCAACTAACTTTATTATATTTAATTTAATATTGTCATTTCAAAAATATCATTCAATTAATATACTCATAAAACATGTCCACATAAAAAAGTAAACTTTTATTTTTTTTTATTTTTTTAAATTATATAGAAGTCCAATAATATTTCCTATGAAGATATTTATGTAGGTAGTTTAGAAAATAACATCACGAAATAACATACTAAGGAGACACACACACATTAATGGGGTTTTGATTCCCCTTGAATTATTAGTTTTATCTCTTTAGGCATACAAAAAAAATCTCTTTGGGCATACAAAAGACTAAAGCAAAAAAAGAATGATATAAGTGAATGATATTTTTAAACTTTTGCAACTTCACTATAGCAGCTGGTCCGGCCCCCCGCAAGTGAACAATGTTACTCAATTCTCGAATTAGTTAGTCTTTTAGTCGGATATTAAATTTATTTTTCCTCGCTTGGCATGATTTTGCCTTTAAGTAGGCCTGCTATAATTGCATGCCCCAAAATGCCACACAACAGTCATCTTCGTGCAAACCCCTAAAATGCTATGGAGGCTTAGCATGTTGTATGGTTGCTATGCTTAAGGTTAGGGAAATAGTTTAAGCAATTTATTTCATTGACGCACGAATTGAGGTTTTGATTTTGCTCCAATTAATTTTACTTTTTTAGGTATACAAAAGATAAAAGCATAAAAAAATGGATACAAGTAAATGATGTTTTTGAACTTTTGCAACTTCATCACTATAGCAGTTGGCTCAGCTGTAGTTTTCTCTGAAGTCAAATATTGCAGTTAAATTTGTGGATCATCCTGTCAATATAAAGCTAAACATTGTCGCAATTCTATCATCGGGATCATTCACAACTTTAGATGAAATGTCTAACTTTTACATCAACATAAAGATCACATGATCATCAATATCTGAACCAACGTAGACAATTTAAGAAACCAAATTTGTCACATTAAAAATATATTTCAAGTTTTAGAATTCAAAACAGGATGCTTAGGCTATAATACTTGAGCAGACTGCTCGATTTCTAAAACTTGAACGTATAAAATTCAAAAATAAAATAAAATCAATTGAGCATAGTATTTTTAGAAATTCAAGAGACGCACGAGAGACTTAAGAGATGACAAAAGCATATCTGTTTTAAATTTTTATTTATTTTTTATTTAGACCATTTGAGCTCATTCTTGCAAAAAAAAAAAAAAGGTTATTTTTAATATAGACCATGTGAGCCCATTATTGCATAAAGAAGCCCAATGAGATTTAATTCTCCTCTTTTGGAGATTTTCTTCTCGCGCCTCTTGAGTTTCACAAGTGTCCTTTGGCCTTCCAATTCTATCCCCTCGCAATGTAGGATGCGAGTATGTAAATAGCAAAAAATTGGAAAAAAACGGTTAACATCTATCGCTTTGGTATCAAAATCTAGTTGTCTTAGCTCTGCTTGTATGGCATTGGCTTTATACATGTAGTCGTGAGTTAAATTCCAATATACGGTAATTTAACCATGTTAATCTATTTGCACTTTATCTCTACCTTAAAAATATATCTAAAATAATTTATATTGATTAAATATTTACTGTTAAAAAAGAAGAATACTGCATATATCAAACGATCGAATTTGAATTCTCTAAATTTGTTTTTCCTAAATTCATCTACATTTAAATAAAAATTAATTACTAAGAAAGAGAAAATACTTCATATATAGGTGCATTTATGTATAATGTAAAGACCAAAATACCCTAAAATTTAGCCTAAATATAAGAAATGTATGAAAATATGATTTTGAAAATCCATATCCTAAACTATCTGACATAAATAAATTTTGCATACAAACGTAATTATAACTTTATAAATCACTTTCTTTTAAGAATTTTAAACAAACATATCCATAGTTTTGATTAGCTTCCTTACTCATTAGAATTTCTCTTGCACATGATGGTTTGTGTGTCAATTTGGATATTATAGGTATTGCAACTTAATTTGGGGATTTTGTTTCTTGTTCTTATCATGGCTAAACATGTGTGTCAAATTCTAAAATGAAAGGAAAGGAAGTAAGAAAAATCAACATAAATAAATGGGCATAGTAGTGGTTGTCAAAGTCAAATAACATCCCTCACACAACCATAAAATCATTCTAAAATAAACCAAAAATATCAAACTAGCTACACCTTAAATCTATTCTTAGATATATAATCTAAAATTAAGCACAAACCCACATACTTGAAAGTTCAAATACTCCTTCACATGTCCCATTCCAACCCTACCTACTCTCTTCTTTTTCATTATCCCAAACTCTTCTTTGTTTCCCATTGAGGAGAATAAGGAGAGAGAAAAAATAAAACAATGGATTTCACAAAAACTCATCTTGTTCTCCTCATTGTCTCAACAGCTTTGCTCTTTGCACCCACCACGGATGCTATTCGTACCCCCCAAGCCCACATTTGGACAATATGCAAACCAACAACAAACCCATTGCTATGTTACAAAACATTATTACCAAAAGCATTATCTAATCCTAAATTCAACATGTACAAAGCTGTTGAGGTTGAGATTCAAGAAGCACAAATTCAAGTCGTTAAAACGGTCGCTAAAATTGCTGGTTCAATCTTTACATCATCCGATAAAAACATTGCTGATGCACTCAAAATTTGTAAGGAACAATATGGTAACATGATAGATTCTATAATCGAAACCGTTACACTTGTGTCCAATCGCAATGCTGTGGAAGCAAGGTTCAAATTTAGCGCGTTTATCTCTTACCATTCGTCTTGTGAACAAGCGTTTATTGAAAGTAAAAACGCTAATTCACCTTTTGCTGATGATGCTAAAGTTGTTTATGATCTTGGTGCAAATATTCTTGATATATTGAAGGCCATTGAAGATAGAGAGAGTAGACTTAGTAAATCACTTACACATAATTAATAAAAGGGTATAGATGGAATTAATATAAACTTGATTATTGTTACAATTACTATGTAACTAGACAATGTTATTCTTTGAACGTTTATTTAATTGTCGTGTTTCATTGTAATTTTTTGGCATTGACAGGAATATTTTCCATTTCTTCTTCTTCTTTAATCGATTTGCATTGTGTTACACATGATCAAAATTCTTATAGAAATTAAAGAAGAGTTAATTCTTAAATTTTTTACATGCAGTCTGCAGGAGACTAAATTGATATATATATTTCATTTTTATTTCTTTCTAATTGTCAATAAGAGAGCACTAATTAGACATTAAAATTCTAAAAATTACTAATATATATATAGTTTTTAAACAAAAATTGAAGACTATGACATCAATAGTTAGGAATAAATAAAGTAACAAAATAGATGTAAAATTCATTGATCAAACACAAACGTAAGGAAGGGTGAAGAATGAGAACGGATCTTCTCCGGTAATTGAGAGGGTGCAGTTCAATTTGTGTCTTTCATTTATTTTTTAAAATTAAAATTGCATGTATTAAAATAAAAGGTGTGGTTGAGATTAAATTGGAGGTGTAATGTACTACGGCGATTTGTTCTCGGTGAAGAATGTGGAGTTTTTTGGCACCTGAAATTATTGAGATATAAAAAGGTTCCATAAAGTAGTACTATGAAGGCTAAATATGACGGTATCATGGCTTTGGCTAACATGGAAAGACTTCACCAAGACTCTGTTTGGTAAAAATAGCGGTTAACTTATAAGCTACCTTATAGCTGATAGCTTATAGCTGATGGCTTATAGCTTATAACTTATAAGCTAATTGAAGTGTTTGGTAAAATTAGCTTATAGCTGATAAGATAATGTAAAATTACATGAAGGACATTATCACTTTATAATAAAATTTATATCAATTAATATTTAAGATATTATTAAAAAATATTTTTTATTTAAAAAAATGATTTTAAATATTTTTACCTTTTATAAAAAAAGTAAACATTACAGTAAAATATATTTAATATGTATATATAAATTATATTATTGTAAAACTTAATTACAACATATACAATGAATAGATAATAATAATATTATACTAAAAAGTCAATTTTGTAAAAGTAGAGAGTGAAAAGTTAGTTCAAAAAAAATTGTGAGGATGTTTACTCGTCATATAAAACACAAGTGTTATATAAATTTTGCAATAAAAATATAATAAATATTAAAATAATGTTAATTATGCTTGTTGAAAAAAGATAATTTTGGCTAAATTATATTAATCCAAAATAATAATCAAAATAAGTACTAAAGGGTAAAATTGGGTTTTAGTTAAAATAATAAGGGTAAAAGTGGAAGAAAAGACAATAAGCTATAAGCTATAAGCTAATTGAAATAGCGTTTGGAAATAAGCTATAAGCTAGTCAAAATAAGCTATAAGCTCGTAACGAAAAGTTCGTTACCAAACAGGGCTTTTTGCTTATAAGCTATAAGCTATAAGCTATAAGCTTGCTTTTTGTGCTTACCAAACAGAGCCCAAGTCTTCCATGGTGCACAAGTTGCGATTATTATTATAACAAATACGCATTTTACAAAATCCACCGTTGGATTGAAAGTTTATATCATATAGATCATCCATAAAATTTAAAAATTATTTGATATGTTATTGAGACCAATCAAAATTAACGGTATTCAATCAAAATTAACGGTATCGCAACTTGTGCATGGTGCATCATTTGGGTCACGTGTGCACATTAGAACTTGCCTAATTTTATCTAAATAAAATATGGAAAGTGCTAACTAGTGTTCTAGTTAAGAAAATAAAAGAAAATATACTTTTGAAAATTATTGGCAAAAACAAAAAAGAACACTCCATGCACTTCTAATGAGCGTAGATATTTTCATCAAATATGAAATTTGATAGGTATTTAAATCTAATAAAGGAGAATGTGGCTCTGCTCCGATAAGTAACTTAACTCGTAGCTTATAGTATGGTGAAATCTAACATATAAAAGAGCTGATCAAGTCGTTCATTGTGCACCACTTATCAATAATTCTATAACGAATATGAATTTTACAAAATCGACTGTTGGATTTTAAGTTTATATCATATAGATCATCTATATAAATTTTTCAAAAATTGAAAATTATTTGATATGTTATTGACACCCATCAAGATTAATAACGATTTATGAATTACTCCCTCCGTCCCAAATTATAAGGGAAAAATAAAAAAACACTCTTATTAAGAAAAACCAAAACATGATAATTTGAATTATGTTTATTTGTATTTTTCTTGTAAATAGTTGCATGGAATATGTAAAAAAAAAAATATTGGTTATTAGTTATGGAAAAGATAAGAGAGAGAGTAAATTAAATGCAGTTTGCATTTAATTTAATGAGAATAAGCAAAAAAAATTGAAAAAGTTAAATGTTTGTGTTTTTTCTTCTAATTTGGGATAAAAAATAGTGAGTTTTTTCCCTTATAATTTGGGACGGAGGGAGTATTACTTTTTTATTCAATTTTATGAATACCGCGTTAATCTTGGTAGGTCTCAATAACACTTCAAATGATTTTCAATTTTTTTAAAAATTTGTATAGAAGATCTATAAACTTTCAATCCAGCGGTGAGTTTTATAAAAA
The DNA here is from genome assembly GCA_951799995.1 of Trifolium subterraneum. Lineage (NCBI taxonomy): Eukaryota > Viridiplantae > Streptophyta > Magnoliopsida > Fabales > Fabaceae > Trifolium > Trifolium subterraneum. Next base: position 12,602,653 of record OX637462.1, on the reverse strand, counting down.
ACATTATGTGCACCGTGCACCATTTGATCAACTCTTTCATGTTAGAAAAAGCCGACAAAATTATATCTGGAATCTTTATATTATTTATTTGAAACAAATTCACCCTTTATTTTTTTTCTTCCCTAATTGATTTTTTTTTTTGAATAAGCTAAGAGAAATTATATTAAAGCATATAGCAGCCCCTCAAGCACAATATGTATCGGAGGGAAACCGAAAAGTACACGTTATACAAAAGCTAGGCCACGTCTAGCCAAAAAAGCTGAAAATTACACAAGAGCTTGAAAACAGTTTAAAAGATTCAGCCTCCAAATCGAGTAATCAAAATCGAACAAAACGTAGCTCGATTATTTATCTTCATAAAAGTGTACAAATTAATCCTTTATAAACACACGAATTAATCATTTATAATATTTATTTGTAATATAATGAATGGTTTAAAACAAAGACGTGTGTGAGTGGATTGAAACATTTCACAGAACTAGAAATGATGATGAACATTCATCTTATTCATCATCGTCTTCATCATGTTCATCATCTTCTTCACTAATTTATAACAAAATACACTCAAATACACCTCAAAATCATACGAATCTATGTATTTTATTTGCTTTTGTTTGCTTCAATCTTCTTCTAAACTCTAAAATCAAAATCTTCAATTCTCATTAAACTCTAAATTTACAATTAAACTTGACTGTTTTTAGGTTTAATGAAATATTTCAAACTCTTCACATGTGTCTATGTTAAAAATAAATAAGATAAATGATTAATGCACACACATTTATAAAGATAAAAGACTTGTGTGGCAAAAAATATGAATTACAAAAACATGAAATATTTCAAACCCTTCACAGTGTCCATATTAGAAACCCTTAATTATATTACAAATAAATAAGATAAATGATTAACACACATTTATAAAAATAATCGTCTTATTTGAGGTTTAAAAAGTTTGATTTTTAGAAAGAAAAAAAAGGAACTATTTTTGTGAGCAGGTCTAAAATTAAAGCTAATTTCAAAAGTAAATATAAGATATATGACTTTTTTTCTTATTTCTACCAATATTTTTGAATTAATTATCGCTAATTTTAATGGACGAAACACTTAATTTTTAGCGAGGAAAAAAAGTAAAATATTCAATCTTTGTGATGCAAATATTTAGGCAAAGTGAGGGCAGCTGCCCCATAGCCCTACACACTAATATTATAAATTATATATAAACATCTAACTATTCATATTTCATCGTCTCAAAACAATAAAATTAATTTTAATTTTTTTTGTTACCACTGTTGACGAGACGATGAAACATGACAAGATGTTTATAATGTAACATCAGTAGCACATAATTACTAAACTTAAACAAAAAATCTTAAATTTACAGTTACTAGTTCATGGTTCTAGGTATAGGAAAACCAACTAGTAAAATCCAAGTATATATAGTTTCTTAAAAATAAAATAAAATTAACTAATAGGTCCAATTACGTTGTCATATGGAGAAGGAGGTGATTGTGTCATTGGTGGATCATTTTGTGGTTCAGATTGTTGCAAATCAACAATTATATCCAAGCAGTTTCCTCCCAAATCAAAGATAGTTTTAGAATCACCAGCAAAGGTAAATTCTTGCTGAATCCCTTCAAATGAATCACTGCAAGCTTGTTGGGATGATATAACAGCACCAAACTTCGCCCTTGCTTCAACCCAATTGCGCGTTGCGATTGCGTCCTTGGTTTGTTTGATAGCATCTAATATAGAGCCATATTGTTCCTTGCATATGTCAAGAGAATCTTTCAATGATTTTGAAAGGTCGACTTTCTTATATAACTCGTTGATGACAACCATAGTTTTTTCGGTTTGGTTAAGTGTCGCTTCAACTTCGATAGTAAGAGCCTCCGAGGGGTCAAGGTGTGGCTTGAAGAAGTGTGGTTGAATGCTGTTTTCACAAAGGGTAGGGTTGGTGGTTTTTTTGCATAAATCCAAGAGACCACCAGGCTTGAGAAAATTGCGATTTACAACGTGCATATTTCCCGTTGGGGAATCGGCGGTTCCAACAAAGAGAAGCCAGGCAAAGGTTATAGTGAAGAGAATTAATTTACTTGTGAAATCCATATTTTCAACTTCTTTGAAACAATGTGTTGATTATTGAAGACTAGAAACAAATGGAAAAGTGTTTGAAGCTAGGAAAGAAAAAATATATAGAAATGTATAGCTAGTTATGATTGGCATTTCATTATTTGATAGTAGATGATTTTTTTACTAATAATAATAATTTTGTGTACTATTTGGAGTGGTTGGTGTTCCTAATAATATGGATTTGCCACTCATAAAACTAGTTATAACCAATGGCATTCAAAAATCTCCAAGAGGGAATATTTCTATCAAATATTGCAAATTAAACTAAGAATAAGTGATAGAGAGTAAATAATGGGGTTTGTCTTTTGATAGGTGATATATTTTTTGTATATAACATTGAAGCAATTGAAAAGGTCAAAAATAGTTCCAAAAAAATAGAGTGAAAGAGAATTGGAGACAATGCAAATTCTATGGTGAGCTGAAAACCACATCTCAAAAAGGAGACACTTATCCACCACATTAAAATGGACCGGGTTACCTATTTGAGTGTGGAGAAAAGTGGACATCCATCCCATACTATTTTTTGGTACCATTTGTGTACAAAAAACTTTTAATATTGGATTTTTGAAAGGCCAAAACTTAATATCATGAAAATAAATATATACACTAAACAGCAAAATTAAGAAAACTTAGTTTTAGCTCAACATATAATCCAAGTATCCAACTATCATACCCCAATTTTTTACCTAAGATCCCACTTCATATTCTCACCATTACATCCTATGCATCAATAACAAAAATCCAAAAATATTTTTTTTTGACAAAAAAAAAATCCAAAAATATATGTCAATTTGTTTTTTAGTAACTTTATTGAAAAATCCAAAAAAATAGTCAAATTTTTATTTTGGGTACATAAAGTCAAATATTTAATTTCCTTTATTAATTGTTATTATTGCTATTTTTATCATTGCCATTATTGCTATCAAACTAAGAAACTATAGAAACTAAGTTAATTATAAAAAAACAATAAAAACTACAATAAGATAAAAAAATAATAAAAGATAACTTGTTCATTTTTCATTGCTTGATTGATAATGTCTCAAACATTACACATATGTATAGTGCTAATTGGAAATAGAGTAATTGGGCAAAAGGTCATAAGACCCAACTAAACAATTCAAAACCTAAAAGACCTAAAAGACGAAGTTCAACCAATTAACTATAATAATATTAATTAGTTAACTGGACCAACCTCCATTATCCTATCAGAGATTAGGCTGAGAGAGAGACTGGGGATGGTGGTGGCAAGCACTGGAGCCGCCGCCGTTGATTGAAGTGGAGAGTTTAGTGAGGAAGAAAAATACGCGCGAATGAAAAACTGGTCTGTATCTTCCTTCTCTCTTTTTATTCTTTTTTTATTATTATTGTTATTGTTAATCCTGCCACGTGTCATGCCCTGGTGTCTTTGATCGAATTGATCATAGCCGCTTGATCTGGATCTTTGAAAGTAATTCAATCAGAGGGCTCAGATTCAATCTGTATGTTTTGTTGTTTGACATGGTCTTTATGAAAGCTTGGGTCTCCCACTTTTGGGCCCAAACTCTCATTTTCTAATTCACCACCTAGATATTGTTCCACCCCTTTTTTTTCTTTTAATTTAATTTTATTATTTTATTTATATAAATGTCATTTATTTTATTATTGCATATTGTTTTATGATATTGTCCAAATCCAAAGAAAAAGTTCGTATTGTTGACTTTATGTCATTGTGTGTTTTTTTGCATGTCTACATGTTTACTTGTCTAGTTTTGTTCTTTTATACTTTCAAAACACAAAACCCTAAACATTTAAAAAACCTAATCTTCAAAAAAGAATCCCTTTTGAGAAACCTTGACTTTAATCAAGAGATTTTCAATTTTTTCTTCAATAAATGCTTCAACACACTTAAGCATATCCAAACATTTTCAAAAGACTAAAAAAATACGAAACTCACTCAAACCTTTTGCCACTTCGCTTTTGACTTTAAAACTCTTTCTCAAAAAGTTTAGACATGAGTCATCTATATGGCTGAGAATTCAAATTCCCCATAAACATTAGATTAAAAGATGTTGATTTTTTTCCACCTAGAAGAGCTAGTAGCATATATGTGTTGATTTTATATCAAGTTGGAGCTCTTCCCTATTGTGAAGCAAAAATCCATCTTCATCAAGTTTGTGGTGCATTAAAGGAGTCTTAACTTAAGATGGCAACTTGTCTCTTCTCCTAAAAACAATCAAACAAACCACTTTGTTATTTGTACCTTGAACTACGAGTTTTTTATCCTTAATTGGTACGTAGGCATAAGACGATGTGTCTTTCCAAATCAAAAATTAATAAAAAGATATTTCTTTTCTCATCTCCCCAATCATTTACAAGCAAACAACTTTAGTAAAAAACATATGTATTACAAGAGATATAAAGTACTATAGATGCTTAGGGTGTTAATATCTTCTCTTTGCATAATCAACCCCCGTACATTGATCTCTTATTGCATTGCTTATGGCTTTATTGCTGCTTTAACTTTGTATGTTTATTTGTTGGTTTTATTCGATCTTTTATCCCTCCCTTGAAAAAATTAAAGTTCCGCGGCGACTTCTTATTTTACGAGTCAAAGTTAATCAATAGTTTGATCTCCGAAAATCACCACGACATGGTTTCTTTTCAAAACACCACAACACATAACAACCACCATCACTATCTTCTCCCATAATTTCCATCAAAACCCAGCCCCACAACCATTTTCTATCCAACAAAAAATAGCAAAAAGAACAACAGCAAGTAGAGAAATAGAAACAGAATCGAAGAAAGAAGCGTGAAGATCTCTCCGACCACGAATCTGACCTCACCACACTTATCAAGTTTATAATTTTTACTAATAAAGAATTAACATATTAGTGATCAAAATGATGTGTTGACATACGTGCAATAATCAAATTAGGTCTTATATTTTGGGACGGAGATAACAGTATAATCGGTCATGTATAATCAGTATACACATACAGAACAATATACATCCAAAATTGAATTTCATTATAATTTCAAAAAGAATACAATGTACTTACTGTTTCAGAAATGTGACCTGGAACAATATACATGTTCCGTCAATATTTTGCAGTTTCTTATGTCATTGCAAACTGAGTTCTAAATTTCTAGGACTACAGTGAAGTTGCTATGACATGCAAAACTGCAATATTGTCAGAACATGCATATCGTTCTATAGGTGGCGTTTCAGAAGCCGTAAGTAAATTATATTCTTTTTGAAATTATAATGAAATTTAGTTTTTTTATTTTAAAACATAATTATTTAAATTAATTAATGCATTGTTTGACGTTCAAGCTCAAAATAATGAATGAGTAATAAAATATTTTTTTTTAATTAATTTAGTTATAACATTCCTATTATATTTGTCAAAAAATAAAAGCCTATTATCAATTATAAAGAGTAAACACATGTTATTATGTAGGTAAAGACCTTATCCGATCATGACTATGTTGCAGATAGAGCAGTTTAAATGAAACTAAGAAATAATCTATATGATAAATTAAATTGTTATTAAGAACTTTTTTTTAACCAAAAAAAAAATTGTTATTAAGAGTTAATAATTTTGTAGGTCATTCCACTCCCCACTATACTATACTGCTATAGCATTTTTTTGGGTCGCGCGCTTAGCATAGCGCTGCTATATGAGATTAACAACATAGAAATAAATATAATAATACAATGGATACCATACCATCATTAGCAATGAACAATACAATTAGTAATTCTTACAAGTAAATTTTTCTTTTCAATTACAATTACAACAATTATAACCAACAAATTGTCTCTAAACAAATCTATACTATCCCTTTCTATCTTTAAGAATCAAATCTGCATGATCTTGTACAATCTTCCAAGCCTTAACCACATGCATTTCCTCAGTTAAAGTTGCTCCAATAGCACACCTAATCACAAAAACTCCTTCAACCATAGCATGAGTCATGTACACATCACCTGAACCATTAATAGAATCCAACAACTTACGATTAATTTCATTAGCAACAACATTTTCACTACTAATCAACTTAACACCTCCATTTTGTACCTTTCCATTAGCAACAAAATCTTCACCATTACTAATTAGTTTAACACCTCCATTTTGTACCTTTCCATTAGCAACAAAATCATCACCATTACTAATTAATTTAACACCTCCATTTTGTACCTTTCCATTAGCAACTTTTTTACTATATGGTAAAATTCTAAAACAAATAACAGAAAGTGTTCTAGGCACAAAAATTTCAAACCTTTTGTCCATTTTCACCAACCCTTCAAAAGTTTTAGCCATTTCAATATGGCTTCTTAAAAAATTTCTAAGATTATCAACACCATAGCTTCTAAGAACAATCCATACCTTTAAAGCACGAAATCTTCGACTCAATGTTACTTGCCAATCTTTATAATCAACCACTTGTTTTGAATCCGAAGCACTATTTTTCAAATACTCCGAATTCGATGTTGATAAACACTTTATCAAAGAATTTGGATCCTTTAACCAAAGACAGCAACAATCTAAATTAGTCAAAAACCATTTATGAGCATTAAGACTAAAAGAATCGGCATCTTCAACGCCATCAATTAAGTATCTAAACTCCGGACAAATACAAGCACTACCGGCATAAGCAGCATCAACATGAACCCAAATTCCATAATCTTTCGCGACCTTACACAATAATCCTACCGGATCAATTGCGGTCGTTGAAGTTGTGCCAACGGTAACACAAAGATAACAAGGAACCAAACCATTTTTTAAATCATTTTCAATTGTTGATAACAACAATTCAGGCAACAAAGTGAATGAATTTAACTTATTAGTCTTAATAGCCCGAAAATTTTTCGGGTTGATTCCTATTATATGAGCTGCTTTTTGAATTGCACAATGTGTTTGATCAGATCCATAAACAACTAGTTTACCAATATTTTCACTGCCAATTTTGCTAAGAATTTTATCCCTAGCAACAACTAAAGTTCCCAAAATACCCTCACATGTTGTACCTAACAAAACACCACCACCATTACCTTTAAAAAGAAAGCTTTTAGGTAGATTCAAAATTTCACCAAGCCAATCTATAACAACATTTTCTAGTTCTGTTGCGGCCGGTGATGAAATCCAATTAAATCCAACAACATTCAATCCGGTGCTTAACATTTCGCCTAAGAACCCTGCTGTGCTACCACTAGATGGAAAATAAGCAAAGTAATTAGGACTTTGCCAATGAGTTATGCCCGGGATTATGTGTTTTTCGTAATCTTCAAGGATTGTTTCAATTGATTCGGGATTCGAAGGTGCAAAAGAAGGTAAGAGTTTTTTGAGATAGTTTGGCTCTACTTGACTTAAAACTGGATAATTTGAAATGTTTTGGTAATAATCAGCTAGAAAATCAATGATCATGTGACCTTGTTTTCTGAATTCTTTAGGATCTAAAGGGTTCATGGTGATGAATGTTGAAGAGCTAGATTTGAGGAATGTGAGATAATGAAGTAACGAATTTATGATTGTTTACAAGAATGTATGGTTATGTGGTGTGTCATGTGTGTTATATAAGATGAAAAGTAGGTGAATTTAAATTATAAATTTAAAAAGTGATGTTATGCATATTAATGCTATTTGTATATAGTAGTATGGTGATAGTTAGTTAGGAGGATATTATTAACTTTGCATAGAAAGTTCATGTTTAGTTTGTTGGATTGTCATAATTCTAATTAATGGCTATGTTATGCTAATAATACAAGTATTAAGGTTGAAACACCCCCCTTTTTCTAACGGCACCCGAAGGTGCTTTTGATATTTTTTATTTTTATTTTGTCTCCTCTATTCAATAAATTTAAATTAAAGTGCATACTGGACGAGAAATAGAAGAACACTTACATTTGAACACAAATCGAACACCGGATACCCTACACCGTTTCAAATAGGAGATATGTTATATCAACATTAACAAATTAGACAAAAATACAACAGTGTATTGTCTTTTCTCATCGGTTATCAAAACATTAAAAAAAATATTTTAAAAAAACTAAAGTGCACTTTTATTGTATTTTTGTTAGTAAATTGTGTTTAAATAGTAGTAACATTTTGTAGGTCAACACTCAACACTGATTTTTTTTTTGTCCCCAAATTGATCTGCTATTACTTAGATCTGTTGTTGTGTTTGTACTTTGTACTAGCTAGTACTACTCGTACTAGTATGGAGTAGGATTTTATTTCTAGAAGATCTTGAGTCAATGAGTAACTACACCTGCTCTAAATTTAAACATTTTTAGTATACTTTTTACTCTTTCTAATCTCGTACGAAGTGGAAAGGAAATAGCTTCTGCTTGGTGTGCTCTAAGTTTCGAAGCTGGTGTTCTTTTGAATTAACCTCAACAACTCGTGAAATTTGACTAATGATCGAAGTCCTTCTTCGCGCACAGCCAAACCTTCTGCTTGATTGTTTGTTGCGGAAGAAGGCTGTAATTTATCTCTCCTGATAGAATGCGATCTCTATCTCTCCACTCCCCCTCCTCGACTTCCATTGAAGTAAGGACTCTTGTTTGGCTGCTGTCTTCCGCCAATCAATGGTTAATGCGCCTATTTTATATATGTATTAATATATAAAAAAAAAATGTATATTTTTATATAGTTAATATTGAGTTTTATATTTTAAGACACATAATGAAATTATTTAGGGGTATATTTGCAACAAAAAAAAAAATTATATATGCAAGGATAAATTTGAGTGAAGTGTCACTTACAAGTTACAATCATAAACCGGCTTAATTTAAAGCTTCAATCTGAACCAGTTCCACGGTAGTTTGGTACGAGTGGTCTTGTAATAGACACATACGAGTTTCTCATAATGTACCAAAGAAAGACACAAACCATCTCATAAGTAATTAATGCTCACAATTTCCCAAACAAGAACGAATTAAAATTCGGTTGACGATCACTTTCTAATAAGCATTCAAATAGGGTTAGGTGTCACTACAAGTTTCTAATTATTTGAAGATCAAACTTAAGTCCTCCTCTACAAGTTTTTTTTTAACAATATATACAAGCTTAATCAACTTAACTACATTCATTGGTTGGAATTTGGATAGGGCTTATTTGCTAGACCCTTTTAGATAGATTTGGATTTACTGCATCCAATTTGTCAATAGATTCATGCAGTCAATTTAACGTCTGGGTTGAACTTTGGTGATGTGCATTTTACAAGTCTTATAGATTTTTTTTATAAACAAAAATTGTATTAGGAGTACAAAGTATACTCAACCCTTACAATACAAGAGCTCAATTTAGATGCTATGGAGGCAAACTAATGAATCATTACACCAATCAAAAAAATTAAAGATGATTTATTTCCTATTCTTCATATGAACCAAAACCATAAATTAATACAATATGATCCACTAAGGTAGTCACATTAGCTACATACCATCTTAACATGACATTATTACGGACGTTCCAAAGACTCTACGTGGTAGCTAATAAAATAAGATGACGGACTTTAGTATTTTTATATTCTTCAACAAAGCACCAAAACCATTGAAATGATTTCAAACTTTCTCAAAATGTATAAAATCAACATTCAATCACTTATAAACTTTCTTCCAAACATGAATAGAAAACGCACAATTAAAAAATAAATGGTTGATTTCTTCTTCCTCTCTAAAACAGACTGCAACACCATTCACGTTGATTAACAATAACGTCTTTTCTTGACGAAGTCATATGAGTCGATAATCTCTAATAATAATCTTCACCCAAAGTGATACGGGTCGGTATAATTAAGTCTTTAGGTGATATGTGGTGAATATTATGTTGACCGACAACATAGCCTAGGTGAATGTACTCAATCCAAACTCTCTGGTTGATAGAAACATTATTATGTACAAGGAGTCGAATTTGAACTCCAAATATTTTACTTATTTGTTTTAAAGGTGAAACTCTAGCACTAAATTACTTGATCGGAAAAAAACATAGAATACTCCCTCCGGCCTTATTAATTTATAAGCAAAAGTTAACAAATTTTTTTAGCTTTAAATATAAGCAAAAATTACCAAATTCAACTCTATTAAATGTTAATATTCTAAAATATCTTCATTAATTGTTCTACTTTTTAAAATGGCTGTATAGTCCCAAGATAACTTTAATATATTTTGTTTTTGAACAAGCTAAATTAGTCCACCCAAATTGGCACTAAAGAGAATCGAACATGAGATCTTAAGGAGGAGCGCACATCCAGGTCTCAGGCCAATACCACCGGACCAACTCAAGTGGGTTACAACTTTAATATATTGTAAATGATAGTTTGGTAAATACAACAAATTTCTTAATAAGTGTGAAACAAGACAAAATTTTGCCTATAAGGCCGAAGCGAATAAATTTTATAAAATATTTTTGTTGATCGACTAATAAAAAAAGTATTTAATATTTTTGTTGGTCCTCGACAAATTTATTGTTTACTCTACTAGATATTTGCTCAATTAATTAGACATCTATTAATTAGTTAATGCTAAATACTAATATAGAACTCCGATCATCTCACTTATTTATTATTAATTATTAATTACATATATATTATTGAAAAATATTATTGAAAAACAAATAGAGCGACACATTATTATCATTCCATATAGACAGAATTTACTTATTTCACAATTTACTTTAAATTATCATATCCTCATCTTTATAGAAATTAGAGAGTTAGGACACAAAAATGATATGCACAACACAATTCTACAAACTACATCTATGCATACAATACAACTGTGTGTCTCAAATTTGAACAGAATATTTTGTTTTTTAAAAAAGGTCATGCTAACAAGTGCTTTTGAGGCACTAGTTAAGGTTACAAAAGAGGTAATTTTAGTATTGGAAACATCACTTTTTATATTTTATTAATCTAACTCTCGGTTCCAAATTGTATGTCAACTTAGACAAATTACATAAATTAAGAAATGTAATTAATATTGTATGGAAAAGAGAAATTATGAGTTAGTTTACAAAATTATCCTTCATTAATAGTATAAGAAAGACAAATTGAAGAATTGATAAAGTAATAAATAGTTAAAGGTATAATAGGAAAACTAGCATTTAATGTTTCATTGGTAATGTAAAATGACTTATAATTTGGTACAATTTTTTTTCTCAAAGTGACTTACAATTTGGAACGGAGAAAGTAATATTAACTACACAGATTTCGATTTTACTATACTTGGGTTGGGTTCCCTAACTAGTGCCCGGCATCTTCCTTTAAAAAGGGCAAAAATGAGATATATTGAAATTGTCAACTTATACAAAAAATATATTGTGATTATCGGTTGAGATAGATCATACGATATACTATTAGTGTATACTTTATTAGACCCTTTAGATAAGAAACAACTTACTTTTTAGGTTCATTGAAAAACTAGTATATTTAATCTACATTGTAGACGAAATACATTAGTTTTCTAATAAATCTAAAAAATATGTTTTCTTATTATACTCATTCCGATCACTATTATAAGCAAATTTGACATTTTTGCTATATTGAAAATGTGATGTATGTAGTTCATATTATGAATCAAATACATCACTTTTTCAATGTACTAATACATCACTTTTTCAATATAGTAAAAATGTCAAATTTATTTATAATAGTGACCGAAGACAGAAATAGTACTAATACCATGAGAGGAAGTACTGCAAATTATTAGTGGCACAATCATTGATTTAGATTAGTTGAGTATTTATAAGCTCCCATAACAAAATCATTAAATTAGTTGAGTATTTATAAGCTCCCAATCTCATAACCGTCGCTTCATTTATTAGTCTGACAAAAATACCCATGATTTCATAGTTGGCAGCTGCACACACATACATACATACAAGACCACGTGTATCGCCTGCATCCATTGCCAATTTTCCGACAAGTGACATCGGTGCAGCCAGTCGACTGCCATAAGTAGGTAATGGTGAGAGGAGATTCATTTCATAATTACTAGTATACTTGATTTATAATACAGATTAGATAATAAACTTTAAAAAAATGAATTTTACTTTAAAAAAAAGTATGCAATGGACTGATAACGGGTTTTAATGCGGTGATGTATGAGGCTTTGTCTAACATGCACATGCACTTGGCTGATTCTGAGTATTTGGAGGTCCGGTGGCTCACCTTGCACATCCACAGGACCGGCCCTGAACATGCACCACCACATTAAGTGGTGCATTGTGCACAAAATTACTATTATTGTTAATGAATTATGTACACTTTTATATTAGGCAAAATTACTTTTAGGTATTTTTTTAGAATTTGGGGTTTTGATTTTAGTGTTTAGAAGAAGATTGAAGTGAAATCAAGCGTATATTTATGATATTTGGAGGCATATTTAAATAGACAATTTTTTTATTCAAAAAAGATGATGAAGATTCAAAAGGATGAAGATGAAGATTCGTGGAAGATGGTGAATATGTTTATCTTTTTTTCTAGATTTTTTTATTTTCAATAAAAATATATTTCAAAAAATTTATATTTATCTGATGTGGCTTGCCACATTAGTATTTTTCAATAAAAAATGAGAAAAATGACTTAAACGTGTGTTTTATAAGAGATAAAAGACTAAAATGTTTTAAAAAATAAAATAAATGACTAAAGTGTTACAAAAAAACAAGATAAAAGACATGTAGTGTAATTTTGCCTTTATATTACTAGTATTAATTTTTTTAATTTAAACGGTGACCAAATTAATGACAGCTTAACATTAAATATAATTCATAGTTATTTTCTGTTATTTTAATCAAACTGATATTAATTAAATCATTTTCTTAATTATAAAAAGTATGATGATCATTAACTTCCATATTAGAATTTACTTATATGGAGATATGTAAGGTCGTAAGAACATCGATTTTCAAGTTCTTCTCAGCGTCAACTGACAATGTCAATATTGAACAAACTTTGATTGAGACTTTGCAATTTGTGTATGTAAGCTCAAGTGGTATTTTTCACTTCATTATCATATAAATTTTATTTTGCATCTCCTGACTCAGGGTTCTGGATCTGCCACCGGTTGTATTAATTGATATGGATTTGGACCCTCTCCAATTTTTTCTCTCCAATTCTCTCTCCAATTATTTTTATGTGTCTTTCTCTCTCATCATTACTTCTTTATTTTTTATTACTAATTTATCTCTCTTCACATGAGAGAGAAAAACACATAAAAATAATTTGAGAGAAAATTGGAGAGGATCCAAATCCGATTGATATATAAGAAACTTATAAATTAAAAATATAATAGATTATCATATATGGCTTTATGTGCCAATGTGCATGATTCCTAACATAGCTAACAACTCTACATGCATGTTCTTCCTGTACAAGTCTTCATGTTGAGAAGTGAAAATGCATAATAAAAGAGGGAAATAATGAACAAGCTAGAGCTAAAATTTAACTAATTCTTGTTAAGTTGATCAATCAATTACAAAGCTATATATATAATAATAACCATCAATCAAAGATGAAAAGTGCCGGAAAAGCAATTACAAAAAATGTGACAGAAAACTGAAACGGTTAGTACAAGCTTAAGACTAGTTACTTCTTTTGCAAGTTATCTGTTTTTTCTTCATTTTTGGACTTTAACACTTCACTCGTCATTCATTCCCCGGGTAAAATCTCTTAAGTGCAAGTTGTGTCTAAAAGAAGTCAACGAAAATATATTAATATAAATAAAATACGCAGTTTGATATACTTACAACCAAAGATTACTACTAAAAAGAAACAATCAATCAAATCAATTGTTAGTTAGTTTACTGGTAATTGACGTTGAGACTGAGACTACTTAATAACAGAACTGACACCTAAACTAAATTAAACGCGCAGTCCAATAAATCAAATATCTGTCGCTGAAAAGAAAATCAACCACAAACCAGAACTAAACAAACTATTGAATTGCTAAATTTATAACTAAGTTTTTTTTAGCCTTAAGCCACTGCCACACAATTAAGTTGATCTTATACACCCAACTAATCAATTGTCATCATTTTAGAACCAGATAATCGCACTTTTTATTTTTTTCAAATACACCAACACTCAACCACCCATATATCACTAATCTCGAGTATCTTTACTTTACCAAAGTCCAAATATAGGAGTCCCATATATAGAACTGTAAAGCATGAGCACAGAGATTGTTTAGAAATACACAAGAAATTAAAATATAATCAATTGTCTCACTCACTATAAGCCGGAGGGGGTAATTAAAATAAATAAATAAAAAATATAAATTGTTTAGGTTACTATTATATTGGCACAAAATTTCTACCATAATTGATGATTAACCTCCGTTACCAAATTTTTTATCACTTGAACCGATACATTATTGTTAAAAAATAAATATAATTGATAATAAGTTTTTTTTTAAAATAAAAATAAAAATAAATAAAAAGAAAGAGAAACAAAGGTTGGAGGGACATTAAACTCTAATCCAATTTAAAATTAAATTTAATAAATTTTGTTTAAAGTATTCATAATCTCATAGGTATATTTGAAATCACTCTCTACAAAATATGGTTTAGTCTATGTTAATTAGTTACACGATAAGAGAGATTGAACGCCCATTTCAACAATGAGTTTTTTTATAAGCACACGCCTGACAAAGTTTGATCCGATCAAAAATTATTTTACTAAAAATCGAACTCAAATTCTTTTAAACTTATTTTAAAGAGAGTTCATTAATCAATTAATAAGTTAAGTTAAGAAGGATTGATTTTGATCCAACTCACATGACAGACACAAACACAATTTCAACAAAATCTGAAATCTCTTATCCAACCCAACTTAGATAACAAATCACAAAATGTCCTAAACCCACAACCAATAACAACAATCCAACTCAGCAATCTTACTTCTCACACCTTATCCAAAATCCACTTTCCCACCACCAATTTCTCTCCACACAGAATCTAAAAACCTTCTCTTTTCATCTTTCCCATAACCAACACACAAATCAAATCCAAACACACCCTTCATTCTTTCTTCACAAAAAAAATGTCTCTCACCATTCCCACTAATCTCTCCAAACCCACCACAACCCTAAGACCAAAACTTACCCTAAAACCAAAACTCATTCATTGCAGCACAAACCAAAACCAACACAACCAAAACACAGAAAAAACAAATGAACTTGCAAGTTCAAATCTTAAAGCATTCTCAGCTGCATTAGCACTTTCATCAATCTTAATCTCATCACCACTCCCCGCTGTCGCCGATATCTCCGGCTTAACACCTTGCAAAGAATCAAAACAATTCGCCAAACGTGAAAAACAATCAATCAAGAAGCTTGAATCATCTCTAAAACTTTATGCTCCTGATAGTGCACCAGCACTAGCTATAAAAGCAACAGTTGAGAAAACTAAGAGAAGATTCGATAATTATGCGAAACAAGGTTTATTATGTGGTGCTGATGGATTACCACATTTGATTGTGAATGGTGATCAGAGACATTGGGGTGAGTTTATTACTCCAGGGATTTTGTTTTTGTATATTGCTGGTTGGATTGGATGGGTTGGAAGGAGTTATTTGATTGCGATTCGCGATGATAAGAAACCGACACAGAAAGAGATTATTATTGATGTTCCACTTGCTTCTAGATTGGTTTTTAGAGGTTTCAGTTGGCCTGTTGCTGCTTATAGAGAGTTGGTCAATGGTGAACTCATTGCTAAGGATGTTTAGTGTTCTTTTGTTTCCTACAAGGTTCAATTCAAACTCTATGTTCTAATTTTTTTATTTTGTTTGTTGGAATTTTTTATTATTGAATTGTTAATTTAGTCATTGAAATTTAGTAAATATCCAAATTGTTCAAATTGTAGTAGTATTGTATGAATTTAGGTTGGTAGTAGTGTCCATTAGATCTACCTCAACTGACAAATGTCGATATTATTAGATTGGACACGTTCACATCGGATTGAACTTGAGACCTCATAGAGGTGTGTGTGAGTTTCTGGTATTAGGTTGGTAATATTGGAGATAAAATTGAAACTATGTGAATTATATCATAGATGCATTTGATAAAAAAATCTAAATAGAGGGACGAACTTGATTAACATTTTGTAATTTTAAAACCCACTTGGGGTGGACTAGTGGTATTGGCTTGTGACCTGGGAGTGTGCTCCTCTTAAGGTTTCAGGTTCGATTCTCTCTAGTGTCAATTTAAGTGGGCTAGTTTAGCTTAAAAAAACATTTTGTAATTTTATGGATGATTTTGGAAAAAATAAATAAATTAGTTTCTAGGTCATGTGGGTGAGAATTTCTTAATTCAATGAAATTTTGTTATTTTTAGGAACTAAGCTAGAAGTGTATTGCAATTTAATGACCAAATTGGTGATTTAGATGATATTGATTAATGACTTAATCTTGTTTATATGGTGATTTTTCAGACAAGAGAGGATGGTGTTGATGATGGATGGAAGAAGGGTGAGATGAGAGGGGGGGTGTTTCTATTGTTGACTCAAAATGTTTGATCTTGGGATATAATATTTATTTGCTCATATTGTAAATTTGAATTAGTTGATGTAATGTATGTGAACTACAATCAAACTGATCTGAGTTTTTGTTCTTTTGTGACTCCAAAGTGGACTAAGTTAATAAGCTCAACCCTTTAACTTTTTCATAAAAAATGAAGTATGTAGAGGAATTGCTTAAGCCTTAGGATCTGTTTGAATTGGTAGCATAGAGTGAAATGGAATGAAGTAAGATAACATTCATTTTTCAAATCTAATTAAATTATTTTACTTCAATTCATTCAAACTATTCCACCAATCAAAACATTAAGAGGGAGATGGTAGTATATTTATGAGTTAGCTTATAAAGGCATGGTTTGAGATGAAAGGGTTAGTAACTAGTAAAGTTAGGTTAGTTTCCACAATGTGCAAATTAGCCTAATTGAACCAATGACAAAATTTCTTTAATATCTTAAGTTTTGTTCAGTCCTGTTCTATTACATGATGCTGTTTTGTCCGGTATTTATATTTGGAAAATCAAATGAGCTCTATATATACCTTAATTGAAGCAAATAGCCGACATTGATACTTCGCGAATGATAAAAACGGATTTGGATTCTCTAAGTGTGTTTGATTTGCAAAACAGTGAGTACTGGACAGTACAGAACAGTACAGTACAAGAAAAAACAAGATAATACAGGACAGAACAAAACTGCATTTGAAAGAGATGGAGAGACAACATTTGTATATTTGAAAATAAAATGGTATTTTCGTATTTTTTTATAGTTGTACCGTGGACATAAAGTTGTGCTGTGGTTCAGTGGGGGACAAAAATTCTTGTTTTTGTCCTGTCCTTTACTACCAATTTGTCCAGTCCCATAAACAGTTTCTGAATCAAACAAGGTACAACAAAAGTTGTCCTATCCAGTCCCCCGTTTTTTAGCAGATCAAACACACCCTAAAGTTGTTCTTCCTAAATTCACATACATTTAAGCAAAAAGTAATTAGGAAAGTGAAAATATTGCATTTCCAAGTGCAGTTATGTTTATTGTAAAGACAATAATACTCTTAAATTTTGCCTAAATGTAGGAAAATTTGACTTTAGGGAATCCAAATCCGATAAAAACACACTTGGTATATATCTCACGGTTCACATAGACAATTTTTTTTAGATTTACGATGCAATTGAGGATAGAATTCATGACCTCTAACATATTATCCACACTCCTCACCACTAGATCCATCCTAATAGCTTTCGACATAAACATTTTTTGACCATTAAGATATTATAAAAACATGCAACTTATATCAACATGCTATTTTAAGCTTCACTATGTGTCATCTCTAAACTTCACTTATGAGGATGTGTCATCTTTTAACTTCAGCAACATAGAGATTGACATTTTATATGAAATACACTTGTTAAATCAACAATCATCGTTACTGAAATAGCTGATATGTTGGTCTTCGTCTGCTTAATCACATGCTCTATAATTTGATGTTCTCAATTAGGCAAACCACAAACGAGCGTATTTCAGAGTATTGTTAGCATGATAGCAAAGGAGATCTGACCTATCTATTTATAAGATAAGATAACTACCCTAGTCAGTACTACCCATCATGTACCTTAGAGGTGGGCCTAAACTTTGTTTCAACACAAATCATAATTAGTGTCCAAAGTTCATTATCACTGATCATATTATTGGGCCTAATCATCATCAAATGGATCACAAACAACATCAAAACCTTATGATATTTTAATTGAAATCATTTACATAAATAATTAAAACTTGGATTTTTCTAACCTGTGCAAGATTGCAAACAATTAATGCATTGTTTTGTGGATTTTACAAATCTCATTGATGAGTTTTTCTCTCTCTTTCCTATTTTTTCTAAACAAATTTTTCTTTCCAAATTTTTTTTTACTTAATTTCTAATTTCTCTCATAACAACTGTAACAACAAAATATGATACATCAGCAGTACCAGTACTTTAACATTACCTGTGTCTCTACAAATTACAAAAATCTCATTCATTCTTGTTATAGTTTCATGATATAACTTTAAATAAAATGTAAGATTTAAATTTTGTTGTGTTTGATCTTGATTCTTCGTTTTCTTGGTGGGTGGTTGGTTCTTCTTCACTTGTCATATCTTCATAAACTTTTTTCAAAGTCGAAGGAAAATAACAATAGAATGTTTAGCTTTAGTGTGTTTCATTGGTTGAAGAACAATGTGATATATTTCCTTATGTTTTTCATCAGAGCGTGTACTCCCTCCGGTCACTATTATAAGCAAAAAACCACTTTTTAGGTTCATTGAAAATATCATGTACCTAGTCCATATTATAGACTAAATACATTCGTTTTTCAATAGTGATTTTTTGCTTATAATAGTGACCGGAGGGAGTAATGGTTAATAGAGGAGAGAGAAAAGGAGAGAGAAAAAATTGTTTAGAAAAAATAGGGAAAAGAAAGAAAAAAATTGACTCATCAATGAATTTTGAAAAACTCACAAAATAAACATTAATCGCTGAAGCTTATCTTGTGCATTCTTACGCAACACAACTTAAAAAAATCCTTAAAACTTTTCACATGGAGCTGAATTTATAAGATTTGTCAAGTGTACTGGTGTTAAGTCCAACTGAATTGTTGTCTTAGGTGTTGTAGTCAACTCTTAGATATTGAGTGTTGGCATTAGGAAGAGTTGGAATGCTTCAGCTATGTTCTCAGTTTTGGTTGTGGTAAAGTGAATTAATCTTATGTAAGTTTGCATGAACGTGTGGTATTTGTCCTCTAGTACAACTTGTACTCGGGGTTCTGATTTTATTTAGATAAATTTTCCTTTGTCTTTTAAAAAAATTAAAGACGCAAGGCATAAGGGTTTCATATTGGGTGCTAGTTCTAACTTGTCGTTGGTGAATGTTTTTACTCCTTCTAGTGAGTTAGTTACCACTTCATGACGATGCTTGGGGTGTAGAGTTTATTAAGGAGTACATTCATTGTAGCTTTTTTCTTTATTTTTTCTCTTATGTAACCAAAAAACTTCTTACAAAAGAAAAAAAATTCATCATTTTTTGCAAAAAAATAAAATAATAGCAAGACAATAATGACATAACATATTTGTACATTAAAGTATAAAACTATTATTTTTAACAAAAAAAATTAAAATTATTATATTTTTATAAATTAAAGCTAATTTGTGCATGTATGCACCAAACGCGTGGTAGAATAATGTTATATGTTTATATTATATCTTATCATTATCCTGTTTTATATTTTATTATATATATCTCTATCATATCATATACATCAAGAGACATTCTTACTTAGGCACAAAGATATAGACACAAGATTTAGACACACACACATCAATTAAAAAAAATTAAATGAAAAATAAAATAGTCACATCAATTAATATAATTTTAATCATTTTTTCTTTAAATTTTTTCTCCTTATGAGTGTGTGCGTAACACCTCATATTTATGGTTGTGCCTAAGCAAGTATTTCTCATGCATCCTTAATTATTTCACTCTTTAACCTATCATGTCCATATCATATTTTAGGCACCAAACAAATCCACATATAGTTTCACACTGAGGAGTTGTTTCTCAGTTTATCTAGTCTTTAATAACTTAATTATTTTCAGATGATAATTGATAGAAAACAAAGGATCATATATAAGAAGTCCATATAGAAACTAAGAAATATAAGGCTACTTGCCATCCACACCAGAATAAATAAGAAAGACCTCGTACTGGTAAGGATAAGAGACATAGGGCTATAAAGAGAGAGCCAAGTAAGCCTGAAAATGATAGATTGATATTATAAGCAAAAGACAAATTATTAACAAGAGAAAAACAAAGATTTTGTCACCATTCTCTAATTACATAATACCTTAACCATAAATCATGTATCTTTATTCTTATATTAGCAATGCATTAGTATTGTATATATATATATAAATGCTTTTGACTTGTATAGATACCTTCATCAAGGCCTTCTTCTTTAGTTCCTGGATCAACCACCAATATCATGGAACTCTACCCCCCTTTTTCTAATATCACCTTTATAGTCATCTTTCTATTCCTCTTGTTACTACTAAAAATAGTTAAAAGATGGAGTTATAACAATTCCATGAACAACTTACTACCACCTGGACCATGGACACTGCCTCTCATAGGAAATATACATCAAGTTATTAGTAGATCATTGCCCCATCATCGCTTCAAAATTTTGGCAGATAAATATGGACCCTTAATGCACCTAAAACTAGGAGAGGTACCATACATAATAGTTACTTCACCAACAATGGCTAAAGAGATTATGAAAACACATGACCTCAACTTTTGTGATAGGCCAAACCTTCTTTTGTCCACAATATTTACGTATAATGCTACCGATATTATCTTCTCTTCGTATGGAGAACATTGGAGGCAACTACGAAAGATATGTGTTGAACAAGTATTAAGTGTAAAGCGTGTCGAATCATTTAGGTTCATAAGAGAAGAAGAAGTGTTAGATCTTGTTAAATCAATATTTTTAAGTGAAGGGTCAATCGTTAATCTCACTCATAAGATTAGTTCATTGACATATGGGATAGTGGCTCGAGCAGCTTTCGGGAAAAAGAGCAAACACCAACAAGATTTCAAATCAGCAATGGACCAAGTGTTGAGTTTGTTAGGCGGAATTTGTATTTCTGATTTATATCCTTCTATTAAATTTCTTCCAAGGATGAGTAGCGCGAAGACCAAACTTGAAAAACTTCATAGACAGCTTGATATGATATTGCAAGACATCATTGATGATCACAAAAGTAGCCATAGTGAAGTATGCAAGGATGAAGATCTAGTTGATGCTCTTATCAAGATCCAACAAGAAAATTATTCCTCACAAAATCCCTTGACTGATGACAATATAAAATCAATCATCCAGGTTAGTCTACAACTTATAAACATCCATGTCACAATTTAAAGTGAAGTTTATAAGTTTACATATATTTAGAAGATTTTCTAAAGACAAATTAAAATTATCTTTACTAATAATATTATTTTTTAGCATACATCAAATTGATAATTAACTTATTTTCGGGGTTGTTATGTGGATGAAAATGCATGCTGGTTTATATAATATACCGCCAATCCATTTGTAGGACATGTTTGGTGCTGGTAGTGAAACATCCTCCGCGGTTGTGTTATGGGCGATATCTGAGATGATGAAGAATTCAAAGGTGATGGAAGCAGCACAAGATGAGGTTAGAAGAGTTTTTGATAAAAAGGGGTATGTGGATGAAACAGAATTGCACCAATTGATATACTTAAAGAATGTCATAAAAGAAACACTCAGATTGCACCCTAGTGTACCATTGTTGGTCCCAAGAGAAAGTAGGGAAAAATGTCAAATCAATGGGTATGAGATCCCATCTAAGACAAGGATTGCAGTCAATGTTTGGGCAATTGGAAGAGATCAAAGGTATTGGGTTGAAGCTGAGAGTTTCAAACCTGATAGGTTTGTAAATAATCCAATTGATTTCAGAGGAACAAATTTTGAATACATACCATTTGGTGCTGGAAGGAGGATTTGTCCGGGCATTTCATTTGGCTTACCCAACATCGAGTTGCCTCTTGCTCAGTTACTTTACCACTTTGATTGGAAACTTCCCAATGAAATGAAGAATGAAGATTTGGATATGACTGAGTCATTTGGGATTACTCTAAGAAGAAAAAGTGACCTATGTTTGATTCCTTTTACTCGTCGGCTTTAATATAATTGTTTAATTTTCTTCTACAATCTTTCTTCAATTATTTACATGTTATTTTATTGTTCTACTATCGTCGATTTATAGTTAAAAAATAAAACTCTAAATAATTGTAAAAAATAAATATTTGGTATTTTCTCATTATTAGATCATATGTCATATCGTTTAAAACATATTATATTGCCAATTTATAGTTAAAAATATGATAGGAAAACCAAAACTGTCAATTTTTAAAATTAGGAGACCAATTCTGCAAAATAATAAAAATAGGGGGACCAAAATTACAATTATATTTAAACTAATAATATAATGTGTGTTTTCATTGGATTCTGCTCCAGATGTCTCTTTAAAACTTAACCAACAATATACTGCTTTAATTGTTAAGGGATTTAGGATATTTAAACAAGTGATATTCAATTTATGATTCTTTTATACTAAGAAAATTTGGTTGGAAACTAGAGAAGTAATCCCTTATAGACACGGTGGGAATCATTCCACCAAATAATTTTACATGGATAAATTTGATTCTTTCATTCCATAAATTTACCTATTGAGGTGAGTAAGTGGAGAATTCCACCAAAATTGTTGTCAAAATATCATTTCTCAAAAAATTTATGGCAATAGCTTTAAGATTATGGTATCAAATTTCACAATTTTAAAATAAGATTTTTTTTAAAACATAAGACCTGTATTATATATATAAAACAATTACACTTGAATAGAAGATAACTGGACAATAAGTTGCGCCGCTAACATTTTTTAGATGGCAAAACTAATTCTCTTAAATACTACATCTACAGACCTAGGAGACACCACATTTACTATGCATGACTCTTTGAACTCTTTACAAAATATTCACAGCATCTGGTGCTAAGAAACCAAACGTGTCAAATGTAAATGGTATAAATGCATGTCCATCGTCAGAAAACGTAAAATAAAACATGTGTATTTGCAAAAAGCCAAAAACCCAACAAAAAATTACAAATATTAAAATTTGCAAAAAACCAAAAACTCAACAAAAAAAATTGCAAATATTAAAATAAAAAATGATATATTTGCACTTACTAAAATTTAAAAACATTACTCCACAAATCCTAACTCAAATGGTAGAAATACCAAAATGGCTAGTGTTGGACGCTGTGACCGAGATTCGATCTCTGGTCAATCCACTTTATGTGTGTGAGTTTCTAATAGCTTTATCATTTCGTCTACGAACAAAAAAAAATTTAAAAACATTGTAAAAATAAATAAGTAAGTATATATTGCATTGAGAAGTACTATCAGACTTAAGAGAGATTTTAGCTAAGTTGCGTAGTAGTAGCTGTTGTTACCATGGCAGCAACAACACATTCAGTGACAGTAGCAACTTCTTGTTCAATTCTTTCTCCGCGTATATCTCTTCAACGCATTCGCATTCCAAACACATTCAACTATAACAACAACACGTGTCACTTTCCCATTGCATCACCCGTAACCGTTTCCGTTTCACATCAATTTTCCCCTTTCCTTTTTCCCGGTAAATCTCCGCGCCATTCCACCACCGCCGTCTTCTCCGCTTCATCCACCGATGACAGTCACATCGCTTCTCAAGACCTCGCCGTTCTTCTCGAAGTCGACGGGTGAATTTCTCACTTCTCGTTTCAGTTTCGCTTTTGCTTAGCTTAATCGCGTTTTGTTTCGTTTGAACTTTTGCGTTTGTTAATTGCTTTTTGTTTGTTGTTTTTTTAGGGTTCTTGTTGATGCATATCGTGTAGGGAATCGCTTAGCGTTTAATAAAGGTGTGAACAATTATACTGTGCACCGTACTCACTGTTCATCCATAATTCAATATTCTCTGTGTTTGTGTATGAATTTTTCTGTGTTCATTGAGTATAATGCGTTGTGATTTTCGATTTTGATGTTGTGCTTGCAGCATTTGAGAAATTTGGGCTTGATTGTGCGAGTTGGAACGAACCTGTCTATTCAGATCTTTTGAGGTTTATTAATTTTTTTGATTGTTTATTACATTATTATTTGCTTATGCATGTTTCTAATTTTTTATTGTTTATTACATTATTATTTGCTTATGCATGTTTCTAATGGAGAATGTGATGCACAGTTAGATTTCATGAATTCATGTTAATCAATGCATTGAATTTCTTTGAAACCTTGTTTGGTATGGATTTGGATTCTGTGCGTCACATAGTTGTAGATCTTGTGTGTAAGATTAAGATCAGACAGCTCTTTTATAATTTCACCAAATCGGCTTTGACTTTAAAATATACATTTCGTAATATAAGTTTTCTGATCTTCAACTAATAATTAGAGATCTCTTTGTTGCATGTGTTTCCTGACTACAAGGAATCTAGAACTGTTAGCGTAATTGGATATTGAAACATCTGTGGTATTGAATCAATGAGTGGTGGAATTTTATATGAAGGAATACATACATTGCTTGTTTGTTAACCATTTTATAATAACTTTTCAGAAGAAGCGCTGGAGATGAGGAAAAGATGCTATACTTGTATTTTAATCGAGTAAGTTGTTTATCTTTTATGGGTGAGAAAGTAGGTTTATTGGTATTTCTGATTGTTTTCTTCATTGCAAACATTACTTACACCATGTTCTGCTGTCATTGTTTCTAACATACAGATCGGGTGGCCTTCGTCATTGCCCACAAATGAGAAGGGAGTCTTCACAAAAAGAGTTTTACAGGCAAAGGTAAATGTTCTTACACTTAATCTTGAAGAATTGTATACCTCTAATGATTCATGTGAGATTTTAATTTGGTGTACGAGGCCTGTGTGGCATGGGACAGGTCAAATGAATTTGGAAAAAATATAGACCTCTAATTAGGAATTAATCATTTTCATTAGACATCTCAGATCTCACGTTGGTTTTCAAGATGGGTCCTGATTGTGAGGGGAAAAATCAGGCTGAAGAATTTTGATTTTGGATTATTGTCGGTCACATACTTGTTTAGGAATTTTCCATTGAAGTTGTAACTGATATCAACATTGGAACTTTAATATTCCAGGAAATGTTTTATTCTTATTTATTATCCGTACACACACATGCAATTTATTAATTTCCCTATGTGTCATAAATCTTAATCTCTTTAAGAATGATTAAATTTTCATGTAGCTCCTCTGTAGTCTGTACTCAATCTCATATTTGATGAATGTTTGCTGTCTACATTCAGAAAAGTAAAAAGTTCTTGTCTGTTTGCAAATGTGGATTTGTTTATTTTGGGATGAAAGATATTTTAATCTAAAGTTTTCTAAGATAACTTTTTTGAAAAATGGGTTATTTCCCTAAAACATTGTATTTTCGCACATGCTATAGGTTGTCGATTCTCTGGAAAAAGATTGATTTTTCTACTTTCTCTATGAATTTTACACTGACTATGCCATAAGCCAAGATACCGGTATCATGAGCTATTTGAAGTGATTAGTTACTACTTGATATTGAATCCTTGAGGAATTACATTTTATATCCCAATAATCTAAAAGGCTAAAATCCTTCCCCAAATGGTGAACTAGTTTTTCTGTTTACTCGTGTTGAGGATAAGATAGCTTGAGAATAAGATGACAAGAACTTGTAAAACATCCTATATAACTTTGCATCACATATTGTCAGGAAAAGGCTTTGGAAGAGTTTGTGACATCAACAAGTCTACCTTTACGACCTGGTGTTGAACAGTGAGTTATCTATCATTTATTGAATATGATTTTGTATAAACCGTGTGTTTAATTTGTTTTGTGTCATTTAATATGAATCTACAACACACACCCATTACCTCCTAGTCGTTGATGAACTCGTGACTAGAGGTCACAGGATTGAGTTGCGGATTCATTTTCTTGCAAATACAAGGTAAACTAATTATAATAATGATCACTAATAGGTCTGGCTCTTCCTTGGACCCCACCATAGTAGGAGCTCAAAAGCACCAAGTTGTCCTTTATTAATGGGGAAGGAGCTAGATTCTTTAGGTAAAGTTAGGGGAGCAATATGCACATTAGTTAAAGAGAGAAATTTGAAGGGTTAATGAAGGCATCTTCAAGACTTCTTCTAAGTCCCGAGGATCAACTAGTGGCATTTTTAGGAAATCCTTGTGAAGTCCTGGGATGGCATACTTATGTAGCAAGAGGATGCAACTGGCCTATACTTCACCTAGGAGAGTGTTGATTATAATTCATATATCTCTGATTCTTTCGTCCTTCCTGCTTATTTTTCAATGTAGTGGTTTCCATAGTTAGAGTAGATACCATAGTTATCCTTTACAACCCTAAGTCCCTAAAGTTCAGGGAGTCTTTGAATCTGTAAATTGTCTACGTAACTACATATGCATGTACTGTTACCTCACATTAGTTAGTGAATAATATCAGAGTTTTATAGTATCTCAACTCATACCGAGACATCCTTTACATAGTGGTTATTTTCTGAGTTAAATAATCATTTTGCTGGAGTTTATTTCACAATTTTTATGTAGTGACAGAGATTATTTATTAGTTGAGAGATTTCTTTCTAGGCCAAGACATAAGTATAGTTTTGGTATAAGTTTTTGTCTTGGTATATTATTCGGTGCTTTTTTACTAGTAATAAATTTGGTTTGCAATGAAATTGTTAAGAAGCCACAAGAAGTAAAGCTACTTGTGCAAGTCCATGGATGTGTAGTTTCATGTTTATTTTCCCCGTTTCTTCTATACATTTTCAAAAGGTTTCATGATATGGAAGTCTCATTTTACGATGCTTCTCCTCGTCTTCATTGCTTCTTAATATTGAACTATGCTCCAATTGTGTGTATTAATTCTCTTAAAATGTTTCATATTCTTCTCAGATACTTGTAAGTTTTGGAACTTGGATGATTGTGGGACTTTAATCTGTATTTTTTATTAACATAGAGTAACATCTCCATTAACAGGTTTATTGATGATGCATACAATGAAGGAATTCCAGTGGTAATATTAACAGCCTACATTAAAAATGGTGATAATATTGCGAGGTACTTATATTTAGTTTTGAAACTTCACAATAGTATAGTACTAACTAGGACAATGTTATAGTGGGGGTGGGGGGATTGGGGGTGGTTGTGGTTGGGTTTGTTTTGCATAAACTTAGAACACGATGTGTACACACTAGCTTGTAAGAGGTCTAATTGGTCTTCAGGTGTCATAATTGTGGAATACCTAAGTGAAGGTATGCTAGTCTTTGTAAATATATTGGATACAGAAAAATGCACATAATTTGTACACCTTTCCATTCATTGTCTTCAGTCTCTCTATCTCTCCCCCCTCCTCTTTAGTCTCTTCTCTCTCTTTTATCTCAGTATTTTCTTGTCGTTATATAAAATAATCATTACCTGATGACTGAAGTAGGCTAAATGAAGTTGCATGGTTTATGGGTTGAAATTTAATATAATGAATATTCTTTGAGCTCTATAAAAATTCCAAAATATTTGAGGGGATCTGAGGTTCACAATCCACTATTTTTATTTGTGCTCTTTGCTTGTTTAGCATACATGTTTAGTTTCCCAGGGAGAACGTGAGCACACTAATATTTCCTTTGTTTTGCCTTGTGTTACCAAAACTTTTAGGACCATAATTGAAAAGCTTGGTAATGATCGAAGCAAAAAAGTTATTATTGTGGGGATTAAAGAGGCTGAGCAAAGTTTACATGGCCAACTCGTCTCAGGTAAGGTGATTGCTTCTGGTTTGGATGAAGAGCTTTCCAAGGAAGCCACAAGAGCAGGTATATACTTCTTGAGTTGTAACATTATGCATGTGTACCTCATGAATGCATATAATTCACTTTGTTGTTTGCTGTGGTGCTTTGTATTTCTGCCATTTTGTTTAGCTGCTGCTGAGAGACAGAGACTAGCAAAGGAGGTAGCATCCGCGCTAAAGTTGAGTGTTGCGATTGATACCAGCTTATCCGAAAGGTTAGTTCATTTCACTAGACTTATTTTTGCACAAAATAAGAATAAAGATTTCACTAGTTTATTATTATTATTTTTGTTGTGTTAAGATAAACATTCATTCCCCAAAGTTAGCTGAATTAAATGCTCACTGTGTTGTACAAACTACAAAGTGATAATGCCCAAGATTATTGGTAACAGCTTACAGTTGATCTTGAACAAGGCAAGCCAAATTACTACGGCCAAGAAACTGAAAATCTTAAGAACTTTTTAGAGGACGTGGATAGAAAGTGTTCCTTCAGCTTTATCTGATCCTTGTGCTCTGTCAGCTTCTATAAATTTTCCATGTTTGATTTTAAATTAATTAATAACTTTGAATAACATTAAAAAGTGTTTCCCTAAATCTGTGATTTATTTGCGTAGGCATATTGAGTTTCTTAGAATTGGGTATTGGGCCTAACTCAACCCTACAAAACTGGCTTTCCCTCAGCAGTGGCAGCGGCGGTCTTTGGGGTTTTTTGGTTGGATTCTCCACTCTTTCGTGTGATATAGGGTCATCATCCTTTGGTTTGCTTGTCTTGGAACTGCCAATGTTCTTGGACTTGGCAGTCATTTTCTGTGCAGCAGATGGAGTGCTGTCCTTAAACTTTCTGCTAACTTCATCCTCAGTATCACTAATAATAGTCTTGGATTTGTTTCCATCCTTAGACTTCTGACCAGACTTCAATACAGAACGCTTTGATTTACTTGATCCTGGTGCTCCACCACTGGAAGAAAGACAGCTTTCCTTGCTTAGCTGGTTCACCGGAACTTGGTTTTGCTTTCTTCCTTGTAGACATTTCAGCGGAAGCATCAAGACTGCCAAACCATCTGAATGTCAAATTGTTGCTAATGAAAAAGAAGCTGAAAAGATGATGGATTCTGAAAGTCATAGCAAGGAAGTTCTCAGTTCCCTGCACAAGGACCGGGGTAGAAATGTGGGACTTACTTTCTCTCTTTTTTTTTCTCTTTGTTCTCGTTTTACCCATTATTCCTTCTTCTTTATTACTCCTACAAAAAAAAAAAAAAAAAAAAACCAAAGAGTTTATAAGTAAGACACCTTACAAGTCGGTTTTGTAAGGATGAGTTGGGCAATATAAAAATCTAACAGAGTTATCTTTCTCTATCAACTCAGCTATTCTAAAACACTATTTTTAAGCTCGCCAGAATAAGAGCTGATGAAACATATATTAGCATTTCAACGCTTATCAATTGGCAAATGAATGATTAATCTGGATCTCAATAACATAGTTAAATACTAATGTTATAGTCAAACTCAAATATCATTTAATTTGTTGATCATTTGTCCAGTTTAGATAAGATTGTGACTGCGCTACATGCGGGAGCTGAATGTGCAGGGCTACCTATCTGCAACTGTGTCCTGATTGCAGGAAGCCAGTCTGGAGTAGCTGGAGCTGAACGGGCGGGTATGCCATGTGTTGTTCTACGGAGCAGGTGATTGCTTTATTCTTAGAACTTCAATGAATGAGTTCAAGGAACATGTATGGATAACTGTTGCAGATATAAACAGAAGTTCCTCAACTGTTGAAGAAAAAAAATTAAATGACGTAACTGCTTCTTATTTGTAATTGTTTCCTAATGGAGTAACTGCTTTTTCTTTGTAATTGTTTCCTAATGGAGTAACTGCTTATTTGTAATTGTTTCCTGCAGTTTAACATCTAGAGCCGAGTTCCCGTTAGCAATTGCCACTATGGATGGATTTGGAGGTGCAGATCTGACCATTTCAAAATTGCGCAATCTATGCCAAAAGAAACAACCAGAGGATTGAATGGTAATTTTTTTTTAGCTGCAGTTCTAATTGTTTAACATGTTCGTTTGCATGAACCAAACTTGTGATGTTACTGAATAGTTTCCCTTACTAATTGTCCTGTGCAGCTATGAGTGTGACAGAGTTTTTATCGATTACCTTGCCCAAGAAATTGGCAAATAAGAACAAAAATATTCACCTTGTTCTGGATTTGAAGCTGGAAAGAAAAAGGAATGTGCCTCTAGAAAGAGTTTAAGATAGGTGTCTTCAGAGACAAAGTTTGCTGGTACGATAATTCCTATAATTTTGTGTTGAAATTTGGTTCTTCGTTAACAGTTCCCCCACAATATAGGATGAGGTGCACTTTAGTTGTATGTGACTTTTGATTTGGTAAGGTCTTTTAACAGTACAAGGAAATACCATTCGTATGAGTCATTTTGGATGCGTAAAAGCTTAAACTGCAGTTACTGGGTAAAACAATTGTAATCTGATGTTTGATGTTATCTGAACAGAATTCTGAACAGAATTCTGAGATACATGATGATTATGTTTTCTCAATTTAACACTTGAACGCGGCACCTTGATGAGTTTAAAATGTCCCATGGAGCTTAGTCTGTTGGTTGACAAAATAATGAATTGATTGATCAAAAGTAAGTTACATGTAACTTAACTTATGCTTAAAATACATCCACGTAAGGTTAAAGTTAAAAATCAAGTCTGGAGATAAGTTTCTAATCAAAGCTTAAGTTAGAATTTACCGAGACAAGTAATTATTCTTACAAAACTCAAATATGTTATCAGTTTTTTGTCTAGAATATTTGTCTATTAAAAAAGTGAATCTTTCAATATTAATCATGTTTGAATTTTAACCTTAACGAAATAAATCTGTTAGTAATCAGGCAAGTAATCGAATTGGTGAAGAAATATTGTAGCAAACAATAAAAGCTTAGAAGAATATTTAGTGTTACGATAAAAGCTTAGATAATAGAATGCTTTAATGTTGGTATGGTGGAAGAAAAATAACCGCGATTGTGGGAAAAGTAGCTGTCTGCTGCAAAAATAAATACAAGGGAGATATTACTCAGTTTCATGCGCTCGAGGATAAGATGATCAGAACAGAACCCAAATAGGGGTTCTTCATATTACCATATAAATTTACACGTTACAGTAAATAAGATAAGCAAAATATATAATAGCGGTAAAATACAAAACTGATCTCTCTCGAAGTAACTAACAAGTGCATATTATATTCTGATCCCGGCCTTCTTTGATGTAAATTATCATGAAAATTCAGCTTCAGGAACGTTTGTTCTTTGCCTCTGAGACAAGTTTGTGGTTGAGTATTCACTGTCAACATCAGCTGAGCCAACACTAGATAGAGCGGAATTGGAGATTGAGCTTGATACTGAGTCAGGTTTTTGCGTTTGATTTCTGAATGTCTGATCTGAATGATGTTCTGTTCTTTCAGGTGCTGGATTGCCCGCACCTTCTTCGGCGAGACGTTTAAGAAGATTCATAACTGTGGGAAAAACCTTTGTCGAAATGGACAGTATCCCAGGAAGCTGTTGACAAAAATGCACAAGTGGGAAAAAATAAGACAGTGAAGCTGTTACCAAAGTACAATACTCATATATAGTGAGTGTGTGGACAGAAAAACTATCACAAGGAATTTTGAGATCTAACTGCAAGACAAAACGCAAGTTATGGGAGAAAAAAAGTCCACTATACTCACAGTGCCATGTCGAAACTCTCCAGCTATGTCCAATTGTACCCAAAGGGCCTTACCGATTAAATAGGCAACAAATAAACCCAATATGAGGAGCGGATTTCTGTTTAAGAATTGGCAGATGTAATTATTAAACTGGTGGAAAAAAAAAGGGCATGATATAATGCAAAAATGAAATTAAGATTGTAGAAATAATATTTACTTTAAAAGCATCATAAATTCGTTAAAACCAAATATGGCCATTGCCATTATTGTCCATGCAGGAGGTAACCAATTGTTATTCCGCTTGTAGGCCTCCTGAATCCAGAACAAAAAACAAGTAAACAGCATTGTTGTCAGTATGCCTCAAATCAAATTAGTTCCAAGGTGAAGAGAAAGGAGAATAATGCATTCATAGAATGTGTAGCTAACTAAAACAGAAGGTAAAAAAAAATAATGAACAGAAAAAAAGCCGAAATCTA
The DNA here is from genome assembly GCA_951799995.1 of Trifolium subterraneum. NCBI lineage: Eukaryota > Viridiplantae > Streptophyta > Magnoliopsida > Fabales > Fabaceae > Trifolium > Trifolium subterraneum. The sequence goes on along the minus strand of OX637462.1, from coordinate 12,570,397 downwards.
GTAGCATACACCATTGTCATATTACCAGCAAGAAATACTCCAACCATACCGGTTATATCATGAAAATGGACAAGTGCAACAAAACCAGAAAATAACAGCAAAGGATGCAGAAGAATAAAAGCCATAAGACCAATGTTCTAAACACTAGACTGGATTGGTGGTTTGGTCTAATAATCCAATTCAACCACAGTTCAACCTAAAATTTAAAAATCCGACTAGTTAAACCAGTCAAATAAAAAACACGAAATTATTTAAAATCCGACTAGTTTAATTTATGGCTTAGTTTTCAAAACAGGGTTCATGACAGACAAGACTAGTTTGTCATCTACAGAAGATATTAGTTAATTCAGGTATGCAAGCTTGCACGGGTTATTGGACTTGCATGCGCATCAAAGGTCTTCCTTTCAGGTTTTCCCTCTTTTTCAAAGCATACGCATAACACATAATTATAAAGGTTCCAATTTCAGCCAGACTATTAACCAAGTGGTAATAATGATTTCATTTGTATACATTAACATGAACCAACTCTCCAGAAAGTTTAAGTTTCTAACACTTCCCCACGCACAAGCTTTTTTCACTTGAAGTGTGGACAAGGCTTATGACCACAATACTTTGAATTTAACTTTATTTTTGAAAAATGGGGGTGGTGGTAACTGGTAAGTATCAAGCTTGCTAACAATTTGATCATAGAAGCTCTGTTATATCCGAAGTGTTTATGCTGTTTAGCTAAAGCATATAAATGGTTTTATATCTCAAACTGCAGAGAATTTAGCTAAAACTGCAGACAAGAACGTGATCTGATGATTTTACCTGAGCTGCAATAGCCTGTGTAATTGTATACTCAGTTTCACCTTGGAATTGTCTCCACAAAGACTTGCACTGAACTGGAGAGATAAGTATATCTTCAAGAGAAACCTACATTTTACATAAGTTCTCGCATAAAAAAACTGACAGCAACAATAGTAGAAGCACAAATATCACAAACAATATAGTACCTCCTCCCACGTGCTTGAAGCCAGTGGATCCATGGAAACTTCTCTATCTGTATACTGGGAAGATGCTGCCGCATTGGTTTTATTTATGAGTGACAGATCAAGTACTCTCTCAATATTATCTGGCTTCTCATCCAATCGTATAGCAGCCATATCCGATAGAAGCTTCATCGACTGTTACATGATAAAACACATTATACATGGTTGATTAAAAAGAGTGTTTACAATATCATTTCAAGTAGAGCAAGTTGAAAGATTATCATTGAACTAGCTGTCTATTACCGCAGAGCGAGCATCTTTTGTAATAGCTCTGATATCTTCATTCCCAGTCCAAACTCTAGGGAGTGAATCATTGTCATGATTAAACACTGTAGAGAACCTGAAAATTATTATAAAGACCAGTAAGCCACAAAATTAAATCAGAAAATGAATAACATCCAGCTCAAATAGTGTAATTTATTCCATCATAATAGAAAAGGTACAGGTGCAGTAAAGGGCACCCTCCAAAATAAACAAATGGAAATAAATAACAATAACAACCAAACCATATCTCATTTTGTGGATCAGCTAATATACCAATTTTTTTTGTAAAACCATTATTATATTATTTAAAGCAAGGTATTTTTAATGTTTCAACAAATGTTTTGGCCCAATACATTTTTCGTGAGTCAAAGGAAATTGATTTATTGGTTCAAAATTTGGACCAAATACATCAACTTTGTTTGATCCACTTTTTCATATAATTAGGAATGGAGGGAATAGTGGACTATCATTACAACTCTCGATTTCCAAGACTTTATAATCAATCAAATTTTACTCCCTCTGTCCTAAAATAAATGTAAGACCCTTTTGTGAAATTTATTTGCCCCTTTTACAAGCCCCTAATTAATTTACATCTTTTTCTGTAACCGACAATAAATACTACTCCCTCCGGTTTTTTTTTTTTTGAGTCTTTTTAGAACAGTAACACCAAATTACGGAAGTGTATTTTTGCACCTTATCTTTCTATTATACCCTCATCTTAATCCACCAATAAATTTCTTTTTTTTTTTGCACACACTTTCTCTTTCCAATAAATTTAATATGTTATGTACCAAAAAAAAATTAAAAAAACAAACTTTCGTTTTCCAAATATGTAGCATTAATTAGTTTTATTGAAAGAAATAAGAGTAACTAACAAAGAGTATAATTGACAAATTGTACCCTTAAAATACCAAAACAACAGTTAAATAGGAATGCTTAATCCGACGTCAAAAGGCTCTTAAAAAAAACGGAGGGAGTATGATGGAAGCATTAACAAATTTTGTCTCTTTGAGGATAAATTTGTAAAAACAGTAGATATCTTTTTGTAACCAACAGTAAATGAATTGTTAACAAATATAATAATACAGCCAACTATAGATATCTTTTCAACAACAGACATTACCTATCTTTCATGCGAATCAGAACCTTTCCAGCTTCTTCTCGTGCTTTATTCTCCACCAATTTTCTAGCATAGTCTCTTAAGCTTTGTTGCATTTTTTCAATAGTTTCTTCTTCGAGCTCAAAACCAGCAACGCGATCCGAAAATTCTGATACAGCAGCTTCAGTTTCTCGTTTAAGAAGTTTTCTTATTGAAAGCCAGGTGTCCTTTCCTCCTGCTTCAAAGAGGGACTCCACAGGCTCGGCCAATGCCTTGGCCAGTTGTTTCTGCAAAAGGATATAATTTAGTGGCTGACAAATATATTGCAGACACTGATAAAACATTGCTCTGCTCAACCAGGTAATCTAACAGTGTGGCAACAATGCAGTGTTAGGAACAATATCATTAGAGAGAAATTTGGAATAGCTCCATATTGTAGAAAGATACTAGAGAGAGCCTTCTTTTAGGTGATATAGACATGTAGGAAAGACTTGTAGAAGCATATGTAATGTAAGGAAGGTTACTAACAGAGAGTAGTCCAATTGTTGGAGGAGAGAAGATCAAGAAAAACCAAAGGTCAAACTACTAAGGCTTTGTTTGGTAAGGTCAAGAAGCTACCTTATAACTTATTGGACTAGCTTATAGCTTTTTTCACGTACTCCTTGAAGAATCATATAGCCTTTTATTTTATTTTTTCTCATTTTTACTATTAAAGTATAATATTATTAATGGTACAAATTTATACCATAAACTATAAATGTGCCATTTTATCTATTTAATTTAATAGATATATTTAAAGATGAGTAAATTAACAAAATATATATAAACAAGTCATTTTTATCAAAAAAAAAAAAAGAAGAAAAAGAAAGAGGGCAAAGTATTTATAAAAGAAAAAAAATAAACAAGTCATTTATATTTATCAGTTAATTCAATAGTTAATTTTAATTGACTGACTTCTCACTAGCTTATAGCTTAGAGCCTGAGAGAGATTTAAAGATCTGTGAAATTCATTCAAAATGCCCATCATTTAATTCATGTACTGGACCCACATAGTGGAAAAAGACTTTGATGGTGATTGCAGCAACAACAATATTACCTCAAAACTAGTCGTTATCTCCAATAATTTTGCATTGCGCACAGCTAAAGCATGTGAATCAATATCACGACGAAGCTTATCTCGCACTTTTGAAGCACCCCATTTAGCCTGTCTTACAGAAGCATCTGAAAAATGCAAATAATGATAAAACAAACAACAAATCAGAATGAGCATTTATATAAAACAGTTTACATAATGACAGAGGCAAATTAGCAACTCCATAGTAAAACCATGCAAGAGAGAATATGTTCCTCTAAAGCAACCTTACGGAGACATATTAAGAATGAACGACTTATATGATGCATTTTGAGATGAAGATGGACTGGTGTAAAGTAATGTTCTTTCTTTCCTTTTATTTATATGATGAGTATGAAGAAAAAAAATAGAGCACCTACAAAAGCAAATCAGGAGCCAGACTTTCTATATCTATGAAATTGAAGAATGATAAGTTCCTAAAGATTCTGTTTGAAGATTAAATAATGAATTTTATAACACACTACACAGCAAATGTACAAATAATGTGCAAATGTAAAAATAAAGTCAGTTGGGAATGGCCAAATGACACCTGATGTAAATTTAAAAAGATGTATATGCTACTACAAAGAAGAATCCTATCTGATTATTACCATCAGATCCTTTATCAAACTCAAGCAGAATAGAGTGAGTCCATGTTTGAACAGATGAAGCAAACCCTTCTCCATTGTTTAGTGCTTGATCCAGCTTAGTCTTAAAATCGTCTAAAGCTTTAGAGCGTAGATGCCCTATCATTGTTGTATACGCAGGGTACACTATCTGAAAAGTTGAAGCAAAAACAAAATTTATATGAAAATTTAATGCTTTAAAAAAGATCTAGGATACATTTTTCTTAGGGTACATAATTATACTCTATCTTCAATATTGTGTTTTTTTTAAGATGTCTTATTCTCAACCCAGCTATACTTCTGCACTTCTCTACACCCAAAGTAATCTTTTTAATACAATAGTACTCGTTTGACTTAGCGTGATGTTTTAAAAGAGGCTTGAGTTTATTTCAACTGTCCCTTTATCAAAATTCAGCCCAAATGGATCATAACCCAAAACTAAAATACAAATAAAGCCTTAAGAGGGAGCAGGCTGCCTTACATCCAATGCATTTGATTCCAATTGCTTCCGTTTTGCATTTCTCACAGATTCATCAAAGAAGATTGTCTCCTCATCATATCTGTTGAAAGCATATATTATCACCATTTGAAAATAATTTTAAAAAACATGAAACATTTGGACACAATTAAACAATAAAAAACTAATATATGCCAAATAAATACCCTCAACATCAAATAGTTCTATAAGTTCTAATGACTAGTTACATCTATGTAAACTTCCAGGACAAGTGCGGATTAGAGTAACACATTCAACCAAATCTGTTTTTCTTTTTCCTTTTATTGGGAGTGTTACTAATCAAACATATGCATTTTGACACAACAGCAAGCAAAACTTACAAAAACTCCAAACATGGTAAAGAAATTTTTCAAAAAAAAAATCCCAATTCAATTCCAATAATTATTACACTTCTTCAATGACTCATACACGTGAGTTATTAGGGGTGGTGAAATTTTGATTTAACACAGAAACTAAACATCAAAACAAGTAGTAGTTATTGAACACATGTTTATTTTGAGATTGAATAATTAAGTCAACCAGCATCTGGAACTTACAGAGAAAAGTAGGTATCAATAATGGAGCTCAATTTTTCCCCAAAGCCTTGTACTGGACCTAATTGAACAGCTTCCTCCAACTCCAGCCAACCCTAAGCCAAATTCATTCAGATGGTGACTGATTTTAAAATAACTGACGCTACTTAGATGGGTAAAGTGGAGGGATATGGATCAACACCTTATCAGAACGTAGTTGACTAAGCTTTTCATAAGCAATCTCTTCACAACGCACAGTTGCAACCATCACCTGTTATAAAATGCAAATCAATAAGAAAACCACATCACTATTGCACCTAAAATATCAGATTCTTGGGAAACTAAACCACTGTTATATCTTAAAAATGAGATTGAAAACCTTATGAGCTGGGAGATCAAGATCCTTGTTCTCTCGTATGACTTTCCAAATATGTTGTGCACTAAGAGAAAAAGCAGATGCGGGCACAACACCACGCCGATCACCAGCAAGACCTCCAGGTGCTATAGAATGGTAGAAACGTTGTCGTAATTGAGCAACCTGTATGAAAAGCGTAACCATGTGATCTACATCATAGCACATATAAGATAGAATTCAGGATGAAGAAGTTTTGATGCAAAAAGTTTAAAAAGTCATTATTTGCATGCATATTTATAGCCAAAAAATAGTCTATCAAGCGACCAGGTTGGAAGCAATAGGAATTATAAATCATTCTAGAAATAAAGAGAAAAGTTGAACAAACTCCTTAAAGCAAAGTGATAACTAAAAGGGTACCTCCTCTTTGAATTTATCCTCTTTGTCCTCGTAGCTTGACAAAGCAGTAACTTCCACCTTCAAATGAAGTCATTAATCATAAGCCACGACATATACATAAACAATTAAACATGCATGTGAAACGGGGAGATAGATAGATATTCTTACGTTAAAAAATTCACTAAGAGGAGTGTGTACATGAGCTTGAGGTTTTGGAACTGAATCCCAAATCTGAAGAATTCATATCATGTTTTAAAATGATGGTAAATAATATAAGAAACCAAATAAATGAAAAAACATAGAAATGAAATAAATAAAAACACCTTTTGAATATCTTCTCTTAGAATAGGCTCCAAATTTTCCAGCGGAGTCTGTGTAGAAAGAAAGACAGAAACATGATAAATCATTGAATAGAAGTACAGAACTGAAGGACGCATTCTCAATAAAGGATATAGTGTATAGACCTTTGTTTTATCACGTATAACAAAAAGCAATGTTGTCTTTCGGGGACTAAACAAACGCATCATGACCTAAAAATAAAAGAAAGGTCAGAGTGTATAAATTCTAAAATTGAATACCAAACAGAAGCAAATTCATGGATGCAAACTACCTGAAAAACTGTTTTTAAAAGAGGTTTATTGGCTGCTTGTTCACGACCAATATCATGACACCACCTGTCCATAAAATAAAGAACAAAACTTAGATATAGTTTCTTATGCGCTGTTTTTACTTTTCTATGATTAAATTTAAGTGCATGGATTATGTATCCAATAATATCAATAGAACAACTTCGAATTTGAAGTCAAGTTAAAAATTAAATGCACATGGTACATTGTAATTAGCATCAACATCACCTATACAACAATTCCTAAGTTTTATCCCAATATAAAATCTATTTTAAGTCTATTCTAAGCACACATAACCCAAGAAACAAAGCTTCTTTTAGTTTCTAGTTTCTGATTAATTCTGACAACTAATTTGACTCCAAACAAAAGAAAGCGGGGAAAAGTATTTTGAAGGATTGCAAACGACAATGCTGCAGAGAATAAAAAAGGAAAATGTCATTATGTATATCATCTACTTCCACACCTTGAATTATGAAATATACTACATTATATTTCGTCCTACAATCACTAGTATACATACAATGTCAATGATCCAAGTGTCATGTAGATAAGTTGCAAGCAAGAATATAACGAACATGAAATATACCAAGTTACACAGAGAGATTTGTTTGATTCCACCTAGACTTATGTCAAGCTAGTTTCTAAGGACTGCAAAAAAAGAAGTTGCAATTTGAAAGTAAAGTTACTCAAAAACTTATAATTTACCATGGTTCTTAAATTTAAGGATCACCCCAAAATTTCATTCATTTTAACAATTATAAAGCACCAATCTAGGTCTAAAAGCTTACATGTTTATCAGAACAATATCTGATACTGCCAAAGCAAAAAGAGCACTCTGCTTCTCAAAAGCAGTATCATCCTGAGAGATAAATTAAAATAAAACAATAGTGAGCTCTAATGTACAAGAAACAAAGAGATATAAAAGCTCAATAATATCAAATATGTACCCCATGTACATAACTACAAACAGACAAATATGCAAACAGGCTTATCAGTAAAGTAAAGCTAGAACATCCATAAAAACATTAACAAAATTTGGCTATACTGACATGTGTCAACACCAAACACATGAGAACTTCAGTATTTTATCAAATATTCTAAAGGCAACCTAAAATAACTAATAAACCACTGATCCAAACTAATTAATATTAGTAGATAAAACCATGGTTATCAACATCTTACGATAGATATTAGTCGTATCTCGATACAATACAAAACTAAATCCAACTGATAGAAATCTCTAGTGTGTATCAATTTTGAACATGAATCTCATCGTGAATTATGATACATTAAGATGAATCGTGATTCATTCTAATGAATCACAACCTAAACTTATTGTAGCCACTAGCCAGCCACTTTTTTTTCTCAATTTTGCATAGCCCTGAGCACTTTTATTTTGTCAATTGATTTATGATTTGAATCTCAAATTATTTTGAGGTAAGTGGATGATATATTGGCCTATAGTTTTGCTATTTCACTTGTTTTCACTTAAAAATGTCATAGTTGTAATTGGTAATGCATCTTACGATTTGATTCACGATTCAGACAATAGGTCCTCCGATTCACTATTTGAATCTTGTTTGATAACCATGCATAAAGCAATATTTGTAACAGGGTGTGAAGAAACATCTAGTATAGAATCTATTACCTCACCCCTCTCCCTTCCATCAGTACCCTCTAAATCCATAGCAATTGTGCACGGCTCAATTCCAGTACACTTAGCTATCCAAATACCTTTGGTTGTTTGAGATCTGCAACAACATGATATTGAATTACTCATTTATCATAAAAGAAACATAAATAACAACAAAAAAAATCAGTATTTCAGTTTTCAGCTCTCTCCTTTATTAAATGTTAATTTCTCTACCCCCAACAATAATATCTCAATCAATTCAAAAAACTAACCTTCCCCTAAAAGCATCCATCTCTCTGAAACTAGTGTGGAAAAGATGATTCATCAAGGTACTCTTCCCTGCTCACACAACAAAAACACAAACAATTACAAAAAAAATAAATTGACTTAAACTTAATTAGTTAACAATCCACTATCAAAACACAAATAAACTACTAACAAATACTAAAGTCATTGATCATTCGATCCAATTCCAAGCTCAACAAGTTAATAATTATACATAAAGCAAAAAATTAAGTTAAAAAAAAACTAAATCTGAATCAGCAAATAAAAGAAACTGAAAATTGAATGAAAGAAGGAAAAAAAATCACCACAAGTCACTTCAAAGCTCAATCAAGTCAAAAACCAAACCGAAAATTTTCATTTCAGTTGAATCACCAAACTTACACCCTAGTTAAACGAAATCAAAACACATAAATAAACAACTAACAATTACTAAACTCATTGATCATTCGATCCAATTCCAAGTTCAACAAGTTCATGATTATAATTTTATACATCAAGCATTGTCAAAAAAAAAATTATACATCAAGCAAAAAATTAAGTTCAAAAATAGCTAAATCTGAATCAACAAATAACAGAAACTGAAAATTGAATGAAAGAAGAAAAGAAAAATCACCACAAGTCACTTCAAAGTCAAATAAATCAAAAACCTAACCGCAAATTTTAATTTCAGTTGAATCACCAAACTTAAACCCTAATTAAACTTAAACAAAACACATAAGTTAACTACTAACAATTACTAAACTCATCAATCATTCGATCCAATTACAAGCTCAACAACTTCATAATCAACATCAAGCAAAAATTGAAGTTCGAATAAACCAAATCCGAATCAGCAAATAACCGAAACTGAAAGCTAAACTGAAAATTGAATGAAAGAAGAAGACGAAAAAAACTAACCGCTACTTTGAAAATTCAATCAAATCAAAAACCTAACTAAAATTTTTATTTCAGTTAAAATAAATCACAAACTTAAACCCTAGTTAAACGCAATCAAAACACAAATAAACTGTTAATAATTACAAAACTCATCGATCATTCGATCCAATTCGAAGCACAAGTTCATAATCAAAAAAAGCTAAATCCGAATCAGCAAATAACAGAAACTGAAAATTGAACTAACCGCTACTTTGAGGTCCCATGATAGCAACAACGGCATAAGAAAGACCAGTGGAAGACATATTTGAAGTTTTGATGAAGTTATCGAGACCGGTGAGGTTGAAACCACCGTCACCATCGATGAGTTGAGTGGCGCAGCAATCGACGGTTGTTGCCATAGTGATGATGATGGTTGAATTGTGAAAGTTTTTGGATCTAAGAAATTGATATTGTGAAGTTATAGTTATAGTTATATATAGTACTGTAGATACTTTGATTGTGGTGTGACTATTGTGTGTTGGTGATGAAAAGAAAAATACAAAGAACACGCGAGTTTCTGTTGAGTTGTGTTGTCTTCTATTTGACGAGTTTATAAACAACTACACGTGTTATTCACATTCTCTATCGACCAACCCACTCATTCCTTCATAATGAGTAAAATATTACGAAATAGGAGTAGTAATTTTTATTTTGTAAAAAGATTAAGCGGTAATTACCAGAAAAAAAATTATTATTTCCTTCTAAATATTTGTTGACGTCGGATTTAGCGCTCTATTAAAATTTTAAAAGTATGATTTGTCAATTATAATTACTCTTATTTTTTTTTAATAAAATTAATTAATGTTATACTTTTTTTTTTACTAAAAAATAAAAGATAATGTTCATTCAAATTCGCTAACAACATAAAAGATAAATTTGTGAACAAACTCACGGTATCTATGTTAATAGCATAAAATAACAAATTGGATAAGCTTACAAATATGACTATATTGAAGTGTCCGAAATGTTCATGCATCCGGATCTGTAGCGTTGATGACACCAAAGTTGACATTGATTAGATCTGCACTAGATTGAAATTAATCCTTCAACCTGAAACAAATGAACATTGCACACAAACGGGACAACAAAATATCCCGCACAAAGACGGGACAACACAATACTCTGCACAAAGACGGAACAACAAAATACATTGTACGAAGACGGAAAATCAAAACAAACAAATATGTGAAAATAACATCTATTTACTATAAACGAAAAAAAATTTAAAAAATAAATTGAAGGGGTGATTTTTAGGCCTAAATGAACTTAAATCACCCCTCTCCGATAGACTAAAAAATAAGTGGTGACAATTTTTTCTATCTTTCTAAAGGCAAGGTTTGCTTGCCCTAATTCTCCCCCAAAACCCTAACCCTAATCTATTATGTCAATGATGGACTAACAAGTGGCAAGCTAGCAAGTAGCTATCTACCATTCATCACTCTTTCATGTATGTATGTGTGTATGGTCTCATGTGTCTCCATGCATGTGCATGATGTTTCTTATGTATTGACCAATCATAGCATTACACTACTTTTCTAATCATGTATGTGTGCTTATCTTTCCATCCAATGGCCAATGAATAACTCCATTCACATTCATCTTATTGGTTGTATGGCATCTTGGAAATTGTAGCTACCTCCTTCACAATTTCAACTATGATCACAATGATGGAATC